>CM038682.1:288496076-289835800 GCA_021605205.1 Aegilops longissima
AGATAGCATTCTATAATTGACATATATAATGTCTTGCAACAAGATGGCAATGCATAATTCACATATATGGTAATTAGACACTTAACAAGTGGCATTCACGCCAAGCATGTCTAAACTAATCAAATGACATAGCAATGCGAGACACCATACGCAAGATATGAGCAACATAACCCTGCCAAGTTAGAGCATACACCTCGGGGATAGGATCATCATCCGTCTGAATCCTCCTTTGAGGAGCTATCCGTAACCAGCGAGATATGCGCTTCGTCGAGATAGCATAGTCTGCTCTGAATACCTTGTGTTCACTCCAGAACTTGCCATCACCGTGTCAAATGGCTGATGCACACAAAGAGCAGTTGAATGTACTAACATTGTTGACAAATGTAATATGTAACGGAAAAAAAAGGATGGCCTGATATAATTTACATATAAGATGACTGGCTAAGTAGGATGGCATTGCAAAATTCACATATATGATACCTGACTAAACAAGATGGCGTTGCATAATTCACATAAACGATGAATAAACTAAACAGATGGCATTCGCACAAAGGATGTATAAACTAAGCAGATGACATATTTGATGTATAAAGTAAGCAATGCAAGACACCATATGCATGATATAACCAACATCAGCATACCAAGTTAGAGCGAAGACCTTAGGGGTAAATCGGAGTTGTCTTCTCATTCCGAATCCCCTCGAGCAGATATCTTCCTCTCGATTACAATCCGAAATGCGTGGATGGGGGCTGCCTTTGCGCCTACCATGGAGCAAAGTCGCATGGAATTTTATTGCCATGCACGGTCGCTCTTTTGCTCTACATGTTCAGTTCCATTGTTTACAATAACTGGCCATGCATAGGAATAAATCATAGTGAGATTATGTAAGGAGTGCATGCAGAAATCCAGAGTGATGGTAGCAACTTTGTGGATAGACCCAAAACCAATAATAGCAGCAAATAATGGCTTCGCTTAGAAAATACAGATAATGGCTTCTTTACTGTTTGTTTCCCACCCAACATGAAACTCATAGTAGACACCGGGGATTAACCAGATAGTAGATAGATACTATTGAAAGCGGCCCCGATATGTACCCCACAACCATTTAAAA
Source organism: Aegilops longissima (assembly GCA_021605205.1). Taxonomy (NCBI): domain Eukaryota; kingdom Viridiplantae; phylum Streptophyta; class Magnoliopsida; order Poales; family Poaceae; genus Aegilops; species Aegilops longissima. Next base: position 288,497,188 of record CM038682.1, read on the forward strand.
AATCAAATTTGACCATTAGTTTGGAGCTGACTCAGAGTCCAATCGGTGAGCAGGATGATAAAGTAGCATGTAATATTAAGCGATGCATAACGTAAGCAAACACGAAAGAGTGCGACCTCTCTTGCGGGCCCGTGTAGTCCTCGAGGTCATATGCTCGGTTGATGATGGTAATGCAGTTTTCATGGCTACCAGTGGCGGGGAAGAAGATCTGAGGCGGCGAAAGACAGTCTGGAGGCGGATCCTCTTTGTCTTGGACCTTTACGTCGTGGGGCAATTGAGCTGGGGTGGACGAGGCGCAGCAGGAGCGGGACAAACCACGCAAGGTTTTCTTTGACAACTATCTATAAGAGAAGTAATTCTATAAGGGCTCGTTTGAATTGGAGGATTCCAACAATGCAGGGATAGGAAATAGACATGAATAGGATAGGAATGCACGGCAAAAGAGAATTTAAAACACAGGATTTCGCCAATCTGGTGTTTGATTCACAACAATTGGAAGATCACAGGATGCAAAGAAGCATGGTGAGATTAAGTCAAACCACAAGAAAATGTACGGTTATAATGCTATTATGCTACTATCTCTTAGTCTTGTGCTTCATGAATAGGAATTTGAAAAGGAGTACAAGTGAAAATTAAAATTCCTCGTTTTTCTTTCAAGGAGACACTAAAGGAACAAATCCGTGTGCTCAAGTGGACAATATATATAACATGTAGAGTAAAAAAGATATGCAACAAGTGTACAACCTCTTTGGCGAAGCCATGTCGATCTTAGCGTGATTCGGTTGGCCGGTGAGGATGCTCCGGCTGACTTTCTTTGTCGAAGGAGGAAGAAGATCTTAGGCGTGCGGAGATGGAGCCCGAGGTACTGCTCCGCTGTGATGGAGGGTTTAAATCGTTGGAGCAGCTCCGTGAGTTGTATGACACCGAGGCTGAAGCAGGACAAGAGAGACAACGAACAACGTTAACCTGAGTGGAATTCTAATAGCATCTCCAATACATGACGTAAAATACGTAACCACAAAGTGCTAGATGTAAAATACATCAGCCTCTCATCTCTGAACTTAACTGTCAAAACTGAACTTAACTGTCGAAACTGAACTTAACTGTCGAAACTGAACTTAACCGTCGAAACTAAATTTTGCTGTCGAAACTGAATTTTGCTGTCGAAACTGAACACACTAGCAAGGTGAGGCTACACGTCGGTCGACTGACCTTTTCATCTCTGGTCAGTCGATTTTGCAGCCGTTGGATACGAAATCAAGGGCCCGCGGTTCATCTTCAACCTCCACCCCCCTGAGCCGACAGCCACCACCGGCCAAACAGCAACCCCCCTGTCGGATTTCGGGTTCCGGCAGACACTTAAGGTTCGAACACTGGGGTCCGCGCGGAGATCCAACCTTCCACCGTCTCGCACCTCGCCGAATCGCAGGGACCAAAACTACTAACGGAACATCACAAGAGACACGAGATTTATACTGGTTCGGGCCACCATTGTGGTGTAATACCCTACTCCAGTGTGTATGGTGTGGTAGATTGCCTCTTGGGCTGATGAGGAACAATACAAGGAAGAACAGCCTCATGAGGGTTCTTTTTTGCGGTGCGATGAACTGCTAGGTGGGGTTCATCGCTCTAGCTCTGGTTTCTTGATGAGGATTCGGATCCCCTTTGGGGGTGGCTACTCCTATTTATAGGCGAAGGCCCTGGCCTCTTCCCAAATATTGAGCGGGAAGGCGCCAACAATTGGCCATTTGAAGGGGAACAACGGGTACACTTATCCCGACTAAAGTTGGTCCTCGCTCCGCCAAAGGCTCGTGGTGGCGCCCGCTTGGGCTCCACGATGACTCCTTTCTAGCCGTTGGGCTGGTCTTGGTCTTGTTGCACCAAATGGATGCCTTTGCTTGATGCTCTGCCATGCTTTCTCCCTTTGCACCAAAGAGGAAAGGAGGACATCACATGGGTCTGGCGCCTGACCGGAGCCCTCGGTCGTCATGGCTACGTCATGGGCACCTCGCGAGGTACCCTGCCTTGAACTCTCCGCCTCCTCATGAGCCAGCCCGACGAGGCCGTGCTCGAGGACTCCTTGTCGTCCGCCCGGGAGGGCTTGGCCCTCGCGAGGTCTTGAGCTTGCGTTGATGAAGATGGGCGTCTTGGGCCTCCTTGAGCCACGCCAGCAGCGAGCAAGTCTGGGGACCCCGTTCCCGGACGCCGACAGTAGCCCCGCCCATGGCGCTCAAACTTGGCGGCGAGAGGCGAAAGGGCAAGTGGTAAACGTCGCGGGCCCTAACACCCTGCGGCCTTGGGCGACGCGTGGCGGTTGATTGGACGCATGCGCACTGCTTCCCCACGATTCCTCGGTAACCACCCGGATTCGACAAGTCCCTGCATGCAGAGTCGGTCATGATTACCGGTGATCGTGGAGGCCGGCGGTTGGCCTTCGCCGGCTATAAGTACGGAATGGCGCGCGCCCTTTCAGTCCATCCTTTCTTGCCTCTCCCTCTTCTCCATGGCTCCACCAAGGAAGTTCTTAGCCGCAGAGAAGGGGAAGGGCCGTCAGGTCGAGTCTTCTCTCCTCCGCCTAAGCGTGGTCGAGGTCGCCCTCGCAAGCATCCCGTGGCCTCCACGGCGGTCCCCTGCGGTCGTGGGGGAGGCTCTCAGCGTGGCGACGAGCGGATGGCCATGGTCAGAGGGCGTGCCCCGGCCGCGCGTCCCCCGAGGCCGCGCCTCCATGCTTTGGGCGCTGCTGGAGTTCATGGTGAGGGCGGAGGAGCCGTCCGGCGTCGGCTTCAGCTCCGCTTCTTCCTCTGGTGAGCTCCCGTGATGGCGCCTGGGTGGCCTCTGCTCCAGGCGGATGGCTGCTGCAGCCGGCCGTGGGCTTCTCTGGAGGCCTCGCTATAGGGAACCTGTTCACGACCCGCGGTGGCAGACATTCGCTGCACAGCGTGGTCTTCACCGCCGGTGCTCCTGCACTTCAAACGACGGGCGACGCCACCCTCTACGTGAGGGTGTTCGGGAAAACGGTTGCCGCATGGGTGCTACCTCGAAGGCGACGACCGCTGCCGAGGACTCAGCCCGGCGTGGATGGAGAGGGCAGCGGCTGGCGGTGGCGATGCCGTGACTCCTCACGCTTCACCAACTCTTCTTGGTGGTGATTCTTCCGGAATGTCGGCCAGCCCCCACCGCCAGCGCTGCTTGGGGGTGGCAGCGGTCCGCTTGCGCCGTGCCCAGTGAAGCACGAGAGGGAGTCTGCCTGAGCTCCGGAGACGGCTCAAGCCTTCCAAGAGGGCCGGCACGGGGCGTGCTTCACCTGCTTTTGTCCTTTTCCTTTAATTTCTCCTACTCAAAAAGGCAACAATGCGTGGCCCCGTGGGGGCGCGTTTAGGTTAACGCCGTTAATTATTGTACTACTTTCGTTATCCTGATATTGTTCCTTTCTGTTGTACGCCCATTCGCAAGTGAACTCCAGCCGTGGCCGCAGGGGCGACCGATCCAGGCCCCGTGTTCGCGTAGTGCTGCCCGTGAGGCATGGTCAGGAGGGGTGCTCCAGCTGTGGACCAGGGTCGTGAAAACTTGAGCGATAGGGGCAGGAACGCTCGCGAGGGCTCCTGAGGCTTCTGCCTCGCGAGTCCCCACGCAAGAGAAATCGAGGCAGGAGAGCGAAAAAGATCAAAGAACCACAAACCAAAAGAGGGTGATAGTTTCGATAAAAACTCCAAATGGAAATAACTAGTCAACTGCAGAAAGCAAATGAAAAAGCCGCATCCGGCACCTAGTCTAGTCTTCGACGTCTTCTCACTAGTGCGGAGCTAAGTGCTGCCACTGGGCATGGGAGGGAGCCCCAGGGCCTGAGGCCGGCACTCTTGAGACTCCGGGGCGTGTACAACCCCAACTCATTATTACATGAGAGTGTCACGGGCGGCGAGCTTCACAGGCGTTGGCCTTCTTCACAGGCTCTGGGCCTTTCTTCTGGGAAGCGAGCTTCACGGGCGTTGGCCCTCTTCACGGGCTTCGGGCCCTTTCTAGAACGCGACAGCTTCATAGGCGTTCGCCTTCTTCACAGGCTTCGGGCCTTTCTTGAAAAAGATGAGCTTCACAGGCATTCGCCTTCTTCACAGGCACTGGGCCTTTTCCAAAAAGAATGAGCTTCACAGGCATTCGCCTTATTCACAGGCACTGGGCCTTTTCCAAAAAGAATGAGCTTCACAGGCATTCGCCTTCTTCACAGGCACTGGGCCTTTTCCAAAAAGAATGAGCTTCACAGGCATTCGCCTTCTTCACAGGCACTGGGCCTTTTCCAAAAGAATGAGCTTCACAGCATTCGCCTTCTTCACGAACACTGGCCTTTTAGGGTAGAACCTCCGGAGGTGCTGGATGTTCCACGCTTTCTGTATAGGTACTCCCTCTTGAGTCTCCAAGCACACGGAGCTAGGCCTGGAAAAATGAACAACCTTGAACGGGCCCTTCCACATGGGAGAGAGCTTATGCAGTCCCTCCCTGGAGAGGACCCGTGGGAGCACGAGGTCCCCTACCTCGAGAGTTCTGGGGCGGATGTTGCGGCAGTGGTATCGCCGGAGTGCCTGCTGGTACCTTGCCGCTCGCAGTGCAGCTTCTCGTCGGCGCTCCTCCCCCAGCACGAGAGCCGTCCCCCGCATGGCGTCCTGCAGCGTTTCATCGAACGTCAGGACCCGCGCGGATCAACGCTTGACCTCGTGAGGGAGGACCACTTCGGCTCCGTAGACCAGGAAGAAGGGGGTCTCCCAAGTTGGCTTGGTTGCGGTTGTGCCGATGGACCACAACACGGACGGAAGCTCGTCATACCAGCCTCTGCCGCAGGCCTCTAGTTTCTTCTTGAACATCCTGGTCTTGAGGCCTCTCAGGACCTCTGCGTTGGCCCGCTCGGCCTGTCCGTTGCTGTGGGGGTGCGCCACCGAAGTGTAGCATATCTGCATCCCAAGGTTAGCGCAGTATGTTTTAAAAGGTTCTTGGTGAATCGCGAACCGTTGTCGGTGATGATGCGTTCGGCACCAACCGCTCACGATGCCCTTGATGAACTTGACCGCGAACCAGCGGGGATGGTGCGGACGGCCTCGACTTCGCCCACTTGGTGAATTTGTCCACGGCGTAGAGGTAGCGATAGCCCCTGGCGCCCGAGGAAAAGGGCCGTGGATGTCCAGCCCCGCATCGCGAAAGGCCAAGTGAGGGGGATGGTTTGCAGACCTCCTGCTGGTTGGTGGATCTGCTTGGCATGGAATTGGCAAGCCTCGCAAGCCTTCACGAGTTCAACAAAGTCATTGAGCGCGATGGGCCAATAGAAACTGCTGCGAACGCTTTGCCGACGAGGGCCCGTGGCGGCGAATGGTGCCCACAATCTCCACCATGTATATCTGCCAGTTCCTTCCCTGTTCCCTGGTGATGCAACGAGGGATCGTCGTTGGTCGCTTCGGTGAGCTCTCCATCCATGATGCTGTATGTCGTGGCTTGCCGCGCCACACACTGCCTCCTCCTCCTTCTCCGCAAAGTTCCACGTTAAGTAACTCTTGAGCTCCATGATCCAGCACCCTCTTGAGGTTCCATCGTTAGGAGCAGGCGTGCTCGAGGCCGGGCCACAGTGGGGCTCCCGAGGCAGGTGGCCGAGGAGCTCCTCCGAGCTGTCTTGTGCTTGATAACGGCGGCAGGGCTGAGGGCTTGAAGAGCCGCTCCTCAAGACGCCCGCGACCGGGGTAATCTCTGGAGGCTCGCTTGGCGATGTCGCCGGCCTCTTGATTGGTGCCAAGGGCACGTGCTGCAGCTCCAACCCCGAACTGTTTCTCCATCTTGCGGACCTCCGCAAGGTAGGCTTCCATGTGTTCATCTCTTGGCTCCTACACCTTGTTGGAGAAATTGACGAGGAGCTGCAAATCGCCCTTGATGGTGAGGCGCTTCACCCCCAGGGCAGCGGCAGCCTTGCACCCGCTCTCACCCCTCAGATTCTGCTATATTGTTGGAGACCTTCTCTCCATGCTGGAAACAGAGCTGCACGGCATAGTAGAGCTTGTCCTGAGCGGGAGATATGAGCACCGCCCCAGCCCCAGCGCCCTGTCTGGAGAACGCTCTGTCGAAGTACATGACCCAACCTTCTGGCGCTTCGCTTCCTGGGGAGAGGGATCGATCCTCGCCGTCCCTGAGGCCCGGTGCTTCTGTCCATTCGGCCATGAAATCTGCCAGCGCGGCCCCCTTGATGACTCTGGTTGTGCTGAACTCGAGCTGGAATGCTTGCAACTCAATGTTCCACTCGGCGACCCTTCCGGCCGAGTTGGGGCTCTGAGCACCCTCTCCGGGGGTATGCCGAGACAACCTTGATTGATGACCACGGAAGTAGTGCCGCGGCTTGCGCGGCCACCAACAGCGCGAGGAGGAGCTTCGTGGCATGGGGTACCGTGCCCTCGTGATCCCGTAACACCGTGTTGACGGCACACGGGTGCTCGACAAGGCTAGGGCGTCGGTGCTGGTGGCGTCTTCCGAAGCTGTGGTGCCTCCCGAGGTGACGCCTCCCGGTGCCGGGTGCTTGGATGGGGGCCTCCCGCCTTTGGCGTGCTCTGCTGCGACGACCGATCTTCTTCCGTTGTTGTGCTGGCTTCATGCGAGTTCCTTCGATTCGCCCTCGCTTAGCTCGGGTGGCCAGCCGTGGTCTTAACTGACGCCTCCCTAATGCCACCAGGCTGCGCTTAGCGGAGTAGGGAGGGCGGCGAGGTAGAGTACCAAGGGCCCCTGAGGGCGGGGCCACCATCACCGGAGGGCTGGTCGGTATCTCTTGAGGTCTTGAACGCTTTGTCGGCCTCTTCAGTCCATTCAAGGGCCCCTTTTCTTCATCACCGGAAGAAAGGCAGCGCCGCTCCCCCCAATCGGGAGATGAAACGCCCAAAGCCGTTCTGCTACCTGTGAGCTTCTCGTTCCACGAGGGTCTTGGTGGGCTCATGTCCTCAACCGCCTTGACTTTTTCCCGGTTGGCCTCAATGCCTCGGTGGGACACGAGGAAACCTGTGAGCTTGCCCGAGGGAACTCCAAACACACACTTCTCCGGGTTGAGTCGCAGGCTTATCTGCGTGAGGCTCATGGTTTCTTCCGTGTCTTGTATCAAGGTCTTGGCCTCGCAAGACTTCACCACGATGTCGTCGACGTAAGCCTCCACATTCTTCCTGAGTTGTGGGCCCAAGGTGATGTGCATGAGCCGCTGGAAGGTTGCCCCCGCGTTGCGCAGCCCGAATGGCATGCATGTATAGCAAGACACTCCACACGGGTTAAGAAGGCCGTTTTCCACGCCTTCCACCGCCATCTTGATTTGGTGATACCCGGAAAAGGCGTCCAAGAAGCATAACATGTCACACTCGGCGGTGGAATCGACGATCTGGTCGATGCGAGGGAGTGGGAACGGATCCTGCGGGCATGCTTTGTTGAGGTTGGTGAAGTCGACACACATGCGCTCCTTTCCTCCCTTCTTTGGCAGCACCACGGGGTTGGCCAGCCAATCTGGGTATCAGACCTCGCGAATAACCCCCGCGGCTTCTAGCTTGCGGGTCTCTTGGACGATGAAGGCCTGCTTTTCGACTGCCTTCTTCTCGCTTCACAGACGACGTTAGGTCGGGCGCCACCGTCGAGGAGGGTCCTGGTGACGGCAACCTGGCAGATGGTGGGTGTGCAGAGCATGGGGAGCGCGCCCGAGCCGGCCGAGTTGGCGGGGTGGTCCCGAGAGTCGAAGGTCAGCCTGGCCGATGGCTCCGTCCGGCCCGAGGGAGGCCCCTGCCACGTGGAGGCGGCGCCGACCCGGCGGACGAATGTCTTGACATGGCGGCAGGAAGGCGGCGCCTGCGAGCCGCCCAGGAGGGCCACGACGACCGGAGGGACCGGCACGACGGGGTGGGTGACGAGGAAGCTGCGCGGATCCTCCCCAGAGGTCGCCGAGGAGCGCAGGGACGATGCTTGCTGCCCGTTCCCCGCCGGGCCGGTGGCGGTGTTGGCAGCGGGCGGTGAGGAACGAAGAGGGCGCCCGCCGTCGAAAGCCGTCTGGGCGACACGGAGGCGAGGGGTGGCTCGAGCTCGGCGTGAGCCCGACGAGCGTCGGAACATGGTTGCGTGGTCGGGAAGAACGAGGCGACGGAAGGCAGATTCAAGCGCACTTTACCGGCGCGCCAAATGTCGGATTTCGGTTCCGGCAGCAGACCTTAAGGTTCAACACTTTGGGTGCGCGGAGATCCAACCTTCCACCGTCTCGCACTCGCCAATCGCAGGGACCAAACTACTAACGGAACAGACAAGAGACACGAGATTTATATCGTTCGGGCCACCATTGTGGTGTAATACCCTACTCCAAAGTGTATGGTGTGGTAGATTGCCTCTTGGGCTGATGAGGAACAATACAAGGAAGAACAACCTCGCGAGGGTCTCTTCTTTGCGGGTGCGATGAACTGTTAGGTGGGGTTCAGTCGCTCTAGCTACTGGTTTCTTGATGAGGATTCAGATCCCCTGCTTTGGGGGTGGCTACTCCTATTTATAGGCGAAGGCCCTGGGCCTCTTCCCAAATATTGAGCGGGAAGGGCGCCAACAATTGGCCATTTTGAAGGGGAACAGCGGGTACACTTTTCCTGACTAAAGTTGGTCCTCGTCTGCCAAAGGCTTTGGTGGTGACGCCTGCTTGGGCTCCACGATGACTCCCTTCTAGCCGTTGGGCTGGTCTTGGTATTTTTGCACTAAAATGGATGCCTTTGCTTGATGCTCTCGCCTGTGCTTGCTCCCTTTGCACCAAAGAGGAAAGGTGGACACTGTGCGGGCTGGCGTCCGACTGGCGCCCTCGGTCGTCATGGCTTACGTCGTGGGCACCTCGCGAGGTACCCTGCCTTGAACTCTCCGCCTCCTTATGAGCCAGCCTGACGAGGTCGTGCCTGAGGAAGCTCCTTGTCGTCCGCCCCGCGAGGCTTGGCCCCTCGCGAGGGTCTTGAGCTTGCGTTGATGAAGATGGGCCGTGCTGGGCCTCCTTCGAGCCACGCCGACAGAGCAGCAAGTCTGGGACCCCTGTTCCCAACGCCGACACTTCGCCGCCACAAGCCGGCGTTCTGCCGCCTCGCCTCGCCAAAAACACTCCCCATCACCGTCCGCCCGCCTGCCATCCCTCTAGGCCCTCTCGTGCCGAAGCTTTTCTCCTGCGATCCCCACGCCACCGCCCGCCACCGCACACCACCGCCCCATTCTGAACCCTAAGATAGATAGTGGGGTACCTCTCTGTGAGCCCCCTCCCGCTGCGGCTGGTTCTTCCACCCGGCGAGCCCCCCCCACCCCTCGAAAATCGACCGACCCAAAAGTCAATTCAGTCGATCAAGTGAAGCAATCGGAGCAGCATTGCAAGCAAAGAGCAAGAGCGAGAGCAGTAGCGCGAGCAAGAGCAATAGCAAGAGCAGACCAGGCAGGGGACCGAGAGCAAGAGCAGAGCAGCAGTGCGAGCGAGAGATAAAGCAGCAGCAGCTCCTACTGATGTGGACGTCACCGCCGAGGGAGCTACGCCGTGGTGGAAGTGGCCGGCGACGCCGCCATGGATGGAGTTGCGCCGTGTCGGCTCGGGACCGAGCGCCGGCAGCACCGTGAGATCAAATCAAGAAGAAAATGCAGCGATTAGTGTACAACCTCTTTGGTGGCACCGATTAGGCCGCAGCTTCATCCGAGGAAACGGTGATGATGATGCTCTTCCGGTGGTGCAGGTGAAGACAACGGTGTGGGAATGGAGGTGGCGTGAAAGACGAGGGGAACGTCAGGGCAGCTCCTTGGAGGTGGAGGGCGGGGTGGCTGAACCGGCGGGACGATGAGATCGACGACGGATCCTCATCAGGTACGGTGGATGAGGGACGTCGAGGTGTTGTTGTGGACGACGTCGTCGGGGAAGAGGCTCCGGCTGGGTGGCGGATGGAGCAGGGTGTGGGGTTTCATCGCGGGTTTTCACAGCCTCGGTGTATGAATGGGTGGGCGGATGGGATGGCAGTGGGGAACCATGGCTTAGAGACGCGCTTGTCCAAAATGTGGGGTAAGTTACGAAAGTACCCCCACCGATTTGAGGCGGTTCTTTCGTTCAGGCGTACATCACGGGCATTTCAGATTTCGGATTTCACAGAGGTGGGAGTTTTCGCGCGTTGTAATTTTGGATAGCAAGGCGCGGGTTGAGATGGAGGGAGTTGTCGAGCACAATGAGACAAAGATATATCTTAAATATTTCGGCTAACAAGGCGGCTGGTTGAAATTTCCTGACAAGCCTAATGTGTACTGCATCAAATCAATGCGCACTAGAAATGTCATTCAAAACTTTGAATTCATGTTATGTTCAATTAAAATATTTCGCTACGTGTATAATGCATGCAACCTACTACTCAAATGAACGTTTTAGTGCATTCCAAACGATATACTACTAGTTCAATATGAACTAAATTTGAATTCGCTTTCATTTGAATAAGATCTACAGATAATGATTTTGTGAAGTCAAAGCATTTGAATTCGCTTCTCTGTTTTTAATAAGATCTATAATCATCATTATTGTCAAGTTAAACCATTGTTTGTGTATTATCTTCACACCACACCACATGATTAGTCTCGAGTTACATATGAACTATGTGTACTATATGAACTCGAACTAGATTTTTTGAATCCACTTTATTTTGATTTCAAATCACATTACATTTCTAGCTCTAGCTAGATCTTCATAATCTAAACCATGTCTCATATGTATAATGTGTTTATCACATTATGTATGGTGCCCCGCCCCCTACGCCTACAAGTATTTAGATGTGAGTTGCAAACACCACACATTACCACAAATTCAAATAAAATGTGAGAATGTTCGATATATAGTATTGTTTAGATTGTTCGATATTTAGTTGTAAGCTACAAACGCCACACATTATCACAAATTGAAATAAAATGTGAGATTGTTTGATGTATAGTATGGTTTAGATTGTTCGACATTTAGCTGTGAGTTGAAAACGCCATGCACTATCACATTATGGTATAACATGTGCACAGCACATGTATCACCGCTATATTCATGCATGCAATGTTTAAAACACTATGATCTCCTATTCAAATATATGAATCCGCTTTCATATCAAATTATGATCTTTGTTAGTCTCTTACACCCACACAATCCTCTAACCTTTGTAGCTACCACTAACTTTCTCTCGTGCATGCACATGCCCTCCTCGCCCTCCCACTCCCTCGGCATTCTATCCACCGGGAACATTCATTTTTTTTAGGTCGTTCTCCCAGAGTCTCCACAACTCCTTTCCGACACACACCGATAGATATACCTCTCCACGATGCCTGCCTACAACATACACACACACACCTTCAATTTCCTCCTTTATGTGTCCTTGCCTCGTGTCTCTGATACGGTCAGACACACGTGTAAACTGTCGCCCCTCTTTTCATTGATCTCACAACTGCACACTCCTCCCCCTATCTAGCTAGTAGTTGGGCCTCTCGCACCACCTCCTAGCTCCATTCTCTCTGTCTATCCGTCTCGCTGGGCCTTATTTGCCTGTAACAAATGGACGTACACCGACCGATCTCTCGCTATACATATAGCTAGCTAGGTCCTTATAACTCGTTTTTACCCACACATAAATCGATCTACCTCATTAGTTGTGTCTCTCCTTCCTCCGACAAACAACAATTGGTCTACTGTCTAGTTAGGTTTGCTTACCAAACACATGGTTCCCTTCATCATCCATGGATGCGCCCCGACAGATCTATCACGCATGTGCACACACGTAAACACATCCCCACTCTTATTGATAACATTGCAGTTCCACCCTCGGTTTGTCTAGTAGGCCTCTCCCACCATCTTCGAGAAGCAACTCCATCACCCATCTAGAATTCTACCCTCTCCCCGCCTCTCCTCCCTCTCTTCTCTCCTCCTCTCTCTCTGTCCCATCATATTTCCCGTCCTTCAGCTTATGTATGGATGTCGACCGATCTCCCTCAAGACATAGCTGGGTCTCTCCTTCTCAACACATATACGAGTCATTCTACCTCTATAGTTAGGCCTCCGCCTACCCCTCCCCCACCCCCCCCCCACACACACCGATACATCGAGCGCCTAGTCACGTCTCCCTGCCACACACAAACTTGACATGTGCCTTCTAACGTTCCGGTAGGCCAATCTCCCTATATCTTTGACTTGCACACACACACAATTTCGATCGCTCTCTTAATCGATCTCGCAAGCACCCACTTGATCCTCTCTTCGACTCTATCGATAGCTATGACCCCCCCCCCCTCTCTTCTCGTGGATTGCCTGACCCTCTATGTATGATATGGATAGGTCTCCATTTCACACACATTGCATGAATTTTTTTTGAGATGTCATCGACACATATTCCCACAAATAATTCACGAAATCAACCCCCCACCCACCCCCACCCCAAAACAAAAAACACTCACGAACGCGGTTTGTATCTCTCACACACACCCACGAGGTGGGGGACGTGCACGAAGAGAAGAGGTGCATGCACGGTGCACGATTCTGCTTTCTTTCCCAACCACACCACTGCAGCACACGATGGAGCTCATTTCTGCATTTAAAAAGGCAGCCCACGTGGTAATTTGGCACGTTTACTGGTTGTCCACTTGGTGGAGGGAGGATCGTCTACCACGGGTGAACAAACAAATTGTGACTTGACGTGTTATGTTAAAAAAAGAGGCAGACCATGTGGGGCCTACCTTAGAGGCAAGGCTCTATACACTGGAGTACTTTTAATGTGTCCCGTCAACTCGCAGAATGAGGAGAAGCTTGCTTAGTACGCCGTCTCCCCCGCCCACGGGCGCAGTGGATTGTAGGATGAGGTGAAGCTTGCTCCGCCTTACACCCGCTCCCTCGCCCATGCGCGCGGTGGCTCGCAGGACGAGGAGAAAAATTTACTAGTCCCTCCGTTTACTCCTCGTCCCTACTACCTTGGTTATTGAGATTATATCATATTTTTGGAATATATATGTCCTTTAGTAGATTTCAATATGAACTACTAGTACATACTCCAAACACTGATGTATATAGACGTATTTTAGAGTGTAGATTCACTCATTTTGTTCAGTATGTAGCACTCTCCTCGCCCTCGACCTCGCCCACATGGTGGACGTGCAGCAATTCATTCGGTCTGATATAGCCGTAACGATATATACTGCACTACCATTATTGCTCGACTTCCTCAAGAGCCAAGAGCCAATCGCAAGGTTAATATTTTGGAGATGCCAAGCGCAATGTTATAGGAGAACGAGTAGTTGGTGACGCGTCATTTATAAATAAAGTTTTTTTCTTCATGGCACGTCGCAATATGATAGGTTCTATGGAGAGAAAAGGGAACCGCCCCACTATATACATAGTCGACGGGCCAGCCTACACGTTGCTTGTCGGGTTGCTCTCTTCACACACTCTCGCACAAAACGACTGTGGCCACATCTCTAACATCCCGGCGGATCACGTCCGCTTGGGGAAGGGGTGGATGCTTAGTGTAGATGCGGTGGCCGTCGCCGACGGTGAAAACCCACTGTCGGCATGTCCCGATCAGGGGTCCCCGCCATTCTCTCTCACAAACCCGGTGAGGTTGCCTTCGTCCCTTGCTCACTGCCGCGACGTGGGCAGTTGCCGCCTCCCGCCACCCTCCTCAAGGTTGAGCTACGTCCCTCAGGTACAACTCCCTTTACAGCCGGCTTGCACCACTGCTCCAACTGCCCACATCACTCCCTATGGATATTTCTCTACTTCTTTGCCCCGCACATACCTCTACTAGCTTCTACGTTGTAACGCCCCGGATTCGTTGCGCCAGGTGTCCGCCAGTTATTCGTCGGTGTTGCCATGCCATTGGCTTGCGTGTTGCACTTTGCCATGTCATCATATGCATTTCATATCATGTCATCATGTGCATCGCATTTGCATACGTGTTCGTCTCATGCATCCGAGCATTTTCCCCGTTGTCCGTTTTGCAATCCGGCACTCCTATGTCTCCCGGCGCCCCCTTTTACCTCTTTTCATGTGCGGGTGTTAAACGGTATCGGAATGGACCGACGTTTGTCAAGCGGCCTTGGTATACCACCGGTAGACCGCCTGTCAAGTTTCGGATCATTTGGAGGTCGTTTGGTACTCCAACGGTTAACCGGTAACCGTAAAGCCTCTTTGTTTGCAGCCAACACCTTCCAAAGTTGCCCAAACCCACCAAACTCCCTCCATGCTTCGGTCGTTCGACCACGATCACGTGGCCGAAAACCGCACCTCATTTGACTCTCCTAGCTCCCTCTACCTATAAATATGTGTGCACCCCGGATTTTTCACAGTCCAAAACATACCCTAACCTTCCCCGCCACGGACGCTTCTTCCCCACCGACGGACATGTCCGCCACCGCAGCCATGTCGCCCGCCAATAGGGCGCCGCCACGTCATCCTTCGCCACGCCACGCCCACTCAGCCGCTGCCACGCGGCGCGCTGCCGCCTCACATTCCGCCTGCCGCCCGGGCCCTGGCCTGCCCATCCGGTCGCCGCCCCCCCAGCGCCTCGGCGGCTGAACTCCTGCGCCGCCGCCCGGTGCCCGCCGGCCTCCTCGCCGCCCGCCGCCGGGCCCGCCCGCCGCCTCGTCGCCAAGGTGCCCGCACGCCAGGCCCTCCTCGGCCGAGCTCCCGCCCGGCCTCATACCCCGCGCCGGCCGCGACCTCCGCCTCGAGCCGGCTGGCCTCTTCCCCGGTCGCCCCGGCCCTCTCCGGCCACCGGCGCCGCGGATCCGGCGAGATCCGCCGCCGCCTCGGTTCCCGTGCCATTCGGTTGACTTTCCCCCTCCCTCCAAATTCGTCCAAGTCCCCAAACTGCTAATATTTTCTTGCATTTTCGTCATGCCTTAACTCTATGCATGTTGATCCATTTTGCGTGTGTAATATGTCAAAATGTTCATATCGAAGAGTAGATCATTTCATCTCATTGCATCATTTTCATTTGAGCTCATTTTGATGCCCGAAATGCTGTTGGAAGAGTGCTATGTGATGTTAGTTTCTGTTTCTTATCAGAACATGCACTTTTGTCATTTTTCCCATGATTGATGTGTGCACCCTATGGACTTGAGTCCTACATGTGTTTTGTAATATGTCATGCCATCTTTCCAGTGGTGCTTGCCATGTATTTTTGTGATCTATGTGGTGACTAGCACAAGCATGCAAACTAGGCATCATAATGTTGCTGATTTCAGCCCTGTTTTGCTGATATTTTCATGCCATGTTAACTTGATGCTACAGAGAGATCCATCCATATTTTGAGATACTTCAGTAAGGATGTTTTGTTATACATGTCTTTCTCTATCCATCCATGCCCTTGTTTGCAATTATGGAGTAGTCTAGCTTGAGTCAATCGAGCTCTACTTTTGCTATAAAATGTTCCTGGCAGATTGTTTACATGTTATTCAATTTTGCCAAGGTTGTTGTGGTTGATCCTTGTATGCTATGATGTTGTTCTTGCCATGTATAGCTTCTATGCCATGTCTTCTTACTGTTGGTTGCCTTGCCATGCCATTTATTGCTCTGTGGTGAGTGATTCAAGCTCACCAACATGCCTACTTATCGTTGTTCCTGCCATGTTCAATCTGTAATATAACTTGCCATGTTTACATGGGTGCCATCATATCTTCTGATCCTTTTTGGCTTATGGTCAATAAAGGACTTTTGTTCTATGCAATTAGTAGATTCATGCCATGCCTTTGTTTGCCATGATAAGTTCCTGTAGCATGTTGTTTTATAGCTCTAAACATTGCAACCTGATGTTATTTCTGCCAATGCCTGAAACTGTTATTATTTGCAATCTTGCCATGTCATTTTGAGCATGTTCTAGTGATTTCTGGAGATAGCTCAGTGTTCATGTTTTGTAATGCTTTACCTGTACATCATGCCCATGCCTTTTGTTTTCATATTGAGATGCTGTAGCTTGTTGTGTTGATGCCTGCAATATGCCTAGTTGCTGTTTTGGACAGATTGTTGTCATGTCTTGTATAGGGTGTATGTGTTGAACCGTTGCTCCGTTTTGAGTGTGCTCTATATGAAACTTGCTTGATTTTGCATGTAGTTTCATATTATCATGTTGGATCCTTGTTTTGAGGTGTTTGCTTGATGTTTGTATGCATTTTGCATCAATGCCATGCTTATCTTGTTTTGCTCATATCTTCTAGGTCAGAGTCTCAATCTAATGAACTTTATATGTAACTTGACTAGAATTTCGTGTAGATCATCGTGGTGCATCTTAAATTGCTGTTTAACAACTTGAAAATAAAGTTATTCAGATCTGGACCAATTTCGAAATTTGCATATGAGGACTTACCGGAGTTGTTCTATGTTGTTTCCGGCCTCATTTAAACTTGCTTTGATGTGTTGCTCTTGTTTGCATCATCTCTTGCCATGAGTAGCTTCATGTAGCTTAGTCATGCATCATGCTTGTTGTGCATCATGTCTTGTCTATGTGTGGTGTGTTTACTATGTTGGTGCTTCTTCTTGTTAGTTCCGCTTGCTATGATCGTGAGGATTCGCTCGCTCACGCTTGGTTCGGCTTCATCCGCTCATCTTCTTCATGGACTCGTTCTTCTTCCTTGCGGATTTCAGGCAAGATGACCGCTACCCTGGATCTCACTACTATCATTGCTATGCTAGTTGCTTCGTTCTTTCGCTATGCTGCGTTACCTATCACTTGCTGATCAAGCCTCCCTAATTGCCATGTCACCTCTAACCTTTTGCACCCTTCCTAGCAAACCATTGTTTGGCTATGTTACCGCTTTGCTCAGCCCTCTTATAGCGTTGTTAGTTGCAGGTGAAGATGAAGTTTGTTCCTTGTTGAACATGGAGATGTTGTTCCTTGTTGGAACATGTTTACTTGTTGGGATATCACAATATATCTTATTTAATTAATGCATCTATATATTTGGTTAAGGGTGGAAGGCTCGGCTTTATCCCTGGTGTTTTGTTCCACTCTTGCCGCCTAGTTTCCGCTATATCGGTGTTATGTTCCCAGATTTTGCGTCCCTAACGCGGTCGGGTGATTTATGGGACCCCTTGACAGTTCGCTTTGAATAAGACACCTCCAAAGAAGGCCCAACATTGGTTTTACCATTTGCCTCACCTATGCCCTTTTTTCCCTTGGGTTTCGGAGCCGAGGGTCATCTTTATTTTAGCCCCGGCCAGTTCTCCTTCGAGTGCTGGTCAAAACCGAAGCGATGTCCGGCGCCTCGGGGCAATCGTGGTTTATGCCAACCCGACGTCTGCTCATCCGGTGTGCCCCGAGACCGAGATATGTGCAGCTCCTATCAGATTTGTCACATCCGGCGGCTTTGCTGGTCTTGTTTTATTGCTGTCGAAATGTCTTGTAGCCGGATTCCGAGACTGATCGGGTCTTCCGGGAGAAGGAATATCCTTCGTTGATCGCGAGAGCTTATCATGGGCTAAGTTGGGACACCCTGCAGGTTTGAACTTTCAAAGCCGTGCCCGCGGTTATGTGGCAGATGGGAATTTGTTAATGTCCGGTTGTAGAAAACCCGGTTGATCTTAATTAAAATACACCAACCGTGTGCGTAACCGTGAGTGTCTCTTTTCGGGGTTGATCGAGAGGAGAACACGGTTTCTATGTTATGTTTGACGTAAGT
Source organism: Aegilops longissima (assembly GCA_021605205.1). Lineage (NCBI taxonomy): Eukaryota > Viridiplantae > Streptophyta > Magnoliopsida > Poales > Poaceae > Aegilops > Aegilops longissima. Next base: position 288,514,852 of record CM038682.1, read on the forward strand.
AGGAGTTCAGGATCACTTCTTGATCATTACTAGTTGACGACCGTTCCTTTGTTTCTCTCCTCGCTCTCATTTGCGTATGTTAGCCACCATATATGCTTAGTCGCTGCTGCAACCTCACCACTTTACCCCTTCCTTTCCCATTAAGCTTTGCTAGTCTTGATACCCATGGTAATGGGATTGCTGAGTCCTCGTGGCTCACAGATTACTACACCACCAGTTGCAGGTACAGGTTTGCGATGATCATGACGTGAGAGCGATGTTTGCTTGTGTTGGAGTTCTTCTTCTGCTTCTTCTTCGATCAGGGGATAGGTTCCAGTCGGCAGCCTGGCTAGCAGGTGGATGTCGTTTGAGTTTCATTTATGTTTCATCCGTAGTCGGATGTTGATCTCTTGTATATGATGTTGATGTATTCTTGTGGCATTTGTGCCTTATGTATGTATCCCTATGTATTATGTAATGTTGATGTAATGATATCCACCTTGCAAAAGTGTTTCAATATGCGGGTCTATCCTTGGTGGGACCGTCGAGTTCCTTTTGGATAGGGTCGCATATTGGGCGTGACAAGTTGGTATCAGAGCCTCGACCGACCTTAGGAGCCCCCTTGATTGATCGTGTAGTTTGGCCGATGTTGAGTCTAGAATAAAACTGTTTTCGGAGTCTAGTTATATCGGAGAGTAGGAATTCTTTTTACTCCTCTACCCCTTCGTCGCTCTGGTGAGGAATCTTGACGTAGGTGTTTTGAATTACTTCTCTTCCCCTTCAAATTTTCTTTAGGATCACGCAGTTGGTTTTCCGATCGTTGGCCCTCAGCTCTTTTCATCCGGTGCATTTCTCGTCAAGTCGACTCGACCATCTTCATCTTTGCCAAGTTCAATCCCAGTTCTTCCTCCGACGTCGTTGTTTTTTCCTTGTCCGAAGTTGTCCTTGTTTTTCCCACCGCCCACCCTTTTTCATCTCGGAACCGGAGTCCGTAATCGAGTATCCATCCTACTCATGCGAAGTCTTGTTTTCTTTCCTCAATGATTTCAACCGGTGTTGTCTCTTCAAGATATTCGTCGTTTCCCCTTCCAAGTTGCCTTTGTTTTTTCCCGCCCTCCCACCCTGTTATTCCCGGAGTTCGAGTTTCTTCCGACCATCAATTCCATTCGTGTGGAGCCTCTTCAATCTTCCCTCAATTATTTTAACCGGTGAATTCTCGTTTTGTACGACATTCTTCATCTCTTTTCTTCTCCGGTGGGTTCAATTCAAGTTTTTCGCTGTCGATCGTATTCCTTCCCTTAGCTCAAATATTTCCCTTTGCTCGTTCGCCTCTCGCCAGTTTATCCTTCCGGAGTGCTCAAGTCATCTCAGGAGATTCGTCTGTGTTCTAATTAATTTGAGGCTGTCACCTCAGTCAAATATTTCAATTGTTACGGTGCATCACCTATCTGTTCAACAATCCTTTCCAACGGTGTTTTCTCTTTAGTGGGCCCTAACCCACAGGTCTTTTCCCAGGATCTTACCTGACTCTTTTAATTTCCCCGGAGTTATTCTCAATTCTTTTCGGAGTTTGACGTAAGTATGAATTTCATCAGTCAGATGCCTTTTCAAGATTGATTTCAAATCATTTCATTGTTGGCTCAACCTCTCTGTTTTTCTTTCTTCCGGAGTTTCTCAGTAATTTTGGTGGTGTTTCGCCTTCGCTTGAAGACCGGTAGAGTTTCTCTTAAATCTTGTCCGTTCCCCGGAGATTCATGGTGCTAGCTCGATGTTATCCTATCTAATTGTTTTCCAACGTGCAATTCTTTTCATCCATCCGAGTATTTCAGGAGTTACTTTTCGCCGATCATCCGGAGGCCATCTTTTCGAATATTGCTTGCTCCAAGTTTTCAGAGTCGTTCTCCAATTATTCTATATCCGTGCCCTTTCGTTCGCTTAAATATTATTCCGTGCATCGTCCAAATATCCTCTAATCAGTTCATGATCTCTTCATTCTCTTGTATCTAAATTCCTCAAGTATCTTCGTGCTTTTCTAATTCTTTCCGGCGATCCGTTCTCTTCTCTTTGTTCATTTTCATTTTCACGGTGGTACGTTGAAGATTTCTTTTCGGTTTGTCATCATATTCAATTCATTCGTTCTTTTAATCCTACCGGTGGTTCATGAAGACCTTCTCAAGTTGGCGATATGTCACTTCTCAATCCTTTTTCAAGAAGAATAAGTATTGTGCCAAATCCATTGCTTGTCATCAATTTAATTTGATGAAGGATAAGCATACAATAAATCTTATTCTTATTTCATTCAAGTGATTAATCCCTTCCTTCGGAGTTTGTTCTTAATGAATAAATTCTAGTTCCAAGTCTTTTCATCTTTTCTTTTCCGGAGTTCAATTTTCCTCGGCCATTTCGTCGGAACCTCCATCTAAATCATCGCAACGCTCATCTTATTCTTTCTTCCTTCATTCTATCTCATCATCCTTTTGTCACCGGAGTTTTTCATGGTGGTTCTTCATGATTTAATTCATTCTTCAAGAGTTCATCAAGATTCTTGTCGGTGGAGTCAAGTATCTTTTTTCTCGCGTCTCGAAGTGTAATTAATTCTCCATATTATTTTGAAGTGGAGTTTTGCATTTCTTTGTTCCTCTCAGCTATTCAATCTTTTCCGCTTGTGGTCGGTTATCACCTTATAATTTTGGGATGTTATCCATAAGTCCACAACAAGCTTATTCTTTTCGTTGTTGAATTTTCTCAACAACTCCACCAATCTTAACTTCTAAGTTCTTTTCATTCAATTTTTCCAATTCTTCCGGAGGCATTGCGTTGTTTATCTCGTCAAGTGTCATTCCATCTTCTGAAGCTCATGTTCTATTCTTTACTTGTTCAACCGGTGTGCTGCCTAAATCCTTTCAGTCTTATCCGTTTCTTTTCTCATTCTAACCACTCCGGTTAGAACGAGTGCTTTCATAGTCTATCTGATTCCGTGAGCTTTCGATTCTCGTCATTCTCGTCGCTCATCTCTTCTTCTCGAGTGCTCTCGGTTCTTTGCTTCTTATCTTGAGTTCTTGTTTCACCTCATCCCTTTTTCTCTTCCGTCTCGGTCCTAAGATCTCGGGACGAGATCTCTTGTTAGTGGAGGAGTGTTGTAACGCCCGGATTCGATCGCCAGTGTGTCCGCCAGCTTATTCGTCGTCTTTGCCATGTCATTTGATTGCGTGTTGCACTTTGCCATGTCATCATCTGCATTTCATATCATGTCATCATGTGCATCGATTTGCATACGTGTTCGCCTCATGCATCCGAGCATTTTCCCGTTGTCCGTTTTGCAATCCGCACTCCTATGTCTCCGGCGCCCCCTTTTACCTCTTTTCATGTGCGGGTGTTAAACAGTCTCGGAATGGACCGAGGTTTGTCAAGCGGCCTTGGTATACCACCGGTAGACCGCCTGTCAAGTTTTGGATCATTTGGAGGTCGTTTGGTACTCCAACGGTGAACCGGGTAACCGTAAAAGCCTCTTTTGTTTGCAGCCAACACCCCTTCCAAAGTTGCCCAAAACCCACCAAACTCCCCTCCATGCTCTCGGTCGTTCGATCACGATCGCGTGGCCGAAAACCGCACCTCATTTGGACTCTCCTAGCTCCCTCTACCTATAAATATGTGTCCTCCCCTTCATTTTCACGCATCCAAAACATACCCTAACCTTCCCAAATCGCGCTTCTTCCCCACCGACGGACATGTCCGCCGCCTTCGAGCCACGCCGCCCGGCCAATAGGGCGCCACCATCGCCAGCCTTCGCGCCTTCCACCCTCAGCCCACCATGTGGCCCGGCTCCCGCCCAGCCGCGCGCCGCCCGCCCGCCCGCCCGCCTTTCGCGCCTGCGCATGCCCATCCGGTCGGCCGCCCGCAGCAGCTCCGCCGCGTCCGGCTCCTCCTCCACGCCGCCCGCCCGTGTCGCCATGCTCCTCGCCTCCGCCGCCTTCCCTCCCGCGCCCGCCGCTCGAGTCGCCCGGCGTGCCCTTCGTCGGCCATGAGCTCCGGCGAGCCGAGCTCCCGCCCGCGCCTCATACTCGCCACGGGCGACCTCGCCCTCGAGCTGGCCCGGCCTCTTCCGTCGAGGCCACCTCCCGCCCCTCTCCGAGCCTCCCGGCCTCTTCTTCCTGGATCCGCGAGATCCGCCGCCCTCCTCGTTCCGTGCCATTCGGTTGACTTCTCCCTCCCTCCAAATTCGCTCTAAGTCCCCAAACTGCTAATATTTTCTTGCATTTTCATCATGCCTTAACTCTGCATCCGTTGCTCCGTTTTGCGTGTGTAATATGTCAAAATGTTCATATCGAAGAGTAGATCATTTCATCTCATTGCATCATTTTCATTTGAGCTCATCTTGATGCCCGAAATGCTGTTGGAAGAGTGCTATGTGATGTTAGTTTCAGATTCTTATCGAACATGCACTTTTGTCATTTTGCCATGATTGATGTGTGCACCCTATGGACTTGAGTCCTACATGTGTTTTGTAATATGCCATGCCATCTTTCCAGTGGTGTATGCCATGTATTTTTGTGATCTATGTGGTGACTAGCACAAGCATGCAAACTAGGCTTCATGATGTTGCTGATTTCATCCCTGCTTTTGCTGATATTTTCATGCCATGTTAACTTGATGCTACTGAGAGATCCATGCATATTTTGAGATACTTCAGTAAGGATGTTTTGTTATACATGTCTTTCTCTATCCATCCATGCCCTTGTTTGCAATTATGGAGTGCCATAGCTTGAGTCAATCGAGCTCTACTTTTGCTATAAAATGTTTCTGGCAGATTGTTTACATGTTATTCAATTTTGCCAAGGTTGTTGTAGTTGATCCTTGTATGCTATGATGTTGTTCTTGCCATGTATAGCTTCTATGCCATGTCTTCTTACTGTTGGTTGCCTTGCCATGCCATTTATTGCTCTGTGGTGAGTGGTTCAAGCTCACCAACATGCCTACTTATCGTTGTTCCTGCCATGTTCAATCTGTAATATAACTTGCCATGTTTACATGGGTGCCATCATATCTTCTCGATCCTTTTGGCTTATGGTCAATAAAGGACTTTTGTTCTATGCAATTAGTAGATTCATGCCATGCCTTTGTTTGCCATGATAAGTTCCTGTAACATGTTGTTTGATAGCTCTAAACATTGCAACTTTGATGTTATTTCTGCCAATGCCTGAAACTGTTATTATTTGCAATCTTGCCATGTCATTTTGAGCATGTTCTAGTGATTTCGGAGATAGCTCAGTGTTCATGTTTTGTAATGCTTTACCTGTACATCATGCCCATGCCTTTTGTTTTCATGTTGAGATGCTGTAGCTTGTTGTTTTGATGCTTGCAATATGCCTAGTTGCTGTTTTGGACAGATTGTTGTCATGTCTTGTATAGGGTGTATGTGTTGAACCGTTGCTCCTTTTGAGTGTGCTCTATATGAAACTTGCTTGATTTTGCATGTAGTTTCATATTATCATGTTGCATCCTTGTTTTGAGGTGTTTGCTTGATGTTTGTATGCATTTTGCATCAATGCCATGCTTATCTTGTTTTGCTCATATCTTCTAGGCCGTAGCTCAATCTAATGAACTTTATATGTAACTTGACTAGAATTTCGTGTAGATCATCGTGGTGCATCTTAAATTGCTGTTTAACAACTTGAACATAAAGTTATTCAGATCTGGACCAATTTCGAAATTTGCATATGAGGACTTACCGGAGTTGTTCTATGTTGTTTCCGGCCTCATTTAAACTTGCTTTGATGTGTTGCTCTTGTTTGCATCATCTCTTGCCATGAGTAGCTTCATGTAGCTTAGTCATGCATCATGCTTGTTGTGCATCATGTCTTGTCTATGTGTGGTGTGTTTACTATGTCGTGTGCTTCTTCTTGCTAGTTCCCGTTTCGTTGCGATCGTGAGGATTCGTTCGTCTACGCTTGGTTCGGCTTCATCCGTTCATCTTCTTCATGGACTCGTTCTTCTTCCTTGCGGGATTTCAGGCAAGATGACCGCTACCCTGGATCTCACTACTATCATTGCTATGCTAGTTGCTTCGTTCTTTCGCTATGCTGCGTTACCTATCACTTGCTGCTCAAGCCTACCTAATTGCCATGTCAGCCTCTAACCTTTTGCACCCTTCCTAGCAAACCATTGTTTGGCTATGTTACCGCTTTGCTCAGCCCCTCTTATAGCGTTGTTAGTTGCAGGTGAAGATGAAGTTTGTTCCTTGTTGGAACATGGAGATGTTGTTCCTTGTTGGAACATGTTTACTTGTTGGGATATCACAATATATCTTATTTAATTAATGCATCTATATACTTGGTAAAGGGTGGAAGGCTCGGCCTTATGCCTGGTGTTTTGTTCCACTCTTGCCGCCCTAGTTTCCGTCATATCGGTATTATGTTCCCGGATTTTGCGTCCCTAACGCGGTCGGGTGATTTATGGGACCCCTTGACAGTTCGCTTTGAATAAGACTCCTCCAAAGAAGGCCCAACATTGGTTTTACCATTTGCCTCACCTATGCCCTACTTTTCCCTTGGGTTTAATTAACCCAGGGTCATCTTTATTTTAGCCCCGGGCCAATTCTCCTTCTAAGTGTTGGTCCAAACCGAGCGATGTCCGGCGCCACCACTAGGCAATCAGGGTTTATGCCAACCCGACGTCTGTGTTCATCCGGTGTGCCACGAGACCGAGATATGTGCAGCTCCTATCGAGGATTTGTCGGCACATCCGGGCGGCTTTGCTGGTCTTGTTTTATTGTTGTCGAAATGTCTTGTAGCCGGATTCGAGACTGATCGGGTCTTCCGGGAGAAGGAATATCCTTCGTTGATCGCGAGAGCTTATCATGGGCTAAGTTGGGACACCCTGCAGGGTTTGAACTTTCGAAAGCCGTGCCGCGGTTATGTGGCAGATGGGAATTTGTTAATGTCCGTTGTAGAAACCCGAAGTTGATCTTAATTAAAATACACCAACCGTAATGCGTAACCATGAGTGTCTCTTTTCGGAGTTGATCGAGAGGAGAACACGGTTTCTGGGTTATGTCTGACGTAAGTAGGAGTTCAGGATCACTTCTTGATCATTACTAGTTGACGACCGTTCCTTTGTTTCTCTTCTCGCTCTCATTTGCGTATGTTAGCCACCATATATGCTTAGTCGCTGCTGCAACCTCACCACTTTACCCCTTCCTTTCCCATTAAGCTTTGCTAGTCTTGATACCCATGGTAATGGGATTGCTGAGTCCTCGTGGCTCACAGATTACTACACCACCAGTTGCAGGTACAGGTTTATGCGATGATCATGACGTGAGAGCGATGTTTGCTTGTGTTGGAGTTCTTCTTCTTCTTCTTCGATCAGGGGATAGGTTCGGTCGGCAGCCTGGCTAGCAGTGGTGGATGTCGTTTGAGTTTCTGTTTATGTTTCATCCGTAGTCGGATGTTGATCTTGTATATGATGTTGATGTATTCTTGTGGCATTTGTGCCTTATGTATGTATCCCCATCTATTATGTAATGTTGATGTAATGATATCCACCTTGCAAAAGCGTTTCAATATGCGGGTCTATCCTTGGTGGGACCGTCGAGTTCCTTTTGGATAGGGTCGCATATTGGGCGTGACAAGTTGGTATCAGAGCCTCGACCGACCTTAGGAGCCCCCTTGATTGATCGTGTAGTTTGGCCGATGTTGAGTCTAGAATAAAACTGTTTTCGGAGTCTAGTTATATCGGAGAGTAGGAATTCTTTTTACTCCTCTACCCCTTCGTCGCTCTGGTGAGGAATCTTGACGTAGGTGTTTTGAATTACTTCTCTTCCCCTTCAAATTTTCTTTAGGATCACGCAGTTGGTTTTCCGATCGTTGGCCCTCAGCTCTTTTCATCCGGTGCATTTCTCGTCAAGTCGACTCGACCATCTTCATCTTTGCCAAGTTCAATCCTCAGTTCTTCCTCCGACGTCGTTGTTTTTTCCTTGTCCGAAGTTGTCCTTGTTTTTCCCACCCGCCCACCCTTTTTCATCTCGGAACCGGAGTCCGTAATCGAGTATCCATCCTACTCATGCGAAGTCTTGTTTTCTTTCCTCAATGATTTCAACCGGTGTTGTCTCTTCAAGATATTCGTCGTTTCCCCTTCCAAGTTGCCTTTGTTTTCCGCCCTCCCACCCTCTTATTCCCGGAGTTCGAGTTTCTTCCGACCATCAATTCCATTCGTGTGGAGCCTCTTCAATCTTCCCTCAATTATTTTAACCGGTGAATTCTCGTTTTGTACGACATTCTTCATCTCTTTTCTTCTCCGGTGGGTTCAATTCAAGTTTTTCGCTGTCGATCGTATTCCTTCCCTTAGCTCAAATATTCCCCTTTGCTCGTTCGCCTCTCGCCAGTTTATCCTTCCGGAGTGCTCAAGTCATCTCAGGAGATTCGTCTGTGTTCTAATTAATTCGAGGCTGTCACCTCAGTCAAATATTTCAATTGTTCCGGTGCATCACCTATCTGTTCAACAATCCTTTCCAACGGTGTTTTCTCTTTAGTGGGCCCTAACCCACGTGTCTTTTCCTGGATCTTACCTGACTCTTTTAATTTCCCCGGAGTTATTCTCAATTCTTTTCGGAGTTTGACGTAAGTATGAATTTCATCAGTCAGATGCCTTTTCAAGATTGATTTCAAATCATTTCATTGTTGGCTCAACCTCTCTGTTTTTCTTTCTTCCGGAGTTTCTCAGTAATTTTGGTGGTGTTTCTCGTCTTCGTTTGAAGACCGAAGTAGAGTTTCTCTTAAATCTTGTCCGTTCCCCCAGAGATTCGCGGTGCTAGCTCGATGTTATCCTATCTAATTGTTTTCCAGTCGTGCAATTCTTTTCATCCATCCGGAGTATTTCAGGAGTTACTTTTCGCCTCGATCATCCGGAGGCCATCTTTTCAGAATATTGCTTCGTTCCAAGTTTTCAGAGTCGTTCTCCAATTATTCTATATCCGTGCCCTTTCGTTCGCCTCAATATTATTCCGGTGCATCGTCCAAATATCCTCTAATCAGTTCATGATCTCTTCATTCTCTTGTATCTAAATTCCCTCAAGTATCTTCGTGCTTTTCTAATTCTTTCCGGCGATCCGTTCTCTTCTCTTTGTTCATTTTCATTTTCACGGTGGTTCGTTGAAGATTTCTTTTCGGTTTGTCATCATATTCAATTCATTCGTTCTTTTAATCCTACCGGTGGTTCATGAAGACCTTCTCAAGTTGGCGATATGTCACTTCTCAATCCTTTTTCAAGAAGAATAAGTATTGTGCCAAATCCATTGCTTGTCATCAATTTAATTTGATGAAGGATAAGCATACAATAAATCTTATTCTTATTTCATTCAAGTGATTAATCCTTCCTTCGAGTTTGTTCTTAATGAATAAATTCTAGTTCCAAGTCTTTTCATCTTTTCTTTTCCGGAGTTCAATTTTCCTCGGCCATTTCGTCGGAACCTCCATCTAAATCATCGCAACGCTCATCTTATTCTTTCTTCCTTCATTCTATCTCATCATCCTTTTGTCACCGGAGTTTTTCATGGTGGTTCTTCATGATTTAATTCATTCTTCAAGAGTTCATCAAGATTCTTGTCGGTGGAGTCAAGTATCTTTCTTCTCGCGTCTCGAAGTGTAATTAATTCTCCATATTATTTTGAAGTGGAGTTTTGCATTTCTTTGTTCCTCTCAGCTATTCAATCTTTTCCGCTTGTGGTCGGTTATCACCTTATAATTTTGGGATGTTATCCATAAGTCCACAACAAGCTTATTCTTTTCGTTGTTGAATTTTCTCAACAACTCCAGTCAATCTTAACTTCTAAGTTCTTTTCATTCAATTTTTCCAATTCTTCCGGAGGCATTGCGTTGTTTATCTCGTCAAGTGTCATTCCATCTTCTGAAGCTCATGTTCTATTCTTTACTTGTTCAACCGGTGTGCTGCCTAAATCCTTTCAGTCTTATCCGTTTCTTCTCTCATTCTAACCACTCCGGTTAGAACGAGTGCTTTCATAGTCTATCTGATTCCGTGAGCTTTCGATTCTCGTCATTCTCGTCGCTCATCTCTTCTTCCGAGTGCTCTCGGTTCTTTGCTTCTTATCTTGAGTTCTTGTTTCACCTCATCCCTTTTTCTCTTCCGTCTCGGTCCTAAGATCTCGGGACGAGATCTCTTGTTAGTGGAGGAGTGTTGTAACGCCCCGGATTCGTTGCGCCAGGTGTCCGCCAGTTATTCGTCGGTGTTGCCATGCCATTTGATTGCGTGTTGCACTTTGCCATGTCATCATCTGCATTTCATATCATGTCATCATGTGCATCGCATTTGCATACGTGTTCGTCTCATGCATCCGAGCATTTTCCCCGTTGTCCGTTTTGCAATCCGGCACTCCTATGTCTCCCGGCGCCCCCTTTTACCTCTTTTCATGTGCGGGTGTTAAACGGTCTCGGAATGGACCGAGGTTTGTCAAGCGGCCTTGGTATACCACTGGTAGACCGCCTGTCAACTTTTGGATCATTTGGAGGTCGTTTGGTACTCCAACGGTTAACCGGGTAACCGTAAAAGCCTCTTTGTTTGCAGCCAACACCCTTCCAAAGTTGCCCAAAACCCACCAAACTCCCTCCATGCTCTCGGTCGTTCGATCACGATCGCGTGGCAAAACGCACCTCATTTGGACTCTCCTAGCTCCCTCTACCTATAAATATGTGTCCCCCGGATTTTTCGCGGATGAAACTCCAAAACATACCCTAACCTTCCCCTCGGACGCTTCTTCCCACCGGGACATGTCCGCCGCCTCGCAGCCACGTCGCCCAGCCAATAGGGCGCCGCCACGTCAGCCGCCGCGCCCACCGCCCGCTCACTCAGCTGCTGCCACGTGGCCGCGCCGCCCAGCCCGCCGCCCGCCCGCCCGCCCGCGCCCCAGCCCCGCCAGCCGCCCAGCTGCCCTCCCGCCGTCCGGCTCCTCCCGCGCGCGCGCCTCCGGCGGGCTCCGCCGCGCCCAGCGCCTCCCTGCCCTCCCTCCCGCGCCCGCCCGCCGCCCCGCCCGCCCTTGCTCGCGCGTCGCGTGCGTGCCCGGCCATGACCTCCTACGCCACGCCAAGCCGAAAACTCCGCCCGCTCCCGCCTCCCGCCGCCGGCGGCGACCTCCGCCCCGGGCCACCTCTTCCCGCCGCCCGCCCTCTCCGGCCACCTTCGCTCAAGGCTCGGCGAGATCCGCCGCCGCCTCGGTTCCCGTGCCATTCGGTTGACTTTCCCCCTCCCTCCAAATTCGTCTAAGTCCCCAAACTGCTAATATTTTCTTGCATTTTTGTCATGCCTTAACTCTGTGCATGTTGCTCCGTTTTGCGCGTGTAATATGTCAAAATGTTCGTATCGAAGAGTAGATCATTTCATCTCATTGCGTCATTTTCATTTGAGCTCATCTTGATGCCCGAAATGCTGTTGGAAGAGTGCTATGTGATGTTAGTTTCTGTTTCTTATCAGAACATGCACTTTTGTCATTTTTGCCATGATTGATGTGTGCACCCTATGGACTTGAGTCCTACATGTGTTTTGTAATATGCCATGCCATCTTTCCAGTGGTGCTTGCCATGTATTTTTGTGATCTATGTGGTGACTAGCACAAGCATGCAAACTAGGCATCATAATGTTGCTGATTTCAGCCCTGTTTTGCTGATATTTTCATGCCATGTTAACTTGATGCTACAGAGAGATCCATGCATATTTTGAGATACTTCATTAAGGATGTTTTGTTATACATGTATTTCTCTATCCATCCATGCCCTTGTTTGCAATTATGGAGTAGTCTAGCGTGAGTCAATCGAGCTCTACTTTTGCTATAAAATGTTCCTGGCAGATTGTTTACATGTTATTCAATTTTGCCAAGGTTGTTGTGGTTGATCCTTGTATGCTATGATGTTGTTCATGCCATGTGTAGCTTCTATGCCATGTATTCTTACTGTTGGTTGCCTTTCCATGCCATTTATTGCTCTGTGGTCAGTGATTCAAGCTCACCAACATGCCTACTTATCGTTGTTCCTGCCATGTTCAATCTGTAATATAACTTGCCATGTTTACATGGGTGCCATCATATCTTCTGATCCTTTTTGGCTTATGGTCAATAAAGGACTTTTGTTCTATGCAATTAGTAGATTCATGACATGCCTTTGTTTGCCATGATAAGTTCCTGTAGCATGTTGTTTCATAGCTCTAAACATTGCAACTTTGATGTTATTTCGCGCAATGCCTGAAACTGTTATTATTTGCAATCTTGCCATGTCATTTTGAGCATGTTCTAGTGATTTCTGGAGATAGCTCAGTGTTCATGTTTTGTAATGCTTTACCTGTACATCATGCTCATGCCTTTTTTTTCATATTGAGATGATGTAGCTTGTTGTGTTGATGCCTGCAATATGCCTAGTTGCTGTTTTGGACAGATTGTTGTCATGTCTTGTATAGGGTGTATGTGTTGAACCGTTGCTCCGTTTTGAGTGTGCTCTATATGAAACTTGCTTGATTTTGCATGTAGTTTCATATTATCATGTTGGATCCTTGTTTTGAGGTGTTTGCTTGATGTTTGTATGCATTTTGCATCAATGCCATGCTTATCTTGTTTTGCTCATATCTTCTAGGCCGTAGCTCCGAATCTAATGAACTTTATATGTAACTTGACTAGAATTTCGTGTAGATCATCGTGGTGCATCTTAAATTGCTGTTTAACAACTTGAACATAAAGTTATTCAGATCTGGACCAATTTCGAAATTTGCATATGAGGACTTACCGGAGTTGTTCTATGTTGTTTCCGGCCTCATTTAAACTTGCTTTGATGTGTTGCTCTTGTTTGCATCATCTCTTGCCATGAGTAGCTTCATGTAGCTTTGTCATGCATCATGCTTGTTGTGCATCATGTCTTGTCTATGTGTGGTGTGTTTACTATGTTGTGTGCTTCTTCTTGTTAGTTCCTGTTTCGTTGCGATCGTGAGGATTCGTTCGTCTACGCTTGGTTCGGCTTCATCCGTTCATCTTCTTCATGGACTCGTTCTTCTTCCTTGCGGGATTTCAGGCAAGATGACCGCTACCCTGGATCTCACTACTATCATTGCTATGCTAGTTGCTTCGTTCTTTCGCTATGCTGCGCTACCTATCACTTGCTGCTCAAGCCTACCTAATTGCCATGTCAGCCTCTAACCTTTTGCACCCTTCCTAGCAAACCATTGTTTGGCTATGTTACCGCTTTGCTCAGCCCCTCTTATAGCGTTGTTAGTTGCAGGTGAAGATGAAGTTTGTTCCTTGTTGGAACATGGAGATGTTGTTCCTTGTTGGAACATGTTTACTTGTTGGGATATCACAATATATCTTATTTAATTAATGCATCTATATATTTGGTTAAGGGTGGAAGGCTCGGCTTTATGCCTGGTGTTTTGTTCCACTCTTGCCGCCCTAGTTTCCGTCATATCGGTGTTATGTTCCCGGATTTTGCGTCCCTAACGCGGTCGGGTGATTTATGGGACCCCCTTGACAGTTCGCTTTGAATAAGACTCCTCCAAAGAAGGCCCAACATTGGTTTTACCATTTGCCTCACCTATGCCCTTTTTCCTTGGGTTTCGGAGCCCGAGGGTCATCTTTATTTTAGCCCCGGGCCAATTCTCCTTCGAGTGCTGGTCCAAACCGAGCGATGTCCGGCGCCCCTAGGCAATCAGGGTTTATGCCAACCCGATGTCGTTCATCCGGTGTGCCACGAGACCGAGATATGTGCAGCTCCTATCGGATTTGTCGGCACATCCGGGCGGCTTTGCTGGTCTTGTTTTATTGTTGTCGAAATGTCTTGTAGCCGGATTCCGAGACTGATCGGGTCTTCCGGGAGAAGAATATCCTTCGTTGATCGCGAGAGCTTATCATGGGCTAAGTTGGGACACCCTGCAGGGTTTGAACTTTCGAAAGCCGTGCCCGCGGTTATGTGGCAGATGGGAATTTGTTAATGTCCGGTTGTAGAAAACCGAAGTTGATCTTAATTAAAATACACCAACCGTGTAATGCGTAACCGTGAGTGTCTCTTTTCGGGTTGATCGAGAGGAGAACACGGTTTCTGGGTTATGTTTGACATAAGTAGGAGTTCAGGATCACTTCTTGATCATTACTAGTTGACGACCGTTCCTTTGTTTCTCTTCTCACTCTCATTTGCGTATGTTAGCCACCATATATGCTTAGTCGCTGCTGCAACCTCACCACTTTACCCCCTTCCTTTCCCATTAAGCTTTGCTAGTCTTGATACCCATGGTAATGGGATTGCTGAGTCCTCGTGGCTCACAGATTACTACACCACCGATTGCAGGTACAGGTTTATGCGATGATCATGACGTGAGGCGATGTTTGCTTGTGTTGGAGTTCTTCTTACGCTTCTTCTTGATCGGGGATAGGTTCGGTCGGCAGCCTGGGCTAGCAGGTGTGGATGTCGTTTGAGTTTATGTTTATGTTTCATCCGTAGTCGGATGTTGATCTCTTATATATGATGTTGATGTATTCTTGTGGCATTTGTGCCTTATGTATGTATCCCTATGTATTATGTAATGTTGATGTAATGATATCCACCTTGCAAAAGCGTTTCAATATGCGGGTCTATCCTTGGTGGGACCGTCGAGTTCCTTTTGGATAGGGTCGCATATTGGGCGTGACAACGTACTATATTTGTGATGAGTTTATGTCTCATCCACTAGTCCCAGTAATCTTATTCTAATCATGCTTCTTCAATTTCTTTTCCACAGGGATGCTCATCTCGATTTTGGTGAAACTGCACAAAATGATCCGATGGTCAAAAGGTTGCAAACTTCATTTATTAGGAAGCTCGAACGTTGCCAGCAAATTCAAGCATGGTCAGGGTTCACGGTTCAAGGGCTAGGGACTACATGGATCGTTTTTTTTTCTTTAGCTGCCTCTGTTCCAAAATAAGTGTCAACTTTAGTAGTAGTACAACTTTGTACTAAAGTTTGCACAAAGTTGAGACACTTATTTTGGAACGGAGGGAGTACATATTTGCTATGATCTGTCAATCATTGAGATGCAATAGCATGCATGTTAGTCTCCTTTGTATTTGATGAAATGTTGCAACGGGCAACCTTGGACGCAAGATACATGTAACAGAAGCTGGAAGCTTCATAGCATTGTACAAATTTATCTCGCTGATAAATTACAATATGTACTATACTAGAACTTCCTCCGTTCCTAAATATAAGTCTTTGTAGAGATTTCACCATGAACCACATGCGGATGTATATAGATGCATTTTAAGTGTAGATTCATTCATTTTGTTCCGTATGTAGTGGAATCTCTACAAAGACTTATCTACTAGTAATAGCTAGCCCCCACTACTAGGAATTCTCTATCCTCTCCTTGAGCCACATCATCAAAATTGATGTAGCCGTTAGATGAAGTAAATCAGTCCATAATAGCCGTCTGATCTAGACGTTGGGAGGCTCCGCACTAAGCCACATGCAAGCATGCAGAAATACCGTGGCACATGCATGTGAGTGGGTTTTAAATCACATCAACATGTCGCATGCAAGCATGCACCGGTAGCATGCATGTAAGTGAGCTTTTAAGTCCCATTAACATGTCAAAAATAAAAATATAATCCCATTATGTAGTAGGAGTTGGCTGATCTTTTTTCCTTACGTGGGATGATCTTAATGATGCTGGGAGTTTATTTAGTTTGGCTACCACATTTGTCATGCGGTTATAGAGTTTTTTTAGTTATATGAAATCGATAATTTTGCGCAGAGAGATATACGTTGTTCATGACAGCGCGAGGGACTCATCTAGTAATATTTAGGAACGGAGGGAGTACTATGTAAACAGTTAGGTGTCGCATGGTGATAGTGTGAGGTGGGCCATGTAATCACCGAGCCTGCGTGTTTTCACTGCTCTTGCACGCCTCCGCTGTAAGAATGGAGAAAATTGTAATCTAGTAGTAGTATCTCCTTTCGCCGAAAGCGTGGGACATCCAGCAGTCCTACCACCTCAGTAATAAAGACCAATGAGCCGTCAAATCACATAGACCCAGCAGTAAGTTGGATAGACGAAGCAACCATCACTCTTGCGCCAGTGAGAGGTCACGTCCGCTCTGCCCGGGCATGAATGCGGCACCGATTCTTTGGAGCAGCGCTGACCGTTTCGGGCGGGAAGCGCGTGCGGGCGATGGAGGGGCTTTGGGTGGGCCAGGCTGGTCTGGAGCGGGCGTGGCAGCTGTCCGCATGTCCCTACCGGACACGCCCGGAAACGAGAGGATGCACCAACTCTCGCGGCTAAAATCGTACACTACACAACATCTCTCTGTAGGAGTAGGTCGATCTGTCGCTCGCTCTAACACACATGCTGTTAAACACACACACACACACGCACGCACCTTGGTCCCGTTGCACCTTCTAACGTGACTTATTACACCTAGACGGAGGGAGTAGTAAGTATACGAGATACGGTGGCACACTGACTTAAGTCGAATACAAGTGCCCAAAATTTGTGTGCATGTTATAATAAGGATTCACTTAAAATAGTACGTGAGCGAACAGAGGGATCAATTGGACTGTGTTCCCGAGCGATGGCGAGATGTGTGAGTAAGATACACACTGGCGCTTTTAATTTTCTTATTAATTTGTTTGTTTCACCCTCGATTGGTGGGACCCAACGTACTACGTGGAGAGAGGTAAGGTGACTAAGGCTGCATTATTCCTGCACCATTGTGGATAGTCTTACCACCAAAGCCACATGACACGATTATGATTGAAATCCCAATGACTCCCACACACACAAAAAACACGGCATGCTTGTCACACGAATGCAGGAATGTATAAAAGGTTATTTCCCTCTCGTTGAACATAACGGGAGGGTTGTGTAGCTGGTTAGCCTGTTCGCTCATCAAACTTGAGGTCTCGGGTTCGATAAATACACTTGAGCATAATTTGTGCCAGGAGGATTCTTTGACTGGTCAAAATGTTTTCTAGGGTTTGCACACTTCACACACTCTCTCCAGTATATATATACACGCTGGAGCCTCAGCGCTTGTAGTTGCTCTCTTCACACTCTCTCGCCCTCTCCCGCTGGAGCCTCAGCGCTTGTAGTTGCTCTCTTCACACTCTCTCGCCCTCTCCCGCTGGGGCCTTAGCGCTTGTAGTTGCTCTCTTCACACTCTCTCGCCCTCTCCAGATCTAAACAAGACTTCGTTGGCCTCTCTCTCCCCTCACTGCTGCTCAAAGAGCTGGCAGGATCCGTCCACCGGGAAGGGAAGGAGGCTTAACGTTGTCACCGTCGGCGAGGGACTACCGGCGCAGCTGTTCACTTTCCACCCAGTGGCGGCGCGGGAGGGCCTCCGACCCCTTCTTCTTCGCCACCGTCCCGCCGCCCACCGAACCACGCCCCAAGAACCTTAAGGTATAATTTACTTACTCCACATGCATTGCTCTAGCTGCATGTATACCATGAATCTAGGACGTGGTTCAAAGAGGAAAGGAGTGGGGGAAAGTAATGGGAAAAGTTGTATATAGCATGAATCTAGGATGTGGTTCAAAGAGGAAATGAAGGGGGAAACTTGTATAGCATTAATCTAGGACGTGGTTCAAAGAGGAAAGGAATGGGGGAAACTAGTGGGGAAAGTTGTATCGCATAAATCTAGGACATGGTTCAAAGATGAAAGGAAGGGGCGAAAGTACTAGTTCAAAAAGCAAAGGAAGGGACAAGGCTGTAGAGTTTGAGCAGGACTAGATTTGCTGCGCTCACATAGGGAAAGGTCTCTAAAGATAACAAAACTGGGACCAACACAAATATGCTCCTTGGTTGTTTGTTCTTTGTTGCAACAGACTGTGCATGACCACAGTACATCGGTAGATGCACATGGTGCAGGTGCGTCCACTGTCCTGTGCAACTCATTAGCTATTGTTAATCTAAGGCCTTGTTTGGTTAAAAACTCCCTAGTCCCTACCTGCTTGGTTCCAGGGACTAAACATGGACTAGAGGTTATTGACTGACATGCTAAAAGACCATGTTACCCCTAGTAATGAACTAATAGAGACAAGGTGCGATGCGTGGCAGGGGCAACTGTTAGAAAAAGTCCCAAAAAGACTCCCTCGGGGTCTTCTTTCTTTTGTCCCAAATGCCCACTTTTAGTCCCTAAAAGTCCCTCATGTTTGGTTTAGATGGGACTGACACAGAGTTTTTTTAGTCCCTACGCCAAAATGTCCCTGTAAACAAACACCCTCTAATAATGCCGCTGGAAAATTGATGCAATGCCATAGTTAGAAGCAAATTACATGTTTAACAAATTTTATTGTTAATATAATCTCTATGTTAATATTAATCAATGCCACCGTTTGAGAAATGCTACTGTCTTGCTTTCTTTCCCATTTAGATAAGGTAGATGCTTCTTTTTGTTGGCTTTTGTGTCATCCACCGTTATTGACCACTAATTGTTTCCTTTGCACCTCTGTGTAAACAGGGTTATCTACTTCACCTCGTTGCCATTGTGACCTTTTGTTGCACTGCACAAAACACTTTTGTTTTAAGAGTGTTTTGTGCAGTTCAACCAAAATGTCACACCGACAATGTTGCTTGATTGCTTGATCTTAGTGGAACTGCACAAGAGGAGATCTTACTTCCTATCCGTTAAGGCGAATTTGGTTCAGATCTTCTTCTTGTGAGTTGTTTGAATTCCGCATCATGAGAGGTCAGTACTAGCCTTCTTTCACATGATTCTACAGTGTGCTTTCATATGTTGTGCTACTTGTACGATAATGTTGCTTGATTTTAGTGAACTACACAAATGGAGACAAGACTTCCAATCTGTATGGGCACCGTAATATCCCATTGAGGTAAGATAAGGATATTTCACAACTGTTGGCCTGTATTTTGCCACTTTCATCAGAAAGTTAAGTTTAGTACTATACTTGTGCTCCCTAATTGACATGCCAAATCTTACATTGAAGGAGAAGCTTGTCTGTTATTGAACCAAGTGATGAAGGGGAAGAACAAGCGGAATAAAAACAAAAATCAACTCCCGGTGCTGTAATGAAGCACTAAAACTGCGATGACACAAGTGATGATATAGTTTTGCATCTTAATTTATTGCTATGGCTGGAACGAGCAATTGTTTTGCCACTGATTTGATGCCACTCTTAATGTAATATGTAATTATCTCTACTTGTGCAAACAGGGATCTTCTTTGAAGATACCATATATTTTAGTGGAACTGCACAAGAAGATGTTGGAAACATTAAACTAATCAAGGAGTATATAGTAAGCATGGCCACCACCGTAGATAGCAACAGATGGTTCCGGAGAAGTGCTTCATATGTATGCTCTACACAATAAGCCTCCTGACAAAGGTTGGTACTCGCCCACTGATTTCATCCATATGATTGAGCTTTGTCATCTCTATTGGTGTTGTGCTACTGTTTTGATACTGTCATGAAAAAGTGGTATTGTCCTTGAGAAGTGCTTCGTCTGTGCTGTTTTAAATATTTCCTTTACTTTTTTTCGAGCAAACAGGGATGCTAGCATTTAGTAGTCCTCTTGTCTTTGCACAACAGGATCATCTTCCTCTGAAGAAGAATATGGAGTACGTGAAGTGACTAGTTCCGATTATGCCAAGATGAAGAAGCCCTGTCTATCTTCTCATCAGAAGGAGCAGTTGAAGGATGGTTACATTACTCCCCACAAGACCAAACTAACTTCAGCTCAGAAGGACTGACAAATCTCCATTTTTATGCGGTGATGCGCGAGTGCAATGTTGTTCTAGGATTCTTTTTGGTGAGTTCCATTTTTCTAAAAGTGTGCTCTACATGGACCATGTATGTGCCTGTTGAAACTGTCAATTCATAGTACAGTTTGCTTTATACTAATCACTTTTTTGTATTTGTGCAAACAGGGGTGCTCAGCTTGATTTCAATGGGAACTGCACAAAATGTTCATGAATACATCGAATCATTCATTTCCACCACCAGAAAGGAGGTGCCGATATGTTCAAGGCGTTGCAACATATAAGGGGGAAATCATACAAGCTACGCGTGAATTTGGTTGATTTTGGTGGAACTGCAAAAAAGGAACAGCTGGTTTATTTAGCACGAGGTGCCATGTCAATGTCCGAACTGATGGCAAACCCTGCCCATTCCACAATCGTAGGCATTTGATATTTTGGAATGGGACAACCTTGTCAAATTTTGCTAATTGATTTTAGCAAGACATGCGTTTGATATTTTTGAATGGGACACCCTTTGCTGTCAGCAGCGTCGATCAATTTTTTATTTATTCTTTAGCTGTGAAGTAAATATTGCTTCTGACATGTGAGTCGCTGAGATGCATAATCATCGATTGTTTTGAATGTTCTCTATGAATTGCCAGGCTTGTGTGTTTGATTGCAATGTACAGAAACACTAAAAGCTGCTCAAACTCTTTGTACTCATACATTCCTTTTACTTTGCACATTGTGAAAGTGCATACTTTTTGTATAAGATTGGTCAAAGTAGAGATACTTTGACTGCAGATAAAACTTGTATGCAGACTAAAAAGGACCGGAAGGAGTACATGTGAAACTTCTGCAAGCGAGGTGATCACCACAGGAATAATGCTAGTACATATTGTTTTGCATGTTCATCCAATGCCGATGATACAGGAATTTGAACTAATCGAAATAAATTCATTCATACACGGTCGGATTTCATATAAATATGTCGGATTTCATTACATTTCATACATTCTTCAACTAAGAAGTGGTGTGCTGGAGGTATAATTAATTAACGAAGCTACCCACATGTCCTTTTGAGAGCCTAACGAAGCTTGGTGACATAATTGCAGTGCAGTTGCATAAGCGACATGTGGCCTGTTGGGACCACGTGTCATTCAATAACTGCACCAGCAGCGATTAAGTAAAGCAGCGTTCTTCTCGGCGCAGCTCTCCGACTCCACGTCGCCGCCAAGAAGCTAACCGGCCATCAATGATCAACCCGCCTAGCTTGGCTTCAACCGGAGGGTAGCAGCGGTGGCCTTACTTGGACCCGAGCGGCGGCGACCTACCGTGTCCTACTATTCCTCGTTTTCTGTGTGGCGCGGCCTCGTTGGCAGCGGGGCGGGGCCTCGGCGGGCCGGCGATGTCCTATGTCTCGTTGCGGTGGCGGCGCCTCGGCGAGCGGTGGAAATCCTCCCCACGTTGCCGCGAGGTGGGGCCTCGGCTGAGCCGCGGTGTCCTCTGCCTCGTTGTTGGCGGGCGGGGCCTCGGCGAGCCGGCGGTGTCCTCTGCCTCCTCGTTGTTGGCGCCCGCGAAACCTCGGCGAACACGGCCTCGTCGGCGTCGATGGAGCGGGGACTCGTCGGTGCCGGCATTGTCCTCTGCCTCATCCTCGGTCTCGCCAAACAATGCTTCGCCCGCTTCATCGCCCTCTTTGCTAGCCTCTTTGTAGGCGGCGGCAGCCTCCGCCACCCGCATGCGGTACCGCCAGCGCTCGAGGCGGCCCTTGCGGGCGCAGCGGTACAAGTCGAGCAGCGCCTCCTGCTCCGCCTGCTCCACGGCGATCCGCTCCTCCGCCTGCAGGTGCTCCTGGAGGAGATGGTGGTTGTAGGCGCGTCGGCCTGCGCCTCCCGGAACTGCTCTTCACGCATCTGCCTCACCCTGTCCATATATTGGTCACGGGCCTCGCCGATGGTCATGGTGCAATCCACCTGCGAGGATGGCGCGGAGGAGGGGGTTGGCGCCGGATCGTCGACTACCATGTTCTCCATTGGGATGTCATCGTCCTCCGGCTGCCTGCCGGCCAGCCGGTCGGCAGCAATGGCTGCCATCTCCTTGTGGTCCGTCGTCCGCCCATCCCGAAGAGGGCTGGAGCGTGAGGAAGCCATGGTGGGCAGTAGTGGTGTGGACAGGAGAAAGGGAACGAATGCGGATGACTGCGGCTATGGCCGGCGCAACAGTTTATATTGCAATGGTGGGCGGGCAGAGGGACGGACGTGTGGCGCTGGAGTAGCCGCCTCGGCAACCGCATATCATTAATGTGGCGGCGGATGGATGGACGGACGGCACTTGTGTCGTTTGAAGGCGAACAATCGCCTTGCACAGGGAAGCGGGGCGAAATGGCGCGGACTATTTAAGCGGAAGCGCGCGCAGGCGAGAGATCACTTTACTTGGAGAGGATGACAATGGGGACCCACCAGGTCCATAGCCTCACGTCGCAAGTGCCTCCTTATATATATATATATATATATATATATATATATATATATATATATATATATATATATATATATATATATATATATATAACTATAATTTATTTTGCTTCCTCCTAGTTTCCTGACATCATGGTCCCACACCATTGTCAACCTATGTAGTAGTCAATAAACGAGAGAATTGCACAAGAAGCGGCCGACAGTTGGGACCAAGCAGCTCGAGTAGTATTTGTGTTTTTGAGGTGTGAGCAATGCAGAGTTTTTTGATGTTTAGCCCAGATATTAATTTTTCTCCTCTAAACAACAACGAAAACATCGCTGCAGGTATTAACTGGGCGGGTTGTGGCCCGTCTAGCCCAGGCTACATATCCAGCCCAGATATTAATTTTTTTCAAGCTGAAAATGGCTAGCCCAGCTATACTTTTTTTTAGGAATACCCAGGCAAGGTCATGTTGTTATTCTCCGCCCAGCTAGGCTGCAAATCTTTCCTAGGAGGGATGCATTAGGCTTAACGAGAAAATGGGCTTTAAGAAATAATAAATGGGATGTAATTATAAAACTGGGCAGTAACTATAAAAAATGCACCAAACACGTGATTACTTTATAAAATATTATTTTTGGATATTGAAAATTTTAATTTCATTAATTGTTGCGAGCGCAATGTTTCGTTCGATTTTTACGTAATATACATTTATATTGAAATTGTATTTAATCTGACTAGAAATTTCGGGATAAAAATATTTTGGATCCCATCAAAATGTGGGAAATTTTATTGAATTCTATTTTGAATGGTTGGTTGAAATGGGCTGTACTTTTAACAAACTGTAAATGTGCTGTAGTAAATTCCATTAGAATTCAAAAATGGGCTACACATTCTTACAAATCTCAAATGGGCTATAAGTTCTCTGCCACACACTTCTGGCCTTACTAAGTTGACGCGTCCCCTAAAAAAACAGAGTTGAGGCGTATGCAAGGCTTTGTCAACTTATAGTCAACAACGGGTTCTAGGAGTAGTGGCCATTGGATGTCCATCCAATGGATGTTATGCTTCTTCTTCGATCTCGGATATTCTAGCTTCACCCGTCCAAAAAATGATTCCTCACCCTCACATCTGGGGCGCACCGTTTCAGAAGCTGACCTGTGGGCCTACTAAGTTGACGTACCAAGGGCTTTGTCAACTTAGTCAATATAAACGATTCTAGCTGCAGTGACCGTACGATGTCCATCCAACGGCCGTCGTGCTTCTTCAACCTCTGGTCTTCTTGCTCCAGCCGCCCAAAGCAGCGCCGGTCATGCCGCCTGCTCCTGCCTCCCGTGGCCAGCTGTACTACCGCGGAGGCCTCACCGCCCCCTACTACTCCCACCGCTGGCCAGGCCATCCCTCCACTCACCCACACCCCCTGTTATTCTGCAGCGATGGCAGCGCAGCCGAACCAGTGAACCCTCATACTCCTCTCCGCGTGTGCATCCACTGTCATGCCTTCCCCGGCTCCGCGTCGTCCCCTTCCTAGGCCTCGCCATCGTCCACCGCCCTGGTGCTCTCTGCGCGGCGTGGTCAACATGGTCAAGGAATGACTTCCATCGGACGTGGACTGTACGTGGAGAGGCTGACAGCTGGGTCCACGGCAGCCGCAAGGAAGTGCCTCCTTATTACACGCAAAATAATTATTCCTCCACCTGACAGCGGGAACCCACAGGACGGGCCACCGTATTTCGTGAAAAAAATGATTCGCCCCCTGACTGCTGGGACCCACGAGCTACATCTTCGCACGCAAGGAAGTGCGTCCGGAAAAAAAATTCACCCCCTGACTGCTGGGACCCACCAGCTACATATTCACACGCAAGGAAGTGCATCCGAAAAAAACGATTCGCCCCCCGACTGCTGGGACCCACCAGCTACACCTTCGCACGCAAGGAAGTGCGTCTGGGCAAAAAAAAACGATTCGCCCCCGTGATTGCTGGGACCCAGCAGCTACATCTTCGCACGCAAGGAAGTGCGTCCGGGTAAAAAAACAAAACGATTCACCCCCTGACTGCTGGGACCCACCAGCTACATCTTCGCAGGCAAGGAAGTGCCTGACAGTCGGGACCCACCTGGTCGAAGCGTACGTAGCATTGTCATTCGGTGGCGGCGGTATGCGTACATCTTGGTCGATGTAGAGGCACGCATGTGTCGTAGTAGAGGCACGCATATGTCGTAGTAGAGGCAGCACGTAGCATGTACACGTACGTACAGCGGCCAGGGTGCAAGAAAGAAAAGACGGCCACGTATGTGTACATACGGGCGGGTCTCGACGCCTACTCGGCGCATACGTCGGGCGAGGCTCGTTGACATGGCTGGGTCGGAACGGAGAAACAGCGTCGTCGTCGTGTTCATGGGGAGGCAACGGAATGCCTCGTGTTCATGGGGAGGCAACGGAATGCGTCATGTTCATCGGGAGGCAATGGAACGCGTGGGAACCAACCGGCTGGGTCGGAACGGAATACATGGTCGTGTTCATTGGGAGGGCTTGGATGGAACAGGCGATGGAAGCGAGGCTGGCGTCTGCGCGAATGGAGAAACAGCCTTGTGTTCGACCGGCCACGTTGAAACAGAATCCTGTTCATCGGGAGGGTGCAGCGTGCCGCAAAAGCGAACAAAACGGACCTCCTACATCGAAATGGGGTCCTGTTGATCGGGAGGGTGTGGCGTCCGCCAAAAGCAGACAACGGACCTCCTACGGTCCAAGCGGGGTCTGTTGATCGGAAGGGTGTGGCGTGCCGCCAAAGCGGATTTAAACGGACCTCCTACGGTCAAACAGGGTCTGTTCATCGGGAGGGTGTGGCGTACCACAAAGCAGACTCCACGGATCTGTTCATCTCCACCGTCGACCTCCTCCAGCCTCCACGGGCTCCTGTTCATCCAGCCTCCACCGCGCGCTACTCCATCGGCTACTGTTGAACCACCCCTCCACCATCTACACCGCTTCATCCAGTCCCCCACACCACGGGGTCTGTTCAACCACCCCTCCACGGGCACCCCTCCATCGTCTCTGTTCATCCAGCCCTCCACACCACGGGTCTGTTCATCCGGAGGCAACGCCACCGCTCCTTGTTCATCAACCCCCCACCGCTCACCGTTCATCAATCGATCGGCTTGATTAGCAGCGATGGCGAAGAATCGCTCGATCGTGTTCGATTAACAGCCATCGATCGATCGCTTGGGTTAAATAGCGTAGCTGCGGTCTGTCGCTGGGTTCGATTAGAGCCAGCGCCTTGCTCGGGTTGATTAGAGCCAATGCCTCACACACACAGCAGCGTATGTGTACGATAGAAACACGCATCGCTCGGCCCCCGACCTCCCACCGTAACCGGAACTCCCCAAAAATTTTCCGCCCTCGCTTCTACCACGGTTTTCCGTCATAGGCGGCCCAAAGAATGTCATGCAGATCGTCTTGACCCGCCAGGGCGAAAAGCCCATTTTCTCATCATGATTTTTTGTCATAAGTAAGAGCCCACCACATCTATGATGATACGGGTTTTGTCACAATTATCGTCATAGAGGTGTCATATGTATGACAGAAAAAAATTCGTTCGGCCCAAAATGTCACGGATGTGTCTTTTTTTGTAGTGTGGTGTGGTTATGAAGATGTTATACTAAATATAATATATTTTATCTCTACTCTTATAAAAATGGAGTTGTTGATGATGGTGTGCCTGCCATCCTGCAAATTAGGCCTCCCCTTGATATCTGACGGATAGGAAGGAAACTATGGCAATTTTGAAAAAAGATACCCACACCCCCGCTCCATATTTGCAAATTAGGCCGCACCTTGATCATGTTGATGTTCTGTGGAACGCATGGGCATCTTGCTAGTACTACGTATAATATATAGAACATTGATCATAATTTGGGCTAATGTGTGGCTTTTGCAGCTCACGTCTAAATACTTGTCATAATGTTGGGGGCGGGGCACTATACTATGTGTGATAAACACGGTGTACACGTATGGAACATGGTTTAGATTATGAATATATAGTTAGTACATCAAATGTACTATTATTTGAATCAACATCAAGTGTATTCAAAAAATAGAATTCAAGTTCATGTAGTACAGATAGTTCATATCTATCTCTATAGTAATCATGTGGTGTGTTATTAAGGTAATACACGAATGATGGTTGAAGTTGGCAACAATCATGATTGTAGATTCTTATTGAAATAGAGAAACGAATTCAAATTAAGTTCGAATTGCAGTGGTAGTATAGACATTTGGAATGCGCTAAAATCTTGGTATGAGTAGGTTACATGCATTATACAGCAAGCGAAAAAATTTAATTGGACATAACATGGATTC
Source organism: Aegilops longissima (assembly GCA_021605205.1). Taxonomy (NCBI): domain Eukaryota; kingdom Viridiplantae; phylum Streptophyta; class Magnoliopsida; order Poales; family Poaceae; genus Aegilops; species Aegilops longissima. The sequence goes on from CM038682.1 coordinate 288,541,363, forward strand.
ATACTCCCTCCTTCCATCTATATAGGGCGTAATGCGTTTTTTAAGACCGCCTTTGACTATTGACAAGATTAATAGTACATGACATGCACAATGTGAAAATTATATCATTGAAAGAACCTTTCACAAATGAATTTAACGGTGTGCTTTGTGTAAGTTGCATGTCATATATTATTGCTCTAATATTTGGTCAAAGTTAGCATCAAAAAACGCATTAGGCCCTATATAGATGGAAGGATGGAATAGCTTTGAATAGCATTTTTATAGTAAAACGGGGCAAGACTCTATCTTTGCGTGGTGTGAATATTTTTATTTCTTTGTTTTCTTTTTGGTTGAGGGAAGTGCGAATTGATTTGGTACATACAAGTACAATATTACACGTTAGGCTTGTCCCTAAAATTCGACCCGCGCCTTGTTATATCCCGAAAATTCAGATATCGTGCTCCCAAAACTGGCGCCTTCACAACCCGCGCCTTGCTATCCCGAAATTACAACGCGTGCGAAAACTCCCTCTAGCTGCCAAATCCCGACATGTGAAATCACCCTTCTAACCCTGAGCTGAAAGGGCCGCTAGTTCAAATCGGTGGGGGGTACTTTTGTAACACACCCTACATTTTGGACAAGTGCGTCCCTAAGTCGTGGTTCACCCCCTCCCATCGCCTCCCTTTTGCCATTCGAAATCCCAGGCCGCCATAACCTCTCCGCTCGAGCCGCGAAACCCCACCCTCCTCCGTCCGCCACCTCACTGCTGCCCAGCCGGAGCCTCTTCCCCGACGACGTCGTCCACCGCAACAGCTCGACGTCCCTCGTCCACCTCCCTGGATGAGGATCCTCGTCCATCGCGTCGTCCCGCCGGTTCAGCTGCCCCGTCCTCCACCTCCAAGGCGTTGCTCTGACGATCGCCTCGTCTATCGCGGCCGCTCCATCCCCATAGCGCCGCCTTAACCTGCTCCACCGGAACCGCAACATCCTCACCAAATCCTCGGACGAAGCCGAGGCCTACTCGGCGCCACCAAAGAGGTTGTACACTCATCGCATCACACCTTCTCCTTAGTTCGACCTCCCGGCGCTGACGGTGCTCCATCCCGCACCCCCATGGAGCGGCTATCTTGAAGCCGGCGCCGCTGGCAACATCTCCACAGCGGCTCTCCCCCAGTGCGAGGCCCCTTCGGCGGCAGCGTCCATACCAGCTGAATCTGCTGCTGCTGCTCCGGCTCTCGCTCGCTCACTTACACTACTGCTGCTGCTCCGGCTCTCGCTCGATTGCTCGCTCGCCCGGCTGCTACTGCTCCGGCTCTCACTCACTCACTCGCTCGCGCTGCTGCTTCTCTCCCCCTCGCTCGTGCTACTTCTCTGCTCCGATTTAGCTACACTTCAGTCGATTGAATCGACTTTTGGGTCAATCAATTTTCAGGGGGTGGGGGGCTCGCCGGAGTTAAGGAAGAACCACCCGCAGCGGGGATGAGGGCTCGCTGGAGAGGTACCCCGCTATCTATCTTAGGGTTCAAGGTGGGGGCATGGGGCGTATAGGGCTGGCCGGGGGGGCGGCGGACCGGCGGTGGGGAGTTGTTTCGGGGCAGCGAGGCGGCGCTGGGGCCGGCAGTTCGGCCGGTGGTGGCTGGCGGCTCAGCGGGGTGCATGTTGAAGATGAACTGCAGGCCCTCCCTAAACTACATGTTAAGTGCCTCTCTGCTACCATTGCGTTCAGTTTCGACAGTAACATTCAGATTCCACATTAAATTCCAGTTTCGACAGTTAAGTTCAGAGTCAACAGTTTTTACCTCATCTGTTGTAGTCGGGTGGTTTTTGGTGATGTAAATTTTACATCTATTTTACATCATCTATTGGAGATGCTATTAGAATCCCACTTGAGATTGACGATGTCTGTCTTGTGCTGCTTCAGCCTTGATGTCTTATGGCTCACCGGGGCTGCTCCAACGACAGAATGATCCATCACAACAGAGCAGTGCCCTGGACGCCGTCTACATATTCCTCAGATCTTCCTCCACACCTCCGATAGCCACCTCTGCCTCAACTGCTTCAACGACCAACCCAATGATGCTGAGTTCGACACGGCTACGGCAAAGAGGTTGTACACTTGTTGCATCACTTATTACTATACATTCATGTCGATCCATTAGGGCTATTTTGGTTCGACGGAAAAACATAGCAATAGGGAATTTTCCAATGGCACTCTACTATTCAATTATTCATGCATTTTGTTGAAAGGAATGAAGCAAAACATCCACCTGGACCTACTTTTCAAAATCCTATGCATGAAAACAAGACCAAGTGCATTAGTGGCAGAATAACATTCTAACTGTACACGCTTTCATATGGTTTCACTTTATTTTGGCCATGTTTCTTTACATTCCTCTGCTCTCTTGTAAACCAAACACCCAAGTTGACAGAAATCATGTGTTTACAAATGCTCTGTTTACCATGTGCATTCCTATCCTATTCTGGTGTTTTTCCTATCCCTGTGTTTTTAGAATCATGCAAGCCAAATGAGCCCTTACAAATTACTTGATTCTGGTAGGTGTCGAAGGAACTTTGTGTGGTTTGTCCTGCTCTGTCGCGACGTCGTCCACCTCACAGAGCTGCTCCATTGATGTAAACATCCACCAAACCAGACATCACGACTCTGACCGTGTTTCGCGCCTCGAGATCTCCTTCCCGCCACGGCACCCACATAGCAGCATCACCATCATCGACTCAGCAGATGAACGTGAGGAGTACACGGGTCCACAAGAGAGGTCGCACTCTATTGATTCTTCTTATGTTATGCATTGCTTAAAATTACCTGCTACTTTATCGTCATGTTCACCTCTTGGACTCCAAGTCAGGTCCAAATTAATGTTCAAACTTGAGTTCTAAATTAGTTGTGGGGCACATATCGAGGAAGCAATGAATAGTATCTCTGTCTAATATCTGGTTCACCTAGGGTATGCCTATGTTGTTCATCTTGGGTGGGAAAAAAATAGTAAAGCAATCATCATCTGTCTTTTTATTAAATTAAAGCAATCATCAACCTGCTATCATTATTTTTGGATCCATCCACTGGTTGTTACCATCACTCTAATTTTTTGCATGCTCTCCTTACATGATCTCACCATATTTTTTTGTATGCATATCAGATATTGTACACAGTCATGTTGAACATGTAGAGAAAAAGAGAAGAGTTTTGCACGGTAATATAACGTCATGCAGACATCGCTCCATGGTGGGTTCAATGGCAAACCCTCCCCACCACTCTCCAGATTGTAATCTAGAGGAAGATATCTGTTCTGAGGCGGATTCAGACGCCGCTGACCACTCCTATTTACCCCCCAAGGTGTTTGCTCTACCTTGGCATTATGATGTTAGTCATATCATGTATATGTTGCCTTGCAGTGCCTACTTTTGACATCATATATGTCATCTGCTTAGTTTAGACATGTTCCATAGTGCCACCTGTTTAGTTTCTATATCATATATGGGAATTATGCAGTCTCATGTCTTTTAGCCAGCCATAATATACGTGAAATATGCAATGCCATCCTGTTTAACTAGGCATCATATATTTGAATGATATCTTGCCCATCCCTTTCTTCATTACATTTCCATTTGTCGACAATGTTTGTACATTAAACTACTCTTCCTGTGAATCAGCCATTTGGGTGGGAGATTGAAAAATTTGGAGTGAAAACAAGGCCTTCAGAGCAGACAGTGCTACCGGTCGAAGTAGATCTCTTGTTGGGTCCCGATAGCTCCTCAGAGATGGATTCAGAGACAGATGACCGGTCCTATTCTCCCACCGAGGTGTATGCTCTAACTTGGCATGGTTATACTGCTCATATCATGCATATGGTGTCTTGCACTGCATAGTGTAGACATCATCTACACAATATTCAACACCATGTTCTTAGTTCAGACATCATATCTAATGCCCTCTATTTAGCATATAAATCACATATGTGAATTAAATGATGCGATCCTGATTACTTAGATAACATGTAGGTGAATTATGTCATGCGATCCTGTTTAGTTATTCATCATAACTTTGAATTATGTTATGCTATGCTATCCAGTTTAGATAGACATCATATATGTGAAATTATGTCATGCTATCCGTTTTAGTTAAACAATATACATGTCAACTATTTCATGCCCTCTTTTTACCACACTATCTATTGCATCTGTCTCTCATACAATATCTGTACATTCAACTATGTTTCCTGTTTATCAACTATTTGAATTGGAGCGGGTGATGCTAGAATCTAGCGGACTAAAAACACGGTCTTCAGATAAAATAGTGCTACCTCTTGGTGGAGATAGCACCCTGGTTGTACATGCACGAGAACCATCCCTACCACACATAACCAAAACTCTCGCAGATTGTACCCCTACTGCGATGGACAGAGAACCAGCTTCATCCAATCTAACCCCAACCCCAGCAGACAGTAACCCAGTTCTTGTTGACACAGCACCATCTCCACCACAGAGCTCCCAAACAAGAGCAGTTAGTAAGGCAGCTCCAGTGCCCAAAGGGACAGTACTACCACGGCGAACCCCAACTCCACCAGTTAGTACGCCTATTCCTGTGGAGGAAGCACAACCAGCTAGTCGTAGTTTAGCATCTATTGCATTTGATGTTGTTAAATCATATGTGCATATCTTCCCATCTTGGAAATATTATACTGAAGATGAAGGAAAATGCCAGTTGTAGGTGTTTGTCCAGGAGTTATGTGTAAGTAATGTTATTCATGGCAATTACTTTGCTTTGTCCCATACATCCTACCTCCATGATGGTTATAATACAACAAATTTTCCCATTTTTCTCTATAGGGAAGGACCGATTTGGAAACTCAGGATGAGGTAACCTGTGCTAATACCTTTGCTATCTTCAAGAATGCTTGGTGGCGATATCGAATTACACAAGAAAACGTACTTCACCGGCAAAGAAACTCATCAAATTCCCTTACGTTCTCCTGAGACACATTTACTGGATGATGACTGGGAACGCCTTGTTCTGTACTGGTCCCGAACCAAGATGTGGTAAGGTCTATGAGCTCATTTGTAATTTTAAGTACTATATCCTTACGTCTTACTGTACTCTGTTCATGTAGAACAAGTGCCTAAACCTGAAGAACAACTGTTCCAATTTAAGATTCCATTGCTATCATAGTTCAAAAAAGCGCTAGGCATTAATTGTGCGTTTTGCCACTGCCTTGCGCTATACTGACCAAAGCGCATGCTTATGCGCAGTTATGCACAGATTAAGCACAGTTATGCGCAATGCGTTTCGCCAACGCCTAGCGCCTTTTTTAACTATGATTGCTATCGTGCATACTGCTTTGCTCTTGTATCACTGTATTTACTCATACAAACTTATTTTTAAATTGAAGGATCCAATCGAAACTCCAATGGCACAACAGGTATGTTCACGCATGTTTCTCTAACAGGCTTGCTCTTATCAATAGCTCTGTTCATTTCAATTTCAATTGTGTATACAGTTGACTTCCCATATCATGCACATGACTAGCATCACAACAGAGCCAATAGTGTTGTTGTACATGTAGACCGTGGTACTCATCTGAAATCTTGTTGTGCCGTGTAGTTTCCCACACTTTGTATTCTTTCACTGCTGCTTTGTCTTGAACTGATATGATTTGAACCGTGTCTCTATTTTGATTTGGCAAGACAATGCAGTGACCATAGGACATAGATATATGTTTGTTTGATGCTTTTATTATGGACTAGTACTTGGCAATAGAAGACTTGGTAGTTTAATCATGTCCACCTTACTAATGAACTGGTTCACCGAAATGAGTTTCATATACTAGTACATGCTAAACCTGTTATGTATGCGCTTGTTTCTTCTTTTAGAATCTTGTGAGAATATTGGGGAAGAGTGCCTTATTAAGCAACGGTAAAGGAAGTAATGCAGATAAGGTTCACGATAGTGACACATCCTTGTTGGTCTCCAACAAAGCTGATAAAACAACTAAGGAAGACTATCTCGAAGACAGTGAGACAACCCCAAAGTCCTGTCTTGGTTTAGTGTTGGAGTTACTGGCCACTACCGCTTGCACAAGCCATTCAAACTCACTGTCTGAATCAGTTCGGTTTCTTGAGTCTCAACTACAAGCTGAAAGACATCGATCAGTTGTGCTGCGACAAGAAGCGGAAGGACTGCGGAAGTCCCTGGAGCATTCAGATGCATACTTTCTGGTGCAACAGCAAGCGTTGGAGGATTTTAGCGCCAAATAGGACAAAGCTAATAAGCTTGCTAAGCTTATTTCCATCATGGTGGGTACCACGTTTCTTGAGCTCTTCTGAAGTTGTTTCAGTTATGCTCTTGTTTTGCTGCCACGTTTATTTGCACTTGTGGCCAATTTTGACGGCCAGTGTATGTAATATGCTGCTTTGTTCCCTATATTTGCACTGGTGGCAAACTTTGATGCCCAGTGGATGTAATATGTGTAAAAGCGGTAATAGGCTAGCGTTAATTGCTTGCTTATTTATTTCCTTATTGTCTTGTTTAGTTGTTTGCTTGTAGTCACTGTCGTTTTTTTTTGTGTTTTTCTAGTGGCCACAATAACCTATTTTTGGAAACTAGGCCAAAATAATCATGGCAACACACGGACTTTGTAACCATGGGCCTCCTGCGGGCCGTATGATCCATGGGCCTTCTACGGGCCGTAGGATCCATTGGCCTTCTATACGGGCTGTAGGATCCATGGGCCTTCTATGGGCCGTACGATCCATGGGCCTTCTACGAGCCGTAGGATCCATGGGACTTCTACGGGGTGTATCATCATTTCTCCAATCATGGGCCATACTATTCATGGACAATAACGGGCTATTTATAGGCCGTATTTGATAACTCTATGAAAACAACCCAACAGGTTTTTTTCGACATGAAAACGGCCCAACGTATTAACGGGCCACAAACGGGCCGACTGTAACCACGGGCTGAATTTGGCCCTAAGCGTAAAATAGCGATGTGGGCGTAATTAATCGAATCTTTGAAATGAGCCCAAGAATAAATGGGCCCCGAGAAGGCGAAAGATAACATGGGCTGGAAACGCCCAAGCGGAATAATTGGCCGTTAATGGGTATAAAGTGATACACTGTTCATTACGGGCCAGTTTTACCACGTGCCGTTAAGGGGCCGAGGGTTACTAAGGGCCTCATATGGGCCGAAAGACGCTATGGGCCATACATGGGCCGGAACTTAAAATGGGCTGGAATTATATTGGACGGCCCAGATGACGCTACTGGGCCTAATTCGGATAGGCCGTAAACGGGCCCTGGGATAGCAGGTTGTAAATGGGCTATATGCGAACAGGTCGTTAACAGGCTTGCCGTGGGCCGGCCCGCCACCTTTTGACCAAGTCAAACGGGCCTGCCTTTTCACAGGAATGGGCTTGTGTTGGGTCGTGCCATGTGTTGACGTATAATAGGCGCTTCGGGTCCAATGAGTGGATGACATCTGTCCCAACGGTGAGCTGACACGTGTTTCCTCCAGCGAATGATGATTTTACACGTGGAAAATTCCAATTGGTCGGGGCTGTTAACGGGTTATAGGATCCATACACAGACCCGATAGCTTAACGGCGTTCCGTTACGGTGGATGCCACGTGTCGGTCACCCTTGACGAAAGCACTTCTGTGACGCGCGATTTATCGTCATGGAAGTGGACACTTCCATGATGATAATTTTTGTAATGTCGTGGAACACTTCTATGATAGCACAGGTATGACTATCTTAATCCTGTCATAAATTTGTCATGGTTGTACATGCATGACAAAAAACGTGACCTACTATGACAAGCACGTATCATCACGGAAGTGTATTTTTTGTAGTGCATGCGATAGTCAATAGCCAGATGGATCAAATCTCCGGCTGGGCAAGGATGTAGGATGAAGCTACCGGCGTCATCCGGCAACTAGGGGAGGGCAATGCGAAGCTCCAAGGCAAGCGCGACCTGCTGAGGGCGAAGATCGCCGGAAGGGCGAAGCAGGAGGAGGAGACCGCTACCGTGTTGCAGAGGACGGGCGTCATCATCAAGAAACTTATGGACGAGAATGCCATGCTTCGCATCGAGCGCAACAGGCTGGTGGAGGAATCCATGGATGCTGCCATGCTGCGTATTAAGGACATGAAACTGATGAAAGAGATCATCGCCTGCCGCGAGAACTAGTCTCCGCAACCTGCAGCACATAAAGAAAGTAGAGATCAATGAGCCAGATCGTTGTACGCGTCTTCCTTGTTCTTTTGCCCTTGTGTATTTCGGGCGTAGCTGCATGTGGTTTTTTAAATTATCTTCCTAATTATGTAAGACAATTATTATCCACTCTCGTCGTCCTTATATATATTCATCAGTCTTGTTATAAGTCGCAGTAGATGCTATATAGGTCCGTCTGATCTTACATCAAGATCGGTGCAAAATTTTCTTTTCGGATTTTCTTTTTTCTCTCTAAAATCTCAGTCCAGTGAGACATTGCCACGCCATTAAACAGAGGCTCGGGCGCCATTAATGGAGACCTTGGGAGAGAGGTAGACGGCAGATGGAGGTCAAAGGGCTCTCCTGCCGATAAGCACGCGCAGGGGTCTGATCGCACGCCTCCCGTACTCAAATAGCTACCCTGCATGGCGCCTCCTAGCTAATAAAAAAGGGACGCATGGCGGCACATAAATGGTAAATAGAACGCCCACGGTTTCAATAATACTTGTGTTTCCTATTGTAACGTGACAACACTTGTTCCAAAATGACTTTGTTGATTGTTAATGTGTGCGCATTCGCAAATTGGACAGCAAAATTACCACAACATGTTGGTGCCATGTCATGGCACCAAGCCAAGTTTCATGATTTTCATGCGTGTTTCGGATTTACAGGAATTAAAAAACCAAGTTTCTCAATGTTTCCAGTCAAGCCATGACGCCCAGATGTTTGAATTTCATTCCCATTTGTGGCATGGGACCTAGAAATTTACCCGAGGACACACATGTGATTTTTCAACCAGCTTTGGTGCACTGGAGCATGTGCTTGTATTTAAAATTTGAACTATGCACACAAAGGTGACACATTCCCTCTCAGAACCATGAGCCTTCTTGAGAGAAGCTCCGGTTTGCAAGAAACTTATACCAAAACTTGTTCCTATTCTGTATTTTTTTTACCACAGCATGGTAGTAGCATGACATGACACCATGCCAAGTTTCATGGTTTTCAAGCAGGTTTTGGATTTACAAGAATTTTAAAACCAAGCTTCTCAATGTTCACGGCCGAACCACGATGCCCAGATGTTTGAATTTCATTCCCATTTCTTGCATGGGACCTAGAAATTCACCGAGGACACACATGTGATTTTTCAGTCAACTTTGGTGCACGGGAGCATGTGCTTGTAGTTCAAATTTGAATTATGCACATTAAATGACCAGAAACTCAATTAATGTATAAAAAAAGCCAAACGAACCCGGAATAATTCCAAAATTTAACAGGGCACTCATATCGTTCTATGTTGCCTCTGTAAAGAAAATCTGGCGGGAGGCAGCGTATATTGTTTTGCACACAAAAGTATAAAGAAATAAAGAAATTAGCATACCTATTTAATTATTGGGTTCTTACAATTTATGCCACTAGTTGTGTATCACTACTCAGTTTTGCCATTAGAAGTTACAACTACTCAAAAAATTCCATCGATCCGTGAGATGCCTGCTAAAAAATGCAATTAGATATCTAAAAAAATGCCATCGTTAAGTTAGATGTTTGCTCAGAAATGCCATTAGACATTGTTATTTTCACGTCAAACCCGTTGACCATGTTACATGACAAAAATAAGCCGATCCTCACAATGATAAGTTAATGGTGTCCAGCACAACACACCCCTCAAATAAAACTAAGCACCCTAGAATTCTTTGACAAAACTAAGCAACCTGAAATTCTTTGACAACTAAACTGCTGGCTATATGATGTTGGCCATATATATTGTACGTATATAATGTCTAGAAACGAGTGGTACTACTATACCAACTAAAAGATGAAATGTACGAAATATAACAAGAAGAAACATAACATAGTTCTGCTGAGGGCTCAGCACAACACACCCCTCAAATAGAACTAAGCACACCAGAAATTAAACTAAGCAACTAATCTGGTAGACACTGCATTACAACCACCATGAGCAACGACACTGCCACCTTACTCGGAGTCCTCGTCCACGTCCTCGACTTCGTCCTTGTCGCTCTTCCTCTTGGGCGATACTTCTTTGCTTGAACCGCACGCTTGGCTCTTGCTCTTCATCCAACCCTTGTAGATATTGAAACAAAGGTAGCCATCCACTGCAGCGTAGCGGATGTGGTTTATATCTAGTACAGTCCACTTCCATGAACGATGAAACGTGTGCGGAGATTTCTTCATTTCACCGTACATAGGATGAACCATGGCTCCTCCCAGGGTAAGCATTGAAGGCTGATCAAGGGAGGGAACCAGCCCTTCCTTCTGAAGGTCAAAGGGGTCGCCTACAATGAGGCCTATGCGACCCAGGATTTCCTTGTCGTTCCTAAAGTCTACAGTAACAAATTTGACTCGGCCGCCCTTGAGGAAGTTCTTAAATTCCTCGCACTCAACGTAGGCATGGCATATGTGGTAGACCAAGCATAAGTCATGCACGCAAACCTGGATCGCGGGGGGCTTCTTCTTATCTGCCTCCTTTAGTTTCTTCTAGCTTCCCAGGACTGTGGTGTACTCAACATCTAGCCCAGCGACCCACTCATCATTTGAGTATTCGAACATGCGTTTGAAGCGAGCAAGGCATTCTTTCACCATTGCGAAAGAACTGGTGTAGATGACGTCAAACTCATCGCCGGTGATGGTTCTAAGCTTGTACTCACCGCCGATCATGGAGATTTGGGACGCCATGGATTTGGGAGGAGGGTTAGGATTAGTGGAACTCCCGTAATGTGAAAGGACGGGACGACTAGGAGCGGTTTATCGATTGTAAAAATGTCGAGTGGGGGGGCGCGTGCGAATGGCAGGCTAGTGGCTTGCCTGGTGATAAATGGATTCATGCACAGTACTATGGGGGCCCAATTAGATGTCATGTCTACTCGACGCCCAATTAAATGGCTTTCGATGTCATGTCAAGCGTCGGGAAAATTACAGGTGATACGAAGCTTTCCATTCTCACATGATACGGGCTTCCGAGAGCCCTTGGATCTGAGATAGAACGGTTGCATGGCGTGATTCTAGACCTATGGGTGAATATCCTATCTTGGAGGGTTATTCTGCAAATTTTCAGCAACTTAGCATGCGACCGTTCGATCTCATATCCAAGGGCTGCCAGCAGCCCGTATCATGGTCGCGCCTACCATGACCGTTGCCTCGCTCGTGCGGTCGCGCCCTTGGAGATTTAACACGGTGCGTTAGGCTATCTGATGTTGGCATGTCATACATAGTCATCACTTAGTCACTCATGCAACAAGGTTAGCTATAAGGTTGGCTATAAGAGTATTTTTTGTTTACTTCTCTCTATCTCTTTCTTCGTAGTATTTATTGCATTTGCCAAGGAGTGACCTCTTCCAATGAAATGGTGCTTAGATGAGGTGCTATGGGCATTAAATGGCTTAGCAACTCAAGTCCCCAATGCATAGGTGCTTAGTTTTTTGTTGCTAAGTTTGCTTCATCTAGCTACACGCGCTTATCACCGTTTCTTCCTGGGGTCACCAAACTAGTCTCTCTCTTCTTAATTAACTTGCCACATCAGACTTTATGCCTATGTGGCAGGCTTAGCACCTGTAATATCAAGTACAATAGTGGGCTATAAGCCCACTTTACATGGCATTTTTGCATATGTGGGGGAAAGAGGCAAGGAAAGAGTGGAGGAGTGGGCTCTCAAGCAAGAGCCAGCCTCTACATGGTGGAGCATCAGGAGAGGCACCTGTATGGAGGTGATCAAGAATCGGGAGACTCAAGCCGGTCGTAGTGCCACAGTTAAAATGATAATGGCAAGTCAAATCACCGGGCCCCACCTGTCCAGCAGTAACTCATTGTCAAATCACACAGCCCTACGTTTGCAGCAGCCTACTCCCTCATCTTCTCGCGTCTCTGTCGAACCGACTAGGCGGAACTGCCCCGCCTACCGCACAGGAAAAGCCCCGCCCTCGACTTTTAAATAGTACAGTATACTAATTTTGTATCCATGGATTGCGCCATGGAGCAAAACCTCAAGAAAACGGTGGTACACATGCACAGAGTATACAGCACACCCGTCGCATTCGCGTCGCACCCCAGATGGTCGGTCGGTCTGGCACGCCGCTCTCCGAATGGAACGTGCGTCATATTGCATTTGCACACACATGTGGGAGCGCAATTGAGAACCGACCATAGGCACACTCCCCGGCCCCGCAAGTCGGGTGAGTTAATAGAAGTACATACGTTGGTACCTGGACGATCCCTGCAAGACACGGAAGATCAGTTCGTCCATGCATGTGACTAGACTACAGCGAACCGCTTTGCATTGGCTATCGTCTACATATCGTGCGAGCTGTGTTGTGCAGGGCTGTAGTTACGGTGAGAAATCTAAAAAGGTTTCTTGTCATCTCGCAAAATTAGGTGTCATGTGCTTGATTCTGCGAGGGTTAAACAATGACAACTGAGTTGGGCTAGTCATTGGGGCACATGCACGGAGACTACTCGGCTGCCATCTAGGTCAAGTCGGCTATGTTAATTAGGACATATATCGACGGACCCATTTTCTACGAGTTTATCTTAAATTTGAGCTTTGATCCTCGTCTAGTTTGTCCGTCGGGATTCATCTTGTCTCCTTTGGGCAGTGAGGTTATGATTTCTTATTATGTGGCATTTTTTCGTGTTATATGTTATAATCCGGTGCTTCAGATCAAAATGACAACAACTGCGCCTCCGGGCACGTGCATGAAGACTTCTCGACAGTCATTGCAGAGGTCAAACCGGCTCCGGCCGGTAGACAAAAGAAAACTAGTACTCCACTATATAGGCAGGAGCCTCCGCGCTTGCTTGCTAGTGTTGCTCTCTTCACACTGTCTCGTTCTCTCCAGATCTAAACATGACAGCGGTGGCCACACTCTCTCTCTCTACTCAGTGTTAGTCATAGATCCAGCCGGATCATCTCCGCTGGGGAAGGTGAGAAGGTGCAACGTTCACGCGGTCGTCCTCGGTGACGGCTCTTACCCACTGCCGGCGCGTCCCGATCAGCGTGCCTTGCTGTTCTCTCCCAAGCATCGCTGGCGAGGGAGGGCCTCCCACCGCTTCTTCCTCGCTGCCATAGTGTGGGCAGAGCCGGCCTCCCGCCGCCCACCTAGCGACATCCCGGCGACCCCCAGTTATAAATTCCTTCAAAACCGGCCTTGCTCTACTTACCGAGCTCCTGACATCGCCGCATTTGTATCTTTTACTATTTCCCAGGCCCCCTCGTGTAGACAGGATCGATCGGCTGTTCGAAAACCACCTAATTTTTTACTATTAAGAGGTAAAACTAGTTCATGCACTCGAATCTAGTAGTACTTGGTTCAAACAAGGAAGAAAGGGGGTGGGGGTGGGGGAGATTTCTTACCTGAATCTAGGACTTGGTCGAAAGAGGAAATAATGGCGGCGAAAAGTAGCAGAGAATGGCTATCCAACTGGTCTCTAGGTCTAATAGGGAAATAAAGGGAACGCAGTACAACCTCAATATAAACCCGATCTATTGGTTGAAAAAGGAAAGAAAGTGGGGACTGGGGGGACAAGTCAACAGGGTAAGTCCAACACTAGATTTGCTAGCCTCACACAATATAAGGTGGCTATATACCGAACAAAAAATGGGACCAACCCAGATATCCTCTTCTGATGTTTGTTGCCCCGAGCCGCTCTTATGTAATGCCACTGGTAAAATGTAGCAGTTGCACTGTTAAAAGTAAGGACACGTTAAACCAATGTTGTTTTCAATGTAATGCCTCCAGTAATATGAATCAATGGCACTTTTTTTCATGTCCTGCTAAATTTCCCATTAAGATAAGTTGCTTCTTTTCGTTAGAGATGCAACTGTCCTGGTCCGCCTACTCTCCAGGAGCTTCATGACCAACCTTGATGTTGCTCAATTTTATTGCAACTAATGAAGAATAAGCTCTGTGGGTTTCGTTTTCTGATGGAAATGGACCCGGGGCTGGAGCCCTTTTCTTAAAAAAAGAAGAAGAAGAAGAAGCTGCTAGCTCATGGGACATTGCTTCATTTTAGGTGAACTGCACCAAAAGGTCCCATGTTGAATCATCCATGTTGGTGACTGGTGTCATCCCTTCTACGATGGCATTGACTGCAGATATGGTTCCCATCACGAGGTATGTTCCTTTTTGGTCTAACCGTTTGCCAAATATCCTGCATGTTGATCCTGCTCTTGTGCTACTGATTTCGCACTGCCATGATAAAACAGTAATGTTATTATTTTGCACCTTAATATAGTGGCACTATTAATTTGAGGCAATGTTTTGGCACCGCCAGTGCCACTGTTTTTTTATATATCGAAATAGGGGGTTCCCTCCGATTTCATTGAAGAAACCCAACCATAGAGAACCATTATCCGACAACATCTCAGTGTAAACGGGCAGCTATGCAACTACTACTAGAACGGACTGAGTACTAGCAGGAGACAAGTTCGCCACATAAGCTAGGCAGGTAGGGGGGCGCACACCAGCTCGACCAAGTTTGGATTACAACCCAAATGCTACCACAGAAACATCATGGGGAAGATAGGGACTGAAAGAGCCAGCTTCAGCATCCCAGTCTAAGCACCCCCCACCTTCATCCTTGCGACGCACGGTACACCTCGTTTGCCACCTGCTCCACCCTAGTTTCACTGATAAAATGAAGTAATAATACAGTTAAAATAGACCGAGTGTCCTCTCTATCATTTCATTTCCAATGTAGATAAAGAAAGTGCTTCTCTTTGTTAATGTATGTTTCATCAACTAGTCCCATTGTTAATGTTTAAGCGTTTCTGCAAACCGGGGTGCATAATTTTAGTTGATCTGCACAAAAATAGAGATTTGAATGTCTCAAGGCCCCTCCTTGTACTACCGCTGCACACTGATGTTCATCACTGGCAGAAGGTGTATCGAGGAGACTTGGGACGATTTCCAGTATGAGGCGTGGCGTACTGTATGAGGCGTCGCAGGGCCCATCTCTCCCTCACAGCATGGCAAACTATGATACTATTGCAATATTTTATTCTATTTATTTTGCGTGTTTCATCAACTAGTGACACTATAATGTAATCACGCTTTTTCATTATCTGTGCAAACAGGGTTATTCAGCTGCATTTTGGGGGAACTGCACAAATGTACGGATGGAAACAGCATATATGCAGAGTGCAAGGTGTGCCAAGTAAAAATTACCGACACCAACCATGCTCCATGCACGCATTGGCATCCACCACCACTAGTGGGATGTGTGGCGCTCTCTGTGAACGGATCTTTCTCGGCAGCAAATCCTTTAACCAAATACAAGTAGCTTATATTGGCAGTTTTCTAGGGAGTACTCTTTACTGAAAGAAGCACCAATCTATTTCTCTTTATCTGTACACAGTGTCACAACTTTGACCCAAAGGTCCAGAGCTATTTAAGGGTGATTGGCGTAGTACTCAGAGACTTATTGTAACCATGATTTTCATTAGCTGTCACACCGATTGTAAGCATGAGCAGGTGGAAGATTAGGTTAGTGCGAAGCTTACCTTAAACCCTACCGTCCTAGAAATCTCCCACTCATTGTCAAACCAAGTAAGGATCTCCTTCAACCTGGCTAACTTTTCCTGGTCGCCGTCGGTGATCTGCCTGATTCGGTGCTAGCTTTGGAAGATGGGAGGAGAGACAGTGGTCTTGCAATAAAGAAGAGGGAGAGGCGAGACGGTGGTTTTGGAATGGAAATGATGGAGAGGAGAGGAGGTGGTTTTGCAATGGAGAAGAGGGAGAGGCGACACGGTGGTTTTGGAATGGAGATGATGGAGAGGAGAGGAGGTGGTTTTGCAATGGAGAAGAGGGAGAGGAGCGTGCGGCAGCGATTTAGGATTGGACGAGAGGGCCGGCACGCTGTGACTGGATCAAAATCAAAATCAATTTACACTTCAATTAAGAAAGCAACCCCACATTAACTAGTCTCCCTTTTATGCTGGGTCATAATTGACCATGATTTTCGCAAATAAAATATATGTTATACGTTGCAAAAATAATATAATTTGAAAGTACATTTAGATACGAACCAAACGATACAATTTTTGGTGACATGCATTCACATTTTGCTTGTCAAATACAGTACGTGGTCAAACTTTAACCCAAAATACGCAAAACAAAAAAATACTTCCAAGACTAGCACCGCTCTTCCGCTCTTCTCCTCTTAAACCACCTCCACTCCTCTCCTATTCCAATCTAAATCCAGCGCCGCTCCTCTCCTCTTCCATTTCAAAACCACCGCCCCTCCTCTCCTGTTCCAATCCAAAACCAGCGTCGCTCCTCTCCTGTTCTAAACCAAAACAAGCGCTGCTCCTCTCCTCTTCCATTCAAAAACCACCGCCAGCGAGTGAATGTGCTGTGGAGAAGTAGATCGATGGAGGAGTACAACCGATACATGAGGATCGCAAACGGCGACCTTGTGAGGCTAGCTAGGATGTTGGAGATACAGTGTTGGTTTGATAACAAGGACCAACTAGCGGCGACAGCGACATCCATGGCCAAATACCTGCAAGAGAGCAAAAAGGCGGCGATACTCCCGGAGGGAGTCGCGCGGGAGTACATAGAGCTGCTCCTAGTTTGAAGTACCTGAAAAGGACTAAAGAGATGTTCCTAGTTTATGGAGGTGAGTAAGAGCTCGTCGTAAGGGGTTACGCCGATGCTAGTTTCAAAACCGACAGAGATGATTGTCGATCATAGTCCGGATTCGTGTATGTCATGAACGGAGGAGCAGTGAGCTGGTTGAGTTCCAAGCAAGATACGGTGGCCGATTCTACCATAGAAGCCGAATACATCGCGGCTTGTGAAGCTGCGAAGGAAGGTGTTTCGATCCGGAACTTTCTGGATGATCTTGGTATTTTCCCAGCCTTGGTAAAACCGTTGGACCTTTATTGTGATAATTCTTGTGCCATCGCACAAGCCAAGGAGCCGAGAAATCACCACAAGGTCAGACACATAGATCGGAAATATCACCTGATACGAAAGATCGTAAAGAATGGTGATGTAGAGTTATGCAAGATTCACACGGATGCAAATGTTGCAGATCCGTTGACTAAGCCGCTTCCACAACCCAAGCATGAGGGGCACGTTAGAGCTATGGGCATTCGATGTCTATTTGATTGACTCTAGTGCAAGTGGGAGACTGTTGGATATATGCCCTAGAGGCAATCATGTATGATGATATTTCCTTTGTGTTTATGAATAAAGATAGTCCTTGGACATTATCAATGATGTGTATCAACAAGTACGTGACTTGTTTGTGGGACTATGCATTGTATGATGGCTGTCCTAAAAGGTCCCTAGTCGAAAGGGCTGTGTGGACGCGCAGCCGACTAGACTAGCATATGACACGGTCGATGGCTTGGTCTCACTAGCCATGGAGCATTGGATGCTAACCGGATAATATGGACTTGGAAAGGTCTGGTCGGATTCGAGGTAGTCTGATCCGAGTCAAGATAAGGTCCGAGTCAGACAGACCCAACTATGAGACGCAGCGATATGTCATCTGTGAGTCTCTAGTACAACATACATTCTATGTCCTAAGACCTGAGCCTACACATGTACTCGGGATGGTGACAGACTTGCTTTGGGCCGACCAAATGCTACTCCGTGACTGGGTAGTTAGAAAGGTAGGTTTCAGGCTTGTCCAGACCCATGCTGCGAGACGTGGTCAAGCAAGATGGGATTTGCCCCTCCGACCAGGAGAGATATACTCTGGGCCCCTCGTGTGATCCGACTTGGATAAGCATGGCCATGCGACAAGGATTAGGAGATAATCCGGATAGTGGTCGGCATCACTGGAACGAGAAAGAGGTCGGGCTAGCACAAGGATGACAGACTCGCCTTGAGCTCGACAACATATATCGCGTGGCAAAAGGAATGGAAGTGTGATGTACAGGTTCGCTAACCAGCTTCATAGTCTGCTTGGTGTTCGGCATGGCTTGCTAGAGGCCGCTACCAACCGTGCAGTTCGGAGGTGATCCGAACTGCGACCATGCCGACTTGAACCTAAGGGGTCGCGCGCTTAAGGGAAGGACCTACGAGGCCGGATCCGGGGACACTGATCGGATGTGATCCGACCTATATTCGGATTGAGGTCGAGTAGACTTATGGGCTTTAGGATCTTTGCGAGGCCCAAGAGTTGAGCCTGCGACAGATGCCTATATATAGTGGAGGTGCGGCACACTCATTTGGTTGATCGCTTCGGCGCTGTCACTGGGGTTTGCATGTGTTGTGAATAGACACCTCCACTCACCGCCGGTTGTGTGATCGGACCTAGCAGTCCGCCGCATGACGTTCCTCCTGCACGCGCGGATACCGTTAGAGGCAGTGCACTTGCGCCGCTCCGGCGAACCTGTACATGGAAACCGACGAACGGCCGCTCGAGATAGATCGGACGAGGAGGAGAAGATCCACGCAGATGCGCTGCCCCAACTCTTCTTCCGCTGCACGACATTGCGTGTCTAGTGGTAACCAACTGTGATCCATCTCTCGTAGCATGTTCTTGGTTGTTTTGCGTGTAGGAAATTTTAATTTGCAGTCAACACACCCTACCGTAGAACCCAACAGTGGTATCAGAGCCTTTGCTATAGGATTTGGTTTCAGATCTTATGCATATTAGATATGTGGAGGCGGAAGATGAAATATGTTGTTGTTTATGAGATCGGCTATGTGCACGGTCTATATGATCAACTGCACATGGGGATCGTTAAGGCTATGTTTTCTTTCAATTGGGATCGATGAGGTGGTGACATGATCTACCCCTACCGGTCGGTTATCCGTCATCGGGGTTAACAGTGAAACGTAAATCCTAATCGGATTCGCGATGATCGATAAGATCGGTCAGATCAGAGAATTCAGCATGATCGGAATGCGGATGTGATCTATGATTTCCGAAAACGCCGGGCGCTACCCGCACCCGCGAGGGGTGCTGCCCCTTCGAACCCCGCCTGCTAACCAGCTAGCGGGACCGCCGTGTGTGTAGCGCCTTGTATTTCGTACACGATCACTCAAACCGGTAGAATGCGATTCTATGCATAACTTTATTTTGCAGGGTTTGATGTGAATAGTATGGCTCATGTGTATGTGATGCATGTGTGTAATTTATACATGGCCTACGCGTCATGTTTGTCAGCCAGGAGGAGCCAAAGTGATGCCATTATATTGTATAACGACCTGTGTGTCGACTTGTGACTCTATGTAAAATTCATTACTAGTTGTAGTAGTTGGATAATAGAGATCAGGTTGGTGGCTTGGCGCCCGGGCGTGACAAACAAGATGGAGTTCCTAGATGGTCATCGGAGTCGGAGCCGACCTGGAAGAACGTCCATGAAGGAGCCATACTATTTCACAATATATGTTTATTTGTGATTGTTATGCTTCTTGTTTTCTATGCATGTTAGAATGGTAGAAAGTTCCCTCATGAATATCAAGCGAATTGCCATCCCCCATGTTGCACCTTCGCACGTCAAGTACGTCTAGTAGTGGGCTCAAAAAATTGAGGTGCTGCTTGGTGTCCTTGAACTGAAGGGTTCGTGTCGGACACGGACATGCACTGCATCAGGTTAACTTGACAAGGCTATCAAAACGGTTTTGGGCCTTGTGGTAAAGAAGGTTGGGGGCTGGGTTATGAGATACCTTCCCGACCGACAGGAGTCGTATAGAGATACGATTAGCAAGGAGTTGCTTACCGGATAGGCATGTTGTCTAGTAGTGATGCTAAAGCTCACTAGTCACATGTGCTAGTCAGATCCTAAATCACTGAAAGTTTGCGGAGGGATGCCAACTTCAGTTGGAGTATTTTCGTTTAAAGCTAGAATTACTCTACATAAACACATTGCTTAGTGATTGCATATTTTCTGTTGTACATCAATTGCACCACCTGCTCAACCCAACTTTGCATTGAGACCAATTCTGGAAAAGGATAAACTGAATGGAACAAACTTTACCACCTGGTATAGAAATCTAAGAATTGTTCTCAAGCATGATAAAAAGGAACATGTTCTAGAGGATCCACTTCCAGAGGAACCTGCCGATAATGCTAGTGCCACATCTAAGAATGCCTACCAAAAACTCGTTGATGAATCAACGGAGATCAGCTGTCTAATGCTGGCTTGTATGGAGCCCGATTTGCAACAGCATTCCGAAAATGTTGAGGCTTACGATATGATCGAGAGTCTCAAGAGCGTCTTTCAGACACAGGCTAGGACCGAAAGGTTCAACGTCTGGCGATCCTTGATGGATTGCAAGCTGAAGGAAGGTGATCCACTGAGCCCACATGTGATCAAGATGATCGGATATGTGCAAGCTTTAGATAGGTTGGGCTTCCCGCTCTTGGATGAGCTGGCTACAGATGCAGTTCTGGGTTCTCTTCCGCCTAGCTATGGGACGTTCATCTTGAACTATCATATGCACGACATGGATAAGAAGCTCACTAAAATGCATGGAATGCTCAAAGTGGCAGAGCAGGATATTAAGAAAGGAACGCATCAAGTGTTGATGGTGCAAAAATTGGCTAAGTTCAAGAAGAGTTTTTCTAAGAAAAAGGCTAAGGCAAAGGGCACGGAGACGGTAACCTCCGCCACTGTGCCAAAGTCTGGACCGGACTCAAAAACCATTTGCTACCATTGCAAGGAAACTGGTCATTGGAAGAGGAATTGTAGCAAGTGGCTTGCAAAGCATGGCAAGAAGGCCGGAAATGCTTCTTCAGGCAAAGGTACACTTGTTGCATATGTCATAGACATTTACCTTGCTGACATACCTAGTAGCTCTTGGGTATTTGATACCGGATCGATTGTTCATATTTGCAACTCGATGCAGAGGCTGGTAAGAACTAGGTGTGTGGCACAAGAGGAGATTGACAGCAGGGTCGACAACAAAGCAAGAGTTGCTGCGTTGGAGGTTGGCACGATGCAGCTCCAGCTTCCTTCTGGATTTATTTTGGAATTGAATAATTGTTATGACATTCCTGCACTTAGCCGGAACATTGTTTCTGCCTCATGTTTGACGAGTCAGGGTTATGAATTCAATTTAAAGGACAATGGTGGTTCGTTTTATTTGAATGGTATGTTCCACGGCTATGCACCGAGTGTTGATGGGTTATTTATATTGAATCTGGAACAGGAACCGGTCTATAACGTGAATGTCAAGAGGCATAAGCCTAATGAGATAAATTCGACATACTTCTGGCATTGCCGGCTTGGACACATTAGTATGAAACGTATGAAGAAGCTCCATGATGATGGGCTCCTAACTTCGTCCGACTTCGGGTCGTTCGAGACATGCAAATCATGCTTGCTCGGCAAGATGACTAAGTCTCCTTTCGCAAAGAGTTGCGAGAGGGCGTCCGAGCTGTTGGAACTGATACACAGTGATGTGTGTAGACCAATGAGAACAACTACCAGAGGTGGCTATCAGTACTTCATGACTTTTACCGACGACTTGAGTAGATATGGATATATCTATTTGATGAGGCACAAGTCGGAAACTTTTGAAAAGTTCAAAGAGTTTCAGAACGAGGTTGAGAATCAGGTCGGCAAGACTATAAAAAATCTACGATCAGATCGTGGAGGTGAGTACATGAGCCAGGAGTTTGATGATCATCTGAAAAGCCAAGGTATAGTACCTCAGCTCACACCTCCAGGTATGCCACAGAGAAACGGCGTGTGGGAACGGAGGAATAGGACCTTGTTGGACATGGTCCGGTCAATGATGAGCAAATCGGATTTATCCTTGTCATTTTGGGGATACGCTCTAGAAACTTCAGCTTTCACACTTAACAGGGTACCATCAAAATACGTAGACAAGACACCACATGAGATGTGGACCGGGAACAGTCCCAGATTGTCTTTTCTAAAGATTTGGGGTTGTGAAGCATTTGTCAAGCGACTTATGTCAGACAAGCTTACACCCAAGTTGGATAAGTGCATATTCATGGGATATCCGAGGGAAACCTTGGGATATAGCTTCTACAACCGGGAAGAGAACAAAGTGTTTGTTGCTCAGAACGGGGTTTTCCATGAGAAAGAGTTTCTCAGTCGGGAGGCCAGTGGGAGGACGGTCCAACTCGAAGAAATTCGAGGACCACTCGGGGACGGCTCGGCTGATGATGAGATCATACAGGAGTCAGTCAGGGAACCCGTAGTGGAAGCGGCACTGGAACCACGGAGGTCGGAAAGATTGCGCAGAGTGCGCGATGTATTGTTGCTAGAAAGCGACGAGCCGGCCACGTATGCGGAAGCGATGGTGAGCCCAGATTCCGAGGCACGGCTGGAGGCCATGAGATCCGAGTTAAAGTCCATGGATGAGAATCAAGTCTGGGACTTGGTTAATCCACCGCCTGGCGTAACAGCCATTGGTTGCAAATGGGTCTTTAAGAAGAAAATCGATGTGGATGGAAATGTTCAGATCCACAAAGTTTGGCTTGTCACTAAGGGTTATGGAAAAGTTCAAGGAATTAACTACGATGAGACTTACTCGCCGGTAGCGATGCTGAAGTCTGCGAGGATCGTACTAGCTATAGCTGCATATTTCGATTACGAGATATGGCAGATGGATGTCAAGACGGCTTTCCTCCATGGAAACTTAACCGAGGACGTGTATATGAAACAGCCCGATGGTTTTGTCGATCCGACTAGCACTAGTAAGGTATGCAAGCTCAAGAGATCCATTTATGGGTTGAGGCAAGCATCTCGAAGCTGGAATATTTGTTTTGATGTGGTCGTCACTGGTATCGGTTTCATCAAAAGCGAAGAGTACGCTTGTTTATACAAGAAGTTAAGTGGGAGCTCAATAGTGTTTTTGATCTTGTATGTGGATGACATACTACTGATCGGAAATGATGCTTTGATGCTGAACTCGGTCAAGGAGTCATTGAATGGCAAGTTTTCGATGAAGGGCCTTGGTGAGGCAATGTACATTTTAGGCATTAAGATCTATAGAGATAGATCGAGGAGGCTGCTTGGCTTAAGCCAGAGCACATACATAGATAAAGTGTTGAAGAGGTTCAACATGATGAGGCAAAGAAAGGGTTGTTGCCACTCTCACATGGTATAAGGTTAAGAGAGACTCGGAGTCCTCCGACATCTGATGAGCGAAGCAGGATGAGTAGGATTCCGTATGCATCGGCAATCGGATCCATCATGTATGCCATGATATGTACAAGGCCTGATGTTGCTTTTGCAATAAGCCTAACAAGCAGATACCAGGCCAACCCAGGTGAGAGACACTGGGCAGCGGTAAAGACTATTTTCAAGTACCTGAAAAGGACTAAAGATATGTTCCTTGTTTATGGACGTGTGGAAGAGCTCGTCGTAAGGGGTTACATCGATGCTAGTTTCCAAACCGACAGAGATGATTATTGATCACAGTCCAGATTTGTGTATGTCATGAATGGAGGAGCAGTGAGCTGGATGAGTTCCAAGAAAGATACGGTGGCCGATTCTACCATAGAAGCCGAATACATTACGGCTTGTGAAGCTGCGAAGGAAGGTGTTTGGATCCGGAACTTTCGGGATGATCTTGGTATTTTCCCAGCCTTGGCAAAACCGTTGGACCTTTATTGTGATAATTCTGGTGCCATCGCACAAGCCAAGGAGCCGAGAAATCACCACAAGGTCAGACACATAGATCGGAAATATCACCTGATACGAAAGATCGTAAAGAATGGTGATGCAGAGTTATGCAAGATTCACACGGATGCAAATGTTGCAGATCCGTTGACTAAGCCGCTTCCACAACCCAAGCATGAGGGGCACGTTAGAGCTATGGGCATTCGATGTCTATTTGGTTGACTCTAGTGCAAGTGGGAGACTGTTGGAGATATGCCCTAGAGGCAATCATGTATGATGATATTTCCTATGTGTTTATGAATAAAGATAGTCCTTAGACATTATCAATGATGTGTATCAGCAAGTATGTGACTTGTTTGTGGGACTATGCATTGTATGATGGCTGTCCTAAAATGTCCCTAGTCGAAAGGGCTGTGTGGACGCGCAGCCGACTAGACTAGCATATGACACGGTCGATGGCTTGGTCTCACTAGCCATGGAGCATTGGATGCTAACCGGATAATATGGACTTGGAAAGGTCTGGTCGGATTTGACGTAGTCGGATCCGAGTCGAGATAAGGTCCGAGTCGGACAGACCCAACTATGAGACGCAACGATATGTCATCTGTGAGTCTCTAGTACAACATACATTCTATGTCCTATGACCTGAGCTGACACATGTACTCGGGATGGTGACAGACTTTCTTTGGGCAAACCAAACCCTACGCCGTGACTGGGTAGTTACGAAGGTAGGTTTCAGGCTTGTCCAGACCCATGCTGCGAGACGTGGTCAACCAAGATGGGATTTGCCCCTCCGATCAGGAGAGATATACTCTGGGCCCCTCGTGTGATCCGACCAGGATAAGCATGGCCATGCGACAGGGATTATGAGATAATCCGGATAGTGGTCGGCATCACTGGAAGAAGAAAGAGGTCGGGCTAGCACAAGGATGACAGACTCGCCTTGAGCTGGACAACATATATCGTGTGGCAAAAGGAATGGAAGTGTGATGTACAGGTTCGCTAACCAGCTTCATAGTCGGCTTGGTGTTCGACATGCCTTGCTAGAGGCCGCTACCAACCATGCAGTTCCGAGGTGATCCGAACTGCGACCATGCCGACTTGAACCTAAGGGGTCACGCGCTTAAGGGAAGGAACCTACGAGGCCGGATCCGAGGACACTGATCGGATGTGATCCGAGCTGTATTCAGATTGAGGCCGAGTAGACTTAGTGGCTCTAGGATCTCTGCGAGGCCCAAGAGTTGAGCCCGCGAAAGATGCCTATATATAGTGGAGGTGCGGCACACTCATTTGGCTGATCGCTTCGGCGCTGTCACTAGGGTTTGCATGTGTTGCAAATAGACACCTCCACTCGCCGCCGTTTGTGTGATCAGACCTAGCAGTCCGCCGCATGACGTTCCTCCTGTACGCGCGGATACCGTTAGAGGCGGTGCGCTTGCGCCGCTCCGGCGAACCTGTACGTGGGAACCGATGACCGGCCGCTCGAGGGAGATTAGACGAGGAGGAAAAGATCCACGCGGACGCGCTGCCCCAACTCTTCTTTCGCTGCACGGCACTGCGCGTCTAGTGGTAACCAACTGTGATCCATCTCCCGTAGCATGTTCTTGGTTGTTCTGCGCGTAGGAAATTTTAATTTGCAGTTGACGCACCCTACCGTGGAACCCAACACAACTTTGAGAGGCAGAGCATTTATATTAACACGACCTTTTCAAACTATGTTAACATCATGCTGGAAGTTTTATTCATGGTTGAAACTGGAACTACCAGCCAGTTAACATCATACTGATCAACATTCATGCATAGTACATCTTCATATGATGCACAATCCAAAAAATATGCTATTTTCAAGATGCCCACACAATGTCGAGTGTGTGAAAAACAGAGAAAATGAGTGTCGGTGTCAAAACCGGCGGATCTCGGGTAGGGGGTCCCGAACTGTGCGTCTAGGCGGATGGTAACAGGAGACAAGGGACACGATGTTTACCCAGGTTCGGGCCCTCTTGATGGAGGTAAAACCCTACGTCCTGCTTGATTGATATTGATATTGTGGATGTTTACAAGAGTAGATCTACCACGAGATCAAGGAGGCTAAACCCTAGAAGCTAGCCTATGGTATGATTGTAAGGGTTGTGATTGTTGTCCTACGGACTAAAGCCATCCGGTTTATATAGACACCGGAGAGGGCTAGGGTTACATAGAGTCGGTTACAATGGTAGGAGATTCACATATCCGTATCGCCAAGCTTGCCTTCCACGCCAAGGAAAGTCCCATCCGGACACGGGGGGAAGTCTTCAATCTTCTATCTTCATAGTCTTGGAGTCCGGTCGATGATGATAGTACGGCAAATGATAGTCCGGCCGATGACGGTAGTCCGGCTATCCGGACACCCCCTAATCCGAGACTCCCTCAGTAGCCCCCGAACCAGGCTTCAATGACGATTAGTCCAGCATGCGTGTAGTCTTCGGCATTGCAAGGCGGGTTCTCCTTTAAGTTCCATGTACCTGCCGAACAGTGTCCAGCTTCCTCATCAATGTTGCGCGTCTTGGCTTCCCCGCCCAATAAGGGCCTTCTTCCACGCGTCGTGCGAATGTGAAAAGCCAGGGTGTCTTTTATGTTTTACCCCCTAGTTGTGCGAATAATCTGCCTATAAGGGAGGCAACAATCCAGATCCAATTCACCATCTTCCTCTCACAAATACTCATCGGAGCACTTTCGACCAAGAATCCATTCCATCATGGACCGTCAACGCGGCTCCTCTTCTCGCGCTCCCAGCCCTTCGCCGGAGATTGGAGGAGATGCTCTGCTTTCGCTGTGAGCTGGTGAAGCTCCAAATGGGGGATATCTCCTCCGCCTTCATGGTTCCGTTCGAGCCGGGCTTGCCACCTACAAAGGTGGGAAGCTAGCGAGGTTACCCTAATCCAAACAAAGGGAGCGGGTATGCTTCGTCCCCTATCTAATAAGGGGCTCGGATTTCCTGTACATCCATTCCTCCGCTGGCTTCCTGGAGTTCTATGGACTCCAGCTCCATCACCTCACGCCCGCCTCAATCCTGCATATCGCGGGTTACGTAGCTCTTTGCGAGCTTTTCCTGGGCATCAAGCCCCACTTCGCGCCGTGGAAGAGGTTGTTCGCTTGTACCCCGCTCTCACGAGGGGTCCATATATCAAGTGGGCGGCGCCAAATATGGCGATTGCCGGGACCGGATATCCATCCGGAACCCCTAAGAAGGTGCCCGAAGACTGGCCTTCGGAATGGTTTTACATAGAAGACGCTCCGCTGCCGGACCCTGTTCGGATCGGTCTCCCGGAGTTCAGCAATGCTCCTCTGAAGAAACGCCTTAGTTGGCGTCCGCGGAGCCCCCGACTGGAGGAAGACAAGAGCGTCCATTATCTGATGGGCCGAATAAGGTTACTAGCCCATGCCCGATTGACCATGATCGGAGTCATGGCAACATGCATTACGCGGGGGGTGCAGCCACTACAATACAGGAGCCACCCCATGTGGGACTTCAACGGGGAGGATGATGCCACCCGTCATGGCCGCAAAGGGCCAGAATCAGCCGAAGATCTGGTGACGATCTTGTCCGGCCTGTATAAGGGGGAGAAGGAGGATTTCCTTCAGACGAACCCGTTAAATGGGTTTTCCATGAACAATCCCCAGCCTTGGGTAAGTGAACACTCAGCGTGTCCGACCCGTGCCTTTCGAAACTTAAGTTTCTTACATTGTGTTCTTCTTCGACGCAGAACTGCGCCGGACCGTGGAGGAATGCTAAGTCCGCTCTGCAGCCCGAGGATCCAGAGAGATCCCGAGATCCGCCTCCGAAGAGGATCCGGACATAAAGGTGGAGCTAACCGACGGGTGTTCCACCAGCTCAAGATGGATAATGCTTTAGTCGCCATCACGGCCGACTACCCCGGACTAAATCCGCTCCCTGTGTGATTGCAGCCAAAGCCTTGACACCGCTATTCCTTCCTTGCTTATTTCGACCACCGATATGATGGCATTGTGCAGGAGGCGCCCTAGGGCGAGAAGCCGAGCTCATGTGGCTGGCCAACAAGGGCCGCCGGACCGGTAGGCGGAAGAGGAGCGCGGCGCGGATCAAGCGCCGCCGCAAAGGTGTAGCTCACAATTCATTATCTTCGAGCAACGCTCCTAGGAAACGCTTTGAGTGCTCATGACTTTATAGGGAAAAAGCGTCCGCCGGACTGCGGCGTGGAAGTTGTCCATCCGACCTCTACCGCCGGGCTCCCGCACCGCCAGGAGGGAAGGCGAGCGAAGCGCGAGCCGGACGTTCCTCCGACAGAGGATGCCGAAGGCTGTCCGCCACCAAGTCTGAGGTGGAGAGTGCTCAATCACAGCGCCGCGACAGTATTTCGTGACGCTGCTTCTCCCCGAGGCATTGAATGCCTTTAACACGGGGACGCAGACCTTCGTGCCGCCGGATAGTTTTACCAGAGCCACGGAGCAAAGTATGTAAAAGACATACGGGTAAGAGATTTTATAGGTTGTATATGCCAGTAACCCCCGAGACTTAAAGTAGTTATATTAACTGATTTAAGGATCATATGAAATGCAGGATCTTACCGAGAAGAATACCCAACTGTCTCAGGAGCTGCAAGAGTGCAAGGCCCAACTTGAGGCCGCATTGTCTGGCGCAGGAGGGAACGCAAGGACCTCTCCTGGTAACGCATTATTTTAGAAGGGTAAGTAGCGTTTGGCCTTTGCGCAAGTCTAAAAATGACGTTGCGTAGCTTGCCGCCGGACAAGATCCGGACAGGCAAGAACTTCGCGCCAACTAAAGGTCGGGAGAGGGTGCTGCATAAAGTGCAGCATGAAAGGAACAAGCTCCAGGATGGCCATGCCCAGCTTGGAGAAGAGCTGAAAAGCGCTCGGGCCGAGCTGTCGGGCTCCGTTAAGGAGAATCAGCGCTTCGCCGCGGCATATATAGTAGTGCTTGAGCGAACTCCTTTGAAAAGAAGAGTTCGGCGAGGAAGTCAATTTGATGTAATATGTCAGAGGTATGCTCACTGTGTCGCCTCGAGGAGGAGATGCCCGTAACGACGGGTGATCAACTTCCCGAATTGTTGCAACTGATCGAACGAGTTCGGCAGGCTATGAGTGGCGCCATCCAGCGTTATGGCCAGCCTTCTCCATACCCGAGGGTCTTGGGAGCTTATGGAGAAGCTACAGGAGTGCGCAGCGCTTCCATTTATGGAAGATTTCGCCCCGCCGCCAAGGTGCTGTGGAGGCCTGGGCCATGGTAAAGACGCTGCACAAGAAGGCGGATCCCAATCACATGGTCAAGTCGGACTGTGGGGCCCGATGGGAAGGAGATCCTGTGAGTTTAGTATACGCCAAGTGGAGTTGGTCAAAAAATTTTCCCAACAGATCTGTAAATTAGACAACCTGTTAGACGGGATTGAGGAGGAATACAATCACCGATTTGAAAATGTATTATAAAATGACATACAAAATGCCTTCTAGCCGGATTGTAGATCGCTTGTCTTTGCCGACCTTTTCGCTCGACCTCGGGACCCTAGAGTCCGCAGTGTGTCCGAATACCTTCTCGTTATGAAACAACCGGGTATGCATGGAGACCAGCGTAGGGGTCATCGCTGCTTTATCGCATAAGTGCCCAACTAGTTATGTTACATTACATGGTTAGTAAGAAACATCTTCCAGGAGAATAGTTCCATTAAGGGTTCCTTTCCATCGGGGTGGCATGCCCTAAAGTGCATGTCCGGCTGCGAAAAAGCAGAAAACATCTGGGGGCAGATAAAAGTTGATAAAAATCAACTTTAAGTCACCGACCAATATTCCCTTAAGAACGCTAGCTTTCGCTTCACCCGGTCGAGGTACACATCCGGTGACCCGCAAGAATAATCGCAGAGGTGCTCCCTTTACCTCCTAGCCGAACAATCGGGAACGTAGGGGTAAGCACAGGAGCCAGGCAACCCAGCTTGGCCAAAACTTAAGTCATATCGATGCATATAATGGTGAATAAAAGGTACATGTGGAGGCTTGACACATGTGCTGGGCATAAAGCCCGTATAATTAAGCTTCTGGTAAAGAAGCCCCCAGGTATAATGAGTGCGGGTAGCACATCAATTGTGCGCGAACGTTGCGCGGGTAAAGCCCTTTAAGGCTTGGATGAATAGGTTTGAGAAGAAAAAGATGAACAAAAGGCAGCTGAAATAAATAAAAGAAAAAATTTTGGACGGGGGAAGGGGACGAACTCTTAGTCCGGCGCTAGGCATAGAATCGCCGGAGGCGGGCTGCGTTCCATGGGTTCGGCTCGAGTCGGTTATCCGATGCATTTCGTAGACGGTACGCTCCGCCGGTCAAGACTTGATCAATGATGAAGGGGCCTTCCCATTTGGGCTTGAGCTTGTCCTTTTTCTTGTCCGGCAGGCGTAGAACTAGTTCGCCAACGTTGTAAGTCTTGGCCCGTACTTCTCTGCTTTGGTATCTTCGAGCCTGCTGTTGATAGAATGCGGAACGAGCCTTGGCGACGTCGCATTCTTCCTCCAATGTGTCCAAGCTGTCCTGCCGATCCAACTCGGCTTCTCTTTCTTCGTACATGCGCACTCGAGGTGAGTCATGAATGATGTCGCAGGGCAAAACTGCTTCTGCGCTGTACACCATAAAAAATGGTGTGAATCCGGTGGTACGGTTAGGCGTTGTCCACAGCCCCCAGAGTACGGAGTCGAGCTCCTCTACCAAGTGCGTGTCAGATTTCGTAAGGGACCACACTAGTCTGGGTTTGATGCCGCTCATTATGAGACCATTTGCTCGTTCCACTTGACCGTTGGTTTGAGGATGATAGACTGAAGCGTAATCGAGCTTGATGCCCATATTTTTGCACCATGATTTAACCTTGTCGGCGGTGAAGTTCGTGCCGTTATCGGTGATGATGCTGTGGGGGACACCATAACGGTGTACTACCCCGGATATAAAGTCTATCACTGGTCCGGACTCGCCGCTTTAACTGCTTGGCCTCTATCCATTTGGTGAATTTATCCACCATGACCAATAGGTACCTTTGCTTGTGGGTTCCCCCTTTAAGTGGTCCAACCATGTCAAGCCCCTGCACCGCGAACGGCCGGTAATTGGTATAGTTTTGAGGGCGGTGGGTGGCATATGGCTCGATTAGCAAAGAGCGACAACCGATGCATCTTTGGACTAAGTCTTGGGCATCTTCTCGAGCCGTCGGCCAAGAAAATCCTGTCGGAATGCCTTTCCTACAAGGGCCCGAGCTGCGGCGTGGTGTCCGCCTAGTCCGCATGAATTTCAGCCAGAGGTTTCGCCCTTCCTCTTCGGAGATACACCTTTGAAGGACTCGGTTGTGCTTTTCTTATAAAGTTCTCCTCATAGACCTTGTAGGCTTTCGATCACGGACAATGCAGCGGCCTCATTTTGGTCTTCGAAAGCTCCTGCCTAAGCAAGTAGGCGAGAATGGTTCTGTCCACGGGCAATTACTGCCATTATTTCGTGGGCGGAAGGTGTTATGTCATCGGCTGGATCGCCGTTGGTGCGGCTTGTTCCGGATTGTTAGTTCCGACTCCTCTTCCCATAGCACGGATGACTTGAAGAGCCGCTCCAGAAGATGTTAGAGGGACAGCGTCGCGTTTTGCACCAATGCGTGCAAGACGTCGGCCGCTTGGTTGTTATCCCGGTGACGGATGGAATTCAAGTCCTTCAACCGGGTTGACATTTTGAGGACAGCGCTATGATATGCTGCCATTTTCGGATCTTTGGCGTCAAGTCTCCGCTTATTTGGGATATTGTGAGGTTTGAATCCTCGCGCACCTCTAGGCGTTGAATGCCCATGGAGATTGCCATCCGGAGACCGTGTAAAAGGGCCTCAGATTCGCCGCGTTGTTAGAGTCCGTACATTATCTGGCACGATTGGATCTGTGTCTCCGGTCGGGACGCCAATACGACACCAGCCCCCATCCGCTAACATTTTAGAGCCGTCGGTGCATAATCCAATTGGAGTATGCGCCAGATTCTTTAGGGAGTTCGCTTCGTCCATTCAGCGACAAAGTCGGCCAAAACTTGAGACTTGATAGCTCGCCGAGGTTTGTAAGATATATCAAATGGTAAGAGCTCAATGGCCCATTTTGCAATCCTGCCCGTCGCGTCATGTTGTTTATAATGTCGTTAAGTGGTACTTCAGAGGCCATCGTTATCGAACACTCTTGAAAGTAGTGTCGGAGCTTCGGGATGCCATGAACACTGCGTATGCTATCTTCTCGATAGTGCGGTAACGGACTTGCAAGGGGTTAACACAATGGATACGTAGTATACTGGTTTTTGAAGAGGGAATTTATGCCCTTCGCTTCTCGCTCGACGACGAGTACCGCGCTTACAACTTGATGCGAGCTGCGATGCATAACAACATTGGTTCGCCCGGGTTGGGCGCAGCCAGACCGGATTTGTTGCCAATATGGCCTTTATTTCTTTGAGTCCGGCGGTGGCAGCATCCGCCCACTCGAAGTGTTCGATTACCGAGGAGGCGATAGAGGGTAATGCCTTTTCTCCTAGACGGGAGATAAAGCGGCTTAGAGCCGCCACGCATCCGGTCAATTTTGTATTTGCTTGAGGTCTTTGGGATATCTAGCTGTGAGAGCTCGGATCTTGGCTGGGTTTGCTTCAATTCCTCTACCGGATACGATGAAGCCCAAGAGCTTTCCACCGGTACGCCAAAACACATTTTTCCGGATTCAGCTTGATGTCATATGCTCGAGGTTGTCGAATGTGAGCCTCAAGTCGCCTACTAGAGTTTCGACGTGTTTGGTTTTGACGACTACGCCGCCCACATATGCCTCTACTGTTTTGCCGATCCGGGTAGCGACATGTCCGAATCATGCGCGATATGTTGCGCCGACGCTTTTTAAGTCCGAAGGGCATCGTGTTGAAGCGTAATGGTCCATATGGAGTAATGAATGCTGTTGCGGCTTGATCCGCTTCGCCATCTTGATTTGATGATAGCCGAGTATGCGCCCAGAAGCACAATGAATCGTGTTCTGCGGTGGCATCGATGATTTGGTCGATGCGGGAGGGGAAGGGATCCTTTGGGCAGGCCTTATTTAGGTCTTTGAAATCGACACATAGGCGCCAGGATTTGTCCTTCTTGGTACCATTACCAAGTTTGCTAGCCAATCCGGTGCTTGATGTCTCGGCGAATCGGCTTCTAATAGCTTGGCTAGCTCTTCCCCATTGCCTGTCTTTTGGGTTCGAAAATCGTCAAGAGCCTGTTTGACCGGCTTGAATCCTTTTAGGATGTTTAGGCTGTGTTCGCCAATCTGCGTGGGATTCGGGCATATCCGATGGGTGCCGTGCAAAATGTCCCAATTTTCCCGGGAATTTCGCAGATCTGGCGCCTACATCAGGGTTCAATTGTGCCCGATGGAGGCCGCCTTGGTGGGGTCCGCTGGGTGGACCTCGAATTTGACTATTTCATCCGCTGGTTTAAAAGAGGTGGACTTGGATCTTTTATCAAGTATCACATCGCCCCTGTTCACCGTGGAGCGATCGCGGTGAGTTCCACGGCCGCTAGGGCTTTGGATAGTGCCTCGAGGGCTAGTGCAGCTGTCTTGTTTTCGGTAGCAGAGTGCTATGTCCGGATCACTAGCGAGAGTGATAATTCCATTGGGACCGGCATTTTAAGCTTCATGTACCCATAATGGGGTATAGCTTGAAAAATTGTGAATGCCTCTCGCCCTAATAGAGCATGATATCTGCTGCTGAATGGGGCCACTTGAACGTGACCTCCTCGACCTATAATTGTCCGGCGAAATAACACTACGCCCAGCGTGATTTTTCCCTGCAGCATGCTTCCGGCTAGGGATTATTCCTCTAAAGGTTGTGCTGCTTCGCCAATGCGGTTCCAGCCTATTTCCATTTTTCGAGGGTTTCCTCATAGATGAGGTTTAGTCTGCTGCCGCCATCCATGAGTACCTTAGTAAGGCAAAAGCCGCCTACTATTGGGCCGAGGACCAATGCGGCCGGTGCCCGGCAGTTCGAATTTAGGTTCGCCACCGGCATTGAAGGTAATAGCCGTGTCGCCCATGGATTTATTGTTGCTATTTGGTAGACTTCGCGAGGTTGCGGAGTTGTCGTTTTCGCTGTTATTGGATGCGAAAGTCTCAAGACTGTTAACACGTCTCGGTGTTGTTGTGCTGGGATTCGAGCTAGAAGCCTCGCCACTTTTGGCCACCGCCGTAGTATCCAACATGCTCAAGGCTATGAGTTGGAGTGGCGCCTCGTGCTATGAATTTTGCAGGTCCGCTTAGCCAACCCTCTAGTACGGTTCCGTACCCTTTAGGGGGTTTTGGTTTGTTGGTATTCAGCCCAGGTGCTTGATGATGATGCACCCTTTGGTTCCGGACTAGGGATGTATTCGGGGCCGGATTATCCCAAAATTTACTTTTGGTTTTCCAGGCGCTTTCCATCGCACAATACTTTTGTACGATGGTCTCCAAGTCAGCGAAGCGCGTGATGTCGCGGTGACTTATGGCGTTTAGGATTCCCTTGTCCGTGCAATTGTTGCAGAAGACTGAAATTGTGTTTTCCTCTCGGCAGTCCTTTATCCTGTCCATAACCAGGAGGAATCAAGCAGAGATGATGTACTGTCTCGGCGGGCTCTTGCCAATTAGAGTTAGATCGCATATGTCCGGGCGGGTGGGTGGAACTAAGTCCGAACCCTACCCATCTCGTGGCTCAAGGCCGAAAGTTTCCAATTTTGAAGCTTGATTTCGGACATTGTCCAACGAGTCAGGTCCGATGCCCGACTTTAAGTTCGAGTGTCGATCGGAGCCCGCCCCTCCGCGAGAATCCGCATGAGGGGTTCGGGATCCGGACATGACTAGTTTTCAATACAGAGAAGCGCCAAGATTGTTCCTCTACCACCGCAACGTGGTGGGTGACCGGGAGAGTTAATTTCTCTCGATCGGGTTTAAGCCCAATCTGATCGTAGTCTGTAGCGACTCCTAGATGCGGCGATCGCGATCCAAGAGATCGCTTCTGACGAGAGCTCTATTGATCCAGCCGCCGGCGAATTCGAGCTGACGTGAAGATTGCTTTTGACGACTTGAGAGGTCGTTGTCGAAGCGATGGCCGGACAGCGGTCATAAGAAAGCCACCTAGCGGATAGTTTGGCCGGCGCCAAGGCTCCTTTGGCGAAGATACCGCCCTTGAAGACGGAGGAGGCATCCTTCCTATCGGTGACAGCACAGAGGAACTCTCAATGAAAGCACCAATGTCGGTGTCAAACCGGCGGATCTCGGTAGGGGTCCCGAACTGTGCGTCTAGGCGGATGGTAACAGAGACAAGGGACACGATGTTTACCTGTGTTTGGGCCCTCTTGATGGAGGTAAAACCCTACGCCCTGCTTGATTGATATTGATATTGTGGATGTTTACAAGAGTAGATCTACCACGAGATCAAGGAGGCTAAACCCTAGAAGCTAGCCTATGGTATGATTGTAAGGGTTGTGATTGTTGTCCTACGGACTAAAGCCATCCGGTTTATATAGACACCGGAGAGGGCTAGGGTTACATAGAGTCGGTTACAATGGTAGGAGATTCACATATCCGTATCGCCAAGCTTGCCTTCCACGCCAAGGAAAGTCCCATCCGGACACGGGGGGAAGTCTTCAATCTTCTATCTACATAGTCTTGGAGTCCGGTCGATGATGATAGTCCGGCAAATGATAGTCCGGCTGATGACGGTAGTCCAGCTATTCGGACACCCCCTAATCCGGGACTCCCTCAATGAGGGACGAAGTTTTGGCAAGTGTAGGACGTGGTGTGCGTAGATGACAATTGGGACCCACATGTAAATAAAGGCAGAGGCAAAAAATTTGGTGATATTTTCTCTGCACAGGTGGAATCGAACCAGGGTGGAACAACTGTCGGGTAGTGTCACTCGGCCACTGGGCTAGTTCAGTTGTTTCGTTACTAATAAGGCACTTCCTCAGGTGGTCGGATCTCCTCCTGCGCTTTTGTGCGCCACCCATGACGCCATCTGTCCGTTGCTAGAACATGCTAAACAAACGAGAGGAATCTGAGAGGATCAGACATGGAGAGGCGGACGGTCGGGACCCACCTGTGTCTATGGCGTGACGCAAGCAAGTGCCTCATCGAAAAATACTTCCTCCTAATGCTATACTGATGTTGGGGCCCACGGGTTTGTCAACATAGTTACATTTTTAGGTGCTTCAACGTAGTTACTATAGGAGATAAATTCACAACGGCCGGGAGCTGGGCGGGTATCATTTATTATCAGTGGGGCAGCAAGTATCAGCTGGGTTTTGGGCTGCCCCGTCTAGGCTTTCTTTTTTAACATGCGCAGCCCACGACCTCAGATGGGAGGTCCATAGGCCTGTTGTTTTTTCTTGAGGGCCATCATGTATCGACCGGCCTATGGACCTCCCATCCGAGGTTTTATTTTTCCTGAAACATCGGCAACCCAATTTATGTATTTTTTTGAAGAAAACGCAGAGGTTTGTTCTATTTTTCTATATAAGAATAGGAACGCCTGGTCCAACTTATGTTTTCCTTCTAACTATATTATATATATTTAAATTATTTTATATGTTATTATATATTATTGTTATTTTCATCATCTATTTAACAGATACTTACATATGTAAGAAAACAATATCCCACATCTCATTAACTTATAAAAATAATTTATTAACAATAAAATCCTAGATTTTTTGGCAATGAAAATCCTGGTGATTGTGTACAAAAGCTTGGTAAGATTTAAGGACCAATGTAATAATAAATCACTTATTATTTAAATATGTATGTATATATATATATATATATATATATATATATATATATATATATATATATATATATATATATATATATATATATATATATATATATATATATATATATATATATATATATATAACAAAATGCTCAGCCCCTATTTATTTTTTGATAACATTGCTGCGCCCACCCCAACATTATAATTAGAATCAGCCCAGCAAAATCGTGTATTTCGAGAAAGTGTAAATGTCCTGTAATTTTTTAGGAAAAACATAAATGGGCCGCATGGACGCTACATTATTTGTTCACCCAGCCCAGCTAATGGACTGTAATTCAAAAAAAAAAAGAGATCAAATAGACTGTAAATTCTACCCCGCAAAAAAAATACTGTAAATTCTGAAAAAAAATGGGTTGAATATGTGCTGCATTTTTGGAGGCTGAAATGTGGGCCAATAGGCCGAAGCCAATGCAAGTCATTGTCAACTTAGTCAACAAATGATTCTGACATCGTTAGCCATTGGATTTACATCCAACGACCGGCATCCATCTTCCATCTCTCGTCTTCTTCCTCCAGCGCCGCCGGGACCACCTGCTCCTGCCTCCTGCTGCTAGCAGCTCTGCTTAGCACGCTTCACCGTGAAGCGCTACTCCACAGTTGGCCAGGCCATCCCTCCAACCCTTCACACCTATTGTTCTTCTCCACTTACTGCCGAACCACACCGCACCAGAACCAGTTAACCCTCGTACACCTCTTCGTCTACGACTCTACTCCCGCGTCTTCCCATCTCCGGCTCGTTGTTGTCCGGGGCCTCGCCGTCATCCACCACCTCGGATGCGCTCGGCGCGGAGTGGTCAACCTGGTCAATGAATGACACCATCGGAAGTAGACTGTGCGTGGAGAGGCTGACAGCTGGGTCCATGGCCGCACGCAAGGAAATGCCTCCTTATTACGCGCGAAATAATGATTCCTCCACCTGACAGCTGGGACCCACCGGAAGGGCCTCTGTATTTCGTGAAAAAAAGTTCCCATCGCTGACAGGTCGGACCCACCAGCTATATCTTCGCACGCAAAGAAGTGCCTCCTTATTATGCACAAAAAAATGAATACTCCCCCTGCTAGTTGTGACCCACCTTGGTGGGAGGCTGACTTGTGGCCCTACTAAGTTGGCGGGGACGGAGTGCTTTGTCAACTTAGTCAATATGAATGATTCTAGCTCTAGTGACCGTACGGTGTTCATCCAACGGCCGTAGTGCTTCTTCAACCTCTGGTCTTCTTGCTCCAGCCGCCCAAAGCAGCGCCGGTCGTGCCGCATGCTCCTGCCTCCCGTGGCCGGTTGTGCTGCCGCGGAGGCCTCAATGCCCCCTACTATTCCCACCGCTGGCCAGGCCCTGCAGCGATGGCAGCCTCACACCGCAGCCGAACCAGTGAACCCTCGTACTCCTCTCCGCGCGGGCTTCCGCTGCCGCGTCTTCCCCGGCTCCGTGTCGTCCTCTTCCTAGGCCTCACCGTCGTCCACCGCCCTGGTGCTCTCGGCGCGGCGTGGTCAACGTGGTCAAGGAATGACTTCCATCAGACGTGGACAGTACGTGGAGAGGCTGACAGCTGGGTCCACGACCGCAGCAAGGAAGTGCCTCCTTGTTACGTGCAAAATAATTATTCCTCCACCTGACAACGGGGACCCACCGGACGGGACACCGTATTTCATGAAAATATGTTTCCCCCTGACAATTGGGACCCACCAGCTACATCTTCGCATGCAAGGAAGTGCGTCCGGGCAAAAAAATGATTCGGCCCTCTGACTGCTGGGACCCACCAGCTACATCTTCGCACGCAAGGAAGTGCCTGACAGTCGGGACCCACCTGGTCGAAGTGTACGTAGCATTGTCATTCTGGTCACGAATGTGTACTTACATACTGGTCGATGTAGAGGCGCACACGTGTCGTAGTAGAG
The DNA here is from genome assembly GCA_021605205.1 of Aegilops longissima. Taxonomy (NCBI): domain Eukaryota; kingdom Viridiplantae; phylum Streptophyta; class Magnoliopsida; order Poales; family Poaceae; genus Aegilops; species Aegilops longissima. The sequence continues at coordinate 288,579,886 of CM038682.1, forward strand.
GCGCGCAGGTAGCATGTACACGTACGTATAGCGACCAGTGTGCAAGAAAGAAAATACGGCCACGTACGTACATACGGGCAGGGTCTCTAACCCCTACTCGCGCATACGTACGGCCAGGGCTTGTGTATATGGCTAGGTCGGAACAGAGAAACAGCGTTGTCGTCGTGTTCATGGGGAGCCAACCGGCTGGGTCGGAACGGAATGTGTCGTCGTGTTCATCGGGAGGGCTTGGATGGAACAGCCGATGGAAACGAGGCCTGGCGTACTGCAGAACGGAGGAAACGGCCTTGTGTTCGACCGGCCACGTTCGAAACAGGATCATGTTCATCGGGAGCGGTCTGACGTACCGCAAACCGGAGGAAATGGACCTCCTACAGTCGAAACGGGGGTCCTGTTGATCGGGAGGGGTGTGGCGTACCGCAAAACGGAGGAAACAGACTTGTGTTCGAGCGCTACGGTCGAAACGGGGGTCATGTTCATCCGGAGGGGTGTGGCGTACCGCAAAACTGGACTCCACGGATACCGCTCGCCTCCACCGCTGACCCTCCACCTCCACGGGCTCTCGCTCATCCACCGCTGACCTCCTCCATCCTCCACCGCGATCGCTCATCCACGGGCTCCTGCTCATCCAGCCTCCACCACACGCTACTCCACCGGCTATTGTTCAACCAGCCCTCTCCACGGGCTCCTGTTCAACCACCCCTCCATGGGCTACTGTTCATCCAGCCCTCCACCATCTACTATTCATCCTGCCCCTCCATGGGGTGGTCCTGTTCATCCAGCCCTCCATGGGGCCCTGTTCATCCGGCCCCAACCGGATCGATCGATCGGGGTCATGTTCATCCAGAGGCAACACCACAGGGTCATGTTCATCCACCCCCATCGGGAACTGTTCATCCAACCCCCCCCCCCCCCAGCAACGCTCTCTATTCATCCAGAGGCAGCATCGATCGTCTTCAGTTAGCAGTAGTAGTGAAGGAATCACTCGATCGGGTTCGCTTAACGCCATCGATCGATCGCTCGGGTTCAGTAACGTCTAGCCTGCAGTGCAATCGCTCGGGTTCAGTTAGAGCCCAATGCCTCGCTCGGGTTCAATTAGAGCCCAACGCCTCGCACCCACGTGCGTGCGTGTACGAGAGAAACGCGCATCGCTCGGCCCCGACCACCCACCTTAATCGGGAATACCCCGATATTTTCCTCACCCTCGCTTCTACCACGGTTTTTTTCCGTCATGGACGGCCCAAAGAATGTCATGCAGCTGCGTCTCCGGTCCGCCCAGGACGAAAAGCCCATTTTCTGTCATGATTTTTTGTCATAGAAGTAGGACCCCACCACATCTATGATGATACCGGGTTTTGTCACAATTATCATCATAGAAGTGTCATAAGTATGACAATTTTTTTTTGTTTGGCCCAAAATGCCACGGATGTGTCTTTTTTTGTAGTGTAGAGAGGAAACTTGATATTCTTGCAATTCCTACAAGCATATGTTCCTCCCTCATAATAATTTTCAGTAGCATCATGAATGAATTCAACAATATAACCATCACATAAAGCATTCTTTTCATGATCTACAAGCATAGAAAATTTACTACTCTCCACATAAGAAAAAATCTTCTCATTCAGAATAGTAGTGGGAGCAAACTCAACAAAATAACTATCATGTGAGGCATAATACAACTGAAAATTAAAATCATGATGACAAGTTTCATGGTTATCATTATTCTTTACAGCATACATGTCATCACAATAATCATCATAGATAGCAACTTTGTTCTCATAATCAATAGGAACCTCTTCCGAAATAGTGGATTCGTCACTAAATAAAGTCATGACCTCTCCAAATCCACTTTCATCAATATAATCATCATAAATAGGAGGCATAATTTCATCATAATAAATTTGCTCATCAAAACTTGGGGGACAAAAAATATCATCTTCATCAAACATAGCTTCCCCAAGCTTGTGGCTTTGCATATCATTAGCATCATGGATATTCAAGGAATTCATACTAACAACATTACAATCATGCTCATCATTAAAATATTTAGTGCCAAACATTCTAATGCATTCTTCTTCTAGAACTTGAGCATAATTATTGGAATCCTTATTTTCACGGAAGACATTAAAAAGATGAAGCACATGAGGCACCCTCAATTCCATTTTTTTGTAGTTTTCTTTTATAAACTGAACTAGTGATAAAACAATAAACTATAAGATTTGATTGCAACATCTAAAGATATACCTTCAAGCACTCACCTCCCCGGTTACGACGCCAGAAATTAGCTTGATGTCTACTACACAACCTTCTTCTTGTAGACGTTGTTGGGCCTCCAATTGCAGTGGTTTGTAGGACAGTAGCAAATTTCTCTCAAGTGGATGACCTAAGGTTTATCAATCCATGGGAGGCATAGGATCAAGATGGTCTCTCTCAAACAACCCTGGAACCAAATAAAAAAGAGTCTCTTGTGTCCCCAACACACCCAATACAATGGTAAATTGTATAGGTGCACTAGTTCGGCGAAGAGATGGTGATACAAGTGCAATATGGATGGTAGATATAGGTTTTTGTAATCTAAAAATATAAAAACAGCAAGGTAGTAAGTGGTAAAAGTGAGCGTAAACGGTATTGCGATGCTAGGAAACAAGGCCTAGGGTTCATACTTTCACTAGTGCAAGTTCTCTCAACAAGGATAACGTAATTAGATCATATAACTATCCCTCAACATGCATCAAAGAGTCACTCGAAAGTCACTAATAGCGGAGAACAAACGAAGAGATTATTGTAGGGTACAAAACCACCTCAAATTTATTCTTTCTGATCAATCTATTCAAGAGTCCGTAGTAAAATAACACGAAGCTATTCTTTCTGTTCGATCTATCGTAGAGTTTGTACTAGAATAACACCTTAAGACACAAATCAACCAAAACTCTAATGTCACCTATATATCCAATGTCACCTCAAGTATCCGTGGGTATGATTATATGATATGCATCACACAATCTCAGATTCATCTATTCAACCAACACAAAGAACTTCAAAGAGTGCCCCAAAGTTTCTACCGGAGAGTCAAGACGAAAACGTGTGCCAATCCCTATGCATAAGTTCACAAGGTCACATAACTCGCAAGTTGATCACCAAAACATACATCAAGTGGATCACGCGAATATCCCATTGTCACCACAGATAAGCACATGCAAGACATACATCAAGTGTTCTCAAATCCTTCAAGACTCAATCCGATAAGATAACTTTAAAGGGAAAACTCAATCCATTGCAAGAGATAGAGGGGGAGAAACATCATAAGATCCAACTATAATAGCAAAGCTCGCAGTACATCAAGATCGTGCCACATCAAGAACACGAGAGAGAGAGAGAGAGAGAGAGAGATCAAAAATATAGCTACTGGTACATACCCTCAGCCCCGAGGGTGAACTACTCCCTCCTCGTCATGGAGAGCGCCGGGATGATGAAGATAGCCACCGGTGAGGGATCCCCCTCCGTCAGGGTGCCTGAATAGGGTCCTGATTGGTTTTTGGTGGCTAGAGAGGCTTGCAGTAGGGGAACTCCCAATCAAGGTTATTTTCTGGAGGTTTGGGTATTTATAGGAATTTTTAGCGTCGGTCTCACGTCAGGGGGGTCCACGAGGCGGCCACGAGGTAGGGGGCGCGCCCAGGGGGTAGGGCGCTCCCTCCACCCTCGTGGTGGCCTCGGGACTCTTCTGGTCCATCTCCGGTACTCTGTGGGCTTCTTCTGGTCCAAAAACAATCTCCGTGAAATTTCAGGTCAATTGGACTCCGTTTGGTATTCCTTTTCTGCGATACTCAAAAACAAGGAAAAACAGAAACTGGCACTGGGCTCTAGGTTAATAGGTTAGTCCCAAAAATCATATAAAATAACATATAAATGCATATAAAACATCCTAGATACGTTGGAGACGTATCAGAGCCCTCCGTGGACTCGCGCAACCGTTACCCTTCGTGGGTTGAAATCTCCATCAACGTGGATGTACGATAGCACCACCTAACGGAACCACGCCAAAAATCTCCATGTCTAAATTGTGTTTGCTCTGTTCAAACTCCTCCCATTTACCTTCATATGCAATGATTTACATTTTGCTGCTATACTCTTAGAATTGCATGTGTAGGTTGATTGCTTGACTTGTGTTAAGTTGCTAAAATCTGCATAGACTTAAAATTGGGAAAAGGCTAGATTTTTATTTGGTCAAGTAGTCTAATCATCCCCCTCTAGACATATTTTCGATCCTAAAAGTGGTATCAGAGCTTTGGTCTCCATTTTCCTTGATTTCCAAAGCTTTGGTGATCATAGCCTTGATTTCACAACCTAGGAGAGTATGGCGTCTAGCGAGGGAAATTACCACGGTAAAGGTCCTTACTTTGATGGTACTAATTTTGCTAGTTGGAAGCATCAGATGAAAATGCATATTCTTGGACATAACCCCGACGTTTGGGCTATTGTGTGCATTGGCTTGCAAGGTGAATTCTTCGATGGAAGGGAACCGAATCGTGAAGCAACCGCTGAAGAATTGAATATGTTGCAATACAATGCTCAAGCTTGCGATATCCTCTTCAATGGATTATGCCCCGAAGAATTCAACAAAATCAGCCATCTTGAGAATACAAAGGAAATTTGGGATACTTTGATTGACTAGTAGAATGCCCGTGCGTTGCCCTGGGCTTTTGGAGAAAATTAAGATGTTGTTCACATAGCTAAAATAACTGAGAACAATGCCCTCTCACCCAACATGTATCTTTTTCTTGACAATCAGCAAACACACATCATACTATCAAACATAATAATGTTATTGCCAACCAACAAAATGTTTTTTTAGTTGAAATAGGTTGTGTTTTATTCATTCATCTCAATACGATCCGAGTCCAGAAAAAAATCATGAATACAAAACGCCGGGGTACCTGACCCATGTTTTACATAACTTGCACAACCACTGTACGATGGCCGATGAGCAGCTCCATTAGCCGAGTGTCACACATACCACCCTAAACTCCAACATAGTGACCCAAAAGGACATAAAATTTGTTTATTTTTTGTCGGTTTGAGTCGCCAAATGTTTCCATCATACAACGAGAAATAACTGTGCATTGGTTAAAGGTCCTCAATAAATAAAGCGTTAGTAAGAGAACACAAGTTATTGCTTGTCTTCTATCTTTCACTCCCTTTGTCTATCACTTGGCTTCCATTCTCCCTTTCTCTTTCTCCCTCTCCACCTTCTCCTTGACACAACGCTATCACAATTGGTGAAGCTCCGAATAAGGGATGAGTGCAAGCAGAGCAATTATATATTATTCTTAAGGGTTAATTACAGAGTTAAACTAAATTCATTTATAGGCACCTCGACTGATTTCTAAATCATAAAATCACAGAGTTGATTACAAGGTGAGCAAACAAAAAGAATTTTACAAGGAGAAAAAAAGTCAACCTAAAATCTATACATGAGTAGCTAAATGTAAGAACAACATGAACCAATTCTTAAAAAGAGATTTATGCTGCATTTTGGTACCTGTGAGATCATATGAGCAGGCCATCAACGCTGACGGTTTCATTTTTACGGTTGAAGATCATAGCATTGTGTCACTACAAGAGGTTATGGGAGAAATCTGCAGAATTCTCGAAGCAATCCCCAAGCTCTTGTTAATGATGCAGTAGACTAAGAAATGATCCCAGGAAATGAATAACAAGATCAAGCATCAACTTCTCTAATATAAAAATAATCCAATAAAAAAAGATCTAAAATAAATCTTACTTGCTCACATTGAGAGATAAAACGATAGTGTTGTTACTGTCGAGGTTGACAATTATAGACTCATCAATAGCAACGCAACAAAGATTACCAACGGCAGTCTTAATTTATAGAAGGACGACTTGAATCTTGTATATAGAACTCATTCAACAAGTTTAGGAGCCTAAATGTAAGAACATGTATTGACATATCTTTAGCACTATAAATGAAAATAAGTTTATGGTCTATTGACGCCACCTGATAAATTAAAAAGAAGGTTCTTACGTGTACCACTTGGATGTGAACTATTGTCTATAATTTCAGATAACCATGCACGGTATTTGGTGGAGTATCTGTGTGAACACACACACACACGCACACCAAGAAACCCTCGGCCATCCTGGAAAGGAAATCTTGCCCACACTCCTAGCTAGTCCAATCTCACTACCACCCAGTCTCCCTGGCTGCCGTTCTCTGCCTCCATCCCTCGACACTCCACCTCCCCCATCCCCATGCCGCTTTCATCGATAGCCATCCATCGACACTGCCTTCGATGAGGTTACCTTCACCGCCGCCACCACAGCACCATGCCTCGCCATAATCTCCATGCCCCCATTGGTCATGTCCACATATCAAATATTAGGACCTACAAATTGCTTATACGCTTAAAAATTGAGCATGCAAGATCAATGTAAAACCAAACAAGATTCTGCAAACTGAACCACACATAACTCCCATGCAAAGAAGGGTACATCTGTATCAGTTCCATAACCACATGATAGATAACATATACCTATTTCCCATCAGATGACTAGACAATGTTAAGAAACCTCCCCAGACGGTTCTGCAAAGGGTTACAAAATGGTGGAAGGAAAATTGGGAAAACCAATCCTCCTAGAAAGGACACAAATGTAACAATAACAATAATAATCACAAAGCCTTTAGTCCCAAATAAGTTGGGGTAGGCTAGAGGTGAAACCCATAAGATAATGCATCTAACTCATGGTTCTGGAACATGGATAGCAAGCTTCCACGCACCTCTGTCCATGGCTCGTTCTTTGATGGTACGCCAGTTCTTCATATCACTCTTTACGCACTCCTCCCATGTCAAGTTCGGTCTACCCCGGCCTCTCTTGACAGTATCAGCATGCTTTAGCCATCCGCTATGCACGAGAGCTTCAGGAGGCCTGTGTTGAATATGCCCTAACTATCTCAGATAATGTTGGACAAGCTTGATAGGCTTGGCGAGCCAACGTCAAAACTCAACCACTTTTATGAAGATTAAACCCAAAAGAAAGGATATAAATGACTGAGTTAAATTATTTCTTCTCTAGGGAAAGAATTCAGTAATCTAATCAATACATGCAACGGGAAATTACATTTTCTTTTCTTCTAAGGCACTTATTTTCTTCTCAAAATATCTCTTCTTACAAAATTATTCAATGTACAGTCGATTTTATATCTGAATAAATTTGTGTGAGAAAATTTATGAATACATAATATGATAAATTTATTTTGTTAAGAGCATACCTTGCTCTAGAGACCAGTGAGATGATGAAGCATATAATGTCTCTGCAATCGTGAAAATGATCAACATTTTTGTGTCATAACATATCGAGGATGACGCAGCCAAATTATTCCTAGTTTTTACGATGCATTAATTGCATTATTGAATCAATATGTCTAATGCTAAATTTTCCAGTCCTAGAATAATGACGTTAAATCAAAGACATCAAGCTAAAAACTGCACATAGTTCAATAGAGATGTAGTGTACAGAGCATCTCACTAACCTGCGATGTGTTTTGTCCATTGAAAAAAAAACTGAGGTATATTTACAACATGAGGATACTCTATTTTGTTTATTGTTTGAACAGAGCACACGCCCAGCTCAATTTTACTTAAAATGAAAGCAAGACAAAAATAGGTGTAATCTACCTACAACACAGGTCAAAAGTGATCATGAAACCCTACATTTAGCAGCATAATATTGCCTATGATTATTTAACATGGTAGAAATAAGCAGGACAAAGGAACAATTTGTACTGTTTTCTGTTGGTAATGAAAGAGCTAGTGCTCCTTTCTTCTGAATCATGATTATACTGAAAAAAATCAATTAGTCTTTTGGATCTTATGTACCTTGAGGATGAATCAAGTTGCTTTTCAAGCAGCTTGAGCTCTTTGATGCCAAGTGACATGAGGCCTTTACCAAGCAAATTTCTGTAATTTTCATTGAGTTAAAAGATCACTCTAAGTAGGTACATTAGTTTACATATTAAAACCAAACAGATGTTCAGATTTCATTTCCGGATAGAAAGTGTGTCTCATTGCTCCAGGTTACGAAATACCCCTATAAACCTATGAAGAATGCAACAATTAGGTAAAAAAACTTGCGTACATAAAGTATTAATCAAAAGATAATTGTAAATTAAACATGTGACAAGTATCCAGTGAAAACTTTCTTCATGGATCAGTAGATATATAACAAACCACACGGATCAAAGGTTGTTTATCGAACCAGCACTTAAGCGCTAATGAGATAATTACATCCTCACTCTGCCTCAATGCGACAATGACTTGGCTACCTCCGCTCTCATGGCCCCTTGAAACTTCGTTGCTGAAGCGGGATGAGTTGAACTAATTAAATGTGGCAGTCTGCTTATCATACAGGTTTTAGTGCGGGCAATTTCAACCTAATTAACCCGTTGATGCATCATGTATGATACTCAGTGGTGGAGAACAAACTGATTTCAAGGATGCATTACTACATTACGAACTTTGAGGTGCAGGATTACTAAATAAAAAAATCGTTACCAAAGTGAACGGGAATGTGATGCTTCAGGTTCCCTACTGGATTTTTCTGGTGTCCTATTTTATTCTATTGTTCTTTTCTGGAAATACCATACATCTAGTTAGCTACTTTGTGTGTCCCAGTGTCGTGGCATATCTTAATTTTGGTTTTAGTTCAAAGGTCTTGATCCTCCAAGTTCTCATTTTGACACAACAAACTGAAAACAACTTAACAAATCAATTGTCTGAATTGAAGAGAAGAATTGCTTCTTTCTTCTCCATCAGAAGCTTGCTTGATATATGCCTCACAGAACAAGCCTCTAGATTATTTTTACATGAAAATATAGTATGTGCACAATAAAATACCAAATTACCTATTATAGATGAAACAGATCATGCCAAATATTGTCTTCTTTCTCCAGGCAGATTGGTTTTGGGGGGGCTGGTTTTAAGTTTCCAATACTCCTTTTATCTCCTATTTGTCCTATACACACATGAATCAAGAAATGAAAATCAATTGAAATTGGAGGAAGCAATGATATTGGTATGTAAAATAACGACAGTAAAGTTTCATGTGCCTTAGATTGAAAAACAACATAAAGCCTCGAGTAGCCCATATGTTCGCATATTGTGAAAAGAGGCACCCTGATGCTTGCATTACCTCATAGCATTGTTTTTATACTCATTCAGACAGATGGTTGCAATTACTGTCTAAAAAGATCCAAATTTCTCCTGAAACATAATAGAAAAGTTGTCGGCTTTCTGATCTTTACTTGGAAAACAAACCGAAAATTCGTTTTAAATAGGGTCACCTCCATCATTTTTTAATGAATATATGGGCGGCTCATCCACTTAAAATGTATAGAAATTCTAGAGAAAAAATCAAGCATCTGTACCTGAAGGTGTGTACGAATCTTAGAAAGTTTTCAAGTTTGTGTACTTGGAGATAGTACTAATTTAGTGCACAGCTGGAGGAAAACAAACAAACGCCTAAACATAGTTTATGAACAAGCAACTGCATGTAGTCTGCAGATGTAAATGAACGTGGGATATAACTATAATTACTAAACTGACATGAGAATCAACACTTGCAGGGGCATGTAGTCAGCACACATATATGTTTGACACGTGAAATTCCATTACAAGTGACGTGGTATTTTTCTCAACTAAACTACTCCCTCCATTCCCAAATATGATTTGAAGACCTTATTAACATAAATGAACCTATACTCATTCAGATCTCTAGCTATTGGTTGATCCAGGGTGAGATCTGAGAGGGAAACAAAACATACTTGGCTTTGGGATCGAGACGCCGCCTGAGCCTCGTCATGTCCGACTCCTTTGTCACTACACGTGCATCTGGCCATGAATCCATCAAAATTGGTCGTGTATGCGGCGCTCACCCATGGCGACAGCTGCATCTGGAGCCGGCAGCGAGGGAGACTTTGAGCCACCTCAATCCCCTCCGTCACAGCTGTGCGATCAAGATCCGGGAGCCACTTCCTTGATGAGAACGCATGCGCCATGGACATGGAGCTCCGTCGCCTAACCTTGACAATCTGTAACCGGATCCGGCAATGGAGAGGAAGGGTGGGGGTGGAGGTGGCTAAGCAGGAGATAGGGGAAGCCAGGGGAGGGAGGCAGCGGCGGTGGAGCGGTAGATGGGGGCGGTGCCGCATCGCGGTAAGAGGGAGAGATAGAGCGGCCGCATCGCGAGGGGTGGATCCAGGGAGGGGCGCCCAGGGAAGGAACTTGATGGAGGCGATCCCGTACCTCGGCTTGGCGGCGGTGGCGAGATTGTACGTTGGAGGCGATCGAGGGGAGCGGGGTCGACGGGATCGAGGGCAGCGGCATTGTATGTGTTTTTTTTCATGGGTGGTGATACGGGTTTTTTCCTGCGTGCAAGAGGTGGAAGGGGAGACAGAAAAAAACCAGTGAAATAAAACAGTTGAAATGGTGGGATGAAAATAAACTTTACTATTCAACCAACTCGGACAGTAGGAGTAGATATATGCACGAAGGTACCGATTCCGTCAAGGAATCCAAATTGGATGTGCTTCAAAGTCAACTTGACAAGTTTAAAATGAAGGATGGTGAAGGTGCCGCTGAAATGTACTCTAGGCTTGCTCTCATCACAACTGAGATTGCCGGCTTAGGAAGTGAAGAGATGACCGACAGGTTCATCATCAAGAAGATCCTAAGAGCCTTGGATGGAAAATATGACACAGTGTGCACATTGAGCCAAATGATGCCCAATTACAAAGATCTCAAGCCAACGAAAGTCATTGGTAGAATTTTTGCTCATGAGATGTCACTCAAGGATAAAGAAGAGCTTCACAACAAGTCTAGTGGTGCTTACAAAGCTTCATGTGATGCTCCTACATCATCAAGTGAGAAACAAGTCTTCAATGAGGAATTGAGCTTAATGGTGAAGAACTTAAACAAGTTCTACAAGAGTAGAAGCAAAGAAAGAAGTTCCAAGTGAAGGTCCTACAATGACAAAAGATCTTCTAGTCGTGAACGTAATTGCTACAATTGTGGAAGACCCGAACACTACTCCAATGAGTGTACGGCTCCCTAGAAAAGAAGAGAAGACTCACCTAAAAGGAGAAGAAAAAGAAAAGAATCACCTCCAAGGGACAGAAGGAGTAGAGATGATCACTAGGAACGAGGAACCTCTCGTAGAAGCAAGGATTCAGAAAGAAAGGACAAGCCGTCAAGGAGCTATACAAAACCAAGACACCAAGCTCATGTTGGTGAATGGGTATCCCGTGCCAACTCCGACCACCACTCCGAGAGAAGTTATCACTCCGACTCCGAATATACTCAAGATGAAGGTGTTGCCAGTCTAGCACTTGTGTCAACCAACTCCTATGACATATTTGACTCACCAAATGAAGGAATTGGAAGAAGCTTCATGGCTAAAGGCCCAAAGGTATCACACCCCGAGTATGTTGATTTCAATAGTGATGAAGATGACTTGCTAGGTGATGATGATTTACTTGTTGACAACTCTAGTAATGAAAACTATAATTAAATTTCTATTGATCATGCCAATCAATATAAAATGAATGACGATGATAAGAAGGAGATTGAGTGTCTAACTAAGGAACTAGACACTCTTAAGTTAGCTCATGAAATTACGTTAGAAGATCATCGAGATCTTTTAAAGACTCATGAGAAGCTACGCTTTGAAAATCTCAATCTAGAGCAAGATCATGGGCTCTTAAAAGAAATCAATGATGATCTTTGTAAGAAAAGTTCTTCTTACATTGCCAAGCATTTACTCTTGTCTACTTACATGCCACAAGTAAAATCTAGCAACAAGAGTAAGAAAGATTCTTCTTCTAGTAGTAACAATAATCATGCTAAATCCAATATTGTTGCTTCTAGTAGTTCTGTTGATTCCACTAATGATTCTCTTAGCCAAGTTATACTTGGGCAAGAAAATAGTTTATTGAAGGGAATTATAGAGAAAGGTGTTTACAAGAGGCTTGCCGGAAGTAAGCAATTTTAGGAAATTGTACGCAAGCAAGGAAGGCACTGGAAGAATCAAGGTGTTGGTTTTGAACGCAAGTTCAATGCCAACGGAGTTGAGTGGGAAGAATATCGATACCCCAAGACGAAGTTTGTTCCTCAACAAGAGAAGTATGATCCTACTTCCTTCAAGGGGACACAAGCTCAAGATGATCTTCCACCACAAGACCACAAGCTAAAAGGCAAGGACAAGCTTCAAGAGGAGATTAATGCATTTGAGGAAGCTCCAAAGGCCTTGGTCAAGTGGGTTCCCAAGACTACATCAAGTTCTACTTCATCAAGTACGACTACAACTCCAAGGATTCCCATCAAGATGATGTGGATCCCGAAGAAGAAGAACTAGAGAATTCGTGAGGGTGACTCCGCCAACACACTTCATTCATATTCATTTTGGCAAGGACAAGTGCAAACAACTTCTACATCTTGCACTAGTTCAAAGAGTCACAAACCCTCCTGTTGGTAAGTCAAGGGACAAGGTAACCTAATGCTTTCATGGACATCATCTTGTGTGTACTTCACTCTATGTCTATGGATATCCTTGTTTGTTCCTTGTGGGACTAACCCATGTAGGTATTGAAAGTGCAACTCACTCCAATCGATTGCTCCAAATGATATACATTAACATTGAGCATCGACATCTTCAACATCTACATGAAGTCATCATCGACAAAACCCAAGGTTTGTTCATCCCTCTTAGGGGGGATATCACATCTAGGGGGAGATTTACTCTAAGAATTGATCTAAAGCAACTCTTATTATGTGAACACAACAATGCTTTATGTAAAACTGGTAACCCCACTTGTGCTTAAACGATGAGTATGACCTACGATCAAATGTTCTCATTTGACTCATCAGTCAATATACTCATATATAGATGACTTAGTCATCACCAATTGTTTGATAGATGCTAGAGTGTTTGTGCATTCTTTGCCACATATTTCATTTGCCATCTTATTATGTGAGCATGTTGGGTGCATATTTTTCTCATTCAAGGACAACCATTTGTAGCTTCGATTGTTTGGTCTCTTCTTTTGCCACATGGATGGACAAGAATGCCTAAGAATTCCCTCTAGCTATCTATGCTTTTCTTGTCTCAAACTCTATTCATGCTACATCACAAAGTTTGATCAAGTCAGATTTGAACCCTCCAGGTGAGGAGCACTCGGAGCCACCGATTCGTCATAGACTTAAACTTACAAAATCTCTCTATGTATTTCGGTCTGACGAATCCATTCCTTTCGGTCAAACCGAGTTCATTGAGTTGATCTAGGTTTCAATCTCGATGCAACCGATTTGAACAATTCAGTCACAGCGAGTTGCAGTAACCCTTGCGACTCTGCATCTCGGTGGCACCGAGTCGTTCCACTCGGTCACACCGACAATACTGATATATATATATATATATATATATATATATATATATATATATATATATATATATATATATATATATATATATACCCATGGGTCAAATTTTGGAAATTTCTCTGAAACCCTTCGCCTGCACATATCCAGCTCTGCCGACTCGAGGTCTCCAGATTGTCCCCTCATCGCTAGCGACTCCCTGCCGCTGGTCTCTGCCGCCGTCAACGGAATCTTCGCCGCCATTGTCGATGTAGCGAGTTCACCACCGAGTTAGGGTGCTGTCGGTGTTCTGGGACCGGGGGTGCCCAAACTTGCCTGCCTGCGGCCCGAGGCATGGCTCTACCAACGGCCTGGTACGACCCAGCTTTAGCAGCGACGACCCAAGACCCTCACGAGGGGCCAAGCCTTGTGAGGCGGACGACACCAAGACCTCCCTGGGGGTGGCCACACTAGGCTGGCTCCCAAGGAGCGGAGATATCTATGCAAGGGACTCCTCGCGAGGTTCGCGCGACGTGAGCCATGACAACCAAGGCTAGGCGGGCGCCAGCGGGTGCAGTGGACCAGTTTCCTCTTTGGTGCTAAGGAGGAAAGTGCGGACGTGGGGTCCCGAGGCATCAGGCAAAGGTTTCCATATCGGTGCAACAAGACCAAGACCGGCAGGACGGCAGGACGGAGGTCATCGCAGAGCCCACAGCAGCATCACCACCAAAGCCTTTGGCAGGCGAAGACCACCTTTTGTTAGGATAGCTTGTACTAGTTGTCCACCTTCAAACTTGGTCGTTGTGGGATCCCTTCCCGCCTAACATTTGGGAAGAGGACCAAGGCCACTATAAATAGGACCTAGCCACCACAAATGAACGGACAAACGAACGAACGGACGGACGAACAGACGGACGGATCATTCAGATCATCCTCACACACCAGCTCATCGAGCCCAAGAACACCTCACCTCCTGAGGCTGTTCATCCACTGTATTAGTTCATCCTGAGCCCCTCGAGGCAATCCACCACACACTGGAGTAGGGTATTACACCGCAAGTTGGCCCGAACTAGTATAAACCACCGCGTCTCTTGGTCTTTGGGTCCATCGAGCTAGTCCATGGGATCGTTGAGCGTGCAAGCTAGGGACAGAGTGTTCTTCATGCGCACCCTAGAGTTAGAACCTCTCAAGAGTTTGCCGGAACCCGTGATCCGACATTTGGCGCGCCAGGTAGGGGTGCGCTGAAGCCTTTCTTCCGTCAATCGACGCACCACTGTTCCACCGCATCCATGGCTGACGCTCGTTGGGCCCGCGCTGAGCGCCAGGCCGCCCTTGCCGCTTCCGTCGCCCAGATGGCGCCCGTCGGTGGACCTCCCCGTCGCTCTCCATCACCCGATGCCAACGCCGCCACTGGCCCGACGGGAATCAAGCAGCAAGCTTCATCGCTGCACCCCTCCGTGCGGCGGGACGGATGCACCGCCACCCCATCGCTGACTCCGGCAGGCTCGTCGTCCCATGCTCGTCGCGCCCCTGTGATTGTGCAGGTTGGGCTGCTCATGGCGCGCGAGCTCCTGCGTTATCGCCCCGTCGACGACCTCTACAAAGACTGGCTGGACCGCATCGCCGAGCTCGTCAGCACTGCTAGGGGCTCTCCCGCACCGTCTCTCTTGCTGCCTCTTCCACCTCCTGCTGCGGGCGACGTAGCCCATGGAGCCCGTCCGCCACCTCCACATCAAGACGTCACCCTCGCACCAAGACGCGCGGCCCAGCGGCGCGACCCACCGTGCAGGGCGCCCGCGCGTGAAGAAGGAACCTGCCAGGAAATCCTGCGGCCGCAAGAAGATGCTCCTGCACTCCCAGCACCACCACATCAAGATCGCGCGCCGCCTGTGGTGGCAGAGCATGGGTACCAAGACCAGGCTCCACCTCCACGACGGGCTCCAGTGACCACGGCGGGCTGCCGCGCCTTCACCCCCAAGCTGCACAGCGTTGTATGGCCCGGCAAGTTCAAGCCCGACATGCCTCCGTGCTATGATGGCACCCCCGACCCTGCTGAGTTCTTGCAGCTCTACGAGCTGAGTATCGAGGCGGCCAACGGCGACGAGAAAGTTATGGTGAACTGGTTTCCCATGGCACTCAAAGACGGCGCGTGCTCGTGGCTCTTGAACCTGCCCGCGGGATCGATCTCTCCTGGGGAGAGATGCGCGAGCGCTTCGTTGCCAACTTCTAAGACACTCGCGACCGCCCGCCTGCTGCTGCTGACTTGCGGCCATCAAGCAGCAGCCAGGGGAGACTCTGTAGAAGTACATCTAGTGTTTCAACAGCGTTCGCCTCAAGATTCCCAAGGTGACGGACGAGGCCATCATCTCAGCGTTCTCCGACGGCGTCCGTGATGTCAAGATGAAGGAGGAGCTCGCCATACACGAGGACCTATGCACGGCTCTGGAGATGTTCAACATGGCGACCAAGTGCATGAGAGATGAGGAGGGACGCCTCTCCCTCCTCGAGCTTCCAGCTGCCGACCCGGAAGACAAGAAGGACAATACCAAGGACGTGAAGTGCAAGGGGGCTGTTGTGCTCGCGGCGGAGCCAGAGATGAAGCGCGGCTGCGAATACCCCGAGTCATCCAAGGCCAGCCGACCATTCTGCACCTTCCACAGCATGCACAACCACAACATCAATGACTGTCAGGAGCTCAGGGCCATCCGTGACGGGCACTTCGGTCGACGTCCCGAGCACAACGACCAAGGCTATGGCCGCAGTGGAGGCAGAAGTGGAGGACGCTGGGACGACCGCGGCCCCAGCCAGGAGTGGCGCGACCGGCCTCGCGAGGGCGCCTGGAGAGACCAGTCTCGTGAGGACTGTCCGTAGGGCAAGGCCGGGCTCCCTCCTCTACCACCACCACCGAGGAGGAACGACGATCATCACCAGGATGAAGGGGCTGGGGGCTTCGAGGAGCCTCCCGCCATCGCTTGCATGTTGGGTGGCGCTCAGGCCCCAGCCTCTCACCGCATCTTCAAATAGTTTGCTCGCGAGGTGAACGCGGCCCTCCCCAGGCTCGAGGCCACGCGCCCGCTCAGGTGGTCCAAGTGCACCATTACCTTCAGCTCATCCGACCAGCTCAAGTGCGCGGCAACTGTCGGCGCCCTCCCGATGCTCTGCTCACCCATCATCAGCAATGTCCAAGTCACCAAGACCCTCATCGACGGAGGCGCAGGGCTCAATGTCCTATCCGTCGAGACGTTCGACCACCTCCAAGTGCTATATGATCAGCTACAGCCTACCAAGCCCTTCTGAGGAGTAACCGACGGCTCCACCACCCTGATCGGGCAGATCCACCTCCCTGTCACCTTCGGCAAGCGCGACAACTACCGCCCGAGCTCATCGACTTCGACGTCGCCCACATCCGCTTGCCGTACAATGCCATCCTTGGGTATCCAGCCCTTGCCAAGTTCATGGCGGTGACCCACCACGGCTACAACGTCCTCAAGATGCTAGGAAGTTACAGTGTCATCACGGTCGCCGGCGAGGAAAAGGACGTGGTGTGCTCTCTTGAGCGCGTTTACCAGGATGCAGCGGCAGAAGACCCAGATAACGAAGGCATCGTCTACCCTCCTGAGGTTGTCCCCAAGAAGAAGAAGTAGTTGCTCTTGCAAGGGCCTCAGGAGAGCGGTGTCTCCAGCGACAACACCTCAGGACCTGCGCCCATGGATGGGGCACCTCCCTCCCTCGCATAGGAAGGCGTGCCTGGCGCCCTCCTCAAGTTGGGTTCGGGAGGGGGCTCTCTTCTGGAGGGCTTCTGACCTAGCTCATGTCACGAGGGAGGTGCTCTGGCACCACGTGGAGGCATGCTTCACCGCACGCTTCCCTCAAGAGGGCTCAAGGCGTGAAGTGTCTGGTGCTCAGGAGTTCATCACCAAGGCGATCGAGGAACTCTAAGGGGCAAGAACCATGCGCGGCGACCGCCGCCCACCACCTGGCGCAGCCCCTCGTCCTGGCGAGGACGACGCGCTGAGCGTCTGCGTCGACATCCCAGGACTCAACAGGGCGTCATCTCGGGAGCGTTTCTGGTCTTCGCTCATTGGTCGGTGCGAGGGTCCACCTCACAGCTATGTTCGCATGCCATTTGGCTTGCTGAACGCGGCTGTCACCTTCCAGCGCCACCTGCAGAGCGTTCTGGCGGCTCAGAAGGCCCGGCGTCACGTAATTCTGGCAGATATGGCGATGATTCTTCATGAGCCGCCCCGGCCCCCGAAGCCTCCAGAGGCTCAGGAACCAGGCGACTCGTGAGGAGCAACTTCTTCAGCATGCGTCTTCAGCCTCTTCAACACCTCTCCAGCAACGGTACCAGGTAACTCTTTCTGATTCATTCAGTTGGGGGCACCCCTCGGGTAGCACTATCCCCAAGTCGCACGGGCTAGTCCCTGCGACATGTATCCTTTCGCATCTCTAGCTTACTCTGTTGGGAGCTTCCCTCGGGTTGCATCATCCCCTGGCCGCACGGGTCCGTCCCTGCGCCATGTATCATCCTTTCATTTATCTGAACTAGCTTGCTTCCTTGCATGAGCTACCTTATGATTGTCACATGCTTGCCTGTTGTCCTTCACGGGCACCCGCCTTGCTGACCGGCCTCTTGCTCATCCTGCAACGGGGGCTACACATGCTGGCACAGCGCTTGTGCTCGGGTCCGTCCCTGCAACGCTGACAAACCTGAGTGGTCGAGCTCTGGCTCACGGCACGCCTCGCACACGTCACCTCACCAGACCCTTAGTGCCTTCATCTTCTTGCGGAAAGACCAGCGGTAGGGCCGTGATTACAAGCTGTATTCTCCCCTCGTACTAACTCGTAGGGATCTATGGGGCTCGGCTACGGGTGGCCTCGCTGGCCGCCCTCCTTTCGCGTGATTCTCTTGCGCGTTAAAGGGGGGCTCGTGAACATCGCGCCTCAAGAGCTCCTACTGACTCTCCAGCCCTCACCCCCTGGCCTTGACCACAGCATCGCGACCTGGCATACCAGCGACGGCTGAGCTTGCTCGAGGGTCGGGACCCGAGGACGCAGAGCATTTAGGTGAGCAAGGAGGGGGAAGCCGGCGTGAGCCTCACCCAACAACACTGCCGCTGAAGCGCAAATCGGACGCCGTAGGAGGGACCACCTCAGACTCGACAAGATAAGTCACATATTCACATAGCACAGCGCCGGAATTGGAATTTATTAGTTCGGGCAACCTTGCTCTGGCAATGTCGCCTTCCTTTTCTACCTTTGGGACGCTGCTTGCACGCCAATGGGGACCTCTCGAGCATCACGCCTCGGGAGCTCTTACCGAACCTCAGGCCGCTCACCTCCTGGCCTTGACCACGACATCGCGACCTGGCTTACCAGCGACGGCTGAAGCCTGCCTGGGAACTGGGACCTGCCGGCGTAGAGTGCTAAGATACCGCGAGGACGAAAAGGGGGATAGTGCCGGAGCAAGACATGCAACCACAAATCTCATAATAGGGGCAATAAGCATCGGAGCAAAAGCATTACAGATTCCTCACACACCCCCACGGGGTTCGTTCCGATTCCTCGCAGTGAACAAAGTAAGAAAAACTTCAAGGGGTCCTAGCTACAAGTGTTGCCGTCGACACCATCATCAACAGTGGGCCATGAGGGGGCGATGCGGACCCCATCCAGATCATCGGCGACGGCGAGTAGACGCCGCTACCATGCTCCGGGCATGACGAGAGCTCGGTGGCACGTAGCTGTCGTCGCTCGTCTCCGGAGACTCGCCAAGCTCGGGAGATTTGCTGGACTCCCACGAGCCGTCACTGCTGCTGGAGGAACTGCCAGCAGGGCCGGCGGCGGGCTCGACGCCCGCTGCCGCGCCATCCTGGCGGCCCGCTCCAGGACAGCACTCCAAGCGGCGGCCTTCCTCGTCGAAGAACTTGAAGAACATCGTGGAGGCGCCTTTGTACTCAAAGTGGATGGCGAGGGGCCCCTCTGTACGGCAAGCACGGGCGACTTCGCCCCATCCACGAGTCATGAAGATCTTTCCCGGGGAGACGACCTCGACCTCCGCCCCCTTTGCCGGGGTGCTGCACTCGGCATGCTGCAACCATAGCTTGAGCGACCCACTCGGTGGCATCTCTTCAGTGAAGAACTACGGTAATCTGATCCACGTGCGCATTGACATCGCAGCCCACACCACGAGCTCACGAGAGGAGCCCTCAGCATGAGTTCGTGGGCCAGCGGCACATGCCACCACACCCTGGCCACCACGGCCAGGACGCGAGCGGCGCGGGGCGCTGCCTCCTCCTCCGGAGCCTTGCACATTGGCATACAAGGTCATCGGGTAGCCGGGAGGAGGCCGCTCGTACCAAGGCCTCGTCACCTCCTGCCTCACGTCGGCGTCGCGGGAGCAGCCGAACCTCTTCTTCGGCGCAAGTGGCCCCTGTTCTTCGCGGGGAGTTTTCCCTTTCTCAGCGGCGGAGATCCTCCTTATCGGCGCCATGAGTGTCACAGCAAGACTACGAGGCGAGGAGGAGGAAGAAGAAGCAGGCGAAATGGGGAAGGAGATGAGCAACAGGGGCTCCGCCCCTCTCCCCTTTATAGCCAGAAGGAGGCCAACCGCCGCCCTCCATGATCGCAGGTAATGATGGTTTTCTTCTACATGCAGCAAGGTCTCGTCAAGTCGAACGGCTGCCGAGGAAGCATGGGGAAGCAGAGGCACCCATGTCCCATCCATCGCCACGGGTCAATCAAGGCAACGGGCGGTTGGGGTCCGCGGCGCTGCGCACTTGCCCTTTGGCTTCGCCTCGAAGCCAAGTTCGAGCGCTCCTTGGGCCCTAGGGGCTACTGTCGGCGTTCTGGGACTGGGGGTGCCCACACTTGCCTGCCTGTGGCCCGAGGTGTGGCTCCACCAATGGCCTGGTAAGGCCCAGCTTCAGCAGCAACGACCCAAGACCCTCGCGAGGGGCGAAGCCTCGTGAGGCGGACGACACCAAGATCTCCCCTGGGTGGCCACGCTAGGCTGGCTCCCGAGGAGTCGAGATATCTATGCAAGGGACACCTCACGAGGTTCGCCTGACGTGAGCCATGACGACCAAGGCCAGGCGGGCGCCAACGGGCGCAGTGTACCAGTTTCCTCTTTGGTGCTAAGGAGGCAAGCGCAGTCGCGGGGTCCCAAGGCATCAGGCAAAGGTTTCCATATCGGTGCAGCAAGACCAAGACCGGTAGGACAGAGGTCATTCCGGAGCCCACAACAGCATCACCACCAAAGCCTTTGGCAGGCGAAGACCACCTTTTGTCAGGATAGCTTGTACTAGTTGTCACCCTTCAAACTTGGCCGTTGTGGGATCCCTTCCCGCCTAACATTTGGGAAGAGGACCAAGGCCACTATAAATAGGACCTAGCCACCACAAACGAACGAACAAACGAATGAACGGACAGACGAACAGATGGACGGATCATTCGGTCATCCTCACACACTAGCTCATCGAGCCCAAGAACACCTCACCTCCTGAGGTTGTTCATCCACTGTACTAGTTCATCCTGAGCCCCTCAAGGCAATCCACCACACACTGGAGTAGGGTATTACACCGCAAGGTGGCTCGAACCAGTATAAACCCCCGCGTCTCTTGTTCTTTGGGCCCGCCGAGCTAGGCCATGGGATCATTGAGCGCGCGAGGTAGGGAGAGAGTGTTCTTCATGCGCACCCCAGAGTTCAAACCTCTCAAGGGTTTGCCGGGACCCGTGATCCGACAGGTATAAACTCGACCCATATGTGCAATCTTTACCTCTGATTCCTACACTTAGGTCAATGCCATGATTCTTGCCACGTATGAGATTATTCTATCCAGCAAAAACTTCCTTTAAATCAGTTTTGATTTGAAAATTTAGGGTTAGCTTTCCGCCGAACTCATCTCGGACCGACCGAGTTGTAGAAATCGGTCTCACCGATTTGGCCTAGGCCATTGCACTTTTGATTTTCGGTCTGACCGAAACTTATGAATCATTGTGACCAAGTTCGATTCTCAATGAAACCCTATCAATCTCGGAGTCACCGAACTATGTCTCGGTCCAACCGATTCCACTAGTTTAGGCTCTAATATTGCTTCGGTGTCACCGAGTTTAACAAACCGTTAGTTCCAAAATGCTTTCTGTAGAAAACTAAAACTAAGTTTTTGACTCAATAGTTTTGCAAAACCTCTGCACTTTGTGATGCTCATCCACTCTATCTCAACTATATCTATTCACATGGTCAGCTTTCAGGTCAGTTTGCAGTTTCAGCCATGTCAGATCAAAGTGATAGCCAGAACAAGTCTGGGGAACATGTTAACTTTAGTGCGGGCACTAGTCCCTCTGGCAGCTATGATGAGGGTAGCAGAAGCACCCGAAGCAATTTGCCCAAGGCAGCAACAAGGACAAGGAGGAAAAGAAAATCAGATTCTGAAGATGAGTACTATGTTGCTATTTAGGAGGAAGTCACCTCCAAGAAAGTGCTGAAAAAGAAATATGCTGCTACTGCAACCAAGCCTGCGTTGCAAAAGAAGGGTCCTGCCAAGAGAGTGCCAATGTCCAAAGCCAGAACCACAACACAGGAAACCATTGAGTTCACTCTTGAACCAAATGAGGTTGGAGGGAAAGAAGAGAAAGGAAAGGGTCATGAAGACCATGGCCAGAGTAATTGGCAGATCCTCTATGATAAGAGACCCAGCTGAGGATGAGGAAGAGGATGATGAAGAAGCTGCAGCACCAAAACCCAAGACTCAAAAGTTGATGGGGGATGCCATCAAGTTTGGGGCTGCTCCATCAAAGCCCAATACTGCCCCCAAGGCTACTGCTCAAGCTTCTAAGCCTACAGCACTAAAGAGATCTACCAGGAACATCCCTGCTGCTGAAAAGAACAAGGCCCCAGTGCCTGAAGTGGAAGAACAAGAAGAAGCCCAAGTGCTTAGGAAATTGAAGCCAAAGATTCCTGATCATGATGACAATCATCCAGTAGCTGAGAACATGAAGGAAAGGAAAGATGCAGGTCTCAGATTGTGGAAATAGTCAGACCCCCATGTTGTGAGAAGAAGAACTGTTGTGGACTACAGGTTTAACACTAAGGAACAACGGGACTTCTATGAGACAGTCCTCCTGGATATGAAGCCCATTGTGTGTGACATGAAATGGGTGGACTGGAAATACATTGACAACAATGAAGATCACTTTCCTGGAGTTCATGAGAGCTTCCGACTCAATGGAGTTGACACTTTTGTGGGTCAGAAATTGACAAATGGAATGATGAGTTGATCATGCAGTTCTACTCCACTACACATTTTTATCCAGATGGAAAGATTGTCTGGATGACTAAGGGTACTAGGTACCAATCTACAGTTGTTGAGTGGGCCAAGCTTATCAATGCCCCTGAAGAGCATGAGGATGATACTGATGTCTATGCCAAGCGCAAGAAAGATCGCAACTCCATGGCAAATATGTCAAAGGAGATACCTGACAAAGCCTTGGAGACACGCAATCTAGGCTCAGTGTACTATCTGTTGTCTAGATTGGCCACCATGAACACTATATTGAGGAACACATTGTTGCACAAGTTAGGAGATCACAGGATGATCAGAGGCCACTCCATTAACTTGCTTCAGATCTTTGATGTTCAACAAAAATTCAAGGTGATGAGTTTGATTGTTGAGACCATCAAGAGAACTGCAGCAGATCAGAAGAGATCATGTGGGTATGCTCCACACGTCCAGATGCTCATAAACTCCAAGATGGGCATAGGCACATACATGTTGCATAAAGAAAACCTTCCCTTGAGGCCTTATTTTGGGGATAACATAGTTGTGATGGATCATACTCATCCAACTTCTGTTGAGGCTCAAGAGAAGAGAGAGAGAAGGCACAGGCTGAAAGAGCTTCAAGGATACCAGATCCTTCTACAGTCAATCTCAAGACCAAGTAGGATCAGCTCAGCTATCTGCTTGAGGCCACTGTGAGAATAGAGAAAGGACTAGCTACCCTGACTCGAAATCAAGAGAGCCCTGAGAGGATCTTTGCGACAAAACTTCATGACTTGGATGTCAAGGTCACAGAGATTCAGACTTCAGTGGAGAAGATACAAGAAGAGCTTGAGGATAGAAGTGACAAGACCACCACTGATGCTTATCAGAGGGTGCCTAGAAGAAAGAGGTCTGCAGCAGTGCCAGTGACAGACACTAGGGCTACAACTTCAGCTCCTGCAGCCACAGCTTCAGTTGCCCCTCCAGTGTAAACTCCTCCAGCTCCGCAGACTTCTTCAGATGCATTTGTTGCAGGACTCCTCTCCACGCCACTTTCCCACTCCGGAGCTCCAGGAGATCTAGCTTAGAGAGCCACATAGCACTATGCATTTTCAAGCTTTTTGGTAACTTGTTTCCAAAGGGGGGAGAAAGTGTATAGATCATAGGCTTCGAGAGAGAGAGTGTGTGTTTTGCTTCTTTCTGCCTCTCTTGCTATTTATTTGCTTGCTTGGTTGGTTGATACTCTATTTATGTGTGTGTGAGTTACTTGTATGGTCATGTGCTTGATCATATCATACTTTAATGTTTGTGCTTGAATGATGATATTCTATCTCTCATGTATGATGTATCATATTTGTCTTGGTGATGAGTGCATATTTCATATTCTATCATTTTGAGCGCTCCACCAAGATGTATGTGACATGGAAGAGTAACCCATGATCCTAATCGATTGTGCATTTGTATTCAAAAGCAAATTTTAAATAATGCACAAATTTAGGGGGAGATCTTGCTTATCACATACTTCTCAAAGCGACGATGTATTTCATTCTTATTATCATTTGTCGAAGCTTTGATCTATATGTTGTCATCAATTACCAAAAAGGGAGAGATTGAAAGTGCAACTAATCCCTGGGTGGTTTTGGTAATTCTTAGCAACATATAGCTCATTGAACTAATATTCTTTCAAGGTAATCATTTCAGAAAGTTCAATGATTGGCATGGCATGGACTAAGAGATGTGGACCCCTCAAAATGCTAAGGACACATATTGGCAAAAGCTCAAGATTCTACAATTTCATTTTAGTGATGCAAGATCACATTGAGTCCACAGGAAAAGCCAATACTATTAAAAGGGGATGAGGTGTTGCTTAATGGCTTGCTTGCTCAAAATGCTTAGTGATATGCTCCAAAAGCCCTCAACCAATTTCTCATTTCCACATATGTCCTAAACCTAAAGTCAAACTCAGCCCCACTGGTTTGATATATCCGGCGCCACCGTGTTCACTTGACATAGCCACTGCCGGAAAACCTAATAAATTTGGTCTCACCGATAGGGATCTCGGTCTCACCGAGATGGGATTGCAAACTCTCTATTTCCCTTCGTAACTTTTCGGTGTAACCGAGATGAGTGATTGGTCCCACCGAGTTGGCAATGCAAACTCTCTGTTTCCTTCTTGTAACGTTTCGGTCTCATCAAAATGAGCGACCGGTCCCACCGAGTTTGCCCGACCAAGTCTCTGTTTGCTTATTACTGAAATCGGTCTCACCAAGTTCATGTGATCGTTCTCACCGAGATGAAGTTTTGCCCTAACCCTAGCACATTGGTCCAACTGATTTGATCATGTCGGTCCCACCGAAAAGCCTAACGTTCTCATTTTGAACCATATCGGTCTGACCGAGTTTCACTATTCGGTCCCACCGAGTTTGGTAAATTGTGTGTAACGGTTAGATTTGTGTGGAGGCTATATATACACCTCCACCCCCCTCTCCATTTAAGAGAGAGCCATTAGAACGTGCCTACACTTCCAGCATTCATTTTTTGAGAGAGAACCACCTACTCATGTGTTGAGACCAAGACATTCCAATCCAACCACAAGAATCTTGATCTCTAGCCTTCCCCAAGTTGCTTTCCACTCAAGTCATGTTTCCACCATAGCCAAATCTATGAGAGAGAGTTGAGTGTTGGGGAGACTATCATTTGAAGCACAAGAGCAAGGAGTTCATCATCAACACACCATCTATTACCTTTTGGAGAGTGGTGTCTCCTAGATTGGTTAGGTGTCACTTGGGAGCCTCCGTCAAGATTGTGGAGTTGAACCAAGGAGTTTGTAAGGGCAAGGAGATCGCCTACTTCGTGAAGATCTACCCAAGTGAGGCAAGTCCTTTGTGGGAGATGGCCATGGTGGGATAGACAAGGATGCTTCTTCGTGCACCCTTCGTGGGTGGAGCTCACCGTGGACTTGGGCAACCGTTACGCTTTGTGGGTTGAAGTCTCCATCAACGTGGATGTACGATAGCACCACCTATAGGAACCACGCCAAAAATCTCCGTGTCTACATTGCGTTTGCTTCCTCCAAACTCCTCCCCTTTACCTTCATATTCAATGATTTACATTCCGCTGCTATAATCTTAGAATTGCATGTGTAGGTTGATTGCTTGACTTGTGTTAAGTTGCTAAAATCTGCGAAGACTTGAAATTGGGAAAATGCTAGAGTTTTATTTGGTCCAGTAGTCTAATCAACCCCCGCTAGACATACTTTCGATCCTACATCATCGATAGGGGACTTGCATGTTTCTCCTACTGGATTGATACCTTGGTGCTCAACTAAGGGAAATACTTACCTCTACTGTGCTGCACCATCCTTTCCTCTTCCAGGGAAAAACCAATGCAAGCTCAAGAAGTAGCAGGAAGAATTTCTGTCGCCGTTGCTGGGGACATCTACACCAAGCCTACAAAGTACCCACCATAAACTATCATCTCTTGCATTACATTATTCTCCATTCTCCTCTCGTTTTCCTCTCCCCCACTTCTAAAACGATTTTTGAAAAGATTTGCCTTTTTATTCGCCCTTCTTTCGTTCGTGTTTTCGCTTGCTTTTGGTTTGCTCGTGTGTTAGATTTCTTGCATTGTCACGACGGCGCAAGAGAATACAAAATCGTGTGACTTTTCCAATACTAATAATAATGATTTTATTAGTACTCCGATTGCTCCTGCCACTAGTGCGGAATCTTATAAATAAATGCCGCTTTGCCGAATCTTGTTATGAAAGATCAATTTTCCGGCCTTCCTAGTGAAGATGCCGCATCCCATCTAAATAATTTCGTTGAGTTGTGTGATATGCAAAAGAAGAAAGATGTGGATAATGATTTTGTTAAATTGAAGCTATTTGCGTTCTCACTACGAGATCGTGCTAAAACTTGGTTTTCATCTTTGCCTAAAACTAATATTGATTCATGGAATAAGTGTAAAGATGCTTTTATTTCTGAGGGAGTCCTGGATTAGGGGGTGTCCGGATAGCCGAACTATCACCGTTGGCCGGACTCCTGGACTATGAAGATATAAGATTGAAGACTTCGTCCCGTGTCCGGATGGGACTTTCCTTGGCGTGGAAGGCAAGCTTGGCGATACGGATATGTAGATCTCCTACCATTGTAACCGACTATGTGTAAACCTAACCCTATCCGGTGTCTATATAAACCGGAGGGTTTTAGTCCGTAGGACGAACAACAATCATACCATAGGCTAGCTTCTAGGGTTGAGCCTCTCTGATCTCATGGTAGATCCCCTCTTATACTACCCATATCATCAATATTAATCAAGCAGGAGTAGGGTTTTACCTCCATCGAGAGGGCCCGAACCTGGGTAAAAACATCGTGTCCCTTGTCTCCTGTTACCATCCTCCTAGACGCACAGTTCGGGACCCCCTACCCGAGATCCGCCTGTTTTGACACCGACATTTGTGCTTTCATTGAGAGTTCCTCTGTGTCGTCATCCTTAGGCCCGATGGCTCCTTCGATCATCAACAATGACGCGGTCCAGGGTGAGACTTTTCTCCCCGGCCAGATCTTCGTATTCGGTGGCTTTGCACTGCGGGCCAATTCACTTGGCCATCTGGAGCAGATCGAAAGCTACACCCCTGGCCATCAGGTCAGATTTGGGAGTTTGAACTACATGGGCGACATCCGCGGAGACTTGATCTTCGACGGATTCGAGCCACAGCCAAGCGCGCCGCACTGTCTCGATGGGCACGATCTAGCTCTGCCGTGGAACAGTGCCCTGGAGGCCGCACTAGTGTCCACTCCGACCCTTAGCTCGGAGCCGACTCCGCCGATCGAGGACGAGTGGTTGGACACCGCATAGGGGGCTACGATCTCTTCGGCGATTGAGCCGAACTCCATCCCTGTCCTTTGCGAAGTCCGTGACTCCAAGGTGCCGAACTCCTCTCCGGACTCCAAACCCTCCGCGCCCCTGCCAATCGAATCCAATTGGGTGCCAGTTATGGAGTTCACTGCCGCGGACATCTTTCAGCGCTCGCCCTTTGGTGACATCCTGAATTCGCTAAAGTCTCTCTCTTTATCAGGAGAGCCCTGGCCGGACTACGGTGAGGAAGGTTGGGATGCGGACGACGAAGAAATTCCACGCCCACCCACCACCCACTTTGTAGCCACTGTCGATGATTTAACCGACATGCTCGACTTCGACTCCGAAGACATCGACGGTATGGACGACGATGCTGGAGACGACCAAGAACCGGCGCCTACATGGCACTGGAAGGCCACCTCGCCATACGACATATACATGGTGGACATCCCAAAAGATGGGAACGGCGATGGAACAGCGGAGGATGACCCCTCCAAGAAACAGCCCAAGCGCCGACGTCAGCGGCGCCGCTCTAAATCCCGCCTCAACAAAAACGATGATTCCGGCACGGGAGATAATAACACCCCGGACAGTGCCGAAGACAACCCCCTCTAGCAGGATTCAGCATAGGAGGAGGGAGAAGCCAGCCCTCATGATAGAGCGGCAGACAGGGAGGTGGAGGACGATAATTATATGCCTCCCTCCGAAGATGAGGCAAGCCTCGACGATGATGAATTTGTCGTGCCTGAGGATCCCACCGAACAGGAGCGTTTCAAACGCAGGCTTATGGCCACGGCAAGCAGCCTCAAGAAAAAGCAGCAGCAGCTTAGAGCTGACCAAGACCTGTTAGCTGACAGATGGACTAAAGTCCTTGCAGCCGAAGAGTACGAACTCGAACGCCCCTCCAAGAGATACCCAAAACGCAGGCTGCTACCCCAATTAGAGGAAGCAGCACCCAAACCTACATCACCAGCGCATGATGCGGCCGACCGGCCACCCCGTGGTCGCGATAGAGAGGCCTCTAGACCCTCCATTCAAGCTGCACTCCGGCGTCGCTCGAAAAGTACCAAGGCATGGGGAAACGCGCCAGACCTGCGAGACATATTGGAGGACAAGGCAAGGCAAACAAGATCGATCTACGGATTGCGTGGGCGCCCCACGACACGTGATGATAACCGTCACGCCGGATACAGCAATTCCGGCTGGGCCGAACACAGTAGACAAAGCTCATTTGAGCTGCGTCGTGATATAGCTCAATACAGAGGCGCCGCACACCCACTATGCTTCACAGACAAAGTGATGGATCATCAAATCCCCGAGGGTTTCAAACCCGTAAACATCGAATCATACGATGGCACAACAGATCCTGCGGTTTGGACCGAGGACTACCTCCTCCATATCCACATGGCCCGCGGTGATGATCTACACGCCATCAAATACCTCCCACTCAAGCTTAAAGGACCAGCTCGACATTGGCTTAACAGCTTGCCAGCAGAATCAATTGGTTGTTGGGAGGACCTGAAAGCCGCATTCCTTGATAACTTCCAGGGCACATATGTGCGACCACCAAACGCCGATGACCTCAGCCACATAATTCAGCAGCCAGAAGAATCGGCCAGACAATTCTGGACACGGTTCCTAACCAAGAAAAATCAAATCGTTGACTGTCCGGATGCAGAGGCCCTTGCAGCCTTCAAACATAACATCCGCGACGAGTAGCTTGCCCGGCACCTAGGACAGGAAAAGCCGAAATCCATGGCATCCCTCACAACACTCATGACCTGCTTTTGCGCGGGAGAGGACAGCTGGCTAGCTCGTAGTAACAACTTTACCAAAAACCCTAGTAGTTCGGATACCAAGGACAGCAATGGCAGGTCGCGTCGCAACAAGCACAAGCGCCGCATTGACGGCGATAATGCTGAAGATATGACAGACAATGCCGGATTCAGAGGCTCTAAACCCGGTCAACGGAAAAAGCTGTTCAAAAGAAATACTCAGGGCCCATCCAATCTGGACCGAATACTCGATCGCTCGTGCCAAATACATGGCACCCCCGAAAAACCAGCCAACCACACCAACAGGGATTGTTGGGTCTTCAAACAGGCAGGCAAGTTAAATGCCGAACTCAATGACAAGGGGCTGCATAGCGATGACGAGGAGGAGCCCCGGCAGCCGGACAATAGAGGACAGAAGGGTTTTCCCCCACAAGTGCGGATGGTAAACATGATATACGCAACCCACATACCCAAAAGGGAGCGGAAGCGTGCACTAAGGGACGTATATGCGATGTAGCCGATCGCCCAAGTTCAACCCATGGTCCTCCCGCCCGATCACCTTTGATCAAGGGACCACCCACTAGCATCCGCCACGGCGGATTCGCCACATTGGTTCTTGACCCAATCATCGACGGATTTCACCTCACTAGAGTCCTGATGGACGGCGGTAGCAGCCTGAACCTGCTCTATCGGATACAAGGCGCAAAATGGGCATAGACCCTCAAGGATTAAACCCACAAAGACGACATTTAAAGGCGCCATACCAGGTGTAGAGGCCAATTGTACAGGCTCGCTTACACTCAAGTGGTCTTCGATCCTGGATAACTTCCGGCGAAGAGTTAATCTTCGACATAGTCCCGCTCATGCAGCGGCTATCACGCACCGCTTGGACGAACCGCATTTGCAAAGTTCAATGTGGTGCCGCACTACACGCACCTCAAGCTCAAGATGCCAGCCCTCGAGGAGTAATCACGGTCAATGGAAACACCGAACGCCTCTCCGAATGGAGGAGCACACGGCGTCCCTCGCGGCGGAGGTGCAAAGCAGCCTCTCACAGCAATTCTCGAGTCCGCTATTAAACGTCCGGACACCGCAAGCACGCCGGAGTAACCTACAACAAGACCGCTGGCATGATCCGAGCATCGTAGCAATCCGCCCCAACCCCAGCCCTCGCGAATTTCAAGCCAGATTACGTGTACACAACTACGCCCTGGAGATACCATGGGCATAAGGGAGGGCATGACCACGGCACGCCTGCACGCGCTCAACCGCACTGTGGGCTCCCGATTGTGTCATTCTTTTCTTTCTTCTTTTCTCTTACTTTCAGGACTCCGCTTTCCGTAAGCCCCGTCCGCACTAGAATTGCTGAACTCACGATGCAACAGCCAGGAAGCGTAGTTACGCCGAGTGTCCAGTGGTCTCTACTACGAGCATTATACCTGTTTTACATACCATCCCGCAGCTTACCCTCGAGGGGACATGTTAAATAGTCCCATCCCTTTCTTATCGCACTATTTGTATCGCTCGCTTTCATTGCGGTACCTTTTGAATAAACAATACATAGCTTTTGCCTATTATTGCACTCCTTTCTTTATCTATATATATGTTCATTCATGACATGTTGCACCCGTACACTTTGGTACGGCCAATACACCAGGGGCTTAAGTACCCCAAAAAAATGGTGTGATAAGTCCGAACACTTTCACAAGTGCGGCACCCCGAACTTATAGCATTATATGCATCGGCTCCGAATCATGTCTTGGGTCAATAGTTGGGTTTGCCCGGCTCCCATGTTTTGGTACCTTAGGTTCCGTTATATCGGCTAAGGTAGCGCTGGGAGAACCACCACGATTGTGTCCTGGTTGAGCTGGGTTGAGCACCTCAGTGAAGAAAGCTAAAACTGACCATCATGATAGGGCAAGAGCCGGTCGCTGTTCGAGAGGTTTTTTCGGGTCCCTAAAGACTTATGCCGCTTAGAGCGAGGAGTCGGCATTGTCCGGCCAAGGCGTGGATAGGGCCCCGAACTCGGTCTTCCGAATAGTAGGGGCTTCGCCGAAATTTAAAATTATAGAATTCTATGGCTAAGTGAGAGTGTTCAAGCACTATAATCCGGTTGCCTTGTTCGCTATGCTGAGCGCCTCCTCAAGGACCCAAGAATGGGAACAAGAGCGCCAAGTTTATCCCAACACCCCAAACTTTCGTGGCATGGGGGCTGAAGCCAACGACTTGCCATCTCTCAAATTTGATAAACGGCCGCATGAAGGTAATATTTTAAATTCACAAGCATTGCTTAGAGCATATGAACAAGTTTTCAGCGTCAGGATAACAAATGCGAGTCTATTCAAAATTACATCTTTTGAGCATTCACCGCTATAAGCGGGCACCCTTCAGACGCCTCACAATACATTTCGGCTTGCGATGCTCCTTGCCCTTTGGTGGCCCGTCCGTCACAAGCTTCTCAAAGATCCAGCTTGCCCAAGGCACTTTAGCACGGGCAAGGGCCCGACGGGCACCTTCAATGCAGACGGAGCGCTTGATGACTTCAATCCATGGACAGGCATCCACCAGCCGCCGCACTAGCCCGAAGTAGCTCCCAGGCATGCTTCCAATGGCCACAGCCGAATTATGAGGCCCTTCATGGCCTGTTCGGCGACCTTGTGGAGCTCAACCAACTGCTTTAGCTGGTCGCTCAGGGGCACCGGATGTCCGTCCTCAGCATACTGAGACCAGAACACCTTTTCTGTCGAGCTCCCCTCCTTGGCGCGGTAGAACACGGCAGCATCAGACACACTACGGGGCAGATCTGCGAATGCTCCTGGAGAGCTCCGGATTCAGGTAAGTAATAGATAATTCACTTTCACATGCTTGCTTTGCATAAATAATGCCTTACCTGCCGCTATCTTATTTAATGATTCAATTTCCTGGAGGGCCTTTTGGGCTTCGGCCTTAGCGGCTTTGGCACTCTTAAGAGCCGAGGCGAGCTCAGACTCTCGACTCTTCGAGTCACGCTCCAAACTCTCGTGTTTTTCCATGAGAGCCTGGAGCTCTTGCCGCACCTTCGCCACCCGCGCCTCCTGCTTCTCTCGCTCGGTGCGCTCCGCGGCCGCTTTGCTTTTGGCCGTGGACACCGCTTCCTTCAGGGTCGCCACCTCATTCGTGGCCCCTACAATACCCATGTTAGTCCTGTCATTTTTGCAACCAAATCCTTTCTATAAGTTATTACTTTAATAAGGTATTACTTACCTTCCTTGTCCTCGAGCTGCTTCTTGGCAAGGCCGAGCTCGTTCTCGAACCGCTCGAGGCTCGCTTCAATGCATTGACCTCCATGCATCGGTCTGGCAGAGGTCAGCAAGAACTCGCATTCCCATATTGACATACTTATGTTAGACTCATGCGTATATCTTTTAGATCCTCATCCGCTTTTCTTTCCGAACACCGAACTAAGCATCAAGAGCTACTCTCTATGCGGTAATATTTTTACATATTCTAAACTTACCTCAAAGCCCGTTAGAAGGCTGGTACAGGCTTAAGTCAGCCCGCTCTTGGCGGATCGAACTTTCTGGATCACCACACTCATAACAAAGGCGGTGCTCCTCGTCGATGGAGGCGCCGTTAAGCGCCTCCGGAAGCTATCTGGTGCCTCCAGATGGACGGAGGTCACCGGCGTTGCAGTCTTGCCCTTCTTCTTAAGGGGCCGCTTGTCGGACTTCGAACCACCAAGGTTCTGCACGGAGTCCGCACAGGTCGGACTTAGAGCCCTCTGGGGTCTCGCCCCTTGCGCCCAGTCAGGAGGTCTCCTTGCGGCGCCTTCAGACCACCTCCTCCTGGCTGGGCCCCTTTGGGACTCCATCGCGGTGTCTTCAAGCGTCACGAGGAGAGGAGGCGGTCGGAAGTGAAGTGCTATTCACATCCGACGAATCCAGGGAGCCGCTCGACGAAGCGGCGAGCTCGTCCTTGGGCGGGCTACATGATTATATTCGGTGTTAGAAGACACTATGCGACAAATAAAAAGTCATGAGCTATTCCGGAGTCCGAACACTTACAATCTCGCGAGGGGCTTGGCCCTTGGTGGCCACTCCTCCTCGTCGTTGTCGGCGTTGGTGGAGAAGTCTCAAGGAAGGGTCCTTCCTTTCTTGACCGTCCGGCCTCCCGGTCGGGCGGCCTTCCTTTTCTCTCTTCCCCGGGAGAGGCTTTTTCCTCCTCCCGCCCTCGGGGAGGATTCCGCCTCGAGTTGTCTGACGATGAGTCGACAACACCTGGCGCCGGGCGCCCTTCGAGTCCCGTGGCCTTCTTCTTGGCCTTCTTCTCGGCACCACGTGAGGTGCCGGAGCCAGCAGCCCGTCAGCGGGCGTCCGCTGGAATCTTCGGCAAGGGAGCAGACAGCTAACCTGCCCGGACATGTTACGCCAGCCTTGTCAAAGGTAAGGGAGTTTAGATCCCACATAGAGTCAAACTATGAAAACAAGAGTCCCGTAAAGGGCAAAATAGCTTACCTCGGTAGCTTGGCGCTGCGAGCTGAATCCGCGATCTTGGTAGCGGATGTGGAGCCTCGGCGCCTTGAACAACACCTTCCGGGCATCTTTGTGCGTAGTGTCAAGAGCCTTTTCAGAGTTTGGTGCCGTGCCGGATCGAACTCCCACAATTTGAAGGCCCGTTGTTGGCATGGGAGGATCCGGCGTATGAGCATAACCTGGACTACATTGACAAGCCTGAGATTCTTGTCCACCAGGGTTCGGACGCAGGTTTGGAGTCCAGACAGCTCTTCCGAATCACCCCACGTCAGGCCCGTCTCTTTCCATGATGTGAGCCATGTGGGGAAGCCGGATCGGAATTCGGGGCCCTCGAGCCATAGGACTTTGGCCATCTTGCCAACCATGGCACCTCCGCACTCCGCTTGGCGGCCGCCCACTACCTTCGGCTTGACATTGAAGGTCTTCAGCCATAAGCCAAAGTGGGGCTGGATGCAAAGGAAGGCCTCGCACATGACGATGAACGCCGAGATGTTGAGGATGAAATTCGGGGCCAGATCATGGAAGTCCAGGCCGTAGTAGAACATGAGCCCCCGGACAAATGGGTGAAGTGGAAAACCTAGTCCGCGGAGGAAGTGGGTGAGAACACCACCTCTCATGGGGCCTGGGGTGGGAATGAGCTGCCCGCCGGGGAGCCGGTCTGCGATGTCGCTGGACAAGTATCCGCCTTCCGCAGCTTTTTGACGTGTCCTCCGTGACGGAGGAGACCATCCACTGCCTCCCGCCCGGACATGGCTGGAGGAGGTTGAGGAGGGATGTGCGGACTTGGGCGCTGGAGCTCGAAAAGGAAATGGATGAGCAAAGGAGGAAGAAGGCGAGGTGAAAAGGTGGATCCTTATCCCTTATATGGACGGACGGCTATCGCCCCCGCCAGCCCGGTAAAACTCGCTTATCTCCCAAGCGCCAGAATCAATGGCGCGTTGGGTTACCCACGCGTATTGATGAGAATCCCGAATAAGGGGCACAATGTCGCTTTGATAAGACGTGCCAAGGAAACCGCCTCGCTAAACGCGCTGAGGTGGAACAGTAAAAACGATTCGTATAAAGGCATGGCCGTGGTGTGATTTCACGCCGCGGAATACGTCAGCAGATCTGTGCAAAGGTTATTCTCTCTATGATGGTATGTGGAACTTGTTTTGCAGAGCCGGACACTATCCTTGTGTTCAGAATCTTCTATGAAGTATTCGGAGGAGGAACCCGCCTTGCAATGCCGAAGACAATGTGCCCGCCTGGTTCAGGGGCTACTGAGGGAGTCCTGGATTAGGGGGTGTCCGGATAGCCGAACTATCACCGTTGGCCGGACTGCTGGACTATGAAGATATAAGATTGAAGACTTCGTCCCGTATCCGGATGGGACTTTCCTTGGCATGGAAGGCAAGCTTGGCGATACGGATATGTAGATCTCCTACCATTGTAACCGACTCTGTGTAACCCTAACCCTATCCGGTGTCTATATAAACTGGAGGGTTTTAGTCCGTAGGACGAACAACAATCATACCATAGGCTAGCTTCTAGGGTTTAGCCTCTCTGATCTTGTGGTAGATCCACTCTTGTACTACCCATATCATCAATATTAATTAAGCAGGAGTAGGGTTTTACCTCCATCGAGAGGGCCCGAACCTGGGTAAAAACATCGTGTCCCTTGTCTCTTGTTACCATCCGCCTAGACGCACAGTTCGGGACCCCCTACCCGAGATCCGCCGGTTACACCGACAATTTCCAAGTATTTTCCTCCCACTAAGATCATCTCCCTTAGGAACGATATTATGAATTTTAAGCAAATTGATCATGAACATGTTGCACAATCTTGGGAGAGGATAAAATTTATGATACGATATTGCCCTACTCATGGTTTAAATTTGTGGATGATCATACAATTTTTTATGTTGGATTGAATTTTGCTTCTAGAAATATTTTAGATTCAGCCACGGGGGGTACTTTTATGCAAATTACTTTAGGTAAAGCTACTAAAATCCTAGATAATATTATGATTAATTATTCTCAATAGCATACCCAAAGATCTTCCACTAGTAAAAAAGTGCATGCGATTGAAGATATTAATGTTTTGAGTGGAAAGATGGATGAGCTTATGAAATTATTTGCTAGCAAAAGTGCTTCTATTGATCCTAATGATATTCCTTTATCCACTTTTATTTAAAATATTAATGAATCTATGGATGTGAATTTTGTTGGTAGGAACAATTTTGATAATAACGCGTATAGAGGCAATTTTAATCCTTGGCCGTTCCCTAGTAATTCCTCTAATAATTATGGTAATTCCTACAACAATTCTTATGGAAATTATAACAATATGCCCTCTGATCTTGAGAATAGTATTAAAGAATTTATGAGTTTGCAAAAGAATTTCAATGCTTTGGTTGAAGAAAAATTGCTTAAGATTGATGATTTGGCTAGGAACGTTAATATAATTTCTCTTGAGATTGATTATTTGAAAGTTAGATCTATTGCACCCAGGAATTATATTAATGAATCTCTAAAATCTATGAGAATTTCCATAGATGAGTGCAAATAAAGAACTGCTAAGATGCGTGCTAAGCGAGATTGGTTTGTAAAAGCGTGTTCTTCTAGTTTTTGTGAAAATAATGATGAAGATCTTAAAGTGATTGATGTGACGCCTATTGAATCTTTGTTTTCTAATATAAATCTTGATAAATATGGGACTAGAGATGAGTCAACTTTAGTTAAAAGGCATCCAATGATTCGGAATTTATAGATCTAGATGCAAAAATTGATAAAAGTGGGATTGGAGAGGTCAAAACTTTAAGTAGCAATGAACCCACTCTTTTGGATTTTTGAGGAATTTAATTATGACAGTTGTTCTTTAATAGATTGTATTTCCTTGTTGCAATCCGTGTTGAATTCTCCTCATGCTTATAATCAAAATAAAGCTTTTACTAAACACATCGTTGATGCTATGATGAAATATTTTGAAGAAAAGCTTGAATTAGAAATTTCTATCCCTTGAAAACTTTATGATGAGTGGGAACCTACTATTAATATTAAGATTAAAGATTATGAGTGCCATGCTTTGTGTGATTTGGGTGCTAGCGTTTCCACGATTCCAAAAACTTTATGTGATGTGTTAGCTTTCCGTGAATTTGATGATTGTTCTTTAAATTTGCATCTTGCGGATTCCACTATTAAGAAACCTATGGGAAGAATTAATGATGTTCTTATTATTGCAAATAGGAATTATGGCCCGTGGTTTTCATTGCTCTTGATATAGATTGCAATCCTACATGTCCTATTATTCTTGGTAGACCTTTCCTTAGAACGATTGGTGCCGTTATTCATATGAAAGAAGGAAACATTAGATTTCAATTTCCGTTGAGGAAGGGCATGTAACACTTTCCTAGAAAGAAAATAAAGTTGCCATATGAATCTATTATGAAAGCTACTTATGGATTGCATACCAAAGATGATAACACCTAGATCTATGTGTTTTTATGCCTAGCTAAGGGCGTTAAACAATAGCGCTTGCTGGGAGGCAAACCAATTTTATTTTTGTTCTTGCTTTTTTGGGTTCTGTTTTCTAATAAATAATTCATCTAGCCTATGGTTAGATGTGTTTTTGTGTTTTAATTAGTGTTCATGCCAAGTAAAACCCTTGGGATGGCTTACGGTGATAGTTGTTTCGATCTTGTTGAAAAACAGAAACTTTTGCGCCCAGGAAAATAATTCTCGTTTTTTACATAAGTGTGCTTTTGATCTGATTATTTTTGGAAAAGATTGGTATACAAATTTCCCATGTTGACCTAACTTTTCAGAATTTTTGTAGTTACAGAAGTATTCGAGAGTTACAGATTGCTACAGACTGTTCTGTTTTTAACAGACACTATAGGAATCAGGAACTTTTACGTCTGCCATGGCTGACGGCAAAGGCATGCCTGGCGAATGGCAAAGGCCTTTGTCCTCAGCCAGCAGACGGCAACACATCTGGCTGAAAATACTATGGCAAAGGGCTCTTTGTCGTCTGCTGGCGGACGACAAAGATGCAAATGCCTTTGCCATCTGCCAGCGGACGGCAAAGGGCCTGGACGACACACAGGCCAGCTTAGGTCCGTTAAGGGGTTAATGGCGTGCTTTGTCGTCCGCTGGCCGACGGCAAAGACCTTTGCATCTTTGTCGTCTACCAGCAGACGACAAAGTGCCCAAATAGGCCAGCCCCCACGTGTCCCAGGTAGCTGACACGTGTCCTGCTAATTAAGCCGTCCGCTGGAAGACGGCAAAGATGCAAAGGTCTTGCCATCTGCCAGCAGACGGCAAAGCAACCATATAGGCTAGCCCATTGCCCCCAGGTTGCACAGGTAGCTGCCACATGGCAGCTTTGCCGTCTGCTAGGTGATGGCAAAGCTCTTTGCCGTCTGCTAGCAGACGACAAAGATCCTCTATAGCCCCTGATTTTTCTGTTTTTTCTTAAATTCGTTCAATTTCATATAATTTCACAGATATATATATATATATGTACACACACATTTGAAGATATATATACACAAGCATACCAACAACATATCCAACAACAAGTTTGCAACAACACATATCCAACAACAAGTTTGCAACAACACATATCCAACAACAAGTTTCCTCCAAAAAAGTTCATCGTACAAAATCAAAACAAAAAAGAAGCACAAGGAGAAGAGTAGACTCCATGAACGCTAGCTCCTCATCTATAGCAAATCTGCAAATTGGGAAAGAAGAAAGTTAGAAGAAGAAGACTAGCTAGAAGAAGAAAAAAGAAGAAGAAGAAGAAGAAGAAAAAGAAGAAGAAGAAGAAGAAAAAGAAGAAGAAGAAGAATTATTTTTCTTCTACTTATTTTTCTCCTCTCCTCTTCTTTATCTTCTTCTTCTGCTAACCAGGGTAGGTAAAAATGCCATTTTTTAGCTAAGCTAGGTAAAAATGCCAAGTGTAGGTCATTTCAGAGCTAAGCTAGGTAAATAGGTCATTTTGGAGCTTAGTAAGGTTATTTTGTCATTTTGGAGGAAAATACGCTAATTCTATGTCATTTTGGAGCTAAACCAAGGTTATCATGCCATTTTTTTACCTAAGTATGCTTAGTATGTCATAAATGAACTAAAGAAGCTATGTATAGGTCATTCTTTAAGCTAACCTAGGTAGTTATGACATTTTTTAGCTAATTAAGCATATTTTGTCATTTTGGAGGAAAAAATGCTAAGTATAGGTCATTTTATAGCTATCCTAGGTAAAGTATGTCAGTTTGGAGCTAAGTAACGTTACTATGTCATTTTCGAGGAAAATAAGCTAAGTATAGGTCATTTTGGAGCTAAACCTAGGTTATTATGCCATTTTTTACCCAAGTGAGCTAATTATGTCATAAATGAACTAGCTAAGCTAAGTATAGATCATTATTGAGCTATCCTAGGTAGTTATGCCTTTTTAGCTAACTAAGTATATCAAGTCATTTTGGAGGAAAAAATGCTAAGTATAAGTCATTCTATAGCTATCCTATGTAAAATATGTCATTTTGGAGCTAAGTAAGGTTATTATGTCACTTTCGTGGAAAATAAGCTAAGTATAGGTCATTTTGGAGCTAAGTAGGTCATTTCTTAAGCTAAGTATGCATTTGTTAAGAAAACACTTGGGAAAACTTACCATCATCACGGAGGTGAAGGACTGGTCGGGTTTGCGCCAATGCCAGACGGAGAAGGACCGGTCGGGGTTGCGCCAGTGCGAGAGGGAGAAGGATCGGTCGATGCTTGTTGGGAGGCATGCTGCACCAAAGATCATTTGCAATGTCTCGTTAGCGTGATGCAATTGAAATGTGAATATTAGTAACTAATGACCATTCAAATGAAACTCACCGTGTCCGCTATACCAATCTGGGGCGTCGCGGAGGATCTGACCGTTTTTCTCGCACACGGACTGCACATTTTGTTTTCATGAGTCACTCAAATTAGTTAGTAATGAAACAAACATTACATGCATGATTTGGCTAATATGTAGGAGAAACTTACCACTATGAGCACGTATAGGGCCCGGTGAGACGCGTCGTTCTGGTTCCTCTCTGCCTCTAACAGACTAGTTGTCCTCTCCTCCAACTCCCTCTCCATCTGCTTAGCATGCCTGTTAGCCTCCGCCAGAAGCTCCTGGGCCCTAGCCTCAATGGCGAGCTCCATTGGCCGTGGACGAGGCGGTATCTTAGGATCGGAGCTCGTCTAACGCTTCTTGATCTCCCGGAGAGTTCGAGGACAACGTATGAGTCCATCCCCAATGGCTACCGAGCCATGGTACCTCCCTTCACCAGATAGAATCACGATCTCTGGATCAAAAGGACTCTGGCTCTGGTTGAAATCCTCCCCTTTCCTCGTCTTCCCAACATCTCTGTACCTCACGAGCTTGTTGTGGGAGGATATGTTGGTGAAGCTCTCTGGATGATCGAGGTCATCCTCAGAGAATGCCTTGGCCTTCTTGTACGGGGCACTATGGGCCATGGCATAGAGGTTGTACAGCAGTGGCACGTCCTTCTTGTTGTGTCGCGCCTAAAAGAGAGAAACAAAATATTAGTTAAGGGCTCAAGCTAGCATGAAGAATGAAATTGCATGAATCATTAAGGGCTCAAACCACATACCTAGTGATCCCCGTACTCAAATAGGTTGGAGCTCCCTTGATGGTGTGGCACACCTTGCATTTGGGCACACTTATCCATGGCCTTGTTGTGGATGACTAGCCATTGGGGGGAGCACCACTCTTCCACCAACGCCTCCCAATAGTCCATCCTATCCATACACCATCTCGGGGGCACCTAAGTTAGACAAAGAGAAATTTCAGCGCTACGCCTATGAATACAATCAAGGAAACTAAGTACAAGGCCTTAAGAATAGGTAATTACCTTCATGTACTTCTCCTTACTTAGATACTTGCCACGACACTTCTTCTTGGCCCTCTTAATGTTAGTCGAGGCATAGTAGTCTCGAACAACCTGCACCCCAGCCTCGTGATGTGAGTTCTGAAGTAGGCGCTTGCACTCGGCTTCGAGAACCATAGCTGTGTCCGCCTCGTGTTCCTCAAGACACCTGTAGAAGGTCTGCAATCGAACAATACAACACTAATTAGTACAATCACTAGGTATTGTTGATTTATAATTCTATAAAGGATAAATTACCCAAAACCGCCGCCTCACAATGTCGGCCACCATCTCGCACAAGACACCGTCGACCCTCTCCTCCGGCGGGGCCGGGGTAGCAAGGTATAGCTCCCAGCTCAGTGCTAGCTTTGGGATCTGACCCTCACCGGGCAATGTGACCCACCCCGGGAAGTGGTGCTGGCAAAGCACACCAAGGACCTGGTTGGGCCTGCGGACACCAGGGCTGTATTTCCAACCCCTG
Source organism: Aegilops longissima (assembly GCA_021605205.1). Taxonomy (NCBI): domain Eukaryota; kingdom Viridiplantae; phylum Streptophyta; class Magnoliopsida; order Poales; family Poaceae; genus Aegilops; species Aegilops longissima. The sequence continues at coordinate 288,621,099 of CM038682.1, forward strand.
CAGCATGATAAGGCCAACACATTAGATATTAATTTGAAGAAACATGATGGACAAAGGTTAAAAAAGAGTAAATGCACTTACTTCTCCCCATTAGGCTCAATCAACCACCAATGACCGCGGGTCGCCAGCACGCCCGGGAGCTTTGTACCACCACGCTGGTAGACCTTCTTGCCCCCCTCAACCAACTCGCCCTCGCTATAGCTATCATCAGAAAAGGTGTCCTCGCCACTAGCATGGCCACTAATCTCCGGAGTCACGTGGGACGAAGACTCTGGGACCGGAGTCTTGTGGGACGAAGACTCTGGGGCCCGAGTCTTGATGGACGAAGGCTCGGCGACCCAAGGCTCGTCGGCCCGAGGCTCGTGGACCGGAGTCCAAGACGGGTCCAAGTCAGACGGGTCCACCTGAGATGGAGCACTCCGGTGGTCCAGAGAATCAGCTGGGGGTGGCGTCGAGGAAGGCGCAGCAGCCTTCCTACCTCTCCCACCGCCACGTCCACCTCTAGCTGCACCCCTCTTCATCTTCCCCCGACCTCTCCCGGCCGAAGAAGAAGCGACCGCCGGTGTCTGCATGCTGTCTACCAGCACTCTCCAAAGGTGCCGGGGTGGAATAATAGCACCCCTTCTAGCACACGTCGAGGAAGGAGGCTCGGAGCGCTCTCGACCCGTGCTCACCATCTGTCAACACCTGCAATGACAAAGAGTATTCGAAATTAGTACAACATAAACATAATAAAATATTTAAGTGTGTATCATCATCATGAACATAAAAAAATTGAATACCTAATAACATGAACTAATTAATAATATATATGTACATAATAATAATTGAATACCTGACCTAAGTCATAATTCACAAATATATGACCCCGTCGGCCTCTGGAACGCCGAAGAGCACATTTTTCGGGAGGTGTCGGGGTCGGGGTGTAGGGGGTGTCGGTCGGGTCGGGTGCGTGTCGGGTCGGGATGCCGTGTCGGGGTGTCGTGTCGGGGTGTCAGGGGTGTCGTGTCGGGGTCGGGGTGCTGTGTCAGGGCCGGGGGTGCAGTGTCGGGGTCTCGAGGTGTCGTGTCGGGGTGTCGGTGGTGTTGTGTTGGGGTGCTGTGTCGGGTCGGGGGTGCCGTGTCGGGTCAGGATGCTGTGTCGGGGTCGCGGTGTCAGGGTGTCGAGGCGGGGTCGGGGTGTCGTGTCGGGGTCGGGGTGTCAGGGTCAGGGGTGCCATGTCGGGGTCTCGGGATGTCGTGTCGGGGTCTCGGGGTGTTGTGTCGGGGGTCGGGGTGTCTGTGGTGTCGTATCGGGGTGCTATGTCAGGGTCGGGGTGCCGTGTCGGGACGGGGTGCTGTGTCGGGGTCGCGGTGTCGGGGTGTCAAGGCGGGGTTAGGTGTCGTGTCGGGGTCGGGATGTCGGGGTCAGGGGGTCGGGGTGTCGTGGTCGGGATGGCAAATCCTCGACCCCTCAACCCCTCGGCGACCCTCGAGCCCTTTTCCCCTCGACCCTCGACCCCTCGACACCTCGATCCTCGACCCCTAGACCCTTGACTCATTTTCCCCTCAATCCTCGACCCCTAGACCCTTGACTCATTTTCCCCTCAATCCTCGACCCCTCGACCCCTTTTCCCCTTGACCCATTTTCCCCTCGACCCTCGACACCTCGATCCTCGACCCCTAGATCCTCTACTCCTTTTCCCTCGATCCTCGCCCACTCGGCGACCCTCGACCCCTCGGCAAACCTCGACCATCGGCGACCCTCTTTTTCTACTTTTCCAACTTTTTTCATCATCTTCTTCTACTTCTTTTTCTTCATCTTCTTTCTTCTTCTTCTTCTTCTTCTTCTTCTCCTTGTTCTTCTTCTCCTTCTTCTTCTACTTATCATTCTTTTTTTTCATCTTCTTCCTCTTCTTCTTCTTCTTCTTCCTCTTCTTCTTTTACTTGTTTTTTTCATCTGTCTTGTTTATTCTTAAAAAATAGAAGAGAAAACCTAAACTAATTAAACTAAACTAGGGCCCCGTTTGATTGGTCTGTTTTTCTAAGTATTTTGAGATTGCTACAATATTTGATATTACCATAGTTTTATTTACTATGGGGTGTTTGGCTGCCACTAAAAAGGATGCTTTTAATACTGCAGTATTTGCAAAACCTTGGTATTTTCTCTATTTAAAAAAAGAACTCTCGACCTCTTTTTTAAGCTGAGCTAGCGAAAGAAACACTTCCATGCCCGGCCACTGACCCCTGCCTCCCGTCCTTTCCCCATCCAGCCACCGACAAATATTAGAGTCATGCAAACAACACTGGTGGCTGGAAAGTGAGTGTGGGGAAACAACAATCAAAAAATACTTCATAATGTACCTGGGCCAGGACAGACCAGATTACCTTGAAGGAGCAGAGTAGGTCAAGGACATAGAGGAGCACCGGTGTTCTTCACCGGCGAGGCTAGGCGCGCCCTTGCGTCTCTCCTCCTCAAGGAGGACAAGGCTACAAAGAAGAAGCGGAGTTAGAATAAAAAATGCTATGCCAAATGATAAAGATATATTTAATTAATCATCGTCATGAGAATCCGACAAAGCAAGACAACATAGAATATACAACCTAATAAGATTCTGAATAATAAGATATATCATGGTCAACAAGATAGCACAAGAATGGAGTACATACATAAATACATAGCTGCATACATGCATAAATACATGGTTGCATACATGCCAATAGTACAATCAGTTAACAGCAGCACCTAGTATATACGATGGTTTTTGTATAACTTATCAACGAATCCTCCATCTATAGAAATTCTATCAGCAGCAACAGTATAGATGGGCCAACAATTGGTCCTTTTTCCTGAGTAGAGATGACACTAAAACCCCAGCTCTTGTTAATTAAACCTAAACTAACTTAACTAAAAAAACTAAACTAATTAAACCTAAACTAATTAAATGTGCATGTGGCATTTGATTAATTAACTAACTCCTGCTTCCGAAACTAATTAAATCTAAACTAACTGAATTGAAAAACCTAAACTAAAAAACCTAAAGTAAACAGAAAAAATAGGAGAGGGGTGGCAGGGGCTCATCGTGGGGGGCGGCGACCGGTCAGGGAGGGCGCGGGTGGGGCGGGGTGGCGACGGGGCAGTGAGGGGGCTGCGATGGGCGACGCTCCGCGGGGGCGGTCGACCCGCAGCTCCGGCGGGGAGGCTCGGGACGGGGATGGGGAGGCAGGGAGGGGGCGGCGATGGGGCGTGGAGTGTTGGGGAACGTAGCTTGCAATTTCAAAAAAAAATCCTACGATCACGCAAGATCAATCTAGGAGATGCATAGCAAAGAGAAGGGGAGAGTTTGTCCACGCACCCTCATAGACCGAAAGCGGAAGCGTTAGGTTAACGCGGTTGATGTAGTCGAATGTCTTCACGATCCAACCGATCTAGTATCAAACGTACGACACCTCCAAGTTCAGCACACGTTCAGCTTGATGACGTCCCTCAAACTCTTGATCCAGCAGAGGGTCGAGGGAGAGTTCCATCAGCACGACAGCGTGCTGACGGTGATGGTGATGTGATCCGCGCAGGGCTTCGCCGAAGCACTACGACGCTATGATCGGAGGAGTAAACTATGGAGGGGGGCAGCGCACACGGCTAAGAGAACAATTGATATGCTCTGGGGTGCCCCTTGCCCCCGTATATAAAGGAGGGGAGGAGGAGGCGGCCGGCCAGGAGGGGCGCGCCATGGGGGGGGAGTCCTACTAGGACTCCACTCCTAGTAGGATTCGGCCCCTCCCCTTTTTCCTTTCTTACCGGAGGGGAAAAGGAAGGAGAGGAGAGGAAAGGGGGCCCCTCCCTAGTCCAATCTGGACTGCCATGGGGGCGCGCCATTTGTCGGAGTAATGGGCCACGGGTAGGCTAAACCGAGACCCAGTACCTTTCAAGACATCGGGGCTGGCTGCGCCCCTCAAGGCCTCAAGACGAGGTGCCGCCTCTTGGTGGCCGGCTGGAGGAATAGCTAGCTGCCCTTAGGCGGCCAAGTTCCAGAAGACGGCATCAAGGCAAGCCGACTCCTAGTGGATGGCTTCCAGAAAAGCCGGCCCCTAGCAGTCGGCCCGTGGTGCCCACGAAGCCTGCGCCCTGTTAAAGAAAGACATGACAGGGAGTGGCTACAGTGTAGCCCATCCCTCCCAAATCCGGAGATGGGCGTGGCCACAGTGCACCATACAGGCCGAGATCTCTGCCCGGCGCGGCACTATTGCCACTCCACCCCCAACGTCACCGAAAGCAGGCGAAGCCCTGCTCCCACGACAGGTTGTTGGTACGGCCCAAGGACGACGGGCCCCACCGATCAGCAAGAGCCCGGAAGACGGCTAGAACCCCATCAGTCGAACCTGAGGGAGGTCGGCCCCCAGCAGTCGGCCCGCCCCTTCCTCGGGCCCCGCTCGCCATTAACCAGACGAGACATGGACTGGCTACAGTAATCGCCCGCCAGGCGGCGGGGCTGTAGCCACGCTCCTGTGACCGAGCCAGCGTCATTAGCATCACGGCTACAGTGACCAGCAGCCAACAAGATCCGCGAGCGGCGGAGGCGGCCTGTCGGCTCCGTACCAGACCAGTCGGCGGGGCCCCCTAGTCAGCGGGGCCCACTAGGTGGCGGGCCCCAGAAGCCGGCCACCAGAGAGACTGACAGCCGGGTCCCACACCCGGCCAGATTACCATTGTACACCTGGGGGGTAGGCCTATATAAACCCCCCAGGGCACCCATGCAAAGGGTTCCCAACCTGTTAGAACTAGACCGACCCATAGAGAAAGGAGAGAGCTAAGCTTGCCTTCTGCTACCTCTAACATACAGCTCAAGGAGCACCATTGTACCACTCATGCCTTAGTGATCATGCGGAGACCCCGCAGAGCAGGACTAGGGGTGTTATATCCTAGGAGAGCCCCGAACCTGGGTAAAGTGCGTCGGCATTCGTGTCTACGCCTCATCCCGTTTCCAGGCACCGGCGACGTTCTACTCGCTCCCACCATGATAAGCCATCCATTGGCATATGGCGCACCTAACCCCCGACATTTGGCGCCCATCGTGGGGCGGGTGCACCGTCGTCCGGAGACCTGTTCTGGGCGGGAACCCTGTTCCTCCCTTGAGAGCGCAGCCAGCCCGGCACGCTAGACGGAGTCTGTGCCGACACGCTGCATGGCGCGGAGGTCGCCTGCGCGGCGAGCTGCCTCGCCAATCTTGTCGGCGAGGTTTGCCTCTCCGACGAGCCCGCGTCTGATGCGGGCACCGATGGCCCTGAGAGCCGCCTGTTCAACCTCCTCGATCAGCTCCACATCACCAGTGAGCCTGCTGTAGACTTGGAGTCTATTGGCTCCACCGACCCGATGCTTGTCGATTCCGACACCGCGTCGCTTGACGCGTTCCCCGCAAACATGGTGGTCTACGACGAGCCGCTTCCTCACGCGGAGAGTGGCGGAAGCACCGTCACGGAGGTGCTTGTCATCGGACCAAGCGAGCACTCCGGCGGAGGTGCTCACGACCCGCTCGATGCGGCATTGCAAGACCTGGTGGCGCCTATTCCAGAAGACGCCGACGCCGAGACGCTGGAAGCACGCCGCGTCCAGCTCGTCGAGAGCGCCAAGAAGCTGGCCAACATGAGGCGCCTATCGGAGGCCTACCAGCGCGAGATGGACCGCGTTGTGGCTGGCCCGCCGGTCCTGATGGGCCTAGCCCCATCGGCACGGTCCGGCAGCGTGGCGTGGCCATCGCCAGCCTGTTCGGGGCAGATCGCCCCGTCTACGCCACGCCTGCGGAAAACATACGAGCTGCCCAGGCGGCAGCAGAAGAGCTGGACAAGTTCGAGGGCGAAGAGCGTCGCCAGATGGCGGAGCGTGTCCAGCGACTCCTCGACGCGGCTGCTGAGCAGCACGAGGCTGGCTGCCGCACTGAGGCGCCCAACCGGCAAAATGACGATCTGCCTCCCTGCCGAGATCAAGGCGCGACCTCCCGAACGCCGACTGGTGGCATCCTCGGAAGAAGAGACAAGGAGCCGGCTGCCAGAGAGCAGTAGAACGACAGGATGACTGTCCCCCCTCCCCCTCGTAGGGAAAGACGCGTCTCCCCGCCGCCTGTTGAACACCCGACACTCGGCGGCCGCCTTGGCCGCTGAGAAGGAGTCGAAGAGAACGATGCCCGCCACCGGATCGACCGTCTCAACCAATCCCTGGTGCTAGAAGAAGAAGATGAGCTAGGCCCGCTCTGTTTTGGCCACCGCATTCGAGATGAGCCCTTCCTCAAAGGGTTCACGCTCCTGAGAGACACGCCCAAATACACCGGCTCCGTGAAGCCGGGGGACTGGCTGGTCGACTACTCCACAGCCGTCAGCATCGCGAATGGCAACAAGCGCGTTGCTGTGAAGTATGTTCCGCTCATGCTCCAGGGCACGGCCCAGACATGGCTGAACAGCCTGAAGCCCCGCAGCATCAACAGTTGGGTCGACTTCACCGAATCCTTCGTCCGCAATTTCACCAGCACGTAGAAGCGGCCGCCCAAGCCTCGCCAACTCTCCTTGTCTGTCGAAGGCCCCAACGAGTTGACTCGTGACTACCTCACGCGTTGGGCCGAGCTCCGCAACTCTTGCGAGGGCGTGCACGAGGTGCAGGCCATCGAGTACTTCACTGCCGGGTGCCGAGAGGGCACCCTTCTCAAGCACAGGCTTCTCTGCCACGAGCCGGCGACCCTCAACGAGCTGCTGATCATAGCAGATAAATACGCCACATCCGACTCCTCCATGAAGGCAGAGATCCAAGTTGACGCGTCTGGCAAAGTGGCTTTCCCCACTCCTCGGGCCCCAACTGGTAACACCAGTCGGCGTCAGCAACCTAACGATAACAAACGCAAGGCCACGCAGCCGGCTTCTACAAGCCGGCAGGTGGCGACAGTCGAAGACCAGTAGCCAGAAGGGCAGCCTCCATCCAAGCGCTAGAAGGGCGGCGAGCCCAATTGGTTGCCCGCCTTCTCGTATGAGCAGACCCTTGATGCACCCTGCAAATTCCACAGCGGCGCGAAGCCGTCCAACTACACCACTCGGAAATGCCATTGGTTCACCAGGATCGCCAAGGGTGACGGCCTTCTGCCTCCTCCGCCTGCTGGGCAGTTCGACCAGTCGGAGCCATACAAGACGAGTATCCCGAAGAGCACGGAGCTTACGTCGTGTTCAACAGCATGGCCGACGATAAGCACAGCAGACGGCAACGACAACAAGAAGTAAATGCAGTAGCATCAGAGACCCCCGAGTTCATGCATTGGTCCGAGAAGCCCATCAACTGGAGTAGAGCCGACCACCCAGAAGTAATTCCCAATCCCGGCTCCTATGCCCTGGTTCTGGATGCCGCTTTTGCCACAGAGAGGCGAGCAGCTCGCTTTTTCCGAGTCCTGATAGATGGCGGCAGCAGTATCAACATCCTGTTCAAGGATACCATGGAGAAGTTAGGAATCAAACAAAGGCAGCTCCAGCCTAGTCGGACTGTATTCCATGGCATAGTTCCTGGCCTTTCCTACTCGCCAATCGGCAAGATACAGATAGAAGTCCTCTTTGGATACAAAGATCACTTCCGCCGAGAGCCAGTCTGATTTGAGGTGGTGGTCCTTGACAGCCCATACCATGCACTACTTGGCCGGCCTGCTCTGGCCAAGTTCATCGCGGTCCCCCACTATGCCTACCTCAAGATGAATATGCTGAGTTCCAAGGGAATTCTGACCATAGCCGGGGACTACAAGAAGTCGTCCGCTTGTGCGGCAGATAGCAGTCGGCTGGCCGAGTCCCTTGTAATCGCAGCTGAGAAGCGGCTCCTTGACTGAGTTGTGGCCATGGCAGGCAAGCAGCCGGAAATGTCACCCAACCCCAAGGAGTCGGAAGCTGAGGGCTCGTTCAAGCCGGCCAAAGAGACAAAGAAGATACCCTTGGACCCGGAGCACCCGGAGAGGCACGCTGTCATAGGTGCGAACCTTGACAGCAAATAGGAAGGCGAGCTCATCAATTTCCTCCGTGAGAATCGGGATATCTTTGCATGGTCTCGCAAAGACATGCCGGGTGTTCCGACAGATTTCGCCGAGCACAAGTTACATGTCTGTTCTGATGCCAAGCCAGTCAGGCAGCCTTTGCGCTGCCTGTCAAAAGAGAAGAGAACAGTCGTTGGAGAAGAGATAGCCCGGCTGTTGGCAGCCGGCTTCATCATGGAAGTATTCTTTCCAGAGTGGCTGGCCAACCCAGTCCTCGTGCTGAAGAAAAACAAGCAGTGGCGCATGTGTATCAATTATACCAGCCTCAACAAAGCCTGCCCCAAGGACCCATTTGCTTTACCAAGAATTAACCAAGTGATAGACTCCACAGCCGGATGCGAGCTGTTGAGTTTTTTGGACGCATACTCAGGGTATCACCAGATCAAGCTGAACCCGGCCGACAGGCTGAAGACCGCCTTCATCACACCGTTTGGACCCTTCTTCAACCTGACCATGACGTTCGGCTTGAGGAATGTCGTGCTGGGGAACGTAGTAATTTCAAAAAATTTCCTACGCACACACAAGATCATGGTGATGCATAGCAACGAGAGGAGGAGTGTATCTTCATACCCTTGAAGATCGCCAAGCGGAAGCGTTTATCAACGCGGTTGATGTAGTCGTACGTCTTCATGATCCGATCGATCCAAGTACCGAACGCACGGCACCTCCGAGTTACGCACACGCTCAGCTCGATGACGCCCTCGCCTTCTCGATCCAGCAAGACGGGCGAAGTAGTAGATGAGTTCCGCAGCACGACGGTGTGGTGACGATGTTGGTGAAGAACAATCTCCGCAGGCTTCGCCTAAGCACTACGGAAACTATGACGGAGGATAAACTAGAGGAACGGGTTGCCGGCACACGGCTTGGTGTTTCTTGATCTGTCTTTGGTGCTAGCCCTGCCCCTCTATTTATATGTTGAGCCTTGGGGTCGAAACTTGGAGTAAAAGCCTCCACAAAGTCGGTTTCACCCGAAAGGCAAGAGTCCTTCTCGGACTCCAGGCCAGACGCCAGGTTCCTGCGTCGACCCAGACGCCAGAGGACCTGGCGTCTAGCTCCAGACTCCATAAAACTTCCTTTGCGCTTTCCAAAACCTTGTGGGCTTTCCCTTTGGCCCAAATAACGGTTCTCGCTCCCAAACATTTCGAAACATCCGAACCCCTTCCGTGAATTCGAACTCTTCCGGAGATCAAACACTATTATCCCATATATCAAACTTTATCTCCGGACCATTCCGGAGTTCCTCGTCATGTCCATGATCTTATCCGTGACTCAACAACATTCGTTACCAACATACATAATTCATATAATACTATATCGTCAGCGAACGTTAAGCGTGCGGACCCTACGGGTTCGAGAACTATGTAGACATGACCTAGAACTTGCTTCCGGTCAATAACCAATAGCGGGACCTGGATGCCCATATTGGCTCCCACATATTCTACGAAGATCTTTATCGGTCAAACCGCATAACAACATACGTTGTTCCCTTTGTCATCGGTATGTTACTTGCCCGAGATTCGATCGTCGGTATCCAATACCTAGTTCAATCTCGTTACCGACAAGTCTCTTTACTCGTTACGTAATGCATCATTCCGTAACTAACTCATTAGCTACATTGCTTGCAAGGCTTATAGTGATGTGCATTACCGAGAGGGCCAAGAGATACCTCTCCGACAATCGGAGTGACAAAACGTAATCTCGAAATACGCAACTCAACATGTACCTTCGGAGACACCTGTAGTACTCCTTTATAATCACCCAGTTACGTTGTGACGTTTGGTAGTACCCAAAGTGTTGCTCGATGAACGGAGTTGCATAATTCTCATAGTTACAGAACATGTATAAGTCATGAAGAAAGCAATAGCAACATACTAAACGATCAAGTGCTAGGCTAACGGAATGGGTCATGTCAATCACATCATTCTCCTAATGATGTGATCCCATTAATCAAATAACAACACATGTCTATGGTTAGGAAACATAACCATCTTTGATTAATGAGCTAGTCAAGTAGAGGCATACTAGTGACTATATGTTTGTCTATGTATTCACACATGTATCATGTTTCCGGTTTATACAATTCTGGCTTGAATAATAAACATTTATCATGAAATAAGGAAATAAATAATAACTTTATTATTGCCTCTAGGGCATGTTTCCTTCAGTCTCCCACTTGCACTAGAGTCAATAATCTAGTTCACATCACCATGTGATTCAACACTAATATTCACATATGTATGTGATTAACACCCATAGTTCACATCGTCATGTGACCAACACCCAAAGGGTTTACTAGAGTCAATAATCTAGTTCACATCGCTATGTGATTAACACCCAAAGAGTACTAAGGTATGATCATGTTTTGCTCGTGAGAGAAGCTTAGTCAACGGTCCATCACATTCAGAGCCGTATGTATTTTGCAAATATTCTATGTCTACAATGCTCTGCACGGAGCTACTCTAGCTAATTGCTCCCACTTTCAATATGTATCCACATTGAGACTTAGAGTCATCTGGATCAGTGTAAAAAGCTTGCACCGATGTAACTCTTTACGACGGGCTCTTTTATCACCTCCATAATCGAGAAATATTTCCTTAGTCCTCACTAAGGATGTTCTTGACCAATGTCCAGTGATCTACTCCTAGATCACTATTGTACTCCCTTGCCAAATTCAGAGCAAGGTATACAATAGGTCTGGTACATAGCATAGCATAATTTATAGAACCTATAGGGAATGACTTTCATTCTCTTTTCTATTTTCTGCCGTGGTCGGGATTTGACTCTTACTCAATTTCACACCTTTTAATACAGGCAAGAAACTCTTTCTTTGACTGTTCCATTTTGAACTACTTCAAAATCTTGTCAAGGTATGTACTTATTGAAAAACTTATCAAGCGTCTTGATCTATCTCAATAGATCTTGATGCTCAATATGTAAGAAGCTTCACTGAGGTCTTTCTTTTAAAGAACTCATTTCAAATACTCCTTTATGCTTTCCAGAAAAATTCTACATCATTTCTGATCAACAATATGTTACTCACATATATTTATCAGAAATGCGGTAGTGCTCCCACTCACTTTATTTGTAAATACAGGCTTCACCGCAAGTCTCAGATAAAACTATATGCTTTGATCAACTTATCAAAGCGTGTATTCCAACTCTGAGATGCTTGCACCAGTCCATAGATGGATCGCTGGAGCTTGCATATTTTGTTAGCACCTTTAGGATTTACAAAACCTTCTAGTTGCATCATATACAACTCTTCTTTAATAAATTCATTAAGGAATGCAGTTTTGTTTATCCATTTGCCAGATTTCATAAAATGCGGCAATTGCTAACATGATTCGGACAGACTTTAAGCATCGCTACAGTTGAGAAAATCTCATTGTAGTCAACACCTTGAACTTGTCGAAAACCTTTTTGTGACAAGTCGAGCTTTGTAGATAGTAACACTACTATCAGTGTCCGTCTTCCTCTTGAAGATCCATTTATTTAACATGGCTTGCTGATCATCGAGCAAGTCAATCAAAGTCCACACTTTGTTCTCATACATGGATCCCATCTTAGATTCCATGGTCCCAAACCATTTTGCGGAATCTGGGCTCATCATCGCTTCCTCATAGTTCGTAGGTTCATCATGGTCTAGTAACATGACTTCTAGAATAGGATTACCGTACCACTTTGGTGCGGATCTTATTCTAGAAGACCTACGAGGTTTGGTAGTAACTTGATCTGAAGCTTCATGATCATCATCATTAGCTTCCTCACTGATTGGTGTAAGAATCACAGGAACTGATTTCTTTGATGAACTACTTTCCAATAAGGGAGAAGGTACAATTACCTCATCAAGTTCTACTTTCCTCCCACTCACTTCTTTCGAGAGAAACTTCTTCTCTAGAAAGGATCCATCTTAGCAACGAAAAACTTGCCTTCGGATCTGTGATAGAAGGTGTACCCAATAGTTACCTTTGGGTATTCTATGAAGACGCACTTCTCCGATTTGGGTTCGAGCTTATCAGGTGAAAACTTTTTCACATAAGCATCACAACTCCAAACTTTTAAGAAACGACAGCTTAGGTTTACTGTTAAACCATAGTTCATACGGTGTCGTCTCAACGGATTTAGATGGTGCCCTATTAAACGTGAATGCAGCTGTCTCTAATGCATAACCCCAAAATGATAGTGTTAAACCGATAAGAGACATCATAGATCGCACCATATCTAGTAAAGTACGATTACGATGTTCGGACACACCATAACGTTGTGGTGTTCCAGGTGGCGTGAGCTGTGAAACTATTCCACTTTGTTTTAATTGAAGACCAAACTCGTAACTCAAATATTCATCTCCACGATCAGACCGCAGAAACTTTATTTTCTTGTTACGATGATTTTCTACTTCACTCTGAAATTCTTTGAACTTTTCAATTATTTCAGACTTATGTTTCATCAAGAAGATATACGCATATCTGCTCAAATCATCTGTGAAGGTCAGAAAATAATGATACTTGCCACGAGCATCAACACTCATTGGATCGCATACATCGGTATGTATTATTTCCAACAAGTCAAGAGCTCGTTCTATTGTTCCGAGAACGGAGTTTTAGTCATCTTGCCCAAAAGGCACGGTTCGCAAGCATCAAATGATTCATAATCAAGTGATTCCAAAAGCCCATCGAGATGGAGTTTCTTCATGCGCTTTACACCAATATGACCTAAACTACAGTGCCACAAATAAGTTGCACTATCATTATTAACTTTACATCTTTTGGTTTCAATATTATGAATATGTGTATCACACGATCGAGATCCAACAAACCATTTTCATTGGGTGTATGACCATAGAAGGTTTTATTCATGTAAACAGAACAATAATTATTCTCTAAATTACATGAATAACCGTATTGCAATAAACATGATCAAATCATATTCATGCTCAACGCAAACGCTAAATAACATTTATTTAGGTTCAACACTAATCCCGAGAGTATAGGGAGTGTGCGATGATGATCATATCAATCTTGGAACTACTTCCAACACTCATCGTCACTTCCCCTTCAACTAGTCTCTGTTTATTCTGTAACTCCTGTTTCGACTTACTAATCTTAGCAACCTAACAGTATCAAATACTCAGGGCTACTATAAACACTAGTAAGGCACACATCAATAACCTGTATATCAAATATACTCTTGTTCACTTTGCCATCCTTCTTATCCACCAAATATTCAGGGCATTTCCGCTTCTGTGACCATTTCCTTTGCGAAGTAAGCACTCGGTTTCAGGCTTTGGTCCAGCTTTGGGCTTCTTCGTGGGAGTGACAACTTACTTGTCTTTCTACTTGAAGTTCCCTTTCTTTCCTTTGCCCTTCTCTTGAAACTAGTGGTCTTGTCAATCATCAACACTTGATGCTCTTTCTTGATTTCTACCTTCGTCGATTTCAACATCACGAAGAGCTCGAGAATCGTTTTCGTCATCCCTTGCATACTTGTAGTTCATCACGAAGTTCTAGTAACTTAGTGATGGTGACTAGAGAATTCTGTCAATCACTATCTTATCTCGAAGATTAACTCCCACTTGATTCAAGCAATTAAAGTACCTGCACAATCTGAGCACATGCTCACTAGTTGAGCGATTCTCCTCCATCTTTTAGCTATAGAACTTGTTGAAGACTTCATATCTCTCAACTCGGTATTTGCTTGAAATATTAACTTCAATTCCTGGAACATCTCATATGGTCCATGACGCTCAAAACGCCTTTGCAGTCCCGATTCTAAGCCGTTAAGCATGGTGCACTAAACTATCAAGTAGTCATCATATTGAGCTAGCCAAACGTTCATAACGCCCGTGATCCGCTCCTGCAATAGGTCTGCCGCCTAGCGGTGCATTAAGGACATAATTCTTCTGTGCAGCAATGAGGATAAACCTCAGATCACGGATCCAATCCGCATCATTGCTACTAACATTTTTCAATACAATTTTCTCTAGGAACACATATAAAAACATAGGGAAGCAAAAACATAGGGAAGCAACAACGCGAGCTATTGATCTACAAACATAGATAATCAAAATACTATCAGGTACTAAGTTCATGATAAATTTAAGTTCAATTTAATCATATTACTCAAGAACTCCCACTTAGACAGACATCTCTCTAGTCATCTAAGTGATCACGTGATCCAAATCAACTAAACCATAACCGATCATCACGTGAGATGGAGTAGTTTTCAATGGTGAACATCACTATGTTGATCATATCTACTATATGATTCACGCTCGACCTTTCGGTCTCCGTGTTCCGAGGCCATATCTGCATATGCTAGGCTCGTCAAGTTTAACCTGAGTATTCTGCGTGTGCAAAACTGGCTTGCACCAGTTGTAGATGGACATAGAGCTTATCACACCCGATCATCACGTGGTGTCTAGGCACGACGAACTTTGGCAACGGTGCATACTCAGGGAGAACACTTCTTGATAATTTTTAGTGAGATATCATCTTAAAATGCTACCGTCAATCAAAGCAAGATAAGATGCATAAAGGATAAACATCACATGCAATCAATATAAGTGATATGATATGGCCATCATCATCTTGTGCTTGTGATCTCCATCTCCGAAGCACTATCGTGATCACCATCGTCACCGGCGCGACACCTTGATCTCCATCGTAGCATCGTTGTCGTCTCGCCAACTATTGCTTCTACGACTATCGCTACCGCTTAGTGATAAAGTAAAGCAATTACATGGCGTTTGCACTTCATACAATAAAGCGACAACCATATGGCTCCTGCCAGTTGCCGATAACTTCGGTTACAAAACATGATCATCTCATACAATAAAATATAGCATCACGTCTTGACCATATCACATCACAACATGCCCTGCAAAAACAAGTTAGACGTCCTCTACTTTGTTGTTGCAAGTTTTACGTGGCTGCTACGGGCTGAGCAAGAACCGTTCTTACCTACGCATCAAAACCACAATGATAGTTTGTCAAGTTGGTGCTGTTTTAACCTTCGCAAGTACCGGGCGTAGCCACACTCGGTTCAACTAAAGTGAGAGAGACAAACATCCGCCACTCACCTTTAAGCAACGAGTGCTCGCAGCGGTGAAACCAGTCTCGCGTAAGCGTCTGGCGTAATGTCGGTCCGGGCCGCTTCATCTCACAATACCGCCAACCAAAGTATGACATGCTGGTAAGCAGTATGACTTGTATCGCCCACAACTCACTTGTGTTCTACTCGTGCATATAACATCAACGCATAAAACCTGGCTCGGATGCCATCGTTGGGGAACGAGTAATTTCAAAAAATTCCCTACGCACACACAAGATCATGGTGATGCATAGCAACGAGAGGAGGAGTATCTTCATACCCTTGAAGATCGCTAAGCGGAAGCGTTATCAACGCTGTTGATGTAGTCGTGCGCCTTCACGATCCGACCGATCCAAGTACCGAACGCACGGCACCTCCGAGTTCGCACACGCTCAGCTCGATGACGCCCTCGCCTTCTCGATCCAAAGAAGACGGGCGAAGTAGTAGATGAGTTCCGGCAGCACGACGGTGTGGTGACGATGTTGGTGAAGAACAATCTCCGCAGGGCTTCGCCTAAGCACTACGGAAACTATGACGGAGGATAAACTAGAGGGAACGGGGTTGCCGGCACACGGCTTGGTGTTTCTCGATCTGTCTTTGGTGCTAGCCCTGCCCCTCTATTTATATGTTGAGCCTTGGGGTCGAAACTTGGAGTAAAAGCCTCCACAAAGTCGGTTTCACCCGAAAGGCAAGAGTCCTTCTCGGACTCCAGGGCCAGACGCTAGGGACCCTGGCGTCTGGCCCCTGGACTCCGCAAAACTTCCTTTTGCGCTTTCCAAAAACCTTGTGGGCTTTCCCCTTTGGCCCAAATAACGTGTTCTCGCTCCCAAACATTTCGAAACATCCAGAACCCCTTCCGTGAATTCGAACTCTTCCGAGATCAAACACTATTATCCCATATATCAAACTTTATCTCCGGACCATTCCGGAGTTCCTCGTCATGTCCATGATCTTATCCGTGACTCCGAACAACATTCGGTTACCAACATAAATAACTCATAAAATACTATATCGTCAACGAAACGTTAAGCATGCGGACCCTACGGGTTCGAGAACTATGTAGACATGACCTAGAACTTGTTTCCGGTCAATAACCAATAGCGGCACCTGGATGCCCATATTGGCTCCCACATATTCTACGAAGATCTTTATCGGTCAAACCGCATAACAACATACGTTGTTCCCTTTGTCATCGGTATGTTACTTGCCCGAGATTCGATCGTCGGTATCCAATACCTAGTTCAATCTCGTTACCGGCAA
This sequence comes from Aegilops longissima, assembly GCA_021605205.1. NCBI lineage: Eukaryota > Viridiplantae > Streptophyta > Magnoliopsida > Poales > Poaceae > Aegilops > Aegilops longissima. The sequence goes on from CM038682.1 coordinate 288,637,474, forward strand.
GTCTCTTTACTCGTTACGTAATGCATCATTCCGTAACTAACTCATTAGCTACATTGCTTGCAAGGCTTATAGTGATGTGCATTACCGAGAGGGCCAAGAGATACCTCTCCGACAATCGGAGGACAAAACCTAAACTCAAATACGCCAACTCAACATGTACCTTCGAGACACCTGTAGTACTCCTTTATAATCACCCGATTCGCCAGTGACGCTTTGGTAGTACCAAAGTGTTGCTCCGGTAAACGGGAGTTGCATAATTCTCATAGTTACAGGAACATGTATAAGTCATGAAGAAAGCAATAGCAACATACTAAACGATCAAGTGCTAGGCTAACGGAATGGGTCATGTCAATCACATCATTCTCCTAATGATGTGATCCCATTAATCAAATAACAACACATGTCTATGGTTAGGAAACGTAACCATCTTTGATTAATGAGCTAGTCAAGTAGAGGCATACTAGTGACTATATGTTTGTCTATGTATTCACACATGTATCATGTTTCCGGTTAATACAATTCTAGCATGAATAATAAACATTTATCATAAAATAAGGAAATACATAATAACTTTATTATTGCCTCTAGGGCATATTTCCTTCATGTCGGCACCACATTTCAACGTTGCATGCAGAAGTGCCTCCTCAAACAACTCGGCAGAAACGCCCACGTTTATGTGGACGATGTTGTGGTGAAGACGAAGAAGCGTGGAACGCTGCTAGAAGACCTCAAGGTGACCTTTGAGAACATGCGCCGATTTCAAATCAAGCTCAAACCGGAGAAATGCGTCTTCGGAGTACCAGCCGGCCAGCTTCTTGGATTCCTGGTCTCAGAACACGGCATAGAGTGCAACCCTGTGAAGATCAAGGCAATCGAGATGATGGAATTGCCTACCCGACTGCTGGATGTGCAGATGTTCACCGGCTGTTTGGCGTCCATCAGCCGTTTCATCAGTCGGCTGGGAGAGAAGGCTCTTCCCCTGTACCAGCTCATGAAGAAGACCACTTTTTTCGAGTGGAACGACAAGGCGGATGAAGCTTTTCTCCAGCTCAATAAGATGTTGACCTCTCCACCTATCCTGGCGGCTCCGACTCCTAAGGAGCCTATGCTCCTGTACATCGCCGCCACCAGCCGGGTGGTCAGCACAGTCATAGTGGTAGAACGCAAGGAGGAAGGCAAGGCACTACCAGTCCAGAGACCGGTCTACTACCTAAGTGAAGTGTTGTCAGCCTCCAAGCAAAACTACCCCCATTATCAGAAGATGTGCTACGGCGTGCACTTTGCCGCCAAGAAATTGAAGCCGTATTTTCAAGAGCACCCGATCACCGTGGTCTGCACAACTCCACTAGCCGAGATCATTGGAAGTCGAGATGCTTCAGACCGAGTGGCCAAATGGGCCATTGATTTGGCCCCCTACACCATCTACTACCAGCCTCGCACCGCCATCAAGTCACAAGCACTGGCCGACTTCCTCGTCGACTAGGTCGAGACCCAGTGCCTGCCGCCAGCGCCCGACTCCACCCATTGGCGGATGCATTTTGATGGTTCCAAGATGCGCACTGGTTTGGGAGCCGGCATCATCCTCACCTCTCCCAAAGGCGACAAGCTCATATATGTTCTGCAAATCCATTTTTCCGCCTCCAACAACGTTGCTGAATACGAGGCACTCATTCATGGGCTCCGGCTTGCCAAAGAACTCGGCATTCGCCGGATCCTGTGCTATGGTGACTCTGATTTGGTGGTCCAGCAGTCGTCGGGCGACTGGGACGCCAAGGATGCAAACATGGTGAGCTACCACTTCTTCGTACAACAACTCAGTGGATACTTTGAAGGATACGAGTTTCTCCATGTGCCAAGGAACGACAATGAGCAAGCAGATGCCTTAGCACGAATCGGTTCCACTCGTCAAGCAATACCAATCGGCGTCGCCCTACAACGCCTCCTCAAGCCGTCTGTCAAGCCATCGCCAGAGTCGGATTCCATCTTTGTGCCGGCTCCTCCTGAAGCAGTCGGATCCGACTTGAGGACCCCATCAGCCGGCACAAGGAATTCAACTGGCGACCCGGGGATTGCAACAGCCACACCCAGCCCAGGACTTCAGAACCCGGCTCGGGGACTGCAGCAGTTGGCTTGGGGACTTCAGAACCCGGCCCGGGGACTTCATCGACTCAGCAAGCGGCAGCTGACTCAAACCCGCCACCTCCGGGCCCAACCACCCTCGTGCAAGTAGCAGTCCGAGCAGTCAAAGAAATCACAGCACCTTCATGGGCCCAGCCCATCCTCAACTTCCTGGTGAGCAAAGAGCTGCCGACTGATGAGATCTCGGACCGGCAAGTGCACCGCCGGGCAGCAGCATACACCATAGTCAACAGAGAGCTTGTGAGGCGTAGTGTCACTGGTGTTTACCAGCGCTGCGTAGAGCCGGAGCAAGGCCAAGCAATCCTCAAAGATATTCATCAAGGCGAGTGTGGTCATCACATGGCTTCAAGAGCACTCGTGGCCAAAGCTTTCTGCCACGGTTTTTTCTGGCCAACAGATCTAGAAGATGCCAAAGATTTGGTCCAGAAATGCAAGGGATGCCAGAAGTTCCGCTCCAAGCCACATCAGCCGGCTTCTGTACTCAAGACCATCCCCGTTGCCCGGCCCATTGCCGTCTGGGGCCTGGACATGGTGGGACCGTTCAAGACTGCATGAGGTGGCATGACTCATATGCTTGTCGCATTGGACAAGTTCACCAAGTGGATAGAAGCAAAACCAATCAAGAAGCTGAATGGTCCGACTGCCGTGACTTTCATCTCCGACATCACCATCCGGTATGGCATACCACACAGCATCATCACTGACAATGGCACGAACTTTGCCAAAGGAGCATTGGCCCATTTCTCCGCGACGCAGGGCATCCGACTGGACTTAGCGTCCGTTGCCTATTCGCAGTCAAACGGCCGGGTGGAGCGAGCAAACGGCCTCATTTTGTCCGGCATCAAGCCACGACTGGTCGAGCCTCTGGAGCGTTCGGCCGACTGCTGGCTCGACGAGCTCCCAGCCGTCCTCTGGAGCCTGCGCCCAACTCCGAACAAGTAAACCGGCTTCACGCCTTTCTTCCTCATCTACGGTGTTGAAGTCGTCATCCCGACGGACATAGAATTTGACTCTCCTCGAGTCACCATGTACACCGAAGAGGAGGCAGAAGAAGCACGTCAAGATGGCCTCGATCTGCTGGAAGAGGGCCGGCTGTTGGCACTCAGCCGGTCCAGCATCTACCAGCAGAGCCTGTGCCGATACTACAACCGGAAGGTCAAGCCGAGATCTTCCCAAGAAGGAGACCTTGTGTTCCGGCTGATCCAGCGAACAGCCGGCCAGCACAAGCTCTCGGCGCCTTGGGAAGGCCCCTTCATCATCAGCAAAGTGTTGGGAAACGACTCCTACTACCTGATCAACACCCGGAAGCCTCGAGCGCGCAAGAGGGACGACTCAGGCAAGGAGACGGAGCGGCCATGGAACGCAAATCTCCTCCGAAGATTTTACAGTTAATGCAGTATGTGCCATGCTACCTTTTGTATTAAAGTACGAAGACCTCGGGTCCCCCGAGAAGAGCTCGGGAACTGCCCTCTTTTATCTATATGATAAGAATTATGCCTACGAATGTGTTATTCCCTTTGTGCCGCTTGGCACCGGGTCCGACTAGTTGGCCCGGGGACTCGCCGCCTTATACTATGAAATGCTTCCTGCAGCCAGACAAGTAATGTGCTCGCACTTAAGCTTTCTCCTGCCAGAAGCCGCAGCTCGCAGAGCGACTGTCTGGTGGGTAGGAGAAAGGCAGAAAGAGTGCCCATGTGAATAATGGCTAAGGACCCAAAGCATGTGCATAGTTCAGGCCGGCTTCCTGCTCCTGCGACCGGCTGTTGAGCAGCCGACCGGCCGGCTTCTACTTAACTTGCTAAAATGTTCTAAAACGGCTAAGTACTTGCCTCCCCGAAAGTAGCTAAGTGCTTGACCCAGTCGCAGTCTGCAGAGCGGCTGTTCGGCTGGCAAGACGGCAACCAAGGGAAGGCGGCAAAGGAAAAAGCCAAAGAGCAGCAAGCAAGAAAATATAGAACTTGGAAAAATATTTACATAGAAAAGGATCTTGGCCGATATTCAACGGAAGTTTGAGATACACCCAGCGGGTGGAACTGTGCAAAAATTAACAAGTTCGGGCATGTTCGGAAGTCCTCCGCGTCGCTCAACTCCACAGCTTCTCGGCAGCGCTCCGAACTCCAGCTCGAGCGAGAAGCCAACAGCATCGGACGTGCGTCCAGCTTCTCTCCATGCTAGGCGGGCTGGCAGCCTGTTTGGATGGTCTAAAGCCCATCTAACTCGAGAGGGAAAGAGGCCTTAGGCCTGCTCGGGAGAGGAGGAGAGAGACTGGGCTTGGCCCAATTCGGAGGCAAGCATCAGGATGCGTTTCATGCTGCCTGATCCAACGATCGAGAGGACCGCGGGCGATAAAAGAATCAAGATGGCACGAACCGGTATGATAATTCACTTGGCGGTGGCATCACGCATAATTTGACGAACTCCGCGTTTCAGAGGATTCCGTGAAGCTTCGAAAACCCAGCTCCATCAAATTGCACTACGGCCGACATGCTTCTCGGTCGGGCTCCACGGCTAAACCGCTCGCCTAATTTCTCGGCGAAGTTCTCGGAGTGCGGAGCGTGGAGGACTTCCGAACACGCCTTTCATCGAGACTGATAAACAGGTAAAGAAAAAGATAAGCTGGTGGCATAGGGAGCGGCAGATGGGTTCAGTGGATCGGAGGAGTCGGTGGCACCGGTTAGTTGAGCGGCCGGCTGGTCAGTCTCCACTTGGTCGTTACCAGTGGCAGCCAGCTCGCTTGGGCATGGCTCGTTGCTGGAGGCACGGTCAAGCTGAGGTTGGCCGTCCGCTCCGACCTCTAGTGCCTCCTCTTCACCTTCCTCCTCCTCCTCGCCTTCTTCCTCGTCGCTGGAGCCGATCACCTCGGCCGAGTCCTCGCCGTCCTCCGGGTTCAGCCCGAACCATTCTGGTGGCGCCTCGACACCACTTTCGACTCGCTCCGGGATGAAGACACTGGTGTCAGTGTACTCGGCGATTGCCGTCGCATGCTTGACAAGATCATCTTCCACGACCACCAACTCCTCCTGAGCCTCCAACCAAAACGTGGCCAACTAGGCTAGACTTAGCCCAGGGTACCACACCGTGACGAATTCCAAGGCCCGGCACGCTCCAGCCTGGGCCGAGGAGCCCTTCCAGGCTTCAAGACGGCCGACAGCCACCTCCAGCCAATCGGCAGTCCGACTAGGAGTGCGCGGTGCCGGCATGTCCAGCCACAGGGCGGCGATCGCCTGGGCGCCGACACGCTGAAGGCGGCGCAGCATCCGGTGAGCCGGCCTAAGACGGGCCTCGATTCTCAGGAATTGTTCGCTAGGGGTTCAGGGGGTGTCGGCAATGACCTGTGCGCCTTCCGCCCTCCGTCTTTCGCGATCGGCTTCAATGGCTTGATTGGCGGCGTTAGAGTGGCCAGGGAATAAGTCTGCCAAGACAGAAAGCAAAAAACCAAAGTTAGAAACAAGAGGCCGGCTCGACCAGCAGCCGGCAGCTCAAAGAAGGAAAAGGAGGGAAGCTCACCATCAACTATGTCTTCTATCTCGTGAAATCCGGAAGTCAAAATCGCCTCCTTGTCGGTTCAGGCGGAGCATTTGGTCGCGAACTCAGCGAGGAGGCTGGTCTCCTTGTCCTCCGCTTCCTTCTGGGCCTTCTTGAGAAGCTCCGCCTGCTCTTCCAGTTGCGCGACCAGCCGGTCGCGCTCTCCAGCCAGCTTGCCGCACTCCTCCTCCTTAGCGCGCAGCGCGGTGTTGGCTTCGCCCAGCTGCTGCTGCAAGACGGCGTTGGCTTCTGCAGAAGAAAAGAACAAGGGAAATGCGTCAGTAACCAGCAGAAAGAAGAGCAGTTGCCGGGGAGATCTGGCCCGACTGCTCAGTAGTCGACCCGAATCTCGGGGACTACCGCCCGCGGGTGCGCCAGCGCGCCCTCGGAGAGAAAGAAGAAGACTTACTCCGGCTCTCCGACAAGTCGGCTGCACACAGATCCAGCTCCAGGACTTTGGAGTTGAAGGCGGCCGCGTGAAGGTTATGATAATCCTGTAGCAAGGATATCAATGCTCGAGCTCAGCAGTAAAGTTCGAGCCGCCTCAAGAGCCGCCCGAACTCGGGATTACACCCAGTGGGTGCGCTGACGCGCCCCCACGAAGCAATACAAGAGTTAAAAACGAAGAAGCAAGAAGCAGTGGTTGGCGGCAGTGGAGGCGGCAGTGGAGGCACGATCACGTCCGGCATGGTGATGTCGCCGCCGTCCTTCTCCATGATCGGGTGCTCGTCGCCAACTTCCCCAGTCTGCGCCATGAACTCCGGAGGTGGCGGCGTAGAGTTTAGGGGAGTGATGAATATCGCCGACTGGCCGTGCGCGGCCTCCTCGGTCTGCTTCTTCGCCGTGTCGGCGGCCTCGGCCTCCGCCAGTTTCTTCAGGGCGGCAGCCTCCTCCTTCTCTACTTCCGCCTTGTCCAGGCGGGCGGCTTCCCATTCCTCGCGCACTTCTCGCGTGTTCCGCTCCGTCGCCTCCCGGAGGTCGGCGGCCGGATCGATCCGCCGAGTGGTGGTGGAAGTCTCCGCCGACCGCACGATGGAGGCGGCGGCCGATTTCTCAAGATAAAGCGGAGCCCTAGATCAAGGGAAACAAAGCAAAGAAACTCAGACAAGATCGGCAAGGAAGGAGAAAGTACGAGATGAAGGAAGTACTTAGGCGGAAACCAGCTCCGGCTCCTTCACCGCCTTGTGGAAGCGGATGGCCTTCGCGGCCGCTTCATCCCGCTTGGTCGCCGCAGCCGAGCCCTTGGGCTTCTTCGGCCGACTGCCGAACAAACTCGGCGCGGCCCTGCGTTTTTTCACGCCGCCTTGGGCGTCTAGCACGGCAAACGAGCTCACGCCTGGCTGGCCCGATCCTAGCTGGTGGAGCGGGGCGACTTCCCCCGCATCATCGTCGGGCCATTCCTCGAGGCTAGCTCCGAGCCTCGAGCCGCCTGCTTCGCGCCTCCTCCTCGGCGTGCCCTCCAAGGCCGCCGCCCCAAGTCGGGTCGCCGACGCCGCTCTCCGCTGGTCGGGAGGAATTTGCGCCGGCCCAGCCCGGCCACTGCCGCCGGAGGGGGGCTCTGTCCAAGGGTCGATTATTCAGATTGGACAGGCCAAACTCGGTAACGAAAAGAATAGAGAAAAAGAAAGGCAACCTACCATAGGCGGGGGGGTCGGCGCGTGAGTACGGCTCCTTGCCAAACCGCCACTCCTCGATGAGCTTGCAGTTCGTAAGGTAGTTCACCATGTGAGCTGCCTCTGCGTGACGCATCTCCTTGGTGCACAGCCGGCTCGGGTCCTTATGCCCGCTCATCTGGTAGATCGTGTGAGGGCGACCCTGGAGCGGGAGCACTCGGCACGCCACGAAGGCGGACAACAAGTCAGGCCCGGTCAGGCCTTCCAACTGTGTCAATACACGGAGTCGCGCGATGGCGGCAGCTCCAGAAGGCGACAGCGTCTTGGCCCGGTACAACCAGTTGGGCTGCCTCCCAGCCAGCGTGCCGGCTGCGTAGGCCGGCAGGTTAACCCAGTCACCCTCCGAGAAGACGCTCTTCATGTAGAAGTACGACCGCTGCCACATCTTCACCGACTTGATCAGCGGGATGGGAGGGAACGGATTTTTGGCTGCCGGCCTCCGCACCGCAATAAACGCGCCGCATTGAGCCGGCAGGCCCGCGACGAGGGTGCCGAGCTTGATGTAGAAGAACTCCCCCCAAAGCTCGATGGTGGGGAGGATGCCGAGGAAGCCTTCACACAAGGTGACGAAGGCGGATAGCAGCACCAGCGTGTTTGGGGTGAGGTGGTGCGGCTGTAGACCGTAGAATTCGAGTAAGGACCGGAAGAAGCCGCTCGCCGGCAGCCCGAGGCCGCGCAGGCAGTGCGAGCGGAAGACGACCCGCTCGCCCTCCTCCGGCGCCGGCGAGATCTCCTTCTCTGGTGCGAGGCGGACCCTCACGTGGTCCTTGCGGGGCAGCCGCCCTGTCTAGCGGAGGAAGTCGATGTGGCCGTCATGAACCTCGGAGCCGTCCCATGCTCCGGAGCGCGCCATGGGGGGGTGGGGTAGGAAGATGAGCTCATCGGAGATGAACCACCTCAGCGCTCAGCGTGGCTTGGAGGCGCTACGGCAAGAGGAGGTTCATGACGCGCATGCTCATCAGAGAAGAAGGTGGAAAGAATGGGGAGGAGGGACACGCGTGCTCCGCCGCTCCCCCCTCCTCCCCCTACTTATAGGCCTACGGGCTACGAAGCCGAGGGGGCGATCGTGGGATTTACTGCGCCCACGACCCCACGCCCCCATGTTTATCGCGCGAGTTACTGCGTGCAGTAACTCCGCGGGAACCTCAACCGCCCACCTCGGCCGCAGCGGATCCGCTCGCATGCCGAGGCGCGGTAGTGGCGGGCCCTGCCAGCAGGCGCGTCCCATTGCGAGCGTGGGCTGGCAAACTGGCCCGGCCGCTCGACGCAATGAGACATGCCCACAACGGGTGGCAGCCTTGAGGCTTAGCAAGCACACCACTTGGTTCCCAGCGCCGCATTCGAAGTTGGATAGGTCAGGCTGGACGAGGCCGACTCCCGCCAGTCGGCTCGGCAGAAGTCGGACGAAACTCCACATCAAGCTCTCGGAGAAAGAAACTGCTGAGGTTCCTCGGGTGCTCAGCCGCGGCACCTCACCAGCTTCGAGGACTACGGTTGGAGTAATGGGCCACGGGTAGGCTAACTCGAGACCCAGAACCTTTCAAGACATCGGGGCTGGCTGCGCCCCTCAAGGCCTCAAGACGAGGTGCCGCCTCCTGGTGGCCGGCTGGAGGAATAGCTGTCAGCCCTTAGGCGGCCGAGTTCCAGAAGACGGTATCAAGGCAAGCCGACTCTTAATGGGCGGCTTCCAGAAAATCCGGCCCATAGCAGTCGGCCCGTGGCACCCACGAAGCCTGCGCCCTCATAAAGAAAGACATGAGAGGGAGTGGCTATAGTGTAGCCCATCCCTCCCAAATCCGGAGATGGGCATGGCCACAGTGCACCGTACAGGCCGAGATCTCCGCCCGGCGCGACACTGTTGCCACTCCACCCCCGACGTCACCGAAAGCAGGCGGAGCCTTGCTCTCATGATGGCTTGTCGGTACGGCCCAAGGATGACGGGCCCCACCGATCAACGAGAGCCCGGAAGTTGGCTAGAGCCCCATCAGTCGGACCTGAGGGAGGTTGGCCCCCAGCAGTCGGCCCGCCTCTTCCTCGGGCCCCACTCGCCATTAACCAGACAAGACACGGAGTGGCTACAGTAATCGCCCGCCAGGCGGCGGGGCTGTAGCCACGCTCCTCTGCCCGAGCCGGAGTCAGTAGCATCACGGCTACAGTGACCAGCAGCTGACAAGACTCGTGAGCGGCGGAGGCGGCCTATCGGCTCCGTACTAGACCAGTCGGCGGGGCCCACCAGGCGGCGGGCCCCAGCAGCCGGCGGAGAAGCCGGCCACCAGAGAGACTGGCAGTCGGGTCCCACACCCGGCTAGATTACCATTGTACCCCCTGGGGGGTAGGCCTGTATAAACCCCCCCAGCTGGGCACCCATGCAAAGGGTTCTCAAGCTGTTAGAACTAGACGGACCCATAGAGAAAGGAGAGAGCTAGCCTTGCCTTCTCCTACCTCTAACATATAGCTCGAGGAGCACCATTGTACAACTAGTGCCTTAGTGATCATGCGGAGACCCCGCAGAGCAGGACTAGGGGTGTTATCTCCTAGGAGAGCCCCGAACCTGGGTAAAGTGCACCGACGTTCGTGTATATGCCTCATCCCGCTTCCAGGCACCGGCGACGTTCTACTCGCTCCCACCACGATAAGCCATCCATTGGCATATGTCGCACCCAACCCCCGACAGCCACCCCTTGTGGCCCTCCTCTCTCTCCACTAAGGCCCATGTAGGCCCAATACTTCCCCCGGGGGGTTCCCGTAACCCCTCGGTACTCCGGTAAAATACCCGAACCACTCGAAACCATTCTGATGTCTGAATACTACATTCCAATATATGAATCTTTACCTCTCGACCATTTTGAGACTCCTCGTCCTCATCCGGGACTCCGAACAAACTTCGGTCACCAAAACACATAACTCATAATACAAATCGTCATCGGATGTTAAGCGTGCGGACCCTACGGGTTCAAGAACTATGTAGACATGACCGAGACACATCTCCGGTCAATAACCAATAGCGGAACCTGGATGCTCATATTGGTTCCTACATATTCTACAAAGATCTTTATCGGTCAAACCGCAATAACAACATACGTTATTCCCTTTGTCATTGGTATGTTACTTGCCCGAGATTCGATCGTTGGTATCATCGTACCTAGTTCAATCTCGTTACTGGCAAGTCTCTTTACTCGTTCCGTAATGCATCATCCCGCAACTAACTCATTAGTCACATTGCTTACAAGGCTTATAGTGATGTGCGTTACCGAGAGGGCCCAGAGATACCTCTCCGATACTCAGAGTGACAAATCCTAATCTTGATCTATGCCAACCCAACAAACACCTTCGGAGACACCTGTAGAGCATCTTTATAATCACCCAGATATGTTGTGACGTTTGATAGCACACAAGGTGTTCCTCCGGTATTCGGGAGTTGCATAATCTCATAGTCATAGGAATATGTATAAGTCATGAAGAAAGCAATATCGATGAAACTTAACAATCATTATGCTAAGCTAACGGATGGGTCTTGTCCATCACATCATTCTCTTATGATGTGATCCCGTTCAACAAATGATAACACATGTATATGGTTAGGAAACTAAACCCTCTTTGATTAACGAGCTAGTCAAGTAGAGGCATACTAGGGACACTCTGTTTTATCTATGTATTCACACATGTACAAAGTTTCCGGTTAATACAATTCTTGCATGAATAATAAACATTTATCATGATATAAGGAAATATAAATAAAAACTTTATTATTGCCTCTAGGGCATATTTCCTTCAATCTCCCACTTGCACTAGAGTCAATAATCTAGATTACATTGTAATGATTCTAACACCCATGGAGTCTTGATGTTGATCATGTTTTTCTCTGGAAGAGGTCTAGTCAACGGGTCTGCAACATTCAGATCTGTATGTATCTTGCAAATCTCTATGTCTCCCTCCTTGGCTTGCTCGTGGATGGAGTTGAAGCGTCTCTTGATGTGCTTGGTTCTCTTGTGAAATCTGGATTCCTTAGCTAACACAATTTCTCCAGTATTGTCACAAAATATTTTCATTGGAACCGATGCACTAGGTATGACACCTAGATCGGATATGAACTCCTGCATTTGCTGCTTTCGAAGCAGCTATTGAAGGAGTTCATATCCGATCTAGGTGTCATACAGCTATTGAAGGAAATATGCCCTAGAGGCAATAATAAAATTCCTATTTATATTTCCATATATCATGATAAATGTTTATTATTCATGCTAGAATTGTATTAACCAGAAACTTAGTACATGTGTGAATATATAGACAAACAGAGTGTCACTAATATGCTTATACTTGACTAGCTCATTGAATCAAAGATGTTTAAGTTTCCTAGCCATTGACATGAGTTGTCATTTGATTAACGGGTTCACATCATTAAAGAATGATGTGATTGACTTGACCCATTCCGTTAGCTTAGCATTTTATCTTTTAGTATATTGCTATTGCTTTCTTCATGACATATACATGTTCCTATGACTATGAGATTATGCAACTCCCCAATACCGGAGGAACACTTTGTGTGCTACCAAACGTCACAACGTAACTAGGTAATTATAAAGGTGCTCTACATTTGTCTCCGATGGTACTTGTTGGGTTGGCATAGATCAAGATTAGGATTTGTCACTCCGATTGTCGGAGAGGTATCTCTGGGCCTCTCGGTAATGCACATCAATATAAGCCTTGCAAACAATGTGACTAATGAGTTAGTTGCGGGGTGATGCATTACAGAACGAGTACAGAGACTTGTCGATAACGAGATTGAACTAGGTATTAAGATACCGACGATCGAATCTCGGGCAAGTAACATACTGATGACAAAGGGAACAACGTTTGTTGTTATGCGGTTTGACCGATAAAGATCTTTGTAGAATATGTAGGAGCCAATATGAGCATCCAGGTTCCGCTATTGGTTATTGACCGGAGACGTGTCTCGGTCATGTCTACATAGTTCTTGAACCCGTAGGGTCCGCACGCTTAACATTCGGTGATGGTCGGTATTATGAGTTTATGTGTTTTTATGTACCAAAGGTAGTTCGGAGTCCCCGATATGATCACGGACATCACGAGGAGTCTCGAAATGGTCGAGACATAAAGATCGATATATTGGATGACTATGTTTGGACATCGGAAGGGTTCCGAGTAAGTTTGGACATATACCGGAGTACCGGCGGGTTACCGGAACCCCCGGAGAGTGTAATGGGCCTTATGAGCCTTAGTGGACAGAGAGAGGGGCGGCCAGGGCAGGCCGCGTTCCCCCTCCCCCTCTAGTCTGAATTGGACTAGGAAGGGGGGCGGCGCCCCCCCCCCCTTTTTCCTTCTTCCTCTCTCCTCCTTCCTTCTCTGCTACTCCTACTACATGGAAGGGGGGGAATACTACTCTCGGTGGGAGTAGGACTCCCCATGGGGCACGCCATAGGAGGGCCGGGCCTCCCCCTCCTCCACTCCTTTATATACAGGGGAGGGGGGCACCCCATAGACACACAAGTTGATCATTGATCTCTTAGCCGTGTGCGGTGCCCCCCTCCACCATAATCCACATCGGTCATATCGTCTTAGTGCTTAGGCGAAGCCCTGCGCCGGTAGCTTCATCATCACTGTTGTCACGCCGTCGTGCTGACGAAGCTCTCCCTCGAAGCTCTACTGGATCGTGAGTTCGTGGGACGTCACCGAGCTGAACGTGTGCAGATCGCGGCTGTGTCGTACTTTCGGTACTAGGATCGGTTGATCGTGAAGACGTACGACTACATCAACCACGTTTTCATAACGCTTCCGCTTTTGGTCTACGAGGGTACATGGACAACAATCTCCCCTCACGTTGCTATGCATCACCATGATCTTGCGTGTGCGTAGGAAATTTTTCGAAATTACTACGTTCCCCAACAGTGGCATCCGAACCAGGTTTATGTGTAGAAGTTATATGCACGAGTAGAACACAAGTGAGTTGTGGGAGATACTAGTCATACTTCTTACCAGCATGCCATACTTTGATTCGGTGGTATTTTTGGATGAAGCGGCCCGGACCGACATTACGCGTACGCTTATGCGAGACTGGTTCTACCAACATGTTTCGCACACAGGTGGCTGACGGGTGTATTTTTCTCCAACTTTAGTTTAATCGAGTGTGGCTACGCCTGCTCCTTGTTGAAGGTTTAAACAACACATACTTGACTAAATATCATTGTGGTTTTGATGCGTAGGTAAGAACTGCTCAGGTCGTAGCAGCCACGTAAAACTTGCAACAACAAAGTAGAGGACGTCTAACTTGTTTTTGCAGGGCATGTTGTGATGTGATATGGTCAAGACATGATGCTAATATTTATTATTTGAGATGATCATGTTTTGTAACAAAGTTATCGGCAACTGGCAGGAGCCACATTGTTGTCGCTTTATTGTATGAAATGCAATCGCCATGTAATTGCTTTACTTTATAACTAAGCGGTAGCGATAGTCGTAGAAGCAATAGTTGGGGAGATGACAAAATGCTACGATGGAGATCAAGGTGTCGCGCCGGTGACAATGGTGATCACGACGGTGCTTTGGAGATGGAGATCAAAGGCACAAGTTGATGATGGCCATATCATATCACTTATCTTGATTGCATGTGATGTTTATCCTTTATGCATCTTATCTTTCTTAGTTCGACGGTAGCATTATAAGATGATATCTCACTAAATTTCAAGGTATAAGTGTTCTCCCTGAGTATGCACCATTGCGAAAGTTCGTCGTGCCGAGACACCAGGTGATAATCGGGTGTGATAAGCTCTACGTTCACATACAACAGGTGCAAGCCAGTTTTGCACATGCAGAATACTCGGGTTAAACTTGACGAGCCTAGCATATGCAGATATGGCCTCGAACACTGAGACCCGAAAGGTCGAGCATGAATCATATAGTAGATATGATCAACATAGTGATGTTCACCATTGAAAACTACTCCATCTCACGTGATGATCAGACATGGTTTAGTTGATATGGATCACGTGATCACTTAGATGATTAGAGGGATGTCTATCTAAGTCAGAGTTCTTAAGTAATTTGATTAATTGAACTTTAATTTATCATGAACTTAGTACCTGATAGTATTTTGCATGTCTATGTTGTTGTAGATAGATGGCCCGTGCTATTGTTTCGTTGAATTTTAATGCGTTCCTAGAGAAAGCTAAGTTGAAAGATGATGGTAGCAACTACACGGACTGGGTCTGTAACTTGAGGATTATCCTCATTGCTGCACGGAAGAATTACGTCCTGGAGGCACCGCTAGGTGCCAAACCACTGTAGAGCCATGCCGATGTTATGAACATCCGCGAGCAAAGCTGATGACTACTCGACAGTTCAGGTGCCATGCTTTACGGCTTAGAACCGGACTTCAACAATGTTTTGAACGCCATGGAGCATATGAGATGTTCCAGAGTTGAAGTTAATATTTCAAGCAAATGCCCAGATTGAGAGATATGAAGTCTCCAATAAGTTCTACAGTGCAAGATGGAGGAGAATAGTTCACAAGGAACATATACTCAAAATGTCTGGGTATAATAATCACTTGATTCAACTGCGAGTTAATCTTCTTGATGATAGTGTCATTGACAGAATTCTTCAATCACTGCCCCCAAGCTACAAGAGCTTCATGATGAACTATAATATGCAAGGGATGGATAAGACAATTCCCGAGCTCTTCGCAATGCTAAAGGCTGCAGAAGTACAAATCAAGAAGGAGCATCAAGTGTTGATGGTCAACAAGACCACCAGTTTCAAGAAAAAGGGTAAAGGGAAGAAGGGGAACTTCAAGAAGAACGGCAAGCAAGTTGTTGCTCAAGTGAAGAAGCCCAAGTCTGGACCTAAGCCCGAGACCGAGTGCTTCTCTTGAAAGGGACTGGTCACTGGAAGCAGAACTACCCCAAGTATTTGGCGGATAAGAAGGATGACAAGGTGAACAAAGGTATATGTGATATACATGTTATTGATGTGTACCTTACTGATGCTTGCAGTAGCACCCGGGTATTTGATACTGGTTCTGTTGCTATTATTTGCAACTCGAAACAGGGAGTACGGACTAAGCGAAGATTGGCTAAGGACGAGGTGACGATGCCCAAGGGAATTGGTTCCAAAGTCGATGTGATCCCGGTCGGCACGCTACCTCTACATCTACCTTCGGCATTAGTTTTAGACCTGAATAATTGTTATTTGGTGCCAGCGTTGAGCATGAACATTATATCTGGATCTTGTTCGATGCGAGAAGGTTATTCATTTAAATCTGAGAATAATGGTTGTTCTATTTATATGAGTAATATCTTTTATGGTCATGCACCCTTGAAGAGTGGTCTATTTTTATTGAATCTCGATAGTAGTGATACACATATTCATAATATTGAAGCCAAAAGATGCAGAGTTGATAATGATAGTGCAACTTATTTGTGGCACTGCTGTTTGGGTCATATTGGTGTAAAGCGCATGAAGAAACTCCATTCTGATGGACTTTTGGAATCACTTTATTATGAATCACTTGGTACTCGCGAACCATGCCTGATGGGCAAGATGACTAAAACTCTGTTCTCCGGAACAACGGAACGAGCAACAGATTTGATGGAAATCATACATACTGATGTATGTGGTCCAATGAATGTTGAGGCTCGTGGCCGGTATCGTTATTTTCTCACCTTCACAGATGATTTGAGCAGATATGGGTATATCTACTTGATGAAGCATAAGTCTGAAACATTTCAAAAGTTCAAAGAATTTCAGAGTGAAGTGGAAAATCATCGTAAAAAGAAAATAAAGTTTCTACGATCTGATCGTGGGGGAGAATATTTGAGTTACGAGTTTGGTCTTCATTTGAAACAATGTGGAATAGTTTCGCAACTCACGCCACCCGGAACACCACAGCGTAATTGTGTGTCCGAACGTCATAATCGTACTTTACTAGATATGGTGCGATCTATGATGTCTCTTACTGATTTACCGCTATCATTTTGGGCTTATGCTTTAGAGACAGCTGCATTCACGTTAAATAGGGTACCATCTAAATCCGTTGAGACGACACCTTATGAACTATGGTTTGGCAAGAAACCAAAGTTGTCGTTTCTTCAAGTTTGGGGTTGTGATGCTTATGTGAAAAGGATTCAACCTGATAAGCTCGAACCCAAATCGGAAAAATGTGTCTTCGTAGGATACCCAAAAGAGACTATTGGGTACACCATCTATCACAGATCCAAAAGCAAGACATTCGTTGCTAAGAATGGATCCTTTCTAGAGAAGGAGTTTCTCTCGAAAGAAGTGAGTGGGAGGAAAGTAGAACTTGATGAGGTAACTGTACCTGCTCCCTTATTGGAAAGTATTTCATCACATAAATTTGTTCCTGTGACTCCTACACCAATTAGTGAGGAAGCTAATGATGATGATCATGTAACTTTAGATCAAGTTACTACCGAACCTCGTAGGTCAACCAGAATAAGATCTGCACCAGAGTGGTACGGTAATCCTGTTCTGGAGGTCATGTTACTTGACCATGACGAACCTACGAACTATGAGGAAGCGATAATGAGCCCAGATTCTGCAAAATGGCTTGAGGCCATGAAATCTGAGATGGGATCCATGTATGAGAACAGAGTGTGGACTTTGGTTGACTTGCCCAATGATTGGCAAGCCATCGAGAATAAATGGATATTCAAGAAGAAGAATGACGCTGACGGTAATGTTACTCGACTTGTTGCGAAAGGTTTTCGACAAGTTCAAGGAGTTGACTACGATGAGACCTTCTCACCAGTAGCGATGCATAAGTCCGTCCGAATCATGTTAGCAATTGCTGCATTTTATGATTATGAAATTTGCCAAATGGATGTAAAGACTGCATTCCTGAATGGATTTATGGAAGAAGAGTTGTATATGATGTAACCTGAAGGTTTTATCGATCCAAAGGATGCTAACAAAGTGTGCAAGCTCCAGCGATCCATTTATGGACTGGTGCAAGCATATCGGAGTTGGAATAAAAGTTTTGATAGTATGATCAAAGCAGATGGTTTTATACAGACTTTTGGAGAAGCCTGTATTTACAAGAAAGTGAGTGGGAGCTCTGTAGAATTTCTAATATTATATGTGGATGACATATTATCGATTGGAAATGATATAGAATTTCTGGATAGCATAAAAGGATACTTCAATAAGAGTTTTTCAATGAAAGACCTCGGTGAAGCTGCTTATATATTGGGCATTAAGATCTATAGAGTTAGATCAAGACGCTTAATTGGACTTTCACAGAGCACATACCTTGACAAAGTTTTGCAGAAGTTCAAAATGGATCAAGCAAAGAAAGGGTTCTTGCCTGTGTTAAAAGGTGTGAAGTTGAGTCAGACTCAATGCCCGACCACTGCAGAAGATACAGAGAAGATGAAAAGGGTTCCCTATGCTTCAGCCATAGGCTCTATCATGTATGCAATGCGGTGTACCAGACCTGATGTGTGTCTTGCTATAAGTTTAGCAGGGAGGTAGCAAAGTAATCCAGGAGTGGATCACTGGACAACGGTCAAGAACATCCTGAAATATCTGAAAAGGACTGAGGATATGTTTCTCGTTTATGGAGGTGACAAAGAGGTCATCGTAAATGGTTACGTCGATGCAAGCTTTGACACCGATCCGGATGACTCTAATTAAGTCACAAACCGGATACGTGTTTATATTGAACGGTGGAGCTATCAGTTGGTGCAGTTCTAAGCAAAGCGCCGTGGCGGGATCTACGTGTGAAGCGGAGCACATAGCTGCTTCAGAAGCAGCAAATGAAGGAGTCTGGATGAAGGAGTTCATTTCCGATCTAGGTGTCATACCTAGTGCATCGGGTCCAATGAAAATCTTTTGTGACAATACTGGTGCAATTGCCTTGGCAAAGGAATCCAGATTTCACAAGAGAACCAAGCACATCAAGAGACGCTTCAATTCCATCCGTGATCAAGTCAAGGAGGGAGACATAGAGATTTGCAAGATACATACAGATCTGAATGTTGCAGACTCGTTGACTAAGCCTCTCTCACGAGCAAAACATGATCAGCACCAAGACTCTATCGGTGTTAGAATCATTACTGTGTAATCTAGACTATTGACTCTAGTGCAAGTGGGAGACTGAAGGAAATATGTCCCAGAGGCAATAATAAAGTTTTTATTTATATTTCCTTATATCATGATAAATGTTTATTATTCATGCTAGAATTGTATTAACCGGAAACTTGGTACGTGCGTGAATATATAGACAAACAGAGTGTCACTAGTATGCCTCTACTTGACTAGCTCGTTGAATCAAAGATAGTTAAGTTTCCTAGCCATTGACATGAGTTGCCATTTGATTAACGGGATCACATCATTAGAGAATGATGTGATTGACTTGACCCATTCCGTTAGCTTAGTATTTGATCGTTTAGTATATTGCTATTGCTTTCTTCATGACTTATACATGTTCCTATGACTATGAGATTATGCAACTCCCGAATACCGGAGGAACACTTTGTGTTCTACCAAACGTCACAACGTATCTGGGTGATTATAAAGGTGCTCTACAGGTGTCTCTGATGGTACTTGTTGGGTTCGCATAGATCAAGATTAGGATTTGTCACTTCCATTGTCGGAGAGGTATCTCTGGGCCCTCTCAGTAATGCACATCAATATAAGCCTTGCAAGAAATGTGATTAATGAGTTAGTTGCGGGATGATGCATTACATATTGAGTAAAGAGACTTGTCGGTAACGAGATTGAACTAGGTATTGAGATACCGACGATCGAATCTCGGGCAAGTAACATACCGATGACAAAGGGAACAACATATGTTGTTATGCGGTTTGACCGATAAAGATCTTCATAGAATATGTAGGAGCCAATATGAGCATCCAGGTTCCGCTATTTGTTATTGACTGGAGACGTGTCTCAGTCATGTCTACATAGTTATCGAACCCATAGGGTCCGCACGCTTAACGTTCAGTGACGATCAGTATTATGTGTTTATGCGTTTTGATGTACCGAAGGTAGTTCGGAGTCCCGAATATAAGCACAGACATCACGAGGAGTCTCGAAATGGTCGAGACATAAAGATTGATATATTGGATGACTATGTTTGGACAATGTAAGGGTTCCGAGTAAGTTTGGACATATACCGGAGTACCGGGGGGTTACCGGAACCCCCGGGGAGTGTAATGAGCCTTATGGGCCTTAGTGGAGAGAGAGAGGGGCGGCCAGGGCAGGCCGCATGCCCCTCCCCCTCTAGTCCGAATTGGACTAGGAAGGGGGCGGCGCCCCCCTTTTTCCTTCTCCCTCTCTCCTCCTTCCTTTTCTCCTACTCCTACTACATGGAAGGGGGGAATCCTACTCCCGGTGGGAGTAGGACTACCCATGGGACACGCCATAGGAGGGCCGGCCCTCCCCCTCCTCCACTCCTTTATATACGGGGGAGGGGGCACCCCATAGACACACAAGTTGATCATTGATCTCTTAGCCGTGTGCGGTGCCCCCTCCACCATAATCCACCTCGGCCATATCATCATAGTGCTTAGGCGAAGCCTTGCACCGGTAGCTTCATCATCATCGTCATCACGGCGTCGTGCTGACGAAGCTCTCCCTCGAAGCTCTACTGGATCGTGAGTTCGTGGGACGTCACCGAGCTGAACATGTGCAGATCGCGGAGGTGTCGTACGTTCGGTACTAGGATCGGTCGATCGTGAAGATGTACGACTACATCAACCGCCTTGTCATAACGCTTCCGCTTTCGGTCTACGAGGGTACGTGGACAACACTCTCCCCTCTCGTTGCTATGCATCACCATGATCTTGCATGTGCGTAGGAAATGTTTTGAAATTACTACTTTCCCCAACAGCTATGTACTCCGCTTCACACGTAGATCCCGCCACGACGCTCTGCTTGGAACTGCACCAACTTACATCTCCACCATTCAATATAAATACATATCCCGTTTGCAACTTTGAGTCATCCGGAGCAGCTTCAAAGCTTGCATCGACGTAACCATTTAGGACAAGCTCTTTTCCACCTCCATAAATGAGAAACATATCCTTAGTCCTTTTCTGGTATTTCAGGATGTTCTTGACCGCTGTCCAGTGATCCACTCCTGGATTACTTTGGTACCTCCCTGCTAAACTTATAGCAAGGCACATATCAGGTCTGTTACACAGCATTGCATCATGATAGAACCTATGGCTAAGGCATAGGGAATGACTTTCATTTCCTCTCTATCTTCTGCAGTGGTCGGGCATTGACTCTGACTCAACTTCACACCTTGTAACACAGGCAAGAACCCTTTCTTCAACTGATCCATTTAAAAATTCTTGAAAACTTTATCAAGGTATGTGCTTTTTGAAAGTCCAATTAAGTGTCTTGATCTATCTCTATAGATCCTGATGCCCAATATATAAGCAGCTTCACCGAGGTGTTTCATTGAAAAATTCTTATTCAAGTATCCTTTATTGCTATCCATAAATTTTGTATTATTTCCAATCAACAATATGCCATCCACATATAACATTAGAAATGCAAAATAGCTCCCACTAACTTTCTTGTAAATACAGGCTTCTCTAAAAGTCTGTATAAAACCATATGCTTTGATCACACTATCAAAGCGTATATTCCAACTCCGAGAGACTTGCACCAGTCCATAAATGGATCGCTAGAGCTTGCACACTTTGTTAGCACCTTTAGGATCGACAAAACCTTCTGGTTGCATCATATACAACTCTTTTTCAAGAAATCCATTAAGGAATGCAGTTTTGACATCCATTTGCCAAATTTCATAATCATAAAATGTGGCAATTGCTAACATGATTCAGACAGACTTAAGCATCGCTACGGGTGAGAAGGTCTCATCATAGTCAACTCCTTGAAATTGTCGAAAACCTTTTGCAACAGGTCGAGCTTTGTTGATAGTAACATTACATCAGCGTCAATCTTCTTCTTGAAGATCCATTTATTCTCTATGGCTTGCCGATCATCGGGCAAGTCAACCAAAGTCCACACTTTGTTCTCATACATGGATCCCATCTCAGATTTCATGGCCTCAAGCTATTTCACAGAATCTGGGCTCATCATCGCTTCCTCATAGTTCGTAGGTTCGTCATGGTCTCGTAACATGACTTCTAGAACAGGATTACCGTACCACTCTGGCGCGAAACGTATTTTGGTTGACCTACGAGGTTCGGTAGTAACTTGATCTGAAGTTTCATGATCATCATCATTAGCTTCCTCACTAATTGGTGTAGGAATCACTGGAACTGTTTTCTGTGATGAACTACTTTCCAATTCGGGAGATGGTACAATTATGTCAGGACCCTGATTCCAAGTCACATCGACCTAGCCGGTAACACCTCATATCACTTTGCGCCTCACGCACGGTATTCCCACGGTGTCGCCTTACCATGGCCCGGGACCGCTTATGCCTTTTGGCTCACGATATGATAGTGTCGCTAGCATCCATATGACAGAGAACCCGGGCCGACATGGCTAGTCATGAAACCAAAGCGGCACTAACCCATGGGGACAGGCATACATGAATCACATCGAACATGTCGGTCATCAACGTGTGAATCCTGGCTGTAGCACTGGCTAACAGACTCCGGTATCCCGTCTTTGTAGCAGGCTAGGCAGACTCGGATGTCACCGCGTGACATTTCCCGAAGGACAGGCACAACAACGAAGTGAAACACATGCCGACTAGTCAAGTGCCCAGAGCAAGTAGTCTTTGGGCTAGCAGGACTCCGTGAACCGGGCTGTAGCGGACTACTATCGCCAGAAGCACTAGACTACATTTCCCCATATGAGAGGCTGCCAAGGATAAACAACTAGATTGTCGGATCCCACACATACCAAGCATTTCAAACATACACACAATATGCTCAATATGTGTAAATACAACATGGCATCACAACATAACTCTGCGACTCAAATATTTATTCATTAGGCTCCGAGGAGCGAGATATTACAAACATGGGTCTCATGACCCAACACTCAGAGCATTCAAGTCAAAGCACAATCGAAAGCTTAACATGTCTGAGTACAGACATCTACAAATGAAAGAGGCTGAGAAGCCTGACTATCTACCAGATCCTGCCGAGGGCACAAGATCGTAGCTGAGGTAACAAGCTAAACGTCGAAGTCCAAGCGGAACTACTAGCGAGACTGACGTCTCTCTGCAAAACATAAAATAAGCAAACGTGAGTACAAACGTACTCAGCAAGACTTACATCAGAACTAAATACATATGCATCATTATCAACAAAGGGGGTGGTGGAGTTTGACTGCAGCAAGCCAGCTATGACTCGGTGGCTATCCTGAACTACGACTGCAAGTAACTCTTTTGAGGTGGCGCACACGATTCCACATATTCACCATATCAATACACTACTATGGACCCAATCCCGTCTTCCTACGAGAACGCCATCCATAGCACTCACGCTTATCTTGCGCATTTTAGAGTATCCACTTTCACTTGTCTATGAACTGATATAGGCAACCCAGAAGTCCTTTTCCGCGGACACGGCTATTCGAATAGATCATATTAACCCAGCAGGGGTGTACTTCTTCACGCACGCTCTCGCCACTTACCGCCATGTACACCTCGTGTATCTCGGCAACCTTCAAGCGGAAGCCTGGCAAGGGAGTCGGCCACGACCTGACTAACCACACAAGTCTCTAGTCCAGGTTTATCGCCTATTCGGGTTCCATCCGCAAGGAGATCCGCCGGGTGTCGCCACGGCCCCAAACGATGTGAGCAGGGTTCCCGAGACACCAAACGGGCGCCCGGTACACCGTGCCATGGTGTATCTACCGCAACATAGCCCACCCCTAGGGTCAGCGCCACGCACGGCCCCCAACACATATCCTACAAACACCGTAAACTAGTTGCAACTCCCGGACGAGATCGAGTTGATAAATAAGTCGAGAGGGCACTTAAGCATTCCAATGCGTGGTAGTAGCTGTTCATGGATCACAAACACGTAACTCAGTTCGAGGACGGTTTCAATGAGACAACCCACCATGTACTCCTACATGGCCTCTCACCGCTACCTTTACCAAATCATGTTCACACACTTAGCTCACACACAGAGGACATGTTCACACACCATTCCAATTCATTCCCGATGAATCGACCGACACAACTCTAAGCAATAGCAGGCATGACAAACAAGCATGAATGAGTAGGCACATCGTGGCTCAAACAACTCCTACTCATGCTAGTGGGTTTCATCTAATTCTTGTGGAATGACAGTCATGCAGAGGATAAAGGGGTTCAGCTACCGCAGCAAGTAACACATGAGTCGTTGTTGTCCTAATGCAGAAAATAGAGCAGGAGCGAGAGATTGGGATTATATCGAATGAACAAGGGGTTTTTGCTTGCAGGCACTTCAAGATAATATAGTTCTTCATCGGTGTCATCGAACTCATCGTCGGAACCACGTCTATCGAGAGGGGACAAACACCGGCAACTGAGAAAGAAACACAATCAATGCAATGCGCAATATGATGCATGCTCATGACATGGCAACATGCTAGTGTTTTGATCTAATGCAGCTAACAACAAAGTTAAATGAAGTTGGTTTGAACCCTAAGTTCAAATCCAAACTCCATATGTGAAATCCAAATGCCATTTATATGATTTGTTCTATACAGCAGCTATAAGTTGTTCTAACATGCATGAAAATGGTACAGATGGATAGATTGGATTTTTCTGATCATTTTTCATATATAAATTGTTTCAATCTGAGCTACGGTTGAATTTCAATGATTTATTGAAGTTTAGGCCTTTTCCTGGATTTTCTGATTAATTTTAAATCCAGAAAATGAATAACTACGTCTGCACTGCGTCACTGTGACGCCAGCAAGTCAACTGGGCGCCCGAGGTCAAACCTGACCCGTGGGGTCCATTGGTCAGTGAGACATACACTAATCCCGCGTTGACTCGGGCTTTGACCCGCTGCTGGGCCCGCCGCCGGTGTCTAAGGGTGGTTTAGCTGGCGGTAATTAGCGCTAATTACGCGGCCACGTCGGCACGCCGGAGTTTGGCCGGCGGCGACCTCAAGCCGCGGCAGAGTCCGCTCGGAATTGAGCTACGGGTGACGGTTTCGAGCGAGGTTTGCGGCTATGGGTTTCTGGCGCTTGCGCGCATCCAGTGATAGCATCAGGAGGGTGAGACGTGGCCTGAGTCGAGCGCAGCATCGACTTCGGCGGCGGCCGGAGTTCGGGATAGCGCGGGCGTGGGGCTGCAGCTCGCGTTCGAGCGAACGGAGAGCACAAGCGGTAGCTACGGGGCAGCAGGAGCTCGACCACATGCTCAGACGTGACGTTGCTCCACTGTAACGATGACGACGACAAACGCGACGGCCGGAGCTTGCGGCCAGGACGGCGAGGTCAGTTAGCGGACGAGCGCGACCAGGAAAGTAGGGGGAAACGACGACGGAGCTCATCGCGAGTTTGTAGGGAGGGTAAGTGGGCTCGGGGACGTCCTGTCAGCGGCGAATTCGGCGACGGCGTTTGGTGGCCGAGGCGGTGAGGAAGATGGCGATGGCGGCAACGCTGCAGGGCATCCGGGGCGCGTTCTTCGGCTTGGAGATTCACGGCGTCGAGGCGGAGCTAGTGGATGCAGCCACGGGGCATGGGGCAGTGGTAGACGCGGTGCTACACGTTCACGGGACGGCGGTCGGCAGCTGCGCTCGGACACGAGCGAGGAGAGAGCAGAGGGGGGAGATGCGGAGAGGGGAATCGCCACGGGAGAGAGAAGGAGAGGGCCAGGGGGTGCGTGGCGGCTTTTGCCGGTCCAGGTGTCGGGGGACTGAAGCAGGCAGGGTGGAGGTGGCCTGTGCGTGGCCAGCAGGCGGCGAGCACGCGCCCCTGCCCTTCTGTCCAAGGAGGAAGACGACAGGGAGCCAGGCGGTGGTGGGCTGGGCCGAAACAGGAGCTGGGCCGGAGCGGCTGCGGGTAGGTGGCCCAGGTAGTCCTCTCTCTCTCTCTCTCTCTCTTTTATTTTCTGTTTCTATTTTCTATCTTTGTTTCTGGATTTAGTAAAAATACTAAACCTTATCTAAAAATCCTGAAATAAATTGTGGGAAAGGTTGAAATATTTTTCAACAGCCCTCAACCATTATCAGAATTATTTGGGCAAATAAAATATTTATAACATTTAAATGCCCAAATTCAAATACTTTATGATTTAATTCAATGACCAAATATGTCATGAAAAAATGTGCAACACCTCTGGTTATGGTTACTAGCATCATCCAGAAATGATGAACATTTTTGAAAGCCATTTGGACTTACTGAAAATATTTTAGGTGAACCTTGTGAATTCCTTTAATGCTAGGGTTTGGACAATCCCCATTTCAGGTTTAAAAGAAATTTAAACATGATGCAACACAAGACTAACTAACCCAGAGCAGATCAGAACTAGGGTTGTGACAACTCACCCCTATTAAATAAGAATCTCGTCCCGAGATTCAGGACGTGAGGTAAGAAGACAGAGGGGCACAAAACTATCACAATCTTCTTGATCCAATTACCCTTCTCGAAGATGTTGATTGATTCCATCATCTTGGTCTTGACGTCTTTGCTTTCGAGATCTTCACTCGAAACGAAAACTGAAAGAGGGGGAAACCCTACAGGATTTAATCTTCTTGAAGATCGAGCAACTCAAGATCAGTTCATGGAGTGAGACGTAAGAGCATCTCTTGAGTTGAGACACCAAACACGCATTAGGAATGATGGAAAAGAAACGGATGACGAAGGTTCAAATTGGTAGGCGACCGTTCCACGCTTAAGTAAAATGGTGCATGGTTTCAAAGTAACAAGGAGATGATTGCCATGATTCCATAACGGAACACCTTAGGAAAGGTGACTCGTAGAGCTGTGCCCTTAGGTGGCAAAAAAGAATTACTTTTGATCCATAGATCATTGACACTCTTCGTACCAACTTAAGGCAATTTACAACTGATCATTGAAAGAGTTCGAAGGAATGGCATACCCGGACTAGGATGGATGATGTGGACTACCTTGTTGAAGACAACGCAATGGATGATTTGCTTATCATCGGAAATGGATGGGACCCATGGTAGGATCACCCCTGAAGATGATCCCGAACAACAATTGCTGAGAAGGCAATCCAAGGAAGATTGGCACAAGGCGGTGCAAGCTGGGAACAGAATGCAAATGTCGGAAAGGTTCCAACCATCATATCTGCCTGAGATACAGATCCGGTTGGTGATAGGATACTTCAGATTCAGCATGTCTGAAAGAAAGTTTGCAACACGATTCGACGAGATGGCGTTGCGGGATTCTCGAGGAATGAACTAAGATAGCAAGCTCCAAAACACGAGCTGGTTCTGCTAAACACATGTGAACACGCTGTCTCAGACAAGCATGACCACATGGTAGTCTTATGATAAAACACTACCAAGTTCAGGTGGGGGAACCATCATCGAGGATATCAAAGTCTTTCCATAAGTCCGGATTAGCTCTTATGAAGGGACTCCTTCTCCTTGAGCAAATCAGCCAGTGGCTTGGTGTGCTAGGAACACATATGGAGTGGAGGCGGCCAACCTATCAAACCATAGAGCACTTCGCACGTGCATGGCTGACTTGAGATGGTTCTAGAGGAAACAAAAACAATCTTTCTCGAACTCATGGCGACAACTTACACCTAAAGCACATGAATTCGAGGAAGTCACTTCTTCCATCCAAGCATAAGCTTCATGAACGGAACACGAAGGCATTTCTTACAAAGTTTCCAACACTAGGTTGATGTTCAACATGAGTCATGGAGGAGACAAAATGCTGCTGATGGGCTCAACAACAACTCATCGGAATTTCCATATCACTGGACTTCCACCATCATGTGAACACGGTGATAGCATTGGTCAGACCAAAAGATGTAATGGGGTATGCTCGAGGGATCAACCACAAGTAAGACAACATTATGAACATCGTTGGTTCTGATTTGACTTAATAATAGCCCATACTCAAGTCAAAGTTTGATAAGACAATAGGTTCAACAACTGATCACGGGGATCATTTGATGAAGATATCATATTTCTTCAACACACACGCATACTCAAGGATATCCCTTTGTGATGAACTAAGTTCAGCAAAGCTTTTATCTTCCAACTCTCCAAGTTGTTGTTCAGCTTATCCAACCAGCTCAGGGATATCCAACAAGGATTCTTGGAGAAGGGGTGGTTTACAAGAAACCAACTTGCTCACGAAGTTAACATAGCGGTCAGGTGACAACCTGGTAGCACTTCCAAGAAGATATTTGGAAAGTCACGAACCACCGATATATTACTAGGCTCGAGAACAATCTTGCTTTTCAGGGCAAGACGATATGATCAGAAGAGTAGGGGATTGACACAATCCTAACTCATTGATCGAAGGGTGCACCAGGAAAAACGGACTAGGTAGCACGATCAATCTTAGGATGATGATTCAATAACCAACACGCTAAGAATGAAATTATTGTCCATTTACTACCAAGCAACGAGGTTGCTAGGAGTATTGATTTCACACATCAAAATTCATTTGTCGGTATTCCGGTTGCAATAACACGGGACCGGGGAATGAACGATGATGGCGAGAGTATCACTGCATCAAGAATTCATAAGAGAAGGTGCAATTCTCATGACGTTCCTGACATAAAGAGGGAAATACTTCGGGGTGGAACAGAATCAAAAGCTGGATTGGCATTTTGATCTGTGGAATACAACTGCTTTGACCCAATCCTAGATATGGATGAGGTACTAGAGTTTGTCTCTCCTAGTCATTCCGGAATAGAATGGCTTGATGGACCACAAGGATAATAGGCATCGATAAACACGATCGCACACATACCCTTGACTATCAACTGATAGACGGGGATCGGAATACAACTAAGGAGGAACAACTCGAAGAACATATAACTTTTCGAGTTGTGGAGGCATGGATTAGTATATCGAGCAAAGCTCAACATTTCTCCCGGATAACCCATGCAGAGAAGGTAGAACTGGCAGAGTCACAATATGAATGGAGTACTCCTCAAGAGCACTCTGGTTGTGATCTTTTGGTTCAAGAGAACTTCTACCAAAATGGTTCATGGTATTTGGAAGAAGGATATACCACGGACCTCGAGGACTATCGCAAAGGTTACTAATATCCTAAAGGTACGAGCAACACTATCAACACGAGGTAAGTAGAGTGAATCTTGGGTCAAGAACCCAGGAGTAGAATACCTACTACTAAATGGCATCACAGGATGCTTTCGAGAATAATGGCCAGAATCATCACACTGGGGACACAAAGCACGGCTGGATTACTAAGTGACTCCCTAAACACCTAGGGTCATAATAATAGCTCCAACATATATGTCAAGGCAAGGATTACCTCAACAGACGAATAGTGTGCTTAATCTGACCAAAAGGACACCATGAACAGGAAGGAGAATTTGCAAATGCATCAGATAGTTTAGAAACCTGGGATGACTCGGACAGCATAACAGCTGTAATGCTCAAAAAGATTTGAGACATCATGCAAAATGGTGGCATAACCACTCTACAACATCATGACAAGATTCTGAGATCAACAGTTAACATACAGAAATAGTAGGTACTGAGCTGGGGCTTAAATCCAACAATCTTAAAGGTCTAGGGATTAGTAACACGTCATCCTGATAGATAGATGAGAAGGCCTAGTTCTTAATCCCCGTAGAAGAGAAGAGGATGACTCAGATTAGAAGGCCATGAGGTATAAGGAGTAAAAAGAGCCTTACGTTCCCTTCCACAATCAATTCCCTTACATAACTAAAGCATTTCTAGACACAACTTCGACCGGTTTGGCTTGGTAGACCTACAGGCAGTCAGGCTCTGATACCAACGATGTCAGGACCCCGATTCCAAGTCACATCGACCTAGCTGGTAACACCTCATATCACTTTGCGGCCTCACGCACGGTAATCCCACGGGTGTCGCCTTACCATGGCCCGGGACCGTTTGCGCCTTTTGGCTCACGTATATGATAGTGTCGCTAGCATCCATATGACAGAGAACCCGGGACGATATGGCTAGTCGTGAAACCAAAGCGGCACTAACCCATGGGGACAGACATACATGAATCACATCGAACATGTCGGTCATCAACGTGTGAATCCGGCTGTAGCACTGGCTAATGTAACTCCGGTATCCCGGCTGTAGCAGCTAGGCAGGACTGGATGTCACCGCGTGACATTTCCCGGGATGATACAGAACGAAGTGAAACACATGCCGGCCAGTCAAGTGCCCAGCGGTAGTCTTTGGGCTAGCGAGGACTCCGGTGAACCGGCTGTAGTGGACTACTATCGCTCAGAAGCACTAGACTACATTTCCCCATATGAGAGGCTGCCAAGGATAAACAACTAGATTGTCGGATCCCACACATACCAAGCATTTCAAACATACACACAATATGCTCAAGATGTGTAAATACAACATGGCATCACAACATAACTCTACGACTCAAATATTTATTCATTAGGCTCGAGGAGCGAGATATTACAAACATGGGTCTCATGACCCAACACTCGAAACATACAAGTCAAAGCACAATCGAAGCTTAACATGTCCGAGTACGACATCTACAAATGAAAGAGGCCGAGAAGCCCGACTATCTACCGAGATCTGCCGAGGGCACAAGATCGTAGCTGAGGTAACAAGCTAAACGTCAAGTCCAAGCGAACTACTAGCGAGACCGACGCCTCTCGCAAAACATAAAATAAGCAAACGTGAGTACAAACGTACTCAGCAAGACTTACATCGAACTAAATACATATGCATCATTATCAACAAAGGGGTGGTGGAGTTTGACTGCGCAGCAAGCCAGCTATGACTCGTGGCTATCCTGAACTACATTGCAAGTAACTCTTTTGAGGTGGCGCATACGATTCCACATATTCACCATATCAATACACTACTATGGACCCAATCCGCCTTCCCACGAGAACGCCATCCATAGCACTCACGCTTATCTTGCGCATTTTAGAGTATCCACTTTCACTTGTCTATGAACTGATATAGGCAACCCGAAGTCCTTTTCATGGACACGGCTATTCAATAGATCATATTAACCCAGCAGGGTGTACTTCTTCACGCGCTCTCGCCACTTACCGCCATGTACACCTCGTGTATCTCGGCAACCTTCAAGCGAAGCTTTGGCAAGGAGTCGGCCACGACCGACTAACCACACAAGTCTCTAGTCCAGGTTTATCGCCTATTCGGGTTCCATCCGCAAGGAGATCCGGCCGGGTGTCGCCACGGCCCCAAACGATGTGAGCAGGGTTCCCGAGACACCAAGCGGGCGCCGGTACACCGTGCCACGGTGTATCTACCGCAACATAGCCCACCCCTAGGGTCAGCGCTACGCACGGCCCCCAACACATATCCTACAAACACCAGAAACTAGTTGCAACTCCTGGACAGAGATCGAGTTGATTAATAAGTCGAGAGGGGCACTTAAGAATTCCAATGCGTGGTAGTAGCTGTTCATGGATCACAAACACAGAACTCAGTTCCTGAGGACGGTTTCAATGAGACAACCCACCATGTACTCCTACATGGCCTCTCACCGCTACCTTTACCAAATCGTGTTCACACACTTAGCTCACACACAGTAGGACATGTTCACACACCATTCCAATTCATTCCCGAGGAATCAGACCTGACACAACTCTAAGCAATAGCAGGCATGACAAACAAGCATGAATGAGTAGGCACATCAGGGCTCAAACAACTCCTACTCATGCTAGTGGGTTTCATCTAATTATTGTGGAATGACAGTCATGCGAGAAGATAAAGGGTTCGCTACATGAGCAAGTAACACATGAGTTGTTGTTGTCCTAATGCAGTAAAATAGAGCAGGAGCGAGAGAGTGGGATTATATCGGAATGAACAAGGGGTTTTTGCTTGCCCGCACTTCAAGATAATATAGTTCTTCATCGGTGTCATCGAACTCATCGTCGGAACCACGTCTATCGAGAGGGGACAAACACCGGCAACTGAGAAAGAAACACAATCAATGCAATGCGCAATATGATGCATGCTCATGACATGGCAACATGCTGGTGTTTTGAGCTAATGCAGCTAACAACAAATTTAAATGAAGTTGGTTTGAACCCTAAGTTCAAATCCAAACTCCATATGTGAAATCCAAATGCCATTTATATGATTTGTGCTAAACAGCAGCTATAAGTTGTTCTAACATGCATGAAAATGGTACAGATGGATAGATTGGATTTTTCTGATCATTTTTCATATATAAATTGTTTCAATCTGAGCTACGGTTGAATTTCTATGATTTATTGAAGTTTAGGCCTTTTCTTGGATTTTCTGATTAATTTTAAATCCAGAAAATGAATAATCATACAAGATCCTTCCACTTGTGGACGTCAGCAAGTCAACTGGGCGCCCCAGGTCAAACCTGACCCGTGGGGTCCATTGGTCAGTGAGACATACACTAATCCCGCGTTGACTCGGGCTTTGACCCGCTGCGGGGCCCGCTGTCAGTGTCTAAGGGTGGTTTAGCTGGCGGTAATTAGCGCTAATTACGCGGCCACGTCGGCACGCCGGAGTTTGGCCGGCGGCGACCTCAAGTCGCGGCAGAGTCTGCTAAGAATTGAGCTACGGGCGACGGTTTCGAGCGAGGTTTGCGGCTATGGGTTTCTGGCGCTTGCGCGCATCCAGTGGTAGCATCAGGAGGGTGAGACGTGGCCTGAGTCGAGCGCAGCGTCGACTTCGATGGCGGCCGGAGTTCGGGATAGCGTGGGCGTGGGGCTGCAGCTCGCGTTCGAGCGAACGGAGAGCACAGGCGGTAGCTACGGGGCAGCAGGAGCTCGACCACATGCTCAGACGTGACGTTGCTCCACCGTAACGACGACGACGACAAACGCGACGGCCGGAGCTTGCGGCCAGGACGGCGAGGTCAGTTAGCGGACGAGCGCGACCAGGAAAGTAGGGGGAAACGATGATGGAGCTCACCGCAAGTTTGTAGGGAGGGTAAGTGGGCTCGGGGACGTCCTGTCGGCGGCGAATTCGGCGACGGCGTTTGGTGGCCGAGGCGGTGAGGAAGATGGCGATGGCGGCGACGCTGCAGGGCATCCGGGGCGCGTTCTTCGGCTTGGAGATTCACGGCGTCGAGGCGGAGCTAGTGGATGCAGCCACGGGGCATGGGGTAGTGGTAGACGCGGTGCTACACGTTCACAGGACGGCGGTCGGCAGCTGCGCTCGGACACGAGCGAGGAGAGAGCAGAGGGGGGGGGGAGATGCAGAGAGGGGAATCGCCACGGGAGAGAGAAGGAGAGGGCCAGTGGGTGCGTGGCGGCTTTTGCCGGTCCAGGCGTCGGGGGAGTGAAGCAGGCAGGGTGGAGGTGGCCTGCGCGTGGCCAGCAGCCGGCGAGCACGCGCCCCTGTCCTTTCTGTCCAAGGAGGAAGACGACAGGGAGCAAGGCGGTGGTGGGCTGGGCCGAAACAGGAGCTGGGCTGGAGCGGCTGCGGGTAGGTGGCCCAGGTAGTCCTTCTCTCTCTCCCTCTTTTATTTTCTGTTTCTATTTTCTATCTTTGTTTCTGGATTTAGTAAAAATACTAAACCTTATCTAAAAATCCTGAAATAAATTGTGGGAAAAGTTGAAATGTTTTTCAACAGCCCTCAACCATTATCAGAATTATTTGGGCAAATAAAATATTTATAACATTTAAATGCCCAAATTCAAATACTTTATGATTTAATTCAATGACCAAATATGTCATGAAAAAATGTGCAACACCTCTGGTTATGGTTACTAGCATCATCCAGAAATGATGAACATTTTTGAAAGCCATTTGGACTTACTGAAAATATTTTAGGTGAACCTAGTGAATTCCTTTAATGCTAGGGTTTGGACAATCCCCATTTCAGGTTTAAAAGAAATTTAAACATGATGCAACACAAGACTAACTAACCCAGAGCAGATCAGAACTAGGGATGTGACAAATTACCTGATCAAGTTCTACTTTCCTCCCACTCACTTCTTTCGAGACAAACTCCTTCTCTAGAAGGGATCCATTTTTAGCAACGAATATCTTGCCTTCGGATCTGTGACAGAAGGTGTACCCAACATTTTCCTTTGGGTATCCTATGAAGACGCATTTCTCCGATTTGGGTTCGAGCTTATCAGGTTGAAGGTTTTTCACATAAGCATCGCAGCCCCAAACTTTAAGAAACGACAGCTTATGTTTCTTGCTAAACCACAATTCATATGGTGTCGTCTCAACAGATTTAGATGGTGCCCTATTTAACTTGAATGCAACCATCTCTAAAGCATAACGCCAAAATTATAGTGGTAAATCGGTAAGAGACATCATAGATCGCGCCATATCTAATAAAGTACGGTTACGACGTTCGGACACACCATTAAGCTGTGGTGTTCCAGGTGGCATGAGTTGCGAAACTATTCCACATTGTTTCAAATGAAGACCAAACTCATAACTCAAATATTCTCCTCCACGATCAGATCATAGAAACTTTATTTTCTTGTTATGATGATTTGCCACTTCACTCTAAAATTCTTTGAACTTTTCAAATGTTTCAGACGTATGTTTCGTTAAGTAAATATAAGCATATCTGCTCAACTCATTGGTGAAGGTCAGAAAATAATGATACCCGCCGCGAGCCTCAAACTCATTGGACCGCATACATCAGTATGTATTATTTCCAATAAGTCAGTGGCTCGCTCCATTGTTCCGGAGAACAGAGTCTTAATCATCTTGCCCATGAGGCATGGTTCGCAAGCATCAAGTGATTCATAATCAAGTGATTCCAAAAGCCCATCAGCATGGAGTTTCTTCATGCGCTTTACACCAATATGACCTAAACGGTAGTGCCACAAATAAGTTGCACTATCATTATTAACTTTGCATCTTTTGGCTTCAATATTATGAATATGTGTATCACTACGATCGAGATTCAACAAAAATAGACCACTGATCAAGGGTGCATGACCATAAAAGATATTACTCATATAAACAGAAAAACATTATTCTCTGATTTAAATGAATAACCGTCTCGCAACAAACAAGATCTAGATATAATGTTCATGCTCAATGCTGGCAGCAAATAACAATTATTCAGGTCTAAAACTAATCCCGAAGGTAGATGTAGAGGTAGCGTGCCGACGGCGATCACATCAACCTTGGAAACATTTCCGACGTGCATCCTCACCTCGTCCTTAGCCAATCTTCATTTAATCTGTAGCCCCTGTTTCGAGTTGCAAATATGAGCAACAGTACCAGTATCAAATACCCAGGCGCTACTACAAGCATTAATAAGGTACACATCAATAACATGTATATCAAATATACCTTTTACTTTGACATCCTTCTTATCTGCCAAATACTTGGGGCAGTTCCACTTCCAGTGACCAGTTGATGACCCACAAGTATAGGGGATCTATCGTAGTCCTTTCGATAAATAAGAGTGTCGAACCCAACGAGGAGCAGAAGGAAATGACAAGCGGTTTTCAGTAAGGTATTCTCTGCAAGCACTGAAATTATCGGTAACAGATAGTTCTGTGATAAGGTAATTTGTAACGGGTAACAAGTAACAAAAGTAAAAAAGGTGCAACAAGGTGGCCCAATCCTTTTTGTAGCAAAGGACTAGCCTGGACAAACTCTTATATAAAGGAAAATGCTCCCGAGGACACATGGGAATTATCGTCAGGCTAGTTTTCATCACGCTCATATGATTCGCGTTCGTTACATTGATAATTTGATATGTGGGTGGACCAGTGCTTGGGTACTGCCCTTCCTTGGACAAGCATCCCACTTATGATTAACCCCTCTTGCAAGCATCCGCAACTACAAAAGAAGTATTAAGGTAAACCTAACAATAGCATGAAACATATGGATCCAAATCAGCCCCTTACGAAGCAACGCATAAACTAGGGTTTAAGCTTCTGTCACTCTAGCAACCCATCATCTACTTATTACCTCCCAATGCCTTCCCCTAGGCCCAAACAATGGTGAAGTTTCATGTAGTCGACATTCACATAACACCACTAGAGGAAAGACAATACATCTCATCAAAATATCGAACGAATACCAAATTCACATGACTACTTATAGCAAGACTTCTCCCATGTCCTCAGGAACAAACGTAACTACTCACAAATCATATTCATGTTCATAATCAGAGGGGTATTAATATGCATAAAGGATCTGAACATATAACCTTCCACCAAATAAACCAACGAGCATCAACTACAAGGAGTAATCAACACTACTAGCAACCCACAGGTACCAATCTAAGGTTTTGAGACAAAGATTGGATACAAGAGATGAACTAGGGTTTGAGATGAGATGGTGCTGGTGAAGATGTTGATGGAGATTGACCCCCTCCCAATGAGAGGATCGATGGTGATGACGATGGTGATGATTTCCCCCTCCCGGAGGGATGTTTCCCTCGCAAAACAGCTCCGCCAGAGCCCTAGATTGGTTTCGCCAGGTTCCGCCTCGAGACGGTGGCGCTTTGTCCCGAAAGCTTCCTTCTTATTTTTTACAGGGCGAAAGACTTCATATAGCCAAAGATGGGCACCGAAGGCCTGCGAGGGGGCCCACGAGGCAGGGGGCGCGCCCAGGGGGTAGGGCGCCTCCCCTCCCCCCCCCCCCCACCCTGGTGGATGGTGGGTGGCCCCCCTCTGGTACTTTCTTCGCCCAATATTTTTTATATATATTCCAAAAATGACTTTCATGGAGTTTCAGGACTTTTGGAGTTGAGCAGAATAGGTCTCTAATATTTGCTCCTTTTCCAGTCCAGAATTCCAGCTGCCGGCATTCTTCCTCTTCGTGTAAACCTTGTAAAATAAGAGAGAATAGGCATAAGTATTGTGACATAATGTGTAATAACATCTCATAATGCAATAAATATCGATATAAAAGCATGATGCAAAATGGGCGTATCAACTTCCCCAAGCTTAGACCTCGCTTGTCCTCAAGCGGAACCCGATATCGAAAAGTATGTCCACATGTTTAGAGATAAAGGTGTCAATAAAATAAAATATGGAAATGAGGGCATCATGATCATTCTTATAACAGCAATATATATATACATACATATATATATATATATATATATATATATATATATATATATATATATATATATATATATATTGTCATATGATTTCTTATGCTAAAGTAACAATCTATTCACAACTTAAAGTATGAATAAGAAACTTCATTGAAAACTAACAAACTATGATCTCGGTCATTGAAGCAATTGTAATTTATCATAACATCGGAAAGAGTCAATATAAGAGCTTTTCAGCAAGTCCACATACTCAACTATCATTTAGTCTTTCACAATTGCTAACACTCACACAATACTTATGGGTATGGAGTTTTAATCGGACACAGAGAAAGATAGGGGCTTATAGTGTTGCCTCCCAACCTTTTACCTCAAGGGTAACGTCAACAATAATAGTTTATGATAACTTACATCCAATTGGATATATATATCAGGATCTTTCCAACACAATGTGCTTGCCAAAGGATAAAATGTAAAAAGGAAAGGTGAAGATCACCATGACTCTTGTATAATGTATAAGATAAGAATAAAAGATAGGCCCTTCGCAGAGGGAAGCAGAGGTTTTCATGTGCTTTTATAGTTAAATGAACAAAATCTTAATGCGAAAGAACATCACTTTATATTGCCACTTGTGATAGGGACCTTTATTATGCAGTCCGTCGCTTTTATTGCTTCCATATCACAAGATCGTATAAAGCTTATTTTCTCCACACTAATAAATCATACATATTTACAGAGCAATTTTTATTGCATGCAACAGTGACAACTTACTTGAAGGATCTTACTCAATCCATAGGTAGATATGGTGGACTCTCATGGAAAAACTGGGTTTAAGGATATTTGGAAGCACAAGTAGTATCTCTACTTGGTGCAAAGAATTTGGCTAGCATGAGGGGGAAAGGCAAGCTCAACATGTTGGATGATCCATGACAATATACTCTATTTCGGATATAAGAAAACATAACCCATTACGTTGTCTTCCTTGTCCAACATCAACTTTTAGCATATCATATTTTAATGAGTGCTCACAATCATAAAAGATGTCCAAGATAGTATATTTATATGTGAAAACCTCTCTTTCTTTATTACTCCTATTAATTGCAACGATGACCAAAACTATGTTTGTCAACTCTCAACAACTTTTATTCATCATACTCCTTATATGTGAAGTCATTACTTTCCACAAGATCAATATGATCTCTTTAATTCTTTTTATTCTTTCTGTTCTCTTTTATTTTTATTCCCTTAAGATCATAGCAAGATAATCAAGCCCTCGACTCAAAACTAATCTTTATTATATATAGCTCACGAACTCGATTACATAGAAGGATCATAAAGCAAAACTCGAAACTAAATCATACTAAAACTTTATTCTACTAGATCAATATATGACCAAAAGGATCGAACTAAGAAAAATGGTAAAGATAGAAGTGTGATGGTGATACGGTACCGGGGCACCTCCCCCAAGCTTGGCAGTTGCCAAGGGGAGAGCCCATACCCATGTGCTTATGTCTCTTTCTTCGGAGGTGGTGATGAAGGAGTTGTTGATGACGTAGGCTTGTCGTCCAACTTCAAGCGTAGGAGGTTCTCCAACTTACGAATAATACCCTTGAGTGCGGTGATATGCTCTTGCAACAGAATATTTTCACAAGTTAGATACTTGTTCCGCACCCGAACTATTTCGATCATCCTGAAAGCTTCAATTTCAGCAGGGGTAAGAAGATTGTAATGAGGTTGAAGGATGTCTTCTTCTTCTGCTGTCGGAGCTTGATCCTCCATGGCCTTCTTGATCCTATCATCTTTGTTGATCTCCCCGGGTTCTTCTTGTTGAGTTCTACGGTAGGGTGCGTCGACTACAAATTAAAAATTCCTACGCGCAGAACATCCAGGAACATGCTACGGGAGATGGATCATAGTTCGTTACCACTAGACGCGCGGTGTCGTGCAGCGGAAGAAGAGTTGGGGCAGCGCGTCCGCGTGGATCGTCTCCTCCTCGTTCGATCTCCTTCGAGCGGCCTGTCGTCCGATCCCACGTACGAGTTCGCCGGAGCGGCACAAGTGCACCGCCTCTAACGGTATCCGCGCGTGCGGGAGGAACACCGAGCGGCGGACTGCTAGGTCCGATCACACAGTCGGCGGCAAGTGGAGGTGGCTCCTGAGGCCGAAGCGATCAACCTCCTGAGGCCGAAGCGATCTGTCTCCTGAGGCCAAAGCGTTCTCACCCCTTAGGCAAAAAGCCATCGCGAGTGTGCCGCACCTCCACTTTATATAGGCGTCCGTCGCGGGCTCAACACTTGGGCCTTGCACGGACCCTAAAGCCCAAAGTCTACTCGGTCACGTTCCTAGTCGAGTTCGGATCACATCCGACCAGTGTCCTACGAACCGACCTCGTAGGTTCCTTCCCTTAAGCGCACGACCCCTTAGGTTCAAGTCGGCTTGGTCACAGTTCGGATCACCTCTGACCTGTACGGTTGGTAGCGGCCTCTAGCAAGGCGTGCCGACCACCAAGCGCATTTATGAAGCTGGTTAGGCGAACCTGTACATCATACTTCCATTCCTTTTGCCACACGATATATGTTGTCGGGCTCAAGGCGAGACTGTCATCCTTGTGCTAGCCCGACCTCTTTCTCGTTCCAGTGATACCGACCACTATCCGGATTATCTCATAATCCTTGTCGCATGGCCATGCTATTCCTGGT
The DNA here is from genome assembly GCA_021605205.1 of Aegilops longissima. Taxonomy (NCBI): domain Eukaryota; kingdom Viridiplantae; phylum Streptophyta; class Magnoliopsida; order Poales; family Poaceae; genus Aegilops; species Aegilops longissima. The sequence goes on from CM038682.1 coordinate 288,676,610, forward strand.
CGGATCACACGAGGGGCCCAGAGTATATCTCTCCTGATCGGAGGGGAAAATCCTATCTTGCTCGACCATGTCTTGCAGCATGGGATTGGACAAACCTGAAACCTACCTTTGTAACTACCCAGTCACGGAGTAGCGTTTGGTCGGCCCAAAGCAAGTCTATCACCATCTCGAGTACATGCGTCAGCTCAGGTCTTAGGACATAGAACGTATGTTGTACTAGAGACTCACAGATGACATATCGCTGCGTCTCATAGTTGGGTCTGTCCGACTCGGACCTTATCTCGACTCGGAGCCGACTATGTCGAATCCGACCAGACCTTTCCAAGTCCATATTATCCGGTTAGCATCCAATGCTCCATGGCTAGTGAGACCGAGCCATCGACCGTGTCATATGCTAGTCTAGTCGGCTGCATGCCATCCACACAACCCTTTCGACTAGGGACCTTTTAGGACAGTCATCATACAATGTATAGTCCCACAAACAAGTCACGTACTTGCTGATACACATCATTGATAATGTCCAAGGACTATCTTTATTCATAAACACATAGGAAATATCATTATACATGATTGCCTCTAGGGCATATCTCCAACACTTCTCTCTTTAGCTCTATCTTCATTAGCCAAGCATCGTCACCCTCATTGTTGGAGGAGGGGGACGACATGATGCCTGGCCTTGACAACTCTTGCAGAAAACAGCTCAAAACAAAAACAGAGGATATTTGCGTGGTACTGTGGTCAAAACCTTCGGGAGATTATATAATGAGGTTTTACCGACCAAAAGAAGTATCATGCAAGAAAACGGAGTCCGGAGAGCACACGAGGTGCCCACGAGGCAGGGGGGCGCGCCCAGGGGAGTAGGGCGTGCCCTCCTCCCTCGTGGATGCCTCGTGTCCTCTTCGGACTACTTCTTATTTTTCCTATTTTCTTAAATATTCCAAAACGGAGAAAATTTGCTATTCGAACTGTTTTGGAGTCGGTTTACTTAGCGTACCACATACCTATTCCTTTTCGGAGTTTGAAATGTTCTGGAAAGTGTCCCTTATGTATTCCTCCGGGGTTACGGTTTCAATAACATTAGTTTCAACATTTATTGGATTACCTGAGATATAATGTTTGATTCTTTGACCGTTCACCACCTTCAGATTTGTGCCCTCGAAGTTGTTGATTTTTATGGCACCGGAACGATAGACCTCCTCGATAACGTAAGGACCTTCCCATTTAGAGAGGAGTTTTCCTGAAAAAAATCTTAAAGGAGAGTTGTACAGTAAAACATAATCACCTACATTAAACTCACGCTTTTATATCCTTTTGTCATGCCATCTTTTAACTTTTTCTTTAAACAGTTTGGCATTCTCATAGGCCTGGGTTCTCCATTCATAAAGTGAGCTAATGTCAAATAGTGTCTTCTCACCGGCAAGTTTGGAATCATAATTGAGCTCTTTAATGGCCCAACATGCCTTATGTTCTAGTTTGAGAGGTAAGTGACATGCTTTTCCATAAACCATTTTATACGGAGACATACCCATAGGATTTTTATATGCAGTTATATAGGGCCGTAATGCATCATCGAGTTTTTTGGACCAATTCTTTCTAGATCTATTAACAATCTTTTGCAAAATTAATTTAATCTCCCTATTACTTAGTTCTACTTGACCACTAGATTGTGGATGGTATGGAGATGCAATTCTATGATTAACATCATACTTAGCAAGCATTTTACGAAAAGCACCATGAATAAAATGTGAACCACCATCAGTCATTAAATATCTAGGGACTCCAAACCTCAGAAAAATAACTTCTTTAAGCATCTTAATAGAGGTGTTATGATCAGCACTACTAGTTGGAATAGCTTCTACCCACTTAGTAAAGTAATCAACAACAACTAAAATATGTGTATACCCACTAGAAGAAGGAAACGGTCCCATATAATCAAAGCCCCAAACATCAAATGGTTCAATAACAAGTGAATAGTTCATAGGCATTTCTTGACATCTACTAATATTACCAATTCTTTCACATTCATCACAAGACAAGACAAACTTACGGGCGTCCTTGAGTAGGCCAATAAAAACCGGATTGCAATACCTTATGTGCAGTTCTATCTCCAGCGTGGTGTCCTCCATAAGCCTCGGAGTGACACTTGCATAGGATCTGTTCCTGTTCATGCTCAGGTACACAACGTCTAATAACACCATCTACTCCTTCTTTATAAAGGTGTGGGTCATCCCAGAAGTAATGTCTTAAATCATAGAAAAACTTTTTTATTTTGTTGGTATGTGAAACTAGGTGGTATAAATTTAGCAACAATGTAATTAGCATAATCAGGATACCATGGAGCAGTAGGAGAATCATTTATGACAGCTAATTGTTCATCAGGAAAGCTATCATCAATAGGTAGTGGGTCATCAAGAACATTCTCTAACCTAGATAAGTTGTCTGCAACGGGGTTCTCAGCTCCCTTTCTATCAATAATATGCAAACCAAATTCTTGTAGTAGGAGAACCCAACTAATAAGTCTAGGTTTAGCATCTTTCTTTTCCATAAGATATTTAATAGCAGCATGATCAGTGTGAACAGTTACTTTAGGATCAACAATATAAGGTATGAACTTATCACAAGCAAATACAAGTACTAAATTTTTTTTTTCAGTAGTACCATAATTTCTCTGGGCACTGTCTAGAGTTTTACTAGCATATAACATTTAATTTCTTATCCACTCTTTGTCCGAGAACAGCACCTACATCATAATCACTAGCATCACACATAATTTCAAAGGGTAAATTCCAATCAGGTGGCTGAACAATAGGTGCAGAAATCAAGGCTTTCTTAAGTATTTCAAATGCTTCTACACAATCATCATCAAAGACAAAAGGAACATCTTTTTGTAAGAGATTAGTCAGAGGCCTAGAAATTTTTGAGAAGCCTTTAATGAACCTCTATAAAAACCGGCATGACCAAGGAAACTTCTTATACCTTTGATGTCCTTAGGACATGGCATATTTTCAATATCATCAACTTTAGCTTTATCAACTTCAATACCTCTTTCAGAAATTTTATACCCCAAGACAATACCTTCATTAACCATAAAGTGGCACTTCTCCCAATTCAAGACAACATTAGTTTCTTCACATCCCTGCAAAACTCGATCAGGGTTGCTTAAACAATCATCAAATGAAGTTCCATATACGGAAAAATCGTCCATGAAAACATCAACAATCTTTTCACAAAAGTCAGAGAATATAGCAGTCATACATCGTTAAAAGGTAGCAGGTGCATTGCATAAACCAAAAGGCATACATCTATAAGCAAAGGTATCGAAAGGGCAAGTAAAAGTGGTCTTTTCTTGATCCTCTTTTGACACAGGTATTTGAGAGAAACCAGAATAACCATCTAGAAAGCAAAAATGTGTATGTTTGGATAATCTTTCTAGCATTTGATCAATAGAAGGTAAAGGGTAATGATCCTTTTTAGTAGCTTTATTTAGTTTGCGGAAAGCAATTACAATTCTATAACCTGTAACAATTCTTTGTGGGATCAATTCATCTTTATCATTAGGAACAACAGTAATACCTCCCTTTTTAGGGACACAATGGACAGGACTTAACCACTGACTATCAGCAACGAGATAAATTATACCTGCCCCCAGAAGCTTTACTATTTCTTTTCTTACCACTTCTTTCATCTTAGGATTTAACCGTCGTTGGTGATCAACAATCGGTTTAGCGTCTTTCTCCTATTTTATTTTGTGCTGGCATAGAGTGGGACTAATGCCCTTAAGATCATCAAGAGTATATCCAATAGAAGCACGGTGCTTATTTAGAGTTCTCAATAATTTCTCTTCTTCCTGCTCTGAAAGGTTAGCACTAATAATAACAGGATATATCTTCTTTTCATCAAGATAAGCATATTTAAGAGTATCGGGTAATGATTTAAGCTCAAACACGGGATCACCCTTGGGTGGAGGGGGGGTCCCCTAGAATTTCAACAGGCAAGTTGTGTTTCAAAATAGGTCCATGTTTAAAGAATACTTCATCTATTTCCTTTCTTTCATTCATAAACATATCATTTTCATGGTCTAGCAAATATTGTTCTAAAGGATCATTATGAGGCACGGCAATAGAAGCAAGACCAATAATTTCATCTTTACTAGGCAATTCTTTATCATGGGGTTGTCCATGAAATTTAGCAAAATTAAAATCATGAGACATATATTGGGGAACGTAGAAATTTCAAAAAAAATCCTATGCACACGCAAGATCATGGTGATTCATAGCAACAAGAGGGGAGAGTGTTGTCCACGTACCCTCGTAGACCGAAAGCGGAAGCGTTATGACAACGTGGTTGATGTAGTCATACGTCTTCATGATCGACCGATCCTAGTACCGAACGTACGGCACCTCCGCGATCTGCACACGTTCAGCTCGGTGACGTCCCACGAACTCCCGATCCAGTAGAGCTTCGAGGGAGAGCTTCGTCAGCACGACAGCATGATGACGGTGATGATGAATCTACCGACACAGGGCTTCGCCTAAGCACTACGACGATATGACCGAGGTGGATTATGGTGGAGGGGGGTACCGCACACGGCTAAGAGATCAATGATCAACTTGTGTGTCTATGGGGTTCCCCCCTCCCGCGTATATAAAGGAGTGGAGGAGGGGGAGAGCCGACCCTCTACTATGGCGCCCTAGGGAGTCCTACTCCCACCGGGAGTAAGATTCCCCCACTTTCCAAGTAGTAGGAGTAGGAGAGAAGGAAGGGGAAGAGAGAAGAGAAGGAAGGAGGGGCGCCGCCCCTCCCCCTAGTCAATTTCGGACTAGGCCTTGGGGGGCGTGCGTCCTGCCCTAGGCAGACCCTCTCTCTCTCCCCTAAAGCCCAATAAGGCCCATATACTCCCCGGTGAATTCCTGTAACTCTCTGGTACTCCGATAAATACCCGAACCACTCAGAACCTTTCCAATGTCCGACTATAGCCTTCCAATATATCGATCTTTACGTCTCGAACATTTTGAGACTCCTCATCATGTCCCTGATCTCATCTGGGACTCCGAACAACCTTCGATACATCAAAACAAGTAAACTCATAATACTGATCGTCACCGAACATTAAGCGTGTGGACCCTACGGGTTCGAGAACTATGTATACATGATCGAGACTCATCCCCGGTCAATAACCAACAGCAGAACCTGGATGGTCATATTGGCTCCTACATTTTCTACGAAGATCTTTATCGGTCAAACCGCATAACAACATACGTTGTTCCCTTTGTCATCATTATGTTACTTTCCCGAGATTCGATCATCGGTATCTCAATACCTAGTTCAATCTCATTACCGGAAAGTCTCTTTAATAGTTCCGTAATGCATCATCCCTCAACTAACTCATTATTTACATTGCTTGCAAGGCTTATAGTGATGTGCATTATCGAGAGGGCCCAGACATACCTCTCCGACAATCGGAGTGACAAATCCTAATCTTGATCTATGCCAACTCAACAAGTACCATCGGAGACACCTGTAGAGCACCTTTATAATCACCCAGTTACATTGTGACGTTTGGTAGCACACAAAGTGTTCCCCCGGTATTCGGGAGTTGCATAATCTCATAGTCATAGGAACATGTATAAGTCATGAAGAAAGCAATAGCAATATACTAAACGATCAAATGCTAAGCTAATGGAATGGGTCAAGTCAATCACATCATTCCCTACTGATGTGATCCCATTAATCAAATGACAACTCATGTCTATGGCTAGGAAACTTAACCATCTTTGATTCAACGAGCTAGTCAAGTAGAGGCATACTAGTGACACTCTATTTGTCTATGTATCCACACACGTACTAAGTTTCCGATTAATACAATTCTAGCATGAATAATAAACATTTATCATGATATAAGGAAATATAAATAACAACTTTATTATTGCCTCTAGGGCATATTTCCTTCAGTCTCCCATTTGCACTAGAGTCAATAATCTAGTTCACATCGCCATGTGATTTAACACGAATAGTTCACATCACCATGTGATTAACACCCATAGTTCACATCGCATGTGACCAACACTCAAAGGGTTTACTATAGTCAGTAATCTAGTTCACATCACCATGTGATTAACACTCAAAGAGTACTAAGGTGTGATCATGTTTTGCTTGTGAGAGAAGTTTAGTCAACGGGTCTGTCAAATTCAGATACGTATGTAATTTGCAAATTTCTATGTCTACAATGCTCTGCACGGAGCTACTTTAGCTAATTGCTCCCACTTTCAATATGTATCTGGATTGTGACTTAGAGTCATCCAGATCGGTGTCAAAGCTTGCATCGACATAACTCTTTACGACGAACTCCTTATCACCTCCATAACCGAGAAATATTTCCTTAGTCCTCTAAGGATAATTTTTTACCGCTGTCCAGTGATCTACTCCTAGATCAAAATTGTACTTCCTTGCCAAACTCAAGGTAGGGTATACAATAGGTCTGGTACACAGCATGCCATACTTTATAGAACCTATGGCTGAGGCATAGGGAATGACTTTCATTCTGTTTCTATTTTCTGTCGTGGTCGGGCTTTGAGTCTTACTCAACTTCACATCTTGCAACAAAGGCAAGAACTCTTTCTTTGACTATTCCATTTTGAACTACTTCAAAAACTTGTCAAGGTATGTACTCATTGAAAAAACCTATCAAACGTCTTGATCTATCTCTATAGATCTTGATGCTCAATATGTAAGCAGCTTCACTGAGGTCTTTCTTTGAAAAACTCCTTTCAAACACTCCTTTATGCTTTCCAAAAAATTCTACATCATTTCCTATTGACAATATGTCATTTACATATACTTATCAGAAAGGTTGTAGTGCTCCCACTCACTTTCTTGTAAATACAGACTTCTCCAAAAGAAGTCTGTATAAAACCATATGCTTTGATCACACTATCAAAGCGTATATTCCAACTCCGAGAGGCTTGCACCAGTCCATAAATGGACAGCTGGAGCTTGCACACTTTGTTAGCACCTTTTGGATCGATAAAACCTTCTTGTTGTATCATATACAATTCTTCTTTAAGATATCCATTAAGGATTGTAGTTTTGACATCCATTTGCCAGATTTCATAAAATGTGGCAATTGCTAACATGATTCGAACAGACTTAAGCATTGCTACGAGTGAGAAAATCTTATCGTGGTCAACACCTTGAACTTGTCGAAAACCTTTTTCGACAATTCGAGCTTTGTAGATAGTAACACTACTATCAGCGTCCGTCTTCCCCTTGAAGATCCATTTATTCTCAATGGCTTGCTGATCATCGGGCAAGTCAATCAAAGCCCATACTTTGTTCTCATACATGGATCCCATCTCAGATTTCATGGCCTTAAGCCATTTCGTGGAATCTGGGCACATCATTGCTTCCTCATAGTTCATAGGTTCATCATGTTCAAGTAACATGACCTCCAGAATAGGATTACCGTACTACTCTGGTGCGGATCTTACTCTGGTTGACCTACGAGGTTCGGTAGTAACTTGATCAGAAGTTTCATGATCATCATCATTAGCTTCCTCACTAATTGGTGTAGGAATCACTGGAACTGATTTATGTGATTAACTACTTTCCATTTCGGGAGAAGGTACAATTACCTCATCAAGTTCTTCTTTCGTCCCACTCACTTCTTTTGAGAGGAACTCCTTCTCTAGAAAGGATCCATTCTTAGCAACGAATATCTTGCCTTCGGATCTCTGATAGAAGGTGTACCCAACAGTCTCCTTTGGGTATCCTATGAAGACACATTTCTCCGATTTGGGTTCGAGCTTATCAGGTTGAAGCTTTTTCACATAAGCATCACAGCCCCAAACTTTAAGAAACGACAACTTTCGTTTCTTGCCAAACCACAGTTCATATGGTGTCGTCTCAACGGATTTAGATGGTGCCCTATTTAACGTGAATGCATCTGTCTCTAATGCATAACCCCAAAACGATAGTGGTAAATCAGTAAGAGACATGATAGATCGCACCATATCTAATAAAGTATGGTTATGACATTCGGACACACCATTACACAATGGTGTTCCAGGTGGCGTGAGTTGCGAAACTATTCCGCATTGTTTCAATGAAGACCAAACTCGTAACTCAAATATTCGTCTCCGCGATCAGATCGTAGAAACTTTATTTTCTTGTTACGATGATTTTCCACTTCACCCTGAAATTCTTTGAACTTTTCAAGTGTTTCAGACTTGTGTTTCATGAAGTAAATGTACCCATATCTGCTCAAATTATCTGTGAAGGTCAGAAAATAACGATACCCGCCGCGAGCCTCAACACTCATCGGACCGTATACATCAGTATGTATTATTTCCAATAAGTTAGTTGCTCGCTCCATTGTTCCGGAGAACGGAGTCTTTGTCATATTGCCCATGAGGCATGGTTCGCAAGCATCAAGTGATTCCAAAAACCCATCAGTATGGAGTTTCTTCATGCGCTTTACACCAATATGACCCAAACGGCAGTGCCACAAATAAGTTGCACTATCATTATTAACTTTGCATCTTTTGGCATCAATATTATGAATATGTGTATCACTACGATCGAGATTCAATAAACCATGCACCTTGGGTGTATGACCACAGAAGGTTTTATTCACGTAAACAGAATAACAATTATTCTTTGTCTTAAATGAATAACTGTATTGCAATAAACATGATTAAATCATATTCATGCTCAACGCAAACACCAAATAACATTTATTTAGGTTCAACACTAATCCCGAAAGTATAGGGAGTGTGAGATGATGATCATATCAATCTTGGAACCACTTCCAACACACATCGTCACTTTTCCCTTAACTAGTCTATGTTTATTCTGCAACTCCCGTTTCGAGTTACTAATCTTAGCAATTGAACTAGTATCAAATACTGAGGAGTTGCTATAAACACTAGTAAAGTGCACATCAATAAGAAGTATATCAAATATACCTTTGTTCACTTTGCCATCCTTCTTATCCGCCAAATACTTGGGGCAGTTCCGCTTCAAAGGACCAGTCCTTTGCGGAGAAGCACTTAGTCTCGGGCTTAGGTCCAGACTTGGGCTTCTTCACTTGAGCAGCAACTTGCTTGCCTTTCTTTTTGAAGTTCCCCTTCTTCCCTTTGCCATTTTCTTGAAACTAGTGGTCTTGTCAACCATCAACACTTGATGCTTTTCTTGATTTCTACCTTCGTCGATTTTAGCATCACGAAGAGCTTGGGAATCATTTCCATTATCCCTTGCATATTATAGTTCATCACGAAGTTCTAGTAACTTGGTGATAGTGACTAGAGAACTCTGTCAATCACTATCTTATCTGGAAGATTAACTCCCACATGATTCAAGTGATTGTAGTACTCAGACATTCTGAGCACATGCTCACTAGCTGAGCTATTCTCCTCCATTTCGTAGGCAAAGTACTTGTCAAAGGTCTCATACCTTTCGACATGGGCATGATTCTTAAATACTAATTTCAACTCTTGGAACATCTCATATGCTCCGTGGCGTTTCAAAGACGTCCTTGAAGCCCCGATTCTAAGCCATAAAGCACGGTGCACTAAACTATCAAGTAGTCATCATATTGAGCTTGCCAAACGTTCATAACGTCCGCATCTGCTCCTGCAATCGGTCTATCACCTAGCGGTGCATCAAGGACATAATTCTTCTGTGCAGCAATGAGGACAATCCTCAGATCACGGATCCAATCCGCATCATTGCTACTAACATCTTTCAACTTAGTTTTCTCTAGGAACATACCAAAAATAAAATAGGGGAGCTAAACGCGAGCTATTGATCTACAACATAGATATGCTAATACTACCAGGACTAAGTTCATGATAAATTAAAGTTCAATTAATCATATTACTTAAGAACTCCCACTTAGATAGACATCCCTCAAATCATCTAAGTGATCACGTGATCCATATCAACTAAACCATGTCCGATCACCACGTGAGATGGAGTAGTTTTCAATGGTGAACATCACTATGTTGATCATATCTTCTATATGATTCACGCTCGACCTTTCGGTCTCCAGTGTTCCGAGGCCATATCTGCATATGCTAGGCTCGTCAAGTTTAACCCGAGTATTCTGCGTGTGCAAAACTGGCTTGCACCCATTGTATGTGAACATAGAGCTTATCACACCCGGTCATCACGTGGTGTCTCGGCACGACGAACTTTCGCAACGGTGCATACTCAAGGAGAGCACTTGTACCTTGAAATTTAGTGTGATATCATCTTATAATGATACCGCCGAACTAAGCAAAATAAGATACAAAAAGGATAAACATCACATGCAATCAATATAAGTGATATGATATGGCCATCATCATCTTGTGCCTTTGATATCCATCTCCAAAGCACCATCATGATCACAATCATCACCGGCACGACACCTTGATCTCCATCGTAGCATCCTTGTCGTCTCGCCAAATATTGCTTCTACGACTATCGCTACCGCTTAGTGATAAAGTAAAGCAATTACATGGCGATTGCATTTCATACAATAAAGCGACAACCATATGGCTCCTGCCAGTTGCCGATAACTCCATTACAAAACATGATCATCTCATACAATAAAATATAGCATCATGTCTTGACCATATCACATCACAGCATGCCCTGCAAAAACAAGTTAGATGTCCTCTACTTTGTTGTTGCAAGTTTTACGTGGCTGCTACGGGCTGAGCAAGAACCATTCTTACCTACGCATCAAAACCACAATGACTTTTCGTCAAGTATGTGTTGTTTTAACCTTCAACAAGGACCAGACGTAGCCACACTCGATTCAACTAAAGTTGGAAAAACTGACACCCGCCAGCCACCTGTGTGCGAAGCACGTCGGTAGAACCAGTCTCGCGTAAGTGTACGCGTAATGTTGGTCCAGGCCGCTTCATCCAACAATACCGTTGAATCAAAGTATGACATGCTGGTAAGAAGTATGACTATTATCGCCCACAATCACTTGTTTTCTACTTGTGCATATAACATCTACGCATAAACCTGGCTCGGATGCCACTATTGGGGAACGTAGTTATTTCAAAAAAAATCCTACGCACAGGCAAGATCATGGTGATGCATAGCAACGAGACGGGAGAGTGATGTCCACGTACCCTCGTAGACCGAAAGCGGAAGCGTTATGACAATGCGGTTGATGTAGTCGTACGTCTTCACGATCGACCGATCCTAGTACTGGATGTCGGATCACGGGTTCCGGCAAAACCCTCAAGGTTCGAACACTGGAGTGTGCGTGGAGATTTCCTCCCTATGGGTCTACGCCCTAGCTCGCTAAGACCTCGCGGACGAACTCGACGCACTCACAACACAAAGACAGAAGATTTATACTGGTTCAGGCCACCGTTGTAGTGTAATACCCTACTCCAGTGTGGTGGTGGTGGATTGCCTCTTGGGCTGATGAGGTTGAGGTGTTCTCGTGCTCTGCGAGCTTGTGGATGTGAGGATGGGTGGTGGAATCGATCCCGTCCCGGTGGTGGCCAGTTCTACTTATATAGGACCTGGTCCTCTCCCCAAATATTGAGTGGGAAGGGAGCCAACAACGGCCAATTTGAAAGGGTACAACTAGTACAGCTTATCCTACCGTCTGGTGATGACGCCGTCTTGGGCTCCACGGTGACCTCCATCCTACCGTCCTGCTGGTCTTGGTCTCGTTGCACTGATATGGAAACCTTTTCTTAGTGCCTCGGTACTCCGTGCATGCGCTTGCCTCCTTAGCACCAAAGAGGAAACAAGGACGCTGCATGCGCTGGCGCCCGCCTGATCTCGATCGTCATGGCTCACGTCATGAAAGCCTCGCGAGGTTTGCCTTGCCTTGATTTCTTCGCTCCTCGCGAGGCAGCCTAGTGAGGCCGCTCCCGAGGAGGTCTTGTGTCGTCCACCTCGCGAGGCTTGGCCCCTCGCGATGGTCTTGAATGCCTCGTTGATGAAGATAGGCCGTACAGGCCTGCTAGCACAGCCACACCATGGGCCGCAGGCAGGCAAGTCTAGGGACCCCCGTTCCCAGAACACCGATAGTAGCCCCCGGGCCCAAGGCGTGCTCAGTCTTGGCTTCGGGGCGAAGCCAAAGGTCAAGCGGGGAGCACCGCAGGCGCCAAAAGCATGCGGCCTTGGTCGACGCGTGGCGGTTGATTGGAGGTGGGCATCTCCGCTTCCCCACGCTGCCTCGGCAACTGTCATCTTGACAAAAGACTGCCGCGGACAGCACTTGCCTTCACTGTTCCCTTTCGCCTTGCCTCAGATCCCCTTTCTTGCTCCTCGTTGCCGATATCTCCAGATCTGCTCCAATCTTGCTCCGCATCTGCGACTCATGGCGCCGTGCAAGGTCAAGCCCTCCTCGGCACCGGCTTGGTACGCGCCTGCTCTTGATAAGCCCAGCGTCTCGGAGAAGCGCCTTGCCTCCACGCACTTGCTGACGGCGGGCGAGAGCAACGTGGGGGGAAGACGGAGCTCCGTCTTGCCTCCGGCGTGCCGGAGCCTGAGGGAAGCACCTTCTTCCCCTTCTTCACGAGGAGCATCACCGCCGGGTTGGTTCCCCTCTTTTCAGATTTCTTTTCCGAGGTCCTCGACCACTTCGGGCTGCAGGCGCTGCATCTCCATCCTAACTCTATCCTCCTCTTGTCCATCTTCACTTACTATTGCGAGGCGTATCTGGGCGTGATGCCGCCCGTGGCTCTTCTACGCCACTTCTTCTTTCTTTGCATCAGCGATGGTCACGTCTCCGGGTGCGCCAATTCAATCGCATATGGCAAGGCCAACTCGATCTCGAACACCGGGAAGAGGGTTCACAACATCTGAGCCAAATGAGTCATGATGGACGCCAAGTGCGTCTACCCGCGCTTGGCATTGCCGACGGAGGCACCCCAGTCTAACAAGGGGTGGCTTTGTGCAGAGCTCGCTGACGAGCGGGCGTCGTCGGTGTTGGCGCAGATGCAGACCGACCTGAAGCCGGGCAACACGAAGGCGGCGAAGGTCACAGGGGCCATGCTCCTGAGGGAATTCCTGATGTTGCGTATCGTCCCGCTCCGTGCGCGTGCGCGCCCCTTGTGTAAGCTTGGAGATGAAGAAGACGAGACCCGCCTGAGGTCGGGGGCCCTGCCTGACGATGAACTGATTGTTGTCCTATGCCTCCTGGTTGGGGACAACCAGGAGTACCTGCCGAGCGCCTTCACTCCCTTGTTCCTCCACAAAGACTGGGAGCCAATCGTGGCCTCCAGGCCGACCTTTGACGCACGCGGACTGGTGCCGCCCGCACTCTCCGGAGCCCCGCGGTGCTGAAGCCATTGGAGCTATCCTCTGACAAGTCCCGCGGGGGGAAAGAAGAGGAGGAGGACTCGGGGGTGACCCCCGAGGAGATGGGGGAAAAACTCCCCCTTGAGCAAAGCTGAAATCCTCCACGCCCTTCCTGACGACGCCGAGGTCAATGCCCGCCAGGACGAGGGAGAACCGCCCGTCATCCCGACAAAGAGCAGGTCGTCACTGATTCCTTGGGATGCTGCCTCCGTCTTGACGCTGCCTGGAGCTGCCTCTGGCCCTTCTGCTGCGCCATCTTCTGCTCCCGGAGTCCGCGCGCCCACACCTCAGGCTTCAAGCTTCCCAAGCGGAGGGTGGAATACGCCGCGGTAGATCAGTAAGTGTTTCGAGCTTCGCCTTGCTTCTACTTATACTTGCTATTTCCTGACGCTCACCCTTGGTTGATCAGGCCGGTGCCTTTCGCGAAGAAACGGAAAGAGGACATGGCGGCTGCGCCCCCCTCGGTGGAGAAAGGAGGTGGCAGCACTCGCACCTCCCTGGCCCGGTCGCCCTCATGAGGCCAAGGGAGACACCATCGGGAGGAGTCAGCCCCCGTGGCCCCGCTGGCTCCAGAGATGCCGGCACCTGGCTCCGCTGATGAGATCCCAAAGGTCTGGAGCCCTTGATCTCCCATGCCCAGGTAACGACGTCGTCCCCTCCTATCGCCGCGCCTCGGCCCTGTGTTCTTCTCGCTTCCTCCACCACCTCGAGGCGTTCTTCGGAGATGGCTCACCATGGAGGATCTTCAGGCACGGACCCGCGCCTGGTAGCCGGGCGCCTCGAACTGGCTTCTGGCTGGCTTCACTCTGACTCGGCGGTTCGAGCGACGCTGAGCCAGGCCGCGGCGTCCTCCGAGAAGGAGAAGCAGAGCGCCGTCAAAGCCGCGGTTGATCGCGATGCGGCACTGAAGGACGCCGAGGCCGCCCGCAGCCACTGCCAAGAGCTGGAGGACAAGCTGAAGCGTCTGCACGACCAACGCGCGGAAGAAGCACGCGGCCGCCAGGTGAAGGAAGAGGAGATGAGGGCCCAGGAGGACGCCATCAAGAACAATGACACCGAGTTGGAGGAGCTGGAGAAGGCACAGGCTGCTGAGGGCAGCCGGCTGGAGGAGCTGGAGCAGGAGGCGAAGGCGAAGGAGGCCGATCTTGACGCCAAGACGAAGGTTCTGGCTGAGGACCGCGCGACCTTTGCTGATCTCGAGGAGAGGTCTTGCGCGGCAGTGAAGATGCTCTACGAGAATGGCTTGGAGTGGCCGCTGGCCACCGATGAGGATGGCCCTGCCCAACTGCTTCCCTTCTTGGTGAAGGCAGCCGAGGAAGTTGTGGAGGGCGTCGGTCCCATGGCAGAGGCGGAGACTCGTGTTCTTTCTTCAGCCGTGTTGACTCGCGTTTTTAGCCACCTGCACCTTCGCGACCCCGGCGCTTCTCTTGACGAGCTGCAGGAGCCTGTGGCTGATGAACACTGCACAGCTGCCACCACAGCCATGCAAGGTCAGGTGGAGGCCTTGCTGAAGAAGTTCCGTGGCTTTGCTTCCGCACCCTTGACCGGGGGCGACACTACCACGAGAGGAGTGTCGCCCACGGGCATCGATGGTGTTCAGGGGTGACCTGCGGATCCTTTCCTGTTTTATTCCTGCAATCATGCATCAGGCCTCGTGGAGGCGTTAAAACTTTCATCTGATATTGTGAGGACAATATGTCTTGTAATATTTGCTTCGAGATTTTGTGATTTTCTTCCTATTTTGCATTGTGTTCTGCGTCAGCAGAGCTCGGCCTCGCGCATACCTCAACCACCGTTGGGCTGACCGGAGACCAGGAAGGACCAATGAGTGAGGGGCTACGTGACCAGTTAGGCTCCTGAGTCGCGATGCTCAGCAGTCCCCCTTGACGAGCAAACAACTTATAGGGAGAGTACGCGAGGATAGGTTAATGTTCTACGTCGGCAAAGCCCGTCCCCGCGCATACCTCAACTGCTGTTGTGCCGACCAGAGACCAGGACGGACCAAGGAGTGAGGGGCTACGTGACCAGTTAGGCTCCTGAGTCGCGATGCTCAGGAGTCCCCCTTGACATGCAAACAATCTCCATACCTACCCTCGCCGAGGCCTCGAGAGGGGCATGCGACGACCAGGTCCGGGAGACCTGGTTGGGTGGCGTGCGCTTGGGCGTGACCCGAGCACAGCCCCCAGGTTCAGGGACCTGGTTGGGTGGCATACGCTTGGGCGTGACCCGAGCGCAGCCCCTGTGCCCAGCCCCCTCGCGCGGCTCTCCCGAGGGGAGGCGTTACGGTGAGGCCGGACGTTGAGCTTTGGGCTCCCTAAGGTTGGTACGACCGTGAAGCCGCCCTCAGTTGTTTATCACGAGTGTGGAGCATAGTGCTTCTGCTTGTCCACGGGCATAGCCGCTCCTCGGCAGTGTCGACGGCCAGCGCGGAGCATGGTGCTTCCACTTGTGCATGGGAGGGGGGCTCCCTCTGAGGAGATCCCCCGGGGCATGTACAGCCCCGCCCTGACACGTGGCTTGCACGGCAGGGCTAGACGAGGTGTATATGGGCACTCGTGAGCCAGCGCGGGACTCACGAGGCCCTACCTCAAGGCGGGTTGCGTCTGGTCTTGGGTCTTTGATGGTTGTATGTTCCTGCGAGACGGTTAGATACAAGTGCTCTACGTCCTCACGTCTCGGCCCTCGAGCGAGCTCAGCCGCCGCTGGTATGCCAGGTCACGATGTCGTGGTCAAGGCCAGGGGGTGAGGTCTGGAGAGCCAGTAAGAGCTCCTGAGTTGCGATGCTCAGGAGCCCCCTTTGAACGCGCAAGCGAATTGCATGAGAGAGGGGTGGATCCGTGGCAGGTGGCAATTGAGTTGATGATAATCACAGGTAGGTTAAACATGGAGGCAGCAGGCTTAGGTAAATGCAGCAAGATACATGCCACTGGATCAGGCCCGAGCGGCTTGGGGATCATGCAGCCCGAGGGGCGCCCCCAACAGGGTAAGCTAAAGACATACGCAAAAGTGATACATGCCACAGGGAGGACCCACGCGGCCTGGGAATGATGCAGCTCGAGGGGCGCTCTCGGCTGAATGAACTTGGAAAATGTCACCTGGTTCTGTTGATGAAGAGTTGTCGAGGCAGCTGAAGGTACGCGGTGAAGGGCTTGCTCCTCACGAGCCACCTGGGCCCCGAGCCTCGGGGGGTTCTAGGGGCTCAAGTGGTTCCCTGAGGACTGTCTCCATCTCTGCCAGGACGGCGTGGTGCCTGGCCTCCTGAGCCGCCAAGACACGCCGCAGGTTGTGCTGATAGGCTGACGACACGCTCGGCAGACTGAAAGGCATGCGAACGTATCTGTGTGGCGGACCCTCGCAACGGCCCATGCATGAAGGCCAGAAAAGCTACTGAGAAGCGGCCCTGTTGAGCCTTGGGACGTCGATGCAGACACGCAGCCCGGCATCCTCGCCTGGATGGGGAGCTGTGCCTCGTGAGCGGCGGTCGCCGTGCATGGCCCTTGTGTCCTGCAGTTCCTGAGTGGCCTTGGTGATGAACTCTTGAGTGGTGGCGCTCCTTGCCCTGTGTCCTCCTGAGGGAAACGTGCCTTGAAGCACGCCTCCAAGTGGTGCCCGAGCGCCTCCCTCGTGATGTTGGCAAGGTCTGAGGCCCTCTAGAAGAGAGCCCCCGAGCCCTGCCCGAGGAGGGCGCTGGGCGCGCCTTCCTATGCGACGGAGGGAGGCGCCCCTGGAGCGGGCGCTGATCCTGACGAGGTTCCAGCCGCTACGCCACCCTCCTGAGGTCCGGCACGGTGCAGCTGCTTCTTCATCTTGGGGATGGCCTCCGGAGGGCCATCGCGCTAGCTGTCGGGGTTGTCGATTGCTGCATCTTGAAAGGCACGCTCGAGGGAGCACACCGCGTCTCTTTCTTCGCATGGGACCGTGATGATTCCGCCACTTCCCGGCATCTTGATGACGTTATAGCCGTGGTGTGTTACCGCCATGAACTTGGCTAGGGCTGGATACCCTAGGATGCCGTTGTATGGCAGGCGGATATGCACGACGTCGAAGTCGATGAGCTTGGTGCGGTAGTTCTTGTGTTCTCCGAAGGTGACAGGGAGGCGGACCTGCCCTATCAGTGTGGGGGAACCATCGGCCACTCCTGAGAAAGGCTTGGTAGGCTGAAGCTGGTCATATGGCACTTGGAGGTTGTCGAACATGTCGACGGACAGGACATTGAGCCCTGCACCACCGTCGATGAGGGTCTTGGTAACTTGCACGTTGCTGATGACTGGTGAACAAAGCATCGAGAGGGCACTAGCGGTGGCTGCACGCTTGAGCTGATCTGCCAAGTTGAAGGTGATGGCGCACTGGGACCACCTGAGCGGGCGCGTGGCCTCCGGCTTGGGGAGGACTGCATTCACTTCACGAGCAAACTTTTTGAAGATGCAATGCGAGGCGGGGGCCTGGGCTCCGCCCAAGATGCAGGCGATAGCGCGCGACTCCTGGAAGCCCCCAGCCCCCTCGTCCTGATGGTGGTCGTCATTCCTTCTTGGTGGTGGCGGCAGCGGGGGAAGACCGGTGTTGCCCTGAGGACGATCCTCAAGAGGCTGGTCCCTCCAAGCACCCTTGCGAGGATGATCCTGCCAGCGGTCCTCACGAGGCCGATCGCGCCACTCCTGGCGCGGGCCACAGTCGTCCCAGCGCCCGCCTCCATGTCCTCCTCCCCGGCCGTAGCCCCGGTCGCTGCGCACGGGACATCGACCGAAGTGTCCTTCGCGAATGGCTTTGAGCTCTTGCCAGTCGCTGGTGTTGTGGATATTCAGGTTGTGGAAGGCGCGGAATGGTCGTCTTCTCTTGGATGACTCGGGCTGGTCTCTGCCCCACTTGGTGTCCGGCGCTGCTGCGAGCACGGCTGCTCCCTTGCGCTTCACGTCCTTGGCCTTGGCTTTCTTCTCCTCCGGGTCCGCAGCCGGCAACTCGAGGAGGGAGAGGCGCCCTTCCTCAGCTCTTGCGCACTTGGTCGCCAGGTTGAACAGCTCCTGAGATGCGCATAGCTCCTCGTGGATAGCGATCACTTCCTTCATCTTGACGTCGCGGACACCATCAAAGAATGCGGAGATGATGGCTTCATTCGTCACCATGGGGATCTTGAGACAAATGTTGTTGAAGCGCTGGATGAACTTCTGGAGGGTCTCCCCTGGTCGTTGCTTGACGCGGCGCAGGTCACCCGCGGCCGGCCGGCGGTCGCGAGTGCCCTGGAAGTTGGCGACCAAACGGTCGCGCATCTCGTCCCAGGAGGAGATCGAGCCTAGAGGCAGGTTCAGGAGCCACGAATGGGCATCGTCTTTGAGTGCCATAGGGAACCAGTTCACCATGAATTTCTCGTCGTCGTTTTCCGCCTCGATGCTCAGCTCGTAGAGCTGCAAGAACTCCGCGGGGTCGGGGGTGCCGTCGTAGCGAGGAGGCAGATCCGGCTTGAACTTGCCCGGCCAGGCGACGCTACGTAGCTCGAGGGTGAAGGCGCGGCAGCCGGCCGTGGTCACCGGGGCCTGTCTTGGAGGTGGAGCTTGGTCTTGATGCCCATGTGCTGCCACATCAAGCGGCGCGGGGTCCTGCCGCGGCGGACGATCCTGGCGCGGCGGTGCGAGGAGCGGCGGAGGGACTTCTTGATAGCTTCTTTCTTCACGTGCGGGTGCAGGATGCGGCGGGTCGCGTCGTGAGGCCGCGCGACTTGGCGCCAAGGCGCCGTCTTGGGGCAGAGGTGGTGAAGGTGCCCTGTGAGCTACGTCGCCCGTAGCCGGCGGAGGGTGAGGTGGAGAGAGGGACGGCGCAGGGGAGCCCCCTATGGTGCGGACGAGCTCAGGGATGCGGTCGAGCCAGTCCTCGTAGAGGTCGTTGACCGGGCGGTAGCGTAGGAGCTCGTGCGCCATGAGGAGCGCGGCCCATGCGTCCATGGGAGCGCGACGAGCGTGGGACGAGGAACCGCCCGGGGTCAGCGATGGAGTGGCGGTGCAGCCTTCCCACCGCACCGAGGGGTGCAGCGAGGACGCTTGCCGCTCGTTCCCCGTCGGGCCGGTGGCGGCGTTGGCGGCAGGAGACTGGGAACGACTAGGTGGCCCACCGACGGGAGCCGTCTGAGCGACGCGGGTGGCTAGGGCAGCCCAGCGCTCAGCACGAGCGCAGCGAGCGTCCGCCATGGAGGCGACGGAGCGACTGGACGCGAGACGACGGAAAGGAATCTTCGGCGCACCCCTACCTGGCGCGCCAAATGTCGGATCACGGGTTCCGACAAAACCCTCAAGGTTCGAACACTGGGGTGCGCGGGGAGATTTCCTCCCTACCGATCTATGCCCTAGCTCGCTAAGATCTCGCGGACGAACTCGACGCACTCACAACACAAAGACACAAGATTTATACTGGTTCAGGCCACCGTTGTGGTGTAATACCCAACTCCGGTGTGGTGGTGGTGGATTGCCTCTTGGGCTAATGAGGACCAGTACAAGGGGAAGAACAGCCTCTTGAGGTTGAGGTGTTCTTGTGCTCTGCGAGCTTGTGGATGTGAGGATGGGTGGTGGAATCGATCCCGTCCCGGTGGTGGCTAGTTCTACTTATATAGGCCCCGGTCCTCTCCCCAATTATTGAGCGGGAAGGGAGCCAACAACAGCCAATTTGAAAGGGGACAGCAAGTACAGCTTATCCTGAAAAAAGCGGTCTTCGCCTGCGAAAGGCTCTAGTGATGACGCCGTCTTGGGCTCCACGGTGACCTTCGTCCTGCCGTCCTGCTGGTCTTGGTCTCGTTGCACTAGGATGGAAACCTTTTCTTGGTGCCTCGGTACTCCGCGCCTGCGCTTGCCTCCTTAGCACCAAAGAGGAAACAAGGACGATGCGCGTGCTGGCGCCCGCCTGATCTTGATCGTCATGGCTCACTTCATGAGAGCCTCGCGAGGTTTGACTTGCCTTGATTTCTCTACTCCTCGCGAGGCAGCCTAGTGAGGCCGCTCCCGAGGGTGTCTTGTGTCGTCCGCCTCGCGAGGCTTGGCCCCTCGCGAGGGTCTCGAATGCCTCGTTGATGAAGATGGGCCGTACAGGCCTGCTAGAGCACAGCCACGCCGTGGGCCGCAGGCAGGCAAGTCTGGGGACCCCCGTTCCCAAAACGCCGACACCGAACGTATGGCACCTCCGCGATCTGCACACATTCAGATCGGTGACGTCCCACGAACTCACGATCCAGTAGACCTTCGAGGGAGAGCTTCGTCAGCACGACGGTGTGATGACGGTGATGATGAAGCTACCGACGCAGGGCTTCGCCTAAGCACTACGACGATATGACCGAGGTGGATTATGGTGGAGGGGGGCACCGCACACGGCTAAGAGATCAATGATCAACTTGTGTGTCTATGGGGTGCCCCCCTCCCCCGTATATAAAGGAGTGGAGGAGGGGGAGGGCCGGCGCTCTACTATGGCGCACCCTGGGGAGTCCTACTCCCACCGGGAGTAGGATTCCCCCCTTTCCAAGTAGTAGGAGTAGGAGAGAAGGAAGGGGAAGAGAGAATAGAAGGAAGGAGGGGCGCCTCCCCTCCCCCTAGTCCAATTCGTACTAGGCCTTGGGGGGCGCACGGCCTGCCCTTAGCAGCCCCTCTCTCTCTCCCCTAAAGCCCAATAAGGCCCATATACTCCCCGGCGAATTCCCGTAACTCTCTGGTACTCCGATAAATACCCGAACCACTCATAACCTTTCCTATGTCCGAATATAGCCTTCCAATATATCGATCTTTACTTCTCGAACATTTCGAGACTCCTCGTCATGTCCCTGATCTCATCTGGGACTCCGAACAATCTTCGGTACATCAAAAATCATAAACTCATAATACCGATCGTCACCGAACGTTAAGCATGCGGACCCTACGGGTTCGAGAACTATGTATACATGACCGAGACTCATCTTCGGTCAATAACCAGCAGCGGAACCTGGATGCTCATATTGGCTCCTACATATTCTACGAAGATCTTTATCGGTCAAACCGCATAACAACATACGTTGTTCCCTTTGTCATCGGTACGTTACTTGCCCGAGATTCGATCGTCGGTATCTCAATACCTAGTTCAATCTCGTCACCGGAAAGTATCTTTACTCGTTCCGTAATGCATCATCCCTCAACTAACTCAGTAGTTACATTGCTTGCAAGGCTTATAGTGATGTGCATTACTGAGAGGGCCCAGAGATACCTCTTCGACAATCGGAGTGACAAATCCTAATCTTGATCTGGCAGAACCCCGATTCCAAGTCACATCGATCTAGCCGGTAACACCAAATATCACTTTGCGGCCTCACGCATGGTATTCCCACAGGTGTCGCCTTACCATGGCCCAGGACCGTTTGCGCCTTTTGGCTCACGTATATGATAGTGTCGCTAGCATCCATATGACAGAGAACCCGGGCCGACATGAATAGTCATGAACCCAAAGTGGCACTAACTTATGGGGACAGGCATACATGAATCAACATCGAGCATGTCGGTCAGCAGCGTGCGAATCTGGGCTGTAGCACTGGGCTAACAGGACTCCGGTGAACCGGGCTGTAGCAGGCTAGGCAGGACTCCGGATGTCATCGCGTGACATTTCCCCGAAGGGACAGACACAAGAACGAAGTGAATCACATGCCGGCCAGTCAAGTGTTCCGGAGCAGTAGTGTTGGGCTAGCAGGACTCTGGTGAACCAGGCTGTAGCGGACTACTATGGCTCATGGAAGCACAAGACTACATGTCCCCATAAGAGAGACTACCAAGGATAGACAACTAGGTTGTCGGATCCCACACATACCAAGCATTTCAATCATACACACAATATGCTCAATATGTGCAAATAGAACATGGCATCACAACAAGACTCTACGACTCAGAGTATTTATTCATTAGGCTCCGAGGAGCGAGAAAATACAAACATGGGTCTCATGACCCAACATTCTGAGCATACAAGTCAAAGCACTTCGGAAGCTTAACATGTCTGAGTACAGACATCTACAAATGAAAAAGGCTGAGAAGCCTGACTATCTACCAGATCCTACCGAGGGCACAAGATCGTAGCTGAGGTATCAAGCTAAACGTCGAAGTCCACACGGAACTACTAGCGAGACTGACGTCTCTCTGCAAAACATAAAATAGGCAAACGTGAGTACAAATGTACCCAGCAAGACTTACATCAGAACTAGCTACATATGCATCAGTATCAACAAAGGAGGTGGTGGAGTTTGACTGCAGCAAGCCAGCTTTGACTCAGTGGCTATCCTAAACTACGACTGCAAGTAACTCTTTTGAGGTGGCGCAGACGAGTCCACATATTCACCAATCAATACACCACTAGGGATCCGCTCCTGTCTCCTCACGAGAACGCCATCCATAGCACTCACGCTTATCTTGCGAGTTTTATAGTATCCACTTTCACTTGTCTATGAACTATACAGGCAACCCAGAAGTCCTTTTCCGCAGACACGGCTATTCGAATAGATGATGTTAACCCTGCAAGGGTGTACTTCTTCACACACGCTCTCGCCACTTACCACCATGTACACGTCGTGTATCTCGGCAACCTTCAAGCGGAAGCCTGGCGAGGGAGTCGGCCATGACCTGACTAACCACACAAGTCTCTAGTCCAGTTTTATCGCCTATTCGGGTTCCATCTGCAAGGAGATCCGGCCGGGGTGTCGCTCACGGCCCCAAACAATGTGTGCAGGGTTCCCAAGCCCACCTCTATGGATGGATTTACGCTTGGTAGACCGTGCCACGGTGCCTAGTCTGTCCCAAGCCCACCTGTACCGGGTGCCACTTGGTAGACTACGAGCACTACCTACAAACACCAGAAACTAGTTGCAACTCCTGGACAGAGATCAGGTTGATTAATAAGTTGAGAGAGCTTGGAGAGCCCGGAGCCCAATGTGTGGAAGTAACTGTTCATGGATCACAAACACAGAACTCAGTTCCTGAGGATGGCTGCAATGAGACAACGCACCATGTACTCCTACATGGCCTCTCACCGCTACCTTTACCAAATCGTGTTCACACACTTAGCTCACACACAGTAGGACATGTTCATCACCATTCCAATTCATTCCCGATGAATCAGACCTGACTCAACTCTAAGCAGTAGCAAGCATGACAAACAAGCATGAATGAGTAGGCACATCAGGGCTCAAACAACTCCTACTCATGCTAGTGGGGTTCATCTATTTACTGTGGCAATGACGGGTCATGCAGAGGAAAGGGGTTCAACTACCGCAGCATGTAACAGTTGAAATGTTATTGTCCTAATGCAGTAAAATAGAGCAGGACCGAGAGAGTGGGATTGTAACGGAATGAACAAGGGGGTTTTTCTTTCCTGGCACTTCTGAAGATATTATAGATCTTCATCGGTGTCATCGAACTCATCGTCGGGATACACCTACCGAGAGGGGACAAGCACCGGCAATAGAGAAGAACACAATCAATGCAAATGCGACAATATGATGCATGATCATGACATGGCAATATGCTATGATTTGTACTAATGCATCTAGCAACAATTCAAATGAAGTCCATATGAACCAAGGGTTCATATGCAAACTCCATAAGGGGTATTTAAAATGCCATTATCATGATTTCACTTATACAGGGGTTATAAGTTGGTTGAACATGCATGAAAGTAGCATAAATGGATAGATTGGATTTTTCTGATAATTTTTCATATATAAAACTTTTCATTTGGAGTTATAGATTATTTTCTATGATTTTTACAAGTTTTAAACATTTTCTAGAATTTCTAATTATTTAGAATTAAACTAATTCCAGAAAATGAATTACTGCATCACCACTACATCAGCATGATGTAAGCGAGTCAACGGGGCAGCCCAGGTCAAACTGAACAGTGGGTCCCGCGTGTCAGTGATTAGACTAACTAACCTAATTAAATTTAGGCGGCTGCTACAAATCATCCGACTTATTTCCAGTGGAAATCATTCGGGTGTGTAGCCGTCCGATCTGCCCCGTGAAGCCGTTAGATGGGTCAACACACAATCGTATTCTTCTCTTCCGCATTCATCAGAATGCAAACATCACGCACAGAAGCCCGTTGTAGCACTGTCGCTCCGTCGCAGCACCCAGCTCAACACCGATCCATGTGTTGCTCCTGCCTACATCATTGCCCTGCCACGCTGCACCGCCAAACTCGCCGCCGTCGAGTGCTGCATTGAAGCAAGGGCGGCCGCCGGTGACTGTTGCATTGTAGCAAGGGCGGCCGCTGGCGAGTGATGCGTTGAAGCACGGGCGGCCGCCGACGAGTGTTGCGTTGAAGCAAGGGTTGCCGCCGACGAGTGTTGCGTTGAAGCAAGGGCGGCCGCCAGCGAGTGCTGCATTGAAGCAAGGGCTGCTGCCGGCGAGTGTTGCGTTGCAGCAAGAATCCGCCGCCGCCGGCGAGTGCTGCGTTGAAGCAAGGGCTGCTGCCGGCGAGTGCTGCGTTGAAGCAAGGGCTGCTGCCGGTGAGTGCTGCGTTGAAGCAAGGGCTACTGCCGCGAGTGTTGCGTTGCAGCAAGAATCCGGCACTGCCGCCGAGATCCAGTGGTTGCATCGACTTGCTCGGCAACACCAACCGCAGCCGACGGTACCGACGATGCGGCCGCTCCCGCCTTTGCAGCGCCGGTCATGGCTGCGTCGCCGGCAAGCTGTGCGGTTGCAACGTCGACAACATCAGACGCCGTTCGACGCGGGAATGCAGCAGGCCACGGTATGCTGCGGCCGCCAATTGCAGCACCCCCGGCGAGTTTCTCCGGCCGTGAGCGGCTCACCCGGAGGCCTTGTAAGCGACGGCGAGATTCAAGAGATAAGTCTGGAGCGGTTTGTGGTCAAACGCGTGGTGTACGGGAAGAAAAGAGTCGTGTGGTGAGAGCTAATCGGTTTGGATAAGGATGAGGGGTGATGCGCGGGCCCGACAGGACGCGTGGCGAACGTTAGACGCGGCTTACGATCATAATAGATCAGCCGAATGATTTCAACACTTTTCCATAAATTTAACCCTAACTAACTTGGTTAGCCAGGCGAGGCACGCATGTCAGTGAGCCAGGGGAGGTCAAACCCCTGGTCAGCTGGTTCAAACTCGCCGGAGTTGACCCGCGTGTCGTCGACGGTGACGCCAGAGACGGCGGAGGGCGTCGAAAAAGCTCCTCTGGCTACCAAATCGATGGCTAAGAGGCTCTACGTGATTCTGGAGCTCGTCCGCGTCTTGTGGTGCACGCAGCAGCAGCTCCGGTGACCTAAATCGACGGCGGCGGCAACTTACACGGCGGCCGGAGTTCGGGCGTGCTCGGAGACAGCGCTACAGGTGTCACAACCCCAGATTAGCCCTTGCTTGACTTTGCTTGTCATCATGTCATCATGTTTATGATTTAAATAAACTTGAAATGGGGATTGATCAAACCCTAGCACCAAATGAATTCAACTAGGTTCAAACTTAAAACTTTTCATTGAACTCAAAATGCCCTTTGAAAATGTTCAACATTTCTGGATTGAGGTGGAAGCATCTACCAAAAATGGTTTACATTTTTGCAGGACATATTTGGGCTTTGAATTAATTCAAACATATTTGAATTGGAGCTATTTAAATGCTATATATATTTTAGATGCTCCAAAAATGTTGGAAGTTGTTATGGGTCACTTGAATAATTCAGATAGCACCCCTAATCATTTCCAGGATTTTATAAAATGGTTTAGTATTTTACTAAATCAAAACAAAACAGAATAAATAGAAAATAGAAACAAATAAAAGAGAGAGAAGGGAACCTACCTAACTTACCTGTGTAGCCACCTGGCGGCCCAAGTGGCCAGCCCAGCCCACCTAGCCTCCCCCCTGTCGTCTTCTTCCCCTGCCAGGAGGACGAGCGCGTGGCCGCAGCGCGCCGGCACGCGTCCCGGCCACCTCTTGCTTCCTGCCACTTCCCCCTCGTTGCCCTGGGCCTCCCTCGCGACGCCACGCAGCCCCGACCGCTCTCACACTCTCTCCCGTGCTTCCCCCCCCCCCCCCCCCTCCTCTGTTTCTCTTGTGCACAGCCACCGAACGCGCCGTCGCCGCCGTTCGCCATAGCCGCAGCCACCAGCCCTCCCTCGCCCTGCTGCCAGGTCCAGAAGCTCCGCCGCTGACCTCTACACCATCCCCGCCAAGCCACACGAGCGGACGCACCCCGCAGCGGCTTCCCCGACCTCTTCTTCAAGCTTCGGCCGCCGAGATCGCCGGGACCGTGTGCCCTCCCTGACGCCTCCCCGAGCTCGCCCGACTCGCTGTGAGCACCTGCATCTAACCCCCTAACCCCGCTGCCTCTTGCTTGCCGTAGCCGTCACCCCCCTTGCTGCCCGCAGCATGCCGCCAGCCGAGCTCGCCGTCAACGCAGCTCCGGTGACCATTTGGTCACCCCGGCAACTCCAACACGTTCTTAGCACCCCGTAGAGCAGCCCCAGCGCATCAGTTGGCTCGCTTGTGAGCTGCAACATCAAACCCGCAACTCACCCGAACGTCGGCCGCCACTTTCGTGCTCGCCGCCGTTGGCTCCGGTCACCATAGGCCCGGCCTCCACCACCACTAGACGTGCGCCTGCAAGAGCTCTCCAACAAGCCCGAGAACAGCCTCGCCCATGCCCTGTGGGCATTTTCCGAGCCGCGCGACCGTCTCGGGCCTCGTCAGCGTCGAGTCGCCGGTGGGTTTGACCCCGCTGACCATTGACCAGGTGGGCCCAGTTTGACCCTTGGGTCTATGACAAGTGGGGCCCGCCCTGCTAACTAACCCAGGATTAGTGCTAACTAAATTTAGTTAGTTTAACTAACTACTGACAGACGGGACCCACTGGTCAGTTTGACCTGGGCCGGCCCCGTTGACCGCTGACGTCACCCTGACGCATTAATTCGATTGCTGGAATTATTCTTATACAGGAAATTCCAGAAAATAACCAAAACTTCTAAAAATCATAGAAATTCAACCGTAACTCCAAATTAAATAATTTATATATGAAAAATGATCAGAAAAATCCAATCTATCCATATGTACCATTTTCATGCATGTTAGAACAACTTATACCTGCTGATCAGTTCAAATCAATTAAATGGCATTTAAACTCTCACATATGGAGTTTGAATTTGAACCTAGTGTTCAAACCAACCTCATTTAATCTGTTGCTAGTTGCATTAGCTCAAATCACAGCATATTAACATGTCATGATCATGCATCATATTGTGCATTGCATTGATTGTGTTCTTCCTTGTTTGCCGGTATTTGTCCCCTCACGATAGACGTGGTTTCGATGATGAGTTCGATGACACCGATGAAGAACTATATTATCTTCAGAAGTGCCAGGCAAGCAAAACCCCCTTGTTCATTCCGATATAATCCCACTCTCTCGCTCCTGATCTCTTGCACTGCATTAGGACAACAACGATTCATCTGTTACTTGCTGTGGTAGCTGAACCCCTTTATCCTCTGCATGACCTGTCATTCCACAGTAAATAGATGAAACCCACTAGCATGAGTAGGAGTTGTTTGAGCCTGTTGTGCCTACTCATTCATCCTTGTTTGTCATGCCTGCTCTCGCTTAGAGTTGAGTCAGTCTGATTCATCGGGGTTGAATCGGAGGTGTGTGAACATGTCCTCTTGTTGAGAGCTAAGTGTGTGAACACGATTTGGTAAAGGTAGCGGTGAGAGGCCATGTAGGAGTACATGGTGGGTTTTCTCATTGCAGCCGTCCTCGTGAACTGAGTTCGTGTTTGTGATCCATGAACAGTTACTACCACACATTGGGTTCCGTAACTCGGCCCTCTCGCTTATTAATCAACTTGATCTCTGTCCAGAGTTGCAACTAGTTTCTGGTGTTTGTAGGTAGTGTTAGTAGTCTACCAAGTGGCACCCCGTACAGGTGGGCTTGGGATAGACTAGGCACCGTGGCACGGTGTACCAAGCGTAGAACCACCCATCGAGGTGGGCTTGGGAACCCTGCTCACATCGTTTGGGGCCGTGAGCGACACCCCGGCCGGATCTCCTTGCGGATGGAACCCGAATAGGCGATAAAACTGGACGAGAGACTTGTGTGGTTGGTCAGGTCGTGGCCGACACCCTCGCTGGGCTTCCGCATGAAGGTTGCCGAGTACATGTTGTGTAAACGGCGATAAGTGGTGAGAGCGTGTGAAGAAGTACACCCTCAGGGGTTAACATCATCTATTGAATAGCCGTGTCCGCGTAAAGGACTTCGGGTTGCTGTATGCAGTTCATAGACAAGTGAAAGTGGATACTCTAAAATACGCAAGATAAGCGTGAGTGCTATGGATGGCGTTCTCATAGGGAGACGGGAGCGGATCCATAGTGGTGTGTTGATATGGTGAATATGTGGACTCGTGTGCGCCACCTCAAAAGAGTCACTTGCAGTCGTAGTTCAGGATAGCCACCGAGTCAAAGCTGGCTTGCTGCAGTTAAACTCCCCCACCCCCTTTGTTGATACCGGTGCATATGTAGTTAGTTCTGATGTAAGTCTTGTTGGGCACATTTGTACTCACGTTTGCCTAATTTATGTTTTGCAGAGAGACTTCAGTCTTGCTAGTGGTTCCGCGTGGACTTCGACGTTTAGCTTGTTACCTCAGCTACGATCTTGTACCCTCGGCAGGATCCGGTAGATAGTCAGGCTTCTCAGCCTTTTTCATTTGTAGATGTCTGTACTCAGACATGTTAAGCTTCCACGTGTGCTTTGTTTTGTATGCTCTAAATGTTGGGTCATGAGACCCATGTTTGTAATATCTCGCTCCTTGGAGCCTAATGAATAAATACTTGAGTCGTAGAGTTATGTTGTGATGCCATGGTGTATTTACACATATCGAGCATATTGTGTGTATGTTTGAAATGCTTGGTATGTGTGGGATCCGACAATCTAGTTGTTTATCCTTGGCAGCCTCTCTTATGGGGACATGTAGTCTAGTGCTTCCTTGAGCCATAGTAGTCCGCTACAGCCCGGTTCACCGGAGTCCTGCTAGCCCAAAGACTACCGCCGGGACACTTGATCGGCCGCCATGTGTTTCACTTTGTTCCTGTGTTCATCCCTTCAGAAATGTCACACGGTGACATCCGAGTCCTGCCTAGCTCGCTACAGCCGGGTTCCTGAGTCCTGTTAGCCCAGTGCTACAGCCCGGATTCACACGCTGCTGACCGACATGCTCGAAGTTGATTCATGTATGCCTGTCCCCATGGGTTAGTGCCGCTTTGGGTTCACGACTAGCCATGTCGGCCCGGGTTCTCTGTCATATGGATGCTAGCGACACTATCATATACGTGAGCCAAAAGGCGCAAATGGTCCCGGGCCATGGTAAGGCAACACCCGTGGGAATACCGTGTGTGAGGCCGCAAAGTGATATGAGGTGTTACCGGCTAGATCAATGTGACTTGGAATCGGGGTCCTGACAGCTTTGATATCAGAGCATGACTGCCTATAGGATTACCAAGCCAAACCGGTTGAAGTTGAGTCTAGGAATGCTTTAATTATATAAGGGAATTGATTGTGGAAGGGAACGTAAGGCTCTTTTTACTCCTTATACCTCAAGGACTTCTGATCTGAGTCAACCTCTTCTCTTCTACGGGGATTAAGAACTAGGCCTTCTCATCTATCTATCAGGATGACGTGTTACTAATCCATAGACTTTTAAGATTGTTTGTTTCAAGCCCCAGTTCAGTTCCTACTACTTCTGTGTGTTCATAGTTGGTCTCAGAACCTTTATTTTGTGATGTTGAGTGGTCATGCCACCATTTTTGCAGGATGTCTCAAATCATTTTGAGCATGTACAGCCGTTATGCTGTCCGAGTCATCCCAGGTTTCTAAATAGTCTGATGCATTTGCAAATCCCTTCCCTCTGTTTCTATTGTTCATTTGGGCCAGATTAGTCACACAAATTAGTGTGTTGAGGTACTCCGCTGCCTCGGCATATATGTTGGAGCTATTATTATGAACCTAGGTGTTTTAGGGAGTCATCTAGTAATCTAGTCATGTTTTGTGTTCCCGGTGTGGTGATTCTGGCCATCATTCTCGAAAGCATCCCGTGATGTTATTAGTTAGTAGGTATTCTATTCCTGGGTTCTTGAACCAGAGATTCACCCTACTTACCTCCCGTTGATAGTGTTTGCTAGTTCCTTTAGGATATTAGTAACCTTTTCTATAGTCCTCAAGGTCCGTGGTATATCCTTCCTCCAAATACCATGAACCAATAAGGCAGAAGTTCTTTGAATTAAAAGATCACAATCTGAGTACTCTTGAGGAGTTCTCCATTCATAATTGTGACTCTGCCAGTTCTACCTTCTCTGCATGGGTTATCCGGAAGAAATGTTGAGCTTTGCTCGACATACTAATCTATGCATCCACAACTCAGAAAATTATATGTTTCTTTGAGTTGTTCTCTTTAGTTGTATTCTGACCCTCGTCTATCAATTGATAGTCAAGAGTATGTGTGCGATCATGTTTATCGATGCCTATTATCCTTGTGGTCCGTCAAGCCATTCTATTCTGGAATGACTAGGAGAAACAAACTCCAGTACCTCATCCATATCCATGATTGGGTCAAAGCAGTTGTAATCCGCAGATCAAATGCAATCAAGCTTTTGATTCTGTTCTATCCTGAAGTATTACCCACTTTATGTCAGGAATGTCATGAGAAATGCACCTTCTCTTATGAATTCTTGATGCAGTGATACTCTCGCCATCATCGTTCATTCCTCGGTCCCATGTTGTTGCAACCGGAATGCCGACAAGTGAACCATGATGTGTGAAATTTATACTCCTAGCAACAGTGTTGCTTGGTAGTTAATGGACAATATTCTCATTCTTAGCGTGTTGATTATTGAAACATACCCCTAAGGTTGATCGTGCCACCTAGTCCATTTTCCTGGTGCACACTTCGATTGATGAGTTAGGATCTTGTCAAGTCCTCGCTCATTTGATCATATCATCTTGCCCTCAAAAGCAAGATTGTTCTCGAGCTTAGTAACATACCGGTGGTTCGTGATTTTTCAAATATCTTCTCGTAAGTATTACCAGGTTGTCCCCTGACTGTTATGTTGAGCTCGTGATCAAATTGGTTTCTTGTGAACCACCCTTTCTCCAAGAATCTGTGTTGGATACCCCTGAGCTAGTTGGTTGAGGTAAACAATAACTTGGAGAGTTGGAAGATAAAAGCTTGTCCGACTTAGTTCTTCACTAAGGGATATCCTTGTGTGTGTGTGTGTGTGTGTGTGTGTTGAAGAGAGATGATATCTTCACCAATTGGTTCTCGTGATCAATTGTTGGATTAATTGTCTTGTCAAAACTTTGACTAGAGTATGGGCCATCGTCAAGTCAAATCAGAACCAACGATGTTCGTAATGTTGTCTTACTCGTGGTTGATCCCTCGAGCATACACCATTACATCTTTTGGTCTGACCAATGCTATCACCGTGTTCACATGATGGTGGAAGTCCAGTGATATGGAAATTCCGATGAGTTGTTGTTGAGCCCATCAGCAGCTTTTTGTCTCCCCCATGATTCATGTTGAACATCAACCTAGTGTTGGAAACTTTGTAAACAATGCCTTCATGTTCCGTTCATGAAGCATATGTTTGGATGAAAGTAGCGACTTCCTCTAAGTTCACGTGCAATCGATGCAAGTTGCCACCGTGAATTCGAGAAAGCTTGTTTTGTTTCCCCTGGAATCGTCCCAAGTCAGTCATGCATGTGCGAAGTATTCTGTGGTTTGGTAGATTAATTACCTCCACTCCATGTGTAATCCCTAGCACCCCAAGCCACTGATTGATTTGTTCAAGGAAAAGAAGTCTAGCGCGCATAAAGACTTCGTAATCCTTGATGAAGGATCCAAACCTGAACTCGATAGTGTTTTATTATAAGACTTCTACGTGGTCATGCTTGTCTTGGACAACGTGTTCACATGTATGTAGCAGAACCGGCTCATGTTTTGGAGCTTGCTATCGTAGTTCATCTCCCGAGAGTCTCGCAACGTTATCTCGTCGATTTGTGTTGCAACTCTTCTTCTCAGACATGTGAGTCTGAAGTATCCTGTTTCTAACCAGATCTGAATCTCAGGCAGATATGATGGTTGGAACACTCCCAACATTTGCTTTTTGTTCCCAGCTTGCACCCCATCGTGCCAAATCTCCATGGGTTGCCTTCTCAGCAGTTGCTGTCCAGGTCATCTTCAAAGGTGGTCATGCCATGGGTCCCATCCATTTCCGATGATAAGCAAAATCATCCATTGCGTTGTCTTCAACAAGGTAGTCCACATCATCCATACTAGTCCGAGTATGCTACTCCTTCGAACTCCATCAAACGATCATTCGGAAAATTGCCTCAGGCTGGTGAGAAGAGTTCCAATGATCTATGTATCAAAATTAATTCCTTTTTGCCACTTGAGGGAATAATTCTACGAGTCACCTTCCCTAAGGTGCCCCGTTATGAATCATGGCAATTCTTCCTCGCTATTCCGAAACCCTCATAAAATTGTTTCCTCTGCCCCTCCTGATGCATGTTTTGCATCTCAGCTCCATAAATGTTTCTATGTCCCATTCCGTGAGTTGATCCTGTGATCATTAAGATGATCCTAAGTTGCTCGAACCTCAGGAAGACTAATTCTTCTTAAATTCTCCCTCTCCACTCGTTGTCATGTTGGATGTAGTTCTCAAAGAAAGACGTTGAGATCAAGGTGATGCAATGAATCAACATCCTCGAGAAAGTCATTGGATCGACAAGATCATGTTAGCTAGTGCCCCTTCTGTCTTCTTACCTCACGTCTTGAATCTCGGGACGGGATTCTTGTTTAGTGGGGGTGAGCTGTCACAGCCCCAGATCAGCCCTTGCTTGACTTTGCTTGCTCATCATGTCATCATGTTTACGATTTAAATAAACTTGAAATGGGGATTGATCAAACCCTAGCACCAAATGAATTCAACTAGGTTCAAACTTAAAACTTTTCATTGAACTCAAAATGCCCTCTGAAAATGTTCAACATTTCTGGATTGAGGTGGAAGCATCTACCAAAAATGGTTTACATTTTGCAGGACATATTGGGCTTTGAATTAATTCAAACATATTTGAATTGGAGCTATTTAAATGCTATATATATTTTAGATGCTCCAAAATGTTGGAAGTTGTTATGGGTCCTTTGGAATAATTCAGACAGCACCCTAATTATTTCCAGGATTTTATAAAATGGTTTAGTATTTTACTAAATCAAAACAAAAAGAATAAATAAAAAGAAACAAATAAAAGAGAGAGAAGGAACCTACCTAACTTACATGTAGCCACTGGCGGCCCAAGTGGCAGTGCAGCCCACCTAGCCTCCCCACGCTGTCTTCTTCCCTGCCAGAGGACGAGCGCGGTGGCAGCCAGCCGCACGTGTCGCGGCCACCTCCTGCTTCTTGCCGCTTCCCCCTCGTCGCCGTGGGCCTCCCTCGTGATGCCACACAGCTCCGACCGCTCTCTCACTCTCTCCGTGCTTCCCCCCCCTCTTCTTTCTCTTGTGCACAGCCACCGAGCAGCGCCGTCGCCGCCGTTCGCCATAGCCGCAGCCACCAGCCCTCCCTCGCCCTGCTGCCAGGTCCAGAAGCTCCGCCGCTGACCTCTACACCGTCCCCCCCAAGCCACACGAGCGGACGCGCCCCGCAGCGGCTTCCCCGACCTCTTCTTCAAGCTTCGGCCACCGAGATCGCCGGCGACCGTGTGCCCTCCCTGACGCCTCCCCGAGCTCGCCGACCTGCTCGTCCGACTCGCTGTGAGCACCTGCATCTAACCCCCCTAACCCCGCTGCCTCTTGCTCGCCATAGCCGTCGCCCCCCTTGCTGCCCGCAGCACGCCGCCGGCCGAGCTCGCCGTCAACGCAGCTCCGGTGACCATTTGGTCACCCCGGCGACTCCAACACGTTCTTAGCACCCCGTAGAGCAGCCCCAGCGCATCAGTTGGCTCGCTTACGAGCTGCAACACCGATGCAACTCACCTGAACGTCGGCCGCCGCTTTCGTGCTCGCCGCCGTCGGCTCCAGCCACCATAGGCCCGGGCTCAGCCACCACTAGACGCGCGCCTGCAAGAGCTCTCCAACGAGCCCAAGAACAGCCTCGCCCATGCCCTGTGGGCGTTTTCCGAGCCGCGCCACCGTCTCGGGCCTCGCCGGCGTCGAGTAGCCAGTGGGTTTGACCCCGCTAACCATTGACCGGGTGGGCCCAGTTTGACCCTTGGGTCTATGACAAGTGGGGGCCGCCCTGCTAACTAACCCAGGATTAGCGCTAACTAAATTTAGTTAGTTTAACTAACTACTGACAGACGGGACCCACTGGTCAGTTTGACCTGGACCGGCCCCGTTGACCGCTGACGTCACCCTGACGCAATGCTGACGCATTAATTCAATTACTGGAATTATTCTTATACAGGAAATTCCAGAAAATAACCAAAACTTCTAAAAATCATAGAAATTCAACCGTAACTCCAAATTAAATAATTTATATATGAAAAATGATCAGAAAAATCCAATCTATCCATCTGTACCTGTTTCATGCATGTTAGAACAACTCATACCTGCTGATCAGGTAAAATCAATTAAATGGCATTTAAACTCTCACATATGGAGTTTGAATTTGAACCTAGTGTTCAAACCAACCCCATTTAATCTGTTGCTAGTTGCATTAGCTCAAATCACAGCATATTAACATGTTATGATCCTGCATCATATTGTGCATTGCATTGATTGTGTTCTTCCTTGTTTGCCGGTATTTGTCCCCTCTCTATAGACGTGGTATCGACGATGTGTTCGATGACACCGATGAAGAACTATATT
Organism: Aegilops longissima; assembly: GCA_021605205.1. Classification (NCBI taxonomy): domain Eukaryota; kingdom Viridiplantae; phylum Streptophyta; class Magnoliopsida; order Poales; family Poaceae; genus Aegilops; species Aegilops longissima. The sequence continues at coordinate 288,711,760 of CM038682.1, forward strand.
ATCTTCAGAAGTGCCAGGCAAGCAAAACCCCCTTGTTCATTCCGATATAATCCCACTCTCTCGCTCCTGCTCTCTTCTACTGCATTAGGACAACAACGATTCATATGTTACTTGCTGCGGTAGCTCAACCCCTTTATCCTCTCCATGACCTGTCATTCCACAGCAAATAGATGAAACCCACTAGCATGAGTAGGAGTTGTTTGAGCCCTGTTGTGCCTACTCATTCATGCTTGTTTGTCATGCCTGCTACTGCTTAGAGTTGAGTCGGTTCTGATTCATCGGGGATGAATCGGAGGTGTGTGAACATGTCCTACTATTGAGAGCTAAGTGTGTGAACACGATTTGGTAAAGGTAGCGGTGAGAGGCCATGTAGGAGTTCATGGTGGGTTGTCTCATTGCAGCCGTCCTCAGGAACTGAGTTCTGTGTTTGTGATCCATGAACAGTTACTACCACACATTGGGTTCCGGTAACTCGGCCCCTCTCGGCTTATTAATCAACTTGATCTCTCTCCGGGAGTTGCAACTAGTTTCTGGTGTTTGTAGGTAGTGTTAGTAGTCTACCAAGTTGCACCCGGTACAAGTGGGCTTGGGACAGACTAGGCACCGTGGCACGGTCTACCAAGCGTAGAACCACCCGTCGAGGTGGGCTTGGGAACCCTGCTCACATCGTTTGGGGCCGTGAGCGACACCCCGGCCGGATCTCCTTGCGGATGGAACCCGAATAGGAGATAAACCTGGATGAGAGACTTGTGTGGTTAGTCAGGTCGTGGCCGACACCCTCGCTGGGCTTCCGCTTGAAGGTTGCCGAGTACATGTCGTGTAAACGGCGATAAGTGGTGAGAGCGTGTGTGAAGAAGTACACCCCTGCAGGGTTAACATCATCTATTCGAATAGCCGTATCCGCGGTAATGGACGTCTGGGTTGCCTGTACAGTTCATAGACAAGTGAAAGTGGATACTCTAAAATACGCAAGATAAGCATGAGTGCTATGGATGGCGTTCTCGTAGGGAGACGGGAGCGGAACCATAGTGGTGTATTGATATGGTGAATATGTGGACTCGTGTGTGCCACCTCAAAAGAGTCACCTGCAGTCGTAGTTCAGGATAGCCACCGAGTCAAAGCTGGCTTGCTGCAGTTAAACTCCACCACCCCCTTTGTTGATACCGGTGCATATGTAGTTAGTCCTGATGTAAGTCTTGCTGGGTACATTTGTACTCACGTTTGCCTAATTTATGTTTTGCAGAGAGACTTCAGTCTCGCTAGTGGTTCCGCGTGGACATCGACGTTTAGCTTGTTACCTCAGCTACGATCTTGTGCCCTCGACAGGATTCGGTAGATAGTCAGGCTTCTCAGCCTTTTTCATTTGTAGATGTCTGTACTCAGACATGTTAAGCTTCCGCGTGTGCTTTGTTTTGTATGCTCTGAATGTTGGGTCATGAGACCCATGTTTGTAATATCTCTCTCGTCAGAGCCTAATGAATAAATACTTGAGTCGTAGAGTTATGTTGTGATGCCATGTTGTATTTACACATATCGAGCATATTGTGTGTATGTTTGAAATGCTTGGTATGTCTGGGATCCGACAATCTAGTTGTTTATCCTTGGCAGCCTCTCTTATGGGGAAATGTAGTCTAGTGCTTCATTGAGCCATAGTAGTCCTTCTGACCCGGTTCACGGAGTCCTGCTAGCCCAAAGACTACTTTCAGACACTTGAATGGGCGGCATGTGTTTCACTTCGTTCGTGGTTCTGTCCCTTGGGAAATGTCACGCGGTGACATCCGAGTCTGCCTAGCTGCTACAGCCGGGTTCCCGAGTCCTGTTAGCCAGTGCTACAGCCCGGATTCACACGCTGCTGACCGACATGCTCGAAGTTGATTCATGTATGCCTTTCCCCATGGGTTAGGTCCGCTTTGGGTTCACGACTAGCCATGTCGGATCGGGTTCTCTGTCATATGGATGCTAGCGACACTATCATATACGTGAGCCAAAAGGCGCAAACGGTCCCGGGCCATGGTAAGGCGACACCCGTGGGAATACCGTGCGTGAGGCCGCAAAGTGATATGAGGTGTTACCAGCAAGATCAATGTGACTTGGAATTGGGGTCCTGACAACAGGGCACGGCAGGGCGAACCCGCGAGTACTATGGGTTCCAGGAGATGCTCTGAACATGAAGACGTGCTCCTAAGCAAGCTCCAGTGGCTGCAGCGGCAACGGTGACATGGCCGGCGGTGATGAGCCCTCGGGCTCGGCGGTGGAGCTAGCTAGGGCGCATAAACGGCAGAGGAAAGAGAGGGGGAGGACGCAACAGCTCACAGGGAGGATTGTGAGAGGGTCAGCGGGCTCGGGGAAGGCTTGTCAGCGTCGGAATCCCGGCGGCGATCTCCTATGGCCGAGGAAGAAGATGAGGTCGAGGACGACGCAATGGGGATCTTCCGGTCGCGTGGGCCGGCGAAGAGGACGAGGGAGGCATGGCAAAGCTCGGGGGCGCGTCGGAGAGGCGAGGGGGTGGCTGTGGCAGCGTCAGACAGTGACGGCAGCGACGAGCTCCGCTCGGGCGCGTGTGGGGAGAGAGAAGAGGAGGGGAATGGGTCCAGTGGGAGAGGGGAGCGGTGCAGGGGGTGCATGGTGTCGTCCGGGCGCGTCGAGGAGTAGCCAGGTAGGCAGGAAGGGAGGAGGTGGCCGGGCGTGCGGCGACCACGCGCCCAATCCTTCTGGCGCGAGCTGGAAGAAGACAAGGGGAGGAGGTGGGCTGGGCCAACAGTGTTGGGCTGCACAGAAGCTGGGCCGCAGGTGAGGTTAGGTAGGTTTCTGTCTCTGTTTTATTTCTTCTATTTTATTTTTATTTTATTCTATTGCCACTGAATTCAAACAAATTGAAAACAGTGCCAAACCCCCTGGATATTTTTATGTCACTTAATGGACTTCTCTACATATACATAAAATATCTCAGATCATTTGAAAATATATTCATTATATATTTTGAATATAACTTCAAATCAAATAGCTATTGATTTAAATTCAAAGTCCCAAAAATAATTCCTTAAAAATGTTCCTAAATTTTGGTTTGATATATAGCTCTTGCCAAAATTCTCAAACATTGATGAAGGCATTTTGGGTTCATTGAATGCAATTTTCAGTTGAACCTAGTTGATTTAATTTTGGTGCTAGGGTTTGGAACAATCCCCATTTCAATTTCACATAACTTTAGTCATGATGCATGGATGCAATGCCACTATCTGCAACCAAATTATAGGGATGTGACAACTCACCCCCACTAAACAAGAATCTCGTCCCGAGATTCAAGACATGAGGTAAGAAGACAGATGGGACACAAAGCCGACACGATCTTCATGATCCAATTTCCCTTCTCGAAGATGTTGATTCACTGCTCTGATTGATCTTGACGTCTTTGCTTTCGAGATCTTTGTCCAACACAGTGACGGCAGAAGAAACTCTACAGGAATAGATCTTCTCAAGGATCGATCAACTCAAAACCAACTCAGGGAGTGAGACATTGAAACATCTCATGAGCTGAGACACTAACTCACATCAAGTGGGAAGGAAGGAAACAGATGACGGAAGTTCAATTTCGTAGGCAAGAATTCCACGCTTGAGTAAGATGGTACAAGAGTTCAGAGTAGCGAGGAAATAATTTCCATGATTCCATAACAGGGCACCTTAGAGAAGGTGACTCATAGATATATTCCCTCAAGTGGCAAAAGAATTACTTTTGATACTGAGATCATTGGAACTCTTTATACCAGCCTAAGGCAATCACAAACGATCATTTGAAGGAGTTCAGAAGAATGACATACTCGGACTAGAGCGAAATATGTGGGCTACCTTGTTGAAGACAACGTAATGGATGATTTTTGCCTATCATCAGAAATGGATGGAACCCATGGTAGGACCACTGTTGAAGATGATCCTGACCAGAGATTACCGAGAAGGGTAGTCCATGATAGAATGGCACAAAGGCGGTGCAAGCTAGGAACAAAATGCTAATGTTGGGAATGATTCTGGTAACTTGGAAATAACTCAACAGTCGAGAGTGATTCCACTGTTTGAGTGGTTATAGAATAACCAAAAAAACTAAGAGCACAAGGATCCCTAAGGGACAACTCCTAGAATAAGTCACATTAAATCCTCATTGAGAAGATGGACAAATTGCTCATTCAAGATACTACAATAAATAGATCTTCCGGCTAGGTGTATCGGCCAGAACATCAACCTTATCATGACCTACATCATAGATCTTGGAAAAGTTCCAACCATCATATCTGCCTGAGATTCAGATCTGGATGGTAACAGAATATTTCAGACATCATGTCTGGAAAGAAAAATGAAAGTTTGCAACACAATCGGCGAGATGACGTTGCAAGATTCTCGGGAAATGAACTATGATAGTAAACTCCAAAACATGAGCTGGTTCTGCTACATACGTGTGAACACGTTGTCTGAGACAAACATGACCATGTAGTAGTCTTGCAATAAAACACTATCGAGTTCTGGTTGGGAACCATCATCGAGGATAACGGAATCTTGTACAAATCCGTCTGGTACCTTTAGGACTAGCACTTAAAACTTATTATCCTTGAACAAATCAATCAGTGGCTTGGTGTGCTAGGAACACATATGGAGTGGAGGTAATTAATCTACCAAACCATAGAATACTTCGCACAAATGCATGACTGACTTGGGATGATTCCAAAGGAAGCAAAAACAAGCTCCCTCGAATTCACGGCGGCAACTTGCATCGATTGCACATGAATCTAGAGGAAGTCACTACTTTCATCCAAACATATACTTATGAACGGGGCATGAAGAAAATGCTTACACAAGTTTCCAACACTAGCTGGATGTTCAGCACGAATCAGGGAGGAGACAAAATGCTGCTGATGGGCTCAACAGCAACTCATCGGAATTTCCATATCACTGGACTTCCACCATCATGTGAACACGGTGATAGCATTGGTCAGACCAAAAGAAGTAATGGCGTATGCTCGAGGGATTAACCACGAGTAAGACAACATTACGAACATTGTTAGTTCTGATTTGATTTGACGATAGCCCACACTCAAATCAAGGTTTGGACAAGACAATAGATTCAACAGCTGATCACGGGGATCAGTCGATGAAGATATTATCTTTCTTCAACACAGATACAAGATATCCCTTAGGGATGAGCGTGGTAGGACAAGCTTTTATCTTCTAACTCTCCAAGTTGTTGTTAAGCTTAACCAACTAGCTCAGGGGTATCCAACACAGATTCTTGGAGAAAAGATTGGCTACAAGAAACCAACTTGATCACGAACTTAACATAGCGATCAGGTGACAGCCTGGTGATACCTCCGAGAAAATATTCGGAAAATCATGAACCACCGATATGTCCCTAAGCTCGAGAACAGTCTTGCTTTTCAAGGCAAGACGACATGATCATAAGAGCAAGGGATTGATAAAATCCTAACTCATTGATCGGATGGTGCACCAAGAAAATGGACCAGGTAGCATGATCAATCTTAGGTTGATGATTCAATAACTAGCACACTAAAAGTGAGAGTATTGTCCATTAACTACCAAGCAACGAGGTTGCTAGGAGTATTGATTTCACACATCACAGTTCACTTGTCGGCATTCCGGTTACAGCAACACGGGACCGAGGAATGAATAATAATGGCGAGAAGTATCACTGCGTCAAGAATTCATAAGAGGTGGTGCAATTCTCATGACATTCTTGACATAAAGCTGGATTGGCATTTTGATCCACGGAATACAACTACTTTGACCCAATCCTCGAAGTGGACAAGGTACTGGAGTTTGTTTCTCCTAGTCATTCCAAAGTAGAATGGTTTGACGGACCGCAAGAATATGAGGTATCGATGAGCATGAATGCATGATATGATCTTGACTATCAAAGATAGACGGAGATCAGGATACAACTAAAGAGAGGAACAACTCAAAGGAACATATATCTTTCTGAGTTGTGGATGCATAGATTAGTATGTCGAGCAAAGCTCAACATTTCTTCCGGATAACCCATGCTGAAAGGTAGAACTGGCAGAATCACAATGTAGAATGGAGAACCCATTAAGAGCACTCTGATTGTGATCTTTTGGTTCAAAAGAACTTCTGCCATAAGCAGTTCATGGTATTTGGAAGAAGGAAATACCACGGACCTCGAGGACTATCGCAAAGGTTACTAACACCCTAAAGGTACGAGCAACACTATCAACATGATGTAAGTAGAATGAATCTTGGGTTTAAGGACCCAGGAATAAAATACCTACTAACTAAATGGCATCACGGGATGCTTTCGAGAATAATGGCCAGAATCATCACACTGGGAATACAAAGCATTGCTAGATTACTAGGTGACTCGCTAAGACACCTAGGGTCATAATAATAGCTCCAACATATATGTCGAGGCAACAGAGTACCTCAACTCACTAGTTAGTGTGGTTGATCCGGCCCAAAGGAACATCGGGAACAGAAAGAAGGAAGTTGCAAATGCCTCGGACTATATAGAAACCTGGGATGACTCGGACAGCATAACGGCTGTAAATGCTCAAAAAGATTTGAGACATCCTGCAAATTGGTGGCACAACCACTTATCAACACGATATCAAGGTTCCGAGACCAACTATGAACACACGGAAGTAGTAGAAACTGAATTGGGGCTTAAATCCATCAATCCTATAAGTCTCTATCATAGTAACTCGTCATCCTGATAGATAGATGAGAAGGCCTAGTTCTTAATCCCCGTAGAAAGGAAGAGGATGACTCAGATCAGAAGGGCATAAGGTAAAGGAGTAAAAAGAGCCTTATGTTCCATCCCACAATCAATTCCCCTATATAACTAAAGCATTTCTAGACTCAACTTCGACCAGTTTGGCTTGGTAATCCAACAGGCAGTTAGGCTCTGATACCAAAGTTGTCAGAACCCCGATTCCAACTCACATCGATCTAGCCGGTAACACCTCATATCACTTTGCGGCCTCACGCACGCTATTCCCACGGGTGTCGCCTTACCATGGCCCGGGACCGTTTGCGCCTTTTGGCTCACGTATATGATAGTGTCGCTAGCATCCATATGACAGAGAACCCGGCCGACATGACTAGTCGTGAACCCAAAGTGGCACTAACTTACGGGACAGCATACATGAATCAACATCGAGCATGTCGGTCGCCAGCGCGAATCCAGTCTGTAGCACCGGGCTAACAGGACTCTAGTGAACCGGCTGTAGCAGGCTAGGCAGACTCGGATGTCACCGCGTGACATTTCCCCGAAGGGACAAACACATGAACAAAGTGAATCACATGCCGGCTAGTCAAGTGTTCCGGAGCAGTAGTGCTGGGCTAGCAGGACTCCGGTGAACCGGGTTGTAGCTGACTACTATATCTCATGGAAGCACAAGACTACATTCCCCATAAGAGAGACTACCAAGGATAGACAACTAGGTTGTCAGATCCCACACATACCAAGCATTTCAATCATACACACAATATGCTCAATATGTGCAAATAAAACATGGCATCACAACAAGACTCTATGACTCAGAGTATTTATTCATTAGGCTCCGAGGAGCGAGAAAATACAAACATGGGTCTCATGACCCAACATTCTGAGCATACAAGTCAAAGCACATGCGGAAGCTTAACATGTCTAAGTACAGACATCTATAAATGAAAAAGGCTGAGAAGCCTGACTATCTACCAGATCCTGCCGAGGGCACAAGATCGTAGCTGAGGTATCAAGCTGAATGTCGAAGTCCACACGGAACTACTAGCGAGACTGACGTCTCTCTGCAAAACATAAAATAGGCAAACGTGAGTACAAATGTACCCAGCAAGACTTACATCAGAACTAGCTACATATGCATCAGTATCAACAAAGGGGTTGGTGGAGTTTGACTGCAGCAAGCCAACTTTGACTCAGTGGCTATCCTAAACTACGACTGCAAGTAACTCTTTTGAGGTGGCGCACACGAGTCCACATATTCACCAATCAATACACCACTAAGGATCCGCTCCCGTCTCCTCACGAGAACGCCATCCATAGCACTCATGCTTATCTTGCGAGTTTTATAGTATCCACTTTCACTTGTCTATGAACTGTACAGGCAACCCAGAAGTCCTTTCCCGCGGACACGGCTATTCGAATAGATGATGTTAACCCTGCAGGGGTGTACTTCTTGACACACGCTCTCGCCACTTACCACCATGTACACATCGTGTATCTCGGCAACCTTCAAGCGGAAGCCTGGCGAGGGAGTCGGCCATGACCTGACTAACCACACAAGTCTCTAGTCCAGGTTTATCGCCTATGCGGGTTCCATCTGCAAGGAGATCCGGCCGGGGTGTCGCTCACGGCCCCAAACCCACCTGTACAGGGTTCCCAAGCCCACCTCGATGGATGGATTTACGCTTGGTACACCGGGCCATGGTGCCTAGTCTGTCCCAAGCCCACCTATACCTGGTGCCACTTTGTAGACTACTAGCACTACCTACAAACACCAGAAACTAGTTGCAACTCCTGGACAGAGATCAGGTTGATTAATAAGTCGAGAGAGCTTGGAGAGCCCGGAGCCCAATGTGTGGTAGTAACTGTTCATGGATCACAAACACAGAACTTAGTTCCTGAGGATGGCTGCAATGAGACAACCAACCATGTACTCCTACATGGCCTCTCACCGTTACCTTTACCAAATCATGTTCACACACTTAGCTCACACACAGTAGGACATGACCATCACCATTCCAATTCATTCCCGATGAATCAGACTTGACTCAACTCTAAGCAGTAGCAGGCATGACAAACAAGCATGAATGAGTAGGCACATCAGGGCTCAAACAACTCCTACTCATGCTAGTGGGTTTCATCTATTGACTGTGGCAATGACAGGTCATGCAGAGGAAAGGGGTTCAACTACCGCAGCATGTAACAGTTGAAACGTTGTTGTCCTAATGCAGTAAAAGAGAGCAGGAGCGAGAGAGTGGGATTTTATCAGAATGAACAAGGGGGTTTTGCTTGCCTGTCACTTCTGAAGATATTATAGCTCTTCATCGGTGTCATCGAACTCATCGTCGGGATACGCCTACCGAGAGGGGACAAGCACGGGCAATAGAGAAGAACACAATCAATGCAAATGCGACAATATGATGCATGATCATGACATGGCAATATGCTATGATTTGTACTAATGCATCTAGCAACAATTCAAATGAAGTCCATATGAACCAAGGGTTCATATGCAAACTCCATAAGGGGTATTTAAAATGCCATTATCATGTTTTCACTTATACAGGGGGTATAAGTTGGTTGAACATGCATGAAAGTAGCATAAATTGATAGATTGGATTTTTCTGATAATTTTTTATATATAAAACTTTCCATTTGGAGTTATAGATTATTTTCTATGATATTTACAAGTTTTAAACATTTTCTGGAATTTCTAATTATTTAGAATTAAACTAATTCCAGAAAATGAATTACTGCGTCACCACTACATCAGCATGATGTAAGCGAGTCAACGGGGCAGCCCAGGTCAAACTGACCAGTGGGTCCCATGTGTCAGTGATTAGACTAACTAACCTAATTAAATTTAACCCTAACTAACTTGGTTAGCCAGGCGGGGCCCGCATGTCAGTGAGCCAGGGGAGGTCAAACCCTTCGTCAGCTAGGTCAAACTCGCCGGAGTTGACCCGCGTGTCGTCGCCGGCGACGCCAGAGACGGCGGAGGGCGTCGGAAAAGCTCCTCCGGCGACCAAATCGATGGTTGAGAGGCTCTACGTGATTCTGGAGCTCGTCCGCGTCTTGTGGTGCACGCAGCAGCAGCTCGGGTGACTTAAATCGATGGCGGCGGCAACTTACACGGCGGCCGGAGTTCGGGCGTGCTCGGAGGCAGCGCTACAGGGCACGGCAGGGCGAACCCGCGAGTGCTACGGGTTCCAGGAGATGCTCTGAACATGAAGACGCGCTCATATGCAAGCTCCAGTGGCTGCAGCGGCAACGGTGACATGGCCGGCGGTGATGAGCCCTCGGGCTCGGTGGTGGAGCTAGCTAGGGCGCATAAACGGCAGAGGAAAGAGAGAGGGAGGACGCAGCAGCTCATAGGGAGGATGGTGAGAGGGTCAGCAGGCTCGGGGAAGGCTTGTCGGCGTCGGAATCCCGGCAGCGATCTCCTATGGCCGAGGAAGAAGATGAGGTCGGGGATCTTCCGGTCGCGTGGGCCAACAAAGAGTACGCGGGAGGCATGGCAAAGCTCGGGGGCGCGTCGGAGAGGCGAGGGGGTGGCTGTGGCAGCGTCGGACGGTGACGGCGGCGACGAGCTCCACTCGGGCGTGTGTGGGGAGAGAGCAGAGGAGTGGAAGGGGTCCAGTGGGAGAGGGGAGCAGTGCAGGGGGTGCGTGGCGTCGTCCAGGCGCGTCGAGGAGTAGCCAGGTAGGCAGGGAGGGAGGAGGTGGCCGGGCGCGCGGCGACCACGCGCCCAATCCTTCTGGCGCGAGATGGAAGAAGACAAGGGGAGGAGGTGGGTTGGGCCAACAGTGTTGGGCTGGTTGGGCTGCACAGAAGCTGGGCCACAGGTGAGGTTAGGTAGGTTTCTGTCTCTCTTCTGTTTTGTTTTTCTTTTATTCAGTTGCCACTGAATTCAAATTCAAACAAATTGAAAACAGTGCCAAACCCCCCTGGATATTTTTATGTCACTTAATGGACTTCTCCACATATACATAAAATATCTCAGGTCATTTGAAAATATATTCATTATATATTTTGAATATAACTTTAAATCAAATAGCTATTGATTTAAATTCAAAGTCCCAAAAATAATTCCTTAAAAATGTTCCTAAATTTTGGTTTGATATATAGCTCTTGCCAAAATTCTCAAACATTGATGAAGGCATTTTGGGTTCATTGAATGCAATTTTTAGTTGAACCTAGTTGATTTAATTTTGGTGCTAGGGTTTGGAACAATCCCCATTTCAATTTCACATAACTTTAGACATGATGCATGGATGCAATGCCACTATCTGCAACCAAATTATAGGGATGTCACATGATCTATGCCAACTCAACAAGTACCATCAGAGACACCTGTAGAGCACCTTTATATCACCCAGTTACATTGTGACATTTGGTAGCACACAAAGTGTTCCTCCGGTATTCGGGAGTTGCATAATCTCATAGTCATAGGAACATGTATAAGTCATGAAGAAAGCAATAGCAATATACTAAACGATCAAATGCTAAGCTAACGGAATGGGTCAAGTCAATCACATCATTCTCTAATGATGTGATCCCGTTAATCAAATGACAACTCATGTCTATGGCTAGGAAACTTAACCATCTTTGATTCAACGAGCTAGTCAAGTAGAGGCATACTAGTGACACTCTGTTTGTCTATGTATCCACACATGTACTAAGTTTCCGGTTAATAAAATTCTAGCATGAATAATAAACATTTATCATGATATAAGGGAATATAAATAACAACTTTATTATTGCCTCTAGGGCATATTTTCTTCAACATATCCCCTAAACCAATAGACACAATATCCTTTTTGCAGTCTATCTTAGCATTAACAGTATTCAAGAAGGGTCTACCATATAATGGGACAAAAGTTATCTTGTGGGGAAGCAAGAACAAGAAAATCAGTAGGATATTTAATTTTCCCACACAGGACTTCAACATCTCTAACAATCCCAACCGGTGAGATAGTATCTCTATTGGCAAGCTTAATTGTAACATTAATATCTTATATCTCAGCAGGTGCAATATCATGCATAATTTCTTCATATAAGGTATAAGGTATTGCACTGACACTAGCACCCATATCCCATAAGCCATGATAAGAGTGATCTCCTATTTTAACCGAAACGACAGGCATGCCAATAACAGGTCTATGTTTATCTTTAGTATCAGGTTTAGCAATTATAGCAGCTTCATCACAGAAGTAAATAACATGCCCATCAATATTATCAACCAAGAGATCTTTAACCATAGCAATACTAGGTTCAACTTTAATTTGGCCAGAGGGTTTGGGTGTTCTAATATTACTTTTGTTGACCACAGTTGAAGCTTTAGCATGATCCTTTATTCTAACAGGGAAAGGTGGTTTTTCAATATAAGCGGTAGGAACAATAGGATCAACATTGTAAGTGATAGTCTTTTCTTCAACTTTAATAGGTTCAAATACTTTTACTTCAATGGGAGGATGATATTTAAATCACTTCTCCTTAGGAAGATCAACATGAGTAGCAAATGATTCATAGAAAGAAGCTACTATCTCAGAGTCAAGTCCATATTTAGTGCTAAATTCAAGGAAAACATCGGTATCCATAAAAGATTTAACACAATCAAACTTAGGTGTTATACCTAACTCCTTACCTTCGTCGAGTTCCCAATCTTCAGAGTTGCATTTAATTCTTTCCAGTAAATCCCATATGAATTCAATAGTCTTCATCATAGAAGAACCAGTACAAGAAGTATCGAGCATGGAGCGATTATTGAGAGAAAGCCGAGCATAAATTTTTTGAATAATAATTTATCTTGAGAGCTCATGATTGGGGCATGAATATAACATTGACTTAAGCCTCACCCAAGCTTGAGAGATGCTTTCCCCTTTGCGAGGCCAAAAATTATATATATAATTACGACCACGATGAACCAGATGCATAGGATAAAACTTCTGATGAAATTCCAATTTCAATCGGTTGTAGTTCCATGATCCAATATCATCACAAAACCTAAACCATGTCAATGCCTTTCCCTTCGAAGATAAAGGGAAGACCTTCTTCTTGATGACATCCTCGGGTATACCTTCAAGTTTAAATAATCCACAAACTTCATCCACATAGATTAGGTGCAAATCAGGATGCAATAATCCATCTCCTGTAAAAGGATTAGCTAGCAGTTTCTCTATCATACCCGAAGGAATTTCAAAGTAAACATTTTCAGTAGGTTCAATAGGTTGAGGAGCAACTATTTGCTCTACAGGTCGGGGTGAAGATACCTCGAACAAGCCCCTCAAAGGACTACTTTCCATAGTAACAAGTGACAGTAAATTTCAGTACACTATATAAATTTTTCCTTACCAAATTCGACTTACCAAGGATGCTTCACTCCCCGGCAACGGCCCCAGAAAAGAGTCTTGATGCCCCACAAGTATAGGGGATCTATCGTAGTCCTTTCGATAATTAAGAGTGTCGAACCCAATGAGGAGCAGAAGGAAATGACAAGCGGTTTTCAGTAAGGTATTCTCTGCAAGCACTGAAATTATCAGTAACATACAGTTTTGTGATAAGGTAATTTGTAACGGGTAACAAGTACCAAAAGTAAACAAGGTGCAGCAAGGTGGCCCAATCCTTTTTTTAGCAAAGGACAAGCCTGGACAAACTCTTATATAAAGGAAAACGCTCCCGAGGACACATGGGCATTATCGTCAAGCTAGTTTTCATCACGCTCATATGAATCGTGTTCGTTACTTTGATAATTTGATATGTGGGTGGACCGGTGCTTGGGTACTGCCCTTCCTTGGACAGGCATCCCACTTATGATTAACCCCTCTTGCAAGCATCTGCAACTACAAAATAAGTATTAAGGTGAACCTAACCATAGCATGAAACATATGGATCCAAATCAGCCTCTTACGAAGCAACGCATAAACTAGGGTTTAAGCTTCTGTCACTCTAGCAACCCATCATCTACTTATTACTTCCCAATGCCTTCCCCTAGGCCCAAACAATGGTGAAGTGTCATGTAGTCGACGTTCACATAACACCACTAGAGGAAAGACAACATACATCTCATCAAAATATCGAACGAATACCAAATTCACATGACTACTTCTAGCAAGACTTCTCCCATGTCCTCAGGAACAAACTTAACTACTCACAAATCATATTCATGTTCATAATCAGAGGGGTATTAATATGCATAAAGGATCTGAACATATGATCTTCCACCAAATAAACCAACTAGCATCAACTACAAGGAGTAATCAACACTACTAGCAACCCACAGGTACCAATCTGAGGTTTTGAGACAAAGATTGGATACAAGAGATGAACTAGGTTTTGAGATGAGATGGTGCTGCTGAAGATGTTGATGGAGATTGATCCCCTCCCGATGAGAGGATTGATGGTGATGACGATGGTGATGATTTCCCCCTCCCGAAGGGATGTTTCCCCGGTAGAACAGCTCCGCCGACGCCCTAGATTGGTTTCGCCAGGTTTCGCCTCGAGACGGCGGCGCTTCGTCCCAAAAGCTTCCTTCTTTTTTTTCCAGGGTGAAAGACTTCATATAGCCAAAGATGGGCACTGGAGGCCTTCCAGGGGGCCCACGAGGCAGGGGGCGCACCTAGGGGGGTAGGGCGTGCCCCCCACCCTCGTGAATGGTGGGTGGCCCCACTCTGGCACTTTCTTCGCCCAATATTTTGTATATTCCAAAACTGACTTTTGTGGAGTTTTAGGACTTTTGGAGTTTTGCAAAATAGGTCTCTAATATTTGCTCCTTTTCTAGCCCAGAATTCCAGCTGCCGGCATTCTCGCTCTTCGTGTAAACCTTGTAAAATAAGAGAGAATAGGCATAAGTATTGTGACATAATGTGTAATAACAGCCCATAATGCAATAAATATCGATATAAAAGCATGATGCAAAATGGACGTATCACCAGTCCCATTGCAGTAGAAGTACTCAGTTTCAGGCTTAGGTCCAGACTTGGGCTTCTTCCCTTGAGCAGCAACTTGCTTGCTATTCTTCTTGAAGTTCCCCTTCTTCCCTTTGCCCTTTTTCTTGAAACTAGTGGTCTTGTTAACCATCAACACTTGATGCTCCTTCTTGATTTCTACCTCCACAGCCTTAAGCATCGCAAAGAGCTCGTGAATTGTCTTTTCCATCCCTTGCATATTATAGTTCATCACGAAGCCTTTATAGCTTGGTGGCGGTGATTGAAGAACTTTGTCAATGTCACTATCATCTGGAAGATTAACTCCCAGCTGAGTCAAGTGGTTATTGTACCCAGACATTCTGGGTATGTGTTCACTGACAGAACTGTTCTCCTCCATCATGCAGCTATAGAACTTGTTGGAGAGTTCATATCTCTCAACTCAGGCATTTTCTTGAAATATTAACTTCAACTCTTGGGACATATCATATGCTCCAAGACGTTCGAAACGTCTTTGAAGTCCCGATTCTAAGTCGTAAAGCATGGCACACTGAACTATCGAGTAGTCATCAGCTTTCGTCTGCCAGACGTTCATAAACATCCGGAGTTGCTCCTGCAGTGGGCCTTGCACCTAGCGGTGCTTCCAGGACATAATTCTTCCGTACAACAATGAGGATAATCCTCAAGTTAGGGACCCAATCTGTGTAGTTTCTACCATCATCTTCCAACATAGCTTTCTCTAGGAACGCATTAAAATTCAAGGGAACGGTAGCATGGGCCATTGATCTACAACAACATAGATATGCAAAAACTATCAGGACTAAGTTCATGATAAATTAAAGTTCAATTAATCATATTACTTAAGAACTCCCACTTAGATAGACATCCCTCTAGTCATCTAAATGATCACGTGATCCATATCAACTAAACCATGTCCAATCATCACGTGAGATGGAGTAGTTTTCAATGGTGAACATCTCTATGTTGATCATATCTACTATATGATTCACGTTCGACCTTTCGGTCTCAATGTTCCGAGGCCATATCTGCATATGCTAGGCTCGTCAAGTTTAACCCAAGTATTCTGCACGTGCAAAACTGGCTTGCACCCATTGTATGTGAACGTAGAGCTTATCACACCCGATCATCACGTAGTGTCTCGGCATGACGAACTGTAGCAACAGTGCATACTCAGGGAGAACACTTACACCTTGAAATTTAGTGAGGGATCATCTTATAATGCCACCGCCGTACTAAGCAAAATAAGATGCATAAAAGATAAACATCACATGCAATCAAAATATGTGAAATGATATGGCCATCATCATCCTGTGCCTTTGATCCATCTCCAAAGCACCGTCATGATCTCCATCGTCACCGGCTTGACACCTTGATCTCCATCGTAGTGTCGTTGTCGTCTCACCAACTATTGCTTCTACGACTAGCGCTACCGCATAGTGATAAAGTAAAGCAATTACATGGAGATTGCATTTCATACAATAAAACGACAACCATAAGGCTCCTGCCAGTTGTCGATAACTTTTACAAAACATGATCATCTCATACAATAACTTATATCACATCATGTCTTGACCATATCACATCACAACATGCCCTGCAAAAACAAGTTAGACGTCCTCTACTTTGTTGTTGCAAGTTTTACGTTGCTGCTACGGGCTTCTCGCAAGAACCGTTCTTACCTATGCATTAAAACCACAACGATTTTTCATCAAGTGTGTTGTTTTAACCTTCAACAAGGACCGGTCGTAGTCAAATTCGATTCAATTCAAGTTGGAGAAACAGACATCCGCCAGCCACGTGTGTGCAAAAGCACATCGGTAGAACCGGTCTCATGAACGTGGTCATGTAATGTTGGTCTGGGCCGCTTCATCCAACAATACCACCGAATCAAAATAAGACGTTGGTGGTAAGCAGTATGACTATTATCACCCACAACTCTTTGTGTTCTACTCGTGCAAATCATCTACACATAGACCTGGCTCGGATGCCACTGTTGGGGAACATAGCGTGCAATTTTGAAAATAATTCATATGATCACGCAAGATCTATCTAGGAGATGCATAGCAACGAGAAGGGGAGAGTGTGTCCACAAACCCTCATAGACCGAAAGCGGCAGCGTTAGGTTAAAGCGGTTGATGTAGTCGAACGTCTTCACGATCCAACCGATCTAGTACCGAATGTACGGCACCTCCGAGTTCAGCACACGTTCAGCTCAATGACGTCCCTCGAACTCTTGATCCAGCAGAGGGTCAAGGGAGAGTTCCGTCAGCACGACGGCGTGGTGATGGTGATGGTGATGTGATCCGCGCAGGGCTTCGCCTAAGCACTACGACGCTATGACCGGAGGAGTAAACTATGGAGGGGGGCACCGCACACGGCTAAGAGAACAATTGATATGCTCCGGGGTGCCCCCTGGCCCCGTATATAAAGGAGGGGAGGAGGACGCGGCCGTACTGGAGGGGCGCGCCATGGGGGGAGTCCTACTAGGACTCCACTCCTAGTAGGATTCGCCCCCCCCCCCTTTCCTTTCTTACCGGAGGGGAAAAGGAAGGAGAGGGAGAGGGAAAGGGGGGCGCCGCCCCCTCCCCTAGTCCAATTTGGACTGCCATGGGGGGCACGCGGCCACCCCTTGCGGCCCTCCTCTCTCTCCACTAAGGCCCATGTAGGCCCAATACTTCCCCTCAGGGGTTCCGGTAACCCCTCGGTACTTCGGTAAAAATACCCGAACCACTCGAAACTATTCCGATGTATGAATACTACCTTCCAATATATGAATCTTTACCTCTCAACCATTTCGAGACTCCTCATCATGTCCGTGATCTCATCTGGGACTCTGAACAAACTTCGGTCACCAAAACACATAACTCACAATACAAATCGTCATCGAACGTTAAGCGTGCGGACCCTACTGGTTTGAGAACAATGTAGACATGACCGAGACACGTCTCCGGTCAATAACCAATAGTGGAACCTGGATGCTCATATTGGCTCCCACATATTCTACGAAGATCTTTATCGGTCAAACCGCATAACAACATACGCTGTTCCCTTTGTCATCGGTATGTTACTTGCCCGAGATTCGATCGTTGGTATCATCATACCTAGTTCAATCTCGTTACCGGCAAGTATCTTTACTCATTTCGTAATGCATCATCCTGCAACTAACTCATTTGTCACATTGCTTGCAAGGCTTATAGTGATGTGCATTACCGAGAGGGCCCAGAGATACCTCTCCAATACTCGGAGTGACAAATCCTAATCTTGATCTATGCCAACCCAACAAACACCTTCGGAGACACCTGTAGAGCATCTTTATAATCACCCAGTTACGTTGTGATGTTTGATAGCACACAAGGTGTTCCTCCGGTATTCGAGAGTTGCATAATCTCATAGTCAGAGGAATTTGTATAAGTCATGAAGAAAGCAATAGCAATAAAACTTAATGAGCATTATGCTAAGCTAATGGATGGGTCTTGTCGATCACATCATTCTCTAATGATGTGATCCCGTTCATCAAATGACAACACATGTCTATGATTAGGAAACTTAACCATCTTTGATTAACGAGCTAGTCAAGTAGAGGCATACTAGGGACACTATGTTTTGTCTATGTATTCACACATGTACTAAGTTTCTGGTTAATACAATTCTAGCATGAATAATAAACATTTATCATGATATAAGGAAATATAAATAACAACTTTATTATTGCCTCTAGGGCATATTTCCTTCAGGAAGGGGGCGGGGACGGCGCGGGGAGGGAAGGGTGCAGCGGCGACGGTGCGGGGTTGCAGGGAGGGGGCAGCGACCAGACGGGGAGGGGGCGGCGACGGGCAGCAACGTGCGGGATGGCAGGGAGGGGGCGGTGACATAGAGGGGGTGGGTCGGTGGGGCGGCAGGGCGGTGGGGCGATGGGGCGGCGGCGGTGCTCGTCAGGCGAGGAGGAAAGAGGAGAGGAGAAAGAGAGAGGGGGATGGCGGGGGCGCGGCCCGTTAAGTTAATTTTAAAGTTTGCCATCTACCTAGCCTTTGTCGTCTGCTAGCAGACGGTAAAGAGGGGGCCCGTTAGGGTTTACGAGCCAGTGGGCCAAACCCCCTCTTTGTCGTCTGCTAGCTGACGGCAAAGAGTTGACTGATGGCAAAGCACACCTTTGCCGTCCACTGCCTCTTTGTCGTCCGCTTTCTGGTGGCTGATGGCAAAGCCTACCTTTGTCGTCATCTAGCGGACGGCAAAGAGTGGGCAGATGGAAAATTTGCTGATTCCAGTAGTGAGATTATGTTTTCTATGTGTTATTTGCTTATTTTTATGAACCTACGGGTAGTATCGGGGGGTATGAACCATGGAAAAGTTGGAATACAGTAGATATTACACCAATATAAATAAAGAATGAGTTCAAAACAGTACGAAAAGTGGTGATTTTTTATACTAACGAATCTTATGACATTTTCTGTTGAGTTTTGTGTTGTGAAGTTTTCAAGTTTGGGTAAAGATTTGATGGACTATGGAATAAGGAGTGGCAAGAGCCTAAGCTTGGGGATGCCCAAGGCACCCCAAGGTAATATTCAAGGACAACCAAGAGCATAAGCTTGGGGATGCCCCGGATGGCATCCCCTCTTTCGTCTTTGTCTATCGGTAAATTTACTTGAGGCTATATTTTTATTCAAATTCACCACATGATATGTGTTTTGCTTGGAGCGTCTTGTATGATATGAGTCTTTACTTTTTAGTTTGCCACAATCATCCTTGTTGTACACACTTTTTGAGAGGGTCACACATGAATCGTGATTTATTAGAATACTCTATGTGCTTCACTTATATCTTTTGAGATAGGCAATTTTGCTCTAGTGCTTCACTTATATCTTTTTAGAGCACATCGGTGGCTTTATTTTGTAGAAATTATTGAACTCTCATGCTTCACTTATATTATTTTGAGAGTCTCTCTAAACAGTGTCGTAATTTGCTTTGGTTATGAATTTAGTCATAATATGATAGGCATCCAAGAGGGATATAATAAAAACTTTCATATAAAGTGCATTGAATACTATGGGAGGTTTGATTCCTTATGATTGTTTTGGGATATAAATATGGTGATATTAGAGTCATGCTAGTGAGTAATTCTGGATTGTAGAAATACTTGCGTTGAAGTTTGTGATTCACGTAGCATGCACGTGTGGTGAACCGTTATGTAACGAAGTTGGAGCATGATTTATTTATTGATTGTCTTCTTTATGAGTGGCGGTCGGGGACGAGCGATAGTCATTTCCTACCAATCTATCCCCCTAGGAGCATGTGCGTAGTACTTTTTTTTGATGACTAAAAGATTTTTGCCATAAGTATGTGAGTTCTTTATGACTAACGTTGATTCCATGGATTATACGTACTCTCACCCTTCCACCATTGCTAGCCTCTCTAGTACCGCACAACTCTCATCGATGCCATACACCCACCTTTTATCTTCCTCAAAACAACCACCATACCTACCTATTATGGCATTTCCATAGCCATTCCGAGATATATTGCCATGCAACTTCCGCCGTTCCGTTTTACTATCACACGTTTCATCATTCTCATATTCTTTGCATGATCATGTAGTTGACATAGTATTTGTGGCAAAGTAATCGTTCATAATTTGCATACATGTCATTCTTGAGTCATTGCACATCCCGGTACACCGCCGAAAGTATCGAGTTGTAATTTTTGAGTTGTAAGTAAATAAAAGTGTGATGATCTTCATTATTAGAGGATTGCCCCATGTGAGGAAAAATAAAAGAGGCCAAAGAAGCCAACAAAAAAAGAGGCCAAAGAAGGCAAACAAAAAAAAGAGAAGAAAGAGAGAAGGGGCAATGTTACTATCCTTTTTCCACACTTGTGCTTCAAAGTAGCACCATGATCTTCATGATAGAGAGTATCGTATGTTGTGACTTTCATATACTAGTGGTAATTTTTCATTATAGAACTTGGTTTGTATATTCCAACGATGGGCTTCCTCAAATTGCCCTAGGTCTTCGTGAGCAAGCAAGTTGGATGCATACCCACTTAGTTTTCTTTTGAGCTTTCATAAACTTATAGCTCTAGTGCATACATTGCATGGCAATCCCTACTCACTCACATTTATATCTATTAATGGGCATCTCCATAGCCCGTTGAAACGCCTAGTTGATGTGAGACTATCTCCTTCTTTTTGTCTTCTCCACAACCACCATATTCTATTCCACCTATAGTGTTATGTCCATGGCTCACGCTCATGTAATGCGTGAAAGTTGAAAAGGTTTGAGAACATCAAAAGTATGAAACAATTGCTTGGCTTTTCATTGGGATTGTGCATGATTTGAATACTTTGTGTGATTAAGATGGAGCATAGCCAGACTATATGATTTTGTAGGGATAGCTTTCTTTGGCCATGTTATTTTGAGAAGACATGATTGCTTTATTAGTATGCTTGAAGTATTATTGTTTTTATGTCAATATTAAACTTTTGTTTTGAATCTTATGGATCTGAATATTCATGCCACAATAAATAAAATTACATGGATGAATATGTTAGGTAGCATTCCACATCAAAAATTCTGTTTTTATCATTTACCTACTTGAGGACGAGCAGGAATTAAGCTTGGGGATGCTTGATACGTCTCCAACGTATCTATAATTTTTGATTGTTCCATGCTATTATATTATCTGTTTTGGATGTTTTATATACATTAATATGCTATTTTATATTATTTTTGGGACTTACCTATTAACCTAGAGCCCAATGCCAGTTTTTGTTTTTAACTTGTTTTTGAGCTTCGCAGAAAAGGAATACTAAACGGAGTCCAAACGGAATAAAACTTCACGGTGATTTTTCTTGGACCAGAAGACACCTAGGGGGCTTGGAGTGCAAGTCAGAAGAGCCACGAGGCGGCGGCAAGGGTGGAGGGCGCGCCCTAGGGGGGCTTGCCCCTACCTTGTGGGCCCCTCGGTGACTTCCTGACCTAGCTCTTCCTCCTATATATTCAAAAATATTCTAGAAAGACCAAAAGAATCCATGAAAACACTTTTCCACCGCCGCAACCTTCTGTTCCCGTGAGATCCCATCTTGGGGCCTTTTCCGGCATCCTGCCAGAGGGGGATTTGATCATGGAGGGCATCTACATCAACTCTATTGCCATTCCGATGAAGCGTGAGTAGTTTACCATAGACCTACGGGTCCATAGCTAGTAGCCAGATGGCTATATCTCTCTCTTTGATTCTCAATACCATGTTATCCTCGATGTTCTTGGAGATCTATCCGATGTAATCTTATTTTCCGGTGTGTTTGTCGAGATCCGATGAATTGTGGATTTATGATTAGCTTATTTATGAATATTATTTGAATCTTCTCTGAATTCTTATATGCGTGATTTGATATCTTTGTATTTCTCTTCGAATTATCGGTTTGGTTTGGCCAACTAGATTGGTTTTTCTTGCAACAGGAGAGGTGCTTAGCTTTGGGTTCAATCTTGTGTGATTTCACCCAGTGACAAAGTAGGGGTAGCGAGACACGTACTGAATTGTTGCCATCAAGGATAAAAATATGGGGTTTTCATCATATTGCTTGAGTTTATTCCTCTACATCATGTCATCTTACTGAAGGCGTTACTCCGTTCTTTATGGACTTAATACTCTAGATGCATGCTGGATAGCAGTCGATGTGTGGAGTAATAGTAGTAGATGAAGGCAGGAGTTGGTCCACTTGACACAGACGTGATGCCTATATTACATAATCATTGTCTTGGATATCGTCATAACTTTGTGTTTTTCTATCAATTGCTTGACAGTAATTTGTTCACCCACCGTATTATTTGCCTTCATGAGAGAAGCCTCTAGTGAAACCTATGGCCCCCGGGTCTACTTTCCATCATATTAGTTTCCGATCTACTATTTTGCAATCTTTAATTTTCAAATCTATAAACCAAAAAACCCAAAAATATTTTATCTTTTGTTTAGTTTTATCTATCTCTATCAGATCTCACCTTTGCAGGTGACCGTGAAGGGATTGACAACCCCTTCATCGTGTTGGGTGCAAGTGTTTGATTGTTTGTGCAGGTGCATCGATTGGGGACTTGCGTGTTTCTCCAACTGTATTGATGCTTTGGTTCTTAACTAAGGGAAATACTTACCTCTACTGTGCTGCATCACCCTTTCCTCTTCAAGGGAAAAACCAATGCAAGCTCAAGAAGTAGCAAACATCAAGCGAGAATCAAGTCTCCAATGAAGAATTGAAATTAATGGTGAAGAACTTCAACAATTTATACAAGAATAGAAGCAAAGATAGAAGCTCCAAGTCAAGGTCCTACAATGACAAAAGATCTTCTAGTCATGATCGTACTTTCTATAATTGTGCAAGACCCGAACACTACTCCAATGAGTGTACGGCTCCCTACAAGAAAAGATAAGATTCCCCAAAAAGGATAAGTAGAAGAGATGTATCACCTCCAAGAGAGAGGAGTAGAGATGATTGTTACGAACGAAGACCCTCTCGTAGAATAAAGTATTCGCAAAGGAAGGACAAGTCATCAAAGAGCTACACAAGACGAAGACATCAAGCTCACGTTGTGAATGGGTATCCGGTTCCGACTCCGACAACTACTCCGAGAGAAGTTATCAATCTGAATCTATACTCAAGATGAAGGTGTTGTCAGTCTTGAACTTGTGTCATCCAACTCCTACGACATATTTGACTCACCAAATGAAGGAATTGGAAGATGCTTCGTGGCTAAAGTCCCTGAGGTATCACACCCCAAGTATGTTGATTTCAATAGTGATGAAGATGATTTGCTAGGTGATGGATGATTTACTTGTTGACAACACTAGTGATGAAAACTAGGATGAACTTGCTAATAATCATGCTAATCAAGATGAAACGAATGACAATGATAAGAAGGAGATTGAGCGTCTAACTAAAGAACTAAACACTCTTAAGTTAGCTCATGAAACAACTCTAGAGGATCATAGAGAGCTCATAAGGACTCATGAGAAGCTACGCTTCGAGAAGTTAAATTTAGAGCAAGAGCATGAGTTTCTAAAAGCTATCAATGATGATCTTCAAAAGAAGAGTTCTTCTTATCTTTCCAAACGTCTCCTCTTGTCTAGTTATATGCCACAAGTGAAATCTAGCAATAAGAGCAAGAAAGATTCTTCTTCTAGTAGTAACAATAACCATGTTAAATCCAATATTGTTCCTTCTAGTAGTTCTCTTGATTCCACTAATGATTCTCTTAGCCAAGTTACACTTGAGCAAAAAAATATCTTATTGAAGGGAATCATAGAGAAAGGTGTTTACAAGAGCCTTGCCAGAAGTAAGCAATTTCAGGAAATTGTACGCAAGCAAGGAAGGTACCGGAAGAATCAAGGTGTTGGTTTCGAACGAAGGTTCGATGCCAATGGAGTTGAGTGATAATATCAATACCCCAAGAGGAAGTTTCTTCCTCAACAAGAGAAGTATGACCCCACTTCTTTCAAGGTAACACAAGCTCAAGACAATCTTCCACCACAAGACCACAAGCTAAAAGGCAAGGACAACCTTCAAGAAGAGATTGAATCATTTGAAGAAGCTACTAAGGCCATGGTCAAGTGGGTTCCCAAGACTACGTCAAGTTCTACTTCGTCAAGTACGACTACAGCTCCAAGGATTCCCATCAAGTTGATGTGGATCCCAAAGAAGAAGAACTAGAGTGTTCTTGAGGGTGACTCCGCCAACATACTTCACTCATATTTATTTTGGTAAGGACTTGTGCAATCAACTTTCATATCTTGCACTAGTTCATGGAGTCAAAAACCCTCTTGTTGGTAAGACAAGGGACAAGGTAACCTAATGCTTTCATGGACATCATCATATGTGTAACTCACTCTATGTCTATGGATATACTTGTATGTTCCTTGTGGGACTAACCCGTCTGGGTATTGAAAGTGCAACACTCCAATGGATTGCTCCAAAAGATCTACATCAACATTGAGCATCCACATCTTCACTATCTACATGAAGTCATCATTGACAAAACCCAAGGTTAGTTCATCCCTCTTAGGGGGGATATCACATCTAGGGGGAGGTTTGCTCTAAGAATTAAGCTAAAGAAACTCTAATGGTGTGAACACATTAATGATTTATGTAAAAGTGGTAACCCCACTTATGCTTAAACGATGAGTATGACCAATGGTCAAATGTTCACATTTGACTCCTAAGTCAATATACTCATATATAGATGACCTAGTCATCGCCAATTGCTTGATAGATGCTATAAGTGTTTGTGCATGCTTTGTCACATATTTCATTTGCTATCTTATTGTGTGAGCATGTTGGTTGCATAGTTTCTCCATTCGAGGACATCCATTTGTGGTTTTGATTGTTCGATTTTTTTGGCCAAATGGATGGACAAGAATGCCTAAGAACCTCCTCTAGCTATCTGTGTTTTTCTCTTCTCAAACTCTATTCATGCTATAACACAAAATTTTGAACAAGTCTTTTTTGGACCCTCCGGGTGAGGAGCACTCGGAGCCACCGATCCATCAAGGGCTGACTTCCAAAACCTTCTTATGAATTTCGGTCAGACCAACACACTCGTACTCGGTCCCATCGAAACCACTAGATTTATCTAGGTTTTCACCTTGGTGCTACCAATTAGAACGAGCCGGTTTCACCGAGTTGCAGTAACTGCACGTAGTTTTGCATCTCGGAGCCATCGAGACATTCCATTCGGTGCCACCAACAGCGTCTAGGTATATATACTCTGTGTACCCATACGGTTGAAAAATTCTTCAAATTGCACGGGCTCGCGCCCCGGCACTGCCGCCCCTTGGTCTCCGGATCGTCGCCATCTCCGCCTGTGCGCCGTCGCCGCAGGTCTCCAACGCCGTCAACGGGATTCCTCTCCACCGTTGCCGCCGTAGCGAACCTTCACCAAGTTAGGGTATGGTTCGATTACTTTGTGCTTATTTCCCCTTCCGATTCTTAGCACAAAGTCAATGCCTGGATTCTTGCCACGAATGAGAACTTTCTATCCACACAAAAATTCATTTAGACTAGATTTGATGAAAAATCTTAGGGTTAGGTTTCCGCTGAGCTCATCTCGGACCGACCGAAATGGAGTTTTTGGTCCCACACCGATTGGCCCTGGCCATAGCACTAAGTACAACTCGGTCTGACCGAAGCGTACTGATCGGTGAGACCGAAAGAAAATTCTTTGTGAAGCCCTAGCATCTCGGAGTCACCGAACTGGCACTCGGTCTGATCGATGTTGCATGTTTAGACTCTGTTAGTGCTTCGGTGTCACCGAGATTTTCATATCGATAGCTCCGAAATGCTTTCTGCAGAAAACTAAAACTAAGACTTTGACTCATTTTTTGCAAAAGCAAGCTGCTTTTTATGATGATCATCCACTCTGCCCACATCCATCTATTCACAGGGTCAGTTTGCAGAGATGTGTGAAGCAAGTGATAGCCAGAACAAGACAGGGGAACAGGTCAACCTCAATGAGGGCACTAGTCCAAGTAGTAGCCGTGATGATGGCAATAGAAGAACTCCTAGCAATCTGACCAAAGCTGCTACTAGACAGATAAAGAAGAGGAACTCGGACAGTGAGGATGAAGATTTTGTTGTTGAGGAAGAAGTGACCTCAAAGAAGGAAGTGCTGAAGAAAGAGTGTGCTCCAGCTGCTGCCACCAATCCAGGTCTTCAGAAGAAAACTCCTGCCAGGAGAGCTCCTATGTCAAAAGTCAGAAAGTCAACAATCACTCAAGAAACAATGAAGTTCACTCTTGAACAATCTGATGATGAGGCTGGTGATGGAAAGAAGAAGAAGAGAGAGCCAGAACAACAACTGCTATGGTGCTTGGCAAACCTTCCATGAGGGAAGAGGAGGAAGAGGAAGAAGAACCTGTTGCACCCCTTGCCAAAACTCAGAAGTTAATGGCAGATGCCATTAAGACTGGTGCACCCTCCAAGCCTAAGACAAAAGCTCCACCTGGTGCACCCAAGAATACAGCTCCAAAGATATCCACCAAGAACATTCCTGCTGCAGAGAAGAATAAGGCCCCAGTGCCAGAGGTGCAAGAAGATGATGAGCCCCAAGTGCTCGGGAAATTGAAGCCCAAGATTCCAGATCATGATGATGAACATCCCGTGGCTGAGAAAATGAAGTTGAGAAAGGACAGTGGTCTGAGACAATGGAGGAAAATTGATCCATATGCTACAAGGAGAACTGCTATTGATTATTGCTTCCACACCAGAGAACAGCAGGACTTCTATGAGACAATTTTGCTTGACAAGAAGCCAATTGTGAGTGATATGAAGTGGGTTGATTGGAAGTACATAGATGCCAATGAGGACTACTTCCCCCCACGTTCATGAGAGTTCCAGGTTGACAGACACAGATGCCTTTGTTGGACAAGAGCTCACCAAGTGGAATGATGAAATGGTGATGCAATTCTACTCCACTGTATATTTTTATCCAGATGGTAAGATTGTTTGGATGACTGAGGGCACCAGGTACCAGTCATCGATCTCAGAGTGGGCTGATCTCATCAATGCCCCAGAATAAGGAGAGAATGACATAGATGTTTATCGCAAACCAAGGATGGACCATAACACTATGGCTCACATGTACAAGCCAATTCCTGACAAAGCACTTGAGGCTCACAAGTTTGGTTCTATATACTACTTGCTTGCTGGTTTGGCTACCACCAAGTACATCTTGAAGCATACATTGTTTCCCAAGTCCGGAGATGATAGAATGATCTGTGTCCATTCCATCAGCTACTACATCTATTTTACATACCACAGAAGTTCAAGGTTATGATTCTGATAGTTGAGATAATCAAGAGGGCAGCTAGCTGCTGACCAAAAGAGGTCATGTGGATATGCACCACAATTCAAATGTTGATCAATTCCAAGATTGGAACCGGAACATATCTACTTGACAGAGAGCATTTACCTCTTAGGCCAGAATTTGAGGACAATGAAGTGGTGATGGATGCTTCACATCGTACATCTGTTGAGGCCCAGGAGAAGGCTTAGAAGGCAAAGGCTGCCAAAGCATCAAAAGCAGCAAGTGCTCCAGGTGCATCAATTGCGAATCTCAAGACCAAGCAAGATCAACTCACATATCTGCTAGAAGCAACCCTGAGGATTGAGAAGAGTCTAGCCAACTTGACTAAGAATCAGGAGAGCCTAGAGCGGATTGTTAAAGACAAGATGTATAACCTTGATGTCAAGGTCACTGAGATTCAATCCATTGTTGAGAAGTTGCGAGATGATGCTGAGGACAAATATGATAGACCTACCACTGAAAGATTCCAGACAGTATCAAGGGGACAGAGGTCTTCTGCTGAACCAGTTGTAGAAACTAGGCCTACTCACTCTGCTCCTGCCGCCACTGCCACAGTGCTACCACCAGTGTCAACCCCTCCTGCTCAACAGACTTCAGCAGAAGCATTTGCAGACGCAGTTCTCTCAACGCCATCTACGCACACCAGAGCAATAAGCCAGAAGACCCCTTCAGGAGCTCCCGGAGAACGTGCCTAGAGTGTCGTGTAGCACTATACATACTTTTTGCTAACTTGTTGCCAAAGGGGAGAAAGTGTATAGATCATAGGCTTCGAGAGAGAGTCTTATGCTTCTTTATTGGTTCTTATTTGCCTTGCT
Organism: Aegilops longissima; assembly: GCA_021605205.1. NCBI lineage: Eukaryota > Viridiplantae > Streptophyta > Magnoliopsida > Poales > Poaceae > Aegilops > Aegilops longissima. Next base: position 288,740,102 of record CM038682.1, read on the forward strand.
ACTTTGGTTGGTTATTGCTACTTGATGCTACATTTATGTTATGCTTGTGAGATACCTTGTATGATCATGTGTTTGATCATACTATGCTTAATGTGTGCTTACATGTCTATCTCTATGATTGTTTGTGTATGATCAATCACTTGTATCTTTGGTGATGCGTGCATGTTATCTTGCTCTTATCATTTTGTGCGCTCCACCAAGATGTATGTGACATGGAAGAGTGACCCATAATCCTAATCGATTGTGCATTTGAATTCAAACGCAAATTTTAAAAAGTGCACTGTAGGATCTTGAGAAGAGGTGTCTAGAGGGGGGGTGATTAGACACTAAGTACCAAAGTTGCAGTTTTTAACTTCTTTAGGTTTAAGTGGAGTTTAGGCACAATTTCAACATTCACAATACATAACAAGCAAGCATGCAAAGAGTATATGAGCAGCGGAAAGTAAAGCATGCAACTTGCAAGAATGTAAATGGAAGGGTTTTGGAGGATTCAAACACAATTGGAGACACGGATGTTTTTGTCGTGGTTCCGATAGGTGGTGCTATCGTACATCCACGTTGATGGAGACTTCAACCCATGAAGGGTAACGGTTGCGCGAGTCCACGGAGGGCTCCACCCACGAAGGGTCCACGAAGAAGCAACCTTTTCTATCCCACCATGGTCGTCGCCCACGAAGGACTTGCCTCACTAGCGGTAGATCTTCACGGAGTAGGCGATCTCCTTGCCCTTACAAACTCCTTGGTTCAACTCCACAATCATGTCGGAGGCTCCCAAGTGACACCTAGCCAATCTAGGAGACACCACTCTCCAAGAAGTAACAAATGGTGTGTTGATGATGAACTCATTGCTCTTGTGCTTCAAATTATAGTCTCCCCAACACTCAACTCTATCTCACAGGATTTGGATTTGGTGGAAAGAAGATTTTAGTGGAAAGCAACTTGGGGAAGGCTAGAGATCAAGATTTATGTGGTTGGAATGGAATATCTTGGCCTGAACACATGAGTAGGTAGTTCTCTCTCAGAAATAGGATGCTGGAAGTGTAGGCTTGTTTTGATGGCTCTCTCCACGAATGAAGAGGAGGTGGAGGGGTATACATAGCCTCCACACAAAATCTAACCGTTACACACAATTTACCAAACTCGGTGGGACCGAATCAACAAACTCGGTCGGACCGATTTAGTAAACCTAGTGACCGTTAGGGTTTTCGATGGGACCGATATGCATCTCGGTAGGACCGATATGGTTAGGGTTAGGGCATAACGTAATCTCGGTGAGACCGACTACACAAACTCGGTGAGACCGATTTTGGTAATAAGCTAACCAGAGAGTTGGTCGAGCAAACTCGGTGAAACTGACACTCAAACTCGTGAGACCGATTTTGGTAATAAGCTAACCTGAAAGTTTGCATTGTAATCTCGGTAGTACCGATTACACAAACTCAAAGGAGACCGGTTTTAGTAATGGACATACACAGAGAGATTACAATCCCATCTCGGTGAAACCGAGATCCCTATCGGTGAAACCGATTTGCCTAGGGTTTGTGGCAGTGGCTATGACATCTGAACTCGGTGGCGCCGGATAGAAAGAATCGGTGGGGGCGAGTTTGACTTAGGTTTAGGTCATATGGGAGGAAATGGGAAAGTAGTTGAGGGTTTTGGAGCATATCACTAAGCACATGAAGCAAGAGGCTCATTAAGTAACACCTCATCCCTCCTTGATAGTATTGGCTTTTCCTATAGACTCAATGTGATCTTGGATCACTAAAATGTAAAATGTAGAGTCTTGAGCTTGAAGTTTGAGCCAATCCTTTGTCCTTAGCATCTTGAAGGAGTTCCCACATCATTTAGTCCATGCCACTCCAGTGTTGAACTTATCTGAAATATACTAGATAAAAGTGTTAGTCCAACAAGAGATATGTTGACATTAATTACCAAAACCACCTAGGGAGCACTTGTGCTTTCAATCTCCCCCTTTTTGGTAATTGATGGCAACATACATCAAAGCTTTAGATAAAGATATAAAGAGTAGTAGGTAAAGCTTCGGAAAGACATGTAACAAGCATAGGCTCCCCCTACATGTATGCACTCATGTGAATATGGAATAGAGAAGCATGTGAGAGCAAAACCATGATAGAGTAGGCAATGTGTTACATGTATCTTGGCCATATGCATCAGAGCAAAATATTATTAAGGAAGATACCTTCATGCTCATGAGTCCTTCTTGCAAACAGTATGTACAACAGCAAGAATTCCTCATACACATGATTGTGATGCATACACTTACCTTCTAGTCTTGAGTTGGCTTAGGATGGAATGAACCTGCACAAACAAGGTTAGATAACACAGGTACATCTACTAGCCAGAGCAAACAAAAGAATCCACAAGAATACCAAGACTGGGATGAAATGTAGAGAGTGAGTACTAAGTACCACAATGGATTAGACATGTCCCCAAGATTAAAGATATGCAATGAATTTGAATGATTTCTTTCCCTTAGATGTCTTGCTCCCCCTGAATCTAGCATGGGATATTGGGAGAAGATAGGGAACAGAAAATCAGAGCTGAAAGATATAAATGAACAGCGCTTAATGCAAATAAGAACATGTGAACATGAACATGTCTTGCCCCCAAAAAGACATGTGGCATCTCTCCTCTTGAATATCAAGCATCTGGGATCCTTGAGAGATACTTTCTACTTGAGTATTCTCTCCCCCTGGAGATCTCTTTCTCCCCTTAATACTTTCTCCCTTTTTGAAGTGATAAGCTTTGATGTGATCTCTCTCTCCCCCTTTGACATCAATTTCCAAGAAGGGTCTTCTGGAATTTGTTGTGAATGGGTTTGGTCCTTGAGTCACAACACAAAGCACTGGATAAAATTGTGATGCTTGTACAGGACAAGATTCATTGAGTGGAGCTGGATCAGAAGAAACATAGAACAAGTGGCAAACTGTTTTTCCTGTTGTGAAATCGGTGGCACCGAGTGGTATGCTTCGGTTGTACCGAGAGGATTCGGTTGGACCGAAAACAACAAATCGGTGAAACCGAGTTCATCGCAGAGAAAACACTTGTCACCTCATCTCACTAGACTAGTAAGATCTCACAAAGATTTGCAAGGAATTAACTGAAAGATGTGCAATGAATTGGATGCAGGAAATGCAGAGCAACTGAAAAGAAAAGAAAGAAATCTAGATGAAGTTTTTTTGAAAGGGGAAACAAATATGCATGAGACAAATGCAAAAACATAGATAAGAACACGAGAGAACTTCATCTAGAGATGGTCGGTGACAAAGTCAGCTATGTTAGAGTATGTTGACTTATGAGTCAAGTGAGATCACTTGATCATGGGTCATACTCATCGTTGAAGCTTAAAATGGGGTTACCATTTTTCATTTAAGCATTTTGATGTATTCACATCTTGTCGAGTTGCTTTATCTCATGACTCGGAGTAAAGCTTCTCTTAGATGGAATAACATACCTTGGTTGGTGGTGTTGACCATGTAGTTGAACTTGTGTGGGTTGCTCAAGGTTGATGTAGCTCATCAAGAGTTGGGAGCACCACTTGGAATTGAGTCCATCTACCTACATGGGTTAGTTTTTGCAAGGAGTAGCACGTGTGTAAAAGAGAATTTAATCATGAAGCTCAATCATAGAGATTGTCAAAGGATATGTTTGAAAGATTCAGTGCTTCCTTGACTTCAACCACCATAGTGTAGAGACTTGGTGATGTAGAGATTGCTCAAGATGTGAGTGGCTTACAATCTCATGGAGTTTGTTTCAACCAAGTACCTACATGGGTTAGATAACATGCAAGATGCAAATATATCCAAGATATAATATTTTCATCATGAGAGAGATATCATGGATTAGTCATAAGCTCATGTCTTGCATGTATCAAATGGAGTCTCTTCTCCGAGTTTGAAGCATCAATGATGTTCAATTCTCCTCTCAACCTGCAAAACACTTTCTCATCAAGGGGTTTAGTGAATATATCTGCTAATTGCTTTTCGGTGCGAACATGCTTAAGATTAATGTCACCCTTAGCAACATGATCTCGAATTAAATGATGACGAACTTCAATATGCTTAGTTCGAGAATGTTGTATGGGATTATGACCAATTTTGATAGCACTTTCATTGTCACAAAGCAATGGAACATGTCTCACATATATCCCATAATCTTTAAGAGTTTGGGTCATCCAAAGTAATTGAGAAAAACATGAACCAGCGGCATTGTACTCCGCTTTGGCGGTAGATAAGGATACCAAGTTTTGTTTCTTGGAGGACCAAGACACAAGAGATCTATCAAGAAATTGACAAGTACCCAAAATGGACTTTCTATCAACCTTGTCTCCGGCATAGTCCGAGTCGGAGTAGCCAACAAGATCGAAAGAGGCCCTCTTAGGATACCAAATGCCAAAATTTGGTGTATGAAGTAAGTATCTCACTATCCTTTTCACGGCCTTAAGATGACATTCTTTAGGAGCAGCTTGATATCTTGCACACATGCACACACTTAGCATAATATCGGGACGTGAAGCACATAGGTATAACAATGATCCAATCATAGAGCGATAGACCTTTTGGTCCACGGGTTTACCATCTTTGGTCAAATCAAGATGTCCACTAGTAGGCATGGGTGTAGACATACCTGTCGGTGTCAAAACTGGCGGATCTCGGGTAGGGGGTCCCGAACTGTGCGTCTAGGCAGATGGTAACAGGAGACAAGGGACACGATGTTTTACCCAGGTTCGGGCCCTCTTGATGGAGGTAAAACCCTACTTCCTTCTTGATTAATATTGATGATGTGTGTTACAAGAGTGGATCTACCACGAGATCAAAGAGGCTAAACCCTAGAAGCTAGCCTATAGTATGATTGTTGTTCGTCCTATGGACTAAAACCCTCCGGTTTATATAGACACCGTATAGGTTAGGGTTACACAGAGTCGGTTACAATGGTAGGAGATCTACATATCCGTATCGCCAAGCTTGCCTTCCACGCCAAGGAAAGTCCCATCCGGACACGGGACGAAGTCTTCAATCTTGTATCTTCATAGTCTTGGAGTCCGGTCGATGATGATAGTTAGGCTATCCGGACACCCCCTAGTCCGGAACTCCCTCAGTAGCCCCTGAACCAGGCTTCAATGACGACGAGTCCGGCTCGCATATTGTCTTCTGCATTGCAAGGCGGGTTCTTCCTCCAAATAATTTATAGAAGATTGTGAACACCAGATAGTGTCCGCTCGCAAAACAAGTTCCACATAACACCGTAGAGAGAATAATTTTTGCACAGATCTGCCGACGATTCCGCGCGTGAAATCACACCACGGCCAGCCTTTATATGAATCGCTTTTTATTGTTCCACCTCAGCGTGTTTAGCGAGGCGGTTTCCTTGGCACGCCTTATCAAAGTGTAGATCGTGCCCTTATTTCGGATTCTCATCAATACGGACGGGTAACCCAACCGTGCCTGCTGGCCTGCCTTCTCTATCAAAGGCGAGTCATAATCGACCACGGGTGGGCTCTTGGTATTCAACCTCTTTATAGTGAGACCAAGGCCCTCTTCTTTTTACACCTCCATCGAAGTTCGCCTCGCCGAGTTCCAACACCCAAAGCTTCAGATTCAGCGCCGGACTTTCGACAATGTCCGCTCCGACCAAAGACGGCCGATGGATGTCTTCCTCCGTCACAGAAGAAGATGTGCTAAAGCTGCGAGACGCCAGTATCCGACCGGCGAGATCTCGATAGGCTGCCCGCCTCCAGGCAGGTCACTCCCACTCCCGAGCCCGGCGAGAACGTGGTGTCCGTGTCCCACTTCCTTCGGGTTTAGGCTTCCGAGACCCCTTTGTGCGGGGCTCATGTTTTATTATGGGCTTGATTTCCATGACTTGAATCCGAGTCCATCCTCCATATCTCGTCATTCATTGTCGATGTGAGGCCTTCCTCCATATTACCCCCACTTTGGATTGTGGCTCAAGACCTTCAAGGTGGAGCCAAAGATGATCAAGGGCAGCAAGCGGAGTGTGTAGGGGCGGTCATAAGCAATGCGCTGATGCTCCGTGGCCCGAGGGCTCTTTTCAAGAGGAGCTCGGTTGGCAACGGAGTGTTTTATATCACCGCCCCCTGGGGGCACCAAATGGGCGGCGCCCCGCCTTCCGCCAGTCCACCACAAGAGCTGCATCATGGGTCAACAAGGCTCGACTGGGGCCGCCCAAGGACGCCTCCCGCTGCAGGGGGCCGATTCGAGATCTCCAAGAAAGAGGGATCAATCTGGTTGCGTGGCGCAGGTTATGGTGATCCGCGCCTTCAGCCCTGCAAACGCCGCCTCCACCACTGGGAATTCAACCGAGGGACCACGAGCTCTCCAAAATTTTATGGGCACGACGCCCGTGGAGATGTATAAACTGTTCTTCGGATCACAAGAGAAGTGTCCGGTCTTGACCGAGGACGCAGGACTAAGCTGCAATCGCCCGGATACTCAAGTGAGTAGTCCTGTAACCGGACAAGCTGTTCATTCATTTATTTCATATATATATATGCCCTTTAAAGGAGCCGTTTCTTGAACAGGAGTGGATAGCCAAGGCAAAGTTGATAAGGTGTCCGCCCCTCCCGTGAGACCACGCCGGATCCCATGTTGACCAAGATGTTGAAGGTCGCGCTTTCAAGAAGGCGAAGGGGGGAGCGGGGAAGCAACCGCCTCTGCGAAGGAGGATATCAAGGAAGGAGGGATCAAGAGTCCCACCTTCCGAGGAGAGAAGAGGACCGCTCGAAGATCCGGAGGTCAAGGCCTCAAAGAGGGGAAGGAATCTTGGCAGAGAGTCCGCGCTGGAAGTAACCCAGCCGCATTATTTCCCAAGGGGATCAGCCTCCAGCCAGCCGTAAGTAAAAAGAAGGGTCTTGTAAATAAGGAACATCCTGCATTTATTCATGAGGATAACCAAATTGTACCTTGTAGTTCGGACTTCAGCCCTTCTCAGCAGAGCTCGCCTTCGGGGATCTTCTTCCGGAGATGATGGAGAGCCAAACGCCCACCTATCATACCCTTATAGGAGGCGGACGACCCGGAGGTGTCGCCGCGAGGGTTCCCAAGTCCGCGGGCCGGAAGGTCCGCGCCAAGTGGCGTCGGTCGGAGGGGTCAAGGATCTGCTCGGGCGAAGCGGTTATTTCAGAGGATCACCATGCTCTAATGGGTACGGTGATTGAAAGAATTGCGTCCGGAGAGCGGATTGTATGAAGCCGCCGAAGCTTATCGACGGGGTTTGAGGTACGCAAAAATGATGTACCTTCTCATAGTTATGCATATAAAATGCGCCTTGTATAGATAGTAGCCCCTGAGACTCGGTATGTTGCCAAAATTGACAATGTGTCGAGGATCAAATTCTCAGTTATAACATATCACCGCTCCTGAACAGGTGGCGGGCGTCCGGAGGCCACCGATCGCTGAATATGCCGAACTAAAGCGGCAACTTGACGAGGCGGATGCGGACATCGCGCTGGTCAATAAACGGTTTGACGAGTCACAAGGTATGCGACCTTGAGGCGGACACCTTGTAAGGGAGCTTGACGCCCATGTCTTACTGTTTGTATGCTTAATACAGATGGTGCCGCTGCCGTGGAGGAGCTGCGGCGAACTCGCCCGAGCGAAAGAGCAAGCCAGAATTAGTAATGCGGCAGCCAGAAGGCGGCCAAGAGCTAGAAGTGAACGGGCTGCTCACCGCCAAGCAAGGAGGAGATGGCCGATATGGCCAAAAGTTAAGGAATACTACCGGTTGCCGCGCCGGTTCTTGAAAAGGAACGCTGCGGAACAAGAGGGCCTAAAGAAGGCCGCCACGAATCCAAGAATGCCCAATCGGCTTTGAGAGCTGCCAAGGAGGAGCTGAGTCGCCGGGGCGATTGCGGCTGGAAAACCATTTCTGCTAAGGAGGAAATATACAGATCCAAAGTATGCTCAGTTGGATAAATTGTGGAGTTCAGAGGATGCTTATCTGGACTTGGCGGCGAGCGCTGTGGACGTGGTTGAGCACTTCCGGGGCCAGAAGGGGCACAGAAGGGAAGAGCTATATTGGTCGCAATTCCATAGTCCAGAGCGTCCTCTGCCGCTGACCGATCGGTTGGCCGAATGGGCCGAGCTGAATCGATTGTCCGGCTTTGCCATGAAGCATGTCTTGACTCACTTGTGGCCGGACGGACCCCAGCCGAAGAGCTATTTTGGTCTAGTGCGGTAGTTTCTTGGTGCAGTGTCGCGAATCGACGCAATGAAGCGATCGGCGGTATTGAGGGAGCGCGGATGGCTCTTGCCCGTGTCAAGACATACTTGGGCAGAGATGAAGGCCACCGACGTTGCATCCTAGGATTCGGACGAGGTCGAGTACCGCCGAGCACTACTTTCAAGAAGTTCCGCCGGGCGCTGCTCAATAGAGACGCAGTGCTCAAGGATATTATGTTTAAATGACATGTATGATTTGTGAAAACAATGTTTCAATGTAATATAAGTGCTTTTTATACTTGTGCGCTCAAGTAGTAAACTACTCCCCGTGCGGCCGCTTATGTATATGTGTATATAACTCGAAAGATGGCAGTCCTTGGTTTCATTTCAAAGACATAGTGCGGGGTGTTTGCAAAAAGCGCTTTTGCACACTTAATCCAACGCCTTGGTCCTGTTAAGGAGGTGATAGCGAAGCAAACCAGGCAACCGGACTATAATGCTTTATCACTTTCACTTAGCCATAGGAGTTCGAGGGTGGGGCTACTATATAGCCCCTGGGGCACCGCACTCGTCCGAATTCGGGGTGCGTATGTGCCTGACCGAAAACCGGTCCTTCGTTAATGCGGAGGAATCCTAAACATTCCTGTTAGTCATCGAGTGGTTGACCAGTCTCTCGCTATATCATGACAGTCATTTTTCGCTTTCATCGAGGTGCTCGCCCGCCAACCGGGCACAATCGCAGAGTTCTCTTGGTGCCGCTTTAGCCGTGAAAACGGAACGTAAGGCAGCAAAACACAGGAGCCGCAACCCAACATTTGACCAAAGACATGATTCGAGCTGATGCATATAAGGCCTAACTCGAGACGCCGAATACTCCCTAAGGTATTCGGTCCTTATGAAAATGGGCAGAATAATGCCCTGAGCCCTTTGTGTCCAGGTACGCGCAAAAATTCTGGTGCGGCCAATGCCAAAGCACCAGCCTCCTCCTCATTTATATTTAAGGAACTGGGGAATGTATATCAACAAGAGACAGTGAAAAAGGTTTACGCAGGGTTTTAATCAAAAGAATCCTTGCAACGGGTCCCTCGCTGCACGCTCGCTACCGTGTCTCCGTTGTGCCGTATCCTCGGACGGGTGTAGCACGTTGTTCATCCGGAAAAGAGAGGAACTTAGTTTGAAAGAAAAGGATCGTCTGAAAGATGTACTTAATATTAAATGAACAGAGTACGGTTCAAGAAGTGCATAAAATTGAGCTTTATTGTCTCTTGTTATACATGCATGCGGCCCTCGTATGGGGGTATGCCGCTAGTAGGCGCCGGACTCGCCTAGCCGTGTCCGGGTTTGAATGACCAATTCAGTTCTTTGCCTAGCGAGCCGGATAGCTGTGGGGTTGTCAAGGCAGTCTCCGCTTCTCCGTGCTCGAGTAACACTTAATACTTCCTTTTAACAAGATGATGCCGCGTGGACCGGCATTTTAAGTGTTAGAGATGCATAATGCGGTATTGCGTTAAAGCGGGCGAAAGCTTCAGCGTCCCAATAGTGCTTGATGGCTACTTTTAAACGGGCGACATGGAAGAGTAACCTTCGCGACGGAAGTTGTCGGATGAACCAAACACAACTTCTAGCAGATGGAGCCCGTGCAGAGGGCGATGGGTCGGGCAAGACTCCTTTAAAGGAGGTGTTGCTACGGCTAATTTTGGTTGGGTTTATCCCCATCCTCATGGATTGTGTCCCGATATATCGGTTTATGTCATCGCCGCCATCCATGAGGACATGTGTAAATTGAAATCCGTCGATTATAGGATCCAATATCAAGGCAGTCCATCCTGCGTCCGGATATTATCGAATAGTCCCGATGGTCGAACGTGATTCGCTTTGACAACCGGTGCAGCGGCGCGCTTTTAGGGGCGCCGCTTTTTTTCCTTTTGATCACGTGAAGTGAGTTTACTGTTTTGACCTCCTGTGGGAAAGTTTTTGTTTTCCGGGTTACGCTTGTGGTGCTCGTCGTCATCTTTACTTGGTGTGTCGAGCCCTTGTGTTCGGCGCTCATCTGCGGACTGTTTGAAGACCCAACAATCTTTGTGGGTATGGTTTGCGTGCTTCCTGAGGTACCATGTATTTGACATACCTATCCGTAATCTTGTTTAGGTTGGGTAGCTCGTCACCGTTATCCTTTAGGGCAGTGTTTTGTTGTTCGCCGAGAGTTTTTGAATCCGGCGCTGACCGCCGCACTATTTGGGCCATTTTCCTTATTCCGCGCCGATCTTTTCTCAAGGCGTGATTTCCATTTCCATCCCTGATTTCGATGTACTCGGTCGCTGGTGCTGCATCTAGCCGCCAGCTTTCCTCTCCAGCAAAAGCGGGTCATGAGGCTTGTTAATGCAGCCATCGTTCTTGGCTTTTCTTGGCCGAGGTGTCTCAGCGAGCCATTCGTCTCGGACGTTGTGTTTGAAAGCTGTTAAGGCTTCGCGTCCTGGACAATGACTATTTGGTTCTTTTAGTAAGGAACTTGTTCCAGAATTTCCGGCTGACTCTCCGGCTGTTGAGTTATGTGACTTAGATCGTCTCAGATTCGGAGGGCGGACATAAGTCCCCCAAAATTTGCCCAAATGCATCCTCGAGCTCTCCCCAGCTTCCAATGGTATTTTCGGGAGGCTTTTAAGCCAATGCCGAGCTGGCCCTTTGAGTTTAAGGGTAAGTATTTTATGGTGTGGAGATCGCTCCTCTAGCCATGTGTATGTGGAGGATGTAATCCTCGATCCGCATCTGTGGTCTGTTGTTCCGTCAGATGCCTCTATGTTTACGGGTTTGAATCCCGCTGAAATTCATGATCCAAAGACTCATCGGTGAAACATAGGGGTGTGCGCGCTCTATATTTGGGTGTGTCGTGATCTTCGAATTTTGTCGATTGCATTGCTTTGACGAGCCTGCTTTTTGGCCCATAGATGGACCTAATCGGGCCATCCTCTTGATGTGAATCATTATGCGGATCGCATATTGGCTTGTGTGCGGCGCCATTCGCCGCTCTCTTTTGCCGTGAGGTCGCCCATCCGACCGGGTGGCCTTCTTGCTTTTCAATTGTGGGGCTCTAAGGCCTCCTCGTCAATTCGGGCAGTAGCTTTCTTTTGGTAGCTCTTTGTTCGCGATCGTCACCGTATTTATCTCAGCAGTGCTGAATACTTTGCTCCATCTAATCCTGAGTGCATCTTCCGCTGTTTTGAGCTTCCGCTTCGCTTTTTCAGGCTACGCCAAAGCGGCGATGAGCCTTTTCTGGAGGTCATTTTGCTCCAATGGTTTGTCCGGTGTGAGATCGTCCGACTGTTGTCTTTGCCGGGACAGATTGTTTATCCAAGTTGTCTTGTTCGGACGATTGCTCGATAGCTTGTTCGTTGTCCACCGGTTCGCCTCGCTCTATGGCTGGGTCTTTGTTGAGGCGGACTTTGTTCGGCGCTTACGCTGCCGCTTTGGCTGCTTTTCGAGGGATTTATCCTTCGTAGCGCCCCGCTGCTCCTCGCCTTCATTTCCTTTAGGTGTATCCACCATGTATACATCATGGGTGAGGTTGTCCAGCATCCTATAGGTGCTGGTTCATTGTTGTCTCCTACATCGCCGCCCATACCGGCGATGTCTTCGGAGTCGAAATCGAGCACGTCGTGTAGGCTATCGACAGTGGCTACGAAGTGGGTGGTGGGTGGGCGTTGAATTTCTTCGTCGTCCGTATCCCAACCTTCCTGACCGTGGTGCGGCCAGGGCTTTCCGGATAAAGAGAGAGACTTTAGTGAATTCAGGATGTCGCCAAAGGGTGAGTGCTGAAAGATGTCCGCGGTCGTGAACTCCATAACGGGCGCCCAATCGGATTCGATTGGCAAGGGCGCGGAGGGTTCGGAGTCCGGAGAGGAGTCCGGCACCCTGGAGTCGAGGTCTTCGCAAAGGACAGGGATGGAGTTCAGCTCGATCGCCGTAGAGATTAAAGCCCCGAGGCGGTGTCCAACCACTCGCCCTCGATCGGGAACCCGCTCTGGATTAAGGGTCGGGCGGATTCGTGCGGCCTCCGTGGCACTGCTCGCAGCAGAGCTAGATCATGCCCATCGAGACAAGGCGGCGCTGCTATTGCGGCTCGAATCCGTCAAGATCAAGTCTCCGCGATATCGGCCGATAGTTTAAACTTCCAAATCTGACTGACGGCCAGGGCGAAGCTTCGATCTGCTCCAGATGGCTGCTTAATTGGCCCGCAGCAAAGCCGCCGAACACGAAGATCTGCCCGGGAGAAAAGTCTCACCCTAGACCGCGTCGTTGTTGATGATCAAGGAGCCACGGGCCTATCGGTGACGACACGAGGAACTCTCAATGAAAGCACCAATGTCGGTGTCAAACCGCGGATCTCGGTAGGGGTCCCCGAACTGCGTGCGTCTAGGCGATGGTAACAGGAGACAAGGGACACGATGTTTTACCCAGGTTCGGGCCCTCTTGATGGAGGTAAAACCCTCGTCCCGCTTGATTAATATTGATGATGTGTGTTACAAGAGTGGATCTACCACGAGATCAAAGAGGCTAAACCCTAGAAGCTAGCCTATGGTATGATTGTTGTTCGTCCTATGGACTAAAACCCTCCGGTTTATATAGACACCGGATAGGTTAGGGTTACACAGAGTCGGTTACAATGGTAGGATATCTACATATCCGTATCGCCAAGCTTGCCTTCCACGCCAAGGAAAGTCCCATCCGGACACGGGACGAAGTCTTCAATCTTGTATCTTCATAGTCTTGGAGTCCGGCCGATGATGATAGTTCGGCTATCCGGACACCCCCTAGTCCGGAACTCCCTCAATACCTTTGCACTCTTGCATATTGAACTTCTTGAATAAGTCCTTAGTGTACTTCATTTGAGACACAAAAGTACCTTCCTTAGTTTGCTTGATTTGCAACCCAAGAAAGAATTTGAGTTCACTCATCATTGACATCTCAAACTTCTCTGACATTAGCTTTCCAAACTTCTCACTAAAATGAGGGTTAGTTGAACCAAATATAATATCATCAACATAAATTTGGCATACAAATAATTCTCCATTAACCCTTTTAGTAAAAAGTGTGGAATCAATTTTCCCAATTTCAAAGCTTTTTTCAATAAGGAACTTGGTCAAGCATTTATACCAAGCTCTAGGAGCTTGTTTAAGACCATAAAGAGCTTTGTGAAGTTTGTAAACATTATTTGGTTTCTTAGGATTGACAAAGCCGGGAGGTTGTTTAACATAAACTTCCTCCTCTATTTCACCATTTAGAAAAGCACTTTTAATGTCCATTTGGTACAAGGTGATATTATGGTGATTAGCATAGGCAAGTGAGATGCGAATGGACTCAAGTCTAGCAACGGGAGCATAAGTCTCACCATAGTCCATACCTTCAACTTGTGTGTAGCCTTGGGCGACGAGACATGCTTTGTTGCGAACTACTTTTCCATCTTCATCTTGCTTGTTGCGAAACACCCATTTGGTACCGATGATGTTGTGGTTGTTGTCGGGCTTCTCAACCAATGTCCAAACTTGGTTTCTCTCAAAGTTGTGTAGCTCTTCATGCATAGCATTTATCCAATCCGGATCTTCCAATGCTTATTCAACCTTCAAAGGTTCAATGCTAGAGATGAAAGAATAGTTTTCACAAAAGTTAGCTAAACGAGTTTTAGAGCGAGTGATTCTCCCGGTTTGAATATCATTGTAGATTTGCTCGACGGGATGGTCTTTAGCAATTCTTGCTCGAACTCGTGAAAGCTTTTGCTTGGGTCTCGGTTGAACATCTTCTTCATCTTGTTTTTCTTCTTCTTCTTCATTGTTGGCGTCGTTATTCTCTTGTCGTGGTGGAGAAGGAGGTTGTTGACGTTCGTGATGTCCTTACTTGTTTTCTTCATCTTGGAGTGTTCCACTTGTGGATGTTCCCTTATCAACTCTTGGTTCACCTTGTCGTGAAGTAGAAGCTTCCACTTGGATAGATGAGGTACTCTCCTTCACCTCCTTGGACGGACCTTGCCGATAGACAAGTCTTGGATTGCTTCCGAAGGGTCTTTGTCTCCTACATCAATTGGCAATTGCTCTACTTGCGAGCCGTTAGATTCATCAAACTTAACATCTGCCGTCTCTTCAACCTTTCGGGTGAAATTGTTGTAGACACGGTAAGTGTGAGAGTTTGAGCCATAACCAAGTAGGAAACCTTCATGAGATTTAGGAGCAAATTTTGAACGACGATGCTTATCAAGAATGTAGCACTTTGAGACAAATACTCGAAAGTATCCAACTTGGGGTTTGTTGCCGGTGAGGAGCTCGTATGCCGTTTTGCCGAGTAGCTTGTGAAGATACAAGCGATTTGTTGCATGACAAGTTGTCTCAACCGCTTTCGCCCAAAAGTGCTTCGGCGTCTTGTACTCATCAAGCATCGTTCTTGCCATTTCAATGAGCGTCCGGTTCTTCCTCTCAACAACTCCATTTTGTTGAGGTGTGTACGTAGCCGAGAACGCGTGTGAAATCCCTTCTTCGTCAAGAAAGGTGTCCACATTTGCATTCTTGAACTCCGTTCCGTTGTCGCTGCGAACCTTCTTGATCTTCACTTCAAATTGATTTTGGGCCTTCCTAGTGAAGTGTTTGAAGATCTTTTGGACCTGCGATTTATCATCGAGAAAGAACACCCGTAAATCTTGAAAAATCATCAACTATAACTAGACCAAAAGAATTTCCACCGAGACTTTTGTAAGCGTTGGGACCAAAGAGATCCATATGAAGCAGCTCGAGTGGCTTCCTTGTGGTCATGATGTTCTTCACGGGATGCCTTCCTCCAACCTGTTTACCCGCTCGACAAGCACTTTATAGTCTATCCTTATCAAATATGACATCATTAACTCCAAGGATATGATTTCCTTTAATAAGCTTGTCAAGGTTTCTCATGCCAACGTGACCTAGTCGTCTATGACATAACCAACCTTTTGAGGATTTAGCAATGAAGCAAGTTTTAGGTTGTGCCTTTTAGAGAAATCAACAATGTAAAGATCACCTCTCGTATACCGGTAAAGACCATTTTATGGTTGTCTCGACGAAACACTTGGCAATCTACTTCAGTAAATAGGACATTTAAACCGAAATCAGCAAGTCTAGATACTGAAAGTAAGTTGTAGCCAAGAGATTCAACGAGCATGACATTCTGAATGGAGCTATCATGTGAGATAGCCACCTTACCGAGGCCAACCACCTTACCCTTTGAGTTGTCACCGAAAGTGACATACTTTCGAGGACTATCATTTTCAGCAAGCTCACGAAACATGTCTTTATCTCCGGCCATGTGATCGGTACATCCACTGTCAAGAACCCATTCCTTTCCTCCTGACACATATCCCCGAAGATTTGCCATAAGACCAAAGTGTCTCGTTGCATCATCAAGATCGAAGTCACTATCATCATCCTCATCATAGTATCCATGTTCAACATCGTCATGTGGTGGATCAAGTCCTAGAGAGGGTAATTCGTTAGAGTGAGTTTGACAATGATCTTGCTTATGAATTCTTATAGCTTCGGAAATAATATCACCAATAATTCCAACATCTCCTTTGGCACGCATAAGGTCGGTGAGTTCAAATAGACGATCACCAAACATAGGATCACTAGTATTCATCTTACTCAAGGCAATAGACTTATAGAGAATCTCATCTAGATTTTTCAAAGAATAATTTGGAAAGCGTTCCTCAAGAAATTTCCATATAGTGTAGGCACACTCAAGAGTAGGCAGGATTCTAATCAAGTTTCTAGGCAAGCCTCTAGTGATAAGATTAACAGTTTTAAGATTTCTAGTCATGTCAATAGATTCATCAAGGGTAGGATGCATAGGATCAACATGAGGTGCACAAGGGCTAGCAATGTACTTGTTCAAATGATATTGATTGAAAATTACAAGCATCTCATTTTTCCACTCATGAAAATACTCTCCATCAAGAATAGGCACTCTATGTCTAAGACTCCCCAAAGTAGACTCATCCATCTTCCTCCAATGGTGATTAGACCAAGGCAATGGAGACCAATGCTCTGATACCACTTGTAGGATCTTGAGAAGAGGTGTCTAGAGGGGGGGTGATTAGACACTAAGTACCAAAGTTGCAGTTTTTAACTTCTTTAGGTTTAAGTGGAGTTTAGGCACAATTTCAACATTCACAATACATAACAAGCAAGCATGCAAAGAGTATATGAGCAACGGAAAGTAAAGCATGCAACTTGCAAGAATGTAAATGGAAGGGTTTTGGAGGATTCAAACGCAATTGGAGACACGGTTGTTTTTGTCGTGGTTCCGATAGGTGGTGCTATCGTACATCCACGTTGATGGAGACTTCAACCCACGAAGAGTAACGGTTGCGCGAGTCCACGAGGGCTCCACCCACGAAGGGTCCACGAAGAAGCAACCTTGTCTATCCCACCATGGCCGTCGCCCACGAAGGACTTGCCTCACTAGCGGTAGATCTTCACGAAGTAGGCGATCTCCTTGCCCTTACAAACTCCCTGGTTCAACTCCACAATCTTGTCGGAGGCTCCCAAGTGACACCTAGCCAATCTAGGAGACACCACTCTCCAAGAAGTAACAAATGGTGTGTTGATGATGAACTCCTTGCTCTTGTGCTTCAAATGATAGTCTCCCCAACACTCAACTCTCTCTCACAGGATTTGGATTTGGTGGAAAGAAGATTTGAGTGGAAAGCAACTTGGGGAAGGCTAGAGATCAAGATTTATGTGGTTGGAATGGAATATCTTGGCCTCAACACATGAGTAGGTAGTTCGCTCTCAGAAATAGGATGCTTGAAGTGTA
Source organism: Aegilops longissima (assembly GCA_021605205.1). NCBI lineage: Eukaryota > Viridiplantae > Streptophyta > Magnoliopsida > Poales > Poaceae > Aegilops > Aegilops longissima. The sequence continues at coordinate 288,757,132 of CM038682.1, forward strand.
GGCTTGTTCTGATGGCTCTCTCCACGAATGAAGAGGAGGTGGAGGGGTATATATAGCCTCCACACAAAATCTAACCGTTACACACAATTTACCAAACTCGGTGGGACCGAATCAACAAACTCGGTCGGACCAATTTAGTAAACCTAGTGACCGTTAGGGTTTTCGGTGGGATCGATATGCATCTCGGTAGGACCGATATGGTTAGGGTTAGGGAATAATGTAATCTCGGTGAGACCGATTACACAAACTCGGTGAGACCGATTTTGGTAATAAGCTAACCAGAGAGTTGGTCAGGCAAACTCGATGAGACCGATTACTCAAACTCGGTGAGACCGATTTTGGTAATAAGCTAACCAGAAAGTTTGCATTGTAATCTCGGTAGTACCGATTACACAAACTCGGTGAGACCGGTTTTAGTAATGGACATACACAGAGAGTTTACAATCCCATCTCGGTGAGACCGAGATCCCTATCGGTGAACCGATTTGCCTAGGGTTTGTGGCAGTGGCTATGACATCTGAACTCGGTGGCGCCAGATAGAAAGAATCGGTGGGGCCGAGTTTGACTTAGGTTTAGGTCATATGGGAGGAAATGGGAAAGTAGTTGAGGGTTTTGGAGCATATCACTAAGCACATGAAGCAAGAGGCTCATTAAGCAACACCTCATCCCTCCTTGATAGTATTAGCTTTTCCTATAGACTCTATGTGATCTTGGATCACTAAAATGTAAAATGTAGAGTCTTGAGCTTGAAGTTTGAGCCAGTCCTTTGTCCTTAGCATCTTGAAGGAGTTCCCACATCCTTTAGTCCATGACACTCCAGTGTTGAACTTATCTGAAATATACTAGATAAAAGTGTTAGTCCAACAAGAGATATGTTGACATTAATTACCAATACCACCTAGGGAGCACTTGTGCTTTCATGCACAATTTTAGGGGGAGCTCTTGCTTATCACATACTTCTCAAAGCGACAATGTATTTCATTTATCTTATCATTTGTCGAAGCTTTCATCTATATGTTGTCATCAATTACCAAAAAGGGGGAGATTGAAAGTGCAACTAATCCCCGAGTGGTTTTGGTAATTCATAACAACATATAGCTCATTGAACTAATATCCATTCAAGATGAATATTTCAGGAAGTTCAATGAATGGCATGGCATGGACTAGAAATGTGGACCCCTCAAAATGCTAAGGACACGTATTGGCAAAAGCTCAAGACTCTTCATTTTTGTTTTAGTGGTCCAAGATCATATTGAGTCCATAGGAAAGCCAATACTACTATTAAAAGGGGATGAGGTATTGCTTAATGGCTTGCTTGCTCAATTTCTTAGTGATATTGCTCCTAAACCCTCAACCACTTTCTCCATCCAAATATGTCAAAACCCTAAACTCCAACTCGGCCCCACCGATATTTCCTATCTGGCGCCACCGAGTTCATATGACATAGCCACTGCTAGAAACCCTAAGAGTTCGGTCACACTGATACGGGTCTCGGTCTCACCGAGATGGCCTTGCCAACGTTCTGTGACTTGTTACATTTATTTTTGTCTCACCGAGTTGGCTTGACATTCTCTTTGTTGCCTTATTGCTGCCACCGAGATGATGCTTGCCCTAAAGCCCTAGCACATCGGTCACACCGAGTTGTTCCAGTCGGTCCCACTGAGATTCCTAATGTTCACATTTTGAACTAATCGGTCCCACCGAGATTCCTAATGTTCACATTTTGAACTAATCGGTCCCACCGAGTTTAGCTATTCGGTCTCTCCGAGATGGGTCAAATGTGTGTAACGGTTGGATTTTGTGTGGAGGCTATATATACCCCTCCACCCTTCTCCATATGAGAGAGAGCCATCAGAATGTGCCTACACTTCCACCATACATTTTCTGAGAGAGAACCACCTACTCATGTGTTGAGATCAAGATATTCCAATCCTACCACAAGAATCTTGATTTCTAGGTTTCCCCAAGTTGCATTCCACTCAAATCATCTTTCCAGCATATCCAAATCTGTGAGAGAGATTTGAGTGTTGGGGAGACTATTATTTGAAGCACAAGAGCAAGGAGTTCATCATCGGCACACCATTTCTTACCTTTTGGAGAGTGGTGTCTCCTACATTGGTTAGGTGTCGCTTGGGAGCTTCCGTCAAGTTGTGGAGTTGAACCAAGAAGTTTGTAAGGGCAAGGAGATCGCCTACTTCGTGAAGATCTGCCCGAGTGAGGCAAGTCCTTCATGGGGGATGGCCATGGTGAGATAGACAAGGTTCCTTCTTTGTGGACCCTTCATGGCTGGAGCCCTCCGTGGACTCGTGCAACTGTTACCCTTCGTGAGTTGAAGTCTTCATCAGCGTGGACGTACGATCGAAACCACGCCAAAAATATTTGTGTCTTCATTGCGTTTGCACTCTCCAAACCCTTCCCTTTACCTTCATATGCAATGTTTTACTTTTCGCTGCTACACTCTTGGAATTGCATGTGTAGGCTGATTGCTTGACTTGTGTTAATTGCTAAAATTTTCCCACAACTAATATTGGGAAAATGTTATATTTTTATTTGGTCAAGTAGTCTAATCATCCCCCTCCCCTCTAGACATACTTTCGATCCTACAGCAAGCGGTGTTGCAGTCATCCAAAATCGAGCTGCAATCAGCAGCGCGCGTTACTGGAACAAGTAATGATGTGTGATGCAGCCGACGGCGGGGGATGCTGGCGAAAGCTTCTACCAGCAGAAAAAAAAAGTTTCGACCGATGTGGGAAGAATATGCAACTAGGAGGGGAAGAAGGTTCAACCCGCGTAAGAAAAGCTTCAATTGGTGTAGGAAAAGTTGAGAACTAGCGTGCAAAACAGCTTCAACCGATGGCGCAAGTTGTGACGTCGAGAGCTGCGACCGACAGCATGGTGGTGTTGTGACGGACGTGCTATGACTGTGATGAATAGTTGCAACAATGAAGATGGCGACTGTTGTGTACAGCGACGACGTCCTGAAAACCTACGAGGGCAGCAAGCCGGCGGTGCTTTCAGATCGGTCGCCTCAAACGGTCATGACGGTGTCGGCGGTGCTCCGCTGCATTGTCATCCTGCTTGCTTTCTGTGTTTCTTTTGTGGAAAAACGAACGATGTGAGCAGTGGCGGAGCTTCAGCAAGGCTCAATGGGCCATGGCCTGCCCATGGCTGCGGCGATATTTTTTAAGCCTAGACACAACACTAACCTACATGCAAAACAGGAACACAACAACCTCACTGAAGCATTCATTCCGTCATTCCTGAATAAAAGCACTCAGCGGAGGAGTTCAGGGTCCGGCAACACACACCACGCGCTGGCTACCAAGCTGCCCGGCTTAGGGCATGTACAATGGAGGCGGAACCTAGGTGCTGCCACATGCCTCCTGATAGAGGCAACGGTGTCCCGTCTTTCGATGAGATTGTGGCTATCGTTTTGGAGGAAGTCAACTTTGACGATCCGACTACGAACGTGCGAGGACGTCGCGCCTTAGCAATCGCTAAACCAACTCCGAGATGTTATTGACCACGCCGGAGCACGATCAACCTGACCATGAAGGTCTGTTTCCTCCAGGCAAACGAAGAACAATCAAGAAACTAAGATTGCAATCTAGATATTGCGAATATAAGAGGAAACCTTTATTGATCAAGGTGGGGTTCTGTGACGCCTTTGTCTGGTTGTTGAACACAAACGAAGTACGCGAAGTTGCAGCTATGGCGAACTTTAATCTAAACAAAACCCAAAGTCTAAACGACGCCCTAAGGGCTGTATATATGGAGGAATAGGGGGGAGTTTCATGGCCCTTGTGGGAGGGGTCCGAATCCAACCATAACTCTTGTTTCCCCACACATACGGACTCTAAAAACAGCCTATACTTAAGTATTTTGAAATTACATGGGTATGTCCTAATAATAAGGTGACGCAGCACCTAGAATAGCCTCTAGACGAAATTTATGAAGTGGCATCTTGTATATTTCGACCAAGGCTTCATGCACTCCTTATGGTGGCTTCATAGTCCTGAAATCGTCACTTGTAACTCCGTTCTTGTTCCCCTTGCGCATGCCTCTTATCCATGCCAGGCCCTTCATTTGTAAGCAAAACAAATGTATCTAATTTAGGCAGCATCATATTCTCATGAACATTAGAATCATTACCAAGAAACGAAAGTACCTGGTAATTCAATTGGTGTGCGCGAGCTCTAGTAATTGGTCCAGTATGTATAGCAACAGGGGCTGTGGGTATAACAATGGTATTGATGTCCTCATCATCCTCCCCTTCTTGAAATGAAGTCGTCCTCGACGGAAGCTCATCTTCCTCACCCAAATAAGGCTTCAAATCTGCAATGTTAAAAGTGGGACTAACCCCAAAATCTGCAGGCAGCTCAAGTTTATATGCAGTATCATTTATTTTCTCTAAAACCTTAAAAGGACCATCAGCACGTGGCATTAGTTTTGATTTGCGCAAATTAGGAAACCTATCCTTACGCAAATGTAACCAAACAAGATCTCCAGGTGCAAAGACAATATGTTTTCTACCCTTATTTCCAGCAAGTTTATATTTAGCATTCATACGCTCAATGTTTTCCTTAGTTAACTCATGCATTTTTAACATCAATTCAGCACATTGTTTAGCATCAAAATTAACCTTCTCCGAAGATGGAAGAGGCAACAAATCAATGGGTGCACGAGGTAGGAAACCATACACAATTTCAAAAGGGCACATCTTAGTAGTAGAATGCAACAAACGATTATAAGCAAATTCAATATGAGGCAAGCATTCTTCCCACATTTTCTTATTATTCTTCAAAACAGCCCTAAGCATAGTAGACAATGTTCTATTGACTACTTCAGTTTGACCATCAGTTTGGGGGTGACAAGTAGTACTAAAAAGCAGTTTAGTCCCCAACTTAGCCCATAAACATCTCCAAAAGTGGCTAAGAAATTTAGTATCATGATCTGAAACAATAGTATTTGGCACACCATGCAAGCGAATAATTTCACGAAAGAACAAATCAGCAACATTAACAACATCATCGCTTTTATGACATGGTATGAAGTGTGCCATTTTCGAGAACCTATCCACGACAACAAATATGTTATCCCTCCCCTTCTTTGTTCGAGGTAAACCTAAAACAAAGTCCATAGATATATCCTCCCAAGGAACAATAGGTACAGGCAAAGGCATATATAAATCATGAGGATTGAGTCGTGACTTAGCTTTTTGACATGTAGTGCAGCGAACAACAAAACACTCAACATCCCGTCTCATCTTTGGCCAAAAGAAATGTGTAGCAAGTACGTCCTCCGTCTTCTTCACGCCAAAGTGTCCCATTAATCCTTCTCCATGCTCCTCCTGCAACAACAAAAGATGAACAAAGCTAGCTGGAATACATAGCTTGTTAGCACGGAACACAAAGCCATCATTAATAACGAACTTGTTCCATGTTCTTCCTTCTTTACAATTATGCATTACATCTTTAAAATCAGCATCATGCACATATTGATCTTTGATAGTCTCCAAACCAAATATTTTGAAGTCAAGTTGTGAAAGCATAGTATAGCGACGAGACAATGCATCAGCAATAACATTTTCTTTACCCTTCTTGTGTTTAATGACATAAGGGAAAGTCTCAATGAATTCAACCCATTTAGCATGTCTACGATTCAATTTTGCTTGACTTTTGATGTGTTTCAAAGATTCATGATCAGAATGTATAACAAATTCTTTGGGCCATAAATAATGTTGCCATGTCTCTAAAGTCCGAACAAGAGCATATAATTCTGTATCATAGGTAGAATAATTCAGACTAGGCCCACTCAATTTTTCAGAAAAGTATGCAACGGGTTTGCCATCTTGTAATAACACACCTCCTAATCCAATTCCACTAGCATCACATTCAAGCTCAAAAGTCTTATTAAAATCAGGAAGTTGGAGTAAAGGAGCATGTGTCAACTTATCTCTCAATACCGTGAAGGCTTCTTCCTGTGCGGTACCCCAAACAAAAGGCACATCCTTTTTTGTAAGCTCGTTGAGAGGTGCAGCAATGGTGCTGAAATCTCTCACAAAACGCCTATAGAAACCAGTGAGGCCAAGGAAACTCCTCACTTGTGTGACCGTTTTGGCTGCGCCAACTCTCAATAGCTTCAATCTTGGCTTTATCAACTTCAATCCCACGTGGAGTAACAACATAGCCAAGAAAAGATACTCGGTCGGTGCAAAAGGTGCACTTCCCAAGGTTACCAAACAAACGTGCATCACGTAGAGCAATAAAAACAGCACGTAAATGTTCCAAATGTTCCTCCAAAGATTTGCTATAAATCAATATGTCTTCAAAGTAAACTACCACAAATCGTCCAATGAAAGCACGTAAAACCTTGTTCATTAATCTCATGAAAGTACTAGGTGCATTAGTTAACCCAAAAGGCATGACTAACCACTCATATAATCCAAACTTAGTTTTAAATGTTGTTTTCCATTCATCTCCCAATTTCATACGAATTTGATGGTATCCACTACGCAAATCAACTTTGGAGAATATTGTAGAGCCACTCAATTCATCAAGCATATCATCTAGCCTAGGAATAGGATGACGATAATGAATAGTAATATTATTAATGCCTCTACAATCAACGCACATACGCGACGTACCATCCTTTTTCGACACTAAAATGATAGGAACAGCACAAGGACTAAGGGATTCGCGTATATAACCTTTGTCGAGCAGCTCTTGTACTTGACGCATAATCTCCTTCGTCTCCTTTGGATTGGTACGGTATGGTGCACGGTTGGGTAATGATGCACCGGGAATTAAGTCAATTTGATGCTCAATCCCTCGAATGGGTGGTAATCCCGGTGGCACGTCTAGTGGAAAGACGTCAGTGAACTCCTGCAAAATGTTAGTGAAAGCAGGAGGCAAAGAGGAAGGCACGTCCTCGAATGAAAATAATGCCTCTTTGCACACAAAAGCATATCAAACAGATTTGCTAAAATCTAGATCATCAATATCAGATTTGGTAGCAAGTAAACATGCACTTTTCAATTTAATTTCAGAAGCAACACTAGATGGTTTATTATTAGGCTTCATTTGTTGCTCAAATTCTTCTACCACAATCTGATTTTCACTCTTATTTTGCTCTTGTTTTGCTTTATTAGCTCTATTAATATCATCTTTCAAAATGGAATCAGGAGTCATAGGAAGCAAAGTAATATTTTTGTCCTTATGAACAAGAGTATACTGATTGTTTCTACCATGGTGTATAGAATTTTTATCAAATTGCCATGGTCTACCAAGTAATAAGGAACATGCTTGCATAGGTACCACATCACAATCAACATAATCAGCATATGTAGAGATACTAAAATGCACACGAACAGTACGTGTTACCTTAACCTTGCCACTGTTGTTGAACCATTGGATGTAGTAAGGATGTGGATGTGGTCTTGTGGTGAGAGATAGCTTCTCCACCATCTCCATGCTAGCCAAGTTGTTGCAGCTCCCTCCATCTATGATGACGCAAACAGAATGTTCCTTCACAACTCCCTTTGTATGGAACAAATTATGCCTCTGATTTTGCTCAGCTTGTGTAACCTGCACACTCAAAACGCGTTGAGCAACTAAACATTCATACCTGTCAGCATCTTCAGCAGCCATGTATTGTGTCTCATGATCAGAATCATCTCCACCGTGTTCTTCATGTGTAATAAGAGCCAAAGTCTCCTCATCATAGTCATTTGGCGGACTCATACCCACCATCCTCGGTAGAGCAATCATCACACGCTGAGATTTGCATTCTCTCATGAAATGTCCTCTTCCCTTACAACGACGACAAATAATATCACTTGTGTGCCTGTTGATGCCATGGAAGAAGAAGAGCTCTGTGCAGCCCGGCGTGTGTGCTCTTGGCGAGATAGTGGTGGTTGTGCCTTCTTTCTTGTATCACGGCTGGAGGTGGCACCTGATGGAGGTGCTGGTGCAGTGGAAGTAGAGGAAGCATGTGGTGTCCATGATGAAGATTGACCTGTAGAAAAGTTAGTTCGCGCCAATGCCTGTCGATCCTGCACTTCACGTTCAGCTTTACAAGCAAGATGGAATAAACGAGTGATATTATTATACTCCTTATACTCTATAATGGCCTGAATCTCTCTATTTAATCCACCCATAAAACGTGCAAGCATAGCTTCATTCTCCTCAACAATACCACATCTAATCATGCCAGTTTGTAATTCCTGATAATATTTTTCTACAGAATTTTTCCTTGTCTTAAACGCTGCAATTTTTGAATTAATTCACGTTGATAATATGGTGGAACCCAACGAGTACGCATAACAGTTTTCAAAGCAGCCCAAGTAGCTGGAATAGGATATAATCTACAATGTTTAGACCACCAAACACATGCAAAGCTAGTGAAAGCACAAACAGCAGCAGGAACACGTCTCTCCTCAGGACATTGTAAACATGTAAATCGTTGTTCAATTTCTAACTCCCAAGTAAGATATATATCAGGAACATATCTACCCTCAAATGATGGAATATTCAATTTCAGCTTAGGAAGATGGTCATGATCTCGTACCTGAGGGAGAGCCCTATCATTGTGATTATTTGCATGTGGATGACCTGGTGGTTGTGCTACTGGTGGTTGCACGTAGTTCTGATTTTGATCAACCTCATCCTCGTAATCTCCCGCATAATCATCCTCCACATCAGCAGCAGGAGCCATAGAAGTATCAATAGCAGCACCAACAGTTTGGCCAGGTTGAAGAAGGACACGGCTCGCTCGGCGGAGGGCTGTTTTGCGACGTGGAGGTGGTAGTTGTTGTTGTTGTTGTTGCAGAGGTGCGGCAGGTGCAACCGGTGGTGGAAGACGCGCAAGCAGTTCATTAAATCTGTTATCGAGCTTTGTTTCGAACGTCTTCTCAAGGCCGATGATCTTCTCCATGGCCTCTTCAAAATTGCTCAAGACATCTTGCACTGTTCACCATCATTTGTTGAAACTTATCATGAAGCCCTTGTTCGTTAAGTTCTCCCACCAATCTAAATCGACTTGTGATCCGGCATGGTTAGCAGCAATAGAAACACACAAGAATATGATCCTACAAACTACTAACAAGTGGTGGTGGTGGGTGTCACAAATCCACAAGCAAAACTCAAATTCTTACCAGTTCTTACCTAGCAAAGAAAGGTGATCGGCAACCGTTGTAGTCAAAACTCTCAAAGCTTGGATAGAGCGATTACTGGGAGAGTCAAACGATGACGAGATGTATGTGGAGCTGGGAAGGCTTATAATATGGTAGCAAAAAGGGTCAGCAATAATCAATTCAGATATGCAAAGTTGAATAAACGCTCAACGACGGTACTGTGATGGTCCTAGGCTAGACCGTGCTAGAGACGCGAGCCTAGAACACTAACAAAATCACAGCGCTGCACGTAAACAAGGGAAAAGCACACTCTGGAAAAAAAATTCGCTCTTTGTTTTTTTTTTGCGCTCTTTTTTGCCTCTTTTTTTAAAAAAATCACTATAATGGCGAGTGTCTCAAAACTCTTCCCAGGTCAAACTGACAAGATGGGCACGAAATTTTTTGACAATTTTTTTTTCAGAAATCAGGACAGCGACGACGAAAAAGTGCGACAAAAAATCACTATGATGGCGAGTGTCTCAAAACGCTTCGTGGGACCTAAAAATAGGATAGGGAAAAAATATGTTTGGTTGCCGAAAATTTGGCCTAAAACTGCCCGGGGGTCTCCAGACTCTTTTTTTTTTGGCTTTTTTCGTGGACTATAGGTATGAAGAACAGACTCGATCTAAACTACGGAAAACTGTAAAATCTCACCGAGCAACCTGGAAATCTGATACCACTTGATAGAGGCAACGGTGTCCTGTCTTTCGATGAGATTGTGGCTATCGTTTTGGAGGAAGTCGACTTTGACGATCCGACTACGAACGTGCGAGGACGTCGCGCCTTAGCAATCGCTAAACCAACTCCGAGATGTTATTGACCACGCCGGAGCACGATCAACCTGACCACGAAGGTCTGTTTCCTGCAGGCAAACGAAGAACAATCAAGAAACTAAGATTGCAATCTAGATATTGCGAATATAAGAGGAAACCTTTATTGATCAAGGTGGGGTTCTATGACACCTTTGTCTGGTTGTTGAACACAAACGAAGTACGCGAAGTTGCAGCTATGGCGAACTTTAATCTAAACAAAACCCAAAGTCTAAACGACGCCCTAAGGGTTGTATATATGGAGGAATAGGGGGGAGTTTCATGGCCCTTGTGGGAGGGGTCCGAATCCAACCATAACTCTTGTTTCCCCACACATACGGACTCTAAAAACAGCCTAACTTAAGTATTTCGAAATTACATGGGTCTGTCCTAATAATAAGGTGACGCAGCACCTAGAATAGCCTCTAGACGAAATTTATGAAGTGGCATCTTGTATATTTCGACCAAGGCTTCATGCACTCCTTATGGTGGCTTCATAGTCCTGAAATCGTCACTTGTAACTCCGTTCTTGTTCCCCTTGCGCATGCCTCTTATCCATGCCAGGCCCTTCATTTGTAAGCAAAACAAATGTATCTAATTTAGGCAGCATCATATTCTCATGAACATTAGAATCATTACCAAGAAACGAAAATACCTGGTAATTCAATTGGCGTGTACGAGCTCTAGTAATTGGTCCAGTATGTATAGCAGCAGGGGTTGTGGGTGTAACAATGATATTGATGTCCTCATCACCTCCACGGGTGAGGAGGGTGGTTTCATCTAGCAGTTGCCCAATGGAGGGAGTAGTTTAGTTTCCCATGCAAGAAAGAGAGGCAGTAGGATGTCACACCGGCTTGCTGTCTCCTCTTTTTTCCTACCATTCTGGGCGAGGAGGTTGGTTCTTTTGCAAGAGACTGCTTTGGCCTGCAAGCAGTATGTTGGACCATCCAAACTTACGTGTATAGCTGGAGCACCACTCCACGGTGGAGCATTGGCCCTCCCAACTTTTCGTTTGTAGCTCCACCACTGGATGTGAGGGCTTCGATCTGACGGACACAGAGGCATCAATCCAACAAGCGGCATGCAACCGGCCCAACTCCACAGGTGACTAATTTGTCAATCTTTTGATCGGTGTGCTTCTAGTATATAAATCTTCCAAATTCTAGTCCAAAACATACAGGACAACAGTTCGAAGGGGAACACTGTTTCCCCGAGTCCCACGAGCGGAGAGACGCGCGCAAGTCAGTTTCGTACACCCCCCGTCCAAAAGAAAAACTCCTAGAACCCATCCATCGCGCCATTTCCTACAACACTGGAATCAAAAGACCCAGGAGCTCCTACCCTACAACATGTACACACAGCTGAGACTCCGTCGCTTCCTGATGTCTGCCACTCGCTCACTTTTTCCCGCGCTTCCTCGTCGGCCGGTCGTCCTTCGCCCTCTTGGATGGTGGAGGCGTCGGAGGCGCAGCGGCCCGTTTCGGCGGCCGGCCAACACTTCTCCTCCCTCCTGACGCTGTCTCGGCAGCCTTCTTGGAGCCGGAGAAGCTGCCCGGCTCTTTCCGGCCATCAGCCTTGGCAGCCTTCTTCTGTTCTGTCGCAGAGAGTTTCAGTGTCTCTAGCAACGACACTCTCTCCGTTGACGGCACTGAGTTCTGCTTCATCCGCTTCAGGAAGTCCACCGCATTCCGCTTCTTGATAACGCCACCTGCTGCTGCCGCCGCCTTGCCACCGCTGCCGCTGCCACCCATCTTGTCAGATTTCTTCGTCCTTTCGTCAGCTGCAGCACTCTCCGAAGCCTTCCCCGTTTTCTGATTTGGAGCTGCGTTCCTGACAGGAGCCCGACCCTTGTTGGTCCTCATACCCCTGGCTTTGTCCTTGGCGCTTCCCTTCTTTCCCTCGTCGAACTCCTCATCTTCATCCGTGTCCTCCTTCTCCACTTTCTCCTTGTTAGCAGCAGCAGCCTTCGCAATGGAGCTCCGCTTCCGGCAAACAATGATCGGCGCGGCCTTCTCGAGGAGCGAACCGGCGACCTCGGCATCCGCCTTGGCCTTCTTGGCGCCGTCCGCCGAGGAGCCACCACCGACCAGGGCAGCAGCTTTCCCCGCCGTCCCTAGGCCGTCCCTCTGGAGAGTCGCGGAGATGCGCTTGGAGACGAGCGCGCGAGTCCTGGTCGCGGCGGCGTGCTCTGGCGAGCCACGCGGGAAGAAGACGAGAGCGTTGGCGCATAGCAGCAGCAGGTCGCGGTAGAACTCGGAGGCCGACGCGTAGCACGAGCTGTCCGGCCCGCCAGCGGCCCCACCGGATTCCAGCCTGGATCTGATCATTTCCAGGTCCACGTGGCGCCTGATGGTGCCCTTGTACTTGCCGCTCTCCTGCACATAATTTCGGTGGGTCGGTGAGCAGAGAAAGAGAGAGAGGCACCAACGATTTTTACACGATACGAAAGAAAAAGTTAGGAAGAAAATCAGTTTCTAATAGGAAACCCGACACAGCGCGCCATGTGAGAGCACGATTTGTTCCCCATTTTCCTTGTGGAGAAAATAGCAGCCAATTTGGAGGAGAAGGTTAGATTGGATTGTATTCTCTGGCAGGGGCAGGCGGCAACTAGTACCAAGTGGCCGACACGGATGGCCCACCAGCATCTCCAACGAAGACATCGGTATTTGGGACGGGGGCCCCACCACAAGGCCACGCGCACCGTCTGCCCGGCCTATCTCCAGCTCACCCCGTGTTGGACGGTCCAGATCGATCGCGTTCGTGCCAGTACGTAACGAACGAGACCGTGCGAACAGCCAGATTCCAAGTGCTCATCTCCCCCGACGAAGATGTGTAGAGGGGTTGTTCCAGTTTGGAAGCAACGCAAGCGTGTATGGTCGCGGTTGTATTTTTTGTTGCCTAATAATCAAAATAATCGTTCCGTGATTACGTACTGCCGGCCAACGGATCTCGATGTGGCACAAAGATTGAATTAATTATTGTTAATTTGCTTAATTAATGGAGATAATTATTTAGCTGAACAAGATGATGAATTGAGCATTTGTGCCTTTTTTTTTACCAAGGGTAAGGAAGGTGGGAAATAGTAAATAAGAGATTTCTTTCGGGAAAAGAAAAGAAAACGAGAGAAATTTTTTACCTGGCTCTCGAGCCGCCGCTCGAACACGGCGCCGGACTTGCTGGTCCGGACCGACTCGAGGAAGGCGAGGAGCGGCTCGGCCTCCGCGGCGGGGAGGGGCACGGGCGCCGAGGTGGAAGCCACGTCGCCACCGCCTACCTTCCGCAGCCGGCGACGCCGTTTACGGGACGGGCTGGCCGAGCTCTGCACGTCGCTACTCTCCTTCACCGCGCCGGCTTCCTTCGACCCGGCCGCCGACTCGCCGGAGGCCTCATCCTTCGCGGCCATCTCGCCAGCGGCCGGCTCATCCTTCACCTCCGCATCGTCGTCGGCGGCGGCACCGCCAGAGTCGTGCCCCGGCGGTGGCTTCAGATCTGAGTTGGACTCCTTGCATGACCGGGCGGACGCCTCACCGGAGAGGCCGTTCTCACAGCCGGCCTCCTCCGGCGACTCGTTCCCTGTCTCCCGTTCATCCTTCAACGCCGGCGTGGTCTCGCCGGAGAGGCTCCTCTCCCGTTCCTCCTTCAGCCGTTTCACCTTTGATTGCAATGACCTGGCCGTGCAAACGAAAATAAATAATAAGCATTTTTTTCAAAGAAAAATAAACAGCGACCGACAGATCAGCATCGGACGGCCCACGAGAGGCCGCACTGGACGAACAGGATGAAACTAAAGGCGTTTGATGTTTCTTTTTTATTTTCTGGCTGTTATTTTTTACCCGATCGAGAGATCGTATCGCTCGACCTCGCGGCGGAGCTCGGCGACTCGCAATTTCCTGAGCTCATCCACCCACGCGTCGTAGACGGCCGCGTTTGGGTCAGGTTCCCCGCCTCCGTCCACGTCGGCGCCGGCGGCGAAACGACGGTGAAGGAGGCGGAAACGGAGGCGGCAGCTGGTGGGCGTGAGGCGCGCGGCGGCGGAGGGGCTGCGCGACTGCACCTCCGACGCCACCGACTCCCAGCTCGCGGTGCCGTGGCGACTCACGGCGCACGCCAGAAGCAGCTCCTCGAGAGTCCCCCAGATCTCGCCGCCGGCCGCCGCCGCCGGCGACGACGACTCCGGCGAGACATCGGGATCGTCCGATCTGGCCGCCATCCGCCTCCCCTCCGCCCAATCGCTGCCACGTCGACGCGGTGACCACGGCGAGGGCTCATAGCGCCGCCTCCATGGACGGTGAGGTGCGCTAGGGTTTGGTTGGTCTGTTTTGGCCTCGTCCCGCCCGCCTATTCCCTTCCCCTCTCTGCCTATCTATCTCTGTGTGGTTCGTCTAGGTTTTGGTTCTGGTTCGGCCCCCATCTTTTCGTCTTTTTCTCCCCCATTTTTCTGCCCACTTTCTTTATCTGGTTCGCTTTTTTAAATCTTCGGAAATGGAAGCATCGTGTACCAAGCCCGATTGGGCAATTCTGAGGTTTCGAGGGGGTCTCCTCTGGAAAGTGGGCCGAATTAATTGGAAAAATATTATGGCGCTCGGCCCACATGTCATTGTCCAGCGGAATTGTTTATCTGTCATGTTCTCCCAGGCATCCATGTTGGATGGTACGGTGCTTTAGCGTAATGCGGCACACCGTGCGGTGTAATAAAGTGCGCGCTGAGCGAATCAACCTGTGGTTGAGTTGGTTAGGTGGACAGTGGTATTCTCAACCCACCGCGCTTTTAAGTCGCAGCTCTTCGCGTTATTCCTCAGATTTATTTGAGATTTCGGCGATCGCTTTCGATGAAGAGACGTTTCCGACGACGACGAGCGTCTCGGTGACTTCGTAAATCTCAAGATGATATCTTGCTTTCGATCTACCGAAGGTGCTTTCGTAGGGTAGGGTGTGCGTGCGTGCGTTCATAGGGATGAGTGTATGCGTGTGTATATGGGCGCTTGTGTCTGTACTGATGCTCAAAAAAAAATGCGCGCTGACACGTCGGATCCATCATACCTTAAGCAAGGGCTCAGTTGATTAACCACTATTCTTAACTTTAACTCTTGCAGTCTTCATCTAAAGAGAAAGATTACGGTCTTACGGACGCCTTTTTTTTTGCGGGGAAGTCTTACGAGCGTCTGATTGAGTTATATGAAACATTGGCAGTGATTATTTTTCCTTTTTATCGGGGCGACTCACTAAATGTAAAGAAAAAAATATCGGTACGACATTTCTATCTTGTGAACCGGTGAGCCCTTTTCCTGGTTGATTTGGCCGTGGCCTCATGTGTTTTTTTCTTTTTAAACTCCGCTATATGGATTTCACGGCAACTCCAGCACATGACCTTAAATGGTCCGGCTGCATCCGTGTTGGTGTAAACTAACAGAACAGATGGCCCAACGCACGGAGCAAACGAATCAATGTCCGTTTTTGGTCCGCTTTTAACCATTTTCTAGCCTAATTCTGGGCCGTGTTTGCGGCCAAATGGACGCGCGCACGTGTGTGGCGTGCTCATGTCCTCCCCTGGCTTGCCCGTTAGGGACACATGCACCCCTTTTTTCCATTTCCCTTCCCTTACTCCTGCCGCACCCCCGCCTACTACCCCTCTCGTCCCTAGCCGTCGTCGTCATTTTTCTTGGTTACATAGCTGTCCAGCACGGCCGCGCGCTCGCCCACTACCCTTGTCGCAGCCCTTGTTTTCTCAACACCCCGAGCTGTCCAACCCTGGGCGCCTGATTTTAGCGCATCCGGCGGCCGGATTTGGGCGGATCGACGATGCGCTTGGCCGTCTGGCTGGCGCCGGCAGCGATCCAAAATCCGAACGGATGCCGCCCCATCACCACCCCTAAACGGACAAAATTCGAACAAACGGACGTCCGTTTGGGGTCATGCGTTGGAGTTGCCCTTATTCATTCGGCGGTAGTACATTTGAGTATGTAGCAACATTCTCTACAGCTGAAGCTTCCTTAGGGCATCTCCAACAGCAACCTGCAAAAAACCTCCCGCATCCATCTGCATCCGTCCGCGGAAAGGATGGACCAGTCCACAGACATGGATGCAGGAGGTCGACATCCAACGCTAGTCGCATACATTAATCGTGATCTTGGTTGGTATAATTGTGTATTTTATTTATGGTGCTGTCCTACGACACCCTCTGTTCTCACGCAAACGTGAGGGCCCCCCGCTGTAGGGTGTTGCAATATGTTCATGGTTCGCTTATGGTGGGTTGCGAGAGTGACAGAAGCTTAAACCCGAGTAGGTGGGTTATGGCGTATGGGAGTAAAGAGGACTTGATACTTAATGCTATGGTTGGGTTTCACGACCTTAATGATCTTTAGTAGTTGCGGATGCTTGCTAGAGTTCCAACCATAAGTGCATATGATCCAAGTAGAGAAAGTATGTTAGCTCATGCCTCTCCCTCATATAAAATTACAAGAATGATTACCGGTACTTGTTATTGATTGCCTAGGGACAAATGACTTTCTTGTTGACAAAAGCTATCCACTTTTATTACCTTGCAATTTATCCCTAGTTTTATTCTCGCAAAGTACCCATAGTTTTATCCTTGCAAAATAGTTTCATACTTGTTTCCGGTAAAGCAAACGTCAAGTGTGCGTAGAGTTGTATCGGTGGTCGATAGAACTTGAGGGAATATTTGTTCTGCCTTTAGCTCCTCGTTGGGTTCGACACTCTTATTTATCGAAAAAGGCTACAAACGATCCCCTATACTTGTGGGTTATCAAGACCTTTTTCTGGCGTCGTTGCCGGGGAGCAATAGCGTGGGGTGAATATTCTCGTGTGTGCTTGTTTGCTTTATCACTAAGTAGTTTTTTCCTGTTCTAAGTTGTTCTCAATCTTTAGTTATGGATATGGGACACGAAACACAAAAAAAATAGTGGTACCATCTACTCATGGAGATGGGGAACCTCCTAAAACCCTCAATGCTCGTTATGTGAAAAATATTATGCACTACTTTGATAATCCTGAGAAAACACCATTCAACATGATAATGGGAGTAACGTAGGATCAACGTGAATACTTTAGGGATTATCGACTGACACAAAAAGGGAAACTACTATGGGATCAAATTTATATGTTGTATTGGTTTGCTTGGAATTTATGCCAGAGATATAATTATACTTGTTTCTCTAGGATGAATGCTCCACATCTTCCCTTTTCATGCAAATTTAATGATAATGAAACCTTGGCTTCTTATGCTAATGGTAGATATGATTACTATGATGTGGAAAGAATAGAAGAATTTGTTGCTTTTAAGGGTGCTTATGAAATTGAATCTTTGTTTATAAAGTATGAAGCTTTTGATGATTTAGTTTATAGACCTGAAAATTTTGCCATCCTAAATATTGCTATGATAATTATAAATATAATTCCGATATTGATGAATTTATTGAGAAAATCTCCGATGTCCAAGAAGAGACTAACATTTTGCAGGAGTCTATGGAAGAAGAAATTGATGAAATTGTGAGCTCCTTGGATGAAAAAGATGATGAGGAGAGCGAAGAACAAAAGGAGGAAGAGCGGATTAGCTACCCGTGCCCATCTTGTAATGAGAGTAACTCTTCATCTCATACATTATTTAATTTCCCTTCATGCTTACCGAAGGATGAATGCTATGATAATTGTTATGATCCCATTGATTCTTTTGAAATATCCATTTTTGATGAACTTGATGATTGCTATGCTTGTGGCCAAGATGCCAATATCAATTATGCTTATGGAGATGAACTTGCTATAGTTCCTTGTGTTGAGAATTAAATTGTTGCTATTGCACCCACACATTATAGTCCTATTATCTTTTTGAATTCTCCCAACTACACTATATCGGAGAAGTTTGCTCTTGTTAAGGATTATATTGATGGGTTGCCTTTTACTATTTCACATGATAATTTTGATGAATATAATATGCATGTGCTTGCTGCTCCTACTTGCAATTATTATGAGGGAGGAACTACATCTCCGCCTCTTTATGTTTCCAACACAAAAAAATTGCAAGAAACTGCTTATGCTATGTATTGGCCTTTACTTGATGTGCATGAATTGTTCTTGTATGACATGCCGATGCATATGAAGATAGTTAGACTTCGTCATTGCTTGATATATGTTGCTTTGTGCTCACTTCTAAATGCCTAATCATTGCTAATTAAAATTGGCTTTGATATACTTTGGGATCCGGGTGGATCCATTACTTGAGCACTTTATGCCTAGCTTAATGGCTTTAAAGAAAGCACTGCCAGGGAGACAACCCGGAAGTTTTAGAGAGTCACTTATTTCTGTTGAGTGCTTTTATATAGTTTAAAAACAAAAAATATTGAGGAACCTTAAAACTTCACAAAAAGAAAAGCGAAAGTGAGAGAGACGAGCATTGTGAAAGTGGGGGTGTCCTTGAACTTTGTTCATGCTCATGGAAACTTTGTGAATATTAATTACAGAAAATTTTCAACAAAAATAATTATCCGCTTGTACAATTCCATTTTATTACAAAAATAATGTGCCAAGATTTGCCTTTAGGATGTTTAAATTGCTTGTTAGTTTGTGCAGTGCAAAACAGAAACTTTGGTTGTAGTGCGTGATTTTACATTTTTTACTGAACGTCAAACGGTTCTGAAACATTTTGCTTTGTCTTGCTATACAAATTTTTTATTTTTCCTATTTTTTAAGGATTTTTGGAGTACCAGAAGTATGGTAGATGTTCAGATTTCTACAGACTGTCATGTTTAAGACAGATTCTGTTTTTGATGCATTGTTTTGCTTGTTTTGATGAAACTATCGATTCTATCACTGTAATAAGCCACGGAAAAGTTATATGATAGTAGCTACAATGCAAAAACAAAATATGAATTGGTTTACAATAGTACTTAGAGTAGTGATTTGCTTTATTATACTAACGGATCTTACCGAGCTTCCTATTGAGTTTTGTGTGGATGAACTGATCAAAGATCGAGGAGGTCTCGATATGAGGAGAAGGAGGAGAGGCAAGAGCTCAAGCTTGGGGATGCCCAAGGCACCCCAAGTAAATATTCAAGGAGACTCAAGCATCTAAGCTTGGGGATGCCCCGGAAGGCACCCCATCTTTCTTCAACAAGTACCGGTATGTTTTTCGTTCTCGTTTCGTTCATGTGATATGTGCAAATCTTGGAGCGTCTTTTGCGTTTAGTTTTCATTTTTCCTTTATGCACCATGCTGGTATGAGATAGTACATGGATGATTTATAGAATGCTCATTGCTTCACTTATATCTTTTGAGTATGGCCTTTATAAAATGCTTCATGTACTTCACTTATATCATTTGAAGTTTGGATTGTCTGTTTCTCTTCAGATAGAAAACCGTTCTTTATATAATGCTCGTTTGCTTCACTTATATTTGTTAGAGCATGGTCTTTTGTAGAAAGAATTAAACTCTCTTGCTTCACTTATATCTATTTAGAGAGTCAAAAGGAATTGGTCAATTGCATGGTTAGTCATAAAATCCTACATAAAACTTATGAATCACTGAATATGATATGTTTGATTCCTTGCAATAGTTTTGCGATATAGAGATGATAATATGTAGGAGGTACCAGTAAACGTTGTGGTTAGTAAGAATATTGCTGTTAAGGTTTGTGATTCCCGAAGCATGCATGTATAGTCTCTCGTTATGCTATGAAGTTGGAGCATGATTTATTATTGATTGTCTTCCTTATGAGTGGTGGTCGGGGACGAGCGATGGTCTTTTCCTACCAATCTATCCCCCTAGGGGCATGCGTAGTAGTACTTTGCTTCAAGGGCTAATAAACTTTTGCAATAAGTATATGAGTTCTTTATGACTAATGTGAGTCCATGGATTATACGCATTCTTACCTTTCTGCAATTTGCTAGCCTTTACAGTACCGTGCATTGCCCTTTCTCACATAGAGACGTGGTGCAAACTTCGCCGGTGCATCCAAACCCCGTGATATGATACACTCTATCACACATAAGCCTTATTACACTACAAAAAAAAGACACATCCGTGACATTTTGGGCCGAACGAAAAAAAATTATGTCATACATATGACACTTCTATGACGATAATTGTGACAAAACCCGGTATCATCATAGATGTGGTGGGCTCCTATTTCTATGACAAAAAACCATGACGAAAAATGGGCTTTTCGTCACGGGCGGGCGGAGACAGCTGCATGACATTCTTTGGGCCGTCCATGATGGAAAAACCGTGGTAGAAGCGAGGGGAGGAAAATTTCGGGAGTTCCGGTTCACGGTGGGAGGTCGGGGCGAAGCGATGCGCTGCTTTCTCGTACACGACGCTGCGTGTGTGAGGCGTTGGCTCTAATCGAACCCGAGTGAGGCGTTGGGCTCTAATCGAACCCGGCGATTGACCGCGAGCTACGCGTTCATCGAACTCGAGCGATCGATCGATGGTCGTTAATCGAACCCGATCGAGCGATTCTTCGCTCTCGCCGCTAATCAAGCCGATCGATGGGATGAACAGTGGCGCTATGCGGGGTGGATGAACAAGTGGCGATGGCATTGCCTCGGAGGAACAGGACCCGTGGTGTGGTGGAGGGCTGGATGAATAGTAGACGGTGAAGGGGTGCCCGTGGAGGGGTGGATGAACAGGACCCCGTGGTGTGGAGGGCTGGATGAACAGTAGACGGTGGAGGGGTGCCCGTGGAGGGGTGGTTGAACAGGACCCCGTGGTGTAGAGGGCTGGATGAACAATAGACGGTGGAGGGGTGGTTGAACAGTAGCCGGTGGAGTAGCCGCCGTGGAGACTGGATGAACAGGAGCCCATGGAGGCTGGATGAACAAGAGCCCGTGGAGGCTGGATGAACAGGAGCCCGTGGAGGCTGGAGGAGGTCGACGGTGGAGATGAACAGTATCCCGTGGAGTCTTGTTTTGCGGTACGCCATACCCCTCCCGATGAACAGGACCCCTGTTTCGACCGTGGCGCCCAACACAAGTCCGCTTCTCCGCTTTTGCGGTACGCCACACCCTCCCGATTATCAGACCCCGTTTCGACCGTAGGAGGTCCGCTTCTCCGCTTTGCGGCACGCTAGACCCTCCCGATCAACAAGACCCCGCTTCGACCGTAGGAGGTCCGTTTCCTCCGCTTTGCGCGGCACGCCGCACCCTCCCAATGAACAGGATCCTGCTTTGACGTGGACGGTCGAACACAGGGCTGTTTCCTCCGTTCTGCGGTACGCCAGGCCTCGTTTCCATCGCCTGTTCCGTCCAAGCCCTCCCGATGAACACGACGCATTCCGTTGCCTCCCATGAACACGACACATTCTGTTGCCTCCCCATGAACACGACGACGACGTTGTTTCTCCGTTCCGACCCAGCCATGTACACAAGCGCTGGCCGTACGTATGCGGGAGTAGGCGTTCGAGACCCCTCCCGTATGTACACATGCGTGGTCATATTTTCTTTCTTGCACCCTGGCCGCTGTACGTACGTGTACATGCTACGTGCGCGCCTCTACTACGACACGTACGCGCCTCTACTACGACATGTGCGCGCCTCTACATCGACCAGTATATGTGTACGTACACGTTCGCGACCAGAATGACAACGCTACGTATGCTTCGACCAGGTGGGTCCCGACTGTCAGGCACTTCCTTGCGTGCGAAGATGTAGCTGGTGGGTCCCAGCAGTCAGGGGACGAATCGTTTTGGTTTTTTTTTTGCCCGGACGCACTTCCTTGTGTGCGAAGATGTAGCTGGTGGGTCCCAGCAATCGTGGGGCGAATCGTTTTTTTGCTGGACGCACTTCCTTGCGTGCGAAGGTGTAGCCGGTGGGTCCCAGCAATGTGGGGAAACTTTTTTCGCGAATACGGTGGCCCGTCCGGTGGGTCCCTTTGTCGGTGGAGGAATCATTATTTTTCGCGTAATAAGGAGGCACTTCCTTGCTACCGCCGTGGACCCAAATATCGGCCTCTCCACGCATGATCCACGTCCGATGGAAGTCGCCTTGACCACGCTGCCGACGGCGAGGCCTAGGAAGGGGCGACGCGAGCCGGTGAAGACGCGGCGATGGATGCCCACGCGAGAGGAGTATGAGGATTCACTGCTCGGCTGCGGTGTGAGGCTGCCGTCGCCGCAGGCATGGCTAGCGGTGGGAATAGTAGGGCGGTGAGGCCTCCGCGCAAAGACAAACCGCCACGGAGGCGGAGGAAGCAAGCGGCACGACCGGCGCTGCTTTGGGCGGCTAGAGCAAGAAGACCAGAGGTTGAAGAAGCACTACGGTCGTTGGATGGACATTGTACGGTCACTGCAGCTAGAATCGTTTATATTGACAAGTTGACAAAGCCCTTGGTACGTCAACTTAGTAGGCCCACAGGTCAGCTTCCGAAACGGTGCGCCCCAGATGTCAGGGGGAGGAATCATTTTTTGGGCGGGTGAAGTTAGAATATCCGAGATTGAAGAAGAAGCACGACATCCGTTGGATGGACATCCAACGACCACTGCTGCTAGAACCGTGTGTTGACTATAAGTTGACAAAGCCTTGCATACGCCGTCAACTCTGTTTTTAGGGACGCACAACTTAGTAAGGCCGTAAGTGTGTGGCAGAGAACTTATAGCCCATTTGAGATTTGTAAGAATGTGTAACCCATTTTTGAATTCTAATGGAATTTACTACAGCCCATTTACAGTTTGTTAAAAGTACAACCCATTTCAACCAACCGTTCAAAACAGAATTCAATAAAATTTCCCATATTCTGATGGGATCCGAAATATTTTTATGCCGAAATTTCTGGTCAGATTAAATACAATTTCAATATAGATTTATATTACATAAAAATCCAACGAAACATTGTGCTCGCAACAATTAATGAAACTAAAAATTTCAACATTCAAAAATAATATTTTATAAATTAATCACGTGTTTGGTGCATTTTTATAGTTACTGCCGGTTTTTATAATTACATCCCATTTATTATTTCTTAAAGCCCATTTTCTTGTTATGCCTAATGCATCCCTCCTAGGAAAGATTTGCAGCCCAACAAGCGAGAATAACAACTTGACCTTGCCTAGGTATTCCTAAAAAAGTATAGCTGGGCTAGCCATTTTCAACTTGAAAAAATCAATATCTGGCTGGATATCGGCTTGGGCTAGACGGGCCACAGCCCGCCATTAATACCGCAGCGATGTTTTCGTTGTTGTTCAGAGGAGAAAATTAATATCTGGGCTAAACATCGAAAAACTCAAGTGCTCACACCTTAAAAACACAAATACTTCTCGAGCTGCTTGGTCCCAAATTGCCGGCCACTTCTTGTGCAATTCTCTGCTTATTGACTACTACATAGGTTGACAATGGTGTGGGACCGTGATGCCAGGAAACCAGGGGGAAGCAAAATAAATTACTCCAGCGAGCGCTTCCACCTCTGCCTCATTGTCTCCCGTGGAAACCCCTTTCCTCCCTTTTTTTTGCTTGGGCAAGGACCAATGCATGCAGCACGTCCATGCGGTTATTAGGCAAGAAATAAAAGCGCTTTGCATGCTATAAATTACGATGGCCTGCATGGGTAGCTAATAAGGCATCCTCTTAACTGCTGTGATTAAATGTGGTGTTTAGAAGAGAGAAATATTCTTCTTTTCCACCAATCTGCTTGCACCTAGGTCGTGATGCGCCTTCTAATACGACTTATTCACCTAGACAGAGGGAGTATAGTTTTATATATATATATATATATATATATATATATATATATATATATATATATATATATATATATATATATAAGGAGGCACTTGCGTGACGTGAGGCTATGGACCTGGTGGGTCCCCATTGTCATCCTCTCCAAGTAAAGTCATCTCTCGCTGCTGCTTTCCACTGAAACATCAGCCGCCGCTTCGCTTCCCGGTGCAGGCGATTGTTCGCTTTCAAACGACACAAGTGTCGCCCATCCGCCCATCTGCCGCCCACATTAATGATACGCGTTGCCGAGGCGGCTACTCGGCGCCACACGTCCGTCCCTCCGCCCGCCACCATTGATATATAAACTGCTGCGCCAGCCATAGCCGCAGTCATCCGCATCCGTTCCCTTTCTCCTGTCCACACCACTACTGCCCACCATGGCTTCCTCGCGCTCCAGCGCTCTTCGGGACGGACGGACGACGGACCACAAGGAGATGGCAACCATTGCTACCAACCGGCTGGCCGGCAGGCAGCCGGAGGACGACGACGTCCCAATGGAGAACATGGTAGTCGATGACCCAGCGCCAACCCCCTCCTCCGCGCCATCCTCGCCGGTGCATTGCACCATGACCATCGGCGAGGCCCGTGCCCTATATATGGACAGTGTGAGGCAGATGCGTCAAGAGCAGTTCCGAGAGGCGCAGGCCGACGCCGCCTACAACCACCATCTCCTCCAGGAGCACCTGCAGGCGGAGGAGAAGATCACCGCGAGCGGGCGGAGCAGAGGCGCTGCCGACTCGTACCGCCCCGCCCGCAAGGGCCGCCGAAAGGCTGGCGGTACCGCATGTGGGTGGCCGAGGCTGCGCCGCCTACAAAGAGTCTAGCAAAGAGGGCGATAAGCGGGCGAGGCGCTGTTTGGCGAGAGCGAGGACGAGGCGAGGACAATGCCAGCCCGATGAGTCCCGCTCATGGGCGCCGACGAGGCCTCGCTCCGCCGAGGCCTCATGGCGCCAACAACGAGGCAGAGGACACCGCTGCTCCGCCGAGGCCCAGCCCCGCCAACAACGAGGCAGAGGACATCGCCGGCTCAGCCGAGGCCCCACCCTGCCGGCAACGCGGGGGAGGATTTCCACCGCTCCGCTGAGGCGCCGCCCGCCGGCAACGAGATAGAGGACATCGCCGGCTCCGCCGAGGCCCCGCCAAGGCCCCGCCCCGCTGCCAACAAGGCCGCGCCACACAGAAAACAATGAAGAGTAGAACACGGTAGGTCGCCGCCGCTCGGGTCCAAGTAAGGCCACCGCTACTACCCTCTTGTTGAAGCCAAGCTAGGCGGGTTGACCATTGACGGCCGGTTAGCTTCTTGGCGGCGACGTGAGTCGGGAGTTCTGCCGGAGAACAATCTTGCTTTACTTAATCGCTAGTGCGGTTGGTGATCGACACGTGGGCCCAACAGCCACATGTCGCTTACGCAATCGCACCTACGCTTAAGTCACTAAAGCTTCTGCTCGCTCGGCGGGACACTGTGGGTAGCCGGTTAATTAATTATACCTCCAGCGCACCTTTTTAGTTGAAGAATGTATGAAATGTAATGAAATCCGCATGTTTATATGAAATCCGACCGTATGAATGGATTTATTTCATTAGTTCAATTCTGTATCACGGCATTGGATGAACATGCAAAACAATACATACTAGCATTATTCCTGTGGTGATCACCTCGCTTTGCATAGTTTCACATGTACTCCTCCGGTCCTTTCTAGTCCGCATACAAGTCTTGTCTGCAATCAAAGTATCTCTACTTTGACCAATCTTATACAAAAAGTATGCACTTTCACAATGTGCTAAGTAAAAGGAATGTATGAGTACAAAGAGTTTGAGCAGCTTTTAGCGTTTCAAGACATTGCAATCAAACACACAGCCCGGCAATTCATAGAGAACATTCAAAACAATCGATGATTATGCATCTCAAGGTGACTCACATGTCGAGGCAATATTTACTTCACAACTAAAGAATAAAGAAAAAATTGATCGACGCTGCGACAAAGAAAGCGTCCCATTCGAAAATATCAAACGCATGTCTTGCTAAAATCAATGAGCAAAATTTGACAAGGTTGTCCCATTCCAAAATATCAAATGCCTACGATTGTGGAATGGGCAGGGTTTGCCATCGATTCGACATTGACATGGCACCTCGTGCTAAATAAACCAGCGTGTTCTTTTGTGCAGTTCCACCAAAATCAACCAAATTCACGCGTAGCTTGTATGATTTCGCCCTTATATGTTGCATCGCCTTGAACTTATCGGCACCTCCTTTCTTGTGGTGGAAATGAATGATTCGATGTATTCATGAACATTTTGTGCGTTCCCATTGAAATCAAGTCGAGCACCCTGTTTGCACAAATACAAAAAGTGATTAGTATAGAGCAAAGCTGTACTATGAATTGCCGTTTCAACAGCACATGCGTGGTCCATGTAGAGCACACTTTTAGAAAATGGAACTCAACGAAAGAATCCTAGAACAACATTGTACTCAAGATCACAAAGAAAAAATGGAGATTTTGTCACCCTTCTCACCGAAGTTAGTTTGGTCTTGTGGGGAGTAATGTAACCATCCTTCAACCGCTCCTTCCGATGATAAGATAGACAGGCTTCTTCATCCCGCATAATCGAACTAGTCACTTCACATACTCCATATTCTTCTTCGAGAGGAAGATGATCCTGTTGTGCAAAGACAAGAGGACTACTAAATGCTAGCCTCACTGTTTGCTCAAAAAAGGAAAGGAAATATTTAAAACAAGCACAGATGAAGCACTTCTCAAGGACAATACCACTTTTTCATGACAAGATCTAAACAAAGGCACAACACCAACAGATATGACAAAGCTCAATCATATGGATGAAATCGGTGGTGAGTACCAACCTTTGTCAGGAGGCTTATTGTGTAGAGCATACAGATGAAGCATCTCTCCGGAACCATCTATTGCTATCTACGGTGGTGGCCAAGCTTACTATATACTCCTCGATTAGTTTAATGTTTCCAACATCTTCTTGTGCAGTTCCACTAAAATATATGGTATCTTCAAAGAAGATCCCTGTTTGCACAAGTAGAGATAATTACATATTACATTAAGAGTGGCATCAAATCAGTGGCAAAACAATTGCTCGTTCCAGCCATTGCAATAAATTAAGATGCAAAACTATATCATTACTTGTGCCATCACAGTTCCAGTGCTTCATTACAACATCGGGAGTTGATTTTTGTTTTTGTTCCCCTTGTTCTTCCCCTTCATCACTTGGTTCAATAACAAACAAGCTTCGCCTTCAATGTAAGATTTGGCATGTCAATTAGGGAGCACAAGTATAGTACTAAACTTAATTTTCTGATGAAAGTGGCAAAATACAGGCCAGCAAGTTGTGAAATATCCTTATCTTACCTCAATGGGATATTACGTGCACATACTGATTGGAAGTCTTGTTCCATTTGTGCGCTTCACTAAAATCAAGCAACATTATCGCATAAGTAGCACAACATATGAATGCACACCGCAGAATCATGTGAAAGAAGGCTAGTACTAACCTCTCATGATGCGAATTCAAACAACTCACAAGAAGAAGATCTGAACCAAATTCGCCCTTAACAGATAGGAAGTAAGATCTCCTCTTGTGCAGTTCCACTAAGATCAAGCAATCAAACAACGTTGTCGGTGTGACATTTTGGTTGAATTGCACAAAACACTCTTAAAACAAAAGTGTTTTGTGCAAAGGCAACAAAAGGTCACAATGGCAACGAGGTGAAGCAGATAACCTGTTTACACAGAGGTGCAAAGGAAACAATTAGTGGTCAATAACGGTGGATGATACTGAAGCCAACAAAAGAAGCATCTACCTTATCTAAATGGGAAAGAAAGCAATACAAGAGCATTTCTCAAACGGTGACATTGATTAATATTAACATAGAGATTATATTAACAATAAAATTCGTTAAACATGTAATTTGCTTTTAACGTGGCATTGCATCAATTTTCCAAATGCATTATTAGAGGGTGTTTGTTTACGTGGACATTTTGGTGTAGGGACTATAAAAACTCCGTGTCATCCCCATCTAAACCAAAGAGGAGGGACTTTAGGGACTAAAAGTGGGCATTTGGTACTAAAGAAAGAAGACACCAAGGAGTCTTTTGGGACTTTTTCCAACAATTGCCCTGCCATGCATCGCACCTTGTCTCTATTAGTTCATTACTAGGGGTAACATGGTCTTTTGCATGTCATTTAATAACCTCTAGTCCATGTTTAGTCCCTCGAACCCAGAGGTAGGGACTAGGAGTTTTAACCAAACAGGGCCTTAGATTAACAACAACTAATGAGTTGCACGGGACAAAGGACCTTTTGAGACCATATGCATCTACCGATGTACTGTGGTCATGCACATCTGTTGCAACAAAGAACAAGCAACCAAGGAGCATATTTGTGTTGGTCCCGCTTTTGTTATCTTTAGACGCCTTTCCCTATGTGAGCGCAAAGAAATCTAGTCCTGCTCAAACTCTACAGCCTTGTCCCTTCCTTTCCTTTTGAACTAGTACTTTCGCCCTTCCTTTCCTTTTTGAACCACGTCCTAGATTTATGTGATACAACTTTCCCCACTAATTTCCCCCATTCCTTTCCTCTTTGAACCACGTCCGAGATTAATGCTATACAACTTTCCCCCTTCATTTCCTCTTTGAACCACGTCCTAGATTTATGCTATATACAACTTTTCCCACTACTTTCCCCCACTCCTTTCCTCTTTGAACCACGTCCTAGATTCATGGTATACATGCAGCTAGAGCAATGCATGTGGAGTAAGTAAATTATACTTTAAGGTTCTTGGGGTGTGGTTCGTGCTGACGGACGGCGGCGAAGAAGAAGGGGTCGGAGGCCTCCCACGCCGCCACTGGGTGGAAAGTGAACATTATGTTGGTAGTCCCTCGCCGACAATGACAGTTAAGCCTCCTTCCTTCCCGTGGACGGATCCTCCGGCTCTTTGAGCAGCAGTGAGGGGAGAGAGAGGCCAACGAAGTCTTGTTTAGATCTGGAGAGGGCGAGAGAGTGTGAAGAGAGCAACTACAAGCGCTGAGGCTCCAGCGTGTATATATATACTGGAGAGAGAGTGTGAAGCCTGCAAACCCTAGAAAACATTTTGACCAGTCAAAGAATCCTCCTGTCACAAATTATGCTCAAGTGTAGTTATCGAACCCGAGACCTCAAGTTTGATGAGCGAACAGGCTAACCAGCTAGACAACCCTCCCATTATGTTCAACAAGAGGGAAATAACCTTTTATACATTCCTGCATTCGTGTGACAAGCATGCCGTGTTTTTTTGTGTGTGTGGGAGTCATTGGGATTTCAATCATAATCGTGTCATGTGGCTTTGGTGGTAAGACTATCCACGATGGTGCAGAAATCACCTTACCTCTCTCCACGTAGTATGCTGGGTCCCACCAATCGAGGGTGAAACAAACAAATTAATAAGAAAAATTAAAAGCGCCGTGGTGTATCTTACTCACACATCTCGCTCTCGCCGAACTGTTGGGGATATGACTATTATGAAACCGCCAAGACAGCCAAGTTAACTTCATCAGTAGTTGAGTATGTAAAAGCCCATGAAGGCAGATGAGGGCTCAAGGCCCATAATCGGTTTAAGGCCTGTAGTCGTAAACCGGCGTCGGTATGTAACTTGTATTGTAAGTTAGGAATAGTGGAGACCGAACCAGACACATCTATGAGCGGTGTCGACTCAGAAACCGACCAAGGCGCCACCCATGTATATAAGGGGACGACCCGGCGGCGGTTCAAGGACAACAGACAACAACTCGAGGCTTAGGCGAAGCTTGTTTTCTCCCTAGTCATCGAAACCCCATCAATTCCATCACAACTAGACATAGGCTTTTACCTTCATCGAAGGGGCGAACTAGTATAAACTCTCTTGCGTCCTTGTGTCCGCTTTAACCCCTTCAAGCTAACCCGTAGCGATGGCTCCACGACTAAGTCCTTTCATGAGGACATCTGCCGTGACAAAACCAGGACAGTTGGCGCCCACCGTGGGGCTATCGCACGATGGTTTCAAGTTCTTGGAGGGCAATTTTGAAGGACTCAAGGGTTACGCTGTGGGCCGGATGACCAAGAGTCGTCGTGGCAAGCTCTACATCGACGATGCAGGATGGGGCTCCGAGACCGGCTCGATTGAGTACGAGTACCGGGTCCCCTTTGGTGGCATACACGTCTTCATTGGCAAGATCGGTGAACCGGGCCCTGAGCCGGACATCTGCACCGACCTCATCGAAACGGCTTAGCATGCACGATCTGCCCAGGTTAAACCGGCCGTGAAGCGTGCCTTCGTGGGAGTCATCCATGGAGGGGAATACCAGGATGGATCAGAATCTGGCGGTGAGACTGTCGTTTATTCCGGCGACCAGTCCTCGACCGGAGAAACCGAATCGTTATATCAGTTAAAAGATGGCCGGATTGGGGGCTATTCCGATGGCGACAGTATTCCGGACCCCTCTGATCTGGCAAACCGGGTTGGAATATTCATGGCCGGTACACAGGCGGCGATCCACTCTTCGACCGCAGCAGCAATGATTTACGCCGAGAACGGTGACATCACCGGCAGAGGCCTGCATCGCTCGCCGCTCAAGTCTTGTCTGATCTGTTTGATGCCTTGGCTACACTTATGGCAGAGGCTAACCCGGTGGATCAGGACGCCCACAATGCGGAAATTGCAAAGGTGAGGGATCAGATTACTCAGGCCAAGGCCGACCTAGCAGCTGAGAATGCCAGAATGACCGCGGAGCGGGCCGCTTTGGACGCACAGGCTTATCGGCTTATGCTGGATCATAACGCGTCGCATGAAGTCCTGAAGAGGAAGCACCGGTCTCGCTTGCCTCCAGTTTTCGAAGCCAGAGATCTCTTTAACACCCCAGGAGCGGGAACCAGCAACCCGCCGGTGGTAAACCGGGCGGAAGCACCTGGGACGGGCGCGCCGGTTCAGCCTCGCCTGATGGATCCGCCTCGTCAGAACAATATCGAGCCTCAGGCTGTCCCGACACCTCCAGGTCATTATTCCAATCCGATGGACAACCTTGTTGCTGCCGCTTCACGACTGGAAGCCATCCCAATTGAAGGTGATTCTCCGGCGGCGGTGGAGACACGCCGAGTTAAGGAACTTCTTCGGACAGCCTTGATTCAACAGGAAGCATATTCGTACAACCATGACCGAATTCATTCCACCCCTCGTCCGAGCCGGAGCTACAGCAGGCGCATGGATGAACCGGCCGTGTCAAGCAACGCACGAAACCGTGAAGCGCCCCGTGGCAACAACCCGGCAGGTGGTGTTGGTGATGCTCAGGAAGTGGTGGACCGGGCCCGAGCACGCAGGGAGGCCGAGTTAGCGGCGTAGTATGAGGCTCGTCAGCTTACGCCAGTTCGTCCAACTACCTCGGTCGAGCCAGGAGTTACTTCTAGCTCTTTGGGGGTACCATGCCTTGTCCCCGCTTTACGCAACGTGCGCCTGCCCAAGGATTTCAAGGGCCCGCGCAAGGTGCCAAACTACACTACCGATTTGTCCCCGGAAACGTGGGTGGAGAGCTATGAGATGGCCATGGAGATGCTTGACGTAGATGATGCGGCGTGTGCGAAGTATTTCACAATGATGCTCGAAGGGACGGCCCGCACTTGGTTAAAAAGTTTGCCGGCCAACTCTATCAGTTCATGGGCCGAGTTGAGAGCCCGGTTTATCCAGAATTTCAAGGATACATGCAAGCAGCCTATGTCGATAGTGGATTTAGCATCTTGTGTCCAGGAAGAAGGAGAATCAACGACCCGTTGGGTGCGCCGGGTCTCGAAAATTTTGCACTCATCGAACCGCATCAATGCCGATACCGCAGTCATAACCTTGGAAGGCAACTGTCGGTTTGAGCCTCTGAAGTTGAAATTGGGACGGCTAAAGCGCCATTGCAACGATATGGGGACCCTCATGGCTGCGTTAGTGAAGTATGCTGATTCTGATAGTACCAAGGATCCCGAGTCTGACGATGACAAGACAGGGAAGGGAAAAAAGAACAGCAGCTCCAAGGGGCAGAAACACAACACGGCAGGACATGGAAACGGCGGCAAGCGTAAAGCGGATAGCAACATGGACTTTGTGGCTAATACCAACGCGCGTACAAGGGCCAGCGACGAAAGGGTAAACCGCCGAATCGCAGCGGAGCGCCTAATCCTAACCCGGACCGCTTGACTTATCTGTTAAATTAGCCCTGTCCAAAACATGGGACAAAGGAGATGCCGGCCAACCACCTCTGGAAGGACTGCTACATCATGCAAGAGTTTAAGAACTCTAATGCTTTCCGGTATGATCACAGATCAGGTGGCGGTTCAGGATCCGGATCCCATGGGCCGGGTTACGCTGGAGGAAATTCCGGTTCAGGCTTCAATGGTAATCAGGGCGAACAAAACAACCAAGGTAATCAAAGCAGCCAGGGTGGTTACACCATCAGCAAGCAGATCGGGTTATCGAGTCACCAAGCGCTTAAATAGTGGGCAATACCATGTTTTCACCACTAGTTTGGACAAGCGTGACCGAAAGGTGCATAAGCGGGCAGTAAATTCTGTCGAACCGGCGGTACCCCGTTACTTACGCTGGTCCGAGCAGCCAATCGTGTGGAGCAGAGAGGATCACCCTCCCTGGGTTGACAATCCGGGTCAGCTAGCGTTGGTGGTGGCGCCTCAGGTGGGAGGATATAAGTTCACCAAGGTGCTCATGGATGGAGGGAGCAGTATTAACATCCTGTACTATGAGACCTTCCACCGTATAGGGTTAACAGATAAAAATCTTAAACCGTCCAATACGGTGTTCCACGGCGTGGTACCTGGTAAATCGGCATATCCTGTTGGTAAGATAGCCCTGGAAGTGGCTTTTGGGGATGATTATGATTCCAGATCAGAAATATTGACCTTTGAAGTGGTGAAAATTCAAAGTCCGTATCACGCCCTGTTTGGACGGCCGGCTTATGCTAAATTCATGGCACGGCCCTGTTATGTCTATTTACAGCTCAAGATGCCGGGTCACAAGGGAACAATAATTGTTCATGGAAGCCGCAAGATTGCTTTGGAGTGTGAAGAAGGTGATGCGGCCTATGCTGAGTCGGTTTGTGCCATGGAGGAGTTGAAGTTTTACAAAGATAATGTTGATCCGGCAGACATGACTCCGTTGAAAAAACCAACTACGGAGCATGATCCGGCCCTGAAGTTTAAATCGGCTGCTGAGACTAAGCTTGTTGACTTCGTGCCTGGCGATTCGTCCAAGCAGTTCAGCATCAGTACGAACTTGGATCCGAAATAGGAAAGCGCACTCATCGAGTTCATCCGTGAGAACTGGGACATCTTTGCATGGAAGCCTTCTGACATGCCAGGTGTACCGAGGGAACTCGCTGAGCACACTCTTAATGTTGATCCTAAGTACAAACCGTGAAATAGTTTCTCCGCCGTTCAACGAAGAAAGATGCAAAGCTATTGGAGAGGAGGTGGCGTGCTCTTAGCGGCCGGCTTTATCGCTGAAGTTTTCCATCCCGAATGGCTAGCTAATCTGTGTCGGGTCCTTAAGAAAAATGGCACTGGCGCATGTGTGTGGATTACATGAGACCTTAACAAGGCTTGTCCAAAGGATCCTTTTGCCCTCCCGTATTGATCAAATTATTGATGCTACTGCGGGTTGTGAGCGCTTGAGTTTTCTCGATGCATATTCTGGTTATCATCGATCAAGATGGCAGTTAAGGACCAGGAGAAGACGGCGTTCATAACTCCCTTTGGAGCCTTCTGCTATGTATCTATGCCCTTTGGGCTCAAGAGTGCCCAGGCGACTTATCAACGATGTGTGCAGAATTGCCTTCATAAGCAAATCGGCTGTAATGTGCATGCCTATGTGGATGATATTGTGGTTAAGTCAAGGAAGAAGGAAACTCTGGTTGACGATTTGAAGGAAACCTTTGATAACCTACGGACATACAAGATGATGCTCAACCCGGCCAAGTGCGTTTTTGGTGTACCGGCAGGCAAGTTATTGGGTTTTCTGGTGTCCAACAGGGGAATTGAGGCTAATCCGGAGAAGATCACAGTTATCACCTCCTTGGCTAAACCAAAGTGTATCAATGACGTTCAACGCTTGGCAGGCCGGATTGCCGCGTTGAGCCGGTTTATCAGCCGCCTTGGGGAGAAGGCGATTCTTTTGTATCAGATGCTGAAGAAGACGGATCAATTCGTCTGGAGCTCTGCTGCTGATGAAGCGTTTGAGGATTTAAAGCGGCAGTTAGCCAATCCGTCTGTTCTTGCTGCTCCGATTGACAAGGAACCATTGCTACTATATGTGGCAGCCAATGCTCGCGCAGTCAGCGTAGCTATTGTGGTAGAGCACAAAGAGGCGGGCAAGGAATATCCGGTTGAGCGTCCGATTTACTATATCAGCAAGGTGCTTATTGAGTCCAAACAAAGGTACCCGCATTGGCAGAAGCTGGTATATGGAGTTTTCATGGCAAGCCGGAAGCTTAAGCAATACTTCCAAGGTCATCCCATCACAGTGGTCAGCTCTGCTCCTTTGGGAGATATAATCCAGAACAGGGAAGCAACTGGCCGGATTGCCAAGTGGGCTATAGAACTTGGGCCTCACGGGTTGAAATACGTACCTCGGACAGCGGTCAAGTCTCAAGCACTTGTGGATTTCATCAATGATTGGACAGAACTGCAAGCACCTGAAGAGAAGCCGGATCACACCTATTGGACTATCCATTTTGATGGGTCCAGGAAATTGGAGGGCTCGGGGGCTGGAGTCGTGTTAACTTCCCCACGAGGTGATAAGTTCTGTTACGTTCTCCGCTTAATGTTCCCTTGTACTAACAATGCAGCTGAGTACGAAGCTTTACTCCATGGTCTCCGGATGGCTAAGGAGATGAATCTAAGCCGAGTTAAATGCTTCGGTGACTCGGACCTGGTGGCTCAACAAGTGTCTGGCACTTGGGATTCCAAGGATCCGCTCATGGCAGCATATCTTCGTGAGGTGGATATTTTTGCGGGTCACTTCAAAGGTTATCAGGTGGATCACGTGAACCGACAGAAGAACGAAGCGACGGACGCTTTAAGCCGATTGGGCTCTCAACGTAAACTGGTCCTGCCTAATGTCTTCTTGGATATTCTGCATAATCCGTCTGTCAAGCTCCCTGGTGAAGAGGATTTGGCTATTCCTAATCCGGAGGCTCAAATGGTGGCGGCTCTTCATGTCATCCTGGATTGGACGGTTCCTTATTTTGCATACATGAACCGGGGCGAGTTACCATAGGATGAGACTCTGGCCAGGCAGATAATCCGGCGATCCAAGTCCATGACTATTATCAATGGCGAGTTGCATCATTGCAAAGGTGTCGTATGCTTAACGTTGTGTGTCTCCTGAGGAAGGCTGTGAAATCTTGCGTGAGATCCACGAAGGGGATTGTGGTCACCACGCCGGTTCAAAGTCTTTGGTGGCTAAGGCATTTCGCCACGGCTTCTATTGGCTGGCTGCTCATGCTGATGCGGAAGACCTGGTCAGACGATGTGATGGGTGTCAGAAGTTCTCAAGACGCGCTCATGTGCTGGCTCAAGAATTGAGGATGATTCCAATCACTTGTCCGTTTGCAACTTGGGGGCTGGATATGGTTGGGCCTTTGAAAAGGTCCAAGGACAATAAAACCCATCTCTTGGTGGCGGTTGACAAGTTCACAAAGTGGGTAGAGGCAGAGCCCGTCAGCAAGTGTGACGCAGCCACGACGGTTCAATTCAT
Source organism: Aegilops longissima (assembly GCA_021605205.1). Lineage (NCBI taxonomy): Eukaryota > Viridiplantae > Streptophyta > Magnoliopsida > Poales > Poaceae > Aegilops > Aegilops longissima. Next base: position 288,792,616 of record CM038682.1, read on the forward strand.
CAAAAAGGTGATCTTCCGGTTTGGCTTTCCACACAACATCATCACTGATAATGGTACCAACCTGTCCAAGGGTGCTATGAAGGAGTTCTGTCAACGTGAGCACATCCGGCTCCACGTTTCATCAGTGGCTCACCCACAGTCCAATGGCCAAGCAGAGAGGGCTAATCAAGAGATCTTGCGAGGCATCAAACCCCGGCTTATGGTTCCTTTGCAGCTGATGCCGGGTTGTTGGGTTGAAGAGTTACCATCTGTATTATGGAGCATCAACACCACACCCAACAGATCGATAGGATACACACCGTTCTTCATGGTTTACGGAGCGGAGGCGGTTCTCCCTAGTGACATCCATCATGACTCACCTCGTGTAGCGGCTTATGTTGAAGCGGACAACGAGGCAACACGGCAAGATGCTTTGGACCTGTTGGACGAGGAGCGTGACATAGCGGCTGCCCGTTCGGCGATTTATCAGCAAGATCTCCGTCGCTATCACAGTCGCCGAGTTAGAACCAGAACCTTTGAAGAAGGAGATTTGGTACTTCGGCTCATCCAAGACCAGACTGATATGCACAAGTTATCCCCACCTTGGGAGGGACCTTTTGTGGTCAGCAAGAATCTACACAACGGGTCATACTACCTGATCGATATTCGAGAGCACAAAGACTCACGTACATCAGAGGAGGAGACCAACAGGCTGTGGAACATAGCTCATCTTCGGCCTTACTATACTTGAGCCATAGGCTCTACTTATGTACATATTATGACAATGTATATATTATGATCAATGCAATAAACCGGAGCCTCAGCTAAAGTGGGGTCTCTGTTCTTTTTACATCATGTGTGGTTACACGGAGTTTCTGTCTTAAAGCGGCCTCCGGTTTACCCCTTGAGTTAGCTTCTCAAAGCTTTATATCATATCACTTGGGGCTTGGTCGTGTCTGAACCATAGCAACGCCATTTGGTAGGCGAAAGCCACAGCATCACTTGGGGACTTGGTCATGTCTGAACCATAGTCACGCCTCTTGATCGGCCTAGTGCCACAGCATCACTTGGGGGCTTTGGTCGAACCCGAACCATCGCTACACCTCTTGATCGGCGTAATGACAATGCATCATTTGGGGACCTGGCTGACTTGAATCATAGCTACGCCTTTTTGGGGGCATGGTCTTGTCTGACCATGGTAATGCCACTTGATCGGCCCAAAGCCTCATTTGCAAATGGTTTTATCTTTGCCTTTGCTTGAATTCTGTTCTTTTTTGTTAAAGACCTTTTTTGTTGCATTTTTAAACCAACATTATTAAACCGGTTCAACTCTCAATTACACACTGACAAAACACGATCAAATTTTAATCCGGAGACTAATTGCCCAGTTTGATTTTTTATTACCATCCTATTATGGAGTGAAACCGGTGTTTATCATAACCCGAAACGGTTTACATTGTAAACCGGCCTTATATAAACAGGAGCTGCTTTCTCCTCCAACCGTGTGGGTTTATTAAACACCGCTTCAAGATTGGCCAAGCCAACTTCATGCCCAAAGATGGCAGGTATTATGTATCTCAATGTTTGATCATATGCTTAAGCTATTATCTTTGGTTTCACATACATAGATATCATGACCCGCATGGTGATAAACCGCGGCGGCGCTTTAAGTTTTTTGGCTGCAGAAAACAGTTTGGAGATTGATAATTCAAAAGAAGCATCAGTTGCAATAAATATGCACGAAGGCATATCAAGACCAAGTGTATCAGCTAGCCTATTACAAGGCAACACGGTGCCCAAATAAGATCATTGTTTTATGCATAACACAAACATGCAGTGATTTAAACCGGCTTCCGGTTCATGCTTGGTGTAACACCCGGATGATTAATGAACAGTAATCACCCCGGTTACTGTGCCAAACCTATCTTTGATTCGAACCCGTTCTAAAACAAAATCAAAACAAAAGCAAAGATAAAGAGTTTCAAAAACAAAATCTACAATGTTCGGGGGTTGTCTAAAATATCTAACCTAATTATGGTGGGGTGCACTAATTTTTGTAAAATGCTCGCATTTTAAATAAACTAAAAATGTAAAAGGAAAAGAAAAGAAAAGAAAAATAAGAAGAGGGGAGGGGGAAACCCCTGGCCCATCCCTCCCCACTTGGCCTTCCCCCGCCCATTCTCTGCCCCCGGCCACCGGCCACTTATCCCCTCACCTCTCGCTGCAACCCTAGCCGCCCACTCCTCTCCTCCTCGCCCCCACCCCTCTCCTCGCCTCGATCTGGATCGGGCGGAGAACTCCCGACCGAGTCAGCCTCACCACCACCCACTCGGGCCAGGCCCCCGCCCCCCACCGCCGCTCGACCCCCTCCTCCTCCTCACTGAGCCCCCTTCCTCCGTCCGCTCTAAGCACGAAGGACACACAGGTCGATCCCGACCCTCCGGCCTCGACGCTGAAGCTCGCCAACGGGCCCCTGCTTGGCTGCCACCGCCTCCACCGAGCCACCGCCTAGTCCCGACTCTGTGGAGGCCCTCTCCTCCTCCCGGATCAAGGCTGTCACGCCGCCTCGACCTCCGTGGTCGCGCCGCCCCCCTGCTCCTCTCCTCGCCGGGCTCCGGCCGTCCGAGGCCACGAACCCCCACCATCAACCCCGGTCCTTCTTCCCACTCATGTTCGAACGGCGCTGCCGACCGAACTCCTGCTCCGCCCCTGACCGCTGCGGCCACAGATGGCCTCTCTCCTCTTCTGACGACAGATCTCCGGCGCTTTATCGGCGCCAGAACCCTCGACCGAGCCTCACCACGCGCACGGCCGCCACCTTCTGCCACACGCTGCCCGCCTGTTGTTCGCCTGGGCGCCGCGCCGCTTGTCGGCCTCACCAGGTGCGGTCTCCGCCACTGCTGTGGTTTTGGCCACTGATTGTCCAATTGATCCCTCTGCTCGCTCAATACTATTTTAAGTGAATCTTATTATAACATGCACACAAATTTTTGGCACTTATTCGACTAAGTCGGTGTGCCACCAGATCTCGTATACTTACTACTCCCTCCGTCTAGGTGTAATAAGTCGCTTAGAAGGTGCAACGGGACCAAGGTGCGTATGCGTGCGCAGTGTGCAGTGTGTGTGTGTGTGTGTGTGTGTGTGTGTTTAACACCATGTGTGTGTTTAACACCATGTGTGTGTTAGAGGACAGATCGACCTACTCTGCCACAGAGAGATGTTGAGTAGTGTACGATTTTAGCCGCGAGAGTCGGTGCATCCTCTCGCTTCAAAGGTCCGTAGGGACATGCGGACAGCTGCCACGCTCGCCTCCCCGACCAGCCTGGCCCACCCAAAGCCCTCCATCGCTTCCCGCCCCGAACGGCCAAGCGCCCAAAGAATCGGTGCCGCATTCATGCCCGGCAGAGTGGACGCGACCGCTGTCGCCTCGCCTCCTGGGCCAGGTGCGTCCTCCGCCACTGCTGCAGTTTCGGCTGCGCCGATCGACCTCGCTGCCTCGGCGGGCGCTAACGCCAGAACCCTCGGTCGCGCTCGAACGGGCACGCATCGCCTTCAGATACCAAGATGCCCGATTGGCCCTGGCCAATGACATGGGCCCCACCTCAAAGAACGCTTTTAATTAAAACAGATTAAAATAAAGTGATAATGAATTAAAACTAATTAACTAATTAATTAATTAATTAATTAATTAAGTAATTAATTAATCTAATTAATTTGCTTAATTAACCCTAATCACTAATTAACCTAATTAACTAAGGTTAATTAACTTTGATTAGGCTATTTAAGTTAATAGAGGATGACATGCGACCCACTGTCAGAAGTTGACTCACCAACCCCGTTGATCTGCCGATAAACAAGATGACATCATGCCGATGTCATAAATGCATTTTCAAATTAATTAAATAATTAATTAAATTCCGTAAATTAATAAAATCTTTAAAATCATATCTTTTAACTGTAATCCGGATTAAAATATTTTCAACATGAAAGTTGCTCGTAACGATGAGATTTAATCCGGATACGCAATTCGCTCGCCCACCACACACCCCTAACCTATCGAACCTGCAAACTTTCCTCTCCGTTCATCCGTCTGACAGACGTCCGAACCGAAAACTTCCCGATGTTTCTCCCCTAACCAAGAACCCTCTACCACGTTAGGGCACGCCTAGCATCGCTTCTTGCATGTCATACGTCGATATGCATCTGCTTACTTTGTATTCATTGTTTTTCCCTCTTCTCCCAGAGACTACGAGACCGACGCCGCACCGCCGCTTCCGCCTCATGGTGTTGACGACTCTCTCTCTTGTCGAGCAACCAGTGCAAGCCCCCTTGATCACCAGATATCGCTTACTCTTATCTACACCGCTTGCATTAGAGTAGCATAGCATGTTACTGCTTTTGGATACTCCTATATCACGCATAGCTCGCCCTGTAACTTCGTTGTTACCTTTACCGCAATCCTATATGCTTAGTATAGGATGCTAGTACTTTCATCCGTGGCCCTACTTTCTTGTCCGTCTGCCGTGTTATATTGATCGGGCCGTGATCACTCGAGTTGATCACGGGTATATACTATATACTTATACATGATACATGTGGAGACTAAAGTCGGGTCGGCTGGTGGAGCACCCATGAGTGGATCTTTGAGGCGAGCGACAGGCAGGTTGAGACCGCTTAGGAGAGAGGTGGGCCTGGCCTGCTCGGGCGTCATGGATACTTAACACGCTTAACGAAGTTCTTGGTATTTGATTTGAGTTCACACGAGCCTATACGCACTAACCATCTACGCGGGAGTAGTTATGGGTATCCCGGCCGTGGTATCACCGGCACTTCGTGACGTCCGATCGAGCGGCGCGCGATTGGAATGGAACGCCACTAGGCTAGGTCTGCTCGGCCACAGACGCGAACGCAAGTGTGTGTGCTCAGTGGCGACGGGCCTGCACTGCTTAGGTTTAGACCGCGTGTTGGCCTCTCTGCTGAGCCTAGGTGGGCTGCGACGTGTTGATCTTCCGCGCCGGCATGACCCAGAAAGTGTGTCCCGCCAAATGGGATCAAACGTGTTGGTAAGTTGGTGCACCTCGCAGGAAGTTAATCTATTCGGATAGCCGTGATCTTCGTAACAGGACGACTTGGAGTTGTACCTGAGCTTATGACAACTAGAACCGATACTTGATAAAACACACCTTCCAAGTGCCGACATAACCGTGGTCGCCTCGCCGTGGATATGAGCAGGATTGCCGGGTAGGATTATTGCTATATGATGTTACTTGAGGACTTCAGATCGTCCCCTCCTACTGCTGCAAGACAGTGTCCGTGTTTAGTCTTCTAAGACTAGCTACCCCCTCTTATTCTCGCATTCTCAGCTCACCCACCGATATGGCCCTTACACATATATCCATGCATATGTAGTGTAGCTCCTTGCTTATGTAGTACTTTGGATGAGTACTCACTGGTTGCCTTGTTCCCCTTTTCCCTACCTCTACTCGATTGTCGAAACTGCACGATGGAGCCCAGAGTCGACGCCACCGCCTATGACGACTACTACTCCGAGGTGCTTACTACTACGCAGCCCGGCCGACGACGCATCAGAGGACCTAGGAGGATCCCAGCAGAGGCCCGCTTCTCTTCGATCCAGATCCCAGCTTTGTGCTAGCCATCTTATGGCACCTTGTTTAACTTATGTCCAGATCAGATATTGTTGCTTCCACGACTGCCTATGATCGAAAGCACTTGTATTCGAGCCCTCGAGGCCCCCGGCTTGTATTATGATGCTTGTATGACTTATTTTATTGTAGAGTTGTGTTGTGATATCTTCCCGTGAGTCTTGATCTTGATCGCATACATTTAGCGCATGATTAGTGTACGATTGAATCGGGCGCCACAAGTTGGTATCGAGCCGATCGCCTCAGAATCCCCTTCCACACTCCTTGGCCAAGTCGAGTCTAGACATTGCAAAACTTTTACTAACTTGGCTGTGTGCCTTACGGCCCACGCCGCCATCGGGTGGTACTAGGATCTTTTACCTCGACCTTTACTCGGACTCAACTCTCTTCTACTCAAGTTAAACGATTTTACTAACTATCACTAGGATCCCGTGACCGCATTCACCCCAAAGTTGGATATAGCCTTAGTTGTTCTTGGAATTGTATTTGAGCAATTTCTCACCGCCATTTGACTCCTTTGAAACGCCTTTGTTTTCAGATGGAACCCACGAGGCAGGTCGTGCGCCACACGACGCTATTGGTGCTCGGATCACTCGCGTGCTAGCCGAGATGATGACCTATCCGGTTATCGCCGCACCCCGAGTACACCGCCTATGAGGAGTACCAGACTATAACCAGGAGCAAGACGCCGCCATCGCCCACCTCTACTCGGGAGTACGAGTCCACTATCAGGCTGCACACCGCACATGGTGTTGGAGTGACTATCGATATGGCAGTCCACGATGCTGCTTATGCTGCTCGACACGCCTTCGCGGAGTATCGAGAGTTGGACACCTCCCCTTCGTGCACATTGCTATCGCTCGATGTTGGTGAGGAGGGTTACTACACCGCTGCTTACACCATCGCTACCAGAGAGCCCTTCCACCATCGTAACTTTGTTCTGCATGTCGATGGGCTGGATCGAGCTAACCGAGCTTTTCGCCACGAAGTTGTACATCACCCGTCAAGACTCTACTGCGTTCTCGACGCCGATGCACCCCTTTGTCCGATCCGGAGAGCTGCTGCTGCTCGCGATCTACCCAGCCAGACCGTGATGCCCTGTGGTGTTTGCTGGCGTGACGGGAGGCTACTCTCCAAGACTTGGTCCTTCTCGCCACCGACGCCGGATTCAGCACCGTGAGTATCCGCGCCCCTGTGTCACCGACGTGGAGGACTATCCACCGCCAAGACTACCAGCTTGCATACAATACCTCCGCAGTACTGCATGGACCGATGTAGACTTGCTTGTTAGTGTTTGATGTATTCGCCATGAGCTCGCTGGTACGCCTATGATGTAGTAGTCTATGTAATCGACTCTATGTATCGAACTCTATGCATGATTCCTTTGTAAGATATGCCAACTACTATGTAGTTCCCATCATGCCGCTTTCATTATGCATGTTTCATCATGAATGATTCTTGTCTCTTGCTTATTTTCTCAAATGTGAACTACCCCTCGTTATATAATAGCAGATGGTTAGGCCAGCAGTCGTGGTCGTGGTGCCAACTTCCCACCACCGCCCGAGTACATGGCTGGTATGATCCAACAGCTCGAGATGAATCGCCAGCCATGGAGAATATGATGGCTCGGCCTCGCCCAATATGCACCAAAGACCCAAACGGACAACTCGCAGGATTTCATACGCCTAAACCCCAAAGATGTACCGCAGCTCAACCCAGCCATCGGATGTCGATGATCGCCCCGTGACATCACCTATGAGATGGAGTCTCGCTGATGTAGCCCCCGCCAGCTATGTCACCTTTGCTTCCTTCTTCCGGGGACCCGCAGCAATGGTGGACAGCCACAGCGCATTTCGCCAGCTTGGAACACTCATCACCGCCGCACTTCCGTGTTGCTTCCGTGCCCGCTTCATCCTCAAGGGGTCATGGACCGAAGAAGCGTGAGTTCCGCAACTCACCCAAGGCAACAAGATCATAGCTTATCAACAGAGTTCTGGACTTGTCTCGCTTATGTCAAGAGGATATTGCAACCGATGCACGCAGACAGAGAAGTTCCGTGACGGCCTTCAAGTCGACATCAAGCTCGCACTTAGTGCACGACTTTGCTGATTTCGCCACCTTGGTGAACAAAGCTATCAATGTCGAAACCGGTCTCGCAGGAATACCAGAGTTCTAACAGCGAACTGCGACACGGCTCATCTTCGGCCCGCCCTCGCAGGCGCAAGATATGGATTCCCAACAAAGATGTACCAAATTAATGCACCTCGCTTCAAAGCGTAACTATGCTACACCTCGCTCGCCCACAACTAAGCAGCCAGCTTCCAGCTCCACCACCCCAAGCTCCTGCTCCCACTCCCAATAATGGCTTATGCTTCAAAGTGACAGCCGTGGCACTGTATAGAGAATGCAACCGTAACTGTAATCAATCGCCCTTCCAAAGAATGGCCGGGAAACACCTGTAACCGCAACAACACCGGCAAGTCTTATGGGCAAGCTCAGCCAACCACGCTGATCCGAACGAAGCTCAAGACCAACCTGCCATCGTGATGGGTACACTCAGAAATTCAAGATCAGATCTGCTTTATTCGATTCAGAGCATCGATTCATTCATGTCTCAAGACTTTGCATACAAGCACGACGTTAAGTGTGAAGAGATGAACTCTTCGGTAGTGGTAAAACCCCATTGGGACAATGTCAAACCTCCATGGTTGGCGCCGACGCCCCCGTGGAAATCGGGGCTGGAATTCTATGCCTCCCCATTATCCTCAAGACGCCTAACATCGACCTCATTTTGGGATGGATTGGTTGAAAGCGCATACTACGCCAATCGCTTATGCCCACTAAGACCGCCCATCCGCTACACCCTTCCGATGAAATAGTAAGCTACAATGCTCGTTCGTTCAAGATGCCGAGGCAAGGCTCTATGCATTGAATGCATTGAACGCCGCACCACTCGAGGGAATTGAAAACATTCCCGCTCTTTTGCATTTCCAAGACGCTCTTCCTCAAGAACTTCCAGGATTCCCTCGCTAGAGTCTGTCGAATTCGCCATCGACTTGAAACCAGCACCACTCCTATAGCCAAGCGCCCCTACAAGATGCCACCGCATGAACTCCTTGAGCTAAAGGAGGAAATCGACAAATCTCTTCAAAGAGGTTTCATTCGCCCAAGTTGCTCACCTTGGGGAGCACCTTCTCTTTGTCAAGAAGAAGGATGGGACAAACCGATTGGTCCAAGACTACCGCCCCATAAATCAAGCTACCATTCGAATAAGTATCCTCTTCCTGATCAATGATCTTTATGATCAATTGGCTGGTTCGCCGTTGTTCTCAAACTCGACTTGAGGTTGGGTTACCACCAGATCCGTGTTCGCGAGGAGGATATCCCCAAGACCGCATTTGTGACTCGTTATGGTTCTTACGAGTACACCGCCATGTCTTTCGGCTTAACCAATGCTCCAGCCACCTTCTCTCACCGATGAACTATATATTCATGGATTACCTCGACAAGTTCGTCGTGGTTTATCCGGATGATATCCCGATCTATTCCAAGAATGAAGAAGAACATGTCAACATCTTCGCCTTGTGCCGAAAAGCTACGAGAGCATCAACTCTATGCCAAGTTCTCCAAATGTGAATTCGCTTCCAAGTAACCTATCTTGGGCATGTCATTTCTAAGGATGGTATTGCCAGCCAACCCCGAAAGAGTTCAGCTATTCTCGATTGACTCTCCAAGAACGCATAAGTCGAAGTTTTTCGTCTCGCCACTATTGCCGCCGATTCGTCGAGAACTTCTCCAAGATTGCCAGCCTCCGACTAACCTGTATAAGGGCGCCAAATTCCAATGGATGATAAATGTCGAAAGTTTCCAGCACTTAAAGACAAGTTGACGCCCGCCCCAAAGCTAGCTCCTCCCGACACTAAGAAGGACTTCGTCATTTATCGCGACGATCTCGCCAAGGTTTAGGCGGTGTCCTAATGCAAGAGCGCAAAGTGGTTGCTTATGCCTCTCGACAGCTTGCGCCTCACGAGGAGAACTACCCAGTTCATGACCTCGAACTTGTCTGCCATTCATGCGCTAAAGCAAAGGCGACATTACCTTCTCGTAATCGCTATGTAGATCTTCACCACCACCAAAGTCTCAAGTATCTGCTTACTCAGCAGACCTGAACCTCCGCAACAGAGATGGATGGAGACTGCTGCACTTTGATTTGGGTATTTCCTATACGCCGTGCAAGGCTAATGTAATGGCTGATGCCTTGAGCCGCAAGTCTTATCAAGAACCACCTTCAGTTCACAAAGTTCAGCCCCACTTGTTGAAGAATTCAGAAAGTCGAACCTCCATATTGTTCCTCCGGTGCACTTCGCCCTCCTCCGAGTTCCGCAAGATGAATCTCCGTTTGTTCCCTGTGGTTCCTCTATACCTCGGCTGTTGAACCCGATCTCGGGCACCATAAAGACAATGCAGGATTTGACTCAAGTCTACAAGCTTAAACAAGACATCAAGAAAGGAAATCCTCATCCTTCACTATTATCGATGATGGCGCTTTGTACTTCAAAGGCCGCCTAGTGGTGCCGTAAGAAGGAAAACCTGAATATGACTCGTATAGGTTATGAAAGAAGCTCATGATACGCCTCTATGTATCCATCCCGGCAGACAAAGATGTATCAAGACATTCGCCGAGATTCTCGTGGTCTAATATGAAGCAAGACATTGCTCGCTATGTTTCGAAAGTGTGACGCTTGTCGTCAGATCAAAGCGTAACATCAAAGGCCTGGCCGAACTCGCAACCTATCTCTATTCCCGAATGGAAATGGGACCATGTTGAAATGGACTTCGCCACCGATTTCCCAAATCGCAGAAAAGGTAATGATGCTATTCTTGTCGCCATTGACCGCTTTCTAAAGTTGCACATTTTCCGCGGTCAAAGAAACGATCATCGCTAGTCAGCTTGCAACGCTTCTATATGTCCGAATTGTTTCACTTCACGGTATTCCATTGGTTATCGCTCGACCGTGGCAGCTTATTCACTTCAAGATTCGCAAGTTTTCAAGAAGCTATGGGGACTCATTTATCTTTCAAGATCGCTTCATCCGCAGTCCCAAGGGCAAGTTGAACGTGTCAACCAAATTCTCAAGACATGCTTCGAGCTTGTGTTGTTTCTTCGCAAGAAATGGAGGAATCTTCCAGATGCCGAAGTTCTCTTATAATAATAGCTATCGCTTAGTCTCAAGATGGCCCCTTCGGTGTTATATGGACGAAAGTGCCAACCCTCCGAACTGGTCGAAATCGGGAACGCCCACTCTTCGTCCGGATATTATCCAACATGTCAAGAACAAGTCCGCATTATTCGCGAGAATCTCAAGACCGCCAACAAGGCTAAAAGAGTAATTATGACCGCTATCACAAGGACATGGTCTATCAACTCGCGAAAGGCCTATCTTCGCTACACCAATGAAGGGTGCTCACCGCCGGATCAAGGGCGTTAGCTCTCGCTATATTGGCCCATTCACTATTCTCGAAAGGCGGAAAAGTGGCTTATCAACTCGAGCTTCCGTTAACCTTTCTCGTGTTCACGATGTGTTCCACGGTCCCAACTCCGACGCCGCTTCAAGGACCCAATCCGAGCAAAGGACCATGAAGTGCTCGAATTGCAACAGACCTCTCCTATAAAGAGCATCCGTCCGCATTCTCGACTGCTGAACGCCGCACACGCCGGGCGATCAAGTTCTCAAAGTCCAGTGGGTCGAATCACTCAAGACGGCCACCGGGAACGCGAGGATCGCCTTCGAGATGAATATCCCGACTCTTTCCTTCTACCTCCTAAATCTCGGACGAGATTTCTTGTAGTGGAGGAGATTTGTAATACCCTTGATGATTAATGAACAAGAATCACCCCTTGCATCGTAAGCAAACCTATCTTTGATTCGAACCCGTTCTAAAACAAAATCAAAACAAAAGCAAAGATAAAGAGTTTCAAAAACAAATGTCTAAAATATCTAACCTAATTATGGTGGGGTGCACTAATTTTTGTAAAATGCTCTGGCATTTTAAATAAACTAAAAATAGAAAAGGAAAAAGAAAAGAAAAGAAAATAAGAAAAGAGGGGAGGGGGAAACCCCTGGCCCATCCCCCCTCCCCACTTGGCCTCCCCCCGCCCATTCCTCTGCCCGCCCACACCGCCACTTATCCCCTCACTTCCAAGCAACCCTAGCCGCCCCTCCCTCTCCTCTCGCCCCACCCTCTCCTCGCCTCGATCTGATCGGGGCGAGAACTCCCCGACCGAGTCGCCTCACACCACCCACTCTCGGCGGCGGCCCGCCGCCCCACCGCCCGGACCCCCCCTCCTCCTCGCGCCACTGAGCCCCCTCCTCCGCCGCCTCAAGCACGAGCGATCACCAAGGGTCGATCCCGACCCTCCGCCTCGACGCCGGCGCCTCGCCTCAACCGCCTCCCTCACGGCTCGCCACTGCCTCCACCGAGCCGCCTAGTCCCGACTTCTGGAGGCTCCTCTCCTCTCCTCCTCCCGATCACATGCCGCTGCCGCTCGACCTCCGGGTCGCCACCGCCCCCTGCTCTCTTCCTCTGCCGTTGCCCGCCTGGCCCGAGGCCATTAAACCCCGCCACCGAAACCCCCGTCCTTCTTCCCATCTGGCCTTCAACGGCGCCACGATCGAATCTTGCTCCGCCCCGACCGCCCCGCCGCCGACGATGGCCTCCTCTTCGCCGACGGGAGATTCCGGCCTCTATCGGCGCTCAACCCCCGACCGAGCCTCACTCGCGACGGGCGCCACCACTCTGCTGCCATCAGCTGCCCCGCTTGTTGCTCGAAGCGCCGCCGGCTGCCAGCCTGCCTCTTGCCAGGTGCGGTCCTCCGGCCACTGCTGTGGGTTCCACTCCGATCGACTTCGTTGGTCTCAAGGGCGCCAACGCCAAGAATTCCCCGGTCGCCTAACGGCACGCGCATCACCTCAAGATACCAAGATGCCCGACCGCCCTCGGGTTAATGACATGGGCCCCACCCCCCAAAGAACGCTTTTAATTAAAACAGATTAAAAAATAAAGTGATAATGAATTAAAACTAATTAACTAATTAATTAATTAATTAATTAATTAAGTAATTAATTAATCTAATTAATTGCTTAATTAACCCTAATCACTAATTAACCTAATTAACTAAGGTTAATTAACTTTGATTAGGCTATTTAGTTAATAGAGGATGACATGCGACCCAATTGTCAGTGGTTGACTCACCAACCCTGCTGATCGCCGATAATCAAGATGACATCATGCCGATGTCATAAATGCATTTTCAAATTAATTAAATAATTAATTAAATTCCGTAAATTAATAAAATCTTTTAAAATCATATCTTTAACCGTAATCCGGATTAAAATATTTTCAACATGAAAGTTGCTCGTAACGATGAGACGAATCCGACACGCAATTCGCTCGGCCCACCACACACCCCTAACCTATCGAACTCGCAAACTTTCCTCTCCGTTCATCTCGTCTCGACAGACGTCCGAACCGAAAACTTCCTGATGTTTCTCCCTAACCAAGAACCTCTTACCACGTTAGGGCACGCCAGCATCGCTTCTTGGCATGTCATACATCGATATGCATCTGCTTACTTTGTATTCATTGTTTCTTCCCTCTTCTCCCAGAGACTACGAGACCGACGCAGAATGCCAGTTCGACCACGGTGTTGACGAATTCTCTCTTGTCGAGCAACCAGCAAGCCCCCTTGATCACCGTGATATCGCTTACTCTTATCTACACTGCTTGCATTAGAGTAGCATAGCATGTTATCGCTTTTGATACTCCTATACCGCCGTATAGCCTCGCCCTTGTAACTTCGTTGTTACCTTTACCGCAATCCTATATGCTTAGTATAGGATGCTAGTACTTTCATCCGTGGGCCCTACTTTCTTGTCCGTCTCACGCATTATATATCGGGCCGTGATCACTGGGAGTTGATCACGGTATATACTATTACTTATACATGATACATGTGGAGACTAAAGTCGGGTCGGCCGATGGAGCACCCATGAGTGGATCTTTGAGGCGGAGCGATGCAGCAGGTTGAGACCGCTTAGAGAGAGGTGGCCTGCCTCGCTCGGGCGCTCATGATACTTAACACGCTTAACGAGTTCTTGGTATTTGATTTGAGTCGGCCACGAGCCTATACGCACTAACCATCTACGGGAGTAGTTATGGGTATCCCGGCCGTGGTATCACCGGCACTTCGTGACGTCAACGAACGAGCGCGCCACCGGATTGGAATGGAACGCCACTAGGCTAGGTCTGCTCCGTCCACAGACGCAACGCAGGTGTGTGCTCAGGCGATGGGCCTGCACGCTGCTTAGGTTTAGACCGCGCGGCGGGCCTCTCCGCTGAGCCTAGGTGGGCTGGGCACGTGTTGATCTTCCGCACGTCGGCATGACCCAGAAAGTGTGTCCGCCAAATGGGATCAAACGTTTGGGTAAGTTGGTGCACCTCAGGAAGTTAATCTATTCTGGATAGCCGTGATCTTCGGTAACAGGACGACTTGGAGTTGTACCTTGAGCTTATGACAACTAGAACCGGATACTTGATAAAACACACCCTTCCAAGTGCCGATATAACCGTGGTCGCCTCGCCAGTGGATATGAGCAGGGATTGCCGCAGGATTATTGCTATATGATGTTACTTGGAGGACTTCAGATCGCCCCTCCTACTGCTGGTAAGACAGTGTCCGTGTTTAGTCTTCTAAGACTAGCTACCCCCTCTTATTCTCGCATTCTGCAGTTCACCCACCGATATGGCCCTTACACATATATCCATGCATATGTAGTGTAGCTCCTTGTTTAAGTAGTACTTTGATGAGTACTTACCGGTGCCTTGTTCCCCTTTTCCCTACCTCTACTCGATTGCTGCAACCGCACGATGGAGCCCAGGAGTCGACGCCACCGCCTATGACGACTACTACTCCGGAGGTGCCTACTACTACGCAGCAGCCGACGACGATTTACCGTGAGTGACCTAGAGGATCCCAGTGAGGGCCCGCCTTCTTCGATCCAGATCCCGGCTTTGTGCTAGCCATCTTATGGCACCTTGTTTAACTTATGTCCAGATTCAGATATTGTTGCTCACGACTCGCCTATGATCGAGCACTTGTATTCGAGCCTCGAGGCCCTGGCTTGTATTATGATGCTTGTATGATTTATTTTATTGTAGAGTTGTGTTGTGATATCTTCCCGTGAGTCCTTGATCTTGATCGCATACATATGCGGCATGATTAGTGTATGATTGAATCGGGCATCACACTTGGTCACCAGCTTGACCTAATGGTTATGGGTCATCTCGCTACCGCTTCAGCCTCCGCCTCCCTACCCAAATGGATGGAAATCAACAGCTTGCCAAGTCGATTCCAAGCATCGCTTGAAAGATGCCTTCATCACCGATCAAGAACGACGGTTCATCGTCGAGCGTAAGTATGCTTACGGATTGGGGGTATAAGGTTTTCCGCTTCAGAACCGTGCAGCCACTGCTTGTTTTAATCATCTTATTGGGCTTGATAGTGGACAACCGCTTATTCAACCAATTGACAAGCCGTAGGGCGACTTCCCGTTTATAGCTCGGAGATCCTCTTCATCGAACTCTGTCTCGCCTTCCTTCAAGCTGATAGCCTTGGGCCGCTCAACAGATCAAATCCGCACCCACGCTTGTTCTTGATTATGCGATAGCGCCGGTTCTAGCAGCAGATTTCTTCAGCTCTTCAACCCGGGCAGGAAGCATAGACAACCTTTTAATTGTGTCCTGGATCAAGGTGGGCGGCGGGTTGTTGTGGGAAGCAGTAAAGATGATCCGTTGCGCACCAGTATACAGTTGTTCTATCAATGTATAGGCGGCTTTCAACTTCTTCCGCACATATGATCCCAAGTGACCAATGTGTGTTCCTGTATCATTGCAAGGGTTAATAAATCGGCAGTTACATGAGAAGGTCTACTTACTTCAGAAATCAAGAAGGCTTACCAAAGACAACAGCGGTCATGGCATGCACTTGCCGTTTTACATTGGTCAATTCATCTACCACCGGTTTGAGTGCAGCTTCGCATTCTCTGCTAGTTGCGTTAAAGCGGCTTTCTCAGTGGCCCAATCCGCCCGCTCTTTGTTGTAGCCCTCCTTAAGTTTCTCCATGACGCTTAAAGCGTTGGTTAATTCCTCTTTTGCCTTAGAGGTTTCAGCTTGTTGGGACTTCAGGTTTTCTTGCAGATCGGCGATTTGACTTTCTCTTTTGCTCAGCTCAGCCTGCATACAGATAAGCATATGATGAAGATGACAGTACAGAATTGAAGTACCAACCACATAACAAGTTATGCCCTTGGTACTTGGGGGCTAATGCATATTTGCTTTTCATCATACAATTTCTATAAAGTACCAAGCTCAATACAAGTATTCAAATTGGCACTTGGGGGCTAATGGCTATTTGCTCAGTTATTACTGACGCTGGAACTTTTACTATCCAAAAGTCCCGGTTTAACTGCATTAAGTTGAACTGCCCTTGGGGCTACGCCAAAGAAAGTACGTATGAATTGAAGTTCACATTGAAAGTCCCGCTTAAGTTGATATCTTAAACCGTCACTTGGGAGCTATTGGAGCTGACAAACTGTAATATACAAGCAGAGAAGCATATAGAAATTACCTCATATTTGTCCTTCATCACATTAACCAGACCGGCTTCATAATCACGACCGGTGTATAGCCGGTTCAGATAGCCGAATGGAGATCTTAATGCTCAGACCGCATAGGTTGCCAATCGGCATTCCATTTGCCTTTACCAATTGCAGCAAATTCATCTTTGGCAAGATGCTTGGATAAGGCGGCAGATTGCTTGGCTCGCACGCACCAATGCCGAATAACAACATCATCATCTTTTGCATCGCCGGTTCAGATCGGGTCGCCGGTTTGTCAAGATGCTTTCGATGGACTAGTTGTTTTGTCAATCCCACAGGCTTGTGGGCTGATCAAAAGGGCTTGTGGCATCAACATGTGCCTCTTCAAAGAACAAAGTCATGGTCTTGGCGGTGGTGGGTCGTTTCAAAGACATCATCACGATGGTTTCTTCGGATCTCGTATTTTGTCCGGTTCAGAGCGATATTTTTTCTCGCCGCTTTTGTCTGCATTTGAGCTTTCTTGCTTGGTCTAGGTTTGGCCCTCGAGAAAGAAAAAATTAAGAAGGATCAAGACAGTTTCTTGAAGCAATACATCAAAGACACAAGATGAAATATAACTTACCCAAGCACCATTTTAAGTTGCAAAGCTTGGTGGCTGATGACTCGCCGGAGGATGAATGAGACGTGCCCTGATAATCGGAGTCAAACGGATTAAGAGGTTGAAAGAAACAACCCTCTTTAGGACAAGCATTGACAAGAGAGTTAGAGACCTCTGAACGGCGTTTCCAAACTGGACTGTTTGATAAACCGCAGAGGTAACTACCTGGCCGCTGTGCCTGGTTGTGCGGCGAGCTTCGTGCTGTTGTGTCTTCACAAGAAAGTTTGGGTCCAAATAAGCAAGAGGATGATAAAATTTAACTTTCTGGTTTGCCCGAAGGATTTTCAGTGAAGGCAAAGGGTTTGAATCGAAGAAAGAGCGACACTCTACATCATCGCCGTGGATCGACTTCAAGGCCATCCCGCAATGATCATTATCAATAAGGCGTGTGAAAAATAAACCAAGTGAGTCAAGCTCTACCTCAAGGTCCGGGTTACCCACATCATCGTCAGCTGGTGGATCAGAGAACGCAGTGGTTTTCTTCCAGTTAGCGGGTCTCTTCACAACTCTGGTTTTGGGGCGGGTTGGTTTCTCGGGTTTCTCTTGCGGAGGCTTCTTGCTCCAAAACTGATCATCGCCCTATTTGAAAGATGTTAATGTCAACAGAGGGTATTTTGAACAAAGTCAGATTCAATAAAAGCATAAGGTACGAGTCTTACAGCTGGCGGTTTGTTAAGAGCGTAGAAAGGAAGTAGGCCGGTTTGAGTACGCATAGCCTTCCGGCTCATTCAATATCTTTTCACAGCTTCAAGAATTTCCGCTATCCGTGAGCTGGATATCAATGTGTCGTTGAGGGTCTTTTACATCTCCTGATATTCGCACATCAAACCGGCGCTGCTTAAGGGTAGTATGCTCCAAGATATCCAGAAGTGAGCAAAGTCGACTTCACAACCCGTTTGCCATGAAGGCCCTCAGTTTGGATAGTTGAGGAGAATACTTGAGTCTTTCTTTAGCAGTCAGCCTTTGTGGGAAAGGATGTGTATTGCTCAGATGTTCCGGATGGTAACCCGTCAGGGGATTTTCTTCAGAAGGAGAAGTGTCTTTGCAGTAAAACCACGTTTGATTCCACTCTTTGGGGTGGTTGTGCAGTTTTGCGTGAGGGAAGGTGACTTCTTTCCTCTTCTGAATGGCCATACCGCCCAGTTCTATATTGGGTCCGTCTGTGAACTCAGTATGGCGGTTCAGGTGAAAGCAATCCCGGAATAATTCTACGGTAGGTTCCTCTTGAAGGAACACTTCACAAAAAACTTGAAAGTGACAGATGTTGGTTACAGAGTTGGGGCCAGTATCTTGTGGACGCAGTTGGAAGTTGGCTAAAACATCTCGATAAAACTTTGAACCGGGAGGATTGAAGCCTCGGGCTAAGTGATCAGCAAAAACCACAACTTCTCCAGCTTGTGGTGTGGGAGGACATTCCGGGCCAGGGACCCTCCAATGAATGGCGTCTTGTTTACTTAAAGCGCCAGTTCTGACCAAATTGTTCAGTTGAACTTCGGTCACTCGAGAAGGGACCCAGTTGCACTCATATGCTTGTTTGGCCATGGCAAGATCTACAAAGCAGTAATTACCGATTCAAGAATATATTGGAAGGACGTACACTGATGCATGTTTTGTTAAACCGGAGGCAGATATTCTTAAACCGGAGGTCTACAAAGTGACAGTGCCTTACTAAAAGACTCTGCCGGTTCAACCAGGGGACTAATGGTATATACTGGCTTATCAAATTTTCTACAAAGTTAAACCGCCTGGTCTAAACATTGAAGAGTCAAGATTGCAGATGAGTAAGTACGTAAAAACAGATTTCACAAAGTTATATTACAGTTTTGGATCTGGGGTGTGTTCAGAAAAGAGATAAATATTTAAAGTCCAAAAGGAGGAGTACCGAATCAATGAGAAAAGGTACAAATGAGATCTATGGTCTTGAGATGCGTAAGTGAAGGCAGAGGTTAAAAATTACTATTACACAGAGCAAAGATTCACAGATTCATCTAAGATCTATCATATGAACAAGAAGCAAGCGACGAACACTGAAGAACTTGGAAACCCTAGGACAGATATGTGGTGGAAAGGATAGAAGACTTACCGGAGCTGAGGAAGAAGCGGAAGGTCGCCGCAATGCTCTGGTGTGCTTAGGGTGATGCAGCGGCCAAGGTCGGAGCAGAAGACGACGGTGGCGGCGGAGCTCTAAAGCTGAGCGGCGCAAGGAAGACGAAGCAGAAGGGCACGAAGGAGAAAAAGAAATGACCCTTCGGTCCTATTTATGAAGCAAGGGGCATGTGTCAGGCGCGAGAATCAAGGGGACGCAAGTTTGGAAACAGAGTTTTCACCTTGATTGTCGCAGATCTATTAAACAAGAAGGTATCATGTATAGTTTCTTTATAACAGATGACGTCATGCCGGTTTACAATGATCAGAGAAGATGACGTCACGACGGTTCACCAAACTACAAGAGGATGTTGAAGATGAAGTTTTTTGCTAAGGATTGACATGAACCTGTTCAAATTAATCTGGGGCCTAATGTTGGGGATATGACTATTGCGCGTAAACCGGCCAAGGCAGGCCGGGTTAACTTCATCAGTAGTTGAGTATGTAAAAGCCCATGAAGGCAGATGAGGGCTCAAGGCCCATAATCGGTTTAAGGCCTGTAGTCGTAAACCGGCGTCAGTATGTAACTTGTATTGTAAGTTAGGAATAGTGCAGACCGAATCGGACACATCTATGAGCCGGTGTCAGGACTCTATAAACCGACGGGCGTCACCCATGTATATAAGGGGACGACCCGGCGGTGGTTCAAGGACAACAGACAACAACTCGAGGCTTAGGCGAAGCTTGTTTGCTCCCTAGTCATCGAAACCCCATCAATTCCATCACAACTAGACGTAGGCTTTTACCTTCATCAAGGTCAACTAGTATAAACTCTCTTGCGTCCCTGTGTCCGCTTTAACCCCTTCAAGCTAACCCGTAGTGATGGCTCCATGACTAATTCCTTTCATGAGGACATCTGCCGTGACAACCACGACAGGAACATTGTCCAATTGATCCCTCTGTTCGCTCACGTACTATTTTAAGTGAATCCTTATTATAACATGCACACAAATTTTTGGCACTTGTATTCGACTTAAGTCGGTGTGCCACCGTATCTCGTATACTTACTACTCCCTCCGTCTAGGTGTAATAAGTCACGTTAGAAGGTGCAACGGGACCAAGGTGCGTATGCAGTGCAAAGTGCAGCGTGTGTGTGTGTGTGTGTGTGTGTGTGTGTGTGTGTTTAACACCATGTGTGTGTGTTTAACACCATGTGTGTGTTAGAGAGAGCGACAGATCGACCTACTCCTACAGAGAGATGTTGAGTAGTGTACGATTTTAGCCGCGAGAGTCGGTGCATCCTCTCGCTTCAGGCGTGTCCGTAGGGACATGCGACAGCTGCCACGCCCGCCTCCCGACCAGCCTGGCCCACCCAAAGCTCCCTCCATCGCTGCAAGGCTTCCCGCCTGAACGGTCAGCACCGCCCAAAGAATCGGTGCCGCATTCATGCCCGGCAGAGTGGACGCGACCTCTCACCGGGCGCAAGAGTGATGCTTGCTTCATCCGTCCAACTTATCACTGGGTCTATGTGATTTGACAGCTCATTGGTCTTTATTACCGAGGTGGTAGGACTGCTGGATGTCCCACGCCGCCGTGAAAGGAGGTATACTACTACTCCTAGATTACAATTTTCTCCATTCTTACAAAGGAGGCGCAAGAGCAGTGAAAACACGCAGCTCGTGATTACATGGCCCACCTCACACTATCACCGTATGCGACACCTAACTCTTTACATAGTACTCCTCCGCTCCTAAATATTACTACTAGATGAGTCCCCGCACGTTGGCGCGGAACAACGGTATATCTCTCTGCGCAAAATTATCGATTTCATAGAACAAAAGAAAACTCTATAACCGCATGACAAATGTGGTAGCCAAACTAAATAAATTCCCATCATCATCAGGAAAAAAGATCAGCCAACTCCTACTGCATAATGGGATTATATTTTTCTTTTTGACATGTTAATGGGACTTAAAAACTCACTTACATGCATGCTACTGGTGCATGCTTGCATGCAGACATGTTGATGTGATTTAAAACCCACTCACATGCATGTGACACGGTATTTCTGCATGCTTGCATGTGGCTTAGTGCGGAGCCTCTCAACGTCTAGATCAGACGGCTATTATGGACTGATTTACTTCATCTAACGACTACATCAATTTTGATGACGTGGCTCAAGGAGAGGATAGAGAATTCCTAGTAGTGGGGGCTAGCTATTACTAGTAGATAGTAAGTCTTTGTAGAGATTCCACTACATACGGAACAAAATGAATGAATCTACACTTAAAATGCATCTATATACATCCGCATGTGGTTCATGGTGAAATCTCTACAAAGACTTATATTTAGGAACGGAGGAAGTACTAGTATAGTACGTGATCTGTAATTTATCGTAGATAAATTTGTATAATGCTATGAAGCTTCCAGCTTCGTTACATGTATCTTATGGCCCAAGGTTGCCCGCTGCAACATTTCATCAAATACAAAGGAGACTAACATGCATGCTATTGCATCTCAATGATTGATGATCATAGCAATATGTACTCCTCCGCTCCAAAATAAGTTTCTCAAGTTTGTGCAAACTTTAGTATACAAAGTTGTACTACTACTAAAGTTGACACTTATTTTGGAACAGAGGCAGCTAAAGAAAAAAAAAACGATCCATGCAGTCCCTAGCCCTTGAACCGTGAACCCCGACCAGGCTTCAATTTGTCGGCAACGCTCGAAGCTTCCTAATAAATGAAGTTTGCAACCTTTTGACCATCGGATCATTTTGTGCAGTTTCACCAAAATCGAGATGTGCATCCCTGTGGCAAAGAAATTGAACAAGCGTGATTAGAATACGATTACCGGGACTAGTTGATGAGACATAAACTCATCACAAATACAAGAAGTAGAAGCCAAGATAGGTATAAAAGGGCAAAGAAGTAGAGAAATATCCACAGGAGTGATGTGGGCAGCCGGAGCAAGGTGCAAGCCGGCTGTAAAGGAGTTGTACCGAGGGACGAGCTCAACCTTGAGGAGGGCGGCGGAGGCGGCAACCGCCCACGCCGCGGCAAAGGAGCAAGAGACGAAGGCAACCTCACCGCTTTGTGAGAGAGAACGGCGGGGACCCCTGATCGGACGTGCCGATAGTGGGTTTTCGCTGTCGGCGACGGCCACCGTGATCTACACTACGCATCCACCCCTCCCCAAGCGGACGTGATCCGCCGGATGTTAGAGATGTGGCCACAGCTGTTTTGTGCGAGAGAGTTGAAGAGAGCAACCCCAGCAAGCAATCGTAGCCTGGCCCGGCCCCGACTATGTATATAGTGGAGCGTTTCTTTTCTCCATATGAACCTATCATATTGCGTGACGTGCCATCAAGAAAAAAAACTTTATTTATAAATGACGCGCACCTACTACTCATTCTCCTATAACCTTGCGCTTGGCATCTCCAAAATATTAACCTTGCGAATGGCTCTTTGCCTCTTCGAGAAGTCGAGCAATAATGGTAGTGTAGTATATATCGTTTTGGCTATATGAGACCGGATGAATTGATGCACGCCCACCACGTGGGCGAGGGTCGAGGGCGAGGGAGAGTGCTACATACGAGCAAAATGAGTGAATCTACACTCTAAAATACGTCCTATATACATCGTGTTTGGAGTATGTACTAGTAGTTCATATTGAAATCTACTAAAGGACATATATATTCCAAACAATATGATAGTATAATCTCTATAACCAAGGTAGTAGGGACAAGGAGTAAACGGAGGGAGTAGTAAATTTTTCTCCTCGTCCATGCGAGCCACCGCGTGCATGGGCGAGGAGCGGGTGAAGGCGAGGTAAGCAAGCTTCACCTCATCCTGCGAGCCACCGCGCCTGTGGGCGGGGAGACGGCGACTAAGCAAGCTTCTCCTTGTCATGAAAGTTGACGGGACACATCAAAAGTACTCCAGTGTATAGAGCCTTGCCTCTAAGGTAGGCCCCACATGATTTGCCTTTTTTTAACATAACACATCAAGTTGCAATTTGTTTGTTCACCCGTGGTAGATTTATCCTCCTCCACCAAGTGGACAACCAAGACACGTGCCAAATTACCACGTGGGCTGCCTTTTTCAGACAGAAATGAGCTCCGCCATGTGCCCGCACGGTGTGGTTGGGAAAGATACGGAGTACGTGCGCTGCATGCACCTCTTCTCTTCGTGCACGCCCCACCCACGTGGGTGTGTGTGAGAGATACAAACCGCGTTCGTGAGTGTTTTTTGTTTTGGGGTGGGGTGGGGGGGGGTTGATTTCGTGAATTATTTGTGGGAATATGTGTCGATGACATCTCAAACAAAATTTTGCATGCAATGTGTGTGAAATGGAGGCCTATCCATATCATACATAGAGGGTCGGGCAATCCACGAGAAGAAAGGGAGGGGTCATAGCTATCGATAGAGTTGAAGAGAGGATCAAGTGGGTGGGTGCGAGATCGATGAAGAGAGCCATCGAAATTGTGTGTGTGTACAAGTCAAAGATATAGGGCGACTGGCCTACCGGAACGTTAGAGGGCACACGTCAAGTTTGTGTGTGGTAGAGAGACATGACTAGAGCGCTCGATGTATCGGTGTGTGTGTGGGGGGGGGGTGGTGAGGGGTAGGCAGAGGCCTAACTATATAGATAGAACGACTCGTATATGTGTTGAGAAGGAGAGACCCAGCTATGTCTTGAGGGAGATCGGTCGACATCCATACATAACTGAAGGACGGGAAATATGAATGGGACAGAGAGAGAGAGAGAGAGAGAGGAGGGAGAGAGGGAGGGAGAGGGAGGGAGAGGGGTAGAGTGCTGGATGGGTGATGGAGTTGCTTCTCGAAGATGGTGGGAGAGGCCTACTAGACAAACTGAGGGTGGAACTGCAATGTTATCAATAAGAGTGGGGATGTGTTTCTGTGTGTGCCTGTGCGTGATAGATCTGTCGGGACGCATCCATGGATGATGAAGGGGAACCATGTGTTTGGTAAGCAAACCTAACTAGACTGGTAGATCAATTGTTGTTTGTCGGAGGAAGGGAGAGACACAACTAATGAGGTAGATCGATTGACGTGTGGGTAAAAATGAGTTATAAGGACCTAGCTAGCTATATGTATAGCGAGAGATCGGTCGGTGTACATCCATTTGTTAGAGGCAAATAAGGCCCAGCGAGACGGGTAGACAGAGAGAATGGAGCTAGGAGGTGGTGCGAGAGGCCCAACTACTAGCTAGATAGGGGGAGGAGTGTGCGGTTGTGAGAGCGATGAAAAGAGGGGCGAGAGTTTACATGTGTGTCTGACCGTATGAGAGACACGAGGCAAGGACACATAAAGGATGAGATTGAAGGTGTGTTTGTATGTTGTAGGCAGGCATCGCTGAAGAGGTTTATCGATCGGTGTGAGTCGGAAAGGAGTTGTGGAGACTCTGGGAGAACGACCTAAATAAAAAAATGAATGTGCCCGGTGGATAGAATGCCGAGGGAGGGGGAGGGCGAGGAGGGCGTGTGCATGCACGAGAGAAAGTTAGTGGTAGCTACAAAGGTTAGAGGAATGTGTGGGTGTAAGAGACTAACAAAGATTATAATTTGATATGAAAGCGGATTCATATGTTTGAATAGGAGATCATAGTGTTTTAAACATTGCATGCATGAATATAGTGGTGATACACGTGCTGTGCACATGTTATACCATAATGTTATAATGCATGGCGTTTGCAACTCACAGCTAAATGCCGAACAATCTAAACCATACTATACATCAAACAATCTCACATTTTATTTGAATTTGTGATAATGTGTGGCGTTTGCAGCTTACAACTAAATATCGAACAATCTAAACAATACTATATATCAAACATTCTCACATTTTATTTGAATTTGTGGTAATGTGTGTGGTGTTTGCAACTCACATCTAAATACTTGTAGGCGTAAGGGGCGGGGCACCATACATAATGTGATAAACACATTATACATATGAGACATGGTTTAGATTATGAAGATCTAGCTAGAGCTAGCAATGTAATGTGATTTGAAATCAAAATAAAGTGGATTCAAAAAATCTAGTTCGAGTTCATATAGTACACATAGTTCCTATGTAACTCGAGACTAATCATGTGGTGTGCTGTGAAGATAATACATAAACGATGGTTTAACTTGACAATAATGATGATTGTAGATCTTATTAAAACAGAGAAACAAATTCAAATGCTTTGACTTCGCAACAATCATTACTGTAGATCTTATTCAAATAGAGAAACGAATTCAAATTTAGTTCATATTGAAGCGGTAGTATATACGTTTGGAATGCACTAAAACGTTCATTTGAGTAGTAGGTTGCATGCATTATACACGTACAAAATATTTTAATTGAACATAACATGAATTCAAAGTTTTGAATGACATTTGTAGGGCACATTGATTTGGGACAGTAGTTAGGCTTGTCCGGAAATTTCAACCCGCGCCTTGTTAGCCCGAAATATTTAAGATATATCTTTGTCTCACAGTTCGACAACTCCTCCATCTCAACCCGCGCTTGCTATTCCGAAATTACAACGCGCGAAAAATCCCACCTCCTGTGAAATCCTGACACGCGAAATGCCCGTGGTACCCCTGAACCGAAAGAACCGCCTCAAATCGGTGGGGGTACTTTCGTAACTTACCCCACATTTCGGACAAGCGCGCTCTAAGCCATGGTTCCCCACTGCCATCCCATCCGCCCACCCATTCATACACCGAGGCCACGAAAACCCGCGACGAAACCCCACACCCGCTCCGTCCGCCACCCAGCCGGAGCCTCTTCCCGACGACGTCGTCCACAAGAACACCTCGACGCCCCTCATCCATCGCACCGGATGAGGATCCATCATCGATCTCATCGTCCCGCCGGTTCAGCCACCCCGTCCTCCACCTCCAAGGAGCTGCCCCGATGTTCCCCTCGTCTCTCGTGCCACCTTCATTCCCACACCGCCGTCTTCACTTGCACCACCGGAAGAGCATCATCATCACCGTTTCCTCGGATGAAGTTGCGGCCTAATCGACGCAACCAACGAGGTTGTACACTAATCACCGCATTTTCTTCTTGATTCGATCTCACGGTGCTGCCGGCGCTCGGTCCCGAGCCGACATGGCGCGGCTCCATCCACGGCGGCATCGCCAGCCACTTCCTCCACGGCGTCGCTCCCTCGATGGCGACGTCCACATCAGTAGGACCTGCTGCTGCTTTAGCTCTCGCTCGCGCTGCTGCTCTGCTCTTGCTCTCGGTCCCCTGCCTGGTCTGCTCTTGCTATTGCTCTTGCTCGCGCTGCTGCTCTCGCTCTTGCTCTTGATTGCGATGCTGCTCCGATTTAGCTACACTTCACTCCAATGCCGCCGGGGTGAAGGAAGAACCAGCCGCAGCGGGGAGGGGGGCTCGCTGGAGAGGTACCCCACTATCTATCTTAGGGTTCAGGATGGGGGCGGTGGTCGCCGGTGGTGGCGGGGCGTTGGCGTGGGGATCGCTGGAGAAAAAGCTCGGCACGGGGGGCTAGAGGATGGCAGGCGGCGGCGGACCGGCGGTGGGGAGTGTTTTTCGCGGCGGGCGGCGCACGCCGCCAGCGGCTGCTGCTGTTTGGCCGGCTCAGGGGGTGGAGGTTGAAGATGAACCGCAGGCCCTTGATTTCGTATCCAACGGCTGCAAAATCCACTGACTAGAGATGAAAAAGTCAGTCGACCGATGTGTAGCCTCACCTTGCTAGTGCGTTCAGTTTCGACAACATAATTTAGTTTCGACAGCAAAATTCAGTTTCGACAGTTAAGTTCAGTTTCGACAGTTAAGTTCAGTTTCGACAGTTAAATTCAGTTTTGACAGTTAAGTTCAGAGATGAGAGGCTGATGTATTTTACATCTAGCACTTTGTGGTTATGTATCTTACGTCATGTATTGGAGATGCTATTAGAATTCCACCAGTTAACGTTGTTCGTTGTCTCTCTTGTCCTGCTTCACCTCGGCGTCGTACAACTCACCGGAGCTGCTCCAACGACGAAACCCTCCATCACAGCGGAGCAGTACTCGGCTCCATCTCCAGACGCCTAAGATCTTCTTCCCCTCCCCGACAGCCAAGTCACCGGAGCATCCTCACCGCCAACCCAATCACGCTGAGATCGACATGGCTTCGCCAAAGAGGTTGTACACTTGTTGCATCTCTTTTTACTCTACATGTTATATATATTGTCCATCGAGCACACGGATTTGTTCCTTTAGTGTCTCCTTGAAAGAAAAAATGTAGGACTTTTAATTTTCACTTGTCCTCCTTTTCAAATTCCTATTCATGAAGCACAAGACTAAGAGATAGTAGCATAATAGCATTATAACCGTACATTTTCTTGTGGTTTGACTTAATCTCACCATGCTTCTTTGCATCCTGTGATCTTCCAATTGTTGTGAATCAAACACCCAGATTGGCGTAAATCTTGTGTTTTAAATTCTCTGCTTTTGCACGTGCATTCCTATCCTATTCTGTCTATTTCCTATCCCCGCATTGTTGGAATCCTCCAATTCAAATGAGCCCTTACAGAATTACTTCTCTTACGATAGTTGTCAAAGAAAACCTTGCGTGGTTTGTCCCGCTCCTGCTGCTGCCGTCGTCCACCCCAGCTTAGCTGCTCCAACGACGTAAGGGTCCAAAGACAGCAGGATCCGCCTCCAGACTGTCTTTCGCCGCCTCGATCTTCTTCCCTTGTTGGCAGCCATGAAAACTACACTACCATCATCAACCGAGCAGATGACCTCGAGGACTACACGGTCCGCAAGAGAGGTCGCACTCTTTCGTGTTCCGCCACGTTATGCATCGCTAATATTACATGCTACTTTATCGTCCTGTTCACCGATTAGACTCGAGTCACTCCAAACTAATGGTCAAACTTGAGTTTTTAAATGGTTGTGGGGTACATATCGGGCCGCTATCAATAGTATCTATCTACTATCCGGTTAATCTCCGGTGTCTATTATGAGTTTCATGTTGGGTGGAAACAAACAAGAAAGAAGCCATTATCTGTATTTTTAACCAAAGCCATTATCTGCCTCGCTATTATTGGTTTTGGGTCTATCCACAGTTGCTACCATCACTCGGATTTCTGCATGCACTCCTTACATAATCTCACTATGTTTTATTCCTATGCATGACAGTTATTGTAAACAATGGAACTGAACATGTAGAGCAAAAGAGACGAGCCTTATGGCAATAAAATTTCATGCGACGCCGCTCCATGGTAGGCGCAAAGGCAGCACCCCCTCCATGCATTTCGGATTGTAATCGAGAGGAAGATATCTGCTCGAGGGGATTCGTAAGGAGAAGACAACTCCTATTTACCCCCGAGGTCTTCGCTCTAACTTGGCATGCCGATGTTGGTTATATCATGCATATGGTGTCTTGCATTGCTTACTTTATACATCAAATATGTCATCCGCTTAGTTTAGACATCCTTTGTGCGAATGCCATCTGCTTAGTTTATTCATCGCTTATGTGAATTATGCAACGCCATCTTGTTTAGCCGTGCATCATATATGTGAATTTTGCAATGCCATCCTGCTTAGCCACCATCTTATATGTAAATTATATCAGCCATCCTTTTTTTGGTTACATATTACATTTGTCAAAAATGTTATTACATTCAACTGCTCTTCGTGTGCATCAGCCATTTGACACGGCGATGGCAAATTCTAGAGTGAAAACAAGGTCTTCAGAGCAGACTATGCTATCTGACGAAGCGCATATCTCGCTGGTTACGGATAGCTCCCCAGAGGAGGATTCAGAGACAGATGACCAGTCCTATTCCCCCCCCCCCGAGGTGTATGCTCTAACTTGGCAGGGTTATGTTGCTCATATCATGCGTACGGTGTCTCGCATTGCTATGTCATTTGATTAGTTTAGACATGCTTTGTGTGAATGCCACTGCTTCAATGTCTAATTACCATATATGTAAATTATGCATTGCCATCTTGTTGCAAGACATTATATATGTGAATTATACAATGCTATCTTGTTGCAAAGGCATTATATATGTGAATTATGCAATGCCATGCTGTTTAGCCAATCATCATGTATGTGAATTATATCATGCTATCATTTTTTGTATTACGTGTTCCATTTGTCGACAACGCTTGTATATTCAACTACTCTTCCTGCATCAGCCATTTGAAGCGGTGATGGAAGTATCTCGAGTGAAAACAAGGTATTCAGAGCAGATAATGCTACTCTGCTCAAGCGTACATCTTGTTGGTTACAGAGAGCTCCTTAGAGGAGGATTCAGAGACTGATGACTAGTCTTATTTTCCCCCTGAGGTCTATGCTCAAACTTGGCAGGGTTATATTACCCATGTCATGCATGTTGTCTTGCATTGCTTAGTTTTTACATCATATATGGATTGCCATCTGCTTACTTGCTTACTATATAAATCATATATTTGAATTATATCATGCCATCATGTTTACATAGTACATACACATCATCTATCTCAATTATGGCATGGCAACCCATTTAATAAAGACATCATATAGTTATATCATCTCATCCTGTTTAGTGTTTACAGTCATCATATTTTGAATTATGGCATTCTATCCGTGAATGTATGTGAATTATGGCATGCCAACCTATTTACATAGTCTCATATTTTGAACTATGTCTTTCCATCTTTTTTAGTTAGCCATCATAATGTGAAATTGTGTCATGCTATCCTATTTAGTTAGCCATCATATATGTGAAATTGTGTCATGCTATCCTGTTTGGTTAGACAACATAAATATGAATTATTTCATGCCCTCTTTTATTCCCCACTATCCATTGCACCTGTCTATCATACAATGTCTATAATTTCAATTACTTTTCTTGTTTATCAGCCATTTGAATTGGAGAGCGTGATGGCAGTATCTAAGGGAGTAACAACACGGTCATCAGAAAAGATAGTGCTACCATTTGATGCAGATAGAACCACGGTTGTACTTGCCCAAGGACCAGATCCACCGCACATAACCCAGACTCTCGCAGATTGTACCCCTACCCAGTTGGACAGAGAACCAACTACACCCCTTCTAACCCCAACCCCGGCAGATAGTAACCCAGTTCCAGTTGACACACCACTGTCTCCACCACAGAGCACCCAAACACGAGCAGTTAGAAAGGGAACTGCAGTGACCAAAGCACGAGGACCACCACTCCGAATCCCAACTCAACGATTAAAGGAGAGGAAGATTTGTTCTCGTGTCGTTACAGAGCTATGGTTCATACTCCTTTGCTCTTGCATGACTGTATTTACTCATACCAACTATTTTCAAATTTGAAGGATGGAATTGAAACTCCAATGGCATAACAGTATGTTTTAAACCTGTTTCTTTAACTGGTTTGTTGTTGTAACCTGCTCTATGTTGATTTCAGTTTCAATTGAATAAACAGTTATGTTCTCATGTCATGCACATTACAAGTGTTGTTATTGCTCTATAGTTACCCACACTTATATTCTATCTATTCGCTTTGTCTTGAACAAATATTATTTGAACTGTGACTCTATCTTGATTTGGCAACAAAAACTAGAATGATATAGACCATAAAGTGACCATGGTACATAGATATATGTTTGTTTCATGTCGTTATCCTGTCCACTTTACTACTGAACTCATTTACCAAAATGAGTTTCATATACAACATGGTAAACATGTGATGTGTCCGCTTGTT
This sequence comes from Aegilops longissima, assembly GCA_021605205.1. Classification (NCBI taxonomy): domain Eukaryota; kingdom Viridiplantae; phylum Streptophyta; class Magnoliopsida; order Poales; family Poaceae; genus Aegilops; species Aegilops longissima. The sequence goes on from CM038682.1 coordinate 288,823,365, forward strand.
TCTCTTTTAGAATGCGGACAAAATATTGGAGAATAGTACCACGTTATCCAATGGTAAAGGAAGTAATGCGATAAGGTTCAAGATAGTGAGACATCCTGTTGGTCTCCAAGAAAGCTGATAAAAACTATCTTGACGACAAGTGAGGGAACCCAAAAGTCCTATCTTGATGTAGTGCTCGAGTTATCGGCCACTCATCGCCGGCACAAGCTCTTCAACTCGCTGCTGAATCAGTTCGTCTTCTTGAGTCTCAACTTCAAGTTGAAAGACATCGATCGAGATGTGCTGCGATAGGAAGTCAAGGACTGAGGAAGTCCTGCAGAATTCAGATGCATATTTTCTCGTGCAACAACAAGTTACTGGAGGATTTAAGCGCCAAACAAGAGAAAGTTAATAAGCTTGCTAAGCATCTTGCCAACATTATGGGTACCTAGGATATTGTTTCTTGAGATCTTCAAGTGGTTTCAGCTCGGATTTGTTTTGTCATGCGTTTATTTGCGATGGTCGCCAACTTTGACAACCAAAGGTATATGATATGTCGCTTTGTTCCTATATTTGCACCGGTGGCGAACTTTGATGCCCAAAGGGATGTAATATGTGTAATAGCCGTGATAGCCTAGCGTTAGTTTCTTGCTTATTTATTTCCTTGTTGTCTTGTTTATTTGTTTGCTTGTAGTCATTGCGCTTCTTTTTCCGCGGTTAGCTAGTGGCTGCAATAACCTATTTTTAAAACTAGACCACAATAACCATGGGCTAATATTTACCGAGTGACACTAGGCCTCCTATCGTCAGAGAAACAATGGGCCTTCTACGGGCCATAGAAACAATGAGCCTTCTACGGGCGTAGAAACAATGGGCCTTCTGCGGGTCAGATATCAATGGGCCTTATATGGGCCGTATAATCGATTGGCCAAACATGGGCCAAACAGACCGCATTATGGCCGTAAACGGGCTAGAGTTGGAATCGTCCATTCATGGGCCGACCATAACGGGCCATCGTTAATAGGCCGTATTTGATGACGCTATGAAATCGGCCCAACGTATTAACGGACCACAAACGGGACGACTGTAACCACGGGCTGAATTTGGTCCACAAGCAGAAAATGACAGTAACGGGCCGTAAGTAAACGGATGCTGGAAATGAGCCCAAGAATAAATGGGCTCTGAGAAGGCCGAAAGATAACATGGGCTGGGAACGGCCCAACGGAATAACAGCCGTTAATGGGTATAAAGTGATACATCGTTCATTACGCCCGTTTCACCACGGGCCGTTAATGGGTGTAAAGTGATACACTGTCATTACGGGCCGCTTTCACCACGGACGTTAGTAGGCCAAGAGTTACATAGGGCCTCATATGGGCCGAAGACGCCATGGGCCATACATGGGCCGAAGCGAAAACGGGCTGAATCATATTGATGGCCCAGATGACGCTACTGGGCCTAATTCGAATAGGGCGTAACGGGCCTTGGGTTAGCGGGCTGTAAATGGGCTATATTCGAACAGGCCGTTAATAGGCTTTCCATGGGCCGGCCCGCCAGCTTTTGACCAAGTCAAACGGGCCGACCTTTTCACAGGAATGGGCCTCTGTTTGGCCGTGCCACGTGTCAACGTATCATAGGCGCCTATCTAACCCAATCGACGAGTGACACGTGTTTCGTCCGCCAATAAGAATTTTACACGGAAATTTCCCATTGGTCGGGGCAGTTAACGGGTTATCGGATCCAAAACCCGACCCGATAGCTTAAGGGCGTTCCGTTATGGTGGATGCCACGTGTTGGTCACCCTTGACGAAAGCACTTCTGTGACGCGCGATTTATCGTCATGGAAGTGGACACATCCGTGATGATAATTTTGGTAATGTCATGGAACACTTCTACGACAGCACAGGTATGACTATCTTGATTCTGTCATAAATTTGTCATGGATGTACATGCATGACAAAAAAAGCGACCTACTGTGATAAACACGTATCATCACGGAAGTGTATTTTTTTGTAGTGTTATATCTTCCTCAAAACAGCCACCATACCTACCTATTATGGCTTTTCCATGGTCATTCCGAGATATATTGCCATGCAACTTCCACCGCTTCTGTTTGATGACTTGAGCATTCATTGTCATATTGCTTTGCATGATCATATAGCTGACATAGTAGTTGTGGCACAGCCACCGTTCATCATTTTTCATACATGTTAAGCTAGATCGTTGCTCATCCTGGTACATGCCAGAGGCATTCATATAGAGTCATACTTTGTCATAGGTATCGAGTTGTGATTTTTATTTCTTTTGAGTTATAAGTAAATAGAAGTGTGATGATCATCATTATTCATTTTAGAGCAAAGGCCCAGTGAGGGAAGGATGATGGAGACTATGATTCTCTACAAGTCGGGATGAGACTCCCGACAATGAGATAAAAAGAAAAAGAAAAAAGAAAAAAAGAAAGAAAAAAAAGAAAAAAATAAACAAAGAGAGAAGGGGCATTGTTGGTATCCTTTACCACACTTGTGCTTCAGAGTAGCACCATGTTTTTCATATGGAGAGTCTCCTATGTTGTTACTTTCATATACTAGTGGAAATTTTTCATTATAGGATTAGATGCACGCCCACTTAGTTTTCATATTGAGCTTCCATACACTTATAGCTCTTAGTGCATTGGTTGCATGGAAATCCCTACTCCTCGCATTGGTATCAATTGATGGGCATCTTCATAGCCCGTTGGTTAGCCGCATCGATGTGAGACTTTCTTACTTTTTTGTCTTCTATATATTCACCCCTATCATCTTACTCTATTCCACCCATAGTGCTATATCCATGGCTTGCGCTCATGTATTGCATGAGGGTTGAAAAAGATGAAGCGCTGCTAAAAGTAAGAACCGATTGCTCGGCTTGTCATCGGGTTGTGCATGATAAATACTTTGTGTTAAGAAGATGAGCATGACAAGACTATATGATTTTGTAGGATAGCTTTTTTAGCGTTGATATTTTGAAAACATGATTGTTTGTTGGGATGCCCGAGTATTGATATCTTTATGTCAAATTATAGAATATTAATTTGAATCACTTATGTCTTAATATTCATGCCATGATTAGACATATGATTAAGTTTATGCTAGGTAGCATTCCACATCAAAAATTATATTTTTTTTATCATTTACCTACTCAAGGACGAGCAGGAATTAAGCTTGGGGATGCTGACACGTCTCCGTCGTATCTACAATTTTTTATTGTTTCATGCCAATATTATACAACTTTCACATATTTTTGGCAACTTTTTATATGATTTATTGGACTAACCTATTGATCCAGTGCCCAGTGCCAATTCCTGTTTTTCATGTTTTTTGTATCATAGAAAATCCATATCAAACGAAGTCCAAATGCAATAAAATTTCACGGAGAATTGTTTTGGAATATATCTGATTTTTGGGAGTTGGAATCGTCGCAAACAGAGGCCCACACAACCCACAAGACACCAGGGCGCGCCAGAGGCCCCTGGCACGTGGTGGTGGGTTGTGCCCTCCTCAAACGTCGGTTGGAGCTCTACTTCGGGCGCAAGGAAGCTATATTCGGAAAAAAATCATGTTAAAAGCTCAGCGCAATCGGAGTTACCGATCACCCGGAATATAAGAAACGGTTTTCGGCCAGATCTGGAGAGCGCGAAACAGAAGAGAACAGAGATGGAGATCCAATCTCAGAGGGGCTCCCACCCCTCCACCGCCATGGAGAGCAAGGACCAGAGGGTGATCTCTCCTCCCATCTATGGGGGAGGCCAAGGAAGAAGAAGAAGGGGGGCTCTCTCCCCTTCTCTCCCGGTGGCGCCGGAGTGTTGCCGGGGCTAGGATCATGACGGCGATCTACATCAACAAACCTTGCTACCGTCAACACCAACTTTCTCCCCCTCTATGCAGTGGTGTAACACCTCTCCCCCGCTGTAATCTCTACTTAAACATGGTGCTCAACTCCATATATTATTTCCCAATGATCTATGGTTATCCTATGATGTTTGAGTAGATCCGTTTTGTCCTGTGGGTTAATCGTGATCTTGGTTGGTATGATTGTGTATATTATTTATGGTGTTTTCCTATGGAGACCTCCGTTCTCGTGCAAATGTGAGGGCTCCCCGCTGTAGGGTGTTGCAATATGTTCATGGTTCGCTTATGGTGGGTTGCGAGAGTGATAGAAGCTTAAACCCGAGTAGGTGGGTTATGGCGTATGGGAGTAAAGAGGACTTGATACTTAATGCTATGGTTGGGTTTCACGACCTTAATGATCTTTAGTAGTTATGATGCTTGCTAGCTGCTCCAATCATAAGTGCATATGATCCAAGTAGAGAAAGTATGTTAGCTCATGCCTCTCCCTCATATAAAATTACAAGAATGATTACCGGTACTTGTTATCAATATCCTAGGGCCAAATGACTTTCTTGTTGACAAAAGCTACCCACTTTTATTACCTTGCAATTTATCCGTAGTTTTATTCTCGCAAAGTACTCGTAGTTTTATCCTTGCAAAATAGTTTCATACTTGTTTCCGGTAAAGCAAACGTCAAGTGTGCGTAGAGTTGTATCGGTGGTCGATAGAACTTGAGGGGATGTTTGTTCCGCCTTTAGCTCCTCGTTGGTTTCAACACTCTTATTTATCGAAGAAGGCTACAAACGATCCCCTATACTAGTGGGTTATCACTCCACATAGCTCCAACAGAGACGTACCTCCCCTAAAGGGAGGGGATTTCGGTAACACATCCTCGTCTCCATCGACTCCACTTATGGATACTTCTAACCTTTAGTTTGTGCAAGCGATTATGTTTGTATCTTGTCCTTGCTTGTGAGCTTGTTATTGTTCTTGCCATATAGGTTTTCCACCTAGGTTCATATCTACACAACCTATTTTATTGTTAAGCGTGATTTATTTAAAAGAGCTAAAAATTGGTAGTTGTCTATTCACCCCCTCCCCCTCTAGTCAACCATATCGATCATTTCACTTTATCACACTTGGATGATAGTTTTACTATCTACATTATGTCATCATGCTTATCGCAACTCTGTTTGTCATAAACTTAATACTTTCATATGCATGCTGGATAGTGGTCTTGGGGCGAAGTATTGATACGTATCCAACGTATCATTAATTTTTTATTGTTCCATGCTATTATATTATCATTCTTGGATGTCCTACAATCATTTTATATCATTTTTTGGGACTAACATATTGACATAGTGCCAAGTGCTAGTTGTTGTTTTCTGCTTGTTTTTACATCGCAGGAAATCAATATCAAATGGAGTCCAAATGCAGCGAAACTTTTTTGTGGATTTTTTTGGACTAGAAGACACCGGATGGGCCAGAGAAGCACCTAGGGGTGCCCCGAGGGGGGCACAACCCACCAGGGCGCGCCTGGGCCCCCAGGCGCGCCCAGGTGGGTTGTGCACACCTCGGTGGCCTCCCACACCACCTCTTCGCTCTATAAATACCTCCTTGCCCCAAAAAGCCTAGGGGAGTCGACAAAATTTTATTCCAGCCGCCGTAAGTTCCAGAACCACGAGATCCAATCTAGAGCCCTATTCCAGCACTCCGTCGGAGGGGAACACGATCACGGAGGGGTTCATCATCCTCATTGGTGCCTCTCCAATGATGCTTGAGTAGTTCAACTCAGACCTATGTGTCCGTAGGTAGTAGCTAGATGGATTTTTCTCTCTTTGTATCTCAATACAACGGCCTCTTGGAGATCTATTTGATGTAATGACTTTTTGTGGTGTATTTGTTGGGATCCGATGAATTGTGAGTTTATGATTAGATTTGCCTTGATTTAATATCCAATCTTGATTGTTATAGCCTCGTATTTCTTCTCCGATATTTGGGTTTTGTTTGGCCAACTTGATCTATTTATCTTGCAATGGGAGGAGGTGCTTTGTAATGGGTTCGATCTTGCGGTGTCCTTTCTCCCAGTGACAGAAGGGGCAGCAAGGCACGCATGTATCCTTGCTATTAAGGATAAAAAGATGGGGTCTATTCGTACATGAATAGATATTTTCTACATCATGTCATCATTCTTATTGCATTACTCCGTTTTTCCTTGAAATTAATACACTAGATGCATGTTGGACAGCAGTCGATGTGTGGAGTAATAGTAGTAGATGCAGGCAGGAGTCGGTCTACTAATATTGGACGTGATGCCTATATACTTGATCATTGTCTTGGAAATTGTCATAATTATTTGCTTTTCTATCAATTGCCCAACAGTAATTTGTCTACCCACCGTTGCTATTTTCTCGAGAGAAGCCACTAGTAAAATCTACGGCCCCCGGGTCTATTTTCCATCATACACTTTCAGATCCATATTGCAAATTGTATTTTCTTTTATTTCCTTATTTTATTTTCAGTTCTATATTATCAAAAACCCAAAAATACCTTGATGCATTTTATTCACTTTTATTTGCATATATCAATCTACTACAATTTTATCCTATCCTTACGTCACTTTTTGGCACTGCTACCCGAAAGGGATTGACAACCCCTTTAACGCGTCGGGTTGCAAGTATTTTTTATCTGTGTGTAGGTACCGGTTACGTAGTGTTGCGTGGTTCTCCTACTGGTTCGATAACCTTGGTCTCATCACTGAGGGAAATACCTTACCGTTGCTATGCTGCATCCTCCCTTATTCCTTGGGCAAACACCGACGCATCTCAAGCGACATCAAAGGAACTTTCTGACGTCGTTGCCGAGGAGACATCAACAACATCTATCAGTTTCCTAATCACAAATCTCATCTCCTTGCAATTTACATTATTTTCCCTTTGCCTCTCGTTTTCCTCTCCCCCACTTCACAAAAAATTGCCATTTTTATTCGCCCATTTTTTTTCATTCACCGTTCCCGTCGAATCTCTTGCCTTGCTTGCAATCATGATTGATCTTGGTATGGCAGAAACAGATGATGGCCTGACTCCTAAAATTTGAAGATCAGGCAATCTGGATGCTAAAACCTTTGTTTTGGGACAAGGGAATATTATGGGGAAAGAACATATCCAAGAGTTCTTTAATTGTGTTGGAAATTTGACTCTTGATGACACCCCGATACTCAAAATAACAAGATCTTATGCGGAAGCTATTTCAACGCTAGTACTGACACTTGAGAATAGATTTATTCGTACCCATCCTACCTTGCAAAGATTGTTTTATGAGTTACCTGCTATAAGAAATCCCAAAGCTAAAAAGTTGGCTACCCTAGTTCTTATGGATGAATTTGACTACATAATACGGGAAGCTATGGAAATCTTTGATTTTTACGGTATGAGCCATGAAAAACCGGTGGTTGATGAGGTCCTTTATAATAGTTATTATATGTTAATACACTTGCTTGGAAATAATCAAATTTTTTATGAGATTCTTAAAAAGGCAGTCCCTGTTTTAGACATAATCCAACAAGTTTTCAATGATGTTAATCAACACTATTCTTGGATTGTTGCCGAAAATCAAAAGGGATACGATGATAAGAAACTTGATAGTGCTAAAGTCTCTATGGATGAGGTGTTTTATGTTGTCTTTGCAAAACCACCTGACGAAAACACTTCCAAGGGAAAGGAAAATAAAGATGACAATACTTAGATCCTTCGCATTATGCCTAGCTAGGGGCGTAAAACGATAGTGCTCGTTGGGAGGAAACCCAACTTGTATCTTTTTGCTTTTTGGTTTTCCTGCTATTTTCAATAAAATGCCCAAGTATGCCTCTGATTAGATGTGTTTTGTGGTTTAAATTAGTGTTTGTGCCAAGAAAAGCCTTTGGGATGATTTGGGTGATAGTTGATTTGGTCTTGTTGAAAAACATAAACTTTTGTGCCCAGAAAAACAATTTTCATAAATCACAGAAACGTGTTTTCACTTTGAATTTTTTACACAACATTGATATACAAATTCCCTACGTTGTCCTAATTTTTCAGAATTTTTTGAGTTACAGAAGTATACGAAGTTCTCTAATTACTACAGATTGTTCTGTTTTTGACAGATTCTGTTTTCGTTGTGTTATGTGCTAGTTTTGATGATTCTATGGTTTTGCTGGAGTAATGGGCCACGAGTAGGCCAACCCGAGCCCCTGAGCCTTTCAAGACAACGGTGGGCAGCGCCGAGGCGCGCAGACGAGGTGCCGCTACGTGGCCGGCAGAGGAATAGTCGGTCTGCCCAGACAGCCGAGTTCCAAAAGCCGGCATCAAGACAAGCCGGCTCCTAATGGGCGGCTTCCGGAGAAGCCGGCCCCTAGCAGTCGGCCCATGGCGCCCACGAAGCCTGTGCCCTCATCAAGAGAGACAAGACAGGGAGTGGCTACAGATAGCCCATCCTCCCAAATCAGGATGGGCGTGGCCACAGCAGCACCGCATCAGCGGAGATCTCCGCTGGGCGCGCACTGCCACTCCACCCCGGGACGTCGCCATAAGCAAAGCGAGCCCTGCTCCCACGATGGCCTGTCGGTACGGCCCAAGGACGACGGGCCCCACCGATCAGCAAGAGCCCAGAAGACGGCTAGAGCCCCACAAGTCGGATCCGAGGAAGGTCGGTCCCCAGCAGTCGGCCCGCCCCTTCCTCGGGGTCCAATCGCCATTAACCAGACGAGACATGGAGTGTCTACAGTAATCGCCCGCCAGGCGGTGGGGCTGTAGCCACGCTCCCCTGACCGAGCTGGCGTCATTAGCATCACGGCTACAGTGATAAGCAGCCGACAAGACCCACGAGCGGCGGAGGCGGCCTGTCGGCTTTGTACCAGATCAGTCGGCGGGGCCCAGCAGGCGGCGGGCCCCAGCAGCCGGCGGAGAAGCCGGCCACCATAGAGACTGACAACCTGGTCCTACACCCGGCCGGATTACTTTTGTACCCCTGGGGGCTAGGCCTATATAAACCCCCAGGGCACCCATGCAAAGGGTTCCCAACCTGTTAGAACTAGACCGACCCATTGAGAAAGGAGGGAGCTAGCCTTGATTTCTTCCACCTCTAGCAAACAGCTCGAGGAGCACCATTGTACTCACTAGTGCCTTAGTGATCATGCGGAGACTCCGCAGAGCAGGACTAGAGGTGTTATCTCCTAGGAGAGCCCCGAACCTGGGTAAAGTGCGTCGGCGTTCATGTCTACGCCTTATCCCTCTTCCAGGCACCGACAATGTTCTACTTGCTCCCACCATGATAAGCCATCCATTGGCATATGTCGCACCCAACCCCCGACATTTGGCGCCCACCGTGGGGCGAGGTGCACCGTCGTCCGGAGACCTGTTCTGGACGGGAACCCTTTTCCTCCCTGGCGAGCGCAGCCAGCCCGGCACGCCAAACGGAGTTTGCACTGACACGCTGCATGGCGCGGAGGTCGCCTGCGCGGCGAGCTGCCTCGCCGATCTTGTTGGTGAGGTTCGCCTCTCCGACAAGCCCGCGTCTAACGCGGGCACCGAAGGCCCTGAGAGCCGCCTTGCGAGCCTCCTCGATCAGCTCCACGTCACCAGCGATCCTGCTGTGGACTTGGAGTCTGTAGGCTCCATCGACCCGATGCTCATCGACTTCGACACTGCGTCGCTTGACGCGTTCACCACCAACGTGGTGATCTACGAAGAGCCGCCTCCTCGCGCGGAGAGCGGCGGAAGCACCGTCTCGGAGGTGCTTGTCATCGGTCACAGGGATCACTCCGGTGGAGGTACTCATGACCTGCTCGATGCGGCACTGCAAGACCTGACGGCGCCCATTCCAGAAGACGCCGACGCCGAGATGCTGGAAGCACGCCGCGCCCAGCTAGTCGAGAGCGCCAATTAGTTGGCCAACATGAGACGCTTGTCGGAGGCCTACCAGCGCGAGATGGACCGCGCTGTGGGTGGCACGCCGGCTCCTGGTGGGCCTAGCCGCATCGGCATGGTACAGCAACGCGGCGCGGCTATCTCCAGCCTATTCGGGGCAGATCGCCCCGTCTACGCCACACCCGTGGAAAACATACGAGCTTCCCAGGCGGCAGCAGAAGAGCTGGACAAGTTTGAGGGCGAAGAGTGTCGCCAGATGGCGGAGCGCGTCCAGCGACTCCTCGACGCGGCTGCAGAGCAGCACGAGGCCGGCTGCCGTACTGAGGCTCCCAACTGGCAGAATGACGATCCGCCTCCCCGCCGAGATCAAGGCGCAACATCCTGGACGCCGACTGGTGGCATCCGTGGAAGAAGAGACAAGGAGCCGGCTGCCAGCAGCAGCCGGACTCGCCTCACCATCGAGCGCGACCAAGACGGCCGCCCAAGAGCAGTAGAACGGTGGAATGACTGTCCGCCTCCTCCCCCTCGCAGGGAAAGGCCCGTCGCCCCGCCGCCTGTTGAACACCCGACACTCGGCGACCGCCTTGGCCGCCGAGAAGGAGTCGGAGAGAACGATGCCCGCCACCGGATCGACTGCCTCAACCGATCTCGGCGCTAGAAGAAGAAGATGAGCTGGTCCGCTTTGTTTTGGCCCCTCAGATTCGAGATGAGCCCTTCCCCAAAGGGTTCACGCTCCCGAGAGACACGCCCAAATACACCGGCTCCGTGAAGCCGGATGACTGGCTGGTCGACTACTCCACAACCGTCAGCATAGCGAACGGCAACAAGCGTGTTGCCGTGAAGTATGTTCCGCTCATGCTCCAGGGCCCGGCCCGGACATGGCTGAACAGCCTGAAACCCTGCAGCATCAACAGCTGGGTTGATTTCACCAAAGCCTTCATCCGCAACTTCACCAGCACATACAAGCGGCCGCCCAAGCCTCGACATCTCTCCTTGTGTGTCCAAGGCCCCAACGAGTCGACTCGTGACTACCTCACGCGCTGGGCCGAGCTCCGCAACTCTTGCGAAGGCATGCACGAGGTGCAGGCCATTGAGTACTTCACCACCGGGTGCCGAGAGGGCACCCTTCTCAAGCACAGGCTTCTCTGCGACGAGCCGGCGACCCTCGACGAGCTGCTGATCATAGCAGATAAATACGCCACTGCGGACTCCTCCATGAAGGCAGAAATCCAAGTTGATGCGTCTGGCAAAGTGGCTCCGCCAGCTCCTCAGGCCCCGGCTGGTGACACTAGTCGGCGTCAGAACCCAACGACAACAAACGCAAGGTCGTGCAACCAGCTTCTACAAGCCGGCAGGTGGAAACAGTCGAAGACCAGCAGCCGGAAGGGCGGCCTCCATCCAACCGCCAGAAGGGCGGCAAGCCTAATTGGCTGCCCGCTTTCTCGTACGAGCAGATCCTTGATGCGCCCTGCAAGTTCCACAGTGGTGCGAAGCCGTTCAACCACACCACTCGAAAGTGCCATTGGCTCACCAGGATCGCCAAGGGTGACGGCCTTCTGCCTCCTCCGCCTGCTGGGCAGCCGCCTCCTCCTCCCCCCCAGCAGCCGGCGGTTCGACTAGTCGGAGTCATACAAGACGAGTATCCTGAAGAGCACGGAGCTTATGTCGTGTTCACCAGCGTGGCCGATGATAAGCATAGCAGACGACAATTACAGCAAGAAGTGAATGCGGTGGCATCAGAGACCCTCGAGTTCATGCATTGGTCCGAGAAGCCCATCCGCTGGAGCAGAGCCGACCACCCGGAAGTAATGCCCAATCCCGGCTCCTACGCCCTGGTTTTGGATGCCACTTTTGCCATAGAGAGGCGAGCTGCTCGTTTTTCCCGAGTTCTGATAGATGGCGGCAGCAACATCAACATGCTGTACAAGGATACCATGGAGAAGTTAGGAATCAAACAAAGGCAGCTTCAGCCCAGTCGGACTGTATTCCACGGCATAGTCCCTGGCCTTTCCTGCTCACCAATCGGCAAGATCCAGATAGACGTCCTGTTTGGAGACAAAGATCACTTCCATCGAGAGCGAGTCTGGTTTGAAGTGGTGGACCTTGAGATCCCATACCATGCACTACTTGGCCGGCCTGCTCTGGCCAAGTTCATGGCGGTCCCCCACTATGCTTACCTAAAAATGAAGATGCCAAGTTCCAAGGGAATTCTGACCATAGCGGGGGATTACAAGAAGTCGTCTGCTTGTGCAGCAGATAGCACCCGGCTGGCCGAGTCCCTTGTGATCGTGGTTGAGAAGCGGCTCCTTGACCGAGTTGTTGCGATGGCAGGCAAGCAGCCGGAAATGTCACCCAACCCCAAGGAGTCGGAGGCCGAGGGCTCGTTCAAGCCGGCCAAAGAGACCAAGAAGATACCCTTGGACCCGGAGCACCCGGAGAGGTACGTTGGCATAGGTGCAAACCTTGACAGCAAATAGGAAGGCGAGCTCGTCGATTTCCTCCGTTAGAATCGGGACATCTTTGCATGGTCACGTAAAGACATGCCGGGTGTTCCGACGGATTTAGCCGAGCACAAGTTACATGTCCGGTCCGATGCTGCTGCCGTGAGGCAGCCCTTGCGCTACTGTCAAGAGAAGAGAAGAGTCGTTGGAGAAGAGATAGCCCGGCTGCTGGCAGCTAGCTTCATCATGGAAGTGTTCTTTCCAGAGTGGCTGGCCAACCCAGTCCTTGTGTGACGCCCCAAGACCGGAGCTTCAGTTGCCTTCCAGGGTTTCCGAGTTTTGTCGTGTGATTTGTTTTGTCTTTGCATTGCATCATCTCATCATGCCATCATATCATTAATTTTAAAAACTCAACTAAATAATGGCATGGATCTTTGATCCATTTAAATCGAGGGAATTCACTTGTGATTTCTCTTTATAACATATACTCCCAATATTATTAGGGAGCTATAATAAATATTCCATTGTTTTGGAATCACCATAACCCACTTGCAAAATAAATCCCATACCTTTTCTGCTCCGAGTTGACCTCAAAACCTTGCCAATATTATTTCATCATTTTCCAGAGCTCCACCAAAAATCCTCAACATTTTTGGACCTTCCCAAACCTCACTTCCTATTCAAATCATTTGAATTTAATCAAATGAGTTTGAATTTAAATCTTTCAATCTTGGCCTTTCTATTTTTCTTGGATCGAGTATATTTTTATGAGTCCGGAAAATTACCCCCCATGCGTAAATGCTATCCCAAACACTTCCTTTCCTCTTCTTTTCCTCTTTGGTATTTTCTGTTTTGGAAAATATTAAAGAGAGAGAGAGAAGAGAGCCCAACCAGGCCAGCCGCAGCCCACTACCTAACCAGCTAGACCAGGCCAGCCCATCTAAGCTGCCCAAGGCCAAGGCCCACCTGCCCCCGCCTCTAACCCTAGCCCCGACCCCCTCCTCTCATCCTCTCCTCTCGTCCTCCCCCACGCCGCTACACTGCAGACGCAAAGGGCAAGGCCCCATGCCTGCTCCTCGACCGCTACCTTGTCCCTCGACCGATCCGCAAGCTCCGCCCCTCGCCAGCCTCGTTCGCTCACGCCACCGCAGCACTCGCTCTCCCGCGCCAAGTTCGCCGCCGCCCCCTGCATCCTGTGGTCCGCCGCCTCCTTCGCGAGCTCGTGGACGAGGATGAGTCCTACCTCGCAGCGGGATCTTCGCCGCCGGATCCGCCGAGTCCCGCCGCCGATCCTTTCGTAGCAGCCGTCGCCGCCGCCTGCTACCTGCCGCCCGCCAAGTCCCTTGCCGTGTTTCGCCGCCCGCTTCAGCGCCGCTGCCTCCTCAAGGCTGACCGAGACCCAGCTCCTCCTGTATCGCTAAGATCCGCCGCCACGCCGCCCCGAGTCCGCAGCTGCCGCCAGCGCTTTCTTCTTCTCGCTTCGCTTGGAGCAGGAGGAGGACGACCTCGCCTCAAGCGCACGCCTGCGTTCGACCGCATCGCCGCTGACCGGCCCTGTTCGTTCGAGCGCCAGCGACCGGGCGGCCCAGCCAGATCGCACTAAGTCCAGCTGCACCTTCCTGTTGGCCACCAAATGATGCACCCTAAGTACCACACTACGACCGATGCCCCGAGGACACCGAGTAATGACTACACCCGTGATGCGAAGGACAACTACCGCCGACCTCGTGGATGTCAAGTTCGCTCTACAAAACGGTACGACTACACCCGTGATGTGACAAGTACCCTTCGGATGCGCCTAGTTCGACCACGTGACCACCAAGTTCCTCTACCGTCGACCAACATCTACGAAAACGTACCACTACCGTCGACCAAGACCCTGTGGACCCCGAACATCCACGGACATGAACAACTACTTCCACTACAATATGTACCTCTACCGTCGCCACGCGAACAACGACTTCCACTACGCTGTACGACTACTTCCTCGACGATCATCGCGAGAACGCTTACTTCCCTCACGAAACGCATTCCGCCCAACGCACGCTTCAAAGGTATAACCGCCGAGAACGACCGCCGTGGACCGAATGCATATGTTGTATGAGATGCCCGCTTGCACCGTGGTCCGAAATTGCCGCTTTTTGCCATGCCACCGTCTCTGTGGAACCCGGAAACCGGATCACCCCACCATCTTGCTCAACTCGCCACGCCCACTTCTTTTGCACCGTATCTTCGTGAGTTATCGAACCAAATGTTGCCGTGGCACCATTTTCGGATTCGTTGCCGTGGCACCCCTTTCTTCCACCACGGTGACACAATGCTTCATAACATGCTCATGTCAACATTTTCATAAAATTGCTTAAAACGTGCACATGTCATCCGCATCATGATAACAACATTTAAATGTTTAAAATTGTTGTTTGCATTAATTTGCCTTAATGCCATGTTAAAATGATTTATTTCATAACTAAATAACCGTAACTCGGATTTAAATAAATTATATATGTAAATGGGGTAGAATAATGCCTAGTTTAACATGGTATACTTTATTTGCATGTTTAACAACATTAAAATTGTGTTTAGGGCAGAACAGTACCAATTTTGAAATATGCATATGAGGATTTTCCGGAATTGTTGTTTCTTATTTCCGGCCTCATTTAAACTTGCCTAGTTAGGTAGTTTTGTTGTGCTTCACCCCTTGCCATGATAATCAACATTTAATATTGTTGGGTACATAACCGAGATCAAACTAAATATTTGCATGTGGTGTTTTGTCAATATGCAACTCGTTGCATATTGAGCTCCACTTAACTTGTAGTTTTGTTTGTGCATATTGCCATGCCATGCCTCATTAAACCGGACATGCATCATACTTGCTTGTGCATCATGACATGTTTAGGTGATGGTTGTTTACTATGTTGTTTGTTTCTTTCTGGGTTGCTTCTCTCGTTAGCTTCGGTTTCATTCCGGAGTTGTGAGGTTTCGTTCGACTTCATCCGTTTGTCTTCTTCATGGACTCGTTCTTCTTCCTTGCGGGATTTCAGGCAAGATGACCATACCCTCGAAATCACTTCTATCTTTGCTTGCTAGTTGCTCGCTCTTTTGCTATGCCTATGCTGCGATGCCTATCACTTGCTTTATCATGCCACCCATATTGCCATGTCAGCCTCTAACCATCCTTTCCTAGCAAACCGTTGATTGGCTATGTTACCGCTGTGCTCAGCCCCTCTTATAGCGTTGTTAGTTGCAGGTGAAGATGAAGTTTGTTCCTTGTTGGAACATGGAGATCTTGTTCCTTGTAGGAACATGTTTATTTGTTGGGATATCACAATATATCTTATTTAATTAATGCATCTATATACTTGGTAAAGGGTGGAAGGCTCGGCCTTATGCCCGGTGTTTTGTTCCACTCTTGCCGCTCTAGTTTCCGCCATACCGTGTTATGTTCCCGGATTTTGCATTCCTTACACGGTTGGGTGATTTATGGGACCCCTTGACTGTTCGCTTTGAATAAGACTCTCCAAAGAAGGCCCAAAATTGGTTTTACCATTTGCCACCTAAGCCTTTTTTCCTTGGGTTCTGCAGACTCAAGGGTCATCTTTATTTTAACCCCGACCAGTGCTCCTTCGAGTGCTGGCCCAAACCGAAGCGATGTCCGCGCCCCGGCAATCAGGGTCTATGCCAACCCGACGTCTGCTCATCCGGTGTGCCCCGAGACCGAGATATGTGCAGCTCCTATCGATTTGTCGGCACATCCGGGCGGCTTTGCTGGTCTTGTTTTATTGCTGCCGAAATGTCTTGTAGTCCGGGATTCCGAGATCGATCGGGTCTTCCCAGAGAAGGAATATCCTTCGCTGACCGTGAGAGCTTATCATGGGCTGTTGGGACACCCCGCAGGTATTATCTTTCAAAGCCGTGCCCGCGGTTATGAGGCAGATGGGAATTTGTTAATGTCCTGTTGTAGAAAACCCGAAGTTGATCTTAATTAAAATACATCAACCGAGTGTGTAACCGTGATGGTCTCTTCTCGGCGGAGTCCGGGAAGTGAACACGGTGTTGGAGTTATGATTGACGTAGGTTGTTCTAGGATCACTTCTTGATCATAGTTGTTCAACCGTGCTTTTGCCTTCTCTTCTCGCTCTCATTTGCGTATGTAGCCACCATATATGCTAGTCGCTTGCTGCAGCTCCACCTCACTACCCTGTCCTACCTTTAAGCTTAAATAGTCTTGATCTCATGGTGTGAGATTGCTGAGTCCCCGTGACTCACGATACTTCCAAAACCAGTTTGCAGTGCCGATGAAACCGCAGTGGTGATGCATCCGAGCTCAAGGAGGAGCTCGATGAAGATCTTGTTCATTGTGTTGTTTCGCTTCAGCTTGATCAAGAGTGGAGCCAGCTTGGGACGATCGGGATCCGTAGCATTTGGGGTAGTCTTCTTTATTTTGGTTCCGTGGTCGGACCTTGATTGTACCGTATGATGTAATGTTTTACTCATGTATTGTGTGAAGTGGCGATTGTAAGCCAACTATGTATCTCTTTCCCTTATGTATTACATGGGTTGTGTGAAGATTACCTCACTTGCGACATTGCTTTCAATGCGGTTATGCCTCTAAGTCGTGCTTCGACACGTGGGAGATATAGCCGCATCGAGGGCGTTATACCTTGTGCTGAAGAAAAACAAGCAGTGGTGCATGTGCATTGATTACACCAACCTCAATAAAGCCTGCCCCAAAGACCCATTTGCCTTGTCGAGAATTGACCAAGTGATAGACTCCACAGCCGGATGCGAGCTATTGAGTTTTTTGGACGCATACTCAGGGTATCACCAGATCAAGCTGAACCCGGCCGACAGGCTGAAGACCGCCTTCATCACACCCTTTGGAGCCTTCTGCTACTTGACCATGACGTTTGGCTTGAGGAATGCCGGCGCCACGTTTCAACGTTGTGTGCAGAAGTGCCTCCTCAAGCAACTCGGCAGGAATGCCCACGTTTATGTGGACGATGTTGTGGTGAAGACGGAGAAGCGTGGAACGCTACTAGAAGACCTCAAGGAGACCTTTGAGAACTTGCGCCGATTTCAAATCAAGCTCAACCCGGAGAAATGCTTCTTCGGAGTACAAGCCGGCCAGGTTCTTGGCTTCCTGGTCTCAGAGCGCGGCATAGAGTGCAACCCTGTGAAGATTAAGGCCATCGAGAGGATGGAAGTACCCACCCGACTACTCGACGTACAAAAGTTCACCGACTGCTTGGCGTCCATCAGCCGTTTCATCAGTCGGTTGGGAGAGAAGGCTCTTCCCCTGTACCAGCTCATGAAGAAGACCACTTTTTTTGAGTAGAATGACAAGGCAGGCGAAGCTTTTCTCCATCTCAAAAAGATGTTGACTACTCCACCTATCCTGGCGGCTCCAACTCCTAAGGATCCCATGCTCCTCTACATCGCCGCCACCAGCCGGGTGGTCAACACAGTCATAGTGGTAGAGCACAAGAAGGAAGGCAAGGCACTACCAGTCCAGAGACCGGTGTATTACCTGAGTGAAGTGCTGTCAGCCTCCAAGCAAAACTACCCCCACTATCAGAAGATATGCTACGGCGTGCACTTTGCCGCAAAGAAATTGAAGTCGTATTTTCAAGAGCACCCAATCACTCTTGTCTGCACTGCTCCGCTTGCTGAGATCATTGGAAGCCGGGATGCCTCAGGCTGAGTCGCCAAATGGGCCATAGAGTTGGCCCCCTACACCATCTACTACCAACCCCGCATCGCCATCAAGTCACAAGCACTGGCCGACTTCCTCGTCGACTGGGCCAAGACCCAGTACCTGCCACCAACGCCGGACTCGACCCATTGGCGGATGCATTTTGATGGTTCCAAGATGCGCACTGGTTTGGGAGCCGGCATCATCCTCACCTCTCCCAAAGGCGACAAGCTCAGATATGTGCTACAAATCCATTTTGCCGCCTCCAACAACGTCGCTGAATACGAAGCACTTATTAACAGACTCCGGCTTGCCAAAGAACTCGGCATTCGCCGGATCCTATGCTATGGTGACTCGACTTGGGGTCCAAAGCAATGTCGGGCGATCGATGCCAAAGATGCAAACATGGCGAGCTACCGCTTCCTCGTACAACAACTCAGTGGATACTTTGAAGGGTGCGAGTTTCTCCATGTGCCAAGGAATGACAATGAGCAAGCAGATGCCTTGGCACGAATCGGCTCCACCCTTCAAGCAATACCAACCGGCGTCGCCCTACAACGCCTCCTCAAGCCGTCTGTCAAGCCATCGCTAGAGTCGGATTCCATCTTTGTGCCGGCTCCTCCTGAAGTAGCCGGATCCGACTTGAGGACCCCAGCAGCCGGCACGAGGAATCCGACAGGCGACCCGGGGATTGTCGTGGTTCTAAGTCTGACGGTAGAATAGGGGGGTAGGAATGTAGAGGCAAGATCCTAGCTATGGAGGAGTTGTACACGCAAGTTTTATGAGTTCAGGCCCTTCTCGGAGGAAGTAACAGCCCTACGTCTCGGAGCCCGGAGGCGGTCGATCGGATTATAAGCGCAGTGAGTTATAGGGTGCGAACCCTTGTCCCGCAGGAGGGGGGTGGCTTATATAGAGTGCGCCAGGACCCTAGCTCCCCTCTGTTACATAGGATTCAATGTACATAAAGGGGTGGCGTTACAGGTAACGCATGTATTGAAGTGTTACAAATGATCATTAAATGTATGAGTAAATGCCCAACCGTTGCTGCGCAGAGCGGCTTTAGGTCTTCTTATTGTCGAGTGGTTTGGTGGTCGAGTGACCTGGATGAAGTGGGGTCTCCGAGTGAACGGTAGGTCGAGTGAACTTCACTCGACACCTTTGCTGGATCCCTTCTTCTGATTCTTGAACTTCTTTGTTCTTAGGACAAGGACATTAGGTAGGACGTATAGGTCAGGCTTATTACCCTACCCTAGGTTTATGTCCACATCATTAGCCCCCGAATGGATCGAGGTTTGAGTGAAAAAGAAGGATGGAGTTGACCTTGCTTTTGCTCTTGTTTTGTCTTCTCTTTACCTCCATGTGGAGGCCAGTTGTCAGAACTTCAGCTTCGTTTCAGTCGCCTTGATCGATTCAGAAATTGCCGACTGGTTTATACCACTACATCCATCGAATGATATATCTGACATGAAATCTTTGGCGTGATCGGTTGCAAAGGATCCCGGATTCCACGGGATTCGAATTTTGGGGTAAGCGCGCCAGGCGGAGCGTCCCGCGGTAAGTGGAGTAGATAAATATGACTTCTTGATTTCTGCACCACCTTTTTCGCCACGTATCCCGTGTGTAACTGTTGGGGGAATTTGACAGGATCGCTCGGGCCCACGCGTCAGCCACTCGGAAGTGGGCCTATTAAAGCGATGAGGCCGAAGCGTCTGCACTGTGCGTGCCCATTTCCCTTCTTCTTCCTCTCGCTTCTCCGCTCCGCCCAGCCCATTCACTCTCGACGCCGTCGCTCCTCCGCCATGGGGAAGGACAAAACGGCGGCGCTAGAGCGTGCGAAGAAGGCGACGGGGGCGGCGAAGAGCAAGAAGATGAATCGGGGATCTTCGTCGCGCTCGGGGCTGCCGTCGGTTGGATCCAGGGAGACTGGATCCGATCTTCGCTTCGGCAGGAGGACTTGGATGATATGGCCAAGCTAGGGCTGATCGTCCATAAGTCTGCGCATCTGCCGAAGGGAGAAGCGGAGCCACAACCGCGGCCGGGTGAGTGTGTTTTGCTCGCCACCCACGTCGACCGTGGCTTTTCGCTTCCCCCGCATCCCTTCTTTCGTGGTTTCTTGAATTTCTTCGGTGCTCAACTCCACCATTTCACTCCCAATACCATCACATATCTCGCGGCGTTCGTCTCTATGTGTGAGAACTTCCTGGGGTGCCGACCGCACTGGGGTATTTTCAAGCATATCTTTACCATCCGATCCCAGACTGTGAAGAAAGCGAATTCGAAGATGAGAAACCCACGCCATCCGATGTGGGGTCTGGGCATTCAAGAGGAAGAGGAGCTCTTTTCCTCCGATGACTCTTCCGGAGTTGGTCGAGTCGGCAATGACCTGGTTCTACTCGCCAGACATTGCGACCCTGTGCCGCCGACCGGCTTCCTCCTTTTCTTTCGACCGTGTTCAAACTCCCTCATCCTTGAAAGTGACCTGCTCAGAAGGCGGAGACAGGCATGCTAGTTGATAGAGTAGTCCAGCTGATCAACCAAGGTGTCACTGGCATGGACCTGCTCGAGGTGTTCCTTAGTCGGCGGATCCAACCCCTCCAAGCACATGACCATTCCATGTGGATGTACTCTAGGGCAGGTGACACCGCCCGGGTTCATCCGGAGGAGGTGGAGGCCAAGACTGTAGCCGAGTGGTTGATGAGCATCACCGGGAACAAGGACAATCCCAGGGGCGCTATTAGAGTCGACCCTTTCAGCGACAGCAACCTGCCAGACAAGGTCTGGTCATCATAACTGAGTTTTTGAACGTATTTTCCGACTGATTGTTGTTCAACTGACTTATGATCGGTCTCTTGTTTTGCAGATCTACACGGAGATGTATTTGATGCCCAATGGTGAACAAGCTCTGTATCATGATCAAGAGGGCGAGGACAGTGCCGAGGAGAGCGGCGAGTGGGAGTCTCCAGCTGATGACGACGACGATGAGAGTGATGAGTCGGACGATGAAGAGGTTGCCGACTCGCCGCCTCGCTCTGAACATCAATCCAATCTGCGCCATGATCCCGCGAACAGGCGCGGCAAAGCTGTGGCGTCGAGTGCTCCATCTCACAAGCGCGCTCGGTCCCCGACCCCAGATTTGACTGAGAAGGTCACCAAGCAGCCCAAAGCCAATCCTTCGAAGGCTCGGAAGACCTTGCCTAGGATCAAGATGGACATCCCTGTTGCCTCTGGGTAAATGCTCTTCTCGTATCTTTCTTGTTCCGATCAATTTTTATGTTCCGACCAGTTTTCTTATTCTGACCAAGTGGATGATGAACTTGTGTAGCCCAACCTCAGCTGCGATTGACATGGACATTAACAAGGCTCCAGCCGACGAGGAAGCCGACGACGCTGTCACCTCCATAGCCAGTAAGTCTGCCCGATTCAAATTCCTTTGGTCGACTGAACAGTTCGTCAGTTATCTTTATGGCTTTATCTGTTCATTGCAGTTCCACGAGACGTTGTTGTGCTCCTAGATGATGAAGAAGAAGTACCGCTGAGGGGGAGGAAGAAGAAGGACAAGGAACTGAGCAAGAAGGTGCTACCTCTTGAGCACTGCGTTGGATTTCCCCGAAGAGGAGAGGATGATGCAGCAAAGTAGCGTAAGTATTTCCCTCAGTTTTTTAGAACCAAGGTATCAATCCAGTAGGAGGCCACACGCAACTCCCTCGTACCTACACAAAAACAATAGCTCAACGCAACCAACGCGATTAGGGGTTGTCAATCCCTTCACGATCACTTACGAGAGTGAGATCTGATAGAGATGATAGATAATATTTTTGGTATTTTTGATATAGAGATGCAAAGTAAAAAGTAAAAGGCAAAGTAAAAAGCAAAGCAATAATAAAGTGATGGAGATTGATATGATGAGAATAGACCCGGGGGCCATAGGTTTCACTAGTGGCTTCTCTCAAGAGCATAAGTATTCTACGGTGGGTGAACAAATTACTGTTGAGCAATTGACAGAATTGAGCATAGTTATGAGAATATCTAGGTATGATCATGTATATAGGCATCACGTCCAAGACAAGTAGACCGACGCCTGCCTGCATCTCCTACTATTACTCCACTCATCGATCGCTATCCAGCATGCATCTAGAGTATTAAGTTAAAAACAGAGTAACGCCTTAAGCAAGATGACATGATGTAGAGAGATAAATTCATGCAATATGAAATAAACCCCATCTTGTTATCCTCGATGGCAACGATACAATACGTGCCTTGCTGCACCTTCTGTCACTGGGAAAGGACACCGCAAGATCGAACCCAAAGCTAAGCACTTCTCCCATGCCAAGAAAAACCAATCTAGTAGGCCAAACCAAACTGATAATTCGAAGAAACTTGCAAAGATAACCAATCATACAGAAAAGAATTCAGAGAAGATTCAAATATTATTCATAGATAGACTTGATCATAAACCCACAATTCATCGGTCTCAACAAACACACCGCAAAAAGAAGATTACATAAAATAGATCTCCATGAGAGAGGGGGAGAACATTGTATTGAGATCCAAAAAGAGAGAAGAAGCCATCTAGCTAATAACTATGGACCCGAAGGTCTGAGGTAAACTTCTCACACTTCATCGGAGGGGCTATGATGATGTAGAAGCCCTCCGTGATGACGGCCATCTCCCATGGAGCTCCTAACAGCCCCAAGATGGGATCTCATGGATACGTAAAGTTGCGGCGGTGGAATTAGGTTTTGGCTCCATATCCATCGCTTGGGGTAATGAGGTATATATAGGAGGAAGGAGTACGTTGGTGGAGCAATAGGGGGCCCATGAGGCAGGGGGGCGCACCCTAGGGGGGGGCGCCCCCACCCTCGCGACCGCCTCTTTTACTTCTTGGAGTAGGGTCCAAGTCTCCTGGATCACGCTCGGTGAGAAAATCACGTTCCCAAAGGTTTCATTCTGTTTGGAGTCCGTTTGATATTCCGTTTCTTCGAAACACTGAAATAGGCAAAAAGCAGCAATTCTGGGTTGTGCCTCCGGTTAATAGGTTAGTCCCAAAAATAATATAGAAGTGGAAAATAAAGCTCAATATAGTCCAAAACAATAGATAATATAGCATGGAGTAATCAAAAATTATAGATACGTTGGAGACGTATCAGGCATCCCCAAGCTTAATTCCTGCTCGTCCTCAAGTAGGTAAATGATAAAAAGAGAATTTTTGATGCGGAGTGCTACTTGGCATAATTTCAATGCAAATCTTCTTAATTATGGTATGAATATTCAGATTCGAAAGATTCAAGGGAAAAGTTCATATTGACATAAAAATAATAATACTTCAAGCATACTAACAAAGCAATTATGTCTTCTCAAAATAACATGGCCAAAGAAAGTTATCCCTACAAAATCATATAGTCTGGCTATGCTCTATCTTCACCACACAAAGTATTTAAGTCATGCACAACCCCGATGACAAGCCAAGCAATTGTTTCATACTTTAACATTTTCAAAAAAATTCAATCTTCACGCAATACATGAGCGTGAGCCATGGATATAGCACTATATGTGGAATAGAATGGTGGTTGTGGAGAAGATAAAAAGAGGGGAAGATAGTCTCACATCAACTAGGCATATCAACGGGCTATGGAGATTCCCATCAATAGATATCAATGTGAGTGAGTAGAGATTGCCATGCAACGGATGCACTAGAGCTATAAGTATATGAAAGCTCATCAAAGAAACTAAGTGGGTGTGCATCCAACTCGCTTGCTCACGAAGACCTAGGGCAATTTTGAGGAAGCCCATCATTGGAATATACAAGCCAAGTTCTATAATGAAAAATTCCCACTAGTATAGGAAAGTGACAAAATCAGAGACTCTCTATCATGAAGATCATAGTGCTACTTTGAAGCACAAGTGTGGTAAAAGGATAGTAACATTGTCCCTTCTCTCTTTTTCTCTCATTTTTTTATTTGGGCCTTTTCTCTTTTTTTTATGGCCTCTTTTTTTATTTTTCGTCCAGAGTCTTATCCCGACTTATGGGGGAATCATAGTCTCCATCATCCTTTCCTCACTTGGGACAATGCTCTAAAAATTGATGATCATCACACTTTTATTTTTCTTACAACTCAACAATCATGACTCTATATGAATGCCTCCGGCGGTGTACCGGGATATGCAATGAATCAAGAGTGACATGTATGAAAGAATTATGAACGGTGGCTTTGCCATAAATACGATGTCAACTACATGATCATGCTAGCAATATGATAATGATGGAGCGTGTCATAATAAACGGAACAGTGGAAAGTTGCATGGCAATATATCTCGAAATGGCTATGGAAATGCCATGATAGGTAGGTATGGTGGCTGTTTTGAGGAAGGTATATGGTGGGCGATGATACCGCTAAAAGTGCGCGGTATTAGAGAGGCTAGCAATGGTGGAAGGATGGGAAAAGTGCGATAATCCATGGACTCAACATTAGTCATAAAGAACTCACATACTTATTGCAAAAATCTATAAGTTATCAAAGCAAAGTATTACGCGATGCTCCTAGGGGGATAGATTGGTAGGAAAATACCATCGCCATCCCCGACCACCACTCATAAGGAAGACAATCAATAAATAAATCATGTCCGACTTCATCACATAACGGTTCGCCATAATGCGCATGCTACGGGAATCACAAACTTTAACACAAGTATTTCTCAAATTCACAACTACTCAACTAGCATGACTCTAATATCACCATCTTCATATCTCAAAACAATTATCAAGCATCAATCTTTTCTTAGTATTCAACGCACTCAAGAGAAAGTTTCACAAATCTTGAACACCAAGGATATTATTATTAAGCAAATTACCATGCTATTAAGACTCTCAAAATAATCTAAGTGAAGCATGAGAGATCAATAGTTTCTATAAAACAAATCCACCACCGTGCTCTAAAAGATCTAAGTGAAGCAGATAGAGCAAAATTATCAGGCTCAAAAGATATAAGTGAAGCACATAGAGCAAAACTATCAAGCTCAAAAGATATAAGTGAAGCACAGAGATTATTCTATCAAATTCCAATTCATGTATGGTGTAAGTGCATCTAGTGCCCCTTAGTGATTTGGTGTATTGAAGACTTATAGGTTAAGTAACTAATGCGTTTGTGAGTGTACACAGGTCTATAAGTCTATGAGGAGTTTGATATTTACAGAGAAAGTCGAATTCTAAAAATGAAGTTCTTCAACTCAAGACTTTGATATTCAAGACTTTCAAGACTTTGAAAGTGAAGAAATTGGTGTGACCTTGAAGACTTGGTATTCATTTGAGGAACATGAAGCGTGAAGACTTTTGTTTTCGTAGTTTCATTTTCTTTCTTGAGTCATAGGAAACACCGCATCGTTAAAGGGGGTCGAGGAAATACTAAGGAAAATTTCCATTTGATGCTCAACTCAAAATCCTACACCTACCAAACCCTTCGAGTGAAGCCTTTGAAATCTCATACAGTTCACCAAATTTCTTCAAAGGATGAGACGAAGCTCTTCCGTCACCGAGGAATTTGTTCGACCGAGGAGTTAGGAATTCGCCAAAGGCGGATTGCCTACACAAGGAGGAACATGATAGCCCCGAGGAATTTGATGTTCAAATTTCCGATCGCTGTCTTGTAAGGCCGCCACCTGTCCCAAAATATCTTATCCACCTAACGGTCATATCATTGAAGGGCATTTATGTCTTATCATGTCGGGCTGCTCCCTAGGCTATAAATAGCCTTCTCTACAACCACTAGTTGGTTGGCTGCCCGAGAGAACTTGACACTTGTCATTTGAGAGCAACCCATCCTCCGAGGACTTTGAGCGAAAATCATCAAGTGAGGAAAACCCAAAACCAAACCCCAACAAACCCAAAGTGATTGAGCATCATCAAGAAATTGATCCTCGTGGATCCGACGCTTGTTACCTTTGAAGACTGTGCTTCTTCCAGACGGTTAGGCGCCAAGGTCTAGAGCATCCAAGAGGAATTGTGGATCGCCGAGTGACCAAGTATGTGAAGGTTTGGAAGTCGCTCAAGACTTACCACGAGTGATTGGACGAGGTCTGCGTGACCTTAGTTCAAGGAGAATACGGTGAGGACTTGGTGTCCCGAGCTGCGTGCTCAAGGATCGGGTGTCCGGACTGTGTGTCCTCGAGTTTAAATACTCACCGCCCAACCAGACGTATAACCGAGACAGCAGCTTGAACTGGTCTACCAAATCATTGTCTTCACCAACCTAATCGGTTCTATTTCCTCAACCCTTTCATTTCCTCATTATCGTGTTGAGTGTTTGTTCATATCTGTGTTTGAAGACTTTGATCAAGACTTTCTCAATTTCCTCGCCCAATTTCTTCACCGCTTGTCTTCATCTTGTGTTATCCTGTGATTACGCTTTCAGACTCGTGATTGTCTTCATTTCATCATGATGACAATGCTTGTAATCTGTTATGCTTACTTCGAGTACTTATTCCGCTGCAAGTAGTTCTTCGCTAAGGAATTTCCTCACCGCAAATTCCTCAAGAAGAATTCATAAAATCGCTTATTCACCCCCTCTAGTCGATATAACGACTTTCAATTGGTATCGAGCAAGGTACTCCTTGTTCTGTGTGATTTTGGTTTAACCACCGAGTTTTAGTTATGTCGACCGCAGTATGATCAAGGTCTCAGCAGGTGTCCTACCTTCGATGGGACGGACTACCCCATCGAAGAACAAAATGCGAATGCATCTTGAAGCAATTGACAACGATCTCGGTATGTTGTGACAAAAGGTGTTTCCTCACCACACCTTCTCCGAATGATGCTGATGTGAAGAGATTCAAGCAACTCGATTCTCAAGCTTAAGAATATCATATGTGGCCATCTCGAGCAAAGGTCAATATGGAAGAGTGAGTGCTTTGGAATCGCCAAACTCATCCGGGACAGCTGTCCAAAGTAAATGAAGGTGTCTCAACTCAGCGTGACTCTCGAGTTGATGTTCTTCGAATCTCTTCAACCGCTTCAAAAGACTCGACAACTAAAATGTTCAACAAACCTTCGATCGCTTTCACCGACATCTCAAATGAGCTTCAAGCACTGGTGCCACCGACATCACCGACCATGAGGTGGTGAAGAAATTGCTAAGATCGCTTGATTCCTCATTTGATACTCCGCATCGATGATACAAGAACGAGCTGACTACAAGTCTCTTGATCCTGCTTATATCCTCGAAGGCTAAATACTCACGAGTTCCAGCTTGTCAAAAGAGAGATCTCTATGGTTCTCGCTATGGAAAACACGTGCCTCAAGGCCAAGGCTGTGTCCGAATCGAGAGTGAAGACTCGTAGTAGCCTAGGAGATCCTCAAGAATTTGGCCAGAGCTAGCACCGCCGTGAAGAAATTCCAGAAATTCTCAAGACGTGGTCGCTGGAAAATCCTCAAGAAGCAAAGTGATTCCTCATCTAGTGACTATAAGAGAAGACTTTGTCACAAATGCAAGAAACCTGGTCACTATATCCAAGATTGTCCTCGGGGGAAAAGGAATTAAGAAAGAAGAAACACAAGGATTACAGCTCGATGACGTGAAGAAGAAGAAGAAATCATCAAAATCTTCATCATCAAAATCCTCAAAACCTTCTTCTCACAAGAAGAGCAGCTCCAAAAGGCTCTGCATTCATTGGCAAGGAAATGGACTCAAGCTGAATCTGAGGAAAATGAGGAAGAGGAGGAGTCTCAAGAATCAAATCTGTGTGGCTAGTCCGGCTCTTGCTATCGCTTTCATAGCAAGTCCATCTTCAACATCAAGAAACTGACTACCGACAAGCCCGATGAGGAAAATGATGACTACGCCCCACCTATTGCTTCATGGCAAAGGTGCCAAGGTACTCAATTTCACCTCCTCTCAATCTAGTGAAAATGAATCGATGAGGATCTCAAGCCCAGCTACTCTAAACTTGCTAAGATTGCTATAAACAACAAAGGGCTTTTGAAAAGGTTCAAAACATGCTAGATAAGAGTGATGATATGTTAGGTGAAGAAATGGATCGCACTCAAGCCCCGATCGAAAATCTTCAGAGACTTCAGCCTAGGCTTGACAGCCTTCAAGGTCATCATAACACTCTCTTATCTCGATCATGAGAAACTTTCTTATGAATTTCTTCAAAGAAAGCAAGATCTTGAGAAGCTAAGAGCGAGTTATGAAGATCTTCGTAGGAGCGCGATTCATTACTTGCTCAACAAATCAGCGCTTCTCAAGAAGAATTTGTTCCTCCATGCTTAAAGTGCATTGAACGTGAATCGCTAATTCTTCACCAATGTTCAAATGCTTCAACTGTTATAAATTCTTCACCTGCCTCTGCTATCACTAATTCCTCATCCGAGGACATTGCTAGTATCACCGACGATGCAGATCGAAGGAATTGTACATGACAGCATGTACAAAAGCCTCAAAGGGCATCGACTTTTTGTGATGTGCTTAAAAGCAGATCCTCAACAGAACCCTAGGAAAGAGGGTATTGCCTTTGAGAGGAAACTCAATGTCGATGGAACATATCGAAGCCCGAGCAGATCCCAAAACCTCATGGGTTGCTGCAAAGGGACCTCCAGCTTGATCCATCTACCTTATCTGGTTTTACATGCTAATTTCCTCATTCTCGCCGATGAGTCATTTGACTCAAACTATAAACTGTTCAAAAATCAGAATGGTGAAGTATTTGCTAGATATGTTGGCACTAATCGCAGAACGGTTCCCTATGAAGAAAATCTGGGTTCCCAAGAAGTGCCTTGAAAGTCTTCAGTGAATGTCCTCATGACACCACCGTGAAGAATAGGAACCCAGATCAAATTCTTCATATGGACCAAATTCTTCATATGGATCCAAGTCCTCATACGGACCAAATTCTCACGTGGATCAAATTCTCAAAAGGATCAAAGTCCTCATATGATTATCATCGTATAACAACTCGCTTCGCAGGTAGAGCTAAGGGCTATGAATATGTGCATTATTCTTCAAACCAATATGTTCATAAGTCCTCAAGAATTTCTCCGCTTATTCATATGCTTACCCTAACCCTCTTATGTGAAACGAAATGGTTTGGCCTCTATGCCACCATTCTCATATGGTGCTCGCAGAATGATGAACTCTTTGCCACCCCTTCGATGTGGGTGGTGAAGAAAAGAACTAATCTCTTCTCAGGGTCAGTCTCCAGACGCGCCTTAACGCTCTCAAGAATTTGTCGGGGCCCGACAAAATTGCTCGAAAGGACGCAGTTAATCATGATGAAATGAACTTTCATTTCACACGCCCTCATACCGCTTATCTGAATACCGATCGATGAAATTCATCTCGATGAACTTGATATCATATTCTTCACCGATGAAGTATATGAGATCGTAAGTTGTACTAATTCATCCGCAGGATGATCAACCCAAAGCCACCGAGTGGGTTCTCGATAGTGGATGTACAAATCACATGACCGGTGACAAGAATCTATTGATGGATGCTCCTTATCACCGCCACATCTCAAGCATATCATCTTTGGCCGACAAAGGCAAAAGTCGTATTGGGACTTGGTAAGGTTGCTATCTCTAAGGACATGCACATGGACAAAGTCATGCTTGTTGAGTCTTTAGGATATAACCTCATGTCAGCCTCAATGCTTTGTGATCTTGATATGGTTGTTATCTTTGGCAAGTATCATTGTGTTGTGATTATGGAAGTCGACAATTCCAAAGTCTTCAAGGCTTTAGGAGAGGAGACTTGTATATTGTTGACTTCTCCACAGTGTCCACAACCAGCCGTGTGCCTACTTGCAAAAGCTTCGTATATTGGCTATGGCATCGACGACTTGGTCACGCAGGCATGAGGAATTTGCACACGCCATAAGAAGAAGCATGTCATTGGCATTGAGAATGTCAAATTCTCAAGGATCACTTATGCGAGCCCGTGAAGCTGGAAAATGACCAAGGCCAAGCATCCAAATAAGACTATCATGACCACTACTCGCCCCTTCGAATTGCTTCACATGGACCTCTTTGGTCCCAATCATTATTCAGTTGTCGTAATGAAGCATCACTATATGGCTTTGTTATTGTTGATGATTACTCGCTACACATGGGTACACATTGTTACTTACAAAAATCAAGTGCAGGAAATCTTCAAACGATTTTCCTCGAGGGCTTCAACTAACTTTGGTGTGAAGATCAAGCACATCAGAGTGACAATGGAACTGAGTTCAAGAATTCGGTCTTGATGACTATCTTGATGAACTTGGTATTACTCATGAGTTATCCCGCCCCTTATACTCCTCAAAGAAATGGCGCCGTGGAGCGCAAGAACAGAACTCTTGTTGAGATGGCTCGCACTATGCTTGATGAATACAAAACGCCTAGTCGCTTCGGATTGAAGCAATTGACACCGCGCGTGCCACATCATCAACAGAGTATATCTTCACAAATTCTTCAAGAAGACTGCCTATGAACTCCTCACAGACAAGAAACCCAATGTAAGTTATTTCAAAGTCTTCGGTGCTAAATGCTGGATTAGAGATCCTCACCACAACTCTAAATTTGCACCAAAAGCACATGAAGGTTTTATGCTTGGTTACGAAAGGACTCGACACCTACAGTAGTCTTCAACATCACTCTTCACAAGATTGTTGACATCAGAGATGTGCGGTTCGATGAAACTAATGGCTCGCAAAGAGAGCACCTACCTTCTGTTAGATTAACCAGCACCGAGGATTCTATCAGTTCAAGGCAACCGAGGATGTCATTCCCATCAAGAAACTGCTCAAGAATTCATTCTCAGACGCCAAGAACGCCGAAATGATGCACCAAGATAATGTCAAGAAAATGGTGCCGAGGAAAATGATCAAATTCCTCGACGACAACCAGCTCATCCTCGCTGCAAAAGAAGTGCAAGTGGAGAAGATCATCGATGACATTAAAGCGCCAGTCCTCTCACACGCCAAAAGCTTCACATTTATCTAACTTTTGTGGGCACTATGCTTTTGTCTCTATCACAGAGCCCACTAAGGTAGATGAAGCATTTCGAGCCGAGGGATTCAGGCCATGCAAGAAGAATTACATCAGCTCGAGCTCAACAACGTCTGAACTGGTCAAACGTCCAGATCCTCGCAAGCATAATATCATTGGCACAAAGTGGATCTACCGCAACAAGCAAGATGAAAATGGTCTTGTGGTGAGGAATAAGGCACGACTAGTAGCTCAAGGCTACACGCAGTTGAAGGAATTGATTTCGATGAAACTTTTGCACTGCTGCTAGACTTGAGTCTATTCAAGATATTACTCGCCTATGCTAACCATCACAATATCACTTTATATCAAATGGATGTGAAAAGTGCATTCCTCAATGGTAAGCTTGAGGAAGAAGTATATGTTGCTCAACCCCTGTGTTTTGAAGATCCAAAGAATCGACAAAGTCTTCAGACTAAATAAGGCCCTCTATGGCCTCAAGCAAGCCCCCAAGCGTGGTATGATACATTGAAGGAATTCTTCGTGAAGAATGGCTTCACACCCGGTTCACTCGATCCTACTCTCTTTACTAAATCTTATGATGGTGAACTGTTTGTGTGCCAAATATATGTTGATGATATTATCTTTGGTCTGTATCGACCAACGTTATAGTGATGAATTTGCCTATATGATGAGTGAAGAATATCAAATGTCTATGATGGAGAGTTGAAATTCTTCTTAGGTCTTCAAATTCACAACAACACAATGGCATATTCATATCTCAGAGAAATACCTCAAAGATGTCCTCAAGAAATTCGCATGCAAGATTGCAAAGGTGTCAAAATTCCTATGCCCACAAATGGCCATCTATGCAATCGATGAAAATGGTATTGACTTCGATCACAAGGTATACCGCCCATGATTGGTTCTTTATTGTACTTATGTGCATCTAGGCCAGATATAATGCTTAGTGTTTGCATGTGTGCCCGATTTCAAGCTACACCAAGGAATCACACCATAAGGTCAGAAGCATATTCTTCGATATCTAGCTCACACACCAACACTAGGATTATGGTACCCCAAGGGCTCTACTTTTGATCTCATTGATATTCTCGACTCGACTATGCTGGTGATCGTGGACCGCAAGTCAACATCTGGTACTTGTCATTTCTGACGATCTTTGGTCCGTTGGTCCTCAAGAAACAGAATCTGCGATCACCGTCCATCGCGAAGCTGAATACATTGCTGCTGGCTCGTGTTGTGCTCAATTGCTATGGATGAAGCAAACCTCAAGGACTACGGCATCAACGTGAAGAATGTGCCTCTCATCGTGACAATGAGAGTGCCATCAAGATTGCTCACAACCCAGCTTCAGCACTCAAGACAAAGCACATTCAAATTCGCCATCATTTTCTTCGTGATCATGTGTTGAAGGGCTTACATCTCCATCGAAAGCACGTGAAGATCAAGAACAGCTAGCTGATATCTTCACTAAGCCCTTGGATGAGAAGAGATTTAGCAAGTTGCGTGTGAGCTAAATATCTTAGAATCTTCGAACGTTCTTTGAAAAGGCACACATCCTAACACTTATGCAAAATTGATGACTTAGATGTGCAACACATGAAGAAACGCTTTTCTTCAATCAATGAAGAATAACACTCTAAGTGTGAAGAAATTAATGAAGAATTTGATTCTCGTAACCCTACGACAATTGTACGCTGTGTCTGAAATCATCATTCTTATACGGTGGGTCACGCCACCACCAAAGTTGAAAATCTTCAATTTGAGTTTTTCCTCGCTTTTGAAATTCTTCGCTTTTTCAAATTCTTTAGTTTTTCAAATTCTTCAAAATTCTTCAACTTTGCAAAATCTTCACTGCTTCCGCTGCCTTTCTTCATTGGCTATATATATATATGGGTTTATGTCCTCTACAAGATTCACTTATGGCTATTTCTTCAAGTCGCTTTTATGCTAAGTGAATGTGATCGACCCTTCCCTCTATGCTATACTCAACCCAATCCATTCACAAATTCTTCATGTGCGCTCTACTTTGAAACTCGCTCAAAATCTTCACCGTGTCCTTGATAAATGAAGAAATTGCAACGGAACTTTAAAACTAATCTTATTCAAACCTTCATTTTTACCATTAAACTGCTCCGCATCCCACGATGCATTACTTTATTCACCCACGATCGACACGATCTCCACTACACAAGACGTGGGTGACACATGTCGTGAGAAGGGAAGCGGTCAGGCATGTTCGTCCCTAAATCTTCGGCGATCCGCTTTTCACCGTGTCTATAAATACCCTCTCCCTTCCTCACTCTTTTACTCCGCCGACCTCTCTCTCCGCCGAGCTCCTCAAACCCTAGCGCCGCTTACTCCATCATCGCCGTGAGGAAAAGCTTCACCGCTTTGACCTCTTCGCCGACGATTGCTACGACCGTGGAAAATCTTCACTCCGCCGCCGTAGCTGATTTCCTCTCGCCAAGTTAGGGCGTGAAGATCTGAACGACTAACTTCCCAACTGTTCTTCTCAGTTCGTCGTGTTCTTCACTTCGGTAATTAAAAGTAACTTTTATTACTCGCTTTGATTCTCAAATCTTCTTCAAATTCTTCAAAGGTGTTTATTCTTCAAATCTTCACACATATGAACACCTCAAATCTCTTGATTCGCTTTCTAAGCAATGATTTTCTTCAAGATTCCTCAATTGTGTGGATCCTCGATCTATACAACTCGAACCTAAGACAAAGAACGCTTAGTGAAATTCTTCAAGGCTCATCCGTCAAAATCCTCAAAACTTGTTCTTTTGAAAACCTTCCGAGAACGATATGACCTCTCCAAATTCCTCGCACCTATACTCTGCTCACAGTACAAATGTCCGCCGCTGAATCCCTAGGTTCTCATCAACTTAACTCATTTGCAGCTGCTCTCGAAGAAAAACTGCACACTTCTTCGAGAACTCAATTGTTCAATTTCCTCAATCAAGAAAATGGCGACGGTAAGAAGCCACGTAAGGGAGGAAAGAAACCGAGGTTATGACAGCTTTTGAAATCCCCGAGGAAATATATGCTGACTATCGCACACCGGATGAAGAAAATAAAATCAACGCAAGGTGCGATTCGTAAGATTGAACGGAGATGGGCACGGAATGGAAGGAATACAGATATGTAACTCCTAAGTACATGAAGAAATTCGCCTAAATCCTCCATGCCCAAGAGCTCCTTTGGCACTGCCAAGTAGCTGATCCCACAAGCATCAAACGAGGTGAGGACTTTCCGATGAATGGGCTAAACGCCAAGCAAAATTGGCAAAGCAAGCAAAGGAGGCAAGAAGAAATTCAATGAGGATTCTGCCACTGCTATCGCCATGAGGTCTCGGTCAAACCGAGGAAATCAATGCAAAAGAAGCCTGCTAATAAGCCAAGTGTTTCATCATCTGCGCCTCACGCCAAGTTCCTCAAGAAGACCTTCCAAGCAAATTCTCACACCGCTGCTGCTCCACCAAAGTCCTCAACAGCTCCGCTAAAACCTTCAGCCTCGTGCACCTGCTACTTGTCAAAGGACCACTGGTTTTCAATTGCCTCGCATTTCGCAAGTTCCTCACCTGCTCCCATTTCTTCATCTCGCCCGACTCACCAAGACCAAAGCAACAATGGACGAGGTCCTCGCCTAGCCCAAGGAAGAAACAAGTTGTATTCCATGTGCCATCCGATGATGAGGCATCCGATGAAGAACTTGAAGAAATCATCGAGACCGCCAAGTAAGGGCCGCTAGAGCCAAAGGTACATCTGTACATCGCTATTGATCCAAGAAAGTCCTCGACTTTATTGATCTCTCGCACAATGATCCCAATACCCTCCGCTCGATCTTCATCTCGACACTGGTCAAAGTCATGCGCCGACTCACTTCATCGCTGAAGAAAATGGAAGTTTGAGAAGGCGAGGGAAATCAAGAAGGCTCAATACAGAAGGAGAAGTTCTCAAGAAAACGTTGTCAAGATGACACCGAGGAACTTCTCCAAATTCAAACTGAAATTCAAGACCTCAAAGAAAACTTCGATACCCACTATGCTGATTGGCAAGGAGCTAAGACCAGATTCGCAACCCGACGAAGAAATTCACAAGTGTTGCTGCCCCAAAGGCAACATGAATTCCTCAGTCGAGCCTCACCAGCCTCATCAAGAAAATGCCAAGATCACTGATGACATTCAGCCTGCTGAAGAAAATGTTGATTCCAGGGCTGATGATCCCATCCCACCATCGAAGAAATCTGCCAGGCACCCACTAGTGGTGCGCTCAAGAAATTGCTCAAGACAGGGAACTGCATCGCTTGCTCTCAAGAAACTGCACCAAATTCCTCAGCCCTCCCGCGCCAACTCCAACTCCAATTCTTCCATCCGCTCGATGTGAAGAAACCAAGGCTGCGAACGAGCTGCAGGAAGAAAAGGAAAGCATCAATCGCATCGATTCTTCGCTGCAAAGAAAATGAAGCCAATGACCAGCTCATTTGAAAACCCAATTGATGCTGTTCCAATTTCTCCATACCATCAAAGGAAGTTGTTCCTTTGGAGAAGACTATGAGATCCCAATCGGATCTCGATGAAGAACATCACCGCTGCTTCACGAGAAAATTGATGAAGAAATTGAAGTGGAAGCAATCCTTCAACCCCGCTTATTTCCTCATCGACTATGAAATTCCTCAAGTCGGTGCCGAGGAAATTGAAAATGAAGATGTGGATATTGATGCACCACTCCAGTGATAAATGATGACTTTGGGAAAGTCAGATCCCAATACTCCTCTCTTCACCCCGCTCCAACAAGTTCCTCATTCTCCTGCACAAACAGTCCAAATGGACTCAAGAAAATCAACCCACCGGTTCTCAGGCATGAAGAAATTCCAGCCACTAGTGCCGATGAAACTGCTGTCGCCGCTAATCCTCGATCGCACTGTTGAGGAACAAGGAATTCCTCAGTCAAGAACCTGAACTTGTGATTCCCGAGGTGGTGATGCAACTCATCGACACCCTCTCGCCCAAGCAAAAGAATCCGCTCTCAACCAAGCAAAAGTTCAAGGCTGAAGATTTCTTTGCCGAGCACGTGTTCTTCATCGAATATAATCCATATGATTCTCGCTCGATTAGGAAGAGGCGCTCGACTGCCACCAAGCCAACTTCTATTCCTCGCTTTTCAACAAGGATAAAATCTTCGATCATGCTCATATTCCTCATGTGGATATGGAGTCGCTGCTGTGCTTTGAGCCACCCTCGTTGTTCTTCACGACGCAGACTTCTAAACTTCTGACCGATATTTGTGATTGGAATGAAGAGCTAATTCTTCAGTTCTATGCAACCCCGCACATCACCGAGACGTCAAGACGTGAATTCATGGGTCTTAGATTGATGACCGAAAACACTCACTACAAGGCACTAGAAGTGAATTGCTTCGCGCCCTACCACTCAGCCCTCCGCTTGATGGTGCACGTCCGATCACGAAGAAAAGAACTTTCAAATCACTATATGCAAGTGCCGATGAAGCCTTTGAAGCCAAGGCAGGCCCTAAGAACCAAATTCTCGTCAAGGAATTATTATATGTGCCTCGACAGTCTATCAAATTTTGACGAAGACTATGAGTCCTATCAAAGGCCACGACTTAATGATGAAGAAGTCGCTGGCATCATGAAGAATATGCTTTTCAACATCATCCATGGCGCTCCCACAATTTCCATGATTTCTTCATGAGGACTCGCTAACATTGCCATGTCACCTTTTGAGTCAAGCCTTATGCGCCTTTGGATTATGAGATTCATCAGTCAAGGTCTTCACTAAATTACAAGGCTGATACTTTGAACCATTGCAGCTACTTGCCTCGATTGAAGTCCTCAAACGGACAATTACCTCACCGATGACAAGGGCAAGGCTATCGCTGTGATAGATGAAGGCATTCGCCCATTGATGGACAGCCAAAGCAGCATCCTACTCCACCAATGATGACTCGCCACACATGACTCAGCCGCAAATACCTCACCAAGCAAAGTCCTCAAGCTATCAGACCTGTGGTGATGATCGATCGTGAATTACTCCTCGCCTTCATCAAGGTTGATCGCAATCATAAGTGGGTCAAGCGCCGCTTGGTACTCTTCTTTACAACATGACCTCAACACACAATGCAAAGAAGAAAACCACTACTACCTTCATGAAACCTTCAAGCGCACTGGCTGTTCTTTCACATGTCTACAATGAAGAAGAACTGACTTCAATGGGACTCAAGGAAGAATTTGACTGGTCTGCACCTCCTCCAAGAAATTCAAGAAGGTCAAAGTTCCTTCCTTGGTGGCTAGCTCCTATTCTTCATCTCGCGACATCGATGAAAATGAAGATTTGGAAGATACCGCTGCTGGTCCTACTTCAACAAACAACCCCGGCTAATGTCAAGGCCCGCCTTCAACTTGAAATTCTTCAAGAGCGTTAGTCCTCGCTTTGATCCTTTTGGTCATTTGATGACAAAGGGGAGAAATTTGAGTTAGTCTTCAAGCCGGTCTAGTTTTTGTCTATATACAGTATTTTATTAAGTTACAACTCTCGCTCTTCCTCAAACCGCTTATTGGATCGAGTTGTAATCTTAAACCCGATGGTGCTTTGATACTTTTGATGCATTATGCTCTTGCTCTATGCTCGATTATGTAGTTATGCTCGATTCTCGTGAGCTCCTTGAAAATCTTCATAGCAAATCAATTTGGCCTTTGGGCTCGATACTTTTGATGCTATATTGCATAACATCAAGCACCATATTTCATCATGCATTTCAAATTCTTCATATTATATGTTAAATGCGTATGAATTACAAGATATAGGGGAGATCTCCATGATTCAATTCTTCAAATGTGCATTGCCTCAAAAGCAAATTCTCACTATGCACATCTTCGTGGGGAGTTCTTCTATATCTTGCAATCAAATTCCTCATTATCAGTATTTACACTTCATATGTTTATCCTCGTTGAAAACTTAACCTATATTGTCATCAATCACCAAAAGGGGAGATTGTAAGTGCATCTAGTGCCCTTAGTGATTTTGGTGTATTGAAGACTTATAGGTTAAGTAACTAATGCGCTTGTGAGTGTACACAGGTCTATAAGTCTATGAGGAGTTTGATATTTACAGAGAAAGTCGAATTCTAAAAATGAAGTTCTTCAACTCAAGACTTTGATATTCAAGACTTTCTCAAGACTTTGAAAGTGAAGAAATTGGTGTGACCTTGAAGACTTGGTATTCATTTGAGGAACATGAAGCGTGAAGACTTTTGTTTTCGTAGTTTCATTTTCTTTCTTGAGTCATAGGAAACACTGCATCGTTAAAGGGGGTCGAGGAAATACTAAGGAAAATTTCCATTTGATGCTCAACTCAAAATCCTACACCTACCAAACCCTTCGAGTGAAGCCTTTGAAATCTCATACAGCTTCACCAAATTCTTTTAGGATGTAGACGAAGCTCTTCCGTCACCGAGGAATTTGTTCGACCGAGGAGTTAGGAATTCGCCAAAGGCGGATTGCCTACACAAAGGAGGAACATGATAGCCCCGAGGAATTTGATGTTCAAATTTCCGATCGCTGTCGTGTCAAGCGCCACCTGTCCCAAAATATCTTATCCACCTAACGGTCATATCATTGAAGGGCATTTATGTCTTATCATGTCGGGCTGCTCCCTAGGCTATAAATAGCCGCCTCACAACCACTAGTTGGTTGGCTGCTCCGAGAGAACTTGACACTTGTCATTTGAGAGCAACCCATCCTCCGAGGACTTTGAGCGAAAATCATCAAGTGAGGAAAACCCAAAACCAAACCCCAATAAACCCAAAGTGATTGAGCATCATCAAGAAATTGATCCTGCGTGGATCCGACGCTTGTTACCTTTGAAGACTGTGCTTCTTCCAGACGGTTAGGCGCCAAGGTCTAGAGCATCCAAGAGGAATTGTGGATCGCCGAGTGACCAAGTATGTGAAGGTTTGGAAGTCGCTCAAGACTTACCACGAGTGATTGGACGAGGTCTGCGTGACCTTAGTTCAAGGAGAATACGGTGAGGACTTGGTGTCCCGAGCTGCGTGCTCAGCGATCGGGTGTCCGGACTGTGTCCTCGAGTTTAAATACTCACCGCCCAACCAGACGCATAACCGAGACAAAGCAGCTTGAACTGGTCTACCAAATCATTGTCTTCACCAACCTAACTGGTTCTATTTCCTCAACCCTTTCATTTCCTCATTACTGTGTTGAGTGTTTGTTCATATCTCGTGTTTGAAGACTTTGATCAAGACTTTCTCAATTTCCTCGCCCAATTTCTTCACTGCTTTGTCTTCATCTTGTGTTATCCTCGTGATTACGCTTTCTGTACTCTGTGATTGTCTTCATTTCATCATGATGACAATGCTTGTAATCTGTTATGCTTACTTCTGAGTACTTATTCCGCTGCAAGTAGTTCTTCGCTAAGGATTTTCCTCACCGGCAAATTCCTCCGTGAAGAATTCATAAAAATCGCCTATTCACCCCCCCTCTAGTCGATATAACACACTTTCATATGGATATCTCAAAAGGTGTGTACAGCAAGGATGATTGTGGCACAATAACAAACAAATACACAAATAATACAAGACGCTCCAAGAAAAACACATATCATGTGGTGAATGAAAATATAGCTCCAAGTAAAATTACCGATGGAAGTAGACGAAAGAGGGGATGC
The DNA here is from genome assembly GCA_021605205.1 of Aegilops longissima. Classification (NCBI taxonomy): domain Eukaryota; kingdom Viridiplantae; phylum Streptophyta; class Magnoliopsida; order Poales; family Poaceae; genus Aegilops; species Aegilops longissima. The sequence goes on from CM038682.1 coordinate 288,862,938, forward strand.
CTTCTGGGGCATCCCCAAGCTTTGACTTTTTGGTGTCTTTGGATTATCTTGGGGGTTCCATGGGCATCCCCAAGCTTAGGCTCTTTCCACTCCTTGTTCCATAATCCATCAAAAGATTTCACCCAAAACTTGAAAACTTCACAACACAAAACTCAATAGAAATCTCGTGAGCTCCGTTAGAGAAAGAAAACAAAAGACCACTTCAAGGTACTGTAATGAACTCATTATTTATTTATATTGGTGTTAAATCTGCTGTATTCCAACTTCTCTATGGATTATAACTATTTTACTAGCCATAGATTCATCAAAATAAGCAAACAACACACGAAAAATAGAATCTGTCAAAAACAGAACAGTCTGTAGTAATCTGTAACTAACGCAAACTTCTGGAACTAAAAAAAATCTTCCAAAATAGGAAGACCTAGAAAATTTGTTTATTGATCAGCATCAATTTGAATCAGTATTTTATCACGTTCTGGTGATTTTTAACAATTCGGGCACTGAGCGCAAAGTTTCTGGAAATTACAGCAAGATCAAATAACTATCATCCAAGAAGATCCTATAGGTCTAACTTGGCACAAACACTAATTAAAACACAAAACCACATCCAAACAGAAGGTGGATGGATTATTTATTCCTAAACAGAAACAAAAACAAAAAAAACTAAAAATAAAATTGGGTTGCCTCCCAACAAGCGCTATCGCTTAACGCCCCTAGCTAGGCATAAAAGCGAGGATAGATCTAGGTATTGCCATCTTTGGTAGGCAATCCATAAGTGGCTCTCATGATAGTTTCATATGGCAATTTTATTTTGTTTCTAGGAAAGTGTTCCATGCCATTTTTTAATGGAAATTGAAATCTAATATTCCCTTCCTTCATATCAATAATCGCACCAACCGTTCTAAGGAAAGGTCTACCAAGAATAATAGAGCAAGAAGGATTGCAATCTATATCAAGAACGATAAAATCTACGGGCACATAATTCCTATTTGCAACAATAAGAACATCATTAATTCTTCCCATAGGTTTCTTAATAGTGGAATCCGCAAGATGCAAGTTTAGAGAGCAATCATCAAAATCACGGAAATCTAGCAAATCACACAAAGTTTTGGGAATAGTGGAGACACTAGCACCCAAATCACACAAAGCATAGAACTCATGATCTTTAATTTTAATTTTAATAGTTGGTTCCTACTCATCATAGAGTTTTCTAGGGATAGAAACTTTCAACTCAAGTTTTTCTTCATAAGATTGCATCAAGGCATCAACAATATGTTCGGTAAAGGCTTTATTTTGACTATAAGCATGAGGAGAATTTAGCACAGATTGCAACAAGGAAATACAATCAATTAAAGAGCAACTTTCATAATTAAATTCCTTGAAATCCAATATAGTGGGTTTAGCAACATCTAGGGTTTTATTTCTTTCAATCCCACTTTTATCAATTTCATCATCAAGATCTAAATACTCTGAATTTTTGGAATGCCTTCTAGGTAAAGGAAGATCATATTCAGTTTCATCAAGATTCATATTGCAAAACAAAGATTTGATAGGGGACACATCAATAACTTTTAGATCTTCATCTTGATTTTCATAGGAATTGGAAGAACACGCTTTACTAAAGGCATCTTTTGTAGCACGCATCCTAGCGGTTCTTTCCTTGCACTCATCAATGGAAATTCTCATGGCTTTGAGAGACTCATTGATATCATGCTTAGGAGGAATAGATCTAAGCTTTAAAGAATCAACCTCAAGAGAAATTCTATCAACGTTCCTAGCCAAATAATCAATTTTATGCAATTTCTCTTCAAGCAAAGCATTAAAATTCTTTTGTGAATTCATAAACTCTTTAACACTACTCTCAAATTCAGAGGGCATCTTATTAAAATTTCCATAAGAGTTGTTGTAGGAATTTCCATAATTATTAGAAGGATTACTAGGATAAGGCCTAGGATTAAAATTCCCTCTATATGCGTTGTTACCAAAATTATTCCTACCAACAAAATTCACATCCATAGATTCATTATTATTCTCAATCAAAGTAGAAAAAGGCATATCATTAGGATCAGAAGAAACACTCTTAGTAGCAAATAATTTCATAAGTTTATCCATCTTTCCAGTCAAAACATTGATTTCTTCTATCGCATCCACTTTTTTGTTAGTGGATCTTTCAGTGTGCCATTGAGAATAATTAACCATAATATTATCTAGGAGTTTAGTAGCATCTCCTAAAGTGATTTCCATAAAAGTGCCTCCCGCGGCCGAATCTAAAAGATTTCTAGAGGCAAAATTCAATCCGACATAATTTTTTTGTATAATCATCCACAAGTTCAAACCATGAGCAGGGCAATTACGTATCATTAATTTCATTCTCTCCCAAGCTTGTGCAACATGTTCATGATCAAGTTGCTTAAAATTCATAATGTCGTTTCTAAGAGAGATGATCTTAGCGGGAGGAAAATACTTAGAGATAAAAGCATCTTTGCACTTGTTCCAAGAATCAATACTATTTTTAGGCTAAGACGAAAACCAAGCTTTAGCACGATCTCGGTTTAAAAGGAAATAGCTTCAATTTAACAATGTCATTATCGACATCTTTCTTCTTTTGCATATCACATAAATCAACGGTTATTTAGATGAGTAGCGCATCTTCACTAGGAAGGCCGCGAATTGATATTTCATAACAAGATTCAACAAAGCAGTATTGATTTCACAAGATTCAGTATTGGCAAGAGGAGCAATCAGAGTGCTAAGGAAATCATTATTATTGGTATTGGTGAAGTCACACAATTTGGTAGTATCTTGAGCCATCGCGACAAACAAGCAATCCAACACACGAGCAAACAAAAGGCAAGCGACAGAAAGGCAAATGAAAAAAGAGAAGGAGATTGGGAGAGAGAGGGCAAATAAAACGGCAAGGGTGAAGTGGGGAAGAGGAAAACGAGAGGCAAATGGCAACTAATGTAATGCGAGAGGTAGGGATTGTGATGGGTACTTGGTATGTTGACTTTTGCGTAGACTCCCCGGCAACGACGCCAGAAATTCTTCTTGCTACCTCTTGAGCACTGCGTTAGATTTCCCCGAAGTGGAGAGGATGATGCAGCAAAGTAGCGTAAGTATTTCCCTCAGTTTTTGAGAACCAAGGTATCAATCCAGTAGGAGGCCACACGCAACTCCCTCGTACCTACACAAAAACAATAGCTCAACACAACCAACGCGATTAGGGGTTGTCAATCCCTTCACGGTCACTTACGAGAGTGAGACCTGATAGAGATGATAGATAATATTTTTGGTATTTTTGATATAGAGATGCAAAGTAAAAAGTAAAAGGCAAAGTAAAAAGCAAAGCAATAATAAAGTGATGGAGATTGATATGATGAGAATAGACCCGGGGGCCATAGGTTTCACTAGTGGCTTCTCTCAAGAGCATAAGTATTCATCGATCTCAACAAACACACCGCAAAAAGAAGATTACATCGAATAGATCTCCACGAGAGAGGGGGAGAACATTGTATTGAGATCCAAAAGAGAGAAGAAGCCATCTAGCTAATAACTATGGACCCAAGGTCTGAGGTAAACTACTCACATTTCATCGGAGGGGCTATGATGATGTAGAAGCCCTTCAGATGACGGCCCTCTCCATGGAGCTCCTAACAGTGCCCCAAGATGGGATCTCGTGGATACGTAAAGTTGCGGCGGTGGAATTAGGTTTTGGCCCAGATTCGATCGCTTGGGGGTACGAGGTATATATAGGAGGAAGGAGTACGCCGGTGGAGCAACAGGGGCCCATGAGGCGGGGGTGCACCTTAGGGGGCGCCCCACCGTGACCGCCTTTTACTTCTTGAATAGGGTCCAAGTCTCCGGATCACGCTCGTGAGAAAATCACGCTCCCGGGTTTCATTCCGCTTGGACTCGCTTGATATTTCGCTTTTTCAAACACTCAAATAGGCAAAAAAACAGCACTTCGGGTTGGGCCTCCGTTAATAGGTTAGTCCCAAAAATAATATAAAAGTGGAAAATAAAGCCCAATATAGTCCAAAACAGCAGATAATATAGCATGGAGCAATAAAATTATAGATACGTTGGAGACGATCGTATACGCTCAAGTCCAGATTCCCGGCTGATCAGGACGCCTGAGACGACGGTCAAGCGATCGATGATCAAGCTCGCACTAATGTCACCTTCATGTTCCATTGCCGATCGATCGCTTCTCAGATCACCGCTCGACTTCGCCATACCGATACAACTCCAAATTTCAGATCCGCGGTTGCTTTGATTGCTCGCTTCCAACACTTTTCACCGCATATCAAACTCCGCAGACGATCCACCAGTTGCTGCAAAGGAAGCTCTTCTTCAGTTGAATCTGGTGATGGGACAGATGAAAATGGTGCATGAGGCTAGTCAGGTAGCCTTCAACATCGGAGCTGCTCTGCAAGCCAATGTCCAGGTTAGTTGACTTTCCGATCGACCGTATCTCTTGTCTGATCACCCAATGGGGTGTGGCTGTTTTGATGTTGTATGTCTCTTTGAGTCGATTCAACCTAAATCTTTGCATTATGGGGGCACGCTGAGTGCACCCACTGTTTGTAGTCCCCGAGACCATAGGTGACTGCGGGCAGTCGACTATGGTCTGAGAATAGAAACATCTTTTTTTTGGCGACTCGAGCTGGGCAGACCACGACGAGTGGAATCGAAACCAGTGGGGGCACGCTGAGTGCACCCACTGGGTGTAGTCCCCGAGACCATAGGTGACTGCGGGCAGTCGACTGTGGTCTGAGAACATACTTCTTCTTTTTTTTTTGCAAAATCAGTGGGGGCACGCTAAGTGCACCCACTGGGTGTAGTCCTTGAGACTGCCATTGAATGTTTGATTCTGTGGTAGTCTTAGAGTAGCTAACATTGTGATGTCTTTTTATATCTGTCTACTGATACGGCTTGTGATTGCAGAAATCTTGTGATCTTGGGGCTCAGCTTTCTGCAATGAACAAGCAGCAAATCATCCTCAACCTTGATCTTGAATTGGCCAAGAAGAATCTCAAGAGTGCTCGTGACGAAGTAGCTGCCATGGGAGGTAATCAATCGCCGATCGCTTATCCCATCGCCGCACTTTTCCTTTCCATTTTTGAATCGAGTGACTCCACCGAGTAGATGTATGTAGTGAAACCGCCAACCCAAGCCCGTCTCAAGAATGTTATTTCTTTAGAGAAATGAAGCAGGCTTTGGAGAAGAAGGATCTGGATCTAGCTGCAGATGTATGAGGCGCGAGAAGACATCGCTTGCTGACAAGAAGCTTGCTTCAGTCGGCAAGTTAGAAGAAGAAAACTCCAAGTTGAAGACTGCTGTTTCTGACGCCAGGTCGAGCGACTGAAGAAGGACAAGGTGAAATTGACCAACGAACTTGGAAGCCTCAAGGCCAAGAATGGCGAGCTAGAGTCTTATCTGGGCCAACTTGCTACGAAGTTGGCTTGAAACTTGAAGGTACTGACTAATCTGTCTTATTTCTGTCGACTGACAAATCTAATTGTACCGTCGACTCATCATTCACTCGACTGTGCAGAATTTTGCCAAGACTTTGAAGCGGAAACTGGGCGGGTTGAGATTGGTCTTGATCTCATCAACTGCCCAGTTAAGGATGATGTTGCGATGAACGTGATGCGGTTAGAGTCTCGTATGGACATCGCGGTTGCTTATCTGGCCCGTCTGAAAGCTGCAATGACTCAAGTTGAGGCAGAACTTTGGCCTCAAAGCGAATCGTCTCAAGATCTCGAGTCCTCGATGGCTCGATCAATCAAATCCTCGAGCGCTGCGGAAAGAATGGAAGAAGTCATCCGCCGCTGTGGTGCCGACGCCGCCTGCCTCTCGTCCGAGTGCATCCGCAAGGATGTCAAAGAAGACAAGTCATGGAGCTCAAGGTTGCTAACACGAAGAGGCACACTTTCCAGTTTTTCATGGACACCTTCCTTGCACGCCACTCAGACAGTGCATAACATCGACCTTGATAGTTTCGCTACCCAGCCAGCCCTTCTCCTCGATGTGATCGAAAACATTAAGCTTCAACTTTATTTGCCTCGAATGCCGAGTGATTGTGTAACCGCTAAACTTCTTCGGCTTGATGCTCAATACTTTTGGTCCGTCGTCCGAACCTTAGGATTTATCCCAACATGGTTTATTTCCGAATATGCTTGCGCTTGCCTTCGAAAGTGGAATTTGTTCTTCACTCGTAATAATCTTTGTGTTTGAGATGCAGCTCGAGGTAGTAATTTCAATCGACTCATGCTTTCATCGTTTTGCAGGTAGGGATGGGGCGCGATTGCAATCCGACCTGCACTCGTCAGTCTTGCAGATGGGGATGGAGCGACATTGTATTTGTGGCGAGTTCAAGGAGAAGGTTGCAATGACCTGCACTCTCGTCAGTTCTTATGGATTGGGATGGAGCGACATTGTATTTGTGGCGAGTTCAAGAGAAGGTTGTAGTCGACCTGCACCTCATCGTTTTATGGATAGGATGGAGCACACATTGTATTTGTGGCGAGTTCAAGGAGAAGGTTGCAATGACCAGACCTCATCGCCCTTATGGACAGGGATGGGCTTCACTTAGGCAAGTACTTTGACTGCAGCTAAGCCCCGAGTGGGAGGATAGCTCACCACTGCAGGATTTTTCAAACTTAGGTGAGTACTTGACTGCAGCTAAGCCCCGAGTGGGAGGATCGCTCTCCACTTGGTAGGATTTTAAAACTTAGGCGAGTACTTGACTGCAGCTTAAGCCCCGAGTGGGAGGATCGCCTCCACTCGGTAGGATTTTTCAAACTTAGGCGAGTACTTGACTGCAGCAAGCCCCGAGTGGGAGGATCGCTCTCACTCGGTAGGATTTTTCAAACTTAGGCGAGTACTTGACTGCAGCTAAGCCCCGAGTGGGAGGATCGCCTCCACTCTGTAGGATTTTTAAACTTAGGCAAGCACTGGACTGCAGCTTAAGCCTCCGAGTGGGAGGATTGCTTCCACTGGTAGGATTTTTAAACTTAGGCTAGTACACGGACTGCAGCTAAGCCTCCGAGTGGGAGGATTGCTCTCCACTCGGTAGGATTTTTTAAACTTAGGCGAGCACTTGGACAGCAGCTAGGCCCCCGAATGGGAGGCTTGCTCACCACTCGGTAGGATTTTTTAAACTTACGCGAGTACTTGGACTGCAGCTAAGCCCCCGAGTGGGAGGCTTGCTCACCACTCGGTAGGATTTTTTAAACTTAGGCGAGTACTTGGACTGCAGCTAAGCCCCGAGTGGGAGGCTTGCTCACCACTGTAGGATTTTTAAACTTAGGCTAAACGGATTCAGCAGCTAAGCCCCGAGTGAGAGGCTTGCTCACCACTGTTGGAATTTTCAAACTTAGGCAGTACTCTGGACTGCAGTTAAGCCCCGAGTGGGAGGCTTGCTCACCACTCAGAGGATTTTTAAACTTAGGCTAGTACTTGACTGTCAGAAGCCCCGAGTGGGAGGCTTGCTCACCACTCGGTAGGATTTTTTAAACTTAGGCGAGTACTTGGACTGCAGCTAAGCCCCCGAGTGAGAGGCTTGCTCACCACTCGGTAGGATTTTTTAAACTTAGGTGAAACGGATTCGCAGCTAAGCTTCCGAGTTAGAGGCTTGCTCACCACTCGATATGATTTTTTAAACTTAGGCGAGTACTTGGACTGCAGCTAAGCCCCCGAGTGGGAGGCTTGCTCACCACTCGGTAGGATTTTTTAAACTTAGGCGAACCGGATTCGTAGCTAAGCCCCTGAGTGAGAGGCTTGCTCACCACTCGGTAGGATTTTTTAAACTTAGGCAAAACGGATTCGCAGCTAAGTCCCCGAGTGAGAGGCTTGCTCACCACTCGGTAGGATTTTTGAACTTAGGCGAAACGGATTCGCAGCTAAGTCACCCACTGGGGGATTTCAGACCTAAATAAAAGCGACGACAATTATTTAGGAAAATTACAAAGCTCTTATTTTTTATAAATAAACTACAAAGGTATTTCTTATTACATCTCATCCGAGTGAGTACTTAAGTATAAAAGGGGCGGAGCAGATCCGCGTCCCAAGGTCGTGGCTCGTCTTTCTGATGCTCGACATTGTAAAGATGGTATGCTCCATTGTGGAGAACTCTGGTGATAATGAAGGGACCTTCCCAAGCAGGCGAGCTTGTGTGGCTTCTGTTGATCCACTCGAAGAACCAAGTCCCCCTCTTGAAAGGCTCGACCCTTCACGTTTCTGGCGTGAAATCGACGCAAGTCTTGCTGATAAATGGTCGATCGGATCAAGGCCATCTCTCTCTCCTCCTATAAGAGATCGACCGAATCCTGCCGGGCTTGTTCTGCTTCCTCTTCGGAGAAGAGCTCGACTCGGGGTGCGTTGTGGAGCAGCTCACTTGGCAGAACAGCTTTGGCTCCATAGACCAAAAATAAAAGAGTTCGTCCAGTCGACCGATTGGGAGTTGTCCTCAAACCCCAAAGCACTGATGGAAGTTCATCGACCCAGGCGCCTGCTGTGTGTTTGAGATCATGCATCAGTCGGGGGTTTCAGTCCCTTGAGAATTAGCCCATTCGCCCTTTCTGCTTGTCCATTCGACTGCGAGTGAGCGACTGAAGCATAGTCGACTTGTGTGCCTTGAGAAGCGCAGAAAGCTCTAAACTCCTCAGAATCGAAGTTTGACCTGTTGTCAGTGATGATGCTGTGTGGAACTCCATATCTAAATGTCAATTCTCTGATGAAGCTGACAACGGTGCTGGCTTCAAGATTCTTGATCAGTTTAGCTTCAATCCATTTGGTAAACTTGTCGACTGCCACCAGCACATGAGTGAAGCCGCTTCTACCAGTTCTCAGTGGTCCAATCATATCCAATCCCCAAACAGCAAAGGGCCAGACGAGGGGAATGGTCTTCAGGGCTGATGCTGGCTTGTGAGACATATCAGAGTAAAACTGGCAGCCTTCACATCTATCGACTATGTCTTTCACCATCTCATTTGCTCGTGGCCAATAAAACCCGGCTTGGTATGCTTTAGCCACTATGGCCCGAGAGGACGCATGGTGGCCACAGGTCCCCGAGTGGATGTCATTGAGGATCATTCGACCTTCTTCTGGCGTTATGCATTTCTGACCGACTCCATTCGCACTTTCTCTGAACAACTGTCCCTTTATCACCGTAAAGGCTTTGGATTGACGGACAATCTATCGAGCCTCTTCTTCATCCTCTGGGAGTTCCTTCCTAAGGATGTACGCGATGTAAGGTACTGTAAGTCGGGAGTGATGACCAGAACCTCCATGATTAGGTCGACCACAGCTGGGATCTTGACTTCACCGGATCTGTGGCGCCTTAGGTTGCGGGAGCTCTTTGTAAAAGGATCTTCTTGAATCGACGGTGTGAATGTGTTCCGTAAACACATTGCTGGGAATGGCTTCTCTCTTGAACCTATCTTCGCCAAATCATCGGCTGCTTGATTTTTCAATGGGGTATATGATGGAGCTCTAACCCTCAAACTTCTTTTCCAACTTTCTCACCGCATTGCAGAGCTACCATGGCTGGGCTTCGACGCCCCACTCTTTCATCACTTGATTGACCACCAAATCTGAGTCGCCATAGACCATGAGGCGACGGACGCCGAGTGAAATGGCCATGTGCAACCCATATAAGAGTGCTTCATATTCTTCTTCGTTATTGGAGGAATCAAAGTGAATATGGAGTACGTATCTGAGCTTGCCTCCTCGGGGGATACCAGTACTACCCCGGCACCAGAACCATTCAGCATCTTGGAACCATCAAAGAACATGGTCTAGTGCTCCGAGTGAACTTGAGTCGACAATTGCTGTTCGATCCACTCGGCGAGGAAATCAGCTATTGCTTGGGACTTGATAGCTTTCTTTGCCTCAAACTTGATATCTAAGGGAAGGAGTTCAATCGCCCATTTTGCCACTCGACCAGCTTGCATCTCTCACAGTGTAATCTCTCGACAATGGAGCGTCACGACGATCGTAATAGAGTGGTCGAGAAATAGTGTGCAACCTTCTTCGTGGTCATGTAAATCCCATAAACAAGCTTCGATAGTGCGGATATCTCTGCTTCGACGGAGTCGAACTTCGTAAACATAATAAACCGGAGCTGAACTTTATAGGATTTTCCTCTTCTTCCAAATTTCGACCGTAGTAATCGATCGACGACTTGTCCAAAGGATCGCTATATAAAGCAGTAAAGGCTCTTTTCTCGATTGGGGCAGCAAGCACCGGCTGGGTGGAAAGCAGGGCTTTTAGCTCGCAAATGCTGCATCGCCTTCGGAGTCCACTGAACTTATCTCGACTTCTTCATCACCGGTAGAGAGGCGCTCCTTCTCACCGAGTCCGAAATGAATCGACTTAGGGCGCCAAACAACCAATAAGCTTCTAGACATCATGTACACGCATTGTATGCTTCATCGGAGTATGGCACCAACTTTCTCGGTTAGCCCGATCCTCATTCGAAATGAGAAAACCGAATAACTTTCCTCTTGGAACTCCGAATGTGCACTTTGATGGATTAAGCTTGATATCATACCTTCTGAGGTTGGCAAAGGTTTCAGCAAGGTCAGCCAGTAGGTCGGAACCTTTACGTGACTTGACCACAATGTCATCCATGTATGCTTCCACATTCCGACTGATTTGAGTGAGTAAACACTTTTGAATCATCCGCATGAATGTGGCTCTAGCGTTCTTCAGACTGAATGGCATAGTGACATAACAGAAGCACCCAAATGGGGTGATGTAAGCTGTTTTAATTTCATCGGGTCCATACAGACGAATCTGATGGTACCCGGAATAGGCGTCCAAAAAGGATAAACGCTCACACCCTGCAGTCGAATCGACAATTTGATCGATGCGGGGGAGAGGAAAGTGATCCTTCGGGCAGGCCCGATTGATATGCTTGAAGTCGATGCACATGGGAAGTGAATCGTCCTTCTTAGGGACCATGACAACATTAGCTAACCACACGGAGTGGTAAATCTCTCAAATAAACTCAGCTGCCAGGAGCCGAGCCACTTCTTCACCGATTGCTTTTCTCTTCTCTATGGCGGACCGTCGAAGATGTTCCTTGACCGGTTTTACCTTTGGGTCGACTTGCAGACGATGCTCACCAGCCCCTCGGGAACACCGCATGTCGGTTTCCATGCAAAGATGTCCTGTGTCTCACGGAGGAACCGGAGGAGCGCTTTCTTCCTATTTGGAGTCGAGTGTTGTTGAAATGTGGGTCGGAGTAGCATTGGGATCACCGGTGGATATGAATCAGTTTCGCTTTCACCGACGGCTGAAATGTGAATCTGCTGGTGTGCTTTAGCTCGCAGCAAATCACTCGGATCTGCATTTTCTCGATACTCCGCAATTTCCACTACTGCCATCTACGCATCGGTGATCTTCGAGCCCTTCTGGAAGCACTCTTCTGCCTTCTTTCGATTGCCAATAATAGTGATCACACCTTTCAGACCAGGCATCTTCAATTTGAGGCACACATAGCATGGTCGAGCCATGAAACGTGCATAAGCCGGCCTGCCCAGAATAGCGTGATAAGCACTCTGGAAATCCACAACTTCAAATGTCAACTTTTCTTTGCGGTAATTTTGGAATCACCGAAACCACGCCAAGAGCAATCTGCCGAGTGATTCAGCCTTCTTGCCCGAATGACTCCATGGGAACTCATATCGCTTTCATCGAGTCCGACATCGAAATGCCCATCCCTTTCAAAGGTCTCTCAGATACGTAATATTCAGCCATCGCCACCATCCATCAAAACTTCAGCCACCGAAAGTGCCTTTGACAACTGGAACGACAACCAAAGCTTGCCTCCCAGGGGTGGCTATGTGCGTCGGGTGATCGGACTGGTCGAATGTGATGGCAGTCTGAGACCATTTCAAATAACTAGGTGTCGTCGGAGCGACCATATTCACTTCCCTGTTGATAACTTTCAGTCGACTCTTGCTCTCAACATCAGCAAAAATCATCAGAGTGGAATTGACGTGAGGGTAACCATCATCACTCTCCTCCTTTTCCTCAACCTTGTCTGACTCTTTTTCCTTGTCTTTGGGTTGTTTCTCTTGGAACTGCTGGATGAGGAGTCGACACTGCCGAGTGGTATGCTTCGGGTAAATGATTTTACCCTCTTCATCTTTCTTTGGGTGGATGTGGCATGGCAAATCCAGCACATCATTTCCATCTTGATCTTTTATTTTCTTAGGGTTCCATGGCCCTTGGGCTTCCCTTGATTTTCCTTGAGTCACGGCTAAGGTTTCTCCAGAGCAGCTGGTTCGCTTTGCGCTTCGCTTCCGACCGAGTTTCCTCCGATTACATGGGCGATCGATTTGTGCTTGCCACCCGAGCCGATCCTCTTCTTCACCATTAGCATACTTGGTGGAAATTCCATCATTCGACTCGTAGACATGTCTTCGGGTCCCACCAAACTTCAGATTCAACTCTCAGATTTGACACCTTCCTTGAAGGCACAAACCGCTTGGTGATCGACACGCTCTCCATCTGTGATGCAAGCAGATCCATCTCGATATAATCCTCAAAGTTTCATTTGTATTCTCGCACACAAGATTGCAGCTCACAACCCCGCTGGTCGCTTGCATGTTCCTTCAAACGTTATGACAAACACTGGCAAGATCTTCCCAAGTATAAATGCTGCTGGTGCTAATTGATTCAGCCATGCTCGCCGAGCCTCCAACATCGTGAGGCAAGTGTTTCATGGCTACTTCATCATTGCCGCCAATCTGAAAAGCCACCGGTAGTCCTCGCCAAGTATCGTGCTTGACTCACCAGTGAACTTATCGACTCCACCGCCAACCTAAAGTTGGGAGGAATCACCGCTGCCCGATGGCTCACCAAGCACTCGACCGAGACGCACTCGCTGCCAGGGTACATCTCTGCTATGACCTTCCCGGTGATCTCTATTCCCGCCGACTAAACCCCGAACGAGAATGGATCTCAGATCAAAGCCTGGTTCCTAGGGTCAACTAGAACTTTCGCCCAACACCGTGAGGGCGCTCATCATCCCGTTGCCGAGGCACGATGATCCACCCTTGGGGAGGTGTGGCACCGACGACCATCATCACGACGAGTCGGTGATCATACCGCCACGGTTTATGTACTGATCACACCGGTCGCCACGTCCCTCACGCCTCGGGGGCGATCTTGGGCTGTGAGTCGACTGAACTATATCTGCAACAACGGACCTGCTATAGATCCTATTCCGCGACTGCGACACAGCTGTATTCTACTCTCCCGCTGCCTGCAGTAAAGCTCGATCCGATTAGACCTCCGCCACCGACCGAGGGCTGAATTGACTCGCTTTCAAGCTACAGCTGTAAGATTTTGGATCGGAGTTCGATATACCTGAGTCGGAGGTGGAAAGAGTCGACGCCGATCGGATTCGAACCCGTTGTCGCAAGACGCCGCCGAGTACTCGCTGGAGGTTTTCCAGCTTGAGTGCGCCAGCCAGTTGGCTGCGCTGGCCCTCCAAGGCCCGGCCTCGGAGTTTCTCCAACAATAGGAGTCTGGCGCATCCATGTTCCGCGGCGAAGTTCTTCCCCACTGTGGAAGAGAGGGGCTCGGGAGGTACTCCTCATGGGCATGCGACGGATCGCTTCCGCCGCCGCCACCGCCGGGCGCAGGGAAGCCGGAGGATCGCGAGGTCCATCAACCATCGATCTTCGCCGCCGGATCATCGCTGTCGCACTCGGATGCGTCATGAGCCGCCGAACAGGTCAGAGAGATTCGGCGGGCTCGATCGCCGCGATTTGGGGGGTGGCCGACTGGCGAGCCACCGCGTGCCTTACCCACCGCTGAAGACTTGACCGACCGGAGCGCTTGCGCCGGCGGGCGACAGGGCGGGAGGACGCCACAGGAGCCGACCAATACTGGGTCGATGGCTGCCGCAGGAGGACGTCGCAGACGCACGCGCGAAAGTGCGTTGCCCTGCGGACGGGGAGTGCGTCGACATCGAGTGGAGCCTCCTGGAGCCAAGCAGAGTCGTCGGCGACGAACACGAGCGCGCCGAGATGGATCTCGCGGCCCTCAGCCAAACCTCCGCCTGAAACCATGATGAAGGGGATCGAAAAGATTGCAACTTCTCCAACAAGTCGCTAAGACACCTGCCCCATGGTGGGAGCCAACTGTCGTGGTTCTAAGTCTGACAGTAGAATAGGGGGGTAGGAATGTAGAGGCAAGATCCTAGCTATGGAGGAGTTGTACACGCAAGTTTTACGAGTTCAGGCCCTTCTCGGAGGAAGTAATAGCCCTACGTCTCGGAGCCCGGAGGCGGTCGACTGGATTATAAGCGTGTGAGTTATAGGGGGTGCGAACCCTTGTCCCAGAGGAGGGGTGGCTTATATATAGTGCGCCAGGACCCCAGCTGCCCTCCGTTACATAGGATTCAATGTACAGAAAGGGGTGGCATTACAGGTAACGCCTGTATTGAAGTGTTACAAATGATCATTAAATGTATGAGTAAATGCCCAACCGTTGCTGCGCAGAGCGGCTTTAGGTCTTCTTATTGTCGAGTGGTTTGGTGGTCGAGTGACCTGGATGAAGTGGGGTCTCCGAGTGAACGGTAGGTCGAGTGAACTTCATTCGACACTTTTGTTGGATCCATTCTTCTGATTCTTGAACTTATTTGTTCTTAGGACAAGGACCTTAGGTAGGACGTATAGGTCTGGCCTATTACCCTACCCTAGGTTTATGTCCATATCAGGGACTGCAACAGCCGCACCTGGCCCGAGGACTTCATAACCCGCTCAGGATCTGCGGCAATGGTCTGGGACTTCATCGACCCAAAGAAGCGGCAATGACTCCAACCCGCCGCCTCCCGCCCAACCGCCTCGTAAGTAGCGGTCTTAGCGATCAAGAAATCGCAGCGCTTTCATGGGCCAAGCCCATCCTCAACTTCCTAGTAAACAAAGAGCCGCCGATCGATGAGATCTCGCCCGCAAGTGCAACGCCGGCAGCAGATACACCATAGTCAACAGAGAGCTTATGAGGCGCAGTTGTCACCGGTGTCTACCAACCATGAGAGCCGAGCAAGGCCAAGCAATCCTCAAAAATATTCATCAAGGCGAGTGTGGTCATCACACGGCTTCAAGAGCACTCGTACAAAGCTTTTCGCCACGGTTTTTTCCGCCGATCGCTTTAGAAGACGCCAAAGACTTGGTCCAGAAATGCAAAGGGTGCCGGTTCCGCCCAAGCCACATCAGCCGCTTCAGATTTAAGACTATCCCCATTGCTCGCCCTTTGCTGTCCGGGGCCCGGACATGGTGGGTCCATTCAAAACAGCACGAGGTGGCATGACTCATCCGCTTGTCACAAGGGACAAGTTCACCAAGTGGATAGAAGCAAAACCAATCAAGAAATTGAATGGTCCGACCGCCGTGACTTTCATCTCCGACATCACCATCCGGTATGGCATACCACACAACATCATCACCGATAATGGCACTAACTTTGCCAAAGGCGCTTTGGCCTGCTTTCGCGCGACGCAGGCATCCGATCGACTTAGCATTTGTTGCCCATCCGCAGCCAAACGCCGTGGAGCGAGCAAACGGCCTCATTTTGTCCGCATCAAGCCATGATCGGTCGAGCTCGAGCGCTCGCCGGTTGCTGGCCCGACGAGCTGCCACCGCCCTCCGAGCTCGCGCGACAACTCCAAACAAGTCAACCGGCTTCACGCTTTTCTTCCTCGCTCACGGTGCAAGCCGCCATCCCGACAGACATAGGATTCGACTCTCCTCGAGTCACCATGTACACCAAGAGGAGGCGTAAGAAGCGCGACAAGACGGAGTCGATCTGTTGAAGAGGGCCGGCTGTTAGCACTCACCGATCCAAAGATCTACCAAGAGAGCCCGCGCCGATACTACAACCGAAGGTCAAGCCGAGATCTTCCCAAGAGGGAGACTTGTGCTCGCTGATCCAGAAACAGCCGCCAAAGACAAGCTCAGACGCTTTGGGAAGGCCCCTTCATCATCAGAAGGTGTTGGGCAACGACTTACTACCCGATCGACGCCGTAAGCCTCGAAAGGCAAGAGGGACGACTCCGGCAAGGAGATGAAGCGGCCATGGAATGCAAATCTCCGCCGAAGATTTTATAGTTAATGTAGTATGTGCCACGCTACCTTTTGTATTAAAGTACGAAGACTCTGGGTCCCCCGAGAAGAACTCGGGGACTAACCTCTTTTATCTATATGATAAGAATTATGCCTATGAATGTATCATTTCCTTTATGCCGCTTCACACCGGGTCCGGCCAGTCGGCCCGGGGACTCGCCGCCTTATACTATGAAATGCTTCCTGCAGCCGGACAAGTAATGTGGTGGCACTTAAGCCGTCTCCTGCCAAAGCCGTAGCTCGCGGAGTGACTGTCTGGTGGGCAGAAGTAAGGCAGAATGGGTGCCCACATGAAAAATGGCTAAGGACCCAAAGGATGTGCTTAGTTTAAGCCAAGCCTCGCTTTCTACGATCGGGTTGTTGAGCAGCCGTCCGCCGCCTTCTACTTAACTTGCTAAAACGTTCTAAATCGGCTAAGTACTTGCCTTCCCGAAAGTAGCTAAGTACTTGACCCAACCACAGTCTGCAGAGCGGCTGTTCGGCTGGCAAGACGACAACTAAGGGAGGGTGGCAAAGGAAAAAGCCAAAAGAGAAGAAAGCAAGGAAAGATAGAACTCAGAAATATATTTTACATAGCAAAAGTCCCTTGGCCGAAATTCATCGGAAGTTTGAGATACACCCAGTGGGTGGAATTGTGCAAAATTAACATGTTCGTCAAGGCTGATAGGCAGGTAAAGCAAAAGATAAACTGGCGGCCTAGGGAGCGGCAGACGGGTTTGGTGGATCGGAGGAGTCGGTGGCGCTGGTTGGTGGAGCGGCTGGCTGGTCAGTCTCCGCTTGGTCGCCTCCAGTGGTAGCTGGCTCGCTTGGGCGTGGCTCATTGCTAGAGGCGAGGTCGAGCTGAGGCTCGCCGTCCGCTCCGACCTCTGGCACCTCCTCTTCGCCTTCCTCCTCCTCCTCGCCTTCTTCCTCGCCGCTCGAGTCGATCAGATCGACCGAGTCCTCGCCATCCTTCGGTTCAGCCCGAACCATTCTCGTGGCGCCGCGCCGCTTTTCACCGCCCGGACGAAGACGCTGGTGTTGGTGTATCGGCGATTGCCGCCGCCGCTTGACGAGGTCATCTTCCACGACCGCCAACTCTCCTGAGCTCTAGCCGAACGTGGCTAATCGGGCTAGACTTAGCCTGTGGTACCACGCTTGACGAATTCCAAGGCCCAGCAGGTTCCGGCCTGGCCGAGGAGCCCTTCCAGTTCAAACGGCCGCCGCACACTCCAGCCAGCCGGCAGTCCGACCGAGGCGCGGTGCCGCATGTCCGCCACAGGCGGCGATCGCTGGGCGCCGACATCAAGAAGACAGCGAGATCCGTGAGCCGGCCGAAGATGGGCCTCGATGCTCAGGAGCTGCTCGCTAAGGGTTCGGGGGGCGTCGGCAGCGATCTGCGCGCCTTCCGCCCTCCGTCCTTCATGATCAGCTTCAATGGCCTGATTGGTGGCGTCAGAGTGACCAGGGAAGAAGTCTGCCAAGACAGAAAGCAAAGAGCCAAAGTCAGAGACAAGAGGCTGGCTCGACCAGCAGCCGGCAGCTCAAAGAAGGAAAAAGAGGGAAGCTCACCATCAACTATGTCTTCAATCTCGTGAAAGCCGGAAGTCAACATCGCCTCCTTGTCGGTCCAGGCGGAGCGTTCGGTCATGAACTCAGCAAGGAGGCTAGTCTCCTTGTTCTCCGCCTCCTTCTGGACCTTCTTGAGAAGCTCCGCCTGCTCCGCCAGCTACGCGACCAGCCAGTCACGCTCTTCCGCCAGCTTGCCGCACTCCTCCTCCTTTGCACGCAGCGCGGTGTTGGCTTCGCCCAGCTGCTGCTGCAAGACGACGTTGGCCTCTGCAGAAGAAAAGAAGAAGGGAAAGGCGTTAGTAACCAGCAGAAAGAAGAATAGTTGCCGGGAGTTCGCCCGACTGCTCAAAGAATCGGCCCAATCTCGGGATTATAGCCATGGAGAGCTTAGCGCTACCGCAGAGAAAGAAGAGGACATACTTCGGCTCTCCGACAAGTCGACAACACGTTGATCCAACTCCGGGACTTTGGAGTTGAAGGCAGCCACACGGAGGATATGATAATCCTGCAGCAAGGATATCAGTGCTCAGAGCCTGCTAATTAAAGTTCCGAGCCGCACCGCCAGAGCCAACCCGAACTCGGGACTACACTCAGCAGGCTGGACGCCTTCAAGCAAAGACAAGAGTTAAAACGAAGAAGCAAGAAGCATACCCGGATGGCCTCTCGCGATTCCAGGAACGTCTTGTTGCAGTGCTTGATAGCGTCGGCCTCGGCGTGGAGTTTGTCTTGAACATCCAGGATTGCCTAGTTCAGAGGGCCCGTCCCGCCTCCCCGCACCCACCTAGTGGGCGCGGCGTTGGTCGCCTCGGTGTCCGGGATTGAGGAGCTTGCGGCGCTGGTCTCCAGCTGGTGTGGGCGCCTGCCGCTTTTGCAAGTTGGCGGCGCGGCGGTGTGCACTCAGAGTCGGGCCCGCTACTACTCGCTCGTTGGCGGCACCGCGGTCTGCTGGCTGCTCGCCTTGCACGTTCCCGGACGGCGGCGGCGGAGGCAGAATCACGTCCGGCATTGTGATGTCGTCGTCGTCCCTCTCCATGATCGCGTGCTAGTCGCCGGCTTCCCCAGTCTGCGCCACAAACTCCGGCGGTGGTGGCGCGGAGTTCAGGGGAGTGATGAACACCGCTGACTGGGGGCGGGCGGCCTCCTCGGCCTGCTTCTTCACCACGTCAGCTTCCTCGTCCTCCGCCAGTTTCCTCAGAGCGGCGGCCTCCGCCTTCTCCAGGTGGGCGGCTTCTCGCCTCAAGCCTGCGCTGCTCCGCCCGTCGCCTCCCGGAGGTTGGCGGCCGGATCGATCCGCCGAGTGGTGGTAGAAGTCTCCGCCGACCCCACGATGGAGGCGGCGGCCGATTTCTCAAGAGAGAGCGGAGCCCTAGATCAAGGGAAACAAAGCAAAGAAACTCAGACAAGATCGGCAAGGAAGGGGAAAGTACGAGATGAAGGCAGTACTTACGCGGAAACCAGCTCCGGCTCCTTCACCGCCTTGCGGAAGCGGATGGCCTTCGCGGCCGCTTCATCCCGCTTCGTCGCAGCGGCCGAGCCCTTGGGCTTCCTCGGCCGGCTGCCGAACAAGCTCGGCGTGGCCCTGTGTTTTTTTGCGCCACCTTGGGCATCTAGCGCGGCAGACGAGCTCGCGCCTGGCTGGCCGGACCCTGGCTGGTGGCACGGGGCGACTTCCCCCGCATCATCGTTGGGCCAGTCCTCTAGGCTGGCTCCGAGCCTCGAGCTGCCTGTTTCGCCGCCTCCTCATTCGGCGTCGTCCTCCAAGGCCGCCGCCCCCAAGTCGGGGTCATCGACATCGCTCTCCGCTCGGTCGGGGAGGAATTGGCGCTCCAGCCCCGCGGCACCGGCTGCCGGCTAGAGGAGGGGGCTCTGTTCAAAGGCCGATTGATCAGATTGGATAGGCCGAACTCGGCAACAAAGAGATAGAGAAAAAGAAAGACAACTTACCATAGGCGGGGGGTCGGCGCGTGAATACGGATCGTTGCCAAACCTCCACTCCTCCGTGAGCTCGCAGTTCGCAAGATAGTTCACCATGTGAGCTACCTCTGCGTGGGGCATCTCCTTGGTACACAGCTGGTTTGGGTCCCGATGCCCGCTCATCGGACAGATCATATGAGGGCGGCCCTGGAGTAGGAGCACTCGGCGCGCCACGAAGGCGGACAACAAGTCAGGCCCGGTCAGGACCTCCGACTGTGTCAACACTCGGAGCCGCGCGATGGCGGCGGCTCCGTATATGCACAACGTTTTGGCCCGGACGACCAGTTGGGCCGCCTCACCGGGCGGCGGCCAAGCGTAAGCCGCTAACTTGACCCACTACCCTCGGACGCTTCACGAGAAGTACAACCGCTGCCACATCTTCACCGACTTGATCAGCGTGATGGGAGGAAATGGATTTTCGGCTGCTGGCCTCTGCACCGCAATAAATGCGCCGCGTTGAGCCGGCACACCCGTGACGAGGGTGCCGAGCTTGGTGTAGAAGAACTACCCCCAAAGCTCTATGGTGGGGAGGACGCCGAGGAAGCCTTCACACAAGTTGATGAAGGCGGACAGCAGCACCACCGTGTTCGGGGTGAGGTGGTGCGGCTGAAGACCGTAGAACTCGAGGAAGGACCGGAAGAAGCCGCTCGCTGGCAGGCCGAGGTCACAGCAGCAAGGCGAGCGGAAGACGCACCCGCCGCCTCCTCCGCACTGCAAGATCTCCTTCTCCGGCGCGAGGCAGACCTTCACGAAGTCCTTGCCGGGCAGCCACCGCGTCTGGCGGAGAAAGTCGATGTGCTCGTCATGAACCTCAGAGCCATACCATGCTCCGGAGCGCGCCATGGGGGGCATGGGGTTGGAAGATGAGCTCATCGGAGACAAATCGCTGCAGCTCTCAGCGTGGCTTGGAGGCGCTACGGCGAGAGGAAGAAGAAGGAGGAAAGAATGGGGCGGAGGGGCGCACGTGCTCCGCCGCTCCCCCCCTCCCCCTACTTATAGGCCTACGGGCTGCGAAGCCGAGGGGGCGATCATGGGAATTACTGCGCCCAGGACCCCACACCCCATGTTTATCGCGCGGAAAAACTAAACCGCCCACCTCGGCCGCAGCGGATCCGCTCGCGTGCAGAGGCCTGGTAGTGGCAGGCCCCGCCAGCAGGCGTGTCCCATCGCGAGCGTGGGCTGGCAGACTGGCCCGGTCGCTCGACGCCACGTGACATGCCCGCAGCGAGCGGCAGCCTGGAGGCTTAGCAAGCACGCCACTTTGTTCCCGCCATCGCATTCGAAGTTTGGATAAGTCAGGCTGGACGAGGCCGACTCCCGCCAGTCGGCTCGGCAGAAGTCGTACGAAGCTCCACCTCCAGCCTTGGAGAAAGAAACTGCTGAGGCTCCTTGGCTGCTCAACCGCGGCACCTCACCAGCTTCGGGGACTACTGTCGCAGTAATGGCCCACGGGTAGGCTAACCTGAGCCCCTGAGCCTTTCAAGACAACGGGGCTGGCAGCGCCCCTCGAGGTGTTAAGACGAGGTGCCGCCTTCTGGTGGCCTGCTGGAGGAATAGCCGGCTGCCCGTAGATGGCCGAGTTCCAGAAGCCGGCATCAAGACAAGCCGGCTCCTAGTGGGTGGCTTCCAGAGAAGCAGGCCCCTAGCAGTCGGCCCGTGGCGCCCATGAAGCTTGCGCCCTCATCAAGAGAGACAAGACATGGAGTGGCTACAGTATAGCCCATCCCTCCCAAATCCAGCAATGGGTGTGGCCATAGTTCACTGTACCAGCGGAGATCTCCGCCCGGCGCGGCACTGTTGCCACTCCACCCTTGACATCGCCACAAGCAGGCGGAGCCCTGCTCCCACGACGGTCTGTCGGTACGGCCCAAGGAAGACGGGCCCCACCGATCAGCGAGAGCCCAGAAGACGGCTAGAGCCCCACCAGTCGGATCCGAGGGAGGTCGGTCCCCAGCAGTCGGCCCGCCCCTTCCTCGGGGTCCACCCGCCATTAACCAGATGAGACACAGAGTGGCTACAGTAATCGCCCGCCAAAGGATCAGCAATGACAAGACCCATGAGCAGCGGCAGGGCGGCTGTCGGCTCCGTATTGCATCAGCTGGCAGGCCCACCAGCGGCGGGTTCTAGCAGCCAAGTGAGAAGCCGACCACCATAGAGACTGACAGCCGGGTCCTACACCCGGCTGGATTACTATTGTATCGCTCAGGGGTAGGCCTATATAAACCCCCAGGGCACCCATGCAAAGGGTTCCCAACCTGTTAGAACTAGACCGACCCATAGAGAAAGGAGGGAGCTAGCCTTGCTTTCTTCCACCTCTAGCAAACAGCTCGAGGAGCACCATTGTACTCACTAGTGCCTTAGTGATCATGCGGAGACCCCGCAGAGCAGTGACTAGGGTGTTATCTCCTTGAGAGCCCCAACCTGGGTAAAGTGCGCCTGCTCATGTTCACGCCTTATCCCGCTCTGTGCACCGCGACGTTCTACTCGCTCCCACCATGATAAGCCATCCATTGTCATATGTCGCACCCAACCCCCGACAGGTTTCCTTTGAAGAGTTTTTGCCATGGAAAAGTTAAAATACAGTATGTATAATACAATAACAAAATATGAATGGGTTTTCAACAGTACTTAAAGTAGTGATTTGCTTTCTTATACTAACGGATCTCACGAAGTTTTGTTGAGTTTTGTGTGATTGAAGTTTTCAAGTTTTGGGTGAGATGGCGATGGATGAAGGAATAAGGATTAGCAAAAAGCTAAGTTTGGGGATGCCCGAGGCACCCCAAAATAATATTCAAGAAGTATCAAGCAACTAAGCTTGGGGATGCCCTCAAGTGGCATCCCCTCTTTCTTCTAACGACCATCGGTATTTTACTTGAAACTATATTTTTATTCGTCACATACCATGAGTTTTGCTTGGAGCGTCTTGTATGATATGAGTCTTTGCTTGTTTTTCTTTTTAGTTTTTAATAAGAATCCTTGCTGTATACACCCGATTTGGAGAGCCAAATTATGCTATGCTTGCTCCTATGCTTCACTTAAAAAAATTAGAGCCTTGGAATTGCTCTAGTGCTTGACTTATATTTTTTTGAGCATGGTGTGCTTTGTTATCTTTGAAGAAATTCTCTCATGCTTCACTTAGATTAATTTGAGAGAAAGAAATATGATGCTCATGTTCTTCACTTATATATGTTTGAGCTTATTAAAAGTAACATATGAAACTAGTTCCAAAGTGATAGATATCCAAGGAGGACATAATAAAAACTCTCATGAAGATCATTGGACAAAATAAACTTGATTCTTTGTAATAGTTTTGAGATATGATGATAGCGATATGTGAGCCATGTTAATGAGCAATTATGTTTTAGTAAGAATAATGATGATAAGGTTTGCGATTCCCTATGCAAGAACGGAAGTCAATAGTCATGCAATGAAATTACATCCTACTTGTGTTGCATTATTCGGGGTTAGTTATGTTTAATGTTCCCTTATGATGGTTTTCGTTTCTTGGTTGGTTGCTTCTCAATCTCTTGCTAGCTTCCACCTTGTACTTAGTAGGAATACTACTTGTGCATCCAAATGCTAAAACCCAAGTTATGCCAAATGAGTCCACCATACCTACCTATATGCGGTGTTTTCCTTGCCATTCTAAGCAAATTTGTATGCGCCAACTCTAAATTTCAAAATAAATTTCTCTTTTGTGTGCATGTACCGCTCATGAAGCAGCAGGGGGTGGCTAATATTTTTCATGCTAGATGTGTTATTCTCAAGATGAGTGTTTATTCACTTGTCATTGCACGAGAGTATGTCGGTAATAGGGACTCCCAATCCCAAAATGAAAAGGAAGATTTACTTTATGCTGTCATATAATAAATTCCTTGAAAAGTGTTGGTATGGAGGGGACCCATGGATACGGTTAGCCATGGCTTGTGAAACTTTGGTGGAAAAAGGAATAAACTTTATTTTATGTTTGGGAACCGCCTATGATATATCTAGCATGGAAAGTGTTGGGAACTCTAAGTCGTTCTCGTTGACAAGAAAAGCATGCCACCCAAAATAATTTTATCTCTCAATTTTTGCTTTGAGCTCTGGCACATCTACAAATCCCTACTTCCCTCTGCGAAGGTCCTATCTTTTACTTAATGCAATTTTTATTTTTATTTTTGTGTCTCAATCTTCTCCTATAAAGCACCAACTACGAAACACTATTATCATACTTGAGCATTGGATGTAGTTAATATTTGGATGTGTTGCATGAATGGATCAATGATTGAGCATGATGGGCTAGGGATAACTTGCTTTAGTATTGATATTTTGAAAGACATGGTTGTTTGTTGATGTGCTTGAGTACTAAAGTCGTCATGTCAAAACTAGACTATTGCTTTGAACCATATAAAAGTCCAATTGTCCATGCTATAAAGGAAATAATATGTGATGAACATGTTAGGAAGCATTCCACTGTTTTTATCATTTACCTACTCGAGGACGAGCAGAATTAAGCTTGGGGATGCTGATACGTCTCCAACGTATCTATAATTTTGATTGTTCCATGCTGTTACATTATGATTCTTTGATGTTTTACAATCAATTTATATCATTTTTTGGGACTAACCTATTGACATAGTGCTAAGTGTCAGTTGCTGTTTTGTGCTTGTTTTTTACATCGCAGGAAATCAATATCAAATAGATTCCAAATGCAGTGAAACCTTTTGTGGAATTTTTTTGGACCAGAAGACACCATATGGGCCAGAGAAGCACCTGGGGGATGCCCCGAGGGGGGCACAACCCCCCAGGGCGCGCCTAGGCCCCCAGGCACGCCTAGGTGGGTTGTGCCCGCCTCGGTGGCCTCCTACACCGCCTTTCGCTCTATAAATACCTTCTTGCCCCAGAAACCCTAGGGGACACTACAAAAAAAAGACACATCCGTGACATTTTGGGCTGAACGAATTTTTTTCTGTCATACTTATGACACTTCTATGATGATAATTGTGACAAAACCCGGTATCATTATAGATGTGGTGGGCTCCTACTTCTATGACAAAAAATCATGACAGAAAATTGGTTTTTCGTCCTGGGAGGGCCGGACACGCAGCTGCATGACATTCTTTGGGCCGTCCATGACGAAAAAAATCGTGGTAGAAGCGAGGGCGAGGAAAATATCGGGGTGTTAACGGTTGGGTGGTCGGTGTCGAGCGATGCACGTTTCTCTCATACACGCACGCTGCTGCAGCGCGGCGTTGGGCTCTAATCGAACTCGAGGAACCCGAATATTGCACTACAAAGCTACGCGTTATCGAACCCGAGCGATCGATCGATGGCTATTAATCGAACCCGATCGAAGCGATTCTTCGCCATCGCCGCTAATCAAGCCGATTGATGCTGCTCTAGATGAAAGTGAGCGTTGTTTGGGGGTTTGATGAACAGCTTCGGTGGGGTGGATGAACAGACCCGTTGTGTTGCCTCTAGATGAACAAAGGAGCGCTGCTGGGGGGTTTGATGAACAGTTCCCGATGGGGGTGGATGAACATGACCCCGTGGTGTTGCCTCTGGATGAATAGGACCCGATCGATCGAGCCGGTTGGGGCTGGATGAACAGGACCACCCCGTGGAGGGCTGGATGAACAGGACCACCCCGTGGAGGGCTGGATGAACAGTAGATGGTGGATGGCTGGATGAATAGTAGCCCGTGGAGGGGGTTGTTGAACAGGAGCCCGTGGAGAGGCCTGGTTGAACAGTAGCCGGTGGAGTAGCGCGCGATGGAGGCTGGATGAACAGGAGCCCGTGGATGAACAAATACAGTGGAGGCCGGAGGAGGTCGACGGTGGATGAACAAGAGTCGTGGAGGCCGGAGGGGGTCGACGGTGGAGATGAACAAGAACCCATGGAGTCCTGCTTATGCGGTACGCCACACCCTCCCGGCGAACAAGACCCCGCTTTCACCATAGCGCCCAACACAAGTCCGCTTCTCTGCTTTTGCGGTACGCCACACCCTCCCAATCAACAAGACCCCCGTTTCGACCGTAGGAGGTATGTTTCCTCCGTTTTACGATTCGCCGCACTTCTCCCGGCGAACAGATCCCGCTTGAACGTGGCTGGTCGAACACAAGGTTGTTTCTTCCGCTCTGCGGTACGTCCAGCCTCGCTTCCATCGGCTGTTCCGCCCAAGCCTCTCCGATGAACACGACGACGCATTCCATTTCGATCCAGCCGGTTGGCTCCCATGAACACGCATTTACGACGCTGTTTCTCCGCTCGACCCAGCCATGTACACGAGCCCCGCCGTCAGATATGCGAGTAGGCGTCAAACCCCGCCAGATGTACGTGCCAGCGTCATTTTCTTTCTTGCACACTGGCCGCTGTACATATGTGTACATGCTACATGCGCGCCTCTACTACGATACATGCGCGCTCTACATCGACCAGTATGTACGTACACGTTCGCGACCAGAATGACAACGCTACATACGCTTCGATCAGGTGGGTCCCGACTGTCAGGCACTTCCTTGCATGCGAAGATATAACTGGTGGGTCCTAGCAGTCAGGGGGGCGAATCGTTCTTTTTGCCCGGTCGCACTTCCTTGCATGCGAAGATGTAGCTGGTGGGTCCCAGCAGTCATGAGGGAAACGTTTTTTTTCACGAAATACGGTGGCCCGTCCGGTGGGTCCCCACTGTCAGGTGCAGGAATAATTATTTTGTGCGTAATAAGGAGGCACTTCCTTGCGGCTGCCGTGGACCCAACTGTCAGCCTCTCCACGTACAGTACTCTTTCGATGGAAGTCGGTCGTTGACCACATTGACCACGCCGCGCCGAGAGCACCAAGGCGGTGGACGACGGCGAGGCCTAGGAAGGGACGACGGAGCTGTGGAAGACGCGACAAGGATGCCAACGCCAGAGAGGAGTATGAGGGTTCACCGTCCGCTGCGGTGTGAGGCTGCCGTCGCCCCAGAATAACAGGGGGTGTGGGTGAGTAGAGGGATGGCCTGACCAGTGGTGGGAGTAGTAGGGGCGATGAGGCCTCCGCCGCATCGCAGCCGGCCACGGGAGGGAGGAGCACGAGGCACGACCGACGCTGGTTTGGGTGGCTGGAGCAACAAGACCAGAGGTTTAAGAAGCACTACGGCCGTTGGATGGACATCGTACGGTCACTGGAGCTAGAATTGTGCATATTGACTTAGTTGACAAAGCCCTCCGTCCCCGTCAACTTGGTAGGCCCACAAGTCAGCCTCCCACTATGCTGGGTTCCAGCTGGCAGGGGGAGTATTCTTTTTTTTGTGCCTAATAAGGAGGCACTTCCTTGCGTGCAAAGATAGTCAGTGGGTCCAACTCCGCCATCGGGGGCACTTTTTCGCGAATACTGAGGGCCCTTCCGTGGGTCCCAGATGTCGTGGAGGAATCAAAGACTTGAGAAGGCGATGTAACAAGATAGTGTACCAAGAAAGAGACATTGCTGAGTTTTAGAAAAAGAGAGACATGCTCCTGTAGCTGGTTCGAATCCAAACCTAGACTATGACTATGTATGGTGCTATGCTACTCTGCAAGTAATGAAACTGACATATCCAACATTCGCTTCTCCTCTTCTCTACTTACACTGCCTAGCATTAGAAGCTCTGGCCGCAGCAACCATGTCCGCTGGCTGCTCGTCCACCTGCTCTTCAGCAGGCAACAACCAAATATGTGCCAAGTCGCCACCCGCATTCATCACCGTGGGTCTCATCACACTCCACCAAGACACGCATCGCAGCCGGTTGCTCATCGCAACCCGCTGCCGTTGGTGTGGTGCCACTGCTGCAAATCATGCAGAGTCATCCATCGCGTCTCAACCACTGTTCTCAACCCTGGCCGAGTCTTCTACAAATGCCCGAATCATGGGGTAATATGTTTAAGTGTTGTTCTGCTACTTTTAGTTGCTGATTTTTTTAATAGGCCCACACGTCAGCCTGCCACTATACTGGGTCCCAGCTAACAGGGGGAGTATTCATTTTTTTTGTGCGTAATAAGGAGGCACTTCCTTGCGTGCGAAGATATAGCTGGTGGGTCCGAGCTGTCAGCGTAATGATAACGCTTTTTTCGCGAATACGAGGGCCCTTCCGGTGGGTCCCAGATGTCAGGTGGAGGAATCATTACTTTGTGCGTAATAACGAGGCATGTCCTTGCGTGCGGCCGCGGACCCAGCTGTCAGCCTCTCCATGTATAGTCCACTTCAGATGCATGTCGGTCGTTGACCATGTTGACTAGGCCGCGCCGAGAGCACCAGGGCGGTGGACGACGACGAGGCCTGGGAAGGGAGCGACACGGAGCCAGGGAAGACTCGGCAGTTCTTTCCCACGCAGAGGGGAGTACGACTGTACGAGGGTTTATTGTCTGTCTCACGTCACGGAGAATAACAATAGGTGTGGAGAGTAGAGGATGGCTAAGCCAGCGATGGGAGTACGATGGGGCGGTGAGGTCATGGCAAAGACACCCGGCCGTGGGGAGGAGGGAGCAGGAAGTCCCGCCGACGCTTGTTTGAGCGGCTGGAGCTGGAAGAGCAGAGATTGAAGAAGCACGACGGCCGTTGGATGGAAATCCAACAGTCACTGCTAGTGTGTCAACGTTTTTTTAGGAAAGCCTCAAATCTGTGGAAAACAGCATACAACCCATCTGCCATTATTTCTAATAATTTACAGCCCATTTGCTAATTATTAAGGTTTTTTTGGAGCCCATATTATTTTTGTTAGCATTACAGCCCATATTGTGGCCACGGTTAAAAAATTATACAAAATTTTGCATATTTCGGTGCGGTCCGAACTCTTTTTAATCCCGAAATTTCGACTCACATTCAAATTGATTTTAAAAATAAATGTATATCAATATAAAATCCAAGAAATTGTCCATGCATAAAAATCAATGCAATTTAAAAAAATCTTAAAATGAAAAAAAGAAATTTAAAACTAATTGCCAGTTTGATGTGTTTTAAAAATGTACAGCCCATTTCTCATTACTGATAGGCCATTTTCTCGGCCAGCCGAATGAAGCTCTCCTCGTCTTGAAAGATTTGCAGCCCAACAGCCCGACAAAGCGACTTACTTGGCAAATCACAAAAAGCTGGTGTGGTCAGGACCCACTGTCACCTCTCCACATACAGTACTCTTCCGATGGAAGTCGGTCGTTGACCACATTGACCACGCCGCGTCGAGAGCAGCAAGGCGGTGGACGATGGCGAGGCCTAGGAAGGGGACGACGCGGAGTCAGGGAAGACGCGGTAGTGGATTCCCACGCAGAGAGGAGTACGAGGGTTCACCGGTTCGACTATGGTGTGAGGCTGCCGTCGCCGCAGAATAACAGGGGGTGTGGGTGAGTAGAGGGATGCCCTGGCTAGCGGTGGGAGTAGTAGGGGGCGGTGAGGCCTCTGCGGCATCATAGCCGGCGACGGGAGGCAGGAGCACGCGGCACGACCGGTGCTGGTTTGGGCGGCTGGAGCAAGAAGACCAGAGGTTGAAAAGCACTACTGCCGTTGGATGAACATCGTACGGTAACTGGAGCTAGAATCGTTCATATTGACTAAGTTGACCAAGCCCTCAGTCCCCGTCAACTTGGTAGGCCGACAAGTCAGCCTCCCACTATGCTGGGTTTCAGCTGGCAGGGGGAGTATTCCTTTTTTTATGTGTAATAAGGAGGCACTTCCTTGTGTGCAAAGATAGCTGGTGGGTCCGACCTGTTAGCGGGGGGCACTTTTTTCGCGAAATAGAGAGGCCCTTCCGGTGGGTCCCAGATGTCAGGTGGAGGAATCAAAGACTTGAGAAGGCGTACAGAACAAGCTAGTGTACCAGTAAAGAGACGTTGCCGAGTTTTAGGAAAAAGAGAGACGTGCTCCTGTAGCTGGTTCGAATCCAAGCCTACACTATGACTATATATGGTGCTATGCTACTCTACAAGTAATGAAACTGACATATCCAACATTCGCTTCTCCTCTTCTCTACTTACTCTGTCTAGCATCAGAAGCTCTGGCCGCAACAACCATGTCCGCTGGCTTCTCGTCCACCTGCTCTTCAGCAGGCAACAACCAAATATGTGCCAAGTCGCTGATTTTTTTAATAGTTTGGTTGATGATCTTCCAATTTGATTCGTGCAGAAAAGGGAAGATTCATGTGATTTGTATTTCTGGGAAGTTGCTGATGTGGGGGAGTCCAACTACGTTGATTATTTGGTTAGCCGAGGAATCCCAATACCAGCAGGTTGGGGTGTTGGACAAGTAACTAAAGGAACGACAGAAGAGGAAGATGCAGAGCAGAAGGTTAAAGATGCACTTCCTCTGACCATGGCCAAGCAACAATTGTTGAACGGACTTGACAGCAATGAGGAGATGAAAGAGCTTGTGAAGATAATGGAAAAAGTTGATGTGCTCTGTAGGATGATTGTCTCTTTATTTGCAGTGTATGTAGCACTCGTGATGTATTCAGTGGCTATGACATGAGCACTTTGGTGAAACTTGTAATAAATGAAACCTGTGTAGCAGGTTGGACATAGTGTTGTGAACATCTAATGATTTCTATTAACGGAAATCAGTGGTATCCCCTTTTGCTCATAAATAAATAGCAGAGGCCCTTTTGGTAGTTAATAAATAAATTAGCAGAGGCCCTGTCGGGTCAGCTTTGTTCTCATTCGAAGACGTCGAGCAAATTGCAGTCCAACAGCAAACTATGTCATCAAATTCAAGTTTCATAGCCAAATATGAGTACAACTAAACAACAATGTCATCATGTTTTAGTGGTCATACAATCACCAAACACAAATCAGCATACATAACAAGTGATGTTCTCACAGGAAAATACTAAACAACATGTTCATCAGGTTTCAGTTGTCATAGCAAACACAATTTCACATAGTAGATAAAAAAGCGTCTTCTGACAGGCAAATACGATAAAGGCAATGTAATCATCATCCACAATAGCAGCGTCAACATATTCGCCATGTGTGTCAGTCTGAATCA
The DNA here is from genome assembly GCA_021605205.1 of Aegilops longissima. Taxonomy (NCBI): domain Eukaryota; kingdom Viridiplantae; phylum Streptophyta; class Magnoliopsida; order Poales; family Poaceae; genus Aegilops; species Aegilops longissima. Next base: position 288,893,579 of record CM038682.1, read on the forward strand.
TAATTCCCCATGGTGTCATCTTCTTCTTCGTCGTCAACATCCTCGAACGTTGGCTTCTTCTTGATCAACTCTTGTATGTCCACAACACGACAGGCAATCTATTCATCGGCGTCAATGACGTGATGGTTCTCCAAGATATTAGGAACATCTGTGTTATCTTGTACATCAGGAGCAGTGTAAGCATCATCTTGTTGTGCAACTTCATTAAACGAATTCCTCTGCTCAAACCTTTGCAATACTCTCCAGTCATCGCTACATGCAAATGTGCCTTCCAAGAAAAATATCTGTGTTGCTTCATTTGCCAAAATAAAAGGCTCGTTGGTCTTGTACGCAGCCTTGACATTGATGGATTTGAAATAATCATCAACTCTGGGTTTTGCGATCCTGGAAAACAGGTTATACCAACGACAACACAACAGAACCACACACCGATGATCCTCGAAACTGGAGATATACTACAACTGAACAATGTCTATTATGTTAGCGTACATTTCAGTTGTCTCTTTGTCATACATATCCGTGCTCACGATGGCACTGTTTTGTGTCTTCCTGCCTTCATCTCATGCAAGGGTGTTGTAGCGCACATCTCCAGCAACGCAAGATTCATAATGTCTTACTCGAGTATCAGGACCCATTGCTAGTGAGTAAAGGGCATCATCAACTGCCTGCCCATCCTCCCGCGTCTTCTTAACCTATGGTTAGAAAATAGACAAGCTGATCATCTTATGTACTCAATATATTAAAAAAACTGACAGTGCAATTCAAAAGCTTACATGGCTCTTGAACCATTTCGCAAATCCTGCCATAACCAGTTTGTCAATGTTTCTTGGGTTTTGCGGCAGTAACTCCTTTTTGTAGATGCTACACAACATAGTGATCAAGTTTAAACATTCACAATACATGTCAAGCAAACATGCAAGCATACAAAGAGTATATGAGCAGCAGAAAGTAAAGCATGCAAGTTGCAAGAATGTAAAGAGATGGGATTGGAGTGTGCAAACGCAATTTGGAGACACAGAGATTTTTTTATCCGTGGTTCTGATAGGTGGTGCTATCGTACATCCACGTTGATGGAGGCTTCAACCCGCAAAGGGTAACGGTTGCGCGAGTCCACGGAGGGCTCCACTCACGAAGGGTCCACAAAGAAGCAACCTTGTCTATCCCACCATGGTCGTCGCCCACGAAGGACTTGCCTCACTAGGGTAGATCTTCACGAAGTAGGCAATCTCCTTGCCCTTACAAACTCCTTGGCTCAACTCCACAATCTTGTCGGAGGCTCCCAAGTGACACCTAGCCAATCTAGGAGACACCACTCTCCAAGAAGTAACGAATGGTGTGTTGATAATGAACTCCTTGCTCTTGTGCTTCAAATGATAGTCTCCCCAACACTCAACTCTCTCTCATAGGATTGTATTTGGTAGAAAGAAGATTTGAGTGGAAAGCAACTTGGGGAAGGCTAGAGATCAAGATTCATATGGTAGGAATGGAATATCTTGGCCTCAACACAAGTGTAGGTGGTTCTCTCTCAGAAAATGTGTATTGGAAGTGTAGGCATGTTCTGATGGCTCTCTCCATGAATGAAGAGGAGGTGGAGAGGTATATATAGCCTCCACACAAAATCTAACCATTACACACAACTTGCCAATCTCGGTGGGACCGAATTGATAAACTCGGTCGGACCGATTCAGCAAATCTAGTGACCGTTAGGATTTTCGGTGGGACCGGCATGCAACTTGATAGGACCGATATGGTTAGGGTTAGGGCGTAATGTAATCTCGGTGAGACCGATTACACAAACTCGGTGAGACCGATTTTGGTAATAAGCTAACCAGAGAGTTGGTCAGGTAAAGTCGGTGGGACCGATTCGCTCATTTCAGTGAGACCGAAATGTTACGAAAAGGGAACAGAGAGTTTACATTGCAATCTCGGTAGCACCGATTACGCAAACTCGGTGAGACCGGTTTTGGTAATAAATCCATACAGAGAGATTGCAATCCCATCTCGCTGAGACTGAAATCCCTATCGGTAAGACCGATTTGCCTAGGGTTTGTGGCAGTGGCTATGACATCTGAACTTGGTGGTGCCGGATAGAAAGAATCGATGGGGCCGAGTTGGACTTTTGGTTTGGGACATATGTGGATGTGAGAAAGTAGTTGAGGGCTTTGGAGTGTATTAGTAAGCACTTTGAGCAAGCAAGCCATTAAGCAACACCTCATCCCTTCTTAATAGTATTGGCTTTTCCTATGGACTCAATGTGATCTTGGATCACTAAAATAGAAAATGTAGAGTCCTGAGCTTTGACCTTGAGCCAATCCTTTGTCCTTAGCATCTTGAAGGGGTTCCTCTTGTCCATGCCACTCCATTGTTGAACTTATCTGAAACATACTAGGTAAAAGTGTTAGTCCAACAAGAGATATGTTGACATTAATTACCAAAACCACCTAGGGAGCACTTGTGCTTTCAATCTTCCCCTTTTTGGTAATTGATGACAACATACATCAAAGCTTTAGATAAAGATATAGAGAATAGTAAGTAAAGCTTTGGAAAGACATGTAACATGCATAGGCTCCCCCTACATGTATGCAATCATGTGAATATGGAATATAGGAGCATGTGAAGGCATAAATATGACAGAGTAAGCAATGTTTTACATGTATCTTGGCTATATGCATCAGAGCAAATGATGTGAATATGAGAAATGTACCTTCATTCTCATGAGTCCTTCTTGCAAACAGTATGTACACCAGCAAGAATTTCTCATTCACATGACTGTGATGCATATACTTACCTTGTGGTCTTGAGTTGGCTTAGGATGGGATAAACCTGCGTAAACAAGGTTAGATAACACAGATACACCTACTGGCCAAAGCAAACAAAAGAAACCACAAGAGTACCAAGACTGGGATGACATGTAGAGTGAGTACTAAGTACCACATTGGATATAGACATGCCCCCAAAGGTAAAGATGTGCAATAAATTCAAGGATTTCCTTCCCTTAGATGTCTTGCTCTCCCTGAATCTAGCATGGGATACTGGGAGAAGATAGGGAACAGAAAATCAGAGCAAAATCAGATCTCAAAGGAAATAAACAGAGCTAATGCAAACGAGCAAATATGAACATGTCTTTCCCCTCTTGAAGACATGTGACTTATCTCCTCTTGAACACCAAGCATCTGGGGTCCTTGATGATTACTCTTTCTACCCTTGAGTAATCTCTCCCCCTATAGATATGATCAAGCTTTGATGTGATCTCTCTCTCCCCCTTTGACATCAATTTCCAAGAAGGGTTCCTCTGGATTTTTGTCATGACGGGTTTGGTCCTTGAGTCACAGAACAAAGCAGCAAGTTGAATGGGACGCTGGTTGAGGACAAGATTCATTTAGTGGAGCTGGATCAAAAAGAATGCAGAAACAAGTGGCAAGATGTTTTTCCTGGAGTGAAATCGGTGACACCGAGTTGTGTGGTTAGGTTGTACCGAGAAAATTCGGTTGGACTGAAAGCATCAGACCGGTGAGAACGAGTTCATCGCAGAGAAAACACTTGTCACCTCAGCTCACTAGACAAGTAAGATCTCACAAGGATTTGCAAGGAATTAACTGAAAGATTTGCAATGAATTGGATGCAAGGAATGCAGAACAGAAAAAATAAAAGAGAAGAAACTAAAAAGGAGTCTAGATGAAGTTTTTTTTGAAGGGGGAAACAAATATGCATGAGACAAATGCAAGAGCACAGAAAAGAACACAAGAGAACTTCATCTAGAATTGGTCGGCGACAAAGTCACCTATGTTAGAGTATATTGACTTAGGAGTCAAGTGAGATCACTTGGTCATAGGTCATACTCATCGTTTATGCTCAAAACGGGGTTACCATTTTTCGTTTAAGCTTTTTGATGTATTCACATCTTGTCGAGTTGCTTTGACTCATGACTTGGAGTAAAGCTTCTCTAAGATGGAATAACATACCTCGGATGGTGGTGTTGATCATGATCATGTAGTTGAACTTGTGTGGGTTGCTCAAGGTTGATGTAGCTCATCAAGAGTTGGGATCACCACTTGGAGTTTGAGTTCATCTACCTACATGGGTTAGTTTTTGCAAGGAAGAGCACTCGTTTATCCAAAATGCCAATCATGAAACTCAACATAGAATTTGTCAAAGGATATGTTTGAATGGTTGCGTGGTTCCTTGTCTTCATCCACCATTGTGTAGAGACTTGGTGATATAGAAATTGCTCAAGATGTGAATGAGTTGCAATTTCATAGATTTAGATTCATCCAAGTACCTACACGGGTTAGATAACATGCAAGGTGCAAATATATCCAAGACATAAGATAGTCAACATAAGAGAAATATCAAGGATTAGTCATAGGCTCATGCTTTGCATGTATCAAATGGAGTTCCTACTCCAAGTTTGAAGCATCAATGATGTTCAATTCACCTCTTAACCTGCAAAACACTTTCTCATCAAGTGGTTTCGTGAATATATCAGCTAACTGCTTTTCGGTGCGAACATGCTTAAGATTAATGTCCCCTTTGGCAACATGATCTCGAATGAAATGATGACGAACTTCAATATGCTTAGTTCGAGGATGTTGCACGAGATTGTGAGCAATATTAATAGCACTTTCGTTGTCACAAAGTAATGGAACATGTTTCACAGATATCCCTTAATCTTTAAGAGTTTGGGTCATACAAAATAATTGAGCACAACACGATCCAGTGGCAATGTATTCCGCTTCGGCGGTGGATATGGATACCGAGTTTTGTTTCTTGGAAGACCAAGACACAAGAGATCTACCAAGAAATTGACAAGTACCCGAAGTGGACTTTCTATCAACCTTGTCACCGGCATAGTCCGAGTCGGAGTAGCCAACAAGATTAAAGGAGGCCCTCTTTGGATAACAAATGCCAAAATTTGGTGTATGGATTAAGTATATCACTATCCTTTTCACGGCCTTAAGATGACATTCTTTAGGAGCGGCTTGATATCGTGCACACATGCACACACTTAGCATAATATCGGGACGTGAAGCACATAGATATAACAATGAACCAATCATAGAGCGATAAACCTTTTGATCAACCGGTTTACCATCTTTGGTTAAATCAAGATGTCCACTAGGAGGCATGGGTGTAGTCATACCTTTGCATTCTTGCATATTGAACTTCTTGAATAAGTCCTTGGTGTACTTCGTTTGAGACACAAAGGTACCTTCCTTAGTTTGCTTGATTTGCAAACCAATAAAGAATTTGAGTTCACTCATCATCGACATCTCAAACTTCTCTGACATTAGCTTTCCAAACTTTTCACTAAAATGAGGGTTAGTTGAACCAAATATAATATCATCAACATAAATTTGGCACACAAATAGCTCTCCATTGACCCTTTTAGTAAAAAGATTAGAATCTATTTTTCCAATTTCAAAGCCTTTTTCAATAAGGAACTTGGTCAAGCATTTATACCATGCTCTAGGAGCTTGTTTAAGACCATAAAGAGCTTTGTGATGTTTGTAAAGATGATTACGTTTCTTAGGATTGACAAATCCAGGAGGTTTCTTAACATAAACTTCCTCCTCTATTTCACCATTTAGAAAAGCACTTTTAATATCCATTTGGTACAAGGTGATATCATGATGATTCGCATAGGCAAGTAAGATGTGGATGGACTCAAGTCCAGCAACGGGGGCATATGTCTCACCTAGTCCATACCTTCAACTTGAGTGTAGCCTTGGGCGATGAGACATGCTTTGTTGCGAACAACTTGACCATCTTTGTCTTGCTTATTGCGAAACACCCATTTGGTACCAATGATGTTGTGGTTGTTCAAGCTTCTCAACCAATGTCCACACTTGGTTTCTCTCAAAGTTGTGTAGCTCTTCATGCATGGAATTTATCCAATCCGGATCTTCCAATGCTTCTTCAACCTTCATAGGTTCAATGCTAGAGATGAATGAGTAATGTTCACAAAAGTTAGCTAAACGAGTTTTAGAGCGAGTGATTCTCCCGGTTTGGATATCATTGTAGATTTGCTCGACGGGATGATCTTTGGCGATTCTTGCTCGAACTCATGGGAGCTTTGGCTTGGCTCGGGGTGGAACATCTTCTTCATCTTGTTCTTCTTCTTTGCCTTCTTCATTGTTGACGTTGTCATTCTCTTGTCGTGGTGGAGAAGGAGGTTGTTGATGTTCATCTTGGTTTGCTTCCTCATTTTCTTCATCTTGTTGTGTCCCACTTGTGGATGCTTCCGTATCAATTCTTGGTTCACCTTGTCATGAGGTAGAAGCTTCCACTTGGACTGACGAGGTACTTTCCTTCACCTCCGTTGGACAAATCTTGACAATAGGCAAGTCTTGGATTGCTTCCGAAGGGTCTTTGTGCCCTACATCAATTGGCAATTGCTCTACTTGCGAGCCATTAGATTCATCAAACTTCACATCTACCATCTCTTCAACCTTTCGGGTGAAATTGTTGTAGACACGGTAAGTGTGAGATTTTGAGCCATAACCAAGTAGGAAAGCTTCATGAGATTTAGGAGCAAATTTAGAACGACGATGCTTATCAAGAATGTAGCATTTTGAGCCAAATACTTGAAAGTATCCAACTTGGGGTTTGTTACCGGTGAGAAGCTCGTATGCCGTCTTGCCGAGTACCTTGTGAAGATACAAGCGATTTGTTGCATGACAAGCTGTCTCAACCGCTTCTGCCCAAAAGTGTTTTGGAGTCTTGTACTCATCAAGCATCATTCTTGCCGAGAACTCATGTGAAATCCCCTCTTCATCAAGAAATGTATCCACATTTGCTTTCTTGAACTCCGTTCCGTTGTCGCTCCGAACCTTCTTGATCTTCACGTCAAATTGATTTTGGGCCTTCCTAGCGAAGTTTTTGAAGATCTTTTGGACCCGCGATTTGTCATCAAGAAAGAACACCCACGTAAATCTTGAAAAATCATCAACTATGACTAGTCCAAACGAGTTACCACCGAGACTCTTGTAGGAATTTGGACCGAAGAGATCCATGTGAAGTAGCTCGAGTGGTCTTCTCGTGGTCATGATGTTCTTCGCGATGACTTCCTCCAACTTGTTTCCTGCCTCGACAAGCACTACAAAGTCTATCCTTGTCAAATATGACATCTTTTACTCCAAGGATATGATCACCTTTAATAAGCTTATCAAGATTTCGCATACCCACATGACCTAGCCTTCTATGCCACAACCAACCTTTAGGAGATTTAGCAATTAAGCAAGTTCTAGGTTGAGCCTTTTTAGTGAAATCAACAATGTAGAGATCACCTCTATGTATACCGGTAAAGACCATTTTACGATTGTCTCTATGAAACACTTGGCAATCTAATTCAGTGAATAGGACATTGAAACCGAAATCAGCAAGTCTAGAAACTGAAAGGAAATTGTACCCAAGAGATTCAATGAGCATGCCATTTTGTATTGAGCTATCATGTGACGCCCCCGATTTAATCGTACACTAATCATGCACGCAAATGTGTACGATCAAGATCAGGGACTCATGGGAAGATATCACAACACAACTCTAAAACATAAATAAGTCATACAAGCATCATAATACAAGCCAGGGGCCTCGAGGGCTCGAATACAAGTGCTCGATCATAGACGAGTCAGCGGAAGCAACAATATCTGAGTACAGACATAAGTTAAACAAGTTTGCCTTAAGAAGGCTAGCACAAACCGGGATACAGATCGAAGAGGCGCAGCCTCCCGCCTCGATCCTCCTAAACTACTCACAGTGTCGCCGCCGGGCTGCACGTAGTAGTAGGCACCTCCGGTGTAGTAGCGATCGTCGCCGATGGTGGCATCTGCCCTGGTTCGACATCTGGTTGCGACAACCAGGTAGAAGGGAAAGGGGAAAAGGGGAGAAAAGCAACCGTGAGTACTCATCCAAAGTACTCGCAAGCAAGGAGCTACACTACATATGCATGGGTATATGTGTAAAGGGCCATATCGGTGGACTGAACTGCAGAATGCCAGAATAAGAGGGGATAACTAATCACGTCAAGACTACGCTCGCAGCCTCCGCCTTGCAGCATGTAGAAGAGAGTAGATCAAGTCCTCCAAGTAGCATCGCATAGCATAATCCTACCCGCGATCCCTCCTCATTGCCTGTTAGAGAGCGATCACCGGGTTGTATCCGCACTTGAAAGGGTGTGTTTTATTAAGTATCCGGTTCTAGTTGTCATAAGGTCAAGGTACAACTCCAAGTCGTCCTGTTATCAAGATCACGGCTATTCGAATAGATAAACTTCCCTGCTGGGTGCACCACATAACCCAACACGCTTGATCCCATTTGCGGACACACTTTTCTAGGTCATGCCCGCCGCGGAAGATCAACACGCCGCAGCCCCACCTAGGCACAAAGAGAGGTCAAGCACGCCGGTCTAAACCTAAGCGCACTGCAGGGTCAGGGCCCATCGCCCATAGCACACCACGCTATGCGGGCGGCCGGAAGCAGACCCTAGCCTAGCAGCGTTCTAGTCCAATCCGCGCGCCGCCGCTCGATCGTGGCGTCACGAAGTGCCGGTGATACCACGACGTCGGGATACCCATAACTACTCCCGCGTAGATGGTTAGTCCAGATAGACCAAATGACCGCACTCGGATCAAATACCAAGATCTCGTTAAGCGTGTTAAGTATCTGCGAACGCCGACCAGGCCAGCCCACCTCTCTCCTAGGTGGCCACAACCTGCCCTATCGCTCCGCCACAAAGTAACGATCGGGGCCGTGAGGGAACCCAGCCCACCTCTCTGGGGATGGAGCCACCGTCCTTTCAGCCCCCATCTCCGAGCAGTATCACGAGTAATGTAATAGTGTAAAGTATATGGTATATGCCCGTGATCACCTCTGAAGTGATCACAGCCCAATAGTATAGCATGGCGATTTGACAAGAGTGTAGGGCCACCGATGGAACACTAGCATCCTATACTAAGCGATAGGATAGCGGTAAAGGTAACAACAAGAGTAGCAAGGACAAAGGCTATGCAGCGATATAGGATTAATCGAAAGCGGTAACATGCTACACTACTCTAATGCAAGCAGTATAGAGAAGAGTAGGCGATATCCGGTGATCAAAGGGGGCTTGCCTGGTTGTTACGGCAAGTAGGAGGGTCGTCTTCGATGTAGTCGAACACACGAACATCGACAACGGTCTCGAGTCTCCGGAAAGAAGTAACGGGGGGACACAATAAATAACAGAGCAATCAAATGTAACACAAAGCAAGACGCGACAATACGTTGTGCTAGGTGTGCCCTAACGCGGTAGGAGGTGATACAGACGAAGGGGGGAAACATACGGGAAAGTATCCCCGGTGTTTCGTGTTTTCGAGCAGAGGAGCCGAAGGGGGAAAGTTGCGAGTTCGATAGGTTAGGGATGCGTGGCGGACGAACGGGCTGCGTTTCCGGGTTCGTCTCGTCGTTCTGAGCAACTTTCGTGTAGAAAGTATTTTCATCTGAGCTACAGTTTATTTTATATTAATTTTAAAAGATTTAAATCATTTTTTAGGATTTATTTAATTATTTTAAAATAACATTATCTAGAACAGTGTTTGTTGACGTCATCATGACCTCACCATGACGTCGGCAGATCAACGAGGTTGGTAGGTCAATCGACGTGTGGGTCCCAGATGTCATTGACCGCTAACTAACTAACCAAAGCTAATTAGTTTAGTTAGCAGTTAGTTAAGTTAACTATAGTAGTTAATTAGGTTAATAGTGATTAAATCAATCTAATTATGATTAATTAACTAAATTAATTTAGTTAATTAGCTAATTAATTAATTAAATTTATTTTTATTATTACTTTTTTCCTCTCTTTTTTATAAAACTTCGTTCGGGAGGGCCTGGTCATTGGCCTGAGAGGCCTTGCAGGCGCCGGATTCTGGGGCTGCTGGGGCACCAGCCCGAACAGGCGCAGATGGTCGCCGTGAGCAATCGGGGCCATTCGAGGCGATAGGGCGGGCGCAGCCACCGGGCCTGATGGGCGCCCGGCGGTGGCATGGGCGGCTGGAGCGCGATGAGGCAGGCGCGGCCAGCCACGGGCGAGGCTGGCACGGGCAGGGCAACCGGCGCGGTGGCCATGGGCGGCAGGCAGGCACGGCAGAAACGCAGGTGGCGCGTCGTGGCGCGCCCGGCGATGTCTGAGGCGGCGAGGCGGCGGCGCTGGTGGCGCTAGGTGAGGCGGCAGCGTCTTGCCTGACGGCAGCGTCGTGCTATGAGCAGCGGAGGGCGCGCGTCAGCCGGGAACAAGGCAGAGGAGAGAGGAGAGGGGGTAGCGGCTCACAGGGGGCCGTACGGTTCGGGGCAACGGGGCTTGGGGAGGAGGACTAGGAGGCGACGACGATGGTGGATGGCTCCGTCAAAGCAGCGGCGGGACGAGGCGGCGACGGTGTACGGCGGCGACGTCCAGGGGTGCAGCGCGCCCAGATCCGGTCGAGGACTTCGAGGAGACGAAGAAGCAGTCCAATGGGGCGGTCGAGGACGGGAGGTCGAGGTGGAAGCGGCGGTGGCGGCTCGGCGATGTGGTCCCGGGGCGGCATCGTGGTCGATCCCGATCTGGACCGAGGGTGGGGGTGGGCGAGGGACGTGGGGAGAGTGGGGTGGATCAGGGAGAGGATCGTGGGGGAACCGGGGTGTAGTGGGCTAGGGTTGCGGGGTGGGGGGTTATGCGGGGGCGGTGGGCCACCCTAACGACTGGTGCCTCTGTGGGCGAACGCCCGTGGGAGGGGGGGTCTTGCTTCGTTTTTTTTTGCTATGTTTTGTTTTTTTTTTACTTTTCTTTTTATTTATAATTCCTTTTCTGTTTTTGCTCATTTTAAATATATAGGCCTTATATAAAAACATGGTTTCTATATGACAAATAGATAGGGAATATTTTCAACACATCGAACATTTTAGTTCTGACTTTTGAAAACTTTAGTTGTTTTAACTTTAATTCAAACTTTGAATTTGAATCCGCTTCGAACTAACGCGAGATTATCAGCAGTAACCGAGGTGACGTGTCATCATTAACACGGGATTACTGTAGCCTAATTATCCGGGCGTCACAAACCTCCTCCACTACAAGAAATCTCGTCCCGAGATTTAGGAGCGGGAGTAAGGGGGAATGGCTTTTGTTACAAAATTTTTGATGAGTGTCCTTGGTCTTGGTTGTTCTTCTCGAAGAGATCGATCCATTACATTGATGTCTTCATTTCTCCGCTTCAGGTCATCATGGTGAAGTCGTCCTTTGCTTCAGGAACTCCAACGTACTTACGAATAGGTAAGGGGCAGCTTGACTACGACAGAATGCTTGTGAGGGAAACAATCTAGGGTTAACCCATGAATGAGCATAAGATTATCTCTTGAGTTGAACAAATGAAATACCTCGAGAGTAAGGTACGAAGGTACAATAAGAGGTTCCAAGCGGATAGATAGTTGCTCGAAGTCTGAACCTGAGTGAGAAAGGGGTTCAGAGTAGCGAGAGTAAGTATTGCGTCTGATACCAGAATAGAGCACTAGGAGGGTGGCACATGAATTAAATACGAAGCCAAGCATGGATAATAACTATTAGAAACAGGTTTGAGCAGGAGAGTCAGGTTTCGATCCTGTGGAACTGTGGGTTATGGGCCCACCATGTGGGTTAAAGTAGAAAGGGAGGTTGACATCTTGCACGGTCATGATAGCAAGGCATGTTAGAGGGTAGCCTCTCAGTTATGTCAGCAACAACATCGATACCAAGGGCGAGGGACGAAGAGAACCATTTTCCTGCTCGTTGAACGAGGCGGACCAATAGGCAAAGTTCTCGTCCATCGGTGGTTATCGGGATGTCATCAACAATAGTAACAGGGTCTTATTGACAGAGTTGTAAAACCGAGGTGTTTATATAAGCAGCGAATCATTACCGCTTAGATAATATAAACCACGAGAAATGTTAAACAAGACAATGGAAAGGAAAATGTGATCATCAGATTAAACAGAACAATGGAAAGAAAAATGTGTTTAAACACATATGTCAGGGGTATATCCTTCCCAAGGACAAGCAGAACATGATAACCATGACATGATATTAAGTAGAAAAGCCTCTAGGTGAGGGGAGAGAAATTTTCATGACATTATCCATACAGCGGTGTTTGGATAATTGAGCAAGAAACGTTTAGCATTGGGCTTCAAATGTTCTTGTTGAAACATCGGATATCATAGACATCCTTGAGATAGCATTGACATGGTCAACAGGTGAAGATCAGACTTTGGAAACAAAAGGATCCATCAGAACAACTTATAGAATAAGTCTTACAATTTCCTCATGGAAGAATGGATAACCTTGCTAAAAGGAAAATATAACAGAGGGTCCTCCGGCCAGTGTCTTTGGGCATGACATCACCTTACCGGGTCATATACGCACCAATGTTGTGACTCTTGGAAAGTGTTCCAACCATCATATCTCGACCGAGATTCAGATCTGATCGGTGTTAGGATACCTCAGACTCAGGATGCTTGAGAAGAAAAGGTGCGACACAATTTGACGGGATGACACTGTAAGATTCTCAAGAAATGAACTATGAAGTGATTTCCGTTAACAAGAGTTCATCATTAACCCAAGGAGAGGACAAGGAGGTGGCTGATGAACTCAGCGACAATTCATCAAGATTTCCAAAGGATGGATTTCCACAATTATGTGAACAAGGAGATAACATTTGTCAGGTCAAAATGATATATTGATGTATGCTCGAGGAAAACATACACAATTTAACAATGGTTGAAAGGTGCACCCGAAATATGGGCTGGGTTGCACGGCCAACATTGGAATGGTGATTCAATAATCAATAGTCTAAGAATGAACGACCGACCATTAACTTCAAAGCAATAGGGTTGCTAGAAGGGCGGAATCCAAACATCACCGCTCACTTGTTGGTACCCTGGTTGGAATCAACACGAGGACCCAGGAAAGAATGGTGATGGAGAGAAGTATCACCATACCAAGAATTCTTAAGAGGTGGTGAAATTCCCACGACATTCTTGACATAAAAGGTGGTAATGTTTCAAGGTAAAGAAGAACAATGCTAGGCAGCAAGGAACTCAAGGTACAACACAAAACACAAACAAGTTTGTGTTGGAGGGAAGGCAATAAAGTGGCCGATGATATTACAAACCATCGACGGGCAAGGATGGTATTTACCATCAAGAATTCAATAGATATTTTGGAAGAGCTCAGAATGTTGATGATCACGACACCTTTGTCGAAGGATTCCATGAGGCTGCCATTGAATAACGTCGACATCAAGCAAAAGGAATGGTGAAGCAAAAGACCACTAGAACCACAGATATGACACAACCTCGGAATCAAGTATTGTTGTTCAAGACAATAATATATGACAAGAAAGATCGACGTAAGCTTAGCTCAGCGTCAAAAATTGTGTTCCGGGAAGAAGGACCAGGTAGCTCAGTTAAGATTTAACACGATAATGATATAGCCGATCAGGCTAGGAATGACATGATCGGGTACAAACTCGTAAGTAAAGAATATTAGTAAGAGTTGTTGAACCGTAATGCGGACTCAGTTCAGTTATCGGTGTCTTCGAGTGTTTAATAACTCGGAGCCCGTGAAAAAATTGGAATTAGTGAGGATGTAGTACTTGATAAAGAACTCATAAGAGGTTATGCAGTTCTGTGATAATCTCAAGATACCAGGGGGTAATACTCGATGACAGATCAAAATAGAGGTTGGATTGGGTATTGCTCTGCAGAAGACAAGTGCTTAAACTCGCACGAGAAATAGTATTTAAAGGAGAACATGGTCGGAACCACGATTGCAAAAGGCCAGACCCCAGATATAAGATGAACTTATACCAAAGGAATAATTAATTTAAGAGAAGCTTTAATGATAAGATCTACATCGTGTCCACGGGCATGAACACAAAGTTCAAGGTCGACTCCCACTTCTCCAATGCACAACCTTTCATTCACTTCTCGCGTTCAATGAAGTTGTAGTGTTGAAATTTTATCTGGCAAAATACCAGAAGAGTACGACTCATGAAAACTTTCGAGTTCACACATATTATGGAAGGCATAGGTTCAACCCATCGAGGCATCTTAGAATCATATACCAGAATCTTTAGAAGTAATTAACTCAAGCTCGAAGGCAGAGCATGGTTGAGAAAGCAGAGGATAGAATTTACCAAAGGCATTATGTATCAGAGGAAAGGCTCACAAGGTTATTGAATATGAAGGGCGTTGTCAGATAAAATCCAACAAAGGATATGGTGGTCCACAAGGGATCTGACGTAAGCATCGGTACTCAACTAGAGGAAGAAGAATGCAAGGAGATCAGATTATAGAAACAACTGACTAACTCAATTGTCAAATGCAAAGGAATTATGATTTCCAAATCAAGGGATCAGAAGCAATGCTCTGATTAGGGATGGATAAGTTGAATAGCCTTAGGGTACAATCAACGACAATTGGATTGGTCGAGAACCAATTCCAGTTAAAAGAACGGCAGCTCAGCCGGAAAGGTAATTTATAAGGATCAATGATGATTGCGTGTATTCGCAAACATATTGAGTCAACAGACTCAAAATGATAATAACAAGGAATGTCAATAAGACTACGAGACTTATGGGATTAACCATAATGCAAGCAAGCAATAATTTCAAGAGCCAAAGGCTCCAGAGGATTTTCGGAAGATCGAATAGTATTTTGAAGACTTTCGTGAAACACATGAACAAGCGGGATGGCGGATACTCGACAAGTCACGAGGATTTATTTGACGGGTATTCATGTGGCAAAGAACTGCTAGGCAGTAGGCACAAAGTATTCTCGGAACAATAGAGAAAACTTCGGGGTATCTTGTAATAACAAGATCAATGGGGGATGATCGTATGAATGGCAAGTGTAAGTAGTTATCCATACGGATTTATCGGTGGTCGGGAATAGCAAAAGTGATGGGCACAAAGTCTCGAGAGAATATCAAAGAGTATCTCCGAAATCTTCTCGTGCAGTCGGTGATCATCTGGACTGAAGGGCCTCTCCAGGAGAAAGTATTTTCGAGAACCTAAAGTTAGATTTTAGTAAAAATTGTTTAACCCGAATAGAAGAGAGTTCAGAATCCCAGAGTAAAGGTCGAGGAGTAAAAGATCGTACTACCACCCAATGGCGATGTGTGCCCGTAAGGCACACAACCATGTTAGTAAAAGTTTTGCAATGACTAGACTCGACTTCGGCCAAGGAGTTGAAAAGGGGGATTCCTACAGGCAGTCGGCTCTGATACCAACTTGTGATGCCCCTGATTTAATCGTACACTAATCATGCACGCAAATGTGTACGATCAAGATCAGGGACTCATGGGAAGATATCACAACACAACTCTAAAACATAAATAAGTCGTACAAGCAGCATAATACAAGCCAGGGGCCTCGAGGGCTCGAATACAAGTGCTCGATCATAGACGAGTCAGCGGAAGCAACAATATATGAGTACAGACATAAGTTCAACAAGTTTGCCTTAAGAAGGCTAACACAAACTGGGATACAGATCGAAAGAGGCGCATGCCTCCTGCCTGGGATCCTCCTAAACTACTCCTAGTCATCGTCAGCAGGCTGCACGTAGCAGTAGGCACCTCCGGTGTAGTAGGACTCGTCGTCGATGGTGGCGTCTGGCTCCAGGGCTCCGACATCTGGTTGCGACAACCAGGTAGAAGGGAAAGGGGGAAAAGGGGGAGAAAATCAACCGTGAGTACTCATCCAAAGTACTCGCAAGCAAGGAGCTACACTACATATGCATGGGTATATGTGTAAAGGGCCATATCAGTGGACTGAACTGCAGAATGCCAGAATAAGAGGGGGATAACTAATCCTGTCGAAGACTACGCTTCTCGAAGCCTCCGTCTTGCAGCATTTAGAAGAGAGTAGACTGAAGTCCTCCAAGTAGCATCGCATAATCCTACCCGGCGATCCCCTCCTCATTGCCCTGTTAGAGAGCGATCACCGGGTTGTATCTGGCACTTGAAAGGGTGTGTTTTATTAAGTATCCGGTTCTAGTTGTCATAAGGTCAAGGTACAACTCCAAGTCGTCCTGTTACCGAAGATCACGGCTATTCAATAGATTAACTTCCTGCAGGGTGCACCACATAACCCAACACGCTTGATACCATTTGGCGGACACACTTTTACGGGTCATGCCGGCAGCGGAAGATCAACACGTCGCAGCCCCACCTAGGCACAACAGAGAGGTCAGACGCCGGTCTAAACCTAAGCGCCACAGGGTCCGGGCCCATCGCCCATAGCACACACACACGCTGCGAGGGCGGCCGAAGCAGACCTAGCCTAGCGGCGTTCGATCCAATCCGTAGCGCCACTCGATCGTGACGTCACGAAGTGCCGGTGATACCACGACGTCGAGTGCCCATAACTTTTCCCGTGTAGTTGGTTAGTGCGTATAGACCAAATGGCGAGACTCAGATCAAATACCAAGATCTCGTTAAGCGTGTTAAGTATCTGCGAACGCCGACCAGGGCCAGGCCCACCTCTCTCCTAGGTGGCCACAACCTGCCTGTCGCTCCGCTACAAAGTAACGATCGGGGCCGTCGGGAACCCAGGCCCACCTCTACGGGATGGAGCCACCGTCCTTTCAGCCCCCATCTCCGAACAATATCACGAGTAATGTAATAGTGTAAAGTATATAGTATATGCCCGTGATCACCTCCCAAAGTGATCACAGCCCAATAGTATAGCATGGCGCACGGACAAGAGTGTAGGGCCACCGATGGAACACTAGCATCCTATACTAAGGAGTAGGATAGCAGTAAAGGTAACAACAAGAGTAGCAAGGACAAAGCTATGCAGCGATATAGGATTAACTCAAAGCAGTAACATGGTACACTACTCTAATGCAAGCAGTATAGAGAAGAGTAGGCGATATCTGGTGATCAAAGGGGGGGCTTGCCTGGTTGTTCTGGCAAGTAGGAGGGGTCGTCTTCGATGTAGTCGAACACACGAACATCAGCAGCGGTCTCGGAGTCTACCGGAAAGAAGTAACGGGGGGAACACAATAAATAACAGAGCAATCAAATGTAACACAAAGCAAGACGCGGCAATACGTTGTGCTAGGTGTGCCCTAACGCGGTAGGAGGTGATACCGACGAAGGGGGGAAACATCCGGGAAAGTATCCCCGGTGTTTCGTGTTTTCGAGCAGAGGAGCCGAAGGGGGAAAGTTGCGAGTTCGATAGGTTAGGGATGCGTGGCGGACGAACGGGCTGCCTTTCCGGGTTCGTCTCGTCGTTCTGAGCAACTTTCGTGTAGAAAGTATTTTCATCTGAGCTACAGTTTATTTTATATTAATTTTAAAAGATTTAAATCATTTTTTAGGATTTATTTAATTATTTTAAAATAACATTATCCAGAATGTGTTTGTCGACATCATCATGACCTCACCATGACGCCGCCAGTCAACGAGGGTTGATCGGGTCAATCGGCGTGTGGGTCCCAAGATGTCATTGATTGCTAACTAACTAACCAGCTAATTAGTTTAGTTAATGATTAGTTAAGTTAACTATAGTAGTTAATTAGGTTAATAGTGATTAAATCAATCTAATTATGATTAATTAACTTAATTAATTTAGTTAATTAGATAATTAATTAATTAAATTTATTTTATTATTACTTTTTTTCCTCTCTTTTTATAAAACTTGTTACGAGGGGGGGCACAGGTCATTGGCCGAGAGGCCTTCTGCGGCGCCACGGATTCTGGCGCTGCTGCGGGCACCAGCCCGAACGGGCGCAGATGGTCGCCGCCGAGCAGGCGGGGCCATTGAGGCGATGGGAGGCGCGAGCCACCGGCACGATGGGGCGCCCGGCTGTGGTGGCAGGGCCACTGGAGCGCGATGAGACGGGCGCGACCAGCCACGGGCGAGGCGGGCGGGCGGGGGCAACCGCCGCGCGGTGGCCGTGGCGCGGCAACACGGCCGGGGCACGGGTGGCGCGTGCAGGCGCGCCCGAGCAATGTGCGGGGAGCGGGCGAGCGGCATGGTGGCGCTTAGGTGAGGCAGCGCGTGCATGATCATGGCTGCTGGCGTCTTTGTGGCAGGGGGCGCTGGCGGCTTGGAACGAGGCGGAGGAGAGAGGAGAGGGGGTATCGGCTCACAGGGGGCCGTAGGGTTCGGGGCAACGGGGCTTGGGGAGGAGGACGAGGAGGCGACGACGACGGTGGATGGCTCCGTCGAAGCAGCGGGGGGACGAGGCGGCGACGGTGTACGGCGGCGACGTCGGGGGCTCCAGGGGCGCGGCCCAGATCCGGTCAGGGACTTCTAGGAGACAAGGAATAAGTAGTCCAATGGGGCCGGTCGAGGACGGGGAGGTCGAGGTGGAAGGCGGCGGTGGCGGCTCCGGCGATGTGGTCCCGGGCGGCGGCATCAGGGTCGATCCCCCGATCTGGACCGAGGGGGGGGCGTGGGGAGAGTGGGTTGGATCAGGGAGAGGATCGTGGGGGAATCAGGGTGTAGTGGGCTAGGGTTGCGGGGTGGGGGTTATGCAGGGGCGCGGCTGGGCTAGCCTAATGGCCTGGTGCCCTTCTGGGCCGAACGGCCCAGGGAGGGGGGGGGTCTTGCTTCGTTTTTTTGCTATGTTTTGTTTTACTTTTCTTTTTATTTATTATTCCTTTTCTGTTTTTGCTCATTTTAAATATATAGGCCTTATATAAAAACATGGTTTCTATATGACAAATAGATAGGGAATATTTTCAACACATCGAACATTTTAGTTATGACTTTTGAAAACTTTAATTGTTTTAATTTAATTCAAACTTTGAATTTGAATCCGCTTCGAACTAACGCGAGATTATCAGCAGTAACCCAGGTGACGTGTCATCATTAACGCGGGATTACTGTAGCCTAATTATCCGGGCGTCACATACCATGTGAGAAAGCCACCTTACCGAGGCCAACCACCTTACCCTTTGAGTTATCACCAAAAGTGACATATTTTCGAGGGCCGTCGTTTTCAGCAAGCTCACGGAACATATCATTATCTCCGGTCATATGATCAGTACATCCACTATCAAGGACCCATTCCTTTCCTCCAGCCATGTAACCGCGAAGATTTTCCATAAGACCAAAGTGTCTCATTGCATTATCAAGATCATAGTCACTATCATCATCATCCTCATCATAGTATCCATGTTCAACATCATCATGTGGTGGATCAAATCCTAGAGAGGGTGATTCGTTAGAGTGAGTTTGACAATGATCTTCTTTATGAATTTTAATAGCTTCAGAAATAATATCACTAATAATTCCAACATCTCCTTTGGCACGCATAAGGTTTGTAAGCTCAAATAGACAATCACCAAACATAGGATCATTGGAATTGATCTTACTCAAGGCAATAGACTTATGGAGAATTTCATCTAGATTTTTCAAGGAATAATTTGGAAAGCGTTCCTCGAGAAATTTCCATATGGAGTAGGCACACTTAAGAGTAGGAAAACATCCAATCAAGTTTCTAGGCAAGCCTCTAGTGATAAGATTAACAGTTCTAAGATTGCAAATCATGAAAATTGACTCATCAAGGGTAGGATGCATGGGATCAACATGAGGTGCACAAGGGCTAGCAATATACTTGTTCAAATGATATTCATTGAAAATCACAAGCATCTCATTTTTCCACTTATGAAAATACTCTCCATCAAGTATAGGCACTCTATGTCTAAGACTCCCCAAAGTAGACTCATCCATCTTCCACCAATGGTGTTTAAACCAAATCAATGGAGACCAAAGCTCTGATACCAATTGAAAGGATCGAGAAGGGGGGGTGATTAGACACTAAGTACCAGAAGTTGCAATTTTTAATTTCCTTTAGTTGATGTGGAGTTTGAGCACAAGTTTAAACATTCACAATACATATCAAGCAAACATGCAAGCATACAAAGAGTATATGAGCAGTGGAAAGTAAAGCATGCAAGTTGCAAGAATGTAAAGACATGGATTGGAGTGTGCAAACGCAATTTGGGGACACGGAGATTTTTTATCCGTGGTTCCGATAGGTGGTGCTATCGTACATCCACGTTGATGGAGACTTCGACCCACGAAGGGTAACGGTTGTGCGAGTCCACGGAGGGCACCACCCACAAAGGGTCCACGAAGAAGCAACCTTGTCTATCCCACCATGGCCGTCTCCCACGAAGGACTTGCCTCACTAGGGTATATCTTCACGAAGTATGCGATATCCTTGCCCTTACAAACTCCTTGGTTCAACTCCACAATCTTGTCGAAGGCTCCCAAGTGACACCTAGCTAATCTAGGAGACACCACTCTCCAAGAAGTAACAAATGGTGTGTTGATGATGAACTCCTTGCTCTTGTGCTTCAAATGATAGTCTCCCCATCACTCAACTCTATCTCATAGGATTGGATTTGGTAGAAAGAAGATTTGAGTGGAAAGAAACTTGGGGAAGGCTAGATATCAAGATTCATATGGTAAGAATGGAATATCTTGGCCTCAACACAAGTGTAGGTGGTTCTCTCTCAGATAATGTGTATTGGAAGTGTAGGCATGTTCTGATGGCTCTCTCCACGAATGAAGAGGAGGTGGAGGGGTATATATAGCCTCCACACAAAATCTAACCGTTACACACAACTTGCCAATCTCAGTGGGACCGAATTGATAAACTCGGTCGGACCGATTCAACAAATCTAGTGACCGTTAGGATTTTCGGTGGGATCGACATGCAACTCGGTAGGACCTATATGGTTAGGGTTAGGGCATAACGTAATCTCGTTGAGACCGATTACACAAACTGTGCTGTGGCCGTGGACCCAGCTGCGGCCGTGGACCCAGCTATCAGCCTATCCACGTACAGTACTCTTCCGATGGAAGTCGGTTGTTAACCACATTGACCACACCGCGTAGAGAGCACCAAAGCGGTGGGCGACGGCGAGGCCTAGGAAGGGGACAACGCGGAGCCGGGGAAGACGTGGTAGTGGATGCCCACGAGGAGAGGAGTACGAGGGTTCACTGGTTCGACTACGGTGTGAGGCTGCCGTCGCCGAAGAATAACAGGGGGTGTGGGTGAGTAGAGGGATGCCCTGGCCAGCGGTGGGAGTAGTAGGGGCGGTTAGGCCTCCGCGACATCACCACCGGCTACGGGAGGCAGGAGCACGACCGGTGCTGGTTTGGGCGGCTGGAGCAAGAAGACCAGAGGTTGAAGAAGCACTACTGCCGTTGGATGAACATCATACGGTAACTGGAGTTAGCATCCTTCATATTGACTAAGTTGATAAAGCCCTCCGTCCCCGTCAACTTGGTAGGCCAACAAGTCAGCCTCCCACTATGCTGGGTTCCAGCTGACAGGGGGAGTATTCTTTTTTTTTGTGCGTAATAAGGAGGCACTTCCTTGCGTGAGAAGATAGCTGGTGGGTCCGACCTGTCAGCGGGGGCACTTTTTTTCACGAAATACAGAGGCCCTTCCGGTGGGTCCCAGATGTCGGGTGGAGGAATCAAAGACTTGAGAAGGCGTACAGAACAAGCTAGTGTACCAGTAAAGAGACATTGCTGAGTTTTAGAAAAAAGAGAGACGTGCTCTTGTAGCTGGTTCGAATCCAAACCAAGACTATGACTATATATGGTGCTATGCTACTCTACAAGTAATGAAACTGACATATCCAACATTCGCTTCTCCTCTTCTCTACTTACTCTGCCTAGCATCGAAGCTCGGCGCGGGAACCATGTCCGCCGGCTGCTCGTCCACCGCTCTTGACGAGCAACAACCAAATATGTGCCAAGTCGCCACCCGTACCATCGCCTATGGGTCTCATCACACCCCGCGCACACACACGCAGCGGTTGCTCATCGCAACCCATTGTCGTTGGTGTGGTGCCACTTCCGCAAATCATGCGAGTCATCCATCGCGTCTCAACCACATTCCTCAACCCCGGCGAGTCTTCTACAAATGGCGAATCATGTGGTAATAATATGTTTAAGTGTTGTTCGATGCTTTCGGTTGCTGATTTTTAATAGTTTGGTTGATGATCTTCCAATTTGATTAAATGCGAAAAAGGGAAGATTCGTGTGATTTGTATTTCGGGAATTTGCTGATGTGGGGAGTCCAACTCGTTGATTATTTGGTTAGCGAGGAATCCCAATACCAGCAGGTTGGGGTGTTGGACAAGTAACTAAAGGAACGACAGAAGAGGAAGATCAGAGCGAAGGTTAAAGATGCAGTTCCTCGATCATGGCCAAGCAACAGTTGTTGAGCGTCCTTGACAAAGAATGAGGAGATGAAAGAGCTTGTGAAGATAATGGGCAAAATCGATGTGCTCTGTAGGATGATTGTCTCTTTATTTGAAGTGTATGTAGCACTCGTGATGTATTCAGTGGCTACGACATGAGCACTTTGCTGAAAGTAGTAATGAATGAAACCTGTGTAGTAGGTTGGGCATAGTGTTGTGAACATCTAATGATTTCTATTAACGGAAATCAGGGGTATCCCCTTTTGCTCATAAATAAATAGCAGAGGCCCTTTTGGTAATATATAAATAAATTAGCAGAGGCCCTGTCGGGTCAGCTTTGTTCTTATTTGAAGACGTCGAGCAAATTGCAGTCCAACAGCAAACTATGTCATCAAATTCAAGTTTCACAGCCAAATATGAGTACAACTAAACAATAATGTCATCATGTTTTAGTCGTCATACAATCACCAAACACAAATCAGCATACATAACAAGTGATGTTCTCACAGGAAAGTACTAAACAACATGTTCATCAGGTTTTAGTTGTCATAGCAAACACAATTTCACATAGTAGATAAAAAATGTCTTCTGACAGACAAATACGATAAAAGCAATGTAATCATCATCCGCAGCAGCAGCGTCAACATCTTCGCCATGTGTATCCGTCTGAATCGTAATTCCCCATGGTGTCATCTTCTTCTTCGTCCTCAACATCCTCGAACGTTGACTTCTAATTGATCAACTCTTGTATGTCCACAGCACGACAGGCAATCTTTTCGCCGGCGTCATTGACATGATGGTTCTCGAAGATATTAGGAACATCTGTGTTATCTTGTACATCAGGAGTAGTGTAAGCATCATCTTGTTGTGCAACTTCATTAAACGAATTCCTCTGCTCAAACCTTTGCAATACTCTCCAGTCATCGCTACGTGCAAATGTGCCTTCCAAGAAAAATATCTGTGTTGCTTGATTTGCCAAAATAAAATGCTTGTTGGTCTTGTACGCCGCCTTGACATTGATGGATTTGAAATAATCATCAACTCTGGGTTTTGCGATCTGGAAAACAGGTTATACCAACGACAAGACTGTGTAACCACACACCGATGATCCTCGGCTCGAGATATCTGCAAGCGAGCAATGTACATTATGTTAGCATACATTTCAGTTATCTCTTTGTCATACATATCCGCGCTCATGATGGCATTGTTTTGTGTCTTCCTGCCTTCGTCTCGTGCAAGGGTGTTGTAGCGCACATCTCCAACAACGCAAGATTCATAATGTCTTACCAGAGTATCAGGACCCATTGCTAGTGAGTAAAGGGCATCATCAACTGCCTGCCCATCCTCCCGTATCTTCTTAACCTATGGTTAGAAAATAGACAAGCTGATCATCTTATGTACTCAATATATTAAAAAACCAACCGTGCAATTCAAAAGCTTACATGGCTCTTGAACCATTTTGCAAATCCTGCCATAACCAGTTTGTCAATGTTTCTTGGATTTTGCGGTAGTAACTCCTTTTTGTAGATGCTGCACAACATAGTGATCACGTCAAACATCTAAATATATAAGAATGTGCTGCAAGTTTAGTAGATTACGATGTATAAGATGAAGTACTTAGCACTTACTTGATATAAGGTAGTATCTCAGGACAGTTATTCAACACATGCCAAACCATTTTGTCCAAATCTTTTGGTTTGTCCTCTTGTCGACTGAAAGGATCGAGAGGTGTCTAGAGGGGGGGGGGTGATTAGACACTAAGTACCAAAAGTTACAGTTTTTAATTTCCTTTAGTTGATGTGGAGTTTGAGCACAAGTTTAAACATTCACAATACATATCAAGCAAACATGCAAGCATACAAAGAGTATATGAGCAGCGGAAAGTAAAGCAGGCAAGTTGCAAGAATGTAAAGAGATGGGATTGGAGTGTGCAAACGCAATTTGGAGACACGGAGATTTTTTATCCGTGATTCCGATAGGTGGTGCTATCGTACATCCACGTTGATGGAGACTTCAACCCACGAAGGGTAACGGTTGCGTGCCTTC
The DNA here is from genome assembly GCA_021605205.1 of Aegilops longissima. Lineage (NCBI taxonomy): Eukaryota > Viridiplantae > Streptophyta > Magnoliopsida > Poales > Poaceae > Aegilops > Aegilops longissima. The sequence continues at coordinate 288,917,844 of CM038682.1, forward strand.
ACGGAGGGCTCCACCCACGAAGGGTCCACGAAGAAGCAACCTTGTCTATCCCACAATGGCCGTCGCCCATGAAGGACTTGCCTCACTAGGGTAGATCTTCACAAAGTAGGCGATCTCCTTGCCCTTACAAACTCCTTGGTTCAACTCCACAATCTTGTCGGAGGCTCCCAAGTGACACCTAGCCAATCTAGGAGACACCACTCTCCAAGAAGTAACAAATGGTGTGTTGATGATGAACTCCTTGCTCTTGTGCTTCAAATGATAGTCTCCCCAACACTCAACTCTCTCGCATAGGATTCGATTTGGTAGAAAGAAGATTTGAGTGGAAAGCAACTTGGGGAAAGCTAGAGATCAAGATTCATATGGTAGGAATGGAATATCTTGGCCTCAACACAAGTGTAGGTGGATCTCTCAGAAAATATGTATCGGAAGTGTAGGCATGTTCTGATGGCTCTCTCCACGAATGAAGAGGAGGTGGAGGGGTATATATAGCCTCCACACAAAATCTAACTGTTACACACAACTTGCCAATCTCGGTGGGACCGAATTGATAAACTCGGTCGGACCGATTCAGCAAATCTAGTGACCGTTAGGATTTTCGGTGGGACCGACATGCAACTCGGTAGGACCGATATGGTTAGGGTTAGGGCATAACGTAATCTCGGTGAGACCGACTACACAAACTCGGTGAGACCGATTTTGGTAATAAGCTAACCAGAGAGTTGGTCAGGTAAACTTGGTGGGACTGATTCGCTCATTTCGGTGAGACCGAAATGTTATGAAAAGGGAACACAAAGATTACATTGCAATCTCGGTAGGACCGATTACGCAAACTCGGTGAGACTGACACTAAAAAAAACACATCCATGACATTTTGGGCCGAACGAATTTTTTTTCTGTCATACTTATGACACTTCTATGACGATAATTGTGACAAAACCCGGTATCATCATAGATGTGGTGGGCTCCTACTTCTATGACAAAAATCATGACGAGAAAATGGGCTTTTCATCACAGGCGGGCGGAGGCGCAGCTGCAAGACATTCTTTGGGCCGTCCATGACGGAAAAAACCGTGGTAGAAGCGAGGGAGGAAAATTTGGGGAGTTCTCGATTCACGGTGGGAGGTCGGGGACGAGCGATCGCGTTCTCTCGTACATGTCTGTGGCGTGTGTCTGGCGTTGGCTCTAATCGAACCCGGCGAGGAGTTGGGCATGGCGAACCCGAGTGGTTGCACCGCAGGCTATCGTTCTTGAATCCGGCGATCGATCGATGGCTATTAGCTGAACCCTATCAGCGATTCCTTCACTCTGCTGCTAATCTGAAGCCGATCGATTGGATGAACAATGAGTGTTGCGCGGGGGTGGATGAGCAGTGGCGGTGGCGTTGCCTCTGGATGAACAGGACCCGTGGTGTGGAGGGTTGGATGAGCAGTAGATGGTGGAGGGTGCCCGTGGAGGGTGGTTGAACAGGACCCGTGGTGTGGAGGGCTGGATGAGCAGTGAGACGGTGGAGGGTGCCCGTGGAGGGTGGTTGAATAGTAGCCGATGGAGTAGCGCGCGGTGGAGGCTGGATGAACAGGAGCCCGTGGAGGCTGGAGGAGGTCGACGGTAGCCCATGGAGGATGGAGGAGGTCGACGATGGAGATGAACAGTATCCCGTGGAGTCCCATTTTGCGGTACGCCACACCCCTCCCGATGAACAGGACCCCCATTTCGACCGTAGGAGGTCCGTTTCATCCGTTTTGCGGTACGCCACACCCCTCCCGATCAACAGGACCCCCGTTTTGACCGTAGAAGGTCCGTTTCATCCGTTTGGCGGTACGCCACACCCCTCCCGATCAACAGGACCCTCATTTCGACTGTAGGAGGTCCGTTTCCTCCGTTTTGCGGTACGCCACACCCCTCCCGATCAACAGGACCCTGTTCCGAACGTAGGAGGTCCGTTTCCTCCGTTTTGCGGTAGGCCAGGCCTCGTTTCCATCGCCTGTTCCGTCCAAGCCCTCCCGATGAACACGACCACACATTCCGTTCCGACCCAGCCGGTTGGCTCCCATGCGTTCCATTGCCTCCCGATGAACACGACGTATTCCGTTGCCTCCCCATGAACACGACGCATTCCGTTGCCTCCCCATCAACACGACGCATTCCGTTGCCTCCCCATGAACACGACGACGATGCTTTTTCTCCGTTCTGACCCAGCCATGTACACGAGCCTTGGCGTGCGTTGTCGCGCAGTAGGCATTGAGACCCCGCCCGTATGTACACATACGTGGCCGTATTTTCTTTCTTGCACCCTGGCCGCTGTACGTACGTGTACATGCTACGTGCACGCCTCTACTACGACACGTGCACGCCTCTACATCCACCAGTATATATGTACGTACACGTTCGTGACCAGAATGACAACGCTACGTACGCTTCGACCAGGTGGGTCCCGACTGTCAGGCACTTCCTTGCGTGTGAAGATGTAACTGGTGGGTCCTAGCAGTAAGGGGGGAAACGTTTTTTCGCGAAATACGGTGGCCCGTCTGGTGCGTCCCCGCTGTCAGGTGGAGGAATAATTATTTTGCACGTAATAAGGAGGCACTTCCTTCTGCGGCCGTGGACCCAGGTGTCGGCCTCTCCACGTCATGATCCACATCCGATGGAAGCCGTTCCTTGACCACGTTGACCACGCCGCGCCGAGAGCACCAGGGCGGTGGACGATGGCGAGGCCTAGGAAGGGGACGACGCGGAGCCGGGGAAGACGCGACAGTAGATGCCCACGCATAGAGGAGTACGAGGGTTCACTGGTTCGCTGTGGTGTGAGACTATCGTCGCCGCAGAATAACAGGGGTTGTGGGTGAGTAGAGGGATGGCCTGGCTAGTGGTGGGAGTAGTAGGGGGCGGTGAGGCCTCCGCCGCATCGCAGCCGGCCACGGGAGGCAGGAGCACGAGGCACGACCGACGCTGGTTTGGGCGGCTGGAGCAAGAAGACCAGAGGTTGAAGAAGCACTACGGCTGTTGGATGGACATCGTACGGTCACTGGAGCTAGAATCGTGCATATTGACTAAGTTCACAAAGCCCTCCGTCCCCGTCAACTTAGTAGGCCCACAAGTCAGCCTGCCACTATATTGGGTCCCAGCTGACATGGGAGTATTCATTTTTTTTTGCGTGTAATAAGGAGGCACTTCCTTGCGTGCGGCTGTGGACCCAGCTGTAGGCCTCTCCACGTATAGTCCACTTCAGATGCATGTTCGTCGTTGACCACATTGACCAGGCCGCGCCGAGAGCACTAGGGCAGTGGACGACGGCGAGGCCTAGGAAGGGAATGACACGGAGGCAGGGAAAACTCGGTAGTTGTTTCCCACACGGAGGGGAGTACGACTGTACGAAGGTTTACTGGTTCGTCTGCCGTCACCGGAGAATAACAACAGGTGTGGGTGAGTAGAGGGATGGCTAGGCTAGCGATGGGAGTACGGTGGGGCGGTGAGGCCTGCTTGTGATGAGAGCCGGCCATGGGAGGAGGGAGCAGGCAGTCCCGCCATCCAACAGTCACTGCTTGTGCATCAACCTTTTTTTTAGGAAAGCCTCAAATCTGTGGAAAACAACATACATCCCATCTGCCATTATTTCTAATAATTTACAGCCCATTTGCTAGTTATTAAGGTTTTTTTTGGAGCCCATATTCTTTTTGTTAGCATTACAGCCCATATTGTCGCCACGGTTAAAAAATTATACGAAATTTTGCATATTTCGGTCTGGTCCAAACTATTTTTAATCCCGACATTTCGACTCACATTCAAACTGATTTTAAAAATAAATGTATATCAATATGAAATCCAACAAATTCTCCACACATAAAAATTAACGTAATTTAAAATCTCAAAATAAAAAAAGATATTTGAAACTAATTGCCGGTTTGATGTGTTTTAAAAATGTACAACTCATTTCTCATTCTTGATGGGCCATTTTCTCGGCCAAATTAATGAAAGCTCTCCTCGTCTTGAAAGATTTGCAGCCCAACAGGCCCGACAAGCGACTTACTTGGCAAATCACAAAAAACTGGGCTGTGGCCGTGGACCCACTATCAGCCTCTCCACGTCAAGACTCTTCCGATGGAATGTCGTTGACCACGTTGACCACGCCAAGGCCAAGAGCACCAAGGCGGTGGGCGATGGCGAGCCTAGGAAGGGATGACGCAGATTCGGGGAAGACGCGCGGTGGATGCCCACGCGAGAGGAGTATGAGGTTCACCGGTTCGGCTGCGGTGTGAGGCTGCCGCCGCCCGCAGGGCCTGGCTAGCGGTGGGAGTAGTAGGGGCGATGAGGCCTCAGCGGCACAACAACCGCCACTTTGGAGGCAGGAGCAGGCGGTCTCCCGGCGCTGGTTTGGGTGGTGGTGCAAGAAGAGCAGCGATTGAAGAAGCAGCAGGACCGTTCGATTCAAATCCAACGATTCTTGCTGCTAGAATTGTTTGTTGACTAAGTTGACAAGCCTCGCGTCGCGTCAACTTAATAGGCCCATGGTCAGCCTCCCAACAGTGCGCCCGGATGTCGATGGGAGGAATCATTTTTTACGCGTAATAAGGAGGCCGTTGATTGCGTGAGGCCAGGCCAGCGGAGGGAGTAGGGTGGGCCGGGGAAGCCTGCACGACATCACAGCGAGCCACAAGAGGAGGGAGCAGCAGTCCACTTGGCGCTAGTTTAGGCGGCCGGGCGGGAAGATCGAGATTGAAGAAGCATGTCGGCCGTTGGATGGACATCCAGAGTCCTCTTGCTAGAATCGTGTGTTCACCGACAAAGCCTTGCGTAAACAAGTCAACCTCGAAATCGTGGCGTGTACAGCCCATTTGCTATTATTTTTATAATTTTTACTCATTTTCTAATTCATATGGAATTTATTGCAGTCCGTTTTCCATTTTTAGAATTGCTGGCCATTTTCTAGTCGATGCCGTGGTCAAAAATTAACTAAATATGTGGGAAATTTTGAAAATTAGCAAATTTTTTTTTGAGGAACGAAATATTCTTAATCCAAAATTAATAGCCATACTAAAACAAATTTAAAAATAAATTAGTAGTATGTCATGTTAAATCCAATGAAATACGTATAATATATCAGTGAAGAACAAAAACAAAAAAAGAAACTTATATCCCATTTGCTATAAATTTTTTGGAATTTTCAACCCCTTTTGATTTTACTTTTAACATACATTGACCATACTCTTAAGCCAGGTCGGAATGCATCCCTGCTCGTCTTGAAAGATTTGCAGCCCAGTAATTCGGAGAACACAAATAGGCCTAGCTTGGGTATTCTTCAAAAAGAAATACTGGGTTACCTATTTTCCCAAAGAACTAGTGCATGAGAATTTAGCTTTATTTATTTATTTATTTATTTACTTATTTATGTTTAGGGACCATGAGCATGTACAGGCGGATTCATGTGAGCCTCCCTTCCGATTAATTATGGGCTTCTCTATTGGGCCTTCATCGATTGGGCTGCATGTTATCAACAAGTGGAAAATGTGTTCGTCACGAAAAATAGTATGCGCTACGTCTGATGCAGGGCACTAAAGGATCGAACCGTTACGACTTCCAAAACATTGTGTTTGTCCTTCTAACAACACATTTATTCAACCAACAGATTTAAATATACTACTGATTGTACATTGAAAACAGCAGCAGCAGCAACCAGTCTTTGGGGGTGCAACATAAGCGATAAGCAGGCGGAAGAGTGAAGACGCAGCTCTCTCTTCCAAACCAAACATCAGCCATCATTACAAAGGGCTGCCAAAAAGAACAAGCGTATGCATCAAACTAAATAAAGATCCTACTACACCAAGTGTGCGCATCTAACTAAGCGGCTCGGTTAGGCGTTACTATTTATTAAGGCTGTGGAGATTGGTGACGGCTTGAACTAGATGGGTGCTGACGGAAACTCCAGCCAAGAGGGTGAAGTCGATACATGCGACCCTCTCTCCTACTTTGGGCTGCGAGCGTGGCGCACATATCGTGGTATGGTGCATGCGAGAGCGCGTAGTGCGCTGTGTACACACAATTTTGCACGATGAACGAAACAGCGCTGCCATCATGATCCTTGCCGTCGGTTATCTCACAGTTAATCGGATAATTCAGTTCGACAAGCAGAGCGTGTACCAAGGCTACTTACCAGTCTCGAGTCAAAAATTCCTGAAGGCCAAGAGAAGCTGGGATCCTGCTCAAAGACCTTGCAGTGACTGTGATTGTATTCCGCGAAACAACACGCCCGGTACGTGCGAGCGATCATCAATCTTTCGCCGTCATCTAATCGAGCCAGGAACCACCTGCAACTGCCATGCCACTTTTCTTTGAAAGGTTCTGGGATTAGGAAGGGTAGGGACACCAGGCGGCCTACAACATCATATCAAGTTGGGGTCAAATAAAAAAGGGCTCTTTATTTAGTCAATCTTAAGAACAACATGTTATGAGCATGAATATTTTTTCAGCAAATGTTGACAGATAATATAAGCAAGCCATCATTATATCATAGGAAAGTAACATCTTCTTTGTAACAGCCGTTTGTAGCGATGATTGGAGTAGGCCAGCAATACGTCCAGCCATAGAAGGAGTCGACAACAGTAAATGAAGCCCTTGTGTTCAATGGCATCGAGAGAACCATGGAGGATGTATGATCCTGCGATGGGCGTGCAGATTTATCCACTTACCGCATGATGACACATCGGATAGGCAAGACCGCGGTTGAAGAATGCAATTAGCCTTAAGTCTTTATAATTCGCAGATCTTGTGGGCACTTGGAAGATTACAACCGTGAGCATATCAAACTTGGTATCATGTTGGCTACTATAAGATTCCGAGTATTCTGGGTCGTGGTGCCAAAGTAGTGCAGTGTTAGTCGAAGGAATGGGGATCAATCGCCGGGTGTAGACCTCCACGAGCATCCAGCTGTCGCGACCGTCGAGGAGCACCATCCAAGACGTGTTCATGCCGACCCAGTACATACCGTTAATGTAGTTGAGGCTGACGGGGATCAGATCGCAGTCAAGGGGGTTGATGCTCGCCACCCTACGATCGTTATGCTGCATGACACGCCGTTTCTGAAGATCAGGTAGCATCAGCAAGCAAGGAGCTGGCTTAAAAGCTCGGCTGAGGGCTTTGAGGAAGCGGTACAGCCCAGCGAGCCTTGCGGCGAGGGCATGGTCTTGAGATTGTCCACACGCGAAACAATGAGCTTGATTACCTCTGTTGGGGCGAATTCCAGCCACTCTTCGGCGGACCTTTGCTCGGTTCTGCCATTGTTAGTGCTTGGATTTCGGACGAGGGGAGGGGGAGGCGCCTTAGCAGGGATGGAAGATTGGACGAGATTATGTGCGGACAAAGATGGAGAAGTGAATATGTGCTGCGGGAAGTGGACAGGTGATGATGACTACATCATGCCGCTCGACTTACGAGACACATACCAGCAGCGTAGGGTCATGATGATGCCAGACAACTTGCTTGAGTGATCACAGTACTGGTACTCCCTATAGTGTTATGCCCTAACTTGCTTGAGTAGAGTAGTAGAGTAGGACTCTGCTCTACTACTAGCACCGGAGGAGTAGTATATTCTAATCTAAAATAGTTACAAACTTCAATGCCCGACTACGAACCGTGCTCAAAGACCGTGTCTACGTGGTGTTTGGACATGGGCGACAACCTCAATGCCAACAGTGCTACTCCCATTGCACCGTATGTGTTTCTGTCCTTCCTATTCGAAATCGTGGTAGAATTCATGTTTCTACTATGTAACCTACTACTATGCTAGTCCACATGATTAGTTTCATCTCTGTTATAGCCATCATGATTTATTTTGTGCTTATTCAGATTAAATCTCGTAGTAACTTGCTTATATATTCAAGCTGGCATAGCGTCCCTACAGCCACTCCCGTTTCATGGGCGGCTGGTCGATGCCTCAAGGAGCCCTTCGTCCATTGCTATGAGTGCCCGATGCCGTTTTGTGGCTCGCCGGCGGACATGGTGCATCACCTCACGATCGTGCAGCGGTCACTTTCTGGCCCTTGGCGGAGAACATCAAGTACGAGACGTGCTACCCGTTCACCATACCGGAGTCGCTGGAGGATCACCGCCGCCTGCTAGTCTCGAAGGAGGAACAACAGCGTCTTCCTCTTGATCGTGGGCACCGGCGAGGCCCGCACAGGCCACCGCCCCGTCTCTGTAATGTGCGTCAGGGACGACGTCGCTGAAGCTGACACTAACACGAGGCCGATGTATGGGTGCGTGGTCAGTGTTACTACCCCTCCGGGTCGCGTGGGCGGCGACACCGGCCTCATCGAACGGACTTGGACTCTAGGGGCTGGGACTATCCATAAATGTGGACTTGGAAAACCCATGGCATCCTTTACCCGCCGGCGCGGTGCAGGGGACTCAAGGAGGTTCACTGGACATCGCATTATCAAGTTAAATGTTGATCATTAGTCTTCGCTCAATGTAATCCGCTGTCTAAGCATGTGGAGACTTCCATGCAGGATCCTGCTCTATTGGAGTATCGCACATGAATAAAACTGTATCCGTTTATGGTTTAGTCTAGAATCTTCCATGTATGAATTTTTACTACAGTACTGGTGAAAGACTTACGATGAACCATTTCTTACATCTCCTCTGCCCGCTTGCAAGTCATCCTGGTTTAATCCCTCCATCTAGGTGTATAAGGGCATGGTTAATATTACTTAATAGTATAGCCAACTGTTGACTATAAGAAAGTGCCATGTCATCCGTAGCCAACTTGTATAACAATTGATACTCAAAAACTAATTCTTAAAGATCATTTCTTGCAAAGCACAATAAGTGTTATTTCTTCACAAGTTTTGGATGCAAGTTAAACAGTTGAACGCTTTTGTTTGCAAAAGATACCTTTTTATCTATTTCACCCAGATTTTTGTGAGCTCTAGAGATGAAATAATATCCGAAGAAACCTATCGATACACATTACACATGAGATGACCCCACATCCTTTGTCAAAATAAACAACTCCCGATCAATGCATTTCACTCTTGATTGCAGCGCCGTGCACCTTACTACTATAGATTAATACGACCAAAAATTGAACTAACATTATATATAGTACGATAAATGCTGATGCATGTCACCTAAAATTATATCATTCAAAACTATGTTCAAATCTGAATCCAACGATATAGTTTTTGTTGACATGCACTAACATTTTTTCAGTTAAATCTTGATCAAATTCAATGGGGACTAATAAACCATGACCGATGTAGTACAAGTGTAGAGGGCGGCGCTGCACGGAGTCTCACCTCTCACCCGCTCGTGGCGCGACAGATAAAAGCCGTCATATCACAAAACCCAACCACTCCCGGTAATAAGTGGCACAGTAAAATAAGCGACAAGCAACCATCACATCCCTCCGTCTTTTTGCATTTCATCTCTCTGCATTTACTTTCTCGGTTCATCTCACACACTCAATCCCTAGCTACTACTCCTAGGGCCAGTTCTTTTAGGCGGCTTCCCAGCTTTTCCCACAAGACTAGTCATAGTGGAAGTAACAATAAAGGCGCCTCACTCATTTATTTGGGCTTCTAAACTACTACTCCGTCCTGGTTTATTCCTCACCATTGTAATTTGTGCTAAATTTTGACCAAAGATTTAACTGGTTTATTCCTCACCATTGTAATCCCTCCGTCTAGGTGTGTAAGTCATCATACGAAAACCAAGTAATCCCAAAACACTTAGGCGTGGTGTATTAACTTCTACCTCATTTATTGTTTCTTGACATATCAACCAATAAGAGATAAAGAGTGTGCATGCTTTTAATGATTTGAGATATCAAACACAACATGCAATGGTTAGTTCATTGCATGCAATACAATTAATTAGCAAATAAACATTAACGTTTCTCGTTTTCTCCTCCTCCTAGGTCACGGTGCACAGCCTAAGATGACTTACTCACCTAGACGGATGGAGTAGTGCATGTGACATGCAATAACATTTCATTAGTTAAATTTATGATCAAAATTTGACACATATTACAATGGGGACCAATAAACCAGGACGGATGTAGTAGTTATGGGATTACTAATCTAGAAGCCTAAAAGAACTGGCCCCTGGTACTCCTACTAGTAGTAGTACTCAAGTTGGAATTCCAATTGCACGACACAACTTGTTAGGCAAAAAAATCGATACAGGGTGTAGGAAGCGGTTTGGGAATTTGCATGCCTTTCCAGCCAGTGAGATACTCCGTACAAAGTACGACAGAGAAATAACCACAGAGAAGGAAGCTAAAAGTAAAGAATCAAACGAGCATTTTTGCATTGAATCGTTTCACAAGCTTGACTAGTGTTGTATTTCTACTTTTACAAAAACCTCATCGTAATGTTAAAACGTGCATTTGCACGTACATAAATAATAGTAGTACTCCCTCCGTCTAGGTGTATAAGTCTTCCCTCCTTCTTGGTCACGGTGCACAACCAAAGATGACTTATTGACACAGACGGACGGAATAGCTGATCTGCAAGCATATATCGAGAGAGGCGTGTAGTGCGATAGTATATAGTAAAGTTTGTGCTATATGCGCGTACTTGCAAAATCGTCTGAATACACAAGGTTTCCAGACTTTCCCTTTTACATACTTAATTAAGGGCGCTAAAATTCCTGAGCGTTAAGGATTTATCATTTGCGTCCCAAACTAATGAGATCACCTTACAAAACAAAATTATACTCCTCCTAAAAGCCACGGCGCTCAGAGCGCTTGCGGCGCGCCAGAGTGCTGCAGTGCGTGGCCGTTTCCCAAGCCCGACACAACGCCTCTTCCTTAGCCTCGCAACTCGTGAGGTGCTGATTGGCGGCTTGCCCGTGATGAGCGCGCGATCTCACGGTGTGGTTATCCGCGCCAACGATACTCCTCCTAGCTGGAGCGTGCACCGTCCATGTACCGTAAGCGTAGATGAGGCGCTTGGGCCCGGCGCACTTAGGGCGTCGGCATGGGCGTCCTCCGCCACCCTCACAGCCCTCGCCACGAGCCTATACCAAAAGAGCCAATTGCTCGACTCTCGGACGAGACATAGGCCTCACAGGGCAGCTTGTTCATGATGCGCTTCTCTTCCTCGGCCTTCTTCTCCGCCTCTATTTTGGCGCTCTGCTTGAGGCAAAGCCTCCCACAAGGCGACATCCATTTCTTTCCAAAGCTCCTCAAGGCTGGGGGCTCGGCCAGGCGGCGCAGCGTTCTCCTCGTGGCGGGGGCAGCCGAGCGTCCTCAATCGCGTCTTTGGCGAGATTAGGAGCCGGCGCGTCCACCTCGGCAGCGTCGCGGCGAGGAGCGCAGCAGCGCGTCCTCCTCGACTAGTGGCGCCGAGGAGCGGAATGGCGACACGTCGCGTCCGGGCGAGGAGCGAACACCAACGCGTCCTCCTCGACTAGTGGCGGCGAGGAACGCAGCGGCAGCGTCGCGTGGCGGCGAGGCGGAACACCGACCGTCCTCCTCGACTAGTGGCGGCGAGGAAGGCGCGGCGGCGTGACCGTCCGCGCGGTGCAGCGAGGATCCTAGGGCTTGGGAGGCGATGCCATGGTGGTCACGTGAGCGTGAGGGGAGGAGATAGTGATGAACCTGAGCGTGAGGGGAGGAGATAGCGATGTCGTGGGGCGCGGTATTTATAGCGAGCAATGGCACACCTCGTAAGATATGGACTGAGCTGCACTGACTTAATCTGCGGGTCTGTTGCGTCAGCGACATGTGGGCGGACCCTGTTGGGCCCATATGTCGATGACCCAATGCACCTGTAGTTAAGTAACAACTTCGTGGGCATATTTGTTGGAGTAAATTACGAGGGAGCGAAGGGGTGGAAATATTGCTGGTCTGTGGTTAGACGGCGTGGGGGAGGAGAGTCATGCATGCAGATTTTTTCACAGGGGTGGAGTGGTGGGACCATGGAGGAGAAAGAGAGTTTGCGAGCATATTGTTTCCACACATGGAGAGGAAAATATTTGGAGGCGAGCAGGCTTCCTGCGGTATGGGGAGCGGTGCATAATAAGTCAACTTGCATCTTGGGCTAGGTATAGTCTCAAGTCATTAAAACATACACACCCACACATGTTCATATTTCAAGGTGCACTAAATTATTGCATGCGATGATTAAGGCTGGCCATAATGGTGGTATCTTCTTGGTATCATGCACAGGAATAGCAAACATCTTGATGTGGCAAAGAATTAAAGAAGAGGGGGGGTTAGAGTAACTAGTGTTCATGCATGCATTGGTAAACACATTTTTTGTGAAAAACGACAACACTAGTTGAGTACTTTTGCAGACTTCAAAAACTATTCCACCGCCTCTACTATCTTGCTAAGAGTAGGTGAAATTTTGAATCGAGCCCTTTAAACTAGAAGGGAGGTAGTGGCACTCTAATAGCTAACCTTGTTGTGATGACAAGATAGGACATAGCACGCTTTTGGGCCGGAGGAACTAGTTTGCATTGTGCATTTAAGTTTTATGCGAAGTCAATGTACCTCTACTTTCACCCGACTTATAGAAAAATGTGTCAACATTCACAATGTCAAATCACTATTTTTACACTGATTATAAAACATAGTTCTTATACTCATTATAATCAGTATTGTAGATATTGATATTTTAGTATACATTTGGTGGTAGGATTTCATTGATGCTGTCAAAGCGTGGAGGAAGTGGAGCTTAGGGCTTGCATTGCGGTCTCTACATAGGTATTTCTCTTCATAATCCTGTAATTTTAGAGATTGATTGCACTTTTGTGGTAGCGTCTCTTGCATCGGGGACTATGACAGGTCTGCTATCGTGACTCGAAGATGAAAGCGTTGAGCATCTCGAAGTTGATCAACAATCTTCAATTGTCAAAGATTAGCCGTTCGGCCAATAAGGTGGCACACTTAATCGCTAAGTATAGCTTTGACAATAGATTAGATGGTATTCTTGTAAATAACGTGCATACATGTGGTGAATATTATGTCGAATGAGTGTCTTGGTGTGGCTGGTTAATTAATATAAGGTGGTGTTCAAAAAAAGTATAAATTTGGTCAAACACTTTGCAAATGATTGATGGGAGTAAAAAGGACCAGAGGGAGTATCATGCATGCGGAGTAGGCAAAAAAAATTGCTTGTCTAAAAAAAAGGCAAAAAAATTGCTCATTTATAGCCGGTCAAAGTCTCAAAGGGCGGGACCGCGCGAGAGAGGCGAACGTCATGGGAGGCGCGATGTTTGACGAAATTAAGTGAAGTTACATCCACGCGCTGGCATGGCATGCGAACAGGCAGAAGCTATACCATGAGGCCTACGATATGGGTCTAGTAGACATGACATCTAGTGGGTCCCGCATAGTTCTCGGGAACTCTTTGGGGGCTTGCAGCCGTTTATCCACCGGGCAAGCCAGCAACCCCACGCCGTTCACACGCCCTACTCGTCCCCGTCTTCTACCTTACAACAGTTCGCTCCCAGTTGTCCCGTAGAGGAAGGATCGCGCGCGCGCGCGGGAAAAAGCGGCCAGGCGTGCGCTACCTCTGGCGCGCGGCGTCCGGCGTTCGGCGCGCATTATAAAATCCAACGCCCTCCCACTGCTCTGTGCCTTGCCAGCACTCTCTCCCCGCTCTGTGCCTCGCCACCACTCTCTCCCCGCTCTATTTCGCCTCGCCGCCGCCGCGCCACCATGCCACCGCGTCGCCGGGAAACTTGGGGATACCACGGCGTCCGCGCGCGCCCCTCCGGCGGCTTCTCCGCTGAGATCCGGTTCCGTGGGATGCGCCTCGGTCTCGGCAATTTTGACACCGCCAACGAGGCCGCCCGCGCGTACGACGCGACGGTGTGGCGCCTCCGGTGGCCTCATAGAACATTGAACTTCCCCAATGTGCCGACACGGGAGCGGGCGCAGGAGCTCGCGCCTCTGCCGCGGCTTAGCACCGGCGAGGATCGTCGTGACAACGGGCGGGAGCACCGTCTCGGCATCGCCGAGATGGACGAAAAGCCATGGCGCTGTGGCGCCAACACTTCCCGCATGACATCATCAGCGGCGCGAGTTCTCACGCAAAGGAGGCGGAGAGGGATAAGAGGAGGCGGGCGAGCCGCCTATCGCGAGGACAAGCGTGGGCAAAAGCGGATGCTCAATTCAACATGAGGCTAGGAGCAGCATCGCATACAGGAATCGGACGACGATTGGTATCTTCACGCCTCTGATCAAGCGTCGGAGGAGGAATCATCGAGGAGGAGTCGGGGCGGCGAGGTAGTTGAATTATCTTTTTATCTATCTATGCTGAGAACTATCCTCTACTCTCTAGTATCTACTTCTCGATCTCAAGACTTTATGGCGCTTTTCTAAAGCGTCCGTGTTCTTGATTCTATTGGAGATGCTCTAACATGGCGACGAGTTCTTTAATGTTGCCCACAAGATGCGAGTATTACTAGTAGTATATTTTTCTTGCCATGTTGAGATTTTGAAACCACGAGTGCGAACATGCAGAGGAGCAATGAAGACCAAACATGGGATATTCGGGACATCTTCAAGGAGCATGGCAAGTTAAAGAGGAGCTGCACCGAACCTGTAAAACGAGCTTTGGTATGTAACACCCTTTCAATTACTTTCATGTAGCCTCATGTTCTTCGATGTGTATATGTTGTAGTTTCTGTTTCTCTTAAGCGTGGTGTTCTTCGATGTGTAATAAGAAGAGTCTTAATTGTCCTAATGCTTTCATTTTTAGCTTGATGTAGGAAGTGGGTGTTCTCACCTTGTAGTCTGTTTTATTTTTTCCTTTTGAATTCACTTCTCCGAGTTACATTTATCGGCTTCTACTAAATGGATCTAGGTTGCTCACGAGTATTGATCTAAAAAGAAGTGACTTCATGTCGGGATGCAGTTCTGCAAGGAGGAAGTATGGTCAACCTCGAGATCATGTTTCCAAAATGAGGCTGGATTACACACAAGGTGTCGGTTCCCTAATGATCTTGGATTAGACACAAGGTGCAAATTCCCGAGATGATGCTGCATTACACACAAGCCGGTGGAGTAAATCACTGTTCGTGTCCTTGTGGCATTAGTAAAGGCTGAAAGAAAGCGTGCATCGGCCCTTGAGAATGTAGCTGAGTCCACGAAGAAGCGAAAAGAGCAATCAGATGCTCTTTTCACCCAAGCCAAAGAAGAGATGGAAGAAGCGAGAAATAAGCTAGCGAGGCGAGCAGGCTAGGCGTCTCCTGCTATCTAAAACTGTTGTCAATACAAAATTTCCTTCATAATAGCTAGGTTCAAATGTTTATCCAGTCAGCATGCCTGTTGTGATGTCCGTGCATCTACTGATGTGGCACAAAATGTTTTTTTCGGGTCATGTAATAACGATAATTACTTTCCAAACAATAACAAATGAAGCATTGGACATGGTATAGTTCACGCGCAAGCCCGACATTCCAAGTTCAACTTCCACATCAAACTAATGTTCACAGATATCTAGACATTCATACATAATGTCCATAACCATGATTCACTTCAAAGCCAAAAGAATGTGAGGAGAGTTATAAATAAAGAAAATCCTCTACTTGTTCCTGCTACCAGTGCGAGCACAACAAGTCAAGACCATGCGTAAATTAATTATATTTTAGTCATTTTTTGTGTTCTAAAATGCCTGCCGGCTCATGGAAGGGCGTGTTGCCGGCACGCAGCATTCCATGAAGGCGGTGGCAGTCTTAAGTTGGTTGCCTTGGCGGCGAGGCGTGCTCAGCCGGACTGCGGCGAGTGCGGCCCTCTTGGCGGCGCGCCGTTCTATGCTGCGCTATGAGAGGTCGCGTCCGTGTCAGAGCAATCACTCCCTCCAGTCCTTTTTTGTTTGGGTATAACAAAATCTCGTTTTCCATTCACATTTTACAAGTAAAATTCATGGACAAACTTTGACCCAAAATACGATGGGGACTAGTAAACCAGAATGGAGGTAGTAGTTTTTTAATCAAAGAAGGTTTCCCCTTCCGATTTTCATTCTTGAAAACCAGCATCTAAATCTAAACCATAGTATTTGCCCTAGAACTACCAGGTTCAACATCTCATAACATAAACCCATACAACCTCCATCATAAAAAAAACCATACAACCATCGCCAAGGAGGTCGTAGTACTATGAATTCCATTTTCGCTCCATACCAATCGTTCTAAAACTACTTACTACTTATAACGCCATTGAAAATCAGAACTCTTAACCCCACTAAAAATGATATTTTAAGCGTGGCTACTCGATCTGTGGCAACCGGCGAGCCACGCGCTCAAGTCGTTCACCTGTGGTCCCGACCATCAACTCCTACGAATCAAATTATCACGCGAGCTGACTATTCCTACAAAGGTGCTCCACCACGTACCCGGTACCCGCGAATGCAGAAACCGTGCATCTAGGGATTTAGGGTTTATTTGTTAACGTCGCCTTTACTTAACACTCATGTGTGCGAGATAGCGAGAGGCCAACTGCGTGCGTGCGCCTCTTCTCTTCGTATATGTACTCCACCGTTTGTCTGGTGTCCAAAAAATTATAATAACTACTAGCAATGTGCCAATGCGTTGAGTATATTAATACATATTCACCGATTTGATAGAAAAAAATTCTAGTTTTGAAATACGTATATCGCTAAAAATATGTTATGTTTCACTCAAAATATATTCCTTTGGCGGTTTTGATGAGATAAGGGAGGAATGTTGTTGGTTTCAAGATTCGAGAAGTGGTATATGTCTAATTTCTACTCTTACTAGCAAGATGCCCGTGCGTTGCAGAACATCAAGATCTTGTGGGAGAAAAGGATGAGCGAGGAAGGCCTTATCTGCAAATGTGGTGAAGAGTGCGGTAAATTGCCATATTTTCCTTCCTATCCGTCGGATATAAATCGGACGACCTACATTGCAGGATGGCAGGCCCACCATCATCACCAACTCTATTTTTATCCCTACTCTTATAAAAGCATTGTCGGTGATGATGGTGTGCCTGCCATCCTGCAATATAAACGTCCGATCTATATCGATGGATAGGAAGGAAACTATAACAATTTTACAAAATATACCCACACCCTCTCCACATTTGCAAATAAGGCCTTCCTCTTTCATCCTTTTCCCCACAAGATAAACTACTCATACAAATGCATCTTGATGTTCCATACAGCGCATGGGCATCTTGCTAGTTGTTGCAAAAAGCCCATGTGTGTGAGAGAGAGAGGAGAGTGGAGGAGGGCCAGTGCATGTGTGACAAAGACACAAGGAGTGTGTGTGCGATAGGTATCAGCTTAAAATGAGGCGATGGTGTGTGTGTGCATGATCGAGAGGGCGTGTCTCAAGAAGGGAAGAAAAATCTACATAGATACAAGGAGCGAGAGAGAGACATTTATGCGATGGTCGAAGCACGAGTGTGCGGGTGTATAAACCTATCTAGAGGCTAGCTAGTCGATAAATGTTTGTGAGAGAAATACGAGTGGGGGTGCGAAAGCGACAGTTTTGTGTGAGAGAGAGAGATGGTAGTCGGGAAGGGGAGTGGAAGCAGGAGTTGTGTGTGTGTGTGTGTGTGTGTGTGTGTGTGTGTGTCTGTGTGAGAGAGAGAGGAGACGGTAGTCGGGGTTGTCTGATCGATAAAAAAATTAATAATGTCGATCAGGATGGAGCGAAAGGAGACCGCAACAAATGTTGTGTCTGAGAGAGAGAGAGAGAGAGAGAGAGAGAGAGAGAGTAATTTTAGTGGTATGAGTCATATGTAGAGACATATAGGGTGTGTGAGAGAATCCCATAGAGAAAAGACAAAGTGAAAGGCAGTGGAGACTGTGTGTGTGCGGTGAAAAGAAAGCTTAGGTACCGAGTGACACGAGAGAACAGTGAGAGATGTGAGAGATAATGAAAACCGTGTAATGTATAATGATAGGGAGAGTGTGACACTTCTCAAGGGAGACGTCGAGAGACCATGTTTGCGAGGATAGGAGAAACATGAAGTGAGCGTGCGGGTGAGCTGGAGAAAAGAGAGTGATTGCTACCTGAAGGAGCATGCATGCGAGAGAGATGGGCGTGAAAGGAGTGAACAAAAAAGGGATTCAAATATTTGTATTCGAGATGATGATACATGTAACCCATACTCGAACTAAAATTGATCAATCAAACATGCATACTCATATGAATTCACACACATCTATGTTATTTAATATGTAGATATTACTGATCCATACATTTTAGTAGAACATAATTTGGTTATATTTTTCAAATTCAACCTTAAGATTTTGAGATCGTTGTATTTGTAAATCATATTATACATATAAAGGAGCAGAATTCTTTGTTGTGCTTTTGAAAGTATATATAAAATGATGTATATAGAATGTAATTCAAATTGAAAATGGATCCCTTGGAAAAAAATAGAATACAAGCGGGATTGGAAATGAGTTGGCACGATGGCGTGCACTTTGCAAAATTTGAGCAAGCGGGAAAGTCGCGATAACATCACCAAACCAAAATCTGCGAGATGGAAATCACTCGCCTATCCCTGCCACGCAAAGCCTATCTGCTGGATTTCTATAGGTTTCGATAGGGGTAGGTTTGTAATTTCAACCAAGCGTGGCGTAACCGCCTCTCACCCGTTCATACGGTGGGCGCCAAAACACAGTGTGTCCTCGGCGAAATCAACTCCTCCCGATTCATATTCATACGGTGGGCGCCAAAAACAAACTCTCGTCGGCAAATATTGGTGTATGCGAGATTACCGTCCTATCCCCAACCGACTAATGTTCTTGTGATGTAGTAGAAATTTGAAGCAGGGGCTAAGTTTGTAAATTTCCTCGCATTTGAGACAAGCGCCCTAAATACATGGTTCCCCCTTCCTCTCTACCTCCCTTTTCCCCATTCGTACTCCGTGGGCGCCAAAACACCCTCTCCACCCCACCCTCCTCCGTCCGCCGCCGTCCGCCACCCCATCCACCGTCGTCCTCCTCCACCATGCCGGAGCTGATACCCCGACACCGCCGTCCATTACAAGAGATCGACCTCTCTCATCCACGGCTTCGGACCGGGATCCTTGCATCCCGTCCTCTCGCTTCATCCCCGCCGTCATCCACCTTGCCGGCGCCGCTCCTACGACCGTCTCGTCCACCGCGCCCCGCCGCCACCGTCTACCCTCCTAGATCTGCTTCCACGCCGCCGATAGCCATCACTACCGCAACACCATCAAATTCTCAGCAAATGCGTACACGGCGCCGCACCAGAGGTGGTACTCTTTCTTATCTGCTCAACTTATTTATCGCAGCAAGAAAATAGATCGCCACTGCTTTACTCTGATTTCTTGTCTTGGTTGTGAAGTTTCCTTTGTCCGGTTCGCACCTTTAGATCCGCCATGGCACGCTCAACACTATACTCCCAATGCTTATGGTTTTCCCCTTTTATATACCACACTAGTTAAATCACAGTAGACTAAATTTCAAAATTGGGTCAGTCGATTTTTCAGAGCTCGCCGGAGTTCACCGGTGCGATCGAAGGGGCTTGGGTGGTTGCGAGCCCTCGCCGAACGAAGAAAACTCGACGCAGGTTGGGGTTGGGGCGGGGGTGGGGGGTGGGGGTGGTGGAGGAGCACAGGCAGTGGGGGCCGATGGTCCGGCCGGCGGCCCGTGCGGTGTTCTGTATGGGAAGAATCAGAGACGAGGAAGAAGAAGGGTTAGGAGACGTAGGATCTTCATCCAACCGCTTTGAAATGGTCGAGAGACAGTGGGAGTTGCATTCTTAATGCGCTCTGGTTCATCATGTGTGGGCACTTTCGCAACCAACATTTTATTATCAAAATCTTCTTGCTCTTCTTTACCATGTTCCTCTTCCGTTCTTCTTTAATATGTACTCTCTCCGTTCCCAAATACAAGTCTTTGTATACATTTCACCATGGACTACATATGGAGCAAAATGAGTGAATCTACACTCTAAAATGTATCTGGATACATCTGTATGTGATCCATAGTGGAAATCTCTACCAAGACTTATATTTTGGAATGGAGGAATATGATAATAGTCTGATATGTTCCTTGTCTTGAAGATGAGCAGGACATTTGCGATGTAGAGGTCTATCGATTGGTTGTGATGGACACTCTGAGCCTCTTTGATTAAGTAGGATCTTGTAAACATAGGAATAGGATTTGTAGTGGCCTGCCCACTTGAATCCTATAAGAATAACAAGGAAATGCGGGGAGCTGTGTAAGCCTTTGAGAGTTACATGATATTAACGATGCCGCACCTTCACTTGAAGAGAGCTGGTATCCGAAGCCTTTCTAGCCGTCTGCGGCAATACTAGCACATATATTCCAGCAAGTTCCACTTTGCTGATTTTACTCTGATGCTTAAGGTTTTCCGTTATATCTACACTATAATCTGTGTAGATGCTTTGTGTCGCACTAGCAGCAGTCCACTCTTGAAGCTAAACACTGCAATGACTTACAAAATTGGCACCAAGGCATTGAGTGCCATTCTGGATGCAATGAAACTCATATGCTCCCCACTGTTGATTCTTGTTAGAATATGATACTAATGACTATTCTAACCTCGAGGAGTCAAAGGCGGATGGCCTGTCCTGTTCACCCATCAAGGTTCTGTTCTAATTTGGCAATGTTTTATTGATTGCGGGTATCTTGCATATGTTGTCTTGCATTTCTTCTACTTTGTTGCACCGCCATCAGGTTTACTCATCATATATGCGAGATGGCATGCCCATCCATTATCAATACATATTCCATCTGTCATCATACCATGTTTTCCTCTCAAATGTTGTTCTTGTGCATCGGACATCAAAAGGAAGAGGGTGATTGCGAACTGAAGGAGCACCAGCAAAGTCCTTGAAAAACGTGGTGGTGCTTGGAGAAATCGAGACAACACCCACTTATATTGGCTGTACAACCGGTGACACAAAACGTGGGACCGACTCCAGCAGATTGTACCCATACTTCACTGGCCACACCACTAGCCCCACCACACAGGACCTGCACTCCAACAAAAGGTATACCGATTTCATTTGCCATAGCACCAGCTGTACCACGAAAAATCCCACTCCAAAGAAAAAAGTACAACAAGTCCACCGGCGAAGACCTATTCCAAGCTGCAGAGCGGCCAATTCCTGCAGATTGGAACCCCATTCCATTTATTCCCAGTTTAAAAGACAATGCTTTCAATGTTGTTAGGGACTACTTGCATATATTCCCATCATGGGAAGATTATTGTGAAGACAAACACCATTTTCACATCTTCCTGTCCAACTTACGTGTAAGTGCTATTATTCATGGTTATTATTTTCCCGTTTTCTGCTGATTGAACACATCAATGATTTACATTACTTTGTTGTAACTAGGCGAGGGTCAATCTGGATAGTCATGACGAGCAAAGCTTGCTTGTGCTTTTCAAGGAAGCATTGCAGCAGTATCGGTGTTACCTGAGGAAATCACACTTTGATGGAAAGTCTATAAACGAATTTTCGGTGAAGTCTCCTGTGCTAAATTTAGAAGACATTGAATGGAAAAACCTTCTTATGCACTGGTTTCGTTCCCAGGATGAGGTACTGTCTATGAAATCACATGACAATTTGAACTTCTACTTTTCGCATGTGCCTTACGGATCTTTTTGCGGAAATCTGCTCGAAGAAGAATTCGGTTTGACAAAACGACGGGATATCGCAAATATGCTGCCCGCTGCTTTGCTCTTGTTAGTACCTGTTATCTGTATCACCGTACTTGCATACATACCTGTTCATTATGTGACAGCGGTATGCATGATAGCTTGCTTATCAATTGTTCGCTCCAAATTATCTGATCTGTATGAATGGTTACATTATGTAGAATATATCCAATGCCAATGTTTTTTAGCTCTGCATTGTTCTTGTAAGTACATGCTGTCCTTTATCAGTGTACTTATAATGACAAGTAGTTGTTCATGTACCATCAATCTGCAGCTTATTTTCCTTTGCCCTCCATTTTCTACACATCAGATCTATATTTACTCTTACCATAAGGTTGGTACTGAAGAAGTTTAGCTGTGCATTGCTCTTGGCTGTACCTTTTGCCTCTATCGCTGCACTTACATTTATAGCTACTTGCTTATGTAGCATCACTCTTCATGTTATCTTAAATATCCTCCATTTTTTCGTATATTATCACATCTATATTTACTCTTAACAAAATGTAGAATAAAGGCAATGCTTTTGAAGAAGATTCTGTGGTAAACTTCTTGAATTGCCCCCCAATCAGCATGGACAAGGCCTTTATAGAGCCTGTCTTCACCAGTAATGTAAGTTTGTCCATCTCAAGCCTTCAAACTTTGTTGTATATATTTGGTTAGGCATGACTGCAATAGCTGTTTATTTTTGGTGTTTGCATCAAATTGCTTGTTTAAAGTTTATTATGTAGTTCATAAACAAAAGTTTGTCCTTTCTCAATTTAAGTTTTCAGTTGTACAACCAAGTTCCTTCTTCATACCATGTAAATTAAACTATACAGAGCAAGTGATCTTGTTTTGCACTGCATGTATGCTTTTGTTCTTCATCCGTAATATAGTGGTGTGGTGAACCTACCCACTACAGCACAATGTCATATTCTGCAATGTCTTAACTATGAACAATGTCATATCATTCTACTATTATTTAAACTGTCTCTTTATTTGCCAATCTGAAATGGTATAAATTGACAGCACACTAACCATTGATACTTATGAGTTCTTGATCTGTAATCCAGTGGTGTCGTGAAGCTGCCAACTCCTTCACAATGTCACTTCCTGCCATGTCTTGACCTGAACAATACCATATTGTGTTAATGCAATTTTAAACTGTGTCACTTTATTAAATCGATAAGAAATGTGATGAATTGTCAAGACTCGATACTTTTATGTGCAAAACCTGTCATCCGTCTCGCTTGTTTATCTTTCAGAGTGAGGAAGATATAAGTGTTGAACAAGCGATCTCATGATCTTGCTTTCAATGCTTGCTTGCTGCAGCTCCCAATGAGAGCTAACCTTTCTTGAACTCTATTGAAGTCTTTCGGTTTTGTATATTATTTTGTCGGCGCGTTTATTTGCCTTTGGTGGCGATCTTTGATGCCCAAAGTATGTAATCTATTGTCTGCTTGTGCTTTATTATCATAGTGGCGAACTTTGATGCCCAATGGATGTAATATGCCGTAATTTCTTTATTGTATAGTCTAGGTTTTTTATTATTCATGATGCTGCAGTTATTTTACTATATATATATATATCCTGTCTTCGTAGTAAACCAGCCAAACCGTAAAATTATGGTACATAATCGGGCGTCATGCAATCACGATGTAGGTTGGGCTGAAACGTGCGAACAGCTCACGGGCGGCAGAGAGCCGAAATGAACCCGGCCCATGATTGTGCGAATCAAATCATGGGCTTTAACAGCAAAATTGTCTCGGTCCTTGTTTGGCCCAATCGGATATCGGTATGCGGCGAGCGGGATGCAAACCGGGCCGTGGTTAGGCCCAACTATATGACGGGCTTTTAACAGGCCGAAATTAATATAGGGCCGAAATGTTAAACGGGCCCTTAACAGGCCAAAACTAATATCAGGCCAAATTACTAAGTGGGCCTTTAGCAAGTGGGCTCAAAAGCATAGTGTCCAGTTGGCGGGTCGAATCTGAAATGGGCCATAATTGAGCCCAAAGCCTCTTAAAGGGCCGGACCTGATCTGGGCCGTAATTTGGCCCAGAACGTGGTAGGCTTTTAATGGGCCGGATCTCATATGGGCCACTATTAGGCCCGGAGCGTGGCAGGCCATTAATGGACCGTATCAAATATGGGCCGACATTTGGCCCAAAACATGGCAGCCAGTTAATGGGCCGGCCTACTAGGTCCTCAAATCTTGTGGGCCTACAGCTGGGCCGGCCCATTAATGTCGGCGAAATCTCGTGGGCCTTTAGCTAGGCCGGCCCATTATGATCCGCAAGAATCTTGTGGGCCTTTACCTGGGCCGGCCCATTATGGCACACAAAAATCTTGTGGGCCTTTACCTGGGCCGGCCCATTATGGCCTGCAAAATCTTATGGGCCTTTAGCTGGGCCAGCCCATTATAGTCCGCAAAATCTCGTGGGCCTTTAGCTAGGCCGGCCCATTATGGTCCGCAAAATCTTGTGGGCCTTCAGTTGGGCCGATCCATTTAAACTTGATGGGCCGGTCCACGTGTCAACATATCATAGGCGCGTCTCGCCCATTGGATGAGTGACACCCGTGCCAACGCGGACCTGACACGTGTCTCCTCCAGCCAATAATGATTTTACACGTGGAAAATCCCCATTGGTCGGGGCTGTTAACAGGTTATCGGATCGAAAACCCGACCCGATAGCTTAACGGCGTTCCGTTACGGTGGATTCCACGTGTCGGTCACCCTTGACGAAAGCACTTCTGTGACGCGCGATTTATCGTCTTGGAAGTGGACACTTCCGTGATGATAATTTTGGTAATGTCATGGAACACTTCTACAGCAGCACAGGTATGACTATCTTGATTCTGTCATAAATTTGTCATGGATGTACATGCATGACAAAAAACGCGACCTACTGTGACAAACACGTATGATCACGGAAGTGTATTTTTTTGTAGTGCGATTTTGGTAATAAATCCATATAGAGAGATTGCAATCCCATCTCGGTGAGACCGAGATCCCTATCGGTAAGACCGATTTGCCTAGGGTTTGTGGGAGTGGCTATGACATCTGAACTCGGTGGCGCCGGATAGAAAGAATCGGTGGGGCCGAGTTGGACTTTTGGTTTGGGACATATGTGGATGTGAGAAAGTAGTTGAGGGCTTTGGAACATATCACTAAGCACTTTGAGCAAGCACGCCATTAAGCAACACCTCATCCCTTCTTAATAGTATTGGCTTTTCCTATGGACTCAATGTGATATTCGATCACTAAAATAGAAAATGTAGAGTCCTGAGCTTTGAGCTTGAGCCAATCCTTTGTCCTTACCATCTTGAAGGGGTTCCACATCCTCTTGTCCATGCCACTCCATTATTGAACTTATCTGAAACATACTAGGTAAAAGTGTTAGTCCAACAAGAGATATGTTGACATTAATTACCAAAACCACCTAGGGAGCACTTGTGCTTTCAATCTCCCCCTTTTTGGTAATTGATGACAACATACATCAAAGCTTTAGATAAAGATATAGAGAATAGTAAGTAAAGCTTTGGAAAGACATCTAACGTGCATAGGCTCCCCCTACATGTATGCAATCATGTGAATATGGAATATAGGAGCATGTGAATGCATAAACATGACAGGGTAAGCAATGTGTTACATGTATCTTGGTTGTATGCATCAGAGCAAATGATGTGAATATGAGAAATGTACCTTCATGCTCATGAGTCCTTCTTGCAAATAGTATGTACATCAGCAAGAATTTCTCATTCACATGACTGTGATGCATATACTTACCTTGTGGTCTTGAGTTGGCTTAGGATGGGATGAACCTACGTAAACAAGGCTAGATAACACAGATGCACCTACTGGCCAAAGCAAGCAAAAGAAACCACAAGAGTACCAAGACTGGGATGACATGTAGAGTGAGTATTAAGTACCACATTGGATATAGACATGTCCCCAAAGGTAAAGATGTGCAATAAATTCAAGGATTTCCTTCCCTTAGATGTCTTGCTCCCCCTGAATCTAGCATGGGATACTAGGAGAAGATAGGGAACAGAAAATCAGAGAAAAATCAGAGCTCAAAGGAAATAAACAGAGCAAATGCAAACGAGCAAATATGAACATGTCTTTCCCCTCTTGAAGACATGTGACTTCTCTCCTCTTGAACACCAAGCATCTGGGGTCCTTGATGATTACTCTTTCTACCCTTGAGTAATCTCTCCCCCTATAGATATGATCAGGCTTTGATGTGATCTCTCTCTCCCCCTTTGACATCAATTTCCAAGAAGGGTTCCTCTGGATTTTTGTCATGATGGGTTTGGTCCTTGAGTCACAGAACAAAGCAGCAAGTTGAATGGGACGCTGGTCGAGGACAAGATTCATTTAGTGGAGCTGGATCAAAAAGAATGCAGAAACAAGTGGCAAGATGTCTTTCCTGTAGTGAAATCGGTGACACCGAGTTGTGTGGTTTGGTTGTACCGAGAAAATTCGGTTGGACCAAAAGCATCAGACCGGTGAGACCGAGTTCATCGCAGAGAAAACACTTGTCACCTCAGCTCACTAGACAAGTAAGATCTCACAAGGATTTGCAAGGAATTAACTAAAAGATTTGCAATGAATTGGATGCAAGGAATGCAGAACAGAAAAAATAAAAGAGAAGAAACTAAAAAGGAGTCTAGATGAAGTTTTTTTGAAGGGGGAAACAAATATGCATGAGACAAATGCAAGAGCACAGAAAAGAACACAAGAGAACTTCATCTAGAATCGGTCGGCGACAAAGTCACCTATGTTAGAGTATATTGACTTAGGAGTCAAGTGAGATCACTTGATCATAGGTCATACTCATCATTTAAGCTCAAAATGGGGTTACCATTTTTCGTTTAAGCTTTTTGATGTATTCACATCTTGTCGAGTTGCTTTGACTCATGACTTGGAATAAAGCTTCTCTAAGATGGAATAACATACCTTGGGTGGTGGTGTTTATCATGATCATGTAGTTGAACTTGTGTGGGTTGCTCAAGGTTGATGTAGCTCATCAAGAGTTAGGAGCACCACTTGGAGTTTGAGTTCATCTACCTACATGGGTTAGTTTTTGCAAGGAAGAGCACTCGTGTATCCAAAATGACAATCATGAAACTCAACATAGAATTTGTCAAAGGATATGTTTGAATGGTTGCGTGCTTTCTTGTCTTCATCCACCATTAAGTAGAGACTTGGTGATATATAAATTGCTCAAGATGTGAGTGAGTTGCAATTTCATAGATTTAGATTCATCCAAGTACCTACACGGGTTAGATAACATGCAAGGTACAAATATATCCAAGACATAAGATAGTCAACATAAGAGAAATATCAAGGATTAGTCATAGGCTCATGCCTTGCATGTATCAAATGGAGTTCCTACTCCAAGTTTGAAGCATCAATGATGTTCAATTCACCTCTTAACCAGCAAAACACTTTCTCATCAAGTGGTTTCATGAATATATCAACTAACTACTTTTCGGTGCAGCAGTGGATGCCAACGCGTAGAGGAGTATGAGGATTCACTGGTCCGCTGCGGTGTGAGGCTACCGTCGCCCCAGAATAACAGGGGGTGTGGGTGAGTTGAGGGATGGCCTTGCCAGCGATGGGAGTAGTAGGGGCGATGAGGCCTCCGCCGCATCGCGTCCGGCCACGGGAGGGAGGAGCACGAGGCAAGACTGGCGCTGGTTTGGGTGGCTGGAGCAAGACGACCAGAGGTTGAAGAAGCACTATGGCCGTTGGATGGACATCGTACGGTCACTGGAGCTAGAATCGTGCATATTGACTTAGTTGACAAAGCCCTCCGTCCCCGTCAACTTGGTAGGCCCACAAGTCAGCCTCCCACTATGCTGGGTTCCAGCTGGCAGGGGGAGTATTATTTTTTTGTGCGTAATAAGGAGGGACTTCCTTGCGTGCAAAGATAGCTGGTGGGTCCGACACAGCCGGGAGGGGCACTTTTTCATGAAATCTGAGGCCCTTCCGGTGGGTCCCAGATGTCAGGTGGAGGAATCAAAGACTTGAGAAGGCGTACAGAACAAGCTAGTGTACTAGTAAAGAGACGTTGCTGAGTTTTAGAAAAAAGAGAGACGTGATCCTGTAGCTGGTTCGAATCCAAACCTAGACTATGACTATATATGGTGCTATGCTACCACGCAAGTAATGAAACTTACATATCCAACATTCGCTTCTCCTCTTATCTACTTACTCTGCCTAGCATCAGAAGCTCTGGCCGCAGCAACCATGTCCGCTGACTGCTCGTCCACCTGCTCTTCAGCAGGCAACAACCAAATATGTGCCAAGTCGCCACCCGTACCATCACCTGTGGGTCTCATCACACCCTCGCCGGCACACGCACCGCAGCCGGTTGCTCACCGCAACCCGCTGCCGTTGGTATGGTGCCACTGCTGCAAATCACGCATAGTCATCCGTCGCGTCTCAACCACAGTCCTCCACCCTGGTCGAGTCTTCTACAAATGCCCGAATCATGGGGTAATAATATGTTTAAGTGTTGTTCTGCTGCTTTTAGTTGCTGATATTTTTAATAGGCCAACAAGTCAGCCTGCCACTATACTGGGTCCCAGCTAACAGGGAGAGTATTCATTTTTTTTGTGCGTAATAAGGAGGCACTTCCTTGCGTGCGAAGATATAACTGGTGGGTTCGAGCTGTCAGCGGCGGTAACGTTTTTGTCGCGAAATACAGAGGCCCTTCCGATGGGTCCCAGATGTCATGTGGAGGAATCATTACTTTGTGCGTAATAAGGAGGCATTTCCTTGCGTGCGGCCGTGGACCCAGCTGTCAGCCTCTCCACGTATAGTCCACTTCATATGCATGTCGGTCGTTGACCACGTTGACTAGGCCGTGCCGAGAGCACCAGGGCGGTGGACGATGGCGAGGCCTGGGAAGGGAATGACATGGAGCCAGGGAAGACTCGGCAGTTCTTTCCCACGCAGAGGGGAGTACGACTGTACGAGGGTTTATTGGTTCGTCTGCCGTCGCCGGAGAATAACAATAGGTGTGGGAGAGTAGAGGGTTGGCTAAGCCAGCGATGGGAGTACGGTGGGGCGGTGAGGCCTGCTGGGCAACCACAGTGTCCATGAGGAGGAGGAAGCGAGAAGTCCACTTGGCGCTTGTTTGGCCATTTGGAGCTGGAAGAGTAGAGATTGAAGAAGCACGACGGCCATTGGATGGAAATCCAACAGTCACTGCTTGTGCGTCAACCTTTTTTTAGGAAAGCCTCAAATCTGTGGAGAACAACATACAACCCATCTGCCATTATTTCTAATAATTTACAGCCCATTTGCTAATTCTTAAGGTTTTTTGGATCCCATATTATTTTTGTTAGCATTACAGCCCATATTGTGGCCACGGTTAAAAAATTATACGAAATTTTGCATATTTCAAAAGCGGTCCGAACTGTTTTAATCGAAATTTGAGTCACATTCAAACTGATTTTAAAAATAAATGTATATCAATATAAAATCCAACAAATTGTCCATGCATAAAAATCAATGCAATTTAAAATCTTAAAATGAAAAAAAGAAATTTAAAACTAATTGCTAGTTTGATGTGTTTTAAAAATGTACAACCCATTTCTCATTACTGATAGGCCATTTTCTCGGCCAGCCGAATGAAGCTCTCCTCGTCTTGAAATATTTGTGGCCCAACAGGCCTGACAAAGCGACTTACTTGGCAAATCACAAAAAAACTGGGCTGTGGCAGTGGACCCAGCTGCGGCCGTGGACCCAGCTGTCAGCCTCTCCACGTACAGTACTCTTCCGATGGAAGTCGGTCTTTGACCACATTGACCACGCCGTGTCGAGAGCAGCAAGGCGGTGGACGGTGGAGAGGCCTAGGAAGGGGACGACGCGGAGCCAGGGAAGACGCGGTAGTGGATGCCCGCGCGGAGAGGAGTACAAGGGTTCACTGGTTCGACTACAGTGTGAGGCTGCCGTCGCCGCAGAATAACAGGGGGTGTGGGTGAGTAGAGGGATGCCCTGGCCAGCGGTGGGAGTAGTAGGGGCGGTGAGGCCTCCGCGGCATCATAGCCAGCCACGGGAGGCAGGAGCACGCGGCACGACCGGCGCTGGTTTGGGCGGCTGGAGCAAGAAGACCAGAGGTTGAAGCAGCACTACTGCCGTTGGATGAACATCGTACGGTAACTGGAGCTAGAATTGTTCATATTGACTAAGTTGACAAAGCCCTCCGTCTCCGTCAACTTGGTAGGCCCACAAGTCAGCCTCCCACTATGCTGGGTTCCAGCTGGCAGGGGGAGTATTCTTTTTTTTGTGCGTAATAAGGAGGCACTTCCTTGCGTGCGAAGATAGCTGGTGGGTCCGACCTGTCAGCGGGGGGCACTTTTTTCGCAAAATACAGAGGCCCTTCCGATGGGTCCCAAATGTCAGGTGGAGGAATCAAAGACTTGAGAAGGCGTACAGAACAAGCTAGTGTACCAATAAAGAGACGTTGCTGATTTTTAGAAAAAAGAGAGACGTGCTCCTGTAGCTGGTTCGAATCCAAACCTAGACTATGACTATATATGGTGCTATGCTACTCTGCAAGTAATGAAACTGACATATCCAACATTCGCTTCTCCTCTTCTCTACTTACTCGCCTAGCATCGAAGCTCGCACAACAACCATGTCCGTTGGTTGCTCGTCCACCTGCTCTTCAGCAGGCAACAACCAAATATGTGCCAAGTCGCTGATTTTTTTAATAGTTTGGTTGATGATCTTCCAATTTGATTCATGCAGAAAAGGGAAGATTCGTGTGATTTGTATTTCTAGGAAGTTGCTGATGTGGGGGAGTCCAACTACGTTGATTATTTGGTTAGCCGAGGAATCCAAATACCAGCAGGTTGGGGTGTTGGACAAGTAACTAAAGGAATGGCAGAAGAGGAAGATCACGAGCGAAGGTTAAAGATGCGTTCCTCGATCATGGCCAAGCAACAATTGTTGAGCGGCCTTGACAGCAATGAGGAGATGAAAGAGCTTGTGAAGATAATGGGAAAATCGATGTGCTCAGTGGGATGATTGTCTCTTTATTTGCAGTGTATGTAGCACTTTCGTGATGTATTCATGGCTATAACATGAGCACTTTGCTGAAACTAGTCATGAATGAAACCTGTGTAGCAGGTTGGGCATAGTGTTGTGAACATATAATGATTTCTATTAACGGAAATCAGGGGTATCCCATTTTTCTCACAAATAAATAGCAGAGGCCCTTTTGGTAGTAAATAAATAAATTAGCAAAGGCCCTGTCGGGTCAGCTTTGTTCTCATTCGAAGACGTCGAGCAAATTGCAGTCCAACAGCAAACTATGTCATCAAATTCAAGTTTCACAGCCAAATATGAGTACAACTAAACAACAATGTCATCATTTTTTAGTCGTCATACAATCACCAAACAAAAATCAGCATACATAACAAGTGATGTTCTCACAGGAAAATACTAAACAACATGTTCATCAGGTTTCAGTTGTCATAGCAAACACAATTTCACATAGTAGATAAAAAACGTCTTCTGACAGGCAAATACGATAAAAGCAATGTAATCATCATCCGCAACAACAGCGTCAACATATTCGCCATGTGTATCAGTCTGAATCGTAATTCCCCATGGTGTCATCTTCTTCTTTGTCCTCAACATCCTCGAATGTTGGCTTCTTCTTGATCAACTCTTGTATGTCCACAACACGACAGGAAATCTTTTCGCCAGCGTCATTGATGTGATGGTTCTCAAAGATATTAGGAACATCTGTGTTATATTGTACATCAGGAGTAGTGTAAGCATCATCATGTTGTGCAACTTCATTAAACGAATTCCTCTGCTCAAACCTTTGCAATACTCTCCAGTCATCGCTACGTGCAAATGTGCCTTCCAAGAAAAATATATGTGTTGCTTGATTTGCCAAAATAAAAGGCTCGTTGGTCTTGTACGCCGCCTTGACATTGATGGATTTGAAATAATCATCAACTCTGGTTTTGCGATCCTGGAAAACAGGTTATACCAACGACAGCACAAGAAAACCACACACCGATGATCCTCGAAACTCGAGATATACTACAACTGAACAATGTCTGTTATGTTAGCGTACATTTCAGTTGTTTCTTTGTCATACATATCCGTGCTCATGATGGCACTGTTTTGTGTCTTCCTGCCTTCGTCTCGTGCAAGGGTGTTGTAGCGCACATCTCCAACAACGCAAGATTCATAATGTCTTACCCGAGTATCGGGACCCATTGCTAGTGAGTAAAGGTCATCATCAACTGCCTTCCCATCCTCCCACATCTTCTTAACCTATGGTTAGAAAATAGAAAAGATGATCATCTTATGCACTCAATATATTAAAAAAACTAACAGCGCAATTCAAAAGCTTACATGGCTCTTGAACCATTTCGCAAATCCTGCCATAACCAGTTTGTCAATGTTTCTTGGATTTTGCGGGAGTAACTCCTTTTGTTAGATGCTGCACAACATAGTGATCAAGTTTAAACATTCACAATACATATCAAGCAAACATGCAAGCATACAAAGAGTATATGAGCAGCAGAAAGTAAAGCATGCAAGTTGCAAGAATGTAAAGAGATGGGATTGGAGTGTGCAAACGCAATTTGGAGACATGGAGATTTTTTATCTGTGGTTCCGATAGGTGGTGCTATCGTACATCCACGTTGATGGAGACTTCAACCCACGAAGGGTAACGGTTGCTCGAGTCCACGAAGGGCTCCACCCACGAAGGGTCCACAAAGAAGCAACCTTGTCTATCCCACCATGGCAGTTGCCCATGAAGGACTTGCCTCACTAGGGTAGATCTTCACGAAGTAGGCAATCTCCTTGCCCCTACAAACTCCTTGGTTCAACTCCACAATCTTGTCGGAGGCTCCCAAGTGACACCTAGCCAATGTAGGAGACACCACTCTCCAAGAAGTAACTAATGGTGTGTTGATGATGAACTCCTTGCTCTTGTGCTTCAAATGATAGTCTCCCCAACACTCAACTCTCTCTCATAGGATTGGATTTGGTAGAAAGAATATTTGAGTGGAAAGCAACTTGGGGAAGGCTAGAGATCAAGATTCATATGGTAGGAATGGAATATCTTGGCCTCAACACAAGTGTAGGTGGTTCTCTCTCAGAAAATGTGTATTGGAAGTGTAGGCATGTTCTGATGGCTCTCTCCACGAATGAAGAGGAGGTGGAGGGGTATATATAGCCTCCACACAAAATCTAACCGTTACACACAACTTGCCAATCTCGGTGGGACTGAATTGATAAACTCGGTCGGACGGATTCAGCAAATCTAGTGACCGTTAGGATTTTCGGTGGGACCGACATGCAACTCGGTAGGACCGATATGGTTAGGGTTAGGGCA
This sequence comes from Aegilops longissima, assembly GCA_021605205.1. Lineage (NCBI taxonomy): Eukaryota > Viridiplantae > Streptophyta > Magnoliopsida > Poales > Poaceae > Aegilops > Aegilops longissima. The sequence continues at coordinate 288,950,852 of CM038682.1, forward strand.
TAACGTAATCTCGGTGAGACCGATTACACAAACTCGGTGAGACCGATTTTGGTAATAAGCTAACCAGAGAGTTGGTCAGGTAAAGTCGGTGGGACCGATTCGCTCATTTCGGTGAGACCGAAATGTTACGAAAAGGGAACACAGAGTTTACATTGCAATCTCGGTAGGACCGATTACGCAAACTCGGTGAGACCGATTTTGGTAATAAATTCATACAGAGAGATTGCAATCCCATCTCGGTGAGACCGAGATCCCTATCGGTAAGACCGATTTGCCTAGGGTTTGTGGCAGTGGCTATGACATCTGAACTCGGTGGCGCCGGATAGAAAGAATCGGTGGGGCCGAATTGGACTTTTCGTTTGGGACATATGTGGATGTGAGAAAGTAGTTGAGGGCTTTGGAGTGTATTAGTAAGAACTTTGAGCAAGCAAGCCATTAAGCAACACCTCATCCCTTCTTAATAGTATTGGCTTTTCCTATGGACTCAATGTGATCTTGGATCACTAAAATAGAAAATGTAGAGTCCCGAGCTTTGAGCTTGAGCCAATCCTTTGTCCTTAGCATCTTGAAGGGGTTCCACATCCTCTTGTCCATGCCACTCCATTGTTGAACTTATCTGAAACATACTTGGTAAAAGTGTTAGTCCAACAAGAGATATGTTGACATTAATTACCAAATCCACCTAGGGAGCACTTGTGCTTTCAATCTCCCCCTTTTTGGTAATTTATGACAACATACATCAAAGCTTTAGATAAATATATAGAGAATAGTAAGTAAAGCTTTGGAAAGACATGTAACATGCATAGGCTCCCCCTACATGTATGCAATCATGTGAATATGGAATATAGGAGCATGTGAATGCATAAACATGACAGAGTAAGAAATGTGTTACATGTATCTTGGCTATATGCATCAGAGCAAATGATGTGAATATGAGAAATGTACCTTCATGCTCATGAGTCCTTGCAAACAGTATGTACATCAGCAAGAATTTCTCATTCACATGACTGTGGTGCATATACTTACCTTGTGGTCTTGAGTTGGCTTAGGATGGGATGAACCTGCGTAAACAAGGTTAGATAACACAGATACACCTACTGGCCAAAGCAAACAAAAGAAACCACAAGAGTACCAAGACTGGGATGACATGTAGAGTGAGTACTAAGTACCACATTGGATATAGACATGCCCCCAAAGGTAAAGATGTGCAATAAATTCAAGGATTTCCTTACCTTAGATGTCTCGCTCCCCCTGAATCTAGCATGGGATACTGGGAGAAGATAGGGAAAAGAAAATCAGAGCAAAATCAGAGCTCAAAGGAAATAAACAGAGCTAATGCAAACGAGCAAATATGAACATGTCTTTCCCCTCTTGAAGACATGTGACTTCTCTCCTCTTGAACACGAAGCATCTGGGGTCCTTGACGATTACTCTTTCTACCCTTGAGTAATCTCTCCCCCTATAGATATGATCAAGCTTTGATGTGATCTCTCTCTCCCCCTTTGACATCAATTTCCAAGAAGGGTTCCTCTGGATTTTTGTCATGACGGGTTTGTGCCTTGAGTCACAGAACAAAGCAGCAAGTTGAATGGGACACTGGTCGAGGAGAAGATTCATTTAGTGGAGCTGGACCAAAAAGAATGCAGAAACAAGTGGCAAGATGTCTTTCCTGTAGTGAAATCGGTGACACCGAGTTGTGTGGTTCGGTTGTACCGAGAAAATTCGGTTGGACCGAAAGCATCAGACCGGTGAGACCGAGTTCATCGCAGAGAAAACACTTGTCACCTCAGCTCACTAGACAAGTAAGATCTCACAAGGATTTGCAAGGAATTAACTGAAAGATTTGCAATGAATTGGATGCAAGGAATGCAGAACAGAAAAAATAAAAGAGAAGAAACTAAAAAGGAGTCTAGATGAAGTTTTTTTAATGGGGAAAAAAAATATGCACGAGACAAATGCAAGAGCACAGAAAAGAACACAAGAGAACTTCATCTAGAATTGGTCGGCGACAAAGCCACCTATGTTAGAGTATATTGACTTAGGAGTCAAATGAGATCACTTGATCATAGGTCATACTCATCGTTTAAGCTCAAAATGGGGTTACCATTTTTCGTTTAATCTTTTTGATGTATTCACATCTTGTCGCGTTGCTTTGACTCATGACTTGGAGTAAAGCTTCTCTAAGATGGAATAACATACCTTGGATGGTGGTGTTGATCATGATCATGTAGTTGAACTTGTGTGGGTTGCTCAAGGTTGATGTAGCTCATCAAGAGTTGGGAGCACCACTTGGAGTTTGAGTTCATCTACCTACATGGGTTAGTTTTTGCAAGGAAGAGCACTCGTGTATCCAAAATGACAATCATGAAACTCAGCATAGAATTTGTCAAAGGATATGTTTGAATGGTTGCGTGCTTCCTTGTCTTCATCCACCATTGTGTAGAGACTTGGTGATATAGAAATTTCTCAAGATGTGAGTGAGTTGCAATTTCATAGATTTAGATTCATCCAAGTACCTACACGGGTTAGATAACATGCAAGGTGCAAATATATCCAAGACATAAGATAGTCAACATAAGAGATATATCAAGGATTAGTCATAGGCTCATGCCTTGCATGTATCAAATGGAGTTCCTACTCCAAGTTTGAAGCATCAATGATGTTCAATTCACCTCTTAACCAGCAAAACACTTTCTCATCAAGTGGTTTCGTGAATATATCAGCTAACTGCTTTTCGGTGCGAACATGCTTAAGATTAATGTCCCCTTTGGCAACATGATCTCAAATGAAATGATGACGAACTTCAATATGCTTAGTTCGAGAATGTTGCACGGGATTGTGAGCAATCTTAATAGCACTTTCATTGTCATAAAGTAATGGAACATGTTTCACAGATATCCCATAATCTTTAAGAGTTTGGGTCATCCAAAGTAATTGAGCACAACATGATCCAGCGGCAATGTATTCTGCTTCAGCAGTGGATAAATATACCGAGTTTTGTTTCTTGGAACACCAAGACACAAGAGATCTACCAAGAAATTGAAAAGTACCCGAAGTGGACTTTCTACCAACCTTGTCACCGGCATAGTCCGAGTCGGAGTAGCCAACAAGATTAAAGGAGGCCCTCTTTGGATACCAAATGCCAAAATTTGGTGTATGGATTAAGTATCCCACTATCCTTTTCACGGCCTTAAGATGACATTCTTTAGGAGCGGCTTGATATCGTGCACATATGCACACACTTAGCATAATATCGGGACGTGAAGCACATAGATATAACAATGAACCAATCATAGAGCGATAAACCTTTTGATCAACCGGTTTACCATCTTTAGTTAAATCAAGATGTCCACTAGTAGGCATGGGTGTAGTCATACCTTTGCATTCTTACATATTGAACTTGTTGAATAAGTCCTTGGTGTACTTTGTTTGAGAGACAAAGGTACCTTCCTTAGTTTGCTTGATTTGCAAACCAAGAAAGAATTTGAGTTCACTCATCATCGACATCTCAAACTTCTCCGACATTAGCTTTCCAAACTTTTCACTAAAATGAGGGTTAGTTGAACCACATATAATATCATCAACATAAATTTGGCACACAAATAGCTCTCCATTTACCCTTTTAGTAAAAAGAGTAGAATCTATTTTTCCAATTTCAAAGCCTTTTTCAATAAGGAACTTGGTCATGCAATTATACCATGCTCTAGGAGCTTGTTTAAGACCATAAAGATCTTTGTGAAGTTTGTAAACATGATTAGGTTTCTTAGGATTGACAAATCCGGGAGGTTGCTTAACATGAACTTCCTCCTCTATTTCACCATTTAGAAAAGCACTTTTAATGTCCATTTGGTACAAGGTGATATCATGATGATTAGCATAGGCAAGTAAGATGCGAATGGACTCAAGGCAAGTAATATGCAAATGGACTCAAGTCTAGCAACGGGGGCATATGTCTCACCATAGTCCATACCTTCGACTTGAGTATAGCCTTGGGGGATGAGACGTGCTTTGTTGCGAACTACTTGTCCATCTTCATCTTGCTTGTTGCGAAACACCCATTTGGTACCGATGATGTTGTGGTTGTTGTCGGGTTCTCAACCAATGTCCATACTCGATTTATCTCAAAGTTGTGTAGCTCTTCATGCATAGCGTTAATCCAATCCAGATCTTCCAATGCTTCTTCAACCTTCATAGGTTCAATGCTAGAGATGAATGAGTAATGTTCACAAAAGTTAGCTAAACGAGTTTTAGAGCGAGTAATTCTCCCGGTTTGGATATCATTGTAGATTTGCTCGACAGGATGATCTTTGGCGATTCTTGCTCGAACTTGTGGGAGCTTTGGCTTTGCTCGGGGTGGAACATCTTCTTCATCTTGTTCTTCTTCTTGGCCTTCTTCATTGTTGACGTTGTCATTCTCTTGTCGTGGTGGAGAAGGAGGTTGTTGATGTTCATCTTGGTGTGCTTCCTCGTTTTGTTCGTCTTGGTGTGTCCCACTTGTGGATGCTTCCGTATCAATTATTGGTTCACCTTGTCGTGAGGTAGAAGCTTCCACTTGGACTGACGAGGTACTTTCCTTCACCTCCGTTGGACGAATCTTGCCAATAGGAAAGTCTTGGATTGCTTCCGAAGGGTCTTTGTCCCCTACATCAATTGGCAGTTGCTCTACTTGCGAGCCGTTAGATTCATCAAACTTCACAACTACCGTCTCTTCAACCTTTTAGGTGAAATTGTTGTAGACACGGTAAGTGTGAGAGTTTGAGCCATAACCAAGTAGGAAACCTTCATGAGATTTAGGAGCAAATTTAGAACGACGATGCTTATCAAGAATGTAGCATTTTGAGCCAAATACTCGAAAGTATCCAACTTGGGGTTTGTTACTGGTGAGAAGCTCGTATGCCGTCTTGCCGAGTAGCTTGTGAAGATACAAGCGATTTGTTGCATGACAAACTGTCTCAACCGCTTCCGCCCAAAAGAGTTTGGGAGTCTTGTACTCATCAAGCATTGTTCTTGCCATCTCAATAAGAGTTCGGTTCTTCCTCTCAACGACTCCATTTTGTTGAGATGTGTACGTAGACGAGAACTCATGTGAAATCCCCTCTTCGTCAAGAAAGGTATCCACATTTGTGTTCTTGAACTCCGTTCCGTTGTCGCTCTGAACCTTCTTGATCTTCACGTCAAATTGATTTTGGGCCTTCCTAGCGAAGTTTTTGAAGATCTTTTGGACCTGCGATTTGTCGTCAAGAAAGAACACCCACGTAAATCTTGAAAAATCAGCAACTATGACTAGTCCAAACGAGTTACCACCGAGACTCTTGTAGGCATTTGGACCGAAGAGATCCATGTGAAGTAGCTCGAGTGGTCTTCTCGTGGTCATGATGTTCTTCGCGCGATGACTTCCTCCAACTTGTTTCCCTGCCTGACAAGCACTACAAAGTCTATCCTTATCAAATATGACATCTTTTACTCCAAGGATATGATCACCTTTAATAAGCTTATCAAGATTTCGCATACCCACATGACCTAGCCTTCTATGCCACAACCAACCTTTAGAAGATTTAGCAATTAAGCAAGTTCTAGGTTGAGCCTTTTTAGTGAAATCAACAATGTAGAGATCACCTCTACGTATACCGGTAAAGACCATTTTACGATTGTCTCTACGAAACACTTGACAATCTATTTCAGTGAATAGGACATTGAAACCGAAATCAGCAAGTCTAGAAACTGAAAGTAAATTGTACCCAAGAGATTCAATGAGCATGACATTTTGTATTGAGCTATCATGTGAGGTGGCCAACTTACCGAGGCCAACCACCTTACCCTTTGAGTTATCACCAAAAGTGACATATTTTCGAGGGCCGTCGTTTTTAGCAAGCTCAGGGAACATATCTTTATCTCCGGTCATATGATCAGTACATCCACTATCAAGGAACCATTCCTTTCCTCCAGCCCTGTAACCGCGAAGATTTGCCATAAGACCAAAGTGTCTCATTGCATTATCAAGATCATAGTCACTATCATCATCATCCTCATCATAGTATCCATGTTCAACATCATCATGTGGTGGATCAAATCCTAGAGAGGGTGATTCGTTAGAGTGAGTGTGACAGTGATCTTCTTTATGAATTTTAATAGCTTCAGAAATAATATCACTAATAATTCCAACATCTCCTTTGGCACGCATAAGGTTTGTAAGCTCAAATAGACAATCACCAAACATAGGATCATTGGAATTCATCTTACACAAGGCAATAGACTTATGGATAATTTCATCTAGATTTTTCAAGGAATAATTTGGAAAGCGTTCCTCAAGAAATTTCCATATGGTGTGGGCACACTTAAGAGTAGGCAAACATCCAATCAAGTTTCTAGGAAAGCCTCTAGTGATAAGATTAACAGTTCTAAGATTGCAAATCATGTCAATTGACTCATCAAGGGTAGGATGCATGGGATCAACATGAGGTGCACAAGGGCTAGCAATATACTTGTTCAAATGATATTCATTGAAAATCACAAGCATCTCATTTATCCACTCATGAAAATACTCTCCATCAAGTATAGACACTCTATGTTTAAGACTCCCCAAAGCATCCATCTTCCTCCAATGGTGTTTAAACCAAAGCAATGGAGACCAAAGCTCTGATACCAATTTAAAGGATCGAGAAGAGGTTTCTAAAGGGGGGGGGGTGATTAGACACTAAGTACCAAAAGTTGTAGTTTTTAATTTCCTTTAGTTGATGTGAAGTTTGAGCACAAGTTTAAACATTCACAATACATATCAAGCAAACATGCAAGCATACAAAGAGTATATGAGCAGTGGAAAGTAAAACATGCAAGTTGCAAGAATGTAAAGAGATGGGATTGGAGTGTGTAAACGCGATTTGGGGACACGGAGATTTTTTATCCGTGGTTCCGATAGGTGGTGCTATCGTACATCCACGTTGATGGAGACTTCAACCCACGAAGGGTAACGGTTGCGCGGGTCCATGGAGGGCACCACCCACGAAGGGTCCACGAAGAAGCAACCTTGTCTATCCCACCATGGCCGTCGCCCACGAAGGACTTGCCTCACTAGGGTAGATCTTCATGAAGTAGGCGATCTCCTTGCCCTTAAAAACTCCTTGGTTCAACTCCACAATCTTGTCGGAGGCTCCCAAGTGACACCTAGCCAATCTAGGAGACACCACTCTCCAACAAGTAACAAATGGTGTGTTGATGATGAACTCCTTGCTCTTGTGCTTCAAATGATAGTCTCCCCAACACTCAACTCTCTCTAGGATTGGATTTGGTAGAAAGAAGATTTGATTGGAAAGCAACTTGGGGAAGGCTAGAGATCAAGATTCATATGGTAGGAATGGAATATCTTGGCCTCAACACAAGTGTAGGTGGTTCTCTCTCAGAAAGTGTGTATTGGAAGTGTAGGGATGTTCTGATGGCTCTTTCCATGAATGAAGAGGAGGTGGAGGGGTATATAGCCTGCACACAAAATCTAACCGTTACACACAACTTGCCAATCTCGGTGGGACCGAATTGATAAACTTGGTCGGACCGATTCAGCAAATCTAGTGACCGTTATTATTTTCGGTGGGACCGACATGCAACTCGGTAGGACCGATATGGTTAGGGCATAACGTAATCTCGGTGAGACCGATTACACAAACTGGGCTGTGGCCGTGGACCCACCTGCGGCCGTGGACCTAGCTGTCAGCCTCTCCACGTATAGTACTCTTCCGATGGAAGTCGGTCATTGACCACATTGACCACGCCGCGTCGAGAGCACCAAGGCGGTGGACGACGGTGAGGCCTAGGAAGGGGACGACGCGGAGCCGGGGAAGACGCGGCAGTGGATGCCCACACAGAGAGGAGTACGAGGGTTCACTGGTTCGACTATGGTGTGAGGCTGCCGTCGCCGTAGAATAACCAGGGTGTGGGTGAGTAGAGGGATGCCCTGGCCAGCGGTGGGAGTAGTAGGGGGTGGTGAGGCCTCCGCGGCATCACCGCCGGCCACGGGAGGCAGGAGCACGTGGCACGACCGGCGCTGGTTTGGGCGGCTGGAGCAAGAAGACCAGAGGTTGAAGAAGCACTACTGTCGTTGAATGAACATCGTACGGTAACTTGAGCTAGAATCGTTCATATTAACTAAGTTGACAAAGCCCTCCGTCCCTATCAACTTGGTAGGCCCACAAGTCAGCCTCCCACTATGCTGGGTTCCAGCTGGCAGGGGAGTATTCTTTTTTTTGTGCATAATAAGGAGGCACTTCCTTGCGTGCAAAGATAGCTGGTGGGTCCGACCTGTCAACGAGGGGCACTTTTTTCGCGAAATGCAGAGGCCCTTCCAGTGGGTCCCAGATGTCAGGTGGAGGAATCAAAGACTTGATAAGGCGTACAGAACAAGCTAGTGTACCAGTAAAGAGACGTTGCTGAGTTCTAGAAAAAAGAGAGACGTGCTCCTATAGCTAGTTCGAATCCAAACCTAGACTATAACTATATATGGTGCTATGCTACTCTGCAAGTAATGAAACTGACATATCCAACATTCGCTTCTCCTCTTCTCTACTTACTCTGCCTAGCATCAGAAGCTCTGGACGCAGCAACCATGTCCGCTGGCTGCTCGTCCACCTGCTCTTCAGCAGGCAACAACCAAATATGTGCCAAGTCGCCACCCGTACCATTGCCTGTGGGTCTCATCACACCCCCGCTGGCACACGCACCACAGCCGGTTGCTCATCGCAACCCGCTGTCGTTGGTGTGGTGCCCCTGCTGCAAATCACGCAGAGTCATCCGTCGCGTCTCAACCACAGTCCTCAACCCTGGCCGAGTCTTCTACAAATGCCTGAATCATGGGGTAATAATATGTTTAAGTGTTGTTCTGCTGCTTTTAGTTGCTGATTTTTTTAATAGTTTGGTTGATGATCTTCCAATTTGATTCGTGCAGAAAAGGGTAGATTCGTGTGATTTGTATTTCTGGGAAGTTGCTGATGTGGGGGAGTCCAACTACGTTGATTATTTGGTTAGCCGAGGAATCCCAATACCAGCAGGTTGGGGTGTTGGACAAGTAACTAAAGGAACGGCAGAAGAGGAAGATGCAGAGCAGAAGGTTAAAGATGCAGTTCCTCTGATCATGGCCAAGCAACAGTTGTTGAACGGCCTTGACATCAATGAGGAGATGAAAGAGCTTGTGAAGATAATGGGCAAAATCGATGTGCTCTGTAGGATGATTGTCTCTTTATTTGCAGTGTATGTAGCACTCATGATGTATTCAGTGGCTATGACATGAGCACTTTGCTGATACTAGTAACGAATGAATCGGTGGGGCCGAGTTGGACTTTTGGTTTGGGACATATGTGGATGTGAGAAAGTAGTTGAGGGCTTTGGAGCATATCACTAAGCACTATGAGCAAGCAAGCCATTAAGCAACACCTCATCCCTTCTTAATAGTATTGGCTTTTCCTATGGACTGAATGTGATCTTGGATCACTAAAATAGAAAATGTAGAGTCCTGAGCTTTGAGCTTGAGCCAATCCTTTGTCATTAGCTTCTTGAAGGGGTTCCACATCCTCTTGTCCATGCCACTCCATTGTTGAACTTATCTGAAACATACTAGGTAAAAGTGTTAGTCCAACAAGAGATATGTTGACATTAATTACCAAAACCACCTAGGGAGCACTTGTGCTTTCATAGACTCTTCCCTGTAACTCGAACAGAATAATCGAAAACATTGAGCCCGGGATTGTCTTCATCCACCTCTTTGCTAAGCTGATCAGCTGTTTCAATGTATTTTGAGCAGAATGTCAACGCTTCTGTAGCAATGTAGGCCTCTGCAATGTAACCCTCGGGTCTAGCTCTGTTCCTAACATAGCCCTTGAAAGTGCCTAGTCGCCTTTCAATAGGGTACATCCAGCCATACTGTACTGGACCTCCAAGTAGTGCCTCATCAGTTAGATGAACAGCCAAATGCACCATTACATCAAAGAAGGCTGGAGGATATATCTTCTCAAGGTCGCATAGGATAGTTGGTATCTTGTCTCTAAGACGCTCCAAAGCATCTATCCTGATATTTCTATTGCAGAGTTCCTCAAGAATTGTCCCAACTCTGCAATCGCTCTCAGATAAGTCGTATGCCCTAATCCTCTAAGGATAATAGGTAAAACCCTTTTAAGTAGGACGTGGCAGTCATGAGTTTTCAACCCTTGTACCTTGTTTCCATCTCAGACCGACTCTCCTTTCGTGGTTGGAAGCAAATCCATGTGGGAATCTCACACGTGATGTGACCTCGCAGAATTCTTTTCTTTTACCTTGTCCAAGACGTATACAACCGGTGCCATATCCCATGGTTTACCTTGATCTTGCACCCGCAAACTCTGTCGACACGCAGTGTGTCAAATCAATCCTAGATTTTAAGGTATCTTTCGCCTTGCATTCAAAATTAAGAAGTGTGCTGATAATGTTGTCACATATATTTTCTCGATGTGCATCACATCAAGATTATGCCGCAGATTCAAATCTTTCCATTACTCCAAGTCCCACAAAGTGGAACCGGGTAAACAATAATCTCTCTCTGCCTGCCATGCTTCCTTTTCCCGCTACCATTATCGGGATGGTTTCACGGTGTAATATGCCCGACCTTCTCTAATTCCACTTGCAACTCATCGGCGATGAGCTTTTTAGCGATCATGGTTTTCATGCTTTGCATTGAACACATGTCTTCGGTATTTTCTAGGATGCGGCTTGTCCTTGGCAAGGAAACGACGGTGTCCAATGTAACAGATCTTGCTAAGTATTGCGATGACAATGATTCTGTCACAATAACACATGCATTGTAACCATGTGTCGCTCATACGACATAGTGCCCAAAGCCGGATAATCATGGATGCACCAAATTATAACAAAGACGCAGAAAGAAATCAGCCGGGTGGGCGGCTATATAGGTCTCGAGTGAGAACACCCTCCATAGCTTTTGAAGTTCCTCCACAAGAGACTCCATGAACAAATCAAAATCCTTTCCAGGACTTTTTGGACCTGGGATGAGCAAGGCCATCATGTAGTTTGATTATTTGTGCGTACATTTGGAGGCATGTTGTAAGGATAACAAGCATCGCCACATGCTATATGTGGTGCTCGTGGCTAAATGGGTTAAATCCATCCTGCTAAGCCAAGTCTAATGTTTCTCGGGTCAGAGCAAACTTTTCGTGTTTCGATTAAAGCTTTTCCACTCACTACCATGTGATAGATGACTCATTACATTCGATCTCTGTACTCTGGTTCCTAGAATGCCACATTACATCCTCTCTTGTTTCAAAGATCATGAAACAACCTCTCGCAATCTTGGTGTAATTAGAAAATGTCTCAAAACATTATGAGGAATCCTCTTCACAGCATCGCCATCTTTCCGTCTTGATGATTTGCATTTCGGGCATTCACTTAAGTCGGCATAATCCTTCCAGAATAGAACACAATTATTCTTACAAACATGGATCATATCATATCCAATTCCAACTGCACGAAGGAAATTCTTCATCTGGGAAAGCTTTGCGGAAAGCAGCCAACATCGCATCGAATGATTTGTTGGTCATCCGCTCAGATGTCTTCATGTGAAGAAAGGTGACCATAGCTGAGAATACTGACAGCTTATTTCCTGGGGTGACAGCCACGTTGCATTGTTCCAACATGCGGGCCCACCGTTTTTCTTCTGCAGGTGAAAGTTCACGGAATGCACGAGCATTTCATAGCATTGTTTCAATGTTGGTCAAACTCACTGGCTCCGCCACCACCACCTCCTCCTCCTCTTCCACTGAGCATCAGGCAGATCAAGATGGTGATCTGCTGCTTCCACGTAGTCAATATCATTGACGTTCACAGCTTCACCATGATGAACCCACCTAGCTAGTATATGTGACCGACATCCCATACAAGTGTAGATGATTTGCATAGTTGACTGGGGTCTTCTAACTGAATTCATACAACTGCTACATGGGCAGAGCACATCTGATTTCAGACCACCGTACTCAGCTCTTATAAAATTCTGAAGTTTTTAAGCCCCTCGACATATGCAGCGGAGTATCTTCGAGCAGAAGTTATCCAAGTCATGTCCATCTGTTAGACATACAAATTAGTTCTTCTACTATATATTACAGGAAAAACATATATGCTTTTTTATGAAGTCTAGAAGAAAATACCTAGGTCGATGTCTAAAGCTATGGCAAGATATTTGGACGAGCACATCTAAGTAATGAAATATATGTAAAGCTAATTCAACAAACAGATTTGAGTGCTAAATTATGGCAGGCTGTTTCAGCAGTCAATGAGGCCAAGCACACAACCATCAAACTGTCGAAGGCCGTCGCAGCAACAAAGATCGAGTATAAAACGGTGTAGAGCTATTTCACCTAACAGATTGGCTACTAGACCATGGCAATCTACATCACAATAAATATATGGCAGGATATTTTAGCAACTAATCGGCCTTGGCATGCCATCTCAGCTAAGCAGCTTGAGTGCGTAATGGCAAGGAAGCTTCTTAGCAGAGCATATTGACTGTAAACTACTTCGGTAAACAGTGTGATTAACAGCGTCTATCAGCTAACATTCAGCGCTACACCGACATGCATGGGGCCTCGGTCTAGAATGCGCGTACCTTGGGAGAAGCTGACTGCCGTGCGTCTCCACATGAACGTCGCCAGCGGTGGCGGTGCTGACGGCCGCGCGCCTCCACAAGAATGTCGCCAGCGGTGGCGGCGCGGCTAGAGGAAGACAGTCTACGAGAGCGTACCGTGGGAGCAAGAGGATCACCATGCGTCCCCTTGACGAACCGCGGTGCTGACGTATCGACGTGGCGGGGAGGGCGGCTTTGGTGGAGCGGATGGAGTGGAGGGGGCGGGGACGGGTTTGGGGAATATTATTGGCTAGTTGGTCAAGGGCGGTTGAATCTAGGATTTGGGGGAATTTTGGGTGGGGGAGGATTTTCGCTGGTGGGTGCGGGAGTTTTGCGATGGTCGGTTTCTCCAAGTGCAGTCCCACGTGTCAGTGAAGAGGCAAGCCGAAGCGCATTCCGTTTGTGTGAGCCGTGTGCAGGACCGGACGTATGTGGGGTGCAATGCGACCACGACAGGGGTGCTGTGAGTGTACCACATTTTTTCCTTTTAAACTAGGTTCTTCGCCCCCTCAAAAAAAACTTGTTGCTTCGCGCGATCCATCGATACTACTACTAGTAATCCGGTAATCCCGACTAAAACGGCGCGGCCGGGTCTTTTCCTGTGCGATATGCTGGGAGGTTGGCTTAGTTGGGTTTTTTAGGACGAGTAAGGCTACATCTACGTAGTCCCAGTTACGTAATTAACATAATGTGAAACATGTGAGTTGTTGATTGTAGATTGGGGGGAGGGAGGGGCCCACCACCATGAAAATCAGGGGAAGAGAGAGAGAGGCAATTTACGTTAACCCTTTCGTAGGTTCTCGTAGATGTAGAAATATGTGAAATGCGTGAATGTGCATTTGCAGATAAGGCCTTCCCTCGTTCATCCTTTTCCCCCACAAGATCTTGATCTTCCGTGCAACGCACGGGCATCTTGCTAGTACTCCTACAATATACTATATTATTGTGAAAGTTCATATACACCGGCCGAGATTAATGCAAACACGGCAAATTTTCATTACATTTCGAACTTTTATAGGATAGAAAAATAAAATAAACCCGACCCTAAACCTATTCTACGGCGGCGACCGATGTCCTCCATCTGCGATCTCCATGTACGGGGGCGGGGTTCAAGCCCCGTGAAGTGAAGGCGGTCTCCGGCGAGGAAAAGTAGAACACAGGAGATGGACCGGCCAGTTGGCACATCATGCCTTTCTGCCTCCCATGCCCTACTCATCCTCGGAGGAGCCCAGACCTCAGCCATGCCAGACGTTGGACGGCGGCAAGTAGGACGCGTTGCTGACGGTGCTCCCATCGTCGGCCGCCAGTGTGGCCACCACTTGTATGGCGACTTGAGCGAGGGTGGCGACCTTGAGCTTCATCCCCGAAGATAAGCTCTCCCGAAGAGCGGTCACGCTTGCGGTCATGGCGGATGTGGTGCCAGGTAGGAGGACGATGCGCTATGGTGTGGAGGTTAGCTGGGCGTTGCCGCTTTAAGTAGCGCATTCCGGTGAGGCCAAGCGTCCTGGTGTGTCATTAAGTCACCGGAGTTGGTTCCTTGGGCACCAAGCCTCTTAACGAACGCATACGGACGGAGGGCATGAATGCGGGCAGCTGGCGCTGGCTGGGAACGCACCACGCGACGACGCGAGGGATGATGGTTTTTGGTGTGCCAGGGTAGTCAGCTGCAGTCATGGCAACGTTGGATATGCCCTTTGTTCAGATGGGATCGACGCATGTCATTGAAAAATCAAGACGACCCGGCATGGTCTCAGGTCCTGAGGATGCAGTTGGCCGCGCTACACCACTCCACGGATGCGTCCCGGTGCCCCGTGCATCCTCGATGAGCCGGGTGGTGGGGTGTGTTTTGATTGTGGCCGAAGTGCACCTTACCAAAATTTTGTCATGACCCTAAGATTGGTCTTTGTTTGGATGGTTGCCATTTTTTTGGCATGCCAATGAACTCTAGCCAACTCTAGTTCGTTTTTCTTGCCGATGTCGGCCAAATCATGGGCAACCAAAACCTCAACCAAAATTTTGGATAGCCAATGCTTTGATGGGGCAACCTTGGGCACAAACCAAACATACTATTGGTCGTGCCACAACACTAACGCCACCCTCGGCACACTGAAACTGACCGTGTCTAGCGATGATGAGTGTGTCGCTCACCGCGGGCGCCGTGTCCAGAGGCGGTGCTGGAGCTGCTCCACGTTGTTGGCCACCACAACACACATGAACGGTTGCCGGTGGCGAGGAGGTCGTGGGCCGGCTCCTCCATTGGACTAGTTTGCGCTACGTCGTCCCGACAGGTGTGCCCAACATGTTGGTTTCCCTGTTTTCCCGGCCATATTCGAGCGTCAGTGCTCCGCTTTGCGCATTAGGCCTTTCACTATGTAGGCCAAGCAAGAAAACTTATTGTTTATTTGAGCCATTCAAGTATAATCATGTGGCGTTTGCTTATTTCTCATTCCTCTCCAACCCTCTTCTCCATCGATCATGTCACCCTCCAGTCGAGTCCATCCTCCCGCATGCCTCATTTGAACATTCCGCCGAGTATCATTCACATGTGGGCCTAGACCATGCTTGTATTTCCAATGTTTATTTGTAATTTGTCCGACATGCATACAAACAAACGGTTCGTTTAAAGTTTCACTTTGCCTCCATTACGTGTCGCTTCGCGTCTTAGTTTTGACATCCCATTTGGTACATGCCCCGACACATGTTGACGAGATCGATTGATGTTCAGAGATCAATTGCGTGTCGTGCAAGGAGATAAAGGTTTGGTCTGCTTTCTATGATAGAAATGACCACCGGGGTCTGCATCGGGATCGAGAGGAGTATATTGTGCGCTCATAAGTTTAAACGAACGTATTGTACCCACCCTAGTCCTCTTTCAATCGATCTCGGACCCCAAATTAAATTGAGAGAGAATGACTGGGGCATGTGTGATACCTAAGGCGGATTCAAAATTTTGAACCGTGATCATAGCATCTGCAAATCATATATAAAGGGTATTCAATGTTCGTTTCGTTTTTGAACGTACAATATACTCCCTCCTATCCTTTCTAGTTTACATATAAGTTTTATGTGTAGTCAAAGTATCTCTACTTTGATAAAGAAAGTATCAACATTCAACAATGTCCAATCAATATTGTTAGATTCGTACGTACTCCTAGATTTGTACTCGAGATGGTTTCCAATTTGTTTTCAACCACGTGAATGTGCTTGTTCTCGCGCATGCTCTTCCTACTAGGATTTCGCCACGTATAGCCAGTCCAATAGTAACTTTTTTTAAGCTCCCTGTCCAATAGTACTAGTGGAGTACTGACAACATCTGTACTAGAGTATGCAGTGCTCATAGTTGTACTCCCTCCTTCCATTTATATAGGGCCTATTGGAGGAGAGAGATGTGAAAAATTAAGGGGAGTGAGCTCTCATGCAAGAGCCTAGCTATATACGCATTCCTAGTTAAATACGTACAATAAATATGAAGAAAGAGATGGAGAGGAGACGGAGAAAAGTACTAATACAATAGCCAACCTTATATTTTTTTTGCGGGAAATAGCCAACCTTATAGCCCACACTACTGTATGAGTGCATATAATAGATTATGGCTATAGATGACATGGTAGTTCCTTATAGACATTGACTGGCTATATTATTAAACATGCTCTAATGCGTTTTTCAAAACCGCATTTGACTATTGAAAAGATTAATAGTACATGAGATGTATAATGTGAAAATTATATCATTGGAAGCTCCTTTCACATACATATCCCTGCCTTACCCTCCCTTTTGGTCACTTACTGGCGGACCCCATGCTTGCTAGGCCCCGCATGTCAGTTACTCAATGGGTTCGGCCACATCAGGGGATCCTCATCCGTAGTATACTCCCTCTGTTTTTATTTACTCTGCATAAAATGACGCGGGCGGCGGAGGGGGAGGGACATCGGTTTGCTCTCAACTGCGGTCCCACAAGCGAGAGAAAACGCAAGACGAAGCGCGTTCCATTCGGTGA
The DNA here is from genome assembly GCA_021605205.1 of Aegilops longissima. Classification (NCBI taxonomy): domain Eukaryota; kingdom Viridiplantae; phylum Streptophyta; class Magnoliopsida; order Poales; family Poaceae; genus Aegilops; species Aegilops longissima. The sequence continues at coordinate 288,967,498 of CM038682.1, forward strand.
GTGGCGTGGAGGGTCCATCGTGCCGGGCTACAATGCAAACGCGACAAGAGCGATGTACAGTCAAAACCGATTGACCGGTCATCACCGGAACCACTATTCACACCAGAACCTTCGCTGCTCGGCCTACGCCAGCCACTGCCCTAAAACCACACCTAATCTCCAGCCCCTTCCCCCACCTTTCGATCCCCCAGCCCGCGCATCCCCTAGTTTGCCAAAAAGCCATGGTGTGCCGCAAGATCACGTACTACAAGAAGATGACACCGGAGCGCCGCGCAAAAATCGCAGCGGCGGTCAGCGCCAGAGACCTCCGTTCCCAAGCTCGCTTTGCGGCGAGCCAATCCCCGAGTTCTCTGGAGCCAAGCTATGAGGAGGAGGAAGCCGATCCAATGTTCATGGCGGAGGTCGCGGCGCAGAAGGCCCCCGATGGGTATGAGACGATGGACGTCGACTTCGTGCCGGCGTCCGAGTCCCCCATGGTGCAGGCGGACCAGCAGTTCAACATGGTGATACTAAAGGAGGACCGGGATGCGGAGACTCAACTCGACGCGGAGCGCGCGCATGCCGCTGCCATCGAGGCTCTTTTGCAGGCGGAACCAGATGTCGTGGATGTGAACCAGGCAGCGAAGGCTCCACTTGAGGCGGAGCGCGCGGATGCCGCTGCCATCAAGGCCCTCCTGCAGGCGGAACCGGACGTCCTGGACTTGAACCGGGCGGCAGAGGCTCAACTCGATGCGGAGCACGCGGATGCCGCTCTCATCGAGGCCGTCCTGTAGGCGGAACCGGACATCATGGACTTGAACCGGGCGACGGAGGCTCGACTCGATGCGGAGTGCGCGGATGTCGCTACCATCGAGGCCCTCCTGCAGGCGGAACCAGACGTTCTCGACTTGAACCAGGCAGTGCTCTCGTCCGTGCAGAGCGCCCGCACGCTCCGCGTGAACGAGTAGCTGGAGGCCGAGGACAACCACGGTGCGGAGACACATGTCAGCAGCTATGGCTGGTTCGCGTCAGCAGCCAAAGACAACGAGGCCGTCTCGTTCCGCGAGCAGTGATAGTTTTTCTTTATGTTGTTGTTTTTATGGATCTTTTGCTGTGTAAAAACATATATTGTTATGCAAGTCACCTGACTTGGGTCAGTCTACCATTTCAGGTGGTTGGATGAATATCCTACGTCTCCTAACCCTTCTTCCTCGCCTCTTCTTCTTCCCCAACAGACCACCGCACGGGCCGTACGGATACTCCCCAACATGCGGTTGGATAAACATACTCTATGAACGAAAATTATGTGTCAATGTTAGGATGGCTGAGTTTGGTTTGTTCACATGCGGCTGCACGTGTCAGTGAGGGTGCGTTCCCTTGGTTGGGTTTGCAGCGTGCAGGAGCGACTGTGCATGTGAGGGTGCGGTGCGACCGCGGCGTGCAGGAGCGACCGTGTGAGGGTGTGGTGCGACCGCGACAGCCGTGCGCAAGTGTACCTCCTTTTAATTTTGAAAACTTTAGGCAAGCATTGCAAAAATGTGTGGCGAACTATGGCAATGCAAGGCCTAGACCCAATCAGGATAAGTACGTAGTACTACGTACTAGGAGTACTAGTGTTAAAAAAGAAAGGCGGGGGTTTCCTTCGCGGGATTAATCGATACAAATCCTCGTTTCACGTGTCAATTAATGCATATTTTTTCTCCAAAGCCCAAAGAGCTAACCATCTCACTCCTCATCGCTTGATTAATGCAGCGCCATGCAAACCAACCTTCTCACTTCCGCATGCATGCAGGGGATATTAATGTCCTTGGTTGCTAGTACGAGGCAAACCCCATTAATTTTGCCTCGATTAGTGTTAGTGGCCTTTTGCAAATTGTAATTTTGATATACTGGCCTTGTGTACAAAAAAGATGGAGGTAGTAACTATATTTGACTTCCTTCCCCATTGCGGTGACGTCGACAATATCTCGAACGTTGTGGTTTGGCGAAGTGCGTTCGACGGAGAACACCATCGAGGGAGACCACGGTAAGTCATTCGCAAGTGCCACCTGCAAGCCGAGACAACCACCTTATTTGCATCCAGGAAGTCCGTTGAACCAAAGGACGCGTAAATGTACTAGTACTACTCGTACACAATAGCGTCGTCCATCCAGCTTAGTGCGGTGAGATGGTTTCTCAAAGAAGACGATGGAGAAGCGGAGTCAGCGAAGAGTGAAATGATGGTTGCTTCGTCCGTACTTTGTGATTGACGCCTCACTGCTTTGTGATTTGTAATAGAAGGGACAGGGGAGTAGACTCTGTCCTCTATACTATACATGTGTCCAAGCACGGGAGAAAGAGGAGAGACGTTGCATGTTTCTATTCCTTCAATCAATCAATCAGGGAGCTTCGGTTCCATCCTTTTGGCTTTGGCAACACCGTCCACAATGGTTCCCACGATGCCAAAAGCTATTTTCACATTTGGCTACACACTGTGGATGCCCTTAACCGTACCACTTGGTTTTGCTCATGTGTGCTATCTATACAAATCTCAATTATATTGATCTAAAAAATTATAGAATCAAGATTAGTAAAAAGGAGGTGATTTTGCTGCACGGATGGCGGGGGGAGGTTTCTTATTTTTAGAGGACGTTGTCCTGGCGGTTTGCTAACATGCGGTCCCACGTGTCAGTGCTTTACCAAGCCGATCCGCTTCCCAAATGAGGCGTAACAATGGCGAAGCAACACGTGGTTAACTTGAAGAAGATGAGGGAGAAGCGGATTCAAAGAACGAGTGAAATGATGGTTGCTTCATCCCTCCAACTTATTTTTTAGCATTATTACTTCGCCCCTCCAACTTAATCGGGAAAGGTGCAGCTTTGTGATTTGACGCCTCATTGCTCATTACTACACCGCGCCATGACTGGGTGCTTCACCCCGCTGCTCGCATTTGTATTCGGTATGGCACGTGGACCCGTAGCTTGATGTCCCACATGTCAGTGAAAGGGACTAGAAGATTTATGAAAGCGAGCGCTCCACTCTTACAACGGAGGAGTACACGACACGACGGCCCAGTGAACTGTCACTTGTACTGTATATAGTACTATAGTTTTGCTCTTTCGCACGATCCATCGATACAAACCCAATTAAACAGGAAAGGGCGGGATTTTTCCCGCGCGGTATATGATACTGGCCATACATTTCAAAGACAATTTTAATGTATGCAAACTGAATAATTAAGTAACAATATGATATCTAGTAAAACTAAAAACACATCTGATTTATTGTGTTAGAGTGTAGTAGTAGTGCTGTATTGCATAGTTGTTAGATGTAACATGCGAGAATGTGTAGAGATGTAGTTTTGGAGGGCCTACAGAGAGAAAAGCGTAATACGTTCACCGAACTTTAGAATAGGCTGATTACAGTCACTATATACGTTTTGCGGTGATTATACGGTCACTTGCTCACGGTTCAACATCGGATTGCACTCTGTTGACCGGCCAAATAGTCTGCTTGGCACCATGTTGACTAGTTAAATTGACCATGTTCCTTGTGGGTCCCACCTGTCAGTTCGCATAGGGAAAAGGTCAGATAAACAAAAATTTACGTAGGCGCGACAAGACTCCACCCAGTGCGCGGGAATCACCTGGTTGTGTGTGTGTCTATCAGGGCCTGATGTGTGCTCATGCACGTGTACGTTGAGCACTTGAGCGTGAGAGTGTGTGTTGGTCGTGTGGTGTACTAGTGTGTGCATGCATGCGTGCGTCTGTGCATGTGAGTGTTGCGTGCGTGCATGGCTGCGTGTGTACGTGTGAGTGTTGCGTGCGTGCGTGGGTGCATGTATTCGTGCGAGTGTTGCGTGCATGCAGTTCGTGTGCATGCGTGCGTGTGTGTATAATCACCACACCAGCTCCTGTATGTTAAAACACACGGCTCAGTATACCAATACAAGGCCACCTTGTCCGCCGTGCCCGCGGTCATGACTTCGAACCACCGTCCAATATTTTGTTGTTGTTTGTTTTCATTCTTACTAGCAAGATACCCGTGCGTTGCATGTAACATCAAGATGCATTTGTATGACTAGTTTATCTTGTGAGAGAAAAGGATGAACGAGGGAAGGCCTTATTTGCAAATGTGGAGAGGTGTGTGGGTACCTTTTTGCAAAATTGTCATAGTTTCTTTCCTATCCGTCAGATATAAATTGGAGACCTATATTGCAGGATGGCAGGCACACCATCATCACCAACTCTGTTTTTTATAAGAGTGTATTTTATCCCTACTCTTATAAAAAGCATAGTCGGTGATGAAAACTATGGCCTATCACCCTGCAATATAGGTCGTCCGATCTATATCTGACGGATAGGAAGGAAACTATGGCAATTTTGTAAAAATATACCCACACCCCTCTCCACACTTGCAAATAAGGCCTTCCCTTGTTCATCCTTTTCTCCCACTAGATAAACTACTCATACAAATGCATATTGATGTTCCTTGCAATGCATGGGCATCTTGCTAGTATTTTATAAGAGTGTAGATGTAGAGTAGATACAAGCCGACAGATGGGCCCGATGGTAGTGGCATAATGTGATGCAACACTAGAGGTGCCACGTGGAGCGTTTAACTGGTCAACTAGTCATGTCTTGAGCAAATACGGAGTTGTACGGTGAGCCCGTATCTGTAATAACCACAAAACATAAATGGTGACCGTAATGAGTGGATTCTAAAGTCCAATGTATGTATCGTGCTTTCGCTTCAAATACAATGATCGTCATTGTATATATCGCGCGAGAGAGATGAAACATGCGTGAATGTGCTGGAGGCTTACTTTTAGAGGGCCTGGAGATAGTTTGTGTGCGTACGTGAAAGGGGCGTAGAGGGGGGGTATGCGATGGAGAGGGAGATTCTCTTCGTTTCTCTTTATTATGACTAAATTTATATATAGTATAAAAATATACAAATTCACAGTGCGGAATAAATATCATTGTGGGCACCATGCAATGCAAGCGTTCATACTCCTCCATATAACTTTGTAATGTTGTATATATGTAGAAATTCTAAAATATTTTTGGCCACACTTTATTCAAAAGGAATGTCGATGTAAATAAACATGAAGAGAGGGCTTTTAGATCAATGGGGTACGTGATGTAACATGTGTGAATGTGTAGTTGATGCATTTGGCGGGGCCTGGAGAGGTATGTGTGTGTATTACGATTCGAGAGAGGCATGGATAGAGGGGTCGGCTGGGGGAGGCGTGGAGAGATAGCACGAGAAATGAGAGTGGTCTAGAGAGAGAGGCTAATATGACGTCACGGCGAGAGATTCCCTTGAGTGTGTATATGCAAGGGGGGAGTGGATAGAGGCACCAGGAGAATATTTTTTTGCGTGTGGTGTCTGTGTTGGTATGTGTGGGTGTGAGAAGATAACGAGACGTGGGGGCAGAGGGTGTGTCACCGCGTGAGGTCCGGTGGGTCGAGGTGAGGCTCTTCGTTCGGTTCCGTCCTGCGCCACATTGGTCGGCCCGTGACGCATTTAGGGAGACCCATGAATGACTAGTCGTACAAGACAAAGATAGCATAATTGTGAAGGACTCTATGTCCATTGACAAAGCCGGCTAGAATTTGTAAACCTAGGTTCTCGGACTAAGGTAACCCCTTTATCTCTGATATTACTATTCATCCAACCTAACTTTAAGGGGCATCGTACAGAATGCTCTGCTAGAATCATACTCGTCGATTAGGAAGAGAGGTGTGAGACAATGCGTGAGAGATAGGCCTAAAGATAATGTGCGTACAGGAGACATGTAGGCAGGTCTATGTATATAGAAAGGGTCAATGGGGATTGTGCGTGTGTATGCTTGCGAGAGGAAGAGTGCTTGTGATAAAGGTTAGTGAAAACAGTCGTAAATGGTTACGAGAGGGAGGGAGGGTTATATCGAGAGCATGTGTGCGAGAAAGATACCTCGGGAGAGAGTGTGTGAGCATGTGCGAGAGACCACCGATGGAGAGTGAAACTACACGTACAAGACTGCTGTACACATTGATTAAATATATAAATTGTATCCAAATATTAGGATGGGATCATGATATTTGCAATTCGCATAAGGAACGGTAGTTGATCCATCAGACATCTAGATTCTATCGAATTTGAGCATGTCTACGTTATTATTCGACACAACTGATCCACATAGTTAGTATTTTGAACTCCAGACAATGCATCGCTTTAGCAATCGAATATGAACATGAGTATAGTTCATGTTGTGTGTGTAAAGCACATCATACATACGAAAGTTACACAATGAACATTATAAATAGCTACCTATGAACTATCATACATTTGAATTCAACTTAAGGTGGTTTTGAAAAATCAAATTCAACATGAAGTCCATTCAATTATTTGAATTTGATATCATGGCATTTGTAAATCATACTCCCTCCATTCCTAAATATAGGGTGTATAGTTTTTGGCACGAAAATTAAAGAATGCACATGGAGGGAAAATTTTACAAGTTTTGGGCGAGATTACACCTAACTAATTGATATGAGAAAATAGAGGAGCTTGGCTAATATAAGGAAATCTAATAAAATCCCTAAAAACATTATCTAGATGAGTGGTGCAACGCAATACACCTTATATTTCGGATTTTTTCTCAAAAATCTATACACCTTACATCAAGGAATGAAGGGAGTACCTAAATTATGGGGGCACCAATCTTTGCTCTGATTTTTTTACATAATAGCATATGTAGTCGTGTACAAAATAGATTCAAATTTAGCTCCTCCATTCCAATATAATCATAGTTATAGGATTTTCAAGTGTCAAAATTTCATAAAGAAGCGGATAATTTAATGAGGTTTTCAAACATACGAGGTCAAATTTAACGTTGTCTATTTAGGTCAATCCTCAAAGTTCAAGAGTACTCTAAACGTGAATGCTTGTGTTTCAAAATTTTGAATGAAGCGCCAAAAGAGCCTCTACTCGCTCGAAAACGCGTGAGACCAATGTTTGGTAGTACAAGGAAATTACTTTTCTAATAACTCCGACCCGTGAAACCTACCGGCCCGACGTCCAAAGGTCTAAACCGGGGTAGGTTTGTAGCTTCATCTAGATGCCATGCAACCGCCTCCGAAAAACATTCATACACAATGGTCAGCTAAGCACACATGCGCTGCGTCAAATCGCCCCGCCCACTATTTGGGACACCTGGGATTACCATCCTACCCCCGACCCGCAGTAGGTCCGAAATTTAAGTGGGGGTCAAAGTTTGTACTTTCCCCAAATTTCAAACAAGCGTGTCCCATCTTCTGTTCAAAAAAGCCAAAAACAAGCGCATCCCAGACTGAAACATGGTTCTCCCCCCCCCCCCCGCCTACCCGTCCGATTCCCCATTCGTACTCCGTGGGCGCAAAAACTACCTCTCCACCAGCCGCGAAACCATGGCGTCCTCCATCCGCCACCCTATTCCGCCCATCAACCGCCGCCCTCCTCCATCACGCCGGAGCCGATACCCCGACGTCGTCGTCCACCGCAACCTCAACTTATGCCCTCGACGGCTAGTAGTTGAAGCCAAGGCTGAGCTGTCCGTACCCGAGCCAGTTCAACCATGCCGTCCTGCGCCTCACCGCTGCTGCTCCAACTTCGCCACCCTCCACCACACCGGAGATGTTCCTGCTACGCCGTCCTTCGCCGCCTCGGATCTGCTTCCCCTCCGACAACATACGGCCACAAAGAACACGGTCCAACAATTTGGCCATGGGTTCGCCCAAGCTCGCACCTCCGTAACATCGGTTTCCCCGGCAAAAAGAAGAAGAGCGACGCGACATGTGGAGGCGACCACACCGGCAACCGAAAATGGTACTCCTCTTCCCTTATTCATGCAAATCTTACGTGTCTGCTTGCATGGTATTCATCCCAGAGAAGACACTAGTTGACCGCTTCTTCTTGATACTAGATGTTCCTAGTAACTCGCGATGCACAAGGTTTCTCCTCATATACTATTTCACCTTAGCTAGAGGTCCGTCGCCCCCCTGAATTTCAATTCCTGGTCAGTTGAATCCCAATTAACGGAAGCATTCCCCAACGTAACAGCGCTTAGTCCGCCTATTACGCCAGGGAAGCAGCGCCGGTGTTTATCTTAGGGCGCCTGGGCCTAGAGCTACGGGCGCCCGATCCGGAGGTCGGCCGGGATTAAAGCGATGGCTGGGCGCTGCTAAGCACGGCGGTGGTGTGAGCTCGAGGGAGGGCGGGCGGCCGTCGGTGTTCGAAACGGGGTCCCTGACTTGCCTCGCTCGCGCCTGCGGCGAGGCTCAAGGAGGCCCAGACGGCCCATCTTCATCAACGCGAAGCTCAAGACCTCGCGAGGGGCAAGATTGCTGGGCGGACGACCAGAGCTTCTCGTGCACGGCCTCGTCAGCTGGCTCATGAGGAGGCGGAGAGTTCAAGGCAGGGTACCTTGCGAGGTGCCCATGACGCAAGCCATGATGACCAAGGGCGCCAGGCGAGGCGCCAGCCACAGCAGGCCCCTCCTTTCCTCTTTGGTGCAAAGGGAGCAAGCGCAGCGAGAGCATAAGGCAAAGGCATCCGCTTCAAGGCAACAAGATCAAGACCAGCCCCAACGGCTGGAAGGGAGTCATCATGGAGCCCAAGCAGGCCATCACCAGAGCCTTTGGCGGCGAGGACCAACTTTAGTCAGATAAGTGTACCCGCTGTTCCCCTTCAAAATGGCCAATTGTTGGCGCCCTTCCCGCTCAATATTTGGGAAGAGGCCCAGGGCCTTCGCTTATAAATAGGGGTAGCCACACTCAGAGTAGGTATCTGGCATTTTGGAGTCCAGGGAGAGAGAGATAGAGACCCGATCCTCAAGCTAGAGCGACGGGACACCAGCTAGCAGTTAATCACACCCACCAAGAACAGACCCTCGCGAGGCTGTTCTTCCTTGTATTGTTCCTCATCAGCCCCAGAGGCAATTCACCGCACCACAAACTAGAGTAGGGTATTACACCACAACGGTGGCCCGAACCAGTATAAATCTTGCGTCTCTTGCGCTGTTCCATTTAGTAGTTTAGGTCCCTGCGATTCGGGCGAGGTGCGTAGACGGTGGAAGGTTGGATCTCCGCCACAAGCACCCCAAAGTTGTTCGAACCTCAAGGGTCTGCTGAACCCGAATGCGACATTTGGCGCACTGTAGGGGTGCACCAGATCTGCCTTTCGCCGCTTCGTTTTTCCCCGACCACCGCAACCATGTTCCGACGCCTGCCGGTCCTGCGCCGAGCGCCGAGCCGCTTCGCCTCCCATGTCGCCCAGACGGCTCCTGCGGCGGGCGCCTTCGCCGCTCCCGTCACCGCCGTCAACGCCGCCACCGCCCGGCGGGGAACGAGCAGCAGCGCCGCCCCAAAGACTCCGCCCATGAGGCGGACGGCCGCACCGCCATGCCTTCGCCACCCCGTTGGTTCTTCGTCGCGCGCCTGCGGCGGCTATGGAGGCCCGAGCTGCACTCATCACGCAAACGAGCTCTGCGCTACCGCCCGTCGCCGACGTTTACAAAGAATGGCTCGACCGAGTCGCTGAGCTCGTCTGGCGCTGCAGAGGTGACTCGCCGTCTGCCTCGCTGCACACCGCACCGCGCCGCTGGCGATGAAGCTCCGGGCGCCACCGCCTCATCAAGACGGTGCCCTCGTTTTCAAAGCGCGCTGCCTCGGGCGGAACCTGCTCCGCCAGCGCCGCGCTGCAAGAGCAGAGCTGCCAAGAAGTTCTCGCCAAGAAGAAGCTGCTCGAGCGCACTTCGCCTCCAAAGACGCTAAGACCTGCGCTGCCCCTAGCCGCGGCACAGGAGACCCACAAGACCAAGCTCTTCGCCGCCCGAGGCCCCCCGTACCACGGCGGGCTGCCTCGCTTTCACCTCCGAAGGCGCAGAAGGCCGCATGGCCCGCCAAGTTCAAGCCGGACCTGCCTCTCGCCACGACGGCACCGCCGACCCTTACGGAGTTCCTCCAGCTCTACGAGCTGGGCATCGAGGCTGCCAACGGGATGAAAAGGTCATGGCGAATTGGTTTCCCATGGCGCCAAGGACGGGCCCGCACTGCTCTGAATCCGCCCTGTGCATGATCTCTTCTCGGGCCGAGATGCGCACCCGCTTCATCGCCAATTTCTGTGGTACTCGCGATCGCCACCGCCGTGAGCGACATGCTCCAGATCAAGCAGCAGCCGGGGAAACCCCGCAAAGTACATCCAGCGATCAACAACGCTACCAAGATCCCTGTGGTAACAGAGGAGGCCATCATCTCGCTTTCTCCGACGGCGCGGCGCGATGTCAAGATGAAGGAGGAGCCGGCGATGCATGAAGATCTCGCACCTCCTCGAGCTGTTCAACTTGGCGACTGCGCGCCAGGCTGAGGAGGGCGCCTCCTCCTCGAGCTGCCCGCCGGGATCCCAAGAAAAGAAGTCCAAGGCCAAGGACGTGAAGCGCAGGGGGCTGCCGTACTCGCGGCCGAACTGCATACACCAAGCGAGGCGTAGATCAGCCCGAGTCCTCCAAGGGCAGTCGGTACTGCGGTACAACGACCTCCACACCCACAACACCAATGAATGCCAAGAGCTCCGGCCGCTCAAGGGAAGGGTCGGCAGACGCCCGAGCCCAACCGACCGGGCTACGGCCGAGGAGGAGGAAGGAATGCAGACGCTGGAAGACGGCGGCTGCGCCAAGGGTGGCACAACCAACCTCGCGAGGACTGCAGGCAAGACCTGGCCGCGAGGGAGGCCGGAGGGATCAGCTCGCGAGGATCGCCTGCTGGGGAACGTGAGGCTCCCTCCGCCGCCGCCGCCAAGGAGAAATGAGGACCGCATCGGACGATGGGGTTAGCTTCAGAACTGCGCGGCGATCGCCGATCCCGGGCGGAGCTCAAGCCCCACCTCTCGTGGCATCTTCAAGCAGTTCGCCTGGCGAATGCAGTCCTCCCCAAGCTCGAGGCCACGCGCCTCTCGTGGTCGGCATGCGCCATCACGCTCAAATTTCAGCAGACTAGCTCAAGCGCGCATCCACAGCCGAGTTCTCCGATGCTTTGTTCCCCAATCATCGCAATGTGCTAGTCACCAAGACCCTCATCGACGGGCGGAGTAGGGCTCAACGCCCCGTCTGTGGAGACATTCAACAATCTTCAAGTGCCTTACACCACCTTCAGCCAACCAAGCCTTTCTCCGAGTCACCGACGGCTCCACGGTCCCGATCGGGCAGGTCCGCTTCCCTGCCACCTTCGGGCTCGCGACAACTACCGACCGAGCTCATCGACTTCGACGTCCGCCTACATTCGCCGCCAGACAACGCCATCCCTGCACACGGCGCTGGCCAAATTCATGGTCAGAACCCACCATGGCTACAACGCCCTCAAGATGCCAGAAGCGGCGGGTCATCACGGTGCCCCGTGAAGAGAGAGACGCAGCAGCCCCTCGGAGCGAGCCTTTCAGCCGCATCGTTAGAAGACCTGCACTACAGCAGCAGGAGGCCTCCACGAGGCTGCACCCAAGAAGAAGAAGACATCGGCCGGCCGGCTCCTCAAGAGGCAGGCCCCTCAGGACCCGCACCGGGCCAGGGGGAGCCTCCTTCCATTGCATAGGAAAGCGCGCCCAGCGCCCTCCTCAGGCCGGGCTCAGGGGCTCTCCCCTGGAGGGCCGCCGACCTCGCCAAGGTCACGAGGGAGGCGCTTGGGAACCACATGGAGGCTTGCTTCGAAGCACGTTTCCCGCAAGGAGTAGCAAGGCAAGGGGGGCCGAACCCTCAGGAGTTCATCAGCAAGGCCATTCAGGAGCTACAGGAGTCAAGGGTCATGAGGGCAGCCGCCGCCACTCACTGTGGCCCCCATCCAGCGAGGATGGTGGGCTGCGATCCGTGATCGACATACCAGGCTCAACCGAGCCGCCTCGAGAGCGCCTCGCCTCGCGAGTGGGACGCTATGAGGGCCCGCCTACAGCTACGCGCGCATGCCTCACGGCTCGCCAAACGCGTTGCCGCGCACCAAGATCTCATGAGGGCCATCCCGAGGCTCGAGAGGTCAGGCACGCCGCAGCCCTGGCGGAGATGGAGATGGCCCCTTGGGCTATATCATTCCCAGGCCGCGTGGGTCTGTCCCTGTGGCATGTATCGCTCTTGCATTTACATGAACTAGCTTTTTTCCTCCCATGAGTTATCCTATGATTATCATATGCTAGTCCGGCACTTTGATGCCATGAACGTCGTGTGCCCTTGCGAGCCCACCCGCGACTGCCTCATGATTAAGGGCCGGCACGACGTTTGTGCTCGGGTCCGTCCCTGCAGCGTTGCTAAACCCAAGTGGCTGAGCTCTGGCTTGCGGGCTAGCCCCGTGTACATCACCTCCCATGGCCCTTGGTGCTTGGCTCTCGCATGAGCTAATCACGGGCGGATGAGCTAGGGCGCACGACCTGGTGCCTCGCCACCACGGGAGCTGCGCGCCGGCTATCTTTCTTCAGGATTTTTCGCATGAGAAGACTGGGCACGGTGTCTGTGCTCAAGTCCGTCCCTGCAGCGTTGATAAACCCAACGGCTGAGCTTTGTTTGGTAGGCTGGCCCCGTTCACGTCACCTCCTAGGGTCGTTGGTGTTTAGCCTTCTCATGTGACCGCCTTAGGAGATTCATTCGGCGCGGGTTCTCTAACCATCTCGCAGGACTACCACAGCTGGCAAGGACCAAGCTCAGGCGCAAACCGCCTTGAGGTAGGGCCCCATGAGTCCCGCGCAGGCTCACGGGTGCCCATACACATCTCGTCTGCCCTCGCTGCTGCAAGCCACGTGGTCGTATGGGCTGTACACGCCTGGGCTCCACTGTAGGGAGCCTCACCCACGCACTGGAGGTAAGCATCATGTCTGCGGCCGGCAGCTTGACACGGTCGAGGAGCGGCTATGCCTGCAAGTGCGGAAGCGCTATGCTCCGCGCTGGTGATAAACAACTAGGGGCGGCCCCATGGCCGCATCAACCTCACGGAGCCACCAGGCTCAGTGTCCGGCCTCATCGCAACACTTTCTCCTCGGGAGAGTCGCACGAGGGAGCTGGGCATGGGGGGCTACGCTCAGGTCACGCCTAGCATACGCCACCCTGCCAGGTCCCCCGGACCTGGTAGTCGCGTGCCCCTCCCGAGCGGGACCTCATCGAGGACAGGTATGAAGATCCGTTCGTACATCAAGGGGTACTCCTGAGCATCGCGACTCAGGAGCCTATCTGGTCATGTAGCCCGTCACCCCTTCGCCTCGTCCTGGCGATCCTGATGACCCAACTGCGGCTGAAGCATGCGCGGGGCTAGGCCCTGCCGATGCAGAACGTCAAGGCGTACCTTCGCATTCCCTTCCCAGGGGCTGTTTGCACGTCAAGGGGGACTCCTGAGTATCGCGACTCAAGAGCCTAACTGGTCACGTAGCCCCTCACCCCTTGGCCTCGTCCTGGTGATCCGGACGACCCAACGGCGGCTGAGGCATGCGCGGGGCCGGGCCCTACCGACGCAGAATACTAAAGCAACGGGAAGGAAATTGCGGAACCTTACCAAATTATTACAGGACATACTGTTCTTCAAATGCCAAACACAAGTTCTAATGCCTCCACGAGGCACGGTGTGAATGCCAAACACAAGCTGCCTCAAGAGCCTGGAGGTATTCAACAAGCATCTCAATAGCCTCATCCCGCTCTTCCCTAGGGCAAGCGAATGCATAGTGACAAGTGTATGGCACGTGTAATGGGAGGTAGCGGTAGCGACGAGTCTTCATCGAAGGAAGAACATCCCGGAGACGAGCTATCGCCTCACGGGCAGCCATCTGCATGGCATGCCTCTCCGTAGGCATGGCCCTACCAACGAACCGGAATTGGCGTGACTCTGAACGCCCTCCCTTGAATTGCACCGCGGCCTGGTGCATGGACAGAATGTCGCTGATCTTGTGCTGGTAGAGTGTGAACACTGGACGAACCGATGGCCCAATCGCGATCTTGACGATGTAGGTGAGGAGCTTGATAAACCCCTCAGGTACATTGGCGAACACCTGTGACTCAGAGTCGCTGCTAGCCATCTACAAAAGTAGACAAAAATTCTGAATAGTCAGATCATAAATTTATGATGACTAACATAACATTGCTACATTTTGCAAAAATGCTAAAATCGCACTAAGACGCTAATAACCGATTAGCGATCGCACCTAGTGGCTTCCTACAGTCAGCCTGGCTCTGATACCAAGTTTGTCATGACCGGTTTTTCAATAAAATACTTATTGAGAAACCGACCCCTTTATTTCCAGTGTAGGAGAATCCTCCTTACTGCTAGACAAATTCTTGATACAGAAGTCCAGCAGTACTAAATATATTACAGGGTTGAGCTGAGGTAGCTCAACAATTTATTACAAGCACGGCAATATTATACATAAGGGCGGATATGACACTGGGGTGTGGTGGCATACTACTGACTCGTAATAAAAGTGGTGGTGGATATGTCACAGTGAAGTGGGTGACATGACTCCTACTCTTGCAGCTCATCAAGCGTTGGGGTGAGGCTCGATGATTTTATTCGGGTAGCGGAAGCGGATATGGTACAATTGACAAATTCCTGGATCGCACAGGACTGACTGGGACTCCTCTAGGCATCGGACTCGCTATCAAACTATTCATCCATAAGATCGCCTTCGCCAACATCTGGCCAAATCAACAAGCCAAGTGAGTACTTTGAATGTACTCGAAAGACAGTTCGGACATAAGATATAACAAATGCAAGCATGATGCATCATGAGCAATTAGCAATGCACACTCAAATAATAAACTTGCACGACATGTTAAATAAAAAGGAAGTCGGGCGGTAGTCCTCCCGAAATCCCAACAAAATAACTGAAAACCGATCGGGTGTCTGAAATGATGCCTCGAAAGGTGAACAAATAAATTAACATGCCGCAGTCGGGCGTCTAAGCAACACCACATAAAGGGCTTATATTGAAAAGTAAATGACAGTGCGTGCCACAGTCGGACGTCTGAGCGACATCACAAAAAGGGCTTATATTGAAAGTGAATAACAAGAGTGCCACAATCGGACGTCTGAGCGACATCACATAAAGGGCTTATATCGAAAGTAAATAACAAGGGTGCCACAGTCGGACGTCTGAGCGACATCACATAAAGGGCTTATATCGAAAGTAAATAACAAGACTGCCACAGTCGGACGTCTGAGCGACATCACATAAAGGGCTTATATCGAAAGTAAATAACATAAATACCATAGTCGGACGTGTGAGCAACATCACATAAAGGGCTTATATTTCAGTGTCATATTCAAGCAGTATAGACCATTCCAAGGAAAATACTCAGTTCATAAAAATAAATGGGTTAGTACATCCACGGGAGTAATCATTAAGCCGGATTTACCAATCATGTTTGTTCACCGGAGATTGTGAAGGAGACTGACACTGAGACTGACAAAGACAAGTTGAACACAGACCTTGACCATAGATACGGTTACTTGAATGAGTTTGACTCTGCAGAGTTCGTACTATTTAACCACAGCCAACGGATTTCACTAGTCACAAGGGACTAGTTCCGTTTACGATATTTTAGAAGAAACACATCTAACCAGTACACACCCCATTCCACATTCAGCTGCCAGGAATCACCCTAGACAACATTCAAGAAAAACTCTAAGACGGGGAGGTCACAACCTCAAATAGCATGGGATCAAATTTATCTCGCGCGCTCTAAGGGGTGCCCCCCTATCGGTCCCAACCGGAAACACCCATGCTCCCTGACCAGATGACGGGCTTTAATCTAGGGCCATGGAACCCTCATCCCGGCCCCTCTATTTGGTGTGTACAAGGAAAGAGGTTTGCAACTTACTAAACCATATTCTTTGCAGAAAACATGTGGTAGTACAAGAAAAAGAACGGGTGGTAACGTGACTTGATCCACGTTGACACTGGAGTTAAATGGTTTGGCATAAGACTGGCATGTTGCAACAATACCATCTTACCACCTTTCATGTCACCACATGATCATGTAAACTCACGTCGAATAACGCATCGAGTTTCGAAGCTCTCTCGCAATAGCTTTGCATGCAACATAACATTTACGGATGTTCATATAAACATGCCATGAAGTAACTACTTAAGCAAACATGCAAAACACTCATCATATCAAAGGTTCAAACATGCTTGCCTGGTTCGGAGTAGTCGGAGTCTAGCTCGGTGAAGTTCGCGGTTCCGTCACCTCCTCCGGTATCTACGGTACAAAGAAAACGCGTACTAACGTAAATACCGTGGGTGCACAAAAAGTGTTCCAAATATTTTTCAAATAAAGATGATAAAAACCTAGACAGAAAAAGAATCAATCAAAAATCATTTTCTGCTTAAAAGTTATTAGAGTTTTAGTCTAGGGACTTGTTTGTAATGAAACAGAAAGTTTCCAGGGGGTAGAACAGAAAAGGACAGAATAACGTTTCAGTTGGAAAGCATATTTGCCCGAAGGCGTTTTCAGAAAATGGTTCAAAAAGAATAAAACGCTGACGAGGGGGTCCCACCCGTCAGGTTTGAATATTTGAGAGAGAAAACAGAGCTTGCCGGGCGCCTGGCTATGTGGTCGCCGGCGACGATCCACGGTGAGTCAGGAGGAGCGGAGGTTACCTACGGAATCAGTGTGTTCTCCCGCGTCTATGGGTGGTGGAGGTGGTCGTCGGCGAGCACCACATCGATGGCGGCCCTCACTCCGGCGGACGGCGGCTCGGGTGATGGTGGATCTCGTCAGGGAAGGCTGCAAATGCCAAATCGAGGCGCGGGTTAGGTGATTGGGTGCCCTAGGAGGCTACGGGCAGGGTTTGGGAGGTGGGGGTGCCCTCACCGGAGCGGATCGTGCCGGAGCCCGAAGCGGATCGGGGCGGCCGGAGACGGAGGAGAAGACCTCCTCGGGGTCCTCCTAGGGGTCGAGCGCAGTTCTGGAGAGGTGGAGTGAGTGGTGCTGGTCGAAGGCGAGCTCGGGGTGGCTATTTATAGCCGGCCCGAGGCGGTTCTCGCGAACGGGATAACTCCGGAGGCGATTACGGCAAGGCAGTGGCCGGACGGGTGGTTTAGGTGGCTGGGCATCAACGTGATGATCCTTTGGTTTCAATCAAATGCTAACCTCGGTTGGATTTGGCCTGCTCCGCGGTTTCGACGGAATGGTGCTTCGCGGGCCCGCCGGCGGCAGAGAGCACGCCCTGTGATTGCCAGGCCACGGCCGGTGCCGCAGCGTGCACAGAGGAGGAGAAGGCCACGCGGAGGCCTCGGGTGGTTCGGGCGGCGCTGCCGGTGCCGAAGCGCAGGTCGGCCATCGTTGGTCGCCACGGGTGGCTCGCCACCGAGAAGATGCCGGAGTCGGGCGAGCCACGTCATGACCGACGCCGCCTCGCCAAGCGACCTTGCAGCGCTCTGGATAAGGAGGGGGAGCAGTGAGCAAGCGGCCAGCGCGAGCACTGGCGAGATGGATGCCAATCTATAAAGAAAATGACACTGTCGTCTGAATTTAAACACTGAACTCTGAACATGAACATCAACAGTGCATGCCAGGTGCTCGATGAAATGATTTTGGCATGTGGGAAATTTATCTAGAGCTGATCTTTGGTGAGGTGACCTCTCAATGCATCTGGGGGCTGCCTGATTTTTCTCAGAATTTTTGGAGAAGAAAAATATTGAATTTCACCAAATTTGACAAATCTGGTCCAAACTTGCAGTGGGCAAAACATGAAAATTTTGAACTGTGGAAGAGTGGATCTTGATGGATCTAGGTTGGGGGTGCTAAGGACTAGTCAGAGGACTTGGTTTGGAATCAAAACACAAAAGAAATTTGGTACTTCCTTTGTAAACCACCTAGGTCCAAAAATAATGGCAGAAATAGTTTTGGGGATAAAATAAATGGAATAAAAATAAAAAATGGGTTGAGCTTGTTGGAATTGAATATTTGGCTTGACCCAAAGTGGAGGGGGGGTGGAAGAAATTTAAACATGAGGCATGGTAAAAATGGATGGTTGCAATAAAAGGAATAATTTCCAAAAAAAACCATAGGATTTCTTTTTAATAAAAATAATTTCCAAAAATTAATTGTGATGAGTTAACATCAAAAGAAAAGTCTTTAAGATCAAACACCAAGGTTGAGGAAGACACAAAATAGAATATTTGTCATAGGAGAATTTTTTTGAGAAGGAGTGTCTTTTTAGAAAGATTTTAAATAGCCTCCTTCAAATTAAATAAAGAGATTGATAAATACCAAATTTAAAATTTTTGGAGTGTCACAACACCTACCCCCTTAGGAAAAATCTCATCCCCGAGATTTCAGCTGATCCTCAAATAGGTGTGGGTGTTCTGCCCGAAGAAAATCTTCTCTTTCCCATGTTGCCTCATCTTCGGTGTGGTTGCTCCACTGGACTTTGAAAAACTTAATTGTTTTCTGACGGGTTCTCCTTCCAGACTCCTCTAATATTTTTATTGGGTGTTCCCTGTAGGTGAGGTCTGGCTGTACGTCAATGTCCTCATGAGATACCTGCTTTTCGGGGTTGCTCACACATTTCGTCAACTGTGAGACGTGGAACACGTCATGGACGTCTAACAGCTCTTCAGGTAGGTCTAGCTGGTAGGCTGCCGTGCCTCTTCGTGAAACTATACAAAAGGGTCCGATAAATCTTGGTGCTAGCTTTCCTTTGACTTTGAATCGCTGCAGGCCTCTCATAGGGGATACTCGTAGGTACACATACTCACCGGGTTCAAAACTGACTCCCCGATGTTTTCGATCGTAATAACTTTTCTGTCGGCTTTGAGCTGTCTTGAGTCGGTCCCTAATTAGCTTAACTTTCTCCTCAGCTTCCTTGAGCATGTCTGGACCGAAGATGCGACTGTCTCCTATCTCTGACCAATTTAATGGAGTACGACATCTCCGCCCATACAAAGCTTCAAAAGGTGCCATTTGTAGGCTGGCTTGGTAACTGTGGTTGTATGCAAACTCCGCATATGGCAAGCTTTCTTCCCAACTGGTTCCATAGGTGAGAACACATGCTCTCAGCATGTCCTCCAGAATTTGGTTTATGCGTTCAGTTTGTCCATCAGTCTGAGGGTGGTATGCTGTATTGAACGCCAGTTGAGTTCCCAGAGCTTTTTGTAATTGATCCCAATATCTAGAGACGAATTGAGTGCCCCTGTCAGATATTATAGTCTTCGGGACTCCATGCAAACAAACTATGCGGGAGAGACAAAGCTTAGCAAGCTTCTGAGTGGTGTAGGTTGTCTTTACGGGAATGAAGTGTGCCACCTTGGTTAATCTATCTGTGATGACCCATATGGCATCATTTCCGTGTTGTGACCGAGGTAGTCCAACAATAAAGTCCATCCCAATTTCATCCCATTTCCACTCAGGTATCATGTTTGGCTGTAATAACCCTACCGGTTTTTATGCTCGGCCTTAATGCGTTGACACGAATCACAACATGCAATGAAGGTGGCTATATCCCTCTTCATACTGTGCCACCAAAAAATTTCCCGAATGTCTTTGTACATTTTTGTTCCTCCCGGGTGGATTGAATATGGAGCGGTGTGGCCTTCGGCTAGAATTTGCTGTTTGAGGTCTTCTATATTTGGTGCGCAAAGTCTATCTCCGTACCATAGTACTCCCTTATCGTCTATGACAAATTCTGAGGCCTTGCCCAAACCCACTTTTCTTTTTATGCCTTCGATGCTGGGGTGTCCATGCTGAGCCTCCTTAATTTGTTCCATTAAGGTAGGCTGCATTTCCAAATTTGACACATCGCCCTCCGCGACCATCACCAGGTTGAGTTTGGTGAATTCCTGCTGAAATTCAGGTCTCAAATTTGGCAGGCCGTTGTTGCCTGAACTGGGGTTTCGACTAAGAGCATCTTCCACTACATTCGCCTTTCCTGGATGGTAGTGAATACAAACATCATAATCTTTCACTAATTCCAACCAGCGTCTTTGCCGTAAATTGAGTTCTGGTTGTGCGAAAATATACTTGAGGCTTTTATGGTCCGTGTATATTTCACAACGATTTCCAAGTAAAAAGTGCCTCCACTCCTTGAGTGCATGAATGACTGCTGCCAACTCCAAGTCATGAGTAGGATAATTTTCTTCATGCTTGCGAAGTTGCCTGGAAGCATACGCGACTACCTTGCCTTCTTGCATTAATACGCATCCGAGGCCTTTCCGGGATGCGTCATAATACACCTCAAAACTTTTGTGTATGTCTGGCACAACTAATACTGGTGTTGTCGTTAATTTCCGTTTTAGTTCTTGGAAACTTTTCTCGCAAGCTTCAGTCCATACAAACTTCTTATCCTTCTTGAGCAACTGCGTCATTGGCTTTGCTATGGTGGAGAACCCTTCAATGAACCTTCGGTAATATCCTGCCATTCCCAAGAAACTTCGTACGTCCGTTACGCTGGCTGGTGGCTTCCAGCCAAGTACGGCCTTGACTTTTTCTGGGTCTACGGCAACACCATCTTGTGTTAATACATGGCCTAGAAAACCAACTTGTCTTAACCAAAATTCACATTTGCTGAACTTGGCGTATAATTGATGTTTCCTTAATTCTCCCAAGACAATTCTCGAGATGTTCAAAGATGCTCTTCCGGTGTCTTGGAGTATACCGAATATCATCGATGAACACCACAACAAATTTGTCCATAAATTTCATAAACACTTTGTTCATGAGGTGGACAAAATATGCGGGCGCTGGTCACCCAAACGGCATTATCAGTAAACTCATACAGCCCGTGATCCGGAGGTGAAGGCTGTCTTGGGGATATCTTCATCTGCATTTCTAATTGATGGTATCCTAACCTTAAATCAATTTTTGAGAAAACCTTGGCTTGAGCGAGCTGGTCAAATAAATCATTTATCCGTGACATCGGATATTTGTTCTTGATTGTGACCATGTTGAGTGCTCGATAGTCTATACACAATCTCAGTGTCCCATCCTTTTTCTTGGCAAATAAAACTGGTGAACCCCAAGGTGAGGAGCTGGCTCGTATAAATCCTTTGTCCGGTAATTCTTTTATTTGCTTCTTTAATTCCACCAACTCTGAGGGTGCCATTCTGTATGGTTTCTTGTAAATGGGGGTGGTTCCAGGTGCTAGCTCAATGCTGAATTCTATTTGCCGGTCTGGTGGCATGCCTGGTAGTTCTTTGGGAAATACGTCGGGGAACTCACACACTACTGGAACCTTGCTCAACTCTGAAACGTCCACCTTGTTCAACCTTGGTTGCCGTGATATTTCTCTTTCTTGAGCTGAAATTTTTATTGTCTTCCCGTGGTGGTGGGTAAGAATTACCGTCCGGTTGAAGCAGTCTATAAACCCTTTGTTGGTGGTTAACCAGTACATTCCTAGGATAACATCCAGTCCCTTATTTTCCAATACAATAAGGTTTGCAAGGAACTTTAATCCCTCAAGCTCAATAACCACACCTTGGCAGTAACTCTGAGTAATTTGCTTAATCCCGGGGGACTTGATGATCATGGATTTTTCCAAGGGAAGCGTCGAAAAATCATTTTGCAAAGCAAATTTCTTTGAAATGAACAAGTGAGAAGCTCTAGAATCAAACAAAACCAAGGCAGGTATTGTGTTGACAGGAAACGTACCGAGTACGATATCCGGGGCATTCTGTGCTTCCTCCTTGGTCACATGGTTCAAGTGACCCTTCTTGTGATTGTTATTGGGGTTGAAGTTGTTACGCTTTGGTGCTGAATTATTCCCACCGTTATTCGGCTTGGGAGCTGAGTTTCTTGGCTTGGGGCACTGTTTGGCGTAATGCCCTTCCTCTCCACAAGCATACCAAGTGACACCTTGGCGGTATGTAAAATCCTTGTCCCTTGCATGAAAATTCTTGATCGAGCGTGGGACATTGGTTGTGGACCTGTTTGTTCCACTTTTCTGAAAGTCAGTCTTGTTTCGGTTGTTGCGAGCTTGAGTAGTTTGGTCCCTCTTGCGCTTGCGAAAATCTTCCAAGTTGCGGAGCTCATTTTCCAAGGTAATGGCTTTGTCCACAAGTGTTTTGAAATCCGGAAAGGTGTGTACAACCAGCTGGCATTTAAGTGCAAGTGCAAGACCGTCCAGAAATTTTTCCATCTTTTTATTTTCCGTCATGTGCTCTTCGTTGGCATAACGAGATAATTGAGTAAACTGACTATTGTACTCAGTCACCGTCATGCCTCTCTGCTTGAGGTCATCAAACTCCCTCTTCTTGATCTTCATAACGCTTCTGGGGATATGCGCCCCACGAAAACCTTCTTTAAATTTTTCCCAGGTGATGTTATTTTCATTGGGGTGCATGTGTAGGAAATTTTCCCACCATGATGCAGCTGCTCCCGTGAGGTAGTGAGGTGCATATAGTACCTTCTCACGGTCTGAACATTGTGCAATAATCAATTTCCTTTCAATGTCTCAAAGCCAATCATCGGCCTCAAGAGGTTTGTCAGTGTGCGAGAACGTTGGGGGACGCGTCTTTTGTAGTTCTGACAATTTGGATTGCTTCTGATATGGTCCACGGTGATTTCCCATATTGATGACATGGTTCATCATTTCTTGGTGCTGCTGCTGGCTTTGTTCATAAAGGCGACATACTTGGGAAAAAGCTGCTTCACTGCCCTGCTGACTTGACTGCCCCTGTGTGAAATTGTTGCTTGTTTGGGTACCATGATTTTCCTCTGGCGGACTTGGCATGGAACGAGTCCAAGGATGAGACATTTTCCACTCTGGGGATATATTTTGTAAAACTCATAAGAAAAGGAAATTGAGTCGCAAAAATAAATACGCAAAGGCGGAAAAAATTTGAACACTCCAAGATTTTTCTAGAAGATAATTGATTGCACATGGAGAAGGACCACTCAGTACATATCTTACACGCAAGCAGTAATTATACAATACATCACTCAGGATGTGCGTACACATTCCTGACATGTTATTTAGGCTAGTGCACTTCTCCCAGTTCCTACATGATGTGCATACAAACTACTTCTCACAACCTATATACATATAAACATATCATACAAGCTGGCATCCCGCAGGGCTGCTAGGTGCACTCAGTCGGAGATGGTAAGGATTACCCTTGGCCTGCCGAGGGTAAGACCCAGTGATGCTGGGGACTCAACCTCCTCCTCACTAATAGGCTCCAGGCGTGAAGTGATGCGTTGAGGAGCTGGAGCGGGCGCGATAGATGGTGCAGCACGGACTGGAGTGGGCGCAATAGGTGGCGCAACACGGACTGGAGTGGGCGCAATAGGTGGTGCAACACGGACTGGAGTGGGCGCGATGACTTGGTCAAACTCCTCAGTGGTAGGCAGGCGACGAGCGATGGCGAGGATGGCAGGTGAATAGGATGCTGAGGATGAGACGAAGGTCAGTGGTGGTGCTGTGTGGAGGAGCTCCCTTCTGTTAGCGGAACAGCCATGAACTGAGTCCATACGAGCAGCCATAAGGTCGTCCACGAGGTTATCGAAAGCTTCCTCAAGAGCCTGGAGGTATTCAACAAGCATCTCAATAGCCTCATCCCGCTCTCCCCTAGGGCAAGCGAATGCATAGTGACAAGTGTATGGCACGTGGCATGGGAGGTAGCGGTAGCGACGAGTCTTCATCGAAGGAAGAACATCCCAGAGATGAGCTATTGCCTCACGGGCAGCCATCTGCATGGCATGCCTCTCCGTAGGCATGGCCCTTCCAACGAACAGGAATTGGCCTGACTCTGAACGCCCTCCCTTGAATTGCACCACGGCCTGGTGCATGGACAGACTGTCACTGACCTTGTGCTGGTAGAGTGTGAACACTGGACGAAACGATGTCCCAATCGCGATCTTGACGTTGTAGGTGAGGAGCTTGATAAACCCCTCAGGTACATTGGCAAACACCTGTGACTCACAGTCGCTGCTAGCCATCTACAAAAGTAGACAAAAATTCCGAATAGTCAGATCATAAATTTATGATGACTAACATAACATTGCTACATTTTGCAAAAATGCTAAAATCGCACTAAGACGCTAATAACCGATTAGCAATCGCACCTAGTGGCTTCCTACACCAGCCCGGCTCGATACTAAGTTTGTCACGACCGGTTTTCAATAAAATACTTATTGAGAAACCGACCTTTTATTTCCAAAGTAGGAGAATCCTCCTTCATCGGTAGACAAATTCTTGATACATAAGTCCAGCAGTACTAAATATATTACAGGGTTGAGCTGAGGTAGCTCAACAATTTATTACAAGTACGCCAATATTATACATAAGGGCGGATATGACACAGGGGTGTGGTGGCATACTACTGACTCGTAATAAAAGTGGTGGTGGATATGTCACAGTGAAGTGGGTGACATGACTCCTACTCTTGCAGCTCATCGAGTGTCGGGGTGAGGCTCGATGATTTTATTCGTAGCGAAGCGGATATGGTACAAGTGAAAATTCCAGGATCGCACGGATCGACCGGGACCTCTAGGCGCCGGACTCTATATCAAACTCTTCATCCATAAGATAGCCTTCACAACATCTCGCCAAATCAATAGGCCAAGTGAGTACTTTGAATGTACTCGCAAGACAGTTCAGACATAAGATATAACAAATGCAAGCATGATGCATCATGAGCAATTAGCAACGCACACTCAAATAATAAACTTGCACAACATGTCAAATAAAAAGGAAGACGGGCGGTAGTCCTCCCGAAATCCCAACAAAATAATCGAAACCGATCGGTGTCCAAGCGGCGCCTCGAAGGTGAACGAATAAATTAACATGTCATAGTCGAAGCGCCTAAGCGACACCACATAAAGGTCTTATATTGAAAAGTAAATGACAGTGCGTGCCACAGTCGGACGTCTGAGCGACATCACAAAAAGGGCTTGGCTTATATCGAAAGTGAATAACAAGAGTGCCACAGTCGGACGTCTGAGTGTCGGTGTACTAGAGTAGGGGTACCCTAGTATCCCGAACTCGCACGGACAGTCGCAGCACCCCGCGCAGGACTGGCCTGGTAACCGCCAAGATCCTCAGCGGCTTCTTTGGAGCCGCTCAAGAACAAAGTAATCAAGGCCCCGACAAGAGGAGCTTGCCGGGAAGGCCACTCAGGGCATGAAGGAAACAAGGCCCCGGCAAGAGGAGCTTGCCGGGAGGGCTTGGCGAGCGACAAGCTCCCGAGCGCGACAAGAACCTTGCCGCGGCAAGGTGCTCGCCGCGGCA
Organism: Aegilops longissima; assembly: GCA_021605205.1. Lineage (NCBI taxonomy): Eukaryota > Viridiplantae > Streptophyta > Magnoliopsida > Poales > Poaceae > Aegilops > Aegilops longissima. Next base: position 288,992,667 of record CM038682.1, read on the forward strand.
AGTGACCTCTCTTCATCTCCGCTCCAGCTCATCCGCCAACGTGTCGCCATGGGGCTTTCCCAAGCAGCGCGGTCGACGGGCTGTGCAGCCAGCGGGAGCAGCGATGAGCGGCGCCGACAAGCTACCATCGTGGCAAACGGAGGCGCACTTGACGGTCCCTCGTTATAATCGTTCAGCGATCGAGACGGGCATTTATGACTCTTGTCCCTTGCCGTCGAGTTATGTATAGATCATCAGACACTGCATAAAGCGGTGTACCAACCTCTGTTTTTACTATCTTACCCTTGTCTACTTGCCACATGTGGTGACCCCTTGTGCCTATAAAAGGAGGCCCAAGTGCAACGTGAAAGGGTTCGGTTCGGTTCGGTTCGGCTCCGGCTTAGCTCATTCTACTCATACGAGACCACACTCGAGCTAGGTTTTGTAGCTCCCATTGCTCCCTAGCAAGAACACAAGATAATCCACAAAGCAGCAGTAGGAGTATTATCTCTCCGGAGAGCTCCGAAGCTGGGTAAATCTGCTCGTGCATCGCTCGATCCGCTCTTTGTGCAATCTCCGCCCCCTCCGAACCACAAGGGACCCAGGTCCCATAGGTGTTCAGGGCCACGATCAGCTTCCCCGACATCTTTGGCGCGCCAGGTAGGGGGCGTCGAGGCTGTGTGAACCTGATCCAGCGGTCACGCGAGCAACTTCTTCATCATTTTCATCAACATGGCGCCGAAGAAGAAGTATTCGGCAGCAGCAGAGCCGTCTGCTGTTGAACCCACCACCACCGGAGCTGTCGGTGGTGGGGAAACGATGGCGGAGGAACGGCGTCGCCGAGAGCCCATAACGCCGCCAGTCCAAGGACAAGGAAGCGCAGCGGCGGCGTCGAGTTCGCACCGCCCTTCTCGAGGCGCGGGACCGACAAGCGTCATGATGCTCGCAGCACCATACGCCGTTGGATCAAGGCCAAGCTGGAGGATCCCGAGGCCCTCGAGACCAGCATGCACACCAAAGATGCCGGTGCGAAGCGAGTACGTTCGCTTAGGCGGGATGCTGCTCCTCCTAACTTGGTTAGAGTCCGAGCACATCCCGCTTCTTCGCTACGCACGCCATTGCCACCCACCACACCAGCGTAAGCCTTGGCAAGAGCTCAGCTACTTTAGACTACCCTCCAACGGCCGACAAGGTCGACGAATGGAGGGCCACAATTCGAGTCTCATCGGCCGCTTAACGGCGACGCCCTGCGGCAACCAAGCGCCTCGCAGCCGCGGCAAGGCGACAAGGCACGAGCTGATGGCGACGAGACTTGCGGGGGTGCAGCCACCGTACACTCCCCTTCCCGAAGGCCAAGATCGCCGGCCCGCCGGATCCACCTCGACAGCGACTCCACAGCGTCGTCGGATCTGCGAGCTCGTCGCGATCAGCGCCAAGTTCTTCGAGAACGGCAAGAAGAAGACGCTCGAACCCATATCGAGCGCCGAAGAGAAGCGCGTCGTCAATCCGACCAGCGCGCCGGGCCCACCGTCGATATGCATGCGCCAGGAACCAGCGACTTGTCAGACGCTGTAGGTTGCCCTGCTTCACTCGTGAGCTGCGGCAAGTCCGTGGCCCGACAAGAAAAACTTCAAGCCGATGTGCCGAGAAGAATGATGGCAGGACACACCCATCGGAGTTCCTCAAGATCTACACCATCGCGGTGCAGGCTGCGGGGACGGATGACAAGATCCTCGCCAACTATTTCCTCTGTACTCAAGCCAAACGTCGTGTCTTGGCTCATGCACTTGCCGGACAGCTCTATTTCTTCTCTGGCGGTTGTGCCACCAGTTTGTCGGCGCCTTCACAGCGGCCACAAGCCTCATGGCCAAGAGAGTGACCTTCACCTACTGCCCGTAAGGAAGGAGAGTCCTCGCAAATTCATCCAGAGATTCAGCCGTGTGCATTACAACATCCCAGATGTCCACCCTGCCAAGGTGATCGCTGCATTTCATCGTAATGTACTGAAACCGCAGGATGAGGGAGGAGATGACGATGTGCAAAGTGAAAGACGTCACAGCTCTACGCCTGGCCGACAAGTGTGCACGCTACTGAAGAAGGAAGAAGACTCCCAGAGAGAATGTGGGAGCAGAGTCCGATAGTGAGGAGACCGCCTGCAAGGAAGAGCCGCGCGAAACAACAAAAAGAAGAAACCAAGAAGTACTAGTTGTCGAGCAGTCCGGCAAGGATGGCGCCGCCAACAAAGCCAAGGCTGGTGGCTCCGCAAGGAGGTTGCACGACACCGACCGCCAAGCTGTGGCGGCCGCCGACAAGCCTGACAGCTCCAACAAGCAAGATTGAAGATCCACCGCACCAAGGGCCACGATCTCCAGAGCTGCAAGAAAGTCAAGCAGCTTGTTGAGCTACAAAGGGCTGAATACGAGCGGCGGGACAAGGAGAAGGCCCAGGAAGGTGCAGGTGCAACAAGTAAGAAGAGACCCGGTCGGGGAGGACGCCGCGGCAAGGCCAAGCAGCGGCAAGGAGACAGACCTCCCCGCGGCCGCGACAAGGAAGAAGACGAAGATGAGGATGACGAAGACATGGAAGACGATGAAGCTGACGAGCAAGAGTTTCAGAAGGCAACAGAGGTCCTTTGCGTTGACGGTGGTGCTTCTCTGCATACCTCGCACCGCCAACTCAAGCAATGGATGCGTGAGGTTAATGCAGCGGAACCATCCATAGAGTCGCGCAAACCTCTGAAGTGGTCCAGCACGCCCATCATCTTTGACATTGAGGACCACCCTGATCGCATCACTGCGGTCGGGTGCTTGCTGATGTTGGTATCACCAACTATCCGCAACCTCAAGGTCACAAAGATGTTGGTTGATGGTGGGGCCGGCCTAAACCTGATCTCCTCCGCAGTGCTCCAGAAGCTTCAAATCCCTGACAGCGAGCTCGAAGAGACTGGTACTTTCCAAGGAATCAACCCAAGAAGGAGCAAGCCCAAAGGGAAGATCACGTTGCGGTAACATTTGGCGCGAGCTCAACTTCGAACGAGAGGGTCACGCTTGACGCTGCCGATTTCCCATTGCCCTACAATGGCATACTTGGTCCGCCAAAGACTCGCCAAGTTCATGGCCGCCTCTCATTATGCTTACAACTTACTCAAGATGCCCGCCCGATAAGCGCCATTTCTGTCCATGGCGACAAGAAGGATGCGCTTATCTGCGCCGACAAGATTTACCGGGATGCAGAGCATGACAGATAGCAAACCACTTGTCACCGAAGCTCCCGGGGAAGAAGAAGACCACCAAGTCCGCAAGAGCTCGATGCCCACTCCGCAAGCGCACCTCTTCGAGTGCTGCACTACCGCCGAGGACGCACCATCGAGCTCCACCGCAAGTGCAAGAAGAAGATGGCAGCTCCGCCAAGACCAAGAAGGTGCTCGCTAAGGAGGGCGGCACTGGTGGTACCTTCACCATCGCCCACGCTTGACCCTAAATAGGAAGCTGCTCGTTGCTTTCTGCGGGCGAATGTCGATGTGTTTGCATGGCAACCATCCGACATCCCCGTGTTCCTGTGAAAGTAATTGAGCACCACCTAGCTGTCTGTCCTCACGCGGCCCGTCAAGAAAAAAGTTAGGAAACAAGCAAAGGAGCGCCAAGAATTCATAGCGAAGAAATCAAGAAGTTGGAAGCAGCAGGCCTTGTCGAGGAGTCCTCCATCCCACGTGGTTGGCCAATCCGTAGTTGTATGCAAGGCAAATGGGAAATGGAGACTTTGTATTGACTTTACAGATGTTAATAAAGCTTGTCCCAAAGACCCATTTCCTTGCCACGATCGACCAGATTGTTGACTCCACGGTGGATGTGATCTGCTTTCATTTCTTGATGCATATTCAGGATATCATCGATCTTCATGGCGAAGAGGATGAAGAGAAACCGCATTCATTACACCATGTGGCACGATCGCTTCATACGGATGCCTTTCGGTTTAAAGAATGCTGGTTCAACCTTTGCAAGAGTAGTCCATGATGCCTTTGAGCCACAGATACACGTAAATGTAGAAGCCTACATGGATGACATAGTGGTCAAGAGCAAGGACAAAGCAACTCGTTCAGGATTTGAATGAAACATTTGCAAATCTGCGCAAGATCAACCTCAAGCTCAACCCCGAGAAGTGCGTGTTTGGAGTCCCTTCCGCAAGCTTCTCGGGTTCTTTGTGTCTCAGCGGGGAATTGAAGCCAATCCCGACAAGATCAAGGCCATCGAGCAGATTGAAGCACCAAAGCGCGTCAAGGATGTCAGAAGGCTTGCCGGTTGCGTGGTTGCTCTCAGCAGGTTCATCTCTAAGTCTGCTGAGCGCGCCCTGCCATTTTTCAAGATTTTGAAAAAGGCAGGTCCAATGAAATGGACTCCCGAAGCGGAGGCTGCGCTGCAGGACTTGAAGAGATACCTGTCCTCCACTCCAATACTTGTCGCACCTAGACCACAAGAGAAGTTGCTGCTGTATATAGCAGCGACCAATCAAGTGGTTAGTGCTGCGTTAGTAGCGGAGAGGGAGGCGGATGATGGGCCGGCAACCGAGGCAGGTGCATCCAGCGACAAGCGGGGCTTCGCCACAAGCTCTGGTCCCGATAAGGACAGATCAGCAGGGTTGCGATAAGATACAAAAAGGATGGTGCAGCGCCTACCTACTTTGTCGAGCTTCCCTTTACAGGGGGCTAGGTCAAGGTATTCCGTGTGCGGTTGCTTTTCGCCTCCTCATGGCCTCGAAAGCTGCGCCATTACTTCCAAGCACATGAGATAACAGTTGTCACTCGCTTTATGTCAAGAGGATTTTGCAAAATCCGTAGCAACAGCAGAATTGTCGAGCGGGCATCGGAACTGTCGAGCTTTGGTCTCAAGTTTGAAAGCACTTCAACTATCCAAAGCAGGGCATTGGCAGAATTCATAGCAGAGTGGACGCCAACGCAAGATGAAGAAATTCTAGAGACGAGCATCCCCGTCAAAGAGGCAAATAAAGAGTGGCTGATGTACTTTGATGGTGCCTTCTCGCTGCAAGGCGCCGGTGCCGGCGTGCTGCTTATCGCACCCACCGGAGAGCACCTCAAGTACATAGTACAGATGCACTTTCCCAAGGAACAAGCAACAAACAATACTGCAGAGTATGAAGGTTTGCTTGCCGGTCTCAGGATTGCGGTAGACCTTGGGATCAAGATGCTCATTGTCAGGGGGGACTCGCAACTTGTCGTCCGCCAAGTAAATAAAGATTATCAGAGTCCGTTGATGGAAGCCTACGTCGATGAAGTGAGGAAGCTAGAAGAGAACTTTGAAGGCCTACAAATGGAACATGTTCCAAGAGCTCAGAATGATATAGATGATGGCCTCTCCAAATGTGTCGCACTTAAGTTACCTGTGGAACCAGGAATTTTTGTGCTCAAGCTGACTCAGCCAACCGTAACACCATCAACAGGACAGAACAAGAAGAGAAAATTGGTTTCTGGCGACTACTTCCCGGTAGAGCTCCCTGGAGCCGCCGCCAAGAAGGTCCCTAAAATCAACGAAAATATCACGGAGGAGCAGTCTGCTCTGACAAACCCTGCGGTTTGTTTCGTTGAAGCAGACGCTCCCGACAAGCTTTGTTCCGACAAGCTTGCCGGGGATCAACAAGCTCCGGCAGAACCACAGGTTCTTGCCGTGGAAGCTAACGTTCCCGCAGTGGTAGATGAGCCTTTAGACCTTGTTGTCGAGCCACAGGCTCCAGCATGGGCGCAGCAAATCGTCCATTTCCTTCAGACAGGCGAAGAGCAAGAAGAAGCGGAAAAAGTAGCCCGGCAGTCAAGTATGTACCAGTTTGTTGACAACATCCTATACAGAAGAAGACTCAACGGAGTGAAATTGAAGTGTATTTGCCGGGAAGATGGACAGAAGCTGTTGGCAGAGATACACGGAGGCATATGTGGTCACCACATTGGCGCAAGAGCACTTGCTGGCAAAGCTTTCCGACAAGGTTTCTTCTGGCTAGAAGCCCTCCAGGATGCAACTGCACAAGTAACCAAGTGTGAAGCGTGCCAGTTCCATTCCAAACAGATACACCAACCAGCTCAAGCTCTCCAGACGATCCCTTTATCCTGGTCCTTTTCGGTCTGGGGGCTCGACATCCTCGGCCCCTTCCCACGAGCAGTCGGGGGCTTTGAGTACTTGTACGTCGCAATCGACAAGTTCACAAAGTGGCCAGAAGTGGAACCAGTGAGGAAGGTGACAGACAACAAGCGATCAAGTTCTTCAGTCAATTGTGCGCCGCTTTGGGATTCGTAACAGATCATCACCGACAACGGCACACAGTTCACGAGCCGCACCTTCATGCAAGACGCCCAAGATCTTGGCGCCAAGATCTGCTTTGCTTCGCTTGCTCATCCGAGAAGCAACGGTCAAGTAGAGAGAGCAAACGCTGAAGTGCTGCGGGGACTCAAGACCGTAACTTTCGACAGGCGCGCAAGTCGGAAGAAATCGGATCGAGGAGCTGCCGGTGGTCCTTTAGTCGATCAGATGACGCCAAATCGAGCCACCGCCGACACCTTTCGCCTAGTCTATGGAGCAGAGGCAGTTCTCCCCACGGAACTTGTATACGGGTCACCTCGAGTGCTCGCTTATGATGAGTTTGAGCAAGAGCAGCTACGACAAGATGACGCTGCTGCTCTCGAGGAGGATCGCCTTCAGTTGCTCTTGTATGAGCTGCTCGTTACCAGCAAGCTTTGCGTCGCTACCATAGCCGCAAAGTTAATGCCAGAAGCTTCGAGGAAGGCGACCTTGTTCTTCGGCGCATTCAATCCGCCAAGAATTCCAACAAGTTGACGCCGAAGTGGGAAGGCCCTTATCGGGTAAAGCGAGTCACTAGGCCCGGCGCTGTCCGCCTTGAGACCGAAGATGGCGTTCCGGTGAGCAATTCCTGGAATATAGAGCATCTTCGCAAGTTTTACCCATAAGGCGCGGTTGCCGGAACCCGTTCCGGCAACCACCCTTTTGTACAAGTCTTGCATTGTTGCATGTAATCCTTTGTACAAAGCCGGGCGCAGACCCCGTGCATCAGTAAAGCCTATGTGTTGCGCACAACTTGTCAATACATGCTTTCATAATCTTATATGCATGTGTTCTCTAACATTTTGTGCAGCATCCACACCCGGTAAGTGATAACGAGCCACTAGGCTCCATAACTTTATTTTCTTCTTTCTTCTCAAACAAGAAGAAGGTTCATCCACCCACAAGTTAACCGGGGAAGGAGAAGATAATGGTGTGGGCGGCAAGCGTTGCTCGAGGAACTGTCGCCTTGCCGGGAAATGGACAACAGAGAAGCTAAGTTGCTAAGTTTAAACAATCAGTTTTAAATTTTTAAGTTATCTTCCTCGAATGATAGTACTCTGTACGGAAAACCTGTGCGCGGAGGAACCGACTCGCGACTAGCTTGCGCCCTTACTTTGTTTCGAGTCCGCTCAACAACTTAAGTGTGCTGCAACTAGTTGCGACAAGGTTTCTTGTCGGAAGCGGCATCGCCAGCAGGCTGCTGAAGTTCCGCACTCAGCGCTCGCGGCAAGGGTGTTCGCACCGACAAGTCCCCTAAAAGCGTAGGGCATAAACATACAAGGGAAAAAATCAAGTAAAGGAAATAACATTGCATTCGATTGCCTAAGATAGTGTATATTACATAATGACTTGTCGCGGATCTAATAGATTTTTCGCCTAAACATGATCTACAGCGACAAGAGAAAGATAAGCTCGGCCTAGTCCACGCGGTCGCCATCGAGCCTCTTGACTCCGGCCACCCTGTCCACAATGGTGCGATAAGGGTCTTGAGCGCTTCAACGCCGCAGATGGAGGCAGGGACTTGAGGACTTTGGTGAAATCGGCCGCCTGGGTTGCGAAGGCCACTTTCATCAAGACCTTATGGAGAGCCCCGCGCAAACTTGGCGCGACTCCTCCGCCACCTGCTTTGGGATCTCCTCCCAGAGCCGGCCAAGACCACAAGACGCCCTTGAAGAATAGGCTGAGCTTGATGCTGGGTTGGAGGTTCTCGTCGGTGGAGTACCCAAGATCCACCATCCCCACTCCATCACTCATTATGGATGCCGGGCGGTGTCCACAAGACCTTCCGCCCAAAGGCATTATGCTATCTCTCGAGATTATTCTGGCAGTCCTGACATTCGACAAAGAGTTCTTCGTTGGCCTTGATCTTCTCCAAGCAGGCCCGCCTCCCGCTCCTTGGCGCCTTCCAACGTCTCCGTCAAGGTGGTCAGTTTCAGCTCCAGATCCGCCTTGGAGTCTTTGGCGGCGTCGATCTCCTTGATCTTCTCAGCGAGGCGACCCTGCAACTCACCGAGGGTGTAGCCGTCCTTCTCACGCTCGCGCTTCAACCCGGCGACCTCCTCGGCGCTCTTCTGGAGGGTGGACTCCAGCTGAGCCACCCTCGTCTCCAATTCCTTCTTGGCGGCCTCGGCAGCCGCAGCAGCATCCTTTGCCTCCTGAAGTGGCCCGCCAATCGATTGCTCGTGCGCGGCGAGATCTTCCTCATAGCTGTCGAGGTTGATCTTCCGCTGCGCCAGCTCACCTTCTTGCGTGGAGAGCTTCTTGCCGGCAAGCCTCTGCTGCTCCTCGACCTCGGCCTTCTCCAAGATGAAGGCCGTGCGCTCCTCAGCAAGCTGCTCCCGCGCCTCTGCTATGTCCCGGAGAGTTTCTTTGTTGGCGCGCCGGAGCTCTTCCGCGCGTTTCTCCAAGTCAGATCCCGCCCTCGCGACAAGCGCCTCCCTGGACTCCAGCTTGGCTTGTCGGGCGCGGTAGAGCGACAACAACCTCCTTAGCAGCTGCTCCTCCTCAGGCTCGCCGCTGCTGCTGCTAGGAGTGTCAACCAGCGACAGCCCGGCGGAGGCAAGCAGTTCCGCGTCGAAGGTCTACCCTTCGGCCGGTGCCCTGGAGCTTGATGCCCATGGGAGCTTGATAAAGACACCCTCGCCGGCCTTCAGATAGGCGCCGGGCTGGGGCTCTTCGGAGTCTGGTGCGGCATTGGTGGCAGGAGGATCGGCGGTCGATGCAGCGCCTGGCGCTCCTGCGGCCCAGGGCCGTCAGTGCGAGCGCTGGATCCTCCCCAGCCTCTGCGCCAGCAGCCTTGGCGGCCTCTTCGCCGGCGGACTCATCGGCGCCGGCCTCCTCCTCCATATTGGCGGCGTCGACATTGTCGCCGCGAGCGTCCTCCTCGTCGGCAGCCTCAGTCTCCATCGGATCTCCGGCGGATGGATCTGATGGTCAGAAAAGGAAAGAACAAGTCAAGCAAATGTTCGAAAGAGAAGAACAGAAGAAAAGAATCCAAGGGAAAATCTCAAACAAGAAGATTACCTGCAATGGGATCTGTTGCTGCGGTCTCCACAACCGGAGGGTCATCGGCGCTGGTCCTTGTCGGGGAAGCTCCCCTTGTCGGAGAGGCCTCCCTTGCCGGAGAGCGCTCCCTTGGCGGAGAGTTCTCCCTTGGCGGCGTAGTTGAAGCAAGCAGAACTTCAGGAGTGACCTCCGGTGCTTCCTGATGAGGCTGCTCTGCTCCTACATGATTCAACAAACCAGATATCAGTGACGGAGAAGCACCCAAGCACACCTAACCACGAGAAGTAAACCAAACACTTACTGCTGGGGCTGTCTGGGGCTGCTCTGTTGAAGGGTTGCCGGGTCCGCAAGGAGTCCCAGACGTGCCCCTGCAGCCATTGTGGGAATCATCTGAGACGACAACCACCGGGTCTTGGCCCTCTTGACGCCCTCCGAGCTAGCGTCCCAAGAAGGAGAAGGTTCAGAGGAGGCCACCGGATATAAAATAAAGCAATAAATTGAAGAATTACAAGTAGCAGCGACAAGATCTTACTCTTCCTCTTCCTCCTCGGAGCTGAGGGCGGAAAGATCAAATTCCGCTCCGGCGCGACGAATTGGAGGAGAAGATTCCCTCGGACGCTTGGCGGGTGCAGGGGCGCGACTCAGAAGACCCGCTCCGCCGCCATGGCGGCATGAGGCGCCTCCGCTGCAACAAAGTGCTTGCCGCGTAGAACGCGTCGGGCGGCGAGGCGGCTGTTGGGCCATCTGCCGCCCCGCCACTTCTCCGGTCTTGCGGAGACGTCTCCTTGGCGGGGCCGCAGGCTCCTCCTGCGACAAGCTGCTTGACGGCGGAGGGGAAGCGCCACCGGCCGGCTCTTCAGGATTGGCGTCGGGCTCGGCCTGTTCCTCCTCACCGGCAAGCTCTTCTCGGTCGGCAAGGCTTGCCGCCTCGGCTGTTTCCGCCTCGACGGTGAACCCAAACATGCGGCGGCGGCAGCTTCGCCGCCTCCTCCAACCTTGTGGCGTCGCGCCATCTCCCGATCGGTGGTGTCGCGGGTGAGCCGTCTCGCCTTTCGTCGGCGCGGATCGGCACTTCCGCCAAGGTGTCGAAGAACTGCTGCACGACGTCGTCGGGCGGGCTCTGCCAAGTTGGAACGATTCCATGGGAATCGCTGGCGCATCATCGCACGGATGCTGTCAAGCGACGAGTTGTTGCACAAGGGCACGACTCCCCTCGGCAACATGCACCACTTAGGGTGATCCGCATCAGGCTTGAACAGCTCCCGCAGCATGCCGTCCAGCTCCAAGACAGTAAAATTCCAATTTAGACCCGGGCGCAGCCTCATGATATCTGCCGCATTTTGGAATTCCCAAGCAGGCCTCCTCCTCTCCTGCAAGGGCGCAATGCGGCGGCGAAGGAAGTCCGCGCCAACAGCTCCTACGGTAAGCCCTGCTTGCCGGAGATGCAAAATCCTAGTCACGGCAATCTTCAACTTGTCGTCCTCCGGCGCCAAGTTGCTCCAGTCATTACCGCGCACTATGGGAGTTTGGCGCAGGGCGGTGAAAGGCTGTGGCTCCTCTTCTAAGATCCAACACCAGTCAGCTCTCCACTCCTCCCACTTGCTACGCAGCTCTCCGTCAAGATATGTTTCTTTCTTACCAATCCTATAGACCCATGCAATCCCTCCGGCAAGCGGCTCTCCTCTCTCTACGCGGGGCATGAAGTAATGGCGGAAGAGTGCTACATTTGGGTGGACCCCGACAAAATTCTCGCAGAGGTGTGCGAAAACGGCCAAGGTGAGGACGACATTGGGGGTGAAATCAAGGAGGCGGAGGCCATATGTGTTCATGACATCGAAAAAGAATTCAGAAAAGGGCGGGCAGAGCCCGCAGTGGAAGAAAAGCGCGAAAAAGGGGTACCCGATGGAAACTTTCTCAGAGGTGGCGGCGGAGATGACCCTCGTCTTGCTGGTGCGCCTGTCTCCATCGACCGAAAAGATAGTACAACTCCGTAGCTCCTTCCCCGTCAGCGCAGAGGATCAAGAGGGCCGCTCCTTCCATGCAGCCATGAGCCGCCGCTGCGCCTCCGATTTCACGCCTTTTCCCTTGTCGGCCTTGAGCCATGGGGAGAGGTGGTGGAGGAGGTCGACGGCGTTAGTGGCACCGTGGCAATGGAGGGGGGCGTCGCTCTCTTTAGGCTCGAGAAGAAAGGGGAAAGCGACGGGGTTTCGATGTGACAACAAGGGCAGTGGGCGTCCCGCCTGTTCCCCTTATAAAGGGAGAGGGACGCGCTCGATTTTTCCCATTAAAGAAAGCCCCACAATCTCCCCACGATGCCACGTCCGATGCGTGACGCTCGTGGGAGGTGGTGGGTCGAGGCGCAGTAATGGCGTAATCCGGACGCGCGTGCCCGTGCCTCGCTTTTGGGCCTGGCCAACAGAGCTCGGCGCCGTGTGGCCCAGTTCGGGGCTCTGTCGGTGTACTAGAGTAGGGTACCCTAGTATCCCGAACTCGTGCCGACAATCCAAGACCTCATGGCAGGACTGGCCCGGTAACCGCCAAGATCCTCGCCGCTTCTTTGGAGCCGCCAAGAACAAAGTAATCAAGGCCCGGCAAGAGGAGCTTGCGGGAAGGCCACTCGAGGCACGAAGCGAAACAAGGCCCGGCAAGAGGAGCTTGCCGAGGGCTTGGCGAGACAAGCTCCCGAAGCGACAAGAACCTTGCCGCTGCAAGGTGCTCGCCATGACAAGTGACCTCTCTTCATCTCCGCCCAGCTCATCCGCCAACGTGTCGCCATGGGGCTTTCCCAAGCATCGCGTGTCGACGGGCTGTGCAGCCGATGGGGAGCAGCGATGAGCGGCGCTGACAAGCTACCATCGTGGCAAACGGAGGCGCACTTGACGGTCCCTGTTACACTGTTCAGGCGACTGAGACGGGCATTTATGACTCTTGTCCCTTGCCGTTAGAGTTAGGTATAGATCACTGTACACTGTACAAAGCGGTGTACCAACCTCTGTTTTTACTATCTTACCCTTGTCTACTTGCCACATGTGGTGACCCCTTGTGCCTATAAAAGGAGGCCCAAGTGCAATGTAGAAAGGGTTCGGTTCAGTTCGGTTCGGCTCCGGCTTAGCTCATTCTACTCATACGAGACCACACTCAGGCTAGGTTTTGTAGCTCCCATTGCTCCCTAGCAAGAACACAATATAATCCACAAAGCAGCAGTAGGAGTATTATCTCTCCGGAGAGCTCCGAAGCTGGGTAAATCTGCTCGTGTGCATCGCTTCGATCCGCTCTTTGTGCAATCTCCGCCCCCCTCCGAACCACAAGGGACCCAGGTCCCATAGGTGTTCGTGGGCCACGATCAGCTTCCCCGACACTGAGCGACATCACATAAAGGGCTTATATCGAAAGTAAATAATAAGGGTGCCACAGTCGGATGTCTGAGCGACATCACATAAAGGGCTTATATCGAAAGTAAATAACAAGAGTGCCACAGTCGGACGTATGAGCGACATCACATAAAGGGCTTATATCTAAAGTAAATAACATAAATGCCACAGTCGGACGTCTGAGCGACATCACATAAAGGGCTTATATTTCATTGTCATATTCAAGCAGTATAGACCATTCCAAGGAAAATACTCAGTTCATAATAATAAACGGGTTAGTCCATCCACGGGAGTAATCATTAAGCCGGATTTACCACTCATGTTTGTTCACCGGAGATTGTCAAGGAGACTGACACTGAGACTGACAAAGACAAGTTGAACACAGACCTTGACCATAGATACGGTTACTTGAATGAGTTTGACTCTGCAGAGTTCGTACTATTTAACCACAGCCAACGGATTTCAGTAGTCACAAGGGACTAGTTCCGTTTACGGTATTTTAGAAGAAACACATCTAACCAGTACACACCCCATTCCACATTCAGCTGCCAGGAATAACCCTAGACAACGTTCAAGAAAAACTATAAGACGGGGAGGTCACAACTTCAAATAGTATGGGATCAAATTTATCTCGCGCGCTCTAAGGGGTGCCCCCCTCTCGGTCCCAACCGAAAACACCCATGCTCCCTGACCAGATGACAGGCTTTAATCCAGGGCCATGGAACCCTCATCCCGGTCCTCTATTTGGTGTGTACAAGGAAAGAGGTTTGCAACTTACTAAACAATATTCTTTGCAGAAAACATGTGGTAGTACAAGAAAAGGAACGGGTGGTAACGTGACTTGATCCACGTTGACACTGGAGTTAAATGGTTTGGCATAAGACTGGCATGCTGCAACAATACCATCTTACCACCTTTCATGTCACCACATGATCATGTAAACTCACGTCGAATAACGCATCGAGTTTCGAAGCTCTCTCGCAATAGCTTTGCATGCAACATAACATTTACGGATGTTCATATAAACATGCCATGAAGTAACTACTTAAGCAAACATGCAAAACACTCATCATATCAAAGGTTCCAACATGCTTGCCTGGTTCGGAGTAGTCGGAGTCTAGCTCGGTGAAGTTCGCGGTTCTGTCACCTCCTCCGGTATCTACGGTACAAAGAAAACGCGTACTAACGTTAATACCGTGGGTGCACAAAAAGTGTTCCAAATATTTTTCAAATAAATATGATAAAAAACTAGACAGAAAAATAAAGAGGACAGAAAAAGAATCAATCAAAAATCATTTTCTGTTTAAAAGTTACAGATTTTTAGTCAAGGGACTTCTTTGTAATGAAACAGAAAGTTTCCAGGGGGTAGAACAAAAAAGGACAGAATAACGTCTCAGTTGGAAAGCGTATTTGCCCGAAGGCGTTTTTAGAAAATGGTTCAAAAAGAATAAAACGCTGACGAGGGGGTCCCACCCGTCAGGTTTGAATATTTGAGAGAGAAAACAGAGCGCCGGCGCCCGAAGCTTGCGGTGGTCGCCGGCGACGATCCACGGCGACTCAGGAGGAGCGGAGGTTACCTACGGAATCAGTGTGCTCTCCCGCGTTTGTGGGTGGTGGAGGTGGTCGTCGGCGAGCACCACGTCGACGACGGCCCTCACTCCGGCGGACGGTGGCTCGGGTGATGGTGGATCTCGTTAGGGAAGGCTGCAAATGCCAAATCGAGGCGCGGGTTAGGTGATTGGGTGCCCTAGGAGGCTATGGGCAGGGTTTGGGAGGCGGGGGTGCCCTCATCGGAGCGGATCACGCCGGAGCCCGAAGCGGATCGGGGCGGCCGGAGACGAAGGAGAAGACCTCCTCGGGGTCCTCCTAGGGGTCGAGCGCAGTTCTGGAGAGGTGGAGTGAGTGGTGCTGGTCGAAGGTGAGCTCGGGGTGGCTATTTATAGCCGGCCCTAGGCGGTTCCCGTGAACGGGATAACTCTCGCGGCGATTACGGCGAGGCAGTGGCCGGACGGGTGGTTTAGGTGGCTGGGCATCAACGTGATGATCCTCTGGTTTCAATCAAATGCTAACCTCTGTTGGATTTGGCCTGCTCCGCGGTTTCGACGGAACGGCGCTTCGCGGGCCCGCCAGCGGCAGAGAGCACGCCCTGTGTTTGCCAGGCCACGGCGACAGTGCCGCAGCGTGCACACAGGAGGAGAAGGCCACGTGGAGGCCTCGGGTGGTTCGGGCGGCGCTGGTCGGCGCCAAAAGCAGGGTCGGCCACTGTTGGTCTCCACGGGTGGCTCTGCCACCGCAGAAGATGCCGGAGCTGGCGAGCCACGTCACCACTGACGCCCGTGCCCGGCCAAGCGACCTTGCGGTGCTCTGGATAAGGAGGGGGAGCAGTAAGCAAGCGGCCAGCGCGAGCACTGGCGAGATGGATGCCAATCTCTGAAGAAAACGACACTGTCGTCTGAATTTAAACACTGAACTCTGAACATGAACAGCAACAGTGCATGCCAGGTGCTCGATGAAATGATTTTGGCATGTGGGAAATTTATCTGGAGCTGATCTTTGGTGAGGTGACCTCTCAATGCATCTGGGGGCTGCCTGATTTTTCTCAGAATTTTTGGGGAAGAAAAATATTGAATTTCACCAAATTTGACAAATCTGGTCCAAACTTGCAGTGGGCAAAACTTGAAAATTTTGAACTGTGGAAGAGTGGATCTTGATGGATCTATGTTGGGGGTGCTAAGCACTAGTCATAGGAGTTGGTTTGGAATCAAAACTCAAAAGAATTTGGTACTTCCTTTGTAAACCACCTAGGTCCAAAAATAATGGCAGAAATAGTTTTGGGGATAAAATAAATGGAATAAAAATCAAAAATGGGTTGAGCTTGTTGGAATTGAATATTTGGCTTGACCCAAAGTGGAGGGGGGGGGGGGGGTTGGAAGAAATTTAAACATGAGGCATGGTAAAAATGGATGGTTGCAATAAAAGGAATAATTTCCAAAAAACCCATAGGATTTCTTTTTAATAAAAATAATTTCCAAAAATTAATTGTAATGAGTTAACATCAAAAGAAAAGTCTTTAATATCAAACACCAAGGTTGAGGAAGACACAAAATAGAATATTTGTCATAGAAGAAATTTTTTGAGAAGGAGGGTCTTTTTAGAAAGATTTTAAATAGCTTCCTTCAAATTAAATAAAGAGTTTGATAAAAACCAAAATTAAAATTTTTGGAGTGTCACACCCAGCGGCCCGCTCACCTTCCTCGGAGGCTTCTATGGCCTGGCTCAATGCCGCCCTGACGGACGCGTCGGATTGCAGCCATCCAGAGATCAACTCCAGGTGCCCTGACGCCAGGCGATGGTCAGCGCCTTGATGGTCCTCCCGAAGCCAGGTCAGCACGGAGAGAGCCTCCTCCAGAGCGTCAGGCGAGGCAGAAGGATCACGACACAACGGCGTGATGGGAAGAGGAGGAGGCAGCATCGGCGCCAAGGCCTGCGGGTTGGCGGCAGCAGAAGAGGCCGGAGGCTCCTGAGCCTTCGAGCCTCAGCAGGCGAGCTGGGGGCAGGTGCCTCTGGAGCCGACTTGGCCTTGGAGATCGCCTTCTCCTGAGGACGGACCTCTGAATCTCGCGAGGATGACCCAACCGTTGAGGCGCAGGAACCGCCGCCGTCCTTCCGCGCCAAAGGTGGCGTGGCTGCGGCAGGCTGCTAGGCTCCGGGGGTCGCGGCCGTTTCCTTCTTCTTCTTCACCGCCGATGTTGGCCTGATAGTACAAGGGAGAAGCATCAAGGAACAGCGGCAAGGACAGGAACAAGAGATCAAGACGGAGCTCTTACTGGTCCACAACGGCGTACTCCCTCGCCCTCTTCTGAAGCACTAAGCCCGAAGGCTTCGGGAGCTGGGACGCTGGCGTGCGAGCCCCAGGGGCCGATGAGGGTACGACAGTCAGATCAGCGGCAGCACCAGCGAGCGGCAAGGCGGAGGCACCGCCTCGGGGGATCAGCGCTGATCTGCTCTTCTTCAAGACCCCGACCGGCGGCTTCTTGAAGTGCCTCGACCTTGTGGTGACCCCGGCAGGGCTCGACGGCTCCCTCACCGGGAGCTTGCCGGCCTCGTCATCATCAGGGAGGGTGCGGAGAAAATTTGCCACGCGCGGAGGAGAAGTCTACCCAGCCCCCTCCCAGGTCGCATCCGAGTCCGACCCCTCCTCCTCGTCGGACTCACCGAAGGACACCACCACCGGGGCCTCGCTGGGCGCCGGCGGAACGAGCCCACGCTCGTTGAAGACGGGCATGGCGGCAGCGACCTCCGCTCCGTCTGGGCGACAGTACAACGGAAGATGGGTATCTGGCAGGTACCCCTGGTCCTCCCCGACCAGGAGATGAAGGGCCTTGACCAGCTCCTCATCCGACAAGGCGTCCAGGCTCAGACGAAGGTCGCTTCCCTCTTCCATGAGCCTCCACAAGGGGCGCGAACGCGCCTGGAGTGGAGCCAAGCCCTGCGACAGAAACTCCTTGACGATCATGGGCCCCGTCAACTTCTCCGCCTTATGGTTGTCGGGCTTCAGGTCGGCGGCCATCTTCTCCAACACCTGCTTCGCCCGGGGGTCGGCGAGCTTCGCACTGAGCCATCCCTCATGAGGCGAAGGCATCCCCGTCGGCAGCGCCAACCGAGGATAGGAGCTCTTGGCGTCCATGAGGACCCACTTGTTCCTGAAGCCCTCGACATTCTTTCCGGCTCTTGAGATTGCATTGGTCCCGTTGGCCGCAATGAAATTGGCGCACCCCGAGCACTGACCCTCCTTGTTCCGGAGATAGAAGAAGTGGCGAAGCAGCGCCACAGATGGCATCACCCCCATGAATGCCTCGCAATAAAAGGCAAAGATCGACAGGAGGAGGACGGAGTTGGGGTGAAGATGGAGGGCGTGGAGATTGTAGTGGCTGAGGACGGCATAGAAGAAGTCGGAAAAAGGGGGACTAGCCCCGCGAAGACGTTGTGCGTAAAGAAAGGATAGAAGGTACTACCTGAAGCCTCCGGCTCGGTGGAGCCTACTCGGAGCACGACCTCTTTCCCCTCATTGTTGCCGCCCGCCGCCATTAGGAGTGTGGCAGCAAGGTTTTTCTCTGAGACTGTGGGCGCGCTCAGAGCAGGCTCGTACCAGGAGGGAGAGTGCGCGGCCTTTGCCTTGTCGGGCGCCATTGGCTGCAGGCTCGGAGAGGAGTTCAGGCAGATCTGGAGCCTCTTGAGGCGAGAACAGGAAAGGGGATCTGGAGCAAGACGAAGGAAGGCAATGAAGGCCCTGTAGCGTGCTCCAACCTTTTTACGGGCGAGTGCGGTTGCCAAGGCAGCGTGGGGAAGCGGAGGCGCCTGCGTCCCATCAATCACCACGCATCGACCAAGGCCGCAGGCGGTTGGGGCCCACGGTGCTTCGTACTTGCCCTTTGGCTTCGCCTCGAAGCCAAGTCCGAGCACGCCTTCGGCCCAGGAGCTACTATCGGCATTCTGGGAATGGGGGTGCCTAGACTTGCCTGCCTACGGCCCGCGAGTGTGGCTCCCTCTACAGCCTGGTACGGCCTAGCTTCAGTAGCAACCACTCAAGACCCTCGCGAGGGGCCGAGCCTCACGAGGCGGACGATGCCAAGACCTCCCTGGGGGCAGTCTCACTAGGCTGGCTCCCGAGGAGTGGAGATACCTATGCAAGGGGCACCTCGCGAGGTTCGCATGACGTGAGCCATGAAGACAAGGCCAGGCGGGCGCCAGCGGGCGAGTGTACCAGTTTCCTCTTTGGTGGTAAGGAGGCAAGCACGGGCGAGGAGTCCCGAAGCATCAGGCAAAGGTTTCCATATCGATGCAACAAGACCAAGACCGCCAGTACGGAGGTCATCGCGGAGTCCACAACAGCGTCACCACCAGAGCCTTTGGCAGGCGAAGACAACTTTTGTCAGGATAGCTTGTACTAGCTGTCCCCCTTCAAACTTAGCCGTTGTGGGATCCCTTCCCGCCTAAACATTTGGGGAAGATGACCAAGGCCACTATAAATAGGACCTAGCCACCACCGTAGCAAGGGCAGATCATTCAGATTATCCTCACACCCACCAGCTCATCGAGCCCAAGCACACCTCTCCTCCTGAGGCTGTTCATCCTCTGTACTAGTTCATCCTCAGCCCCTTGAGGTAATCCACCACACACTGGAGTAGGGTATTACACCGCAAGGTGGCCCAAACCAGTATAAACCCCCGTGTCCCTTGTTCTTCGGGTTCATTGAGCTAGGCCGTGGAATCGTTGAGTGAGCCAGCTGGGGAGAGAGTGTTCTTCGTGCGGACCCCAGAGTTCGAACCTCTCAAGGGTCTGCGGAACCCGTGATCCGACGGCATCAAGCTCTTGGGTGATGAAGGGAAGAAGTGGTTGCTGTTGTATGAATAAAGAAGATCAATGACCAAGACAAGCGAAGTCACTAATTCTTTCGGGTATCATTTATTTATGTATGAACTATTGTATTTTATTTTGGCATGTACTAGATTTATTCGGGCTACACTATCTTTATATCATTGACTATATGATGAATTTGTGTTGTATTATCATCGTGCATGGATTTGCATGAATTTGCGTATTAAGATTTGAGAAGTGTGATTATCGAGAGGGTCAAACAAGGACCTACCTGGCGTTGTAGGCATACACGTGATGCGTCATATTAGTTACTTGGGGTTGTTAATCATAAAAGCTCTGAGGGCAACTCCAATGCGGGAACCCAAATGGACGCGCTTCTTGTCCGTCTTTTGTCTGTTTGGGTCAGCCGAACAGACGGGCGCTTCCGCTTTTTGTCTTGGGTCGGCTGGTGCGCCCAACACAGTCCGGACGCATTTTTTGCGCGCCAAGTTTCGAAATGAAATTTGTGCCTCCAAAGTCTAAACTTAAATAAATTAAACATAAATGGCCGGTCAAATGCCGTCCTAAGTCCACTTAAACATCAATTAAACTTAAAAGATATAAAAAACGCATTGCCTGCGCGTTGCCTTAGGCGGCGGCGTTGTCGTCCTCCTCGGGGCCGGTGAGGTCGATGAACACCAGCGGCAGCCCCTTCAGGAAAACGCGGTCGCCCACACCGCCAGCACCGTATCCTCCGCCATATGCTCTACCGACTGCACTGGTACCGCGCCATGGGCACTCTCCTCCCCCTCCTCCTCGCGGTGCTCCTCCCCCTCCTCCCGTGCCCAACGGGCACGACGGGGCTCCTCCTCGCGCTCCTCCTGCATCTGACACTGTGTGGCGGCGCGCTCCTTGGCCAGGTGGACCTGCCTCTAGTGCTTGAGGTAGGCGGCCTCCTATTGCGGGCACGCGCCCAGCATGATGGAGGCGTGCTTACCCACTCGCGAACGTAGCCGGTCCACACGCACGTCTCCCCCTTGAAGCCTATCGGCGGCAGCTCGACCTTGGGATCGGGAGCGACAGGGGGTGGGATAACACAATCCCCGATAGCACAGACGGCGATGGCCTCCTGGAGGTCGTCCCAGCGCGCGTCCTCCTCGTGCTGGCTTTCCTCCAGTGGGCGTTGCACGGCGGCCTCGAGCGCGGCCTGGTAGGCAGCCTCCTCCCCCTTCGGTTGGACATGTGGGGGTGGCGTGGTTCACCTATACACCGTCACACCGCCCCTCCTCGTGCTCCATGGCGAAACCAGACCTCCTAGATGGGAGAGTCGGACGCGCAGGCGGGAGATGGCGCTGCTACGCCGTGAGGAGCATGCGACATCGCTGCTACCTCTTGAGCACTGTCTTGGATTTCCCCGAAGAGGATAGGATGATGCAGCAAAGTAGCGTAAGTATTTCCCTCAATTTTTGAGAACCAAGGTATCAATCCAGTAGGAGGCCACGCGCGAGTCTCTCGTACCTACACAAAACAATAGCTCAACGCAACCAACGCGATTAGGGGTTGTCAATCCCTTCACGGTCACTTACGAGAGTGAGATCTGATAGAGATGATAGATAATATTTTTGGTATTTTTGATATAAAGATGCAAGGTAAAATAAAAAGTAAAAGTAAAAAAGCAAGGCAAATAATAAAGTGATGGAGATTGATATGATGAGAATAGACCCGGGGGCCATAGATTTCACTAGTGGCTTCTCTCAAGAGCATAAGTATTTCTACGGTGGGTGAACAAATTACTGTTGAGCAATTGACGAATTGAGCATAGTTATGAGAATATCTAGGTATGATCATGTATATAGGCATCACGTCCAAGACAAGTAGACCGACTCCCTGCCTACATCTACTACTATTACTCCACTCACCGACCGCTATCCAAATGCATCTAGAGTATTAAGTTAATGAAAACAGAGTAATGCCTTAAGCAAGATGACATGATGTAGAGGGATAAATTCATGCAATATGATATAAACCCCATCTTGTTATCCTCGATGGCAACAATACAATACGTGCCTTGCTGCCCTTACAGCCATTGGGTAAGGACACATAAGATGAACCCAAAGCTAAGCACTTCTCCCATTGCAAGAAGAACCAATCTAGTAGGCCAAACCAAACTGATAATTGAAAGAGACTTGCAAAGATAACCAATCATACATAAAAGAATTCAGGGAAGATTCGAATATTGTTCATAGATAAACTTGATCATAAACCCACAATTCATCGGTCTCAACAAACACACCGCAAAAAGAAGATTACGTCAAATAGATCTCCACGAGAGAGGGGGAGAACATTGTATTGAGATATAAAAAGAGAGAAGAAGCCATCTAGCTACTAACTATGGACCCGAAGGTCTGAGGTAAACTACTCACACTTCATCGGAGAGGCTATGGTGTTGATGTAGAAGCCCTCCATGGTGGATTCCCCTTCCCATGAACTCCGAACAGGCCCCAAGATGGGATCTCGTGGAGTACGAGAAGGTTGCAGCGGTGGAATTAGGTTTTGGCTCCGTGTCGATCGTTTGGGGGTACGTAGGTATATATAGGAGGAAGGAGTACACCGGTGGAGCTTTGAGGGGCCCACGAGGCAGGGGGCGGGCCCTAGGTGGGGGCGCCCTCCACCCTCGTGACCGCCTCGTGGCTTTCTTGATGGAGGGTCCAAGTCTCCTGGATCATATCTGATGAGAAAATCACGTTCCCAAAGGTCTCATTCCGTTTGGACTCCGTTTGATATTCCGTTTCTTCGAAACACTGAAATAGGCAAAAAAAAAAAGCAATTCTGGGCTGGGCCTCCGGTTAAAAGGTTAGACCCAAAAGTAATATAAAAGTGGAAAATAAAGCCCAATATAGTCCAAAACAGTAGATAATATAGCATGGAGCAATCAAAAATTACCGATACGTTGGAGACGTATCAGGCATCCCCAAGCTTAATTCCAGCTCGTCCTCGAGTAGGTAAATGATGAAAGAGAATTTTTGACGCGGAGTGCTACTTGGCATAATTTCAATGTAAATCTTCTTAATTGTGGTATGAATATTCAGATCCGTAAGATTCAAGACAAAAGTTCATATTGACATAAAAATAATAATACTTAAAGCATACTAACAAAGCAATTATGTCTTCTCAAAATAACATAGCCATAGTTATCCCTACGAAATCATATAGTCTGGCTATGCTCTATCTTCACCACACAAAGTATTTAAATCATGCACAACCCCGATGACAAGCCAAGCAATTGTTTCATACCTTAACATTTTCAAAACATTTTCAATCTTCACGCAATACATGAGCGTGAGCCATGGATATAGCACTATATGTGGAATAGAATGGTGGTTGTGGAGAAGACAAAAAGAGGGTAATATAGTCTCACATCAACTAGGCATATCAACGGGCTATGGAGATGCCCATCAATAGATATCAATGTGAGTGAGTAGGGATTGCCATGTAACGGATGCACTAGAGCTATAAGTATGTGAAAGCTCAACAAAAGAAACTAAGTGGGTGTGCATCCAACTCACTTGCTCACGAAGACCTAGGGCAACTTGAGGAAGCCCATCATTGGAATATACAAGCCAAGTTCTATAATGAAAAATTTCCACTAGTATATGAAAGTGACAAAATGAGAAACTCTCTATCATGAAGATCATGGTGCTACTTTGAAGCACAAGTGTGGTAAAAGGATAGTAACATTGTCCCTTCTCTCTTTTTCTCTCATTTTTTTATTTGGGCCTTTTTTATGGCCTCTTTTCTTTTCTTTTATTTTTCTTTATTTTTCGTCGGGAGAATCATCCCGACTTGTGAGGGAATCATAGTCTCCATCATCCTTTCCTCACTTGGGATAATGCTCTAAAAATGATGATCATCACACTTTTATTTTTCTTACAACTCAATACTTAGAACAAAATATGACTCTATGTGAATGCCTCCGGCAGTGTACCGGGATATGCAATGAATCAAGAGTGACATGTATGAAAGAATTATGAACGGTGGATTTGCCACAAATACGATATCAACTACATGATCATGCTAGCAATATGACAATGATGGAGCGTGCCATATTAAACAGAACGGTGGAAAGTTGCATGGCAATATATCTCGGAATGGCTATGGAAATGCCATGATAGGTAGGTATGGTGGCTGTTTTGAGGAAGGTATATGGTGGGTGTATGATACCGGCAAAAGGTGCGCGGTATTAGAGAGGCTAGCAATGGTGGAAGGAAGGAAAAGTGCGTATAATCCATGGACTCAACATTAGTCATAAAGAACTCATATACTTATTGCAAAAATCTACAAGTTATCAAAGCAAAGTATTACACGCATGCTCCTAGGGGGATAGATTCGTAGGAAAAGACCATCGCTCGTCCCCGACCGCCACTCATAAGGAAGAAATCAATAAATAAATCATGCTCCGACTTCATCACATAATGGTTCACCATACGTGCATGCTACGGGAATCACAAACTTTAACACAAGTATTTCTAAAATTCACAACTACTCAACTAGCATGACTCTAATATCACTACCTCCATATCTCAAAACAATCATCAAGCATAAAACTTCTCTTAGTATCCAACACACTCATAAGAAAGTTTTTTTACTAGTCTTGAATGCCTAGAATATTAGGATTATTTAAGCAAATTACCATGCTATTTAATACTCTCAAAATAATCTAAGTGAAGCATGAGAGATCAATAGTTTCTATAAAACAAATCCACCATCGTGCTCTAAAAGATATAAGTGAAGTACTAGAGAAAATGACAAACTACTCCGAAAGATATAAGTGAAGATCAATGAGTAGTTGTATAATTATGCAACTATGTGAAGACTCTCCCATTTAACAATTTCGGATCTTGGTATTTTATTCAAACAGCAAGCAAAGCCAAATAAAATAAAATGACGCTCCAAGCAAAACACATATCATGTGGTGAATAAAAATATAGCTCCAAGTAAAGTTACCGATGAACGAAGATTTAAAGAGGGATGCCTTCCGGGCATCCCCAAGCTTAAACTCTTGGTTATCCTTGAATATTAACTTGGGGTGCCTTGGGAATCCCCAAGCTTAGGCTCTTGCCACTCCTTATTCCATAGTCCATCGAATCTTTACCCAAAACTTGAAAACTTCACAACACAAAACTTAACAGAAAACTCGTGAGCTCCGTTAGCGAAAGAAAACAAAACACCACTTCAAGTTACTGTAATGAACTCATTATTTATTTATATTGGTGTTAAACCTACTGTATTCCAACTTCTCTATGGTTTATAAACTATTTTACTGGCCATAGAGTCATCAAAATAAGCAAACAACACATGAAAAACAGAATCTGTCAAAAACAGAACAGTCTGTAGTAATCTGTAACTAACGCAAAGTTCTGGAACTCCAAAAAATCATCCAAAATAGGAAGACCTAGGCAATTTGTTATTGATCAGCATCAATTGGAACCAGTATTTTATCACGTTCTGGTGATTTTTAATAATTCGGGCACTGAGCGCAAAGTTTCTGGAGATTACAGCAAGATCAAATAACTATCATCCAAGAAGATGCTATAGGTTTAACTTGGCACAAACACTAATTAAAATATAAAAACACATCTAAACAGAAGTTAGATGGATTATTTATTCCTAAATAGAAGAAAAAGCAAAAAAAAACTAAAGTAAAATTGGGTTGCCTCCCAACAAGCGCTATCGTTTAACACCCCTAGCTAGGCATGGATTTTTCAATGATGCTCACATGAAAGGTAAGAATTGAAGCACAAAGAGAGCATCATAAAACACGTGACAAACACATCTAAGTCTAACATACTTCCTATGCATAGGCATATTATAGGCAAAAAAATTATCATAGCAAGCAAGAACTAGCATATGCAAGGAAGCAGAAAGAAACAATAGAAATCTCAACATAACGAGAGGTAATTTATTATCATGAAAATTTCTATGACCATATTTTCCTCTCTCATAATAATTACATGTGGGATCATAAGCAAATACAACAAAATATATGTCATATAAAATATTTTGAAGACGATCCACATGCATGCAAAGTTGACACTCTTCCGAAATAGTGGGATTACCATTAACTAAAGTCATGACCTCTCCAAACCCAATTTTATCAAAAAAATCATAAGATTGAATATTATCCAAATATGTGGGATCTAAAGCTGACACTCCTCCAAACCCACTTTCAATATTATTGCAAACAATATTATCAATCTCATATTCATCATGGGGATTAGATAAATTTTCAAGATCATAAGAAGAATCACCCCAATCATGATCATTGCAACAAGTAGTAGACATAGCAAAACTAGCATCCCCAAGCTTAGGGTTTTGCATGTTATTAGCACAATTGACATCAAGAGAATTTATAGTAAAATCATTGAAATCATGCTTTTCATCGAGGGAACTATCAAGCATGGGTGCAATAGCAACAATCTCATTTTTAACATAAGGAACTATAGCAAATTCGTCTTCATAAATATTGGCATCATGGCCACAAGAGTAGCAAGCATCATGTTCATCAAAGGATATTTCAACCAAATCGTCGGAATCATCATTATCTATAGATTCATGCATATCATTATTTTCTTCCAAAGCAACGGTCATTCTTTCAATAAATTCTTGGACATAGACATTGTGAGCAAGGTTTTCATTGCAATATTTAAGTATGACGGAATTTTCAGATTTTTTGAGAGTAAAATCATACTTTTCAATCAAGAAGCAACCTCATGAGCACCCTTAAAAATGACAAATTCTTCAATTTGTTCGATATCATAGTAACTATAAACACCCTTAGCATAAGAAGATAAGATTTCATTATCATTGAACTCACATAGGTAGGGAAGGTGTTTTTTAGGGTTCTTAGAGCAACAAGTAAAATCACACATTTCACAAAGATTCCAAGCATAGCATAGCAAACTATTTATATGATACCATAAGAGCTTCCCTTTTTCAGACAAATGATGACGCACAAAATGAGCATGCTCATCTAAAGATTTCCCATCAACTAGGCTAGTTGGGGTTTCAGCAAGAGCACATAAGGATCGAAGATGATCCAAGTAGAACACTTTAAGTGGATCCATATCAATAGGTTTTCAGCAAGCGAAGATGCAAGCATATAGAAGGCACATGGCAACACGAGCAAACAAGAAGCGAGCGAAAAAAAGGCAGAAGGAAAACGAAGGGCAAATAAAACGGCAAGGGTGAAGTGGGGGAGAGGAAAACGAGAGGCAAATGGCAAATAATGTAGTGCGAGAGATAGGGATTGGTATCAATCCAGTAGGAGGCCACGCGTGAGTCCCTCATACCTACACAAAACAATAGCTCAACGCAACCAACGCGATTAGGGGTTGTTAATACCTTCACGGTCACTTACGAGAGTGAGATCTGATAGAGATGATAGATAATATTTTTGGTATTTTTGATATAAAGATGCAAGGTGAAATAAAAATTAAAAGTAAAAAAGCAAGGCAAATAATAAAGTGATGGAGGTTGATATGATGAGAACAGACCCGGGGGCCATAGATATCACTAGTGGCTTCTCTCAAGAGCATAAGTATTTCTACGGTGGGTGAACAAATTACTGTTGAGCAATTGACAGAATTGAGCATAGTTATGAGAATATCTAGGTATGATCATGTATATAGGCATCACGTCGGAGACAAGTAGACGACTCCTGCCTGCATCTACTACTATTACTCCACTCATCGACCGCTATCCAGCATGCATCTAGAGTATTAAGTTCATGAAAACAGAGTAACGCCTTAAGCAAGATGACATGATGTAGAGGGATAAATTCATGCAATATGATATAAACCCCATCTTGTTATCCTCGATGGCAAAAATATAATATGTGCCTTGCTGCCCCTTCTGTCACTGGGTAAGGACACCGCAAAATTGAACCCAAAGCTAAGCACTTCTCCCATTGCAAGAAGAACCAATCTAGTAGGCCAAACCAAACTGATAATTCGAAGAGACTTGCAAAGATAACTAATCATACGTAAAAGAATTCAGAGAAGATTCAAATATTGTTCATAGATAAACTTGATCATAAACCCACAATTCATCGGTCTCAACAAACACACAGCAAAAAGAAGATTACATCGAATAGATCTCCACGAGAGAGGGGGAGAACATTGTATTGAGATCCAAAAAGAGAGAAGAAGCCATCTAGCTACTAACTATGGACCCGAAGGTCTGAGGTAAACTACTCACACTTCATCGGAGAGGCTATGGTGTTGATGTAGAAGCCCTCCATGGTGGATTACCCTTCCGGTGGAGCTCCGGAACAGGCCCCAAGATGGGATCTCGTGGGTACAGAATGTTGCGGCAGTGGAATTAGGTTTTTGGCTCCGTATCTAATCGTTTGGGGGTACGTAGGTATATATAGGAGGAAGGAGTACGTCGGTGGAGCTTCGAGGGGCCCACGAGGCAGGGGGCGTGCCCTAGGGGGGGGCGCCCTCCACCATCGTGACCGCCTCGTGGCTTTCTTGATGGAGGGTCCAAGTCTCCTGGATCATATCTGATGATAAAATCACGTTCCCGAAGGTTTCATTCCGTTTGGACTCCGTTTGATATTCCGTTTCTTGAAACATGAAATAGGCAAAAAACAACAATTACGGGCTGGGCCTCCGGTTAATAGGTTAGTCCCAAAAGTAATATAAAAGTGGAAAATAAAGCCCAATATAGTCCAAAACAGTAGATAATATAGCATGGAGCAATCAAAAATTATAGATACGTTGGAGACGTATCAATCACCGACATGGGGATGCTCTACGGATCCAAATGCCAACCGTGGGGCAGGTTGACGTCTGGATACGGCAGCGGCTGGCTATACCGCCAGTGCCACCACGCCTCGTGCATCGGTATGTAAAGTCGTTCTCGCGGTGGAGGCGGCACAGGGCATCGAGACACCGACGGAGGAGGCGTGCGGGACGAGCTGCTGGCGGTGGGGAGCTTCCTGTTGGCTTTGCCGAAGATAACCATGGCTCTAGGGTTTGGGGTGTCACTGGCGAGGGAGCACGTGGGGCCAGATGTGGACGAGAGGAGAGGAAGTGGATGAGACCACCCCCCCCCCCCGCACGCCCACATTTTAAAAAGGACGAAGATCGTGGCTTTCACCCACAGGCAGGCGGCCTTGTGGTCGGTGGTCACGTTTAATACGACCGCGGCGGTGGTTGGGCAACCGACATTTGGGCCCGTGGCTGATACCTAGAGGACGCGTGCCGTGTCCGTTTAGTGTTCGCGCGGACGTAAATCAGGCACAAATTTGGGCCTGAAATGCATCTAGACGGGCACCGAATGAACGCGTTTTGGGTTTGGGTCGGCGCGCTGGGCCGATGCTTTTGTCCATTTTGACCCAAACGAAAACGCATGGACGAACTGGGTCGGCCCGTTGGAGTTGCCCCGAGCCGCTCACTCGGGTGGAAGTCATGACGGTCACCCAAAAAAAGTTGCACTCCCTCGATCATGTGTGAAGGAAATATGCCCTAGAGGCAATAATAAAGTTGTTATTTTATATTTCCTTATATCATGATAAATGTTTATTATTCATGCTAGAATTGTATTAACCGGAAACTTGATACATGTGTGAATACATAGACAAAACACCGTGTCCCTAGTAAGCCTCTACTAGACTAGCTCGTTTATCAAAGATGGTTAAGTTTCCTAACCATAGACATCTGTTGTCATTTGATGAATGGGACCACATCATTAGGAGAATGATGTGATGGACAAGAACCATCCGTTAGCTTAGCGTATTGATCATTCAGTTTTATTGCTATTGCTTTCTTCATGTCAAATACATATTCCTTCGACTATGAGATTACGCAACTCCCGGATACCGGAGGAATGCCTTATGTGCTATCAAACGTCACAACGTAACTGGGTGACCATAAAGATTCTCTATAGGTATCTCCGAAGGTGTTTGTTGGGTTGGCATAGGTCGAGATTAGGATTTGTCACTCCGAGTATCGGTGAGGCATCTCTAGGACCTCTCGGTAATGCACATCATACGAAGCGTTGCAAGCAAAGTAACTAATGAGTTAGTTACAAGATGATGTATTACAGAACGAGTAAAGAGACTTGCCGGTAACAAGATTGAACTAGGTATAAAGATACCCACGATCGAATCTCGGGCAAGTAACATACCGATGACAAAGGGAATAATGTATGTTGTCATTACGGTACGACTGATAAAGATCTTCTTAGAATATGTGGGAACCAATATGAGCATCCAAGTTCCGCTATTGGTTATTGACCAGAGAGGTGTCTCGGTCATGTCTACATAGTTCTCGAACCCGTAGGGTCCGCATGCTTAACGTTCGATGATGATTTTGTATTATATGAGTTATGTGATTTGGTGACTGAATGTTCTCCGGAGTCCCGGATGAGATCACGGACATGACGAGGAGTCTCGAAATGGTCGAGAGGTAAAGATTGATATATAGGACGATGGTATTCAGACACCGGAAGTGTTCCGGGGGTACCGTGTACATATCGGGTCAGCGGAAGGGGTTCCGGGCATCCCCCGGCAACTACATGGGCCTAATGGGCCAAGAAGGGGACATACCATCCCCTAGGGGGGCTAGTGCGCCCCATGTAGGCCTAAATAGCGGGAAGGAAAGAGGAGAAGAGAGAAAGGAAGGGGAGGGATTCGGCCACCCCCTTCCTTCTCTCCTCCCTACTCCTTCCTTCCCCCTCCGGGAAATATGATAAGGGGGGCCAAATAGGATTAGTGCCCTGATAACCCACAAGTATAGGGGATCAATTGTAGCCTCTTTCGATAAGTAAGAGTGTCGAACCCAACGAGGAGCTAAAGGTAGAACAAATACTCCCTCAAGTTCTATCGACCACCGATACAACTCTACGCACGCTTGACGTTCGCTTTACCTAGAACAAGTATGAAACTAGAAGTATTTTGTAGGTGTTGTTGGATAGGTTTGCAAGAATATAAAGAGCACGAAAATAAAAGCTAGGGGCTGTTTAGATAAAGACACAATAAAGTAAATATGGCGCATGTGGAAAAGTGGTGGTAGGAGTTGCGAAATTGTCCCTAAGAAATTGACTACTTTACTAGACCGATAGCAAGTTTTATGTGGGAGAGGCCACAGCTAGCATGTCATCCCTTACTTGGAATTCTATGCACTTATGATTGGAACTATTAGCAAGCATCCGCAACTACTAACGTTCATAAAGGTAAAACCCAACCATAGCATTAAGATATATTGGTCCCCCTTCAATCCCGTGCATCAATTTCTATGCTAGGTTGAAGCTTCTGTCACTCTTGTCCTCCAATACAGAGTCCTATCAACATACAACTAACCCTATGGTGTGATCCACACGCGCGCTCATATGATGGGCACCAAAGGACAGCAACATAACCACAAGCAAATTAAATCAATCATAGCAATTCATCAACCACCGATAGGACAACGAAAATCTACTCAAACATCATAGGATGGCAACACATCATTGGATAATAATATGAAGCATAAAGCACCATGTTCAAGTAGAGGGTACAACGGGTTGTGGGGAATCATAGTCTCCATCATCCTTTCCTCACTGGGGCAATGCTCTAATAATGATGATCATCACACTTTTGTTTACTTACAACTCGATACTAGAACAAAGATATGACTCTATATGAATGCCTCCGGTGGTGTACCGGGATGTGCAATGATCTAGCGTAGAAATGACATAGAAAACGGACAAGCCATGAAAACATCATGCTAGCTATCTTACGATCATGCAAAGCAATATGACAATAAATGCTCAAGTCATGTATATGATGATGATGGAAGTTGCATGGCAATATATCTCGTAATGGCTATGGAAATGCCATGATAGGTAGGTATGGTGGTTGTTTTGAGGAAGATATAATGAGGCTTATGTGTGACAGAGCATATCATATCACGGGGTTTGGATGCACCGGCGAAGTTTGCACCAACTCTTGAGGTGAGAAAGGGCAATGCACGGTACCCAAGAGGCTAGCAATGATGGAAGGGTGAGAGTGCGTATAATCCATGGACTCAACATTAGTCATAAAGAACTCACATACTTATTGCTAAAATCTATTAGTCATCAAAACAAAGTACTACGTGCATGCTCCTAGGGGGATAGATTGTTAGGAAAAGACCATCGCTCGTCCCCGACCGCCACTCATAAGGAAGACAATCAATAAATACCTCATGCTCCAACTTCGTTACATAATGGTTCACCATACGTGCATGCTACGGGAATCACAAACCTCAACACAAGTATTTCTACAATCCACAACTACCCACTAGCATGACTCTAATATCACCATCTTTATATCGCAAAACAATTGCAAGGAATCAAACACATCATATTCAGTGATCTACAAGTTTTATGTAGGATTTTATGACTAACCATGTGAATGACCAGTTCCTGTCAACTCTCTAAATATATATAAGTGAAGCAAGAGAGTTTAATTCTTTCTAAAAAAGATATGCCCACGCTCTAACAAGTATAAGTGAAGCAAAAGAGCATTCTACAAATGGCGGTTTTCTATGTGAAGAGAAACAGGCAATCAAAACTTCAAATGTTATAAGTGAAGCACATGAAGCATTCTATAAAGCCATACTCAAAAGATTTAAGTGAAGTGCAATGAGCATTATATAAATCAACCAAGGACTATCTCATACCAGCATGGTGCATAAAAGAAAATAGAAAACTAAATGGAAAAGACGCTCCAAGATTTGCACATATCACATGAATGAAACGAATCCGAAAACATACTGATACTTGTTGAAGAAAGAGGGGATGCCTTCCGGGGCATCCCCAAGCTTAGACGCTTGAGTCTCCTTGAATATTTACTTGGGTTGCCTTGGGCGTCCCCAAGCTTGAGCTCTTGCCTCTCTTCCTTCTCCTCACATTGAGACCTTCTCCATCATCGAACACTTCATCCACACAAAACTTCAACAGAAAACTGGGTAAGATCCGTTAGTATAATAAAGCAAATCACAACTCTAAGTACTGTTGCAAACCAATTAATATTTTGTTTTTGCATTGTGTATACTGTAATATAGCTTTTCCATAGCTTAATCCACTAATTGAAATTGATAGTTTCATCAAAACAAGCAAACTATGCATCAAAAACAGAATCTGTCTAAAACAGAACAGTCTGTAATAATCTGAACATTCACCATACTTCTGATACTTCAAACATTCTACAAAAATTAGGAAAAATAAACAATTTTTATAGAAAGACAGTGCAAAAAGAATCAGAACCGTTTGACGTTCCAGTAAAACATGTAAAATCGTGCACTACAGCCAAAATTTCCGTCCTGCACCGCACAAACCAACAAGCATCGTAACATCCTAAAGGCAAACCTTGGAACATTATTTTTATTTCTAAACTTTATAAAAGCAGACAACAGAAATAAATGACTCTCTAAAACTTCCGGGTTGTCTCCCTGGCAGCGCTTTCTTTAAAGCCATTAAGCTAGGCATGTAATGCTCAAGTAATGGATCCACCCGGATCCCAAGGTATATCAAAGCCAATTTTAATTAACAATGATATGTAATTTAGTAATGAGCACAAGGCAACATATATCATGCAACAACGAAGTCTAACTCTCTTCCTATGCATCGGCATGTCATAAAAGAACAATTCATGCACACATAGTAAAGGCCAATGCATCGTATAAACAGTTTCTTGCAATTTTATCGTGTTGGAAATATAGGGAGGTGGAGATATAGTTCCTCTCTCATAATAATTGCAAGTAGGAGCAGCAAGCACATGCATATTATATTCATCAAAATCATCATGTGCAATGGAAAAAGGTAACCCATCAATATAATCCTTAATAAAAGCAAACTTCTTCGATATAGTGTAGTTTGGAGAATTCAAAAAGATAATAGGACTATCATGTGTGGGTGCAATAACAACAATTTCATGTTTAACATAAGGAACTATAGCAAGTTCATCTCCATAAGCATAATTCATATTGGCATCTTGGCCACAAGCATAGCAAGCATCATCAAAAAGGGATATTTTAAGAGAATCAACGGGATCATAACAGTCATCGTAGCAATCATCCTTCGGTAAGCATGAAGGGAAATTAAACAATGTATGAGTTGAAGAGTTACTCTCATTAGAAGGTGGGCACGGGTAGCTAATCCGCTCTTCCTCCTTTTGTTCTTCGCTCTCCTCCTCATCTTTTTCAACCAATGAGCTCACAATTTCATCGATTTCTTAGACTCCTGCAAAATATTAGTCTCTTCCTGCACAGCGGAGTAGTCCTCAATATATGGTTCAACATAGGCATTAGAAGCATAATTATCATAGCAATATTTAAGTATGGCAAAATTTTCAGATTTGTAAATAGTAGCACCATACTTTTCAATCAAAGAAGAAATTTCATAAGCACCCTTAAAAGCAACAAATTCTTGAATTTGTTGAAAATCATAGTAACTATAAACACCTTTAGCATACGAAGATACGATTCCATTATCACTAAACTCACATTGGTAGGGAAGGTGTTTCTTAGGGTTTTCAGAACAACAAGTAAAATCATATAAATAACATAAATTCCAAGCATAGCATTGCAACCGATGAATTTGACCCAGCAAAAGTTTCCCTTTTTCAGATATACGGTGTCGCACATAACAAGCATGCTCATCTAAAGATTTGCCCTCAACTACGCTAGTTGGGGTTTCAGCACGAGCACATAGGGATCGAAGATGATCCAAGTAATAAGCTTCAGGAGTGTGATAGATTTTGTGTGGTTCTTCAACCATTGTTCAGTAAGTACAGCTAATTTTTTTGGTATTTTGCGTCTCCTACCCATATCTAAAGATAGAAAACAACTAAGAATAGCAAATAAAAATTACTTAGTGATAAAGCAAACAAGCACACACGAGAATATTCACCCCACGCTATTGCTCCCCGGCAACGGCGCCAGAAAAAGGTCTTGATAACCCACAAGTATAGGGGATCAATTGTAGCCTCTTTCGATAAGTAAGAGTGTCGAACCCAACGAGGAGCTAAAGGTAGAACAAATGTTCCCTCAAGTCCTATCGATCACTGATACAACTCTACGCATGTTGACGTTCGCTTTACCTAGAACAAGTATGAAACTAGAAGTATTTGTAGGTGTTGTTGGATAGGTTTGCAAGAATATAAAGAGCACGAAAATAAAAGCTAGGGGCTGTTTAGATAAAGACACAATAAAGTAAATATAGCGAGTGTGGAAAAGTGGTGGTAGGAGTTGCGAAATTGTCCCTAAGAAATTGACTACTTTACTAGACCGATAGCAAGTTTTATGTGGGAGAGGCCACAGCTAGCATGTCATCCCTTACTTGGAATTCTATGCACTTATGATTGGAACTATTAGCAAGCATCCGCAACTACTAGCGTTCATTAAGGTAAAACCCAACCATAGCATTAAGATATATTGGTCCCCGTTCAATCCCGTATGCATCAATTTCTATGCTAGGTTGAAGCTTCTGTCACTCTTGCCCTCCAATACATAGTCCTATCAACATACAACTAACCCTAGGTGTGATCCACACGCGCGCTCATATAATGGGCACCAAGGACAACAACATAACCACAAGCAAATTAAATCAATCATAGCAATTCATCAACCACCGATAGGACAACGAAAATCTACTCGACATCATAGGATGGCAACACATCATTGGATAATAATATGAAGCATAAAGCACCATGTTCAAGTAGAGGGTACAGCGGGTTGCGGGAGAGTGGACCGTTGTAGATAGAGGGGAAGGTGATGGAGATGTTGGTGAAGATGGCGGAGGTGTTGGTGAAGATCATGTGATGATGATGGCCCCGTGGCGTTACGGTGCCACCGGAGCGAGGGGAGCCCCCTCCTTCTTCTTCTTCATTGACCTTCTCCCTAGATGGGAGAAGGGTTTCCCTTCTGGTCCATGGTCTCCATGGCATGGGAGGGGTGAGAGCCCCTCCGAGATTGGATCTGTCTCTCTGTCTCTCTCTGTTTCTACGTTCTCCCTGCTGCCCTTTCACCGTTTCTTTTATATCTGGAGATCCGTAACTCCGATTGGATTGAAACCTTCGCCCAGATCTTTTTCCAAAAATTAGCTTTCTTGCGGCCAAAGTTGAGCATCAACCGCCTTGCGAGGAGCCCACGAGGGTGGGGGTCGCGCCCACCTGGAGTGGGCGTGGGCCCCACCCTCGTGGCCACCTCAGGCACCGTATCGCAGTGATTCTACTTCCCAAAAATCAGAAATATTCCAAAATAATTCTCCATCCGTTTTTATCCCGTTTGGACTCCGTTTGATATGGGGTTTCTGCGAAACATAAAACATGCAACAAACATGAATGTCACTGGGCATTGGATCAATATGTTAGATATGGTAGTCCCAAAAATAGTATAAAAAGTTGCCAAAAGTATATGAAAGTTGTAGAATATTGGCATGGAACAATCAAAAATTATAGATACGACAGAGACGAATCAGGCCCCAAGTAAGATTCCTCCTACTTGGGCCGCCCCTTGGCTGCCCCCTCTCCCTCCCACCTATATATATGTGGGGGGAGGCGCCTAGAACACACAACATCATCTGTTAGCCGTGTGCGGCGCCTCCCTCCACAGTTTACACCTCCGGTCATATTCACGTAGTGCTTAGGCGAAGTCCTGCCCGTATCACTTCACCATCACCATCAGCACGCCGTCATGCTGACGGAACTCTCCCTCGACACTTTGCTAGATCAAGAGTTCGAGGGATGTCATCGAGCTGAACGTGTGTAGAACTCGGAGGTGTCGCACATTCGGTGCTTGATCGGTTAGAACGAGAAGAAGTTCGATGTAGCGACCAGACCCGAATGGATCA
This sequence comes from Aegilops longissima, assembly GCA_021605205.1. Taxonomy (NCBI): domain Eukaryota; kingdom Viridiplantae; phylum Streptophyta; class Magnoliopsida; order Poales; family Poaceae; genus Aegilops; species Aegilops longissima. The sequence continues at coordinate 289,028,599 of CM038682.1, forward strand.
AGTCTCTGTGCTCGGTGTCATCCTGGATCGATAATCTTGACACCACACAGTGCTTGAAGGATTTATAGCGAGTAGCAATCACACACTTATTACATCGTTGTCCACAAGGAACTTATACAATAATATGGCTTAAGGCCATCTAACAATAACAATGGAAGGCTTGGAAGATAAGTGAGTCCATCAACTCCATCGGCATCACTGAGTATAGAACCACGACCTAACACCTTACTGTCGTTCGAAAAGTCATAGCGTGAAAGTTGCAGCCAAAAATTCACACATGGAATATCTTGGCAATGTAACACATAAGAACAATGAAGGAATAAGCCTATACTACATGCATATATGGCTGGTGGTAAGGCTCTCTGTTACATTGCATAAAGCTGATTTTTCCCTACATCAAAGGAATAATTTTATTTAACTATCATGGTGGTTGTTAAACATTGAGAATGGTTGACAGCATCCTCAATCCCAATTAAAAGTACTCATCAAAAACCCAATAACTTTTATTAGAAGTAACATGTTGAGAATTCACATGATATTCAATTACCGGATACTCAAAACGTCCATAACCGGGGACACGGCTAATCATGATTAGTTTATACACTCTGCGAGAGGTTTGCACTTTTCCCCACAAGACTCGATCGCCTCCGCTTGGTTCTCGCACTACATGGTGTTTGAAAGCGGATGACCGAGACATAGTCTTCGAAGCGCTAGCACCTTACATGTGGGTAGACCGTACCAACCTACATCCCCTACATCAGCTAGCCTACCCGTAAGAGTTCGCACAACTTAGTCAACTACGCCAGAGCCCATAATTGGCTTGTGGCTGCACACGGAAGTTTCGGTTTGAATAATCTTATGATCCCTTAGAGCACGGGTGGCGGTGCGAAGAAATCTGAGCAAGTCTGATAGAAACCAGGTGCCTCAATCCACCCGGATGTGTGTTTAGGTTGCCACCTTAGATAAACCATTAATTAACAATCTCACATCTGTCATGGATATTCACTCACCCAATCCACGTCTACTAGCATAGCATGGCATAATAAGCAAGCGTGAAGTAACTCCCAAGGTTTCTTAAGTAAAACAGTAATAGGTACTACCTCAATCTACTTCCCAAACCCACAATTTAATTTGATCCTAAACATGCAAGTGTTTGAGGAATAGATCTAATGCATAAAAACTGGGTAGTAGAAAAGGTATGATCAAGTGTTACTTGCCTTGCTGATGATCCGCGAGACCTAGAGATTCGTAGTAACAAGCGGCGCACTCCGGGTGATCTAACGCAGACAAACAACAAGCATACAATAAGTACTCATCTAATGCACGGGGAAATCTCGAATAAAAGATCTAACCAGAAAGTTCAACTTAAGAACCCTGGTTGCAAAAAAAATCGAATCAAAATAAACATCGAAAGTCGAAACTCGAGGGAGAACGACTCGGTTTTGCAAACTGAAACTAGGTCAAAATTTCACAGTAGCAAAACTCTGTGAAAGTAGGTTAATCGAACGGCGGTTTCGTTCTGAAACTCGAGCGCTTGAATCACTGATTCCGATAAACGAGCGAGAAATAAAACAGGTTTGAAAATCGGATCTGAAATCGAATCAGAAAAATAACGGATTAAATCTGATTAAAAGAAAACGATGAACGGTTTAAATAATGGACGTTCGTTAACAGAACGAATCCAATGAACACGTTCATTGAAACGAACGGTTCGGTGAACGTTCGTTAATTAAGAAAACCGAAAAAAATAAATAAAACCAATCTAGGTTTTTTTAAAAAAACCGAACATCTCTTTTTTTTTAAAAAAAAACCGGATCGGTTTTTTAGGGGAAACCGGATCGGGCGGCGGGCGGCAGCTACCTCAGTGGCTCTTCGGCCGGTCGTGAGGCTCGGGAGGGGGCGACGGGTCCCAGGGGTTCGGAGGCGGCGAGGTGGCGGGGCTCGGCGACGCAGAAACGGCGGCGGCGGCGGCCTCGGCGGGGGTCGGCTTGGGGAGGCGGCAAGGCGGGAGAGAGGGGAGGCGGCTATTTAAGAGGGGGGGGGGGCGGCGCTTGGGGAGGGGCAGGCGGCTGGCCGGAGCCGGACTCGGGGCGGCGGTCGTCTGTGTGGCGGAGTCCTTTCGGTGAAGCCTTGAGGAGAGGGGAGGTGGGCAGGCGCTGGGCAGGGCCTGGCTGGCTGGGCCGGCTGGGCCTTAGCCTGAAGGGGCGTTTTTTAAATAAAATTAAACCAAAAGAAATAAAAGAATACCAAATGAATTCCAATTTAAATAAAACAAATTTTCCCCGACTCCTAAAAATGAGTCGAACAAAATGAACTTTAAAAACGGCAAACATGCCTAAATTTTTAAAATGCTCATTTTTGCCTAAGCAAAATAAATCTTCCAAAAACCAAATTTTGATTTATTTATAATATCTTCATTTTTCCTAATTGTTGGGAAAGTCATATTATTCCCTCTCTTAATTTTCATAGGAAAAACTTTATGAAGATAATTTAAATAAATCCAAATGATCCTATTTTCAAAATTTGAGAAAACCCAAATATGAAAATAATGAAACTTCCAACTCTCTCAGGGTCCTTGAGTTGCGTGAAATTTCTAGGATCGGAAAAATGCGAGAAAAATATGATATGCATGATGACCTAATGTATAACATTCCAAATTGAAAATTTGGGATGTTACAAACCTACCCTAAGATGAATCTAGCCCTCGAGATTCGGGTTAACTAGAAAATAGGTGAGGTGATCCTTAAGCAAAACTTCCTCTCTTTCCCAGGTGGCTTCATCCTCAGTGTGGTGGCTCCACTCAACTTTGCAAAACTTGATAACCTTGCTGCGGGTAACTCTGCTCGCATAATCGAGAATCTTAACTGGTTTTTCCTCATAGGTCAAGTCATCCTTCAAGCTGTATTGCTTCCCGTGGCACTTTGTGTCTCTTAGCGGTACCTCTGCTATCTCGGGTGACATTTCTTCAAGCGAGAAACATGGAATACATCATGAACTCCCGACAGTCCTTCTCGCAATTCCAACTTATCGCGCAACTTCTCCCATGCGTTGCAAAATCTTATACTGTCCAACGAAGCAGGGTGCTAACTTTCCTTTCACTCCAAAACGCTTAACTCCTCGGCGGGGATACTCGAGATATACTCTGTCTCCAACTTCATACTCAATCGCTGCGTTTTGAATCGGCATAGCTCTTACATGCAGGTGGGCTACCTTGAGCCTGTCTCGAATTAACAACTTTTGTTCGGACTCCTTAATTAAATCTGGTCCAAACAATGGCGATCTCGGTTTAGTCCCATGACAACGGTGTCCTGCACCTTCTTCCATCTGAGCCTCGAAGGTGCCATCTTTAAGCTGGTTTGGTAGCTGTTGTTGTAGGAAAATTCTGCATACGGCAAATTATCATCCCAGCTAGATCCTAATCTAGTGCACAAGCTCTCAAAGATGTCCTCCAAAATCTGATTGACTCTCTCGGTCATCCATCGATGCGTGGGTGGAAAGCTGTATGAATTCTAGTCTGGTTCCCAATGTTTCGTGCAACTGGTTCCAAAATTTTGAAGTAAATTGGGTTCCTCTATCCGATACAATGCTCCTCGGAACTCCGTGTAAACACACAATTCTGGTCATGTATATCTTCGCCAACTTAGCACTGCTATAGGTAGTCTTGACTGGAATGAAATGAGCTACCTTGGTCAAATGATCGACTATGACCCAAATCGAGTCATATCCTGAACGGGTCTTTGGCAAACCTGTGATGAAATCCATGCCTAGTTTATCCCACTTCCGTTCGGGTATCGGCAACGGTTGTAACAATCCTGCTGGCTTCTGATGCTCTGCCTTTACTTTCTGACATACGTCGCAAATTGCTACATACTCCGCAATATCCTTCTTCATTCCGGTCCACCACAAAATATTCTTCAAATCCAAATACATCTTGGTATTTCCTGGGTGAATCGAATAGGGTGAATCATGGGCTTCTTGCAAAATCAACTTCCTGATCTCTGGGTCATTGGGCACATAAACACGGTCTTCAAACCATAGGGTATCGTGTTCATCCTCACGAAATCCTTTAGCTTTTCCTTTGCTCATTTTCTCCTTTATAGAGGTAACCTCCTTATCGCCTTTTGGGCTTCTCGATTTTGTCCATCGATGTCGATGAATCTCCAATGCTGCTACATAGCCTCTGGAACTATTTCCAAACATAGTTCTCGAAGGTCCTCGGCTAACTCATTGGGTATTCCTCCCATCATTAGGGTATTGGCGTGGCTCTTACGGCTCAATCGTCGACTCGACATTAGCCTTTCCGGGTGATAATGCAATCTCATATCATAATCCTTGATAAGTTCTAACCATCTCCTTTGTCCGAGATTCAGTTCATACGTGTGAAGATGTACTTCAAACTCTTGTGATCCGTATATACTTCACAATGATTTCCAATGAGAAAATGTCTCCACGTCTTCAAGGCATGCTGTGCGGCTGCTAACTCCAAATCATGAGTGGCATAATTCAACTCATGGGGCTTAAGTTGTCGTGAAGCATCTGAAACAACTCTTCCTTCCTGCATAAGCACGGCTCCAAGTCCTCGGCGTGAGCGTGCAATACACCTCATAATCCTTAGTCCGATCCGGCAATATCAAAACTGGTGAGGTAACCAATCTTTTCTTCAACTCACGAAAACTTGCCTCGCAGTCCTCAGTCCATATGAATTTGTTTTCCTTCTTCAATAATTCAGTCATAGGCTTTGCAATCCTTGAGAAATTCTCAATGAATCTTGGTAGTATCCTGCGAGTCAAGGAAACTCGAATCTCTCCAACTGTCGTTGGTGCTTCCCATCTGATTCGGTCTCAACTTTTGTGGGGTCAATCGCTATCCCTTCTCCGGATATAACATGTCAGAAATCCAACTTCCTTTAGCCAAAACTCACATTTGCTGAATTTGGCATACAACTGGTGTTCCTCGGTTTCTCCAAAACTAATCGCAAATGTTCCTTGTGTTCCTCTTCATTCTTGAGAAAATCAAAATATCATCAATGAACACCACGACGAACTTATCCAAAAACTCCATAAACACTTTGTTCATCGGGTTCATGAAATAGGCTGGTGCGTTAGTCGATCAAATGACATAACGGTATACTCATCTGATCCATATCTAAGTGGTAAATGCGGTCTTGGGTATGTCTTGCTCCCGAATCTTCAATGATGGTACCACGATCGCAAGTCGATCTTAGAAAACACTTTGGCTCCTTGCAAGCGATCAAACAGATCATTTATCATAGGTAGTGGGTACTTGTTCTTGATTGTTACTTCATTCAATCCACGGTAATCAACAACCATTCTCAACGATCCATCCTTCTTCTCCACTAACAAAGCGGGTGATCCCCAAGGTGAAGAACTTGGGCGAATAAAACCTTTATCAATAGTTCCTTAATCTGCTTCTTGATTTCCGCCAAATCCTTTGCGGGCATCCTCAGACGGTCGCTTCGATATCGGGCTGTTCACGCAACAGCTCGATCAAAATTCAATGTCTCTATCCGGCGGCATTCACGCAACTCTTAGGAAATACATCAGGATAATCCTTTACCACTGGTACTTCTTCCCGTACCACTCCCGATAAGCAATTAACTTGTGCTCTCCTCGGCTCGTGCCGTGATACATACTAATCCTTCTTCCTTCGGTGTGGTGAGCAAAATTGACCTTGTGGTACAATCTATGTTTCCTCCATACTTTGATAACCAATCCATTCCTAATATCACATCAATCCTTGGGATTCCGAACTATTAGGTGCGAGGGAAAACATAGTGTCCAATCCTTAGTGGCGATCGATCACACCATTTACTAGCCATGTACTCTGCTCGGGTGAGGTTACTAGCATGGGTGACCAAAGGCTTGGGTCGGTAAATTGTACTTATCCACAAATCCCTTGATATGTATGAATCGATGCACCATGTCGAAAAGAACAACTCTGATAAATGACTTAACCAAAAACTTACCGATTCTTGCATCGGGCTGATCTTCAACCTCCTCCACATCAATGTGGTTCACATCCCCTGTTGAAAGGGTTTGGCTTCTTTCGAGCTTCCATTGCCATTTCCATTACGCCTTCGGGCAGTCATTTGCGTAGTGCCCGTCTTGCGGCACTTAAAGCAAGTAATGTGACTCAGTCTACCTTGGATGGTGTTGACGGGTTGGTGCGGTTCGTCCATTGCTTCCTCCATTCCGTTCCCATTCTTGGTGCCATTATGGTTATGCGAATTACCTCCTCCATGGGTATGCTGAAACTGAATTCCTGATTTAGGGGTATAACGAGGCTTCTGCTGGGATCGAGTTATACTTCCCTTGTCCATACTTCCGCTTGCAGTTCTCAATTCTTCTGCTTTCCTTCAATCATGAGAGCTCGGTCTACTAACTCCTGGTAGTTGTTGAAACTTGCTACCATCAACGGCATCTTGAACTCATCATTCAGTCCTTCTAGAAACTTCTCTGTTTAGCTGCGTCAGTAACGCGTCATCCGGGGCATAACGTGCTAACTTGCTAAAGTCATCCACGTCTTGTGCACAGTCCTTCCTCCTTGGCGTAAGTTGCGAAACTCACGCTTCTTTATAGCCATGGCTCCTGCTGAAACATGGGCGGTCTGAAAAGCTTCTTGGCTGGTCCCATGTGGCGGTGTCTCTGGGGTAAGTGGTGTGAAATTCTCCCACCATCTTTGCTGCGGGTCCTTCAAGCTGGTGTCTGCAAACTTCACTCTTTCACCATCTGTGCATCCTGCAGTGGTCAGCTCCTTCCTATCTTGCGGAGCAGGTCATACTGCCACAATCGGCTCGGTGCTCTTGGAATACACGGCGGTTCGATCTAAGGAAGCGAGTCGGATGATCCGCAGTGGTGGTGGTGGCGGTGGGTTGTTGTTGTTGTTGTTGTTCGCACCAATGTTTGAATCAGGGTATTCTCTGCTGCTGGATCAATTGGGTGATCTCTGGCGGAAAAGCGAATCCAGGTCGCGTCTCGGAGGCATCGATGGGTTTTAGAAAAGAAGAAATGTAGAATAGAATGAGGTCTAAGGGAATCACTACCCAAATGCACATGAGCAAAAACACACAAAATCACTTCATTCAATCAAACAAGGGCTTACAACGATCTAACTATCGCAAAAGTGCGTGTACTATAATGTTTACATGGAGGGAAATACTACTAATATGTGGGGGACTTCTACTAATTTGAACCGGTGGAAGACTCCATGATGTCTGCTCCAGCTTCGTCTTCAAAGTCGGGTTCACTTGGATCCGAATCGGTGTCGTCGATGTTAATGTAGTCGCTTGGGTATTCGACATACTGGTCTTCATTCCTGGCGCCAACTTCTTCTTGAGTTCTTGATCTCGTACTTAAGATCGTTATTGTGTCTTGCCGAGCTACGATCTCGTCCATGTAGTCCTTGTGTAGTCTTTAGTTCTTCTTCGGTTCGATGATCCTTCCTTTGTCTTACGCAACTCCAACATGTCATTGCACATTTGGTTCTCTGGCGTCGAATGTGCTGGTTTAACTCCTGGATGAAAGCTGCAATGGACCTATCCTTCTTGGTCTTGACGACGTCCCGTTGTCATCTCGGCGTCCGCAAATCGATAGATGGTATCCTTGAGGTCTTCTTGATAAACTTCCCCAATCGTCCCATGGTGATGTGAGCTGCCATGCTCTTTCCCGGACTCAAGTTGGTGCCTTGAAAACACTATCTATAGGCTTGGTGATTGGGGCAAATGTCCTTCTGGAACGTGGCGTGAATCTTCCAGCTCCTCTTGAGCAGAGTGGCGTTGAAAGTTCGGTGAAGCTTGGTAGCCCAATGTTCAGGTACTTAGTAACTTCCTTCAAGTGAAATCCAAAAGGTGTGCCTTCATCCGGTTGGGTGTACTTGATCTTCGCGTCTGTCATCCTAAAGAGAGTAGAAAAGATGAGGAGTTAGAAATTGGGAAGAGAGTAGGGATCTATGGCTTTAACTTAGTGGTCGTGTCCTACAGTCAGCGTGTGCTCTGATACCATTCTCTGTAGCGACCAGACCCGAATGGATCAAGTCTCGTGCTCGGTGTCATCCTGGATCTCATAATCTTGACACCACACATACTTGAAGGATTTATAGCGAGTAGCAATCACACACTTATTACATCGTTGTCCACAAGGGAACTTATACAATAATATGGCTTAAGGCCATCTAACAATAACAGCGGAAGGCTTGGAAGATAAGTGAGTCCATCAACTCCATCGGCATCATCGAGTATAGAACCACGACCTAACACCTTACTGTCGTTGCGAAAAGTGCATAGCGTGAAAGTTGCAGCCAAAACAATTCACACATGGAATATCTTGGCAATGTAACACATAAGAACAATGAAGGAATAAGCCTATACTACATGCATATATGGCTGGTGGTAAGGCTCTCTGATTACATTGCATAAAGCTGATTTTCCCTACATCAAAGGAATAATTTTATTTAACTATCATGGTGGTTGTTAAACATTGAGAATGGTTGACAGCATCCTCAATCCCAATTAAAAGTACTCATCAAAACCCAATAACTTTTATTAGAAGTAACATGTTGAGAATTCACATGATATTCAATTACGGATACTCAAAACGTCCATAACCGGGGACACGGCTAATCATGATTAGTTTATACACTCTGCAGAGGTTTATGCACTTTTCCCCACAAGACTCGATCGCCTCCGCTTGGTTCTCGCACTACATGGTGTTTGAGAAGCGGATGACCGAGACATAGTCTTTCGAAGCGCTAGCACCTTACATGTGGGTAGACCGTACCAACCTACATCCCCTACATCAGCTAGCCTACCCGTAAGAGTTCGCACAACTTAGTCAACTACGCCAGAGCCCATAATTGGCTTGTGGCTGCACACGGAAGTTTCAGTTTGAATAATCTTATGATCCCTTAGAGCACAGGTGGCGGTCCAGAGAAATACTGAGCAAGTCTGATAGAAACCAGTGCCTCAATCCACCCAGATGTGTGTTTAGGTTGCCACCTTAGATAAACCATTAATTAACAATCTCACATCTGTCATGGATATTCACTCACCCAATCCACGTCTACTAGCATAGCATGGCATAATAAGCAAACGTAGAAGTAACTCCCAAGGTTTCATAAGTAAAACAGGTAATAGGTACTACCTCAATCTACTTCCCAAACCCACAATTTAATTTGATCCTAAACATGCAAGTGTTTGAGGAATAGATCTAATGCATAAAAACTGGGTAGTAGAAAAGGTATGATCAAGTGTTACTTGCCTTGCTGATGATCCATGAGACCTAGAGATTCAAGTAACAAGCGGCGCACTCGGGTGATCTAACACAGACAAACAACAAGCATACAATAAGTACTCATCTAATGCATGGGGAAATCTCGAATAAAAGATCTAACCAGAAAGTTCAACTTAAGAACCCTGGTTGCAAAAAAAATCGAATCAAAATAAACATCGAAAGTCGAAACTCGAGGGAGAACGACTCGGTTTTGCAAACTGAAACTAGGTCAAAATTTCACAGTAGCAAAACTCTGTGAAAGTAGGTTAGTCGGAACGGCGGTTTCGTTCTGAAACTCGGTAGCTTGAATCACCCGATTCCGATAAGCGGCGAGAAATAAAACAGGTTTGAAAATCGGATCGAAATCGAATCGGAAAAATAACGGATTAAATCTGATTAAAATAAAACGATTTAACGGTTTAAATAGCGGATGTTAGTTAACGAGCGAATCAACGAACACGTTCATTGAAGCGAGCGGTTCGGTGAGCGTTCGTTAATTAAGAAAACCGAAAAAATACATAAAACCAATCTAGGTTTTAAAAAACCGAACATCTCTTTTTTAAAAAAAAAAGCGGATCGGTTTTAGGGAAACCGGATCGGGCGGCGGGCGGCGGCTACCTCAGTGGCTCTTCGCGGCGAGTCGTGAGGCTCAGGGGGCACGGGTCCGGCGGGGTTCGGGAGGCGGCGGGGTGGCGGGGCTCCGCGACGGCGAGGCTCGGCGGCGGCGGGCGCCTCCGAGGGTCGGCTTGGGGAGGCGGGCGGGTGAGAGAGAGGGGGGGCGGCTATTTAAGAGGGGTGGGGAGAGGCGGCGCTTGGGGAGGGGCAAGGGGCGGGGTCGGAGCCGGACTCGGGCGGGGTTGTCTTGTGCGGGGAGTCCGCTCAGGCGCAGCCTTGAGGAGGAGAGGAGGTGGGCGGGCCGGGCCGGGCCTGGCTGGCTGGGTCAGTGGGCCTTGGCCCGGGGCGTTTTTTTTAAATAAAATTAAACCAAAAGAAATAAAAAATACCAAATGAACTCCAATTTAAATAAAACAAATTTTCCCGACTCCTAAAAATGAGTCGAACAAAATGAACTTTAAAAGCGGCAAACATGCGTAAATTTTAAAATGCTCATTTTGCCTAAGCAAAATAAATCTTCCAAAACCAAATTTTGATTTATTTATAATATCTTCATTTTCCTAATTGTTGGGAAAGTCATATTATTCCCTCTCTTAATTTTCATAGGAAAAACTTTATGAAGATAATTTAAATAAATCCAAATGATCCTATTTTCAAAATTTGAGAAAACCCAAATATGAAAATAATGAAACTTCCAACTCTCTCCGAGGGTCCTTGAGTTGCGTGAAATTTCTAGGATCGGAAAAATGCGAGAAAAATATGATATGCATGATGACCTAATGTATAACATTCCAAATTGAAAATTTGGGATGTTACATTCGACTACATCAACCGCGTTGTCAAACGCTTCCGCTTTCGGTCTACGAGGGTATGTGGACACACTCTCCCCCTCTCGTTGCTATGCATCTCCTATATAGATTTTGCGTGAGCGTAGGATTTTATTTAAAATTGCATGCTACGTTCCCCAACAGTGGCGTCCGAGCCAGGTCTATGCGTAGATGATATGCACGAGGAGAACAAGAAGAGTTGTGGGCGGTGATCGTCATACTACTTACCACCAATGTCTTATTTTGATTCGGCGGTATTGTTGGATGAAGCGTCCTAGACCAACCTTAGATGACCACGTACATGAGACTAGTTCCACCGACAGACATGCAACTAGTTTTGCATAAAGGTGGCTGGCGGGTGTCTGTTTCTCCTACTTTAGTTGAATCAAATTTGACTACGGCCGGTCCTTATTGAAGGTTAAAACAGCAAACTTGATAAATCACCGTTGTGGTTTTGATGCGTAGGTAAGAACAGTTCTTGCTAGAAGCCCATAGCAGCCACGTAAAACTTGCAACAACAAAGTAGAGGACGTCTAACTTGTTTTTGCAGGGCATGTTGTGATGTGATATGGTCAAGACATGATGTGATATATGTTATTGTATGAGATCATCATGTTTTGTAGAAGTTACTGGCAACCGGCAGGAGCCTTATGGTTGTCTCTTTATTGTATGAAATGCAAACGCCATGTAATTGCTTTACTTTATCACTATGCGTTAGCGATAGTTGTAGAAGAAATAGTTGGCGAGACGACCACGATGCTACGATGGAGATTAAGGTGTCGAGCCAGTGACGATGGAGATCATGATGATGCTTTGGAGATGGAGATCAAAAGCACAAGATGATGATGGCCATATCATGTCACATATTTTGATTGCATGTGATGTTTATGTTTTATGCATCTCATTTTTCTTAGTACACTGGTAGCATTATAAGATGATCCCTTAACTAAAATTTCAAGGTAGAAGTGTTCTCCCCGAGTATGCACCGTTGCGATAGTTTGTCGTGTTGAGACACCACCTAATGATCGGGTGTGATATACTCTATGTTCACATACAACGGGTGCAAGATAGTTTTGCACATGCAGAATACTCGGGTTAAACTTGACGAGCCTGGCATGTACAGACATGGCCTCAGAACACTGGAGACCGAAAGGTCGAACGTGAATCATATAGTAGATATGATCAACATAGAGATGTTCACCATTGATGACTACTCCATCTCACGTGATGATCGGATATGGTTTAGTTGATTTGGATCACGTATCATTTAGATGACTTGATCGATGTCTATCTAAGTGGGAGTTCTCAAGTAATTTGATTAATTGAACTTTAATTTATCATGAACTTAGTGCTGATAGTATTTGCAAATTATGTTGGAGATCAATAGCTCGCGTTGTAGCTCCCTTATGTTTTTGATATGTTCCTAGAGAAAACTAAGTTGAAAGATGACGGTAGCAATAATGCGAACTGGGTCCGTGATCTGAGGATTATCCTCATTGCTGCACTGAAGAATTATGTCCTTGATGCACTGCTAGGTGAAAGGCCTACTGCAGGAGTAGATGCTAGTGTTATGAACGTCTGGCAAGCTCGATCTGATGACTACTTGATAGTTTAGTGTGCCATGCTTTACGGCTTAGAATCGGGACTTCAAAGACGTTTTGAACGTCATGGACCATATGAGATGTTCCAGGAGTTGAAGTTAATATTTCAAGCAAATGCCTGAGTTGAGAGATATGAATTCTCCAACAATTTCTATAGCTGCAAGATGGAGGAGAACAATTCTGTCAGTGAACACATACTCAAAATGTCTGGGTATCATAACCACTTGACTCAGCTGGGAGTTAATCTTCCAGATGATAGTGTTATTGACAGAGTTCTTCAATCACTGCCACCAAGCTACAAAGGCTTCGTGATGAACTATAATATGCAAGGGATGGATAAGCCATTCCCGAGCTCTTCGTAATTCTCAAAGCTGCGGAGGTCAAAATCAATAAGGAACATCAAGTGTTGATGGTTCAAGACCACTAGTTTCAAGAAAAAGGGCAAAGGAAAGAAGGGGAACTTCAAGAAGAATGGCAAGAAAGTTGCCACTCCCGGGAACAAGCCCAAATTTGTACCTAAGCCTGAAACTGAGTGCTTCAACTGCAAAGGGACTGGTCACTGGAAGCGGAACTGTCCAAAGTATTTGGCAGATAAGAAGGATGCCAAAGTGAACAAAGGTATATGTGATATACATGTTATTGATGTGTACCTTACTAAAGCTTGTAGTAGCGCCTGGGTATTTGATACTGGTTTGGTTGCTCATATTTGTAAGTCGAAATAGGGGCTACGGATTAAACGAAGATTGGCTAAGGACGAGGTGACAATGTGTGTTGGAAGTGATTCCAAGGTTGATAAGATCACCATCGCACACTCCCTCCACTACAAAAAAAATACACTTCCGTGATGATACGTGTTTGTCACAGTAGGTCATGTTTTTTGTCATGCATGTACATCCATGACAAATTTATGACAGAATCAAGATAGTCATACATGTGCTTTCGTAGAAGTGTTCCATGACATTACCAAAATTATCATCACGGAAGTGTCCACTTCCATGACGATAAATCATGCGTCACAGAAGTGCTTTCGTCAAGGGTGACCGACACGTGGCATCCACCGTAACGGAACGCTGTTAAGCTATCGGGTCGGGTTTTGGATCCGATAACCCATTAACAGCCCCGGCCAATGGGGATTTCCACGTGTAAAATCATCATTGGCTGGAGGAAACACGTGTCGGCTCATCGTTGGGACAGATGTCATCCACTCATTGGACAGAAGGCGCCTATGATACATCGACACGTGGCACGGCCCAACAGAGGCCCATTCCAGTGAAGAGGCCGGCCCGTTTGACTTGGTCAAAAGGTGGCGGGCCGGCCCATGGAAAGCCTGTTAACGGCTTGTTCGCATATAGACCATTTACAGCCCGCTAACCCAAGGCCCGTTACGCCCTATCCGAATTAGGCCCAGTAGCGTCATCTGGGCCATCCAATATGATTCCAGCCCATTTTCACTTCTGGCCCATGTATGGCCCATGATGTCTTTCGGCCCATATGAGGCCCTATGTAACTCTTGGTGTATTAACGGCCCGTGGTGAAACTGGCCCGTAATGAACATTGTATCACTTTACACCCATTAACGGCCCGTGGTGAAACTGGCCCGTAATGAACAGTGTATCACTTTATACCCATTAACGGCCCGTTATTCCATTGGGCCATTTTCAGCCCATGTTATCTTTCGGCCTTCTCAGAGCCCATTTATTCTTGGGCTCATTTCCAGCATTCGTTTACTTACGGCCTGTTACTGTCGTTTTCTTCTTGTGGGCCAAATTCAGCCCGTGGTTACAGTCGTCCCGTTTGTGGTCCGTTAATACGTTGGGCCGTTTTCATAGTGTCATCAAATACGGCCTATTAACGATGGCCCGTTATGGTCGGCCCATGAACGGACAATTCCAACTCTAGCCCGTTTACGGCCATAATGCGGTCAGTTTGGCCCATGTTTGGCCAGTTGATGATACAACCCATTGATAAGGCCCATTGATGATACAGCCCACAGAAGGCCCATTGTTTCTACGGCCCGTAGAAGCCCATTGTTTCTACGGCCCGTAGAAGGCCCACTGTTTCTACGGCCAGTAGGAAGCCCAGTGTCACTATAGTAAATATTAGCTCATGGTTATTGTGGCCTAGCTTTCAAAAATAGGTTATTGCAGCCACTAGCTAACCGCGGAAAAAGAACTGCAATGACTACAAGCAAACAAATAAACAAGACAACAAGGAAATAAATGAGCAAGCAACTAACACTAGGCTATCACGGCTATTACACATATTACATCCACTACGCATCAAAGTTTGCCACCAGTGCAAATATAGGGAAGAAAGCAGCATATCATATACACTGGTTGTCAAAGTAGGCGACCAGCGCAAAAACGCCGCAGCAAAACAAATCCAGAACTGAAACCACTTCAGAAGATCTCAAGAAACAATATCCTAGGTACCCATAATGCTGGCAAGATGCTTAGCAAGCTTATTAACTTTCTCTTGTTTGGCGCTTAAATCCTCCAGTAACTTGTCATTGCACCGAAAATATGCATCTGAATTCCGCAGGGCTTCCTCGGTCCTTGACTTCATGTCGCAGCACATCTCGATTGATGTCTTTCAACTTGAAGTTGAGACTCAAGAAGATGAACTGATTCAGGCAGCGAGTTCGAAGAGCTTGTGCCAGCAGTAGTGGCGATAACTTGGACACTACATCAAGACAGACTTTTGGGTTCCCTCACTATCGTCAAGATAGTATTTATCACTTTCTTGGAGACCAACAGGATGTCTCACTATCTTGAACCTTATCTGCAATTACTTCCTTTACCATTGGATAACAGTATCTTTTCTCCAATATTTTGTCCGCATTCTAAAAGAGAAACAAGCGGACACATCACATGTTTACCATGTTGTATATGAAACTCATTTTGGTAAATGAGTTCGGTAGTAAAGTGGACAGGATAACAACATGAAACAAACATATATCTATGTACCATGGTCACTTTATGGTCTATATCATTCTAGTTTTGTTGCCAAATCAAGATAGAGACACAGTTCAAATAATATTTGTTCAAGACAAAGCGTAATAGACAGAATATAAGTGTGGGTAACTATAGAGCAATAACAACACTTGTAATGTGCATGACATGAGAACATAACTGTTTATTCAATTGAAGCTGAAATCAACATAGAGCAGGTTACAACAGCAAACCAGTTAAAGAAACAGGTTTAAAACATACCTGTTGCGCCATTGGAGTTTCAATTCCATCCTTCAAATTTGAAAATAGTTGGTATGAGTAAATATAGTAATGCAAGAGCAAAGGAGTGTGAACCATAGCTACAGAACCTGACCTGAGAACAAATCTTCTTCTCCTTTAAGCGTTGAGATGGGATTCGGAGTGGTGGTCCTCGTGCTTTGGGCACTGCAGTTCCCTTACTAACTGCTCGTGTTTGGGTGCTCTGTGGTGGAGACGGTGCTATGTCAACTCGAACTGGGTTACTATCTGCCGGGGTTGGGGTTAGAAGGGGTGTAGCTGGTTCTCTGTCCAACTGGGTAGGGGAACAATCTACGAGAATCTGGGTTATGTGTGGTGGATCTGGTCCTTGGGCAAGTACAACCGTGGTTCTATCTGCATCAACTGGTAGCACTATCTTTTCTAAAGACCGTGTTGTTACTCCCTTAGATACTGCCATCACGCTCTGCAATTCAAATGGTTGATAAACAAGAAAAGTAATTGAAAGTATAGACATTGTATGATGAGCAGTGCAATGGATAGTGGGGAATAAAAGAGGGCATGAAATAATTCATATTTATGTTGTCTAACCAAACAGGATAGCATGACACAATTTCACATATATGATGGCTAACTAAACAGGATAGCATGACACAATTTCACATTATGATGGCTAACTAAAAAGATGGAAAGACATAGTTCAAAATATGAGACTATGTAAGCAGGATGACATGACATAACTATATAATGTGTTTATTAAATAGGTTGGCATGCCATAATTCACATACATTCACGGATAGAATGCCATAATTCAAAATATGATGACTATAAACACTAAACAGGATGAGATGATATAACTATATGATGTCTTTATTAAATGGGTTGCCATGCCATAATTCAGATAGATGATGTGTATGTACTATGTAAACATGATGGCATGATATAATTCAAATATATGATTTATATAGTAAGCAAGTAAGCAGATGGCAATCCATATATGATGTAAAAACTAAGCAATGCAAGACAACATGCATGACATGGGTAATATAACCATGCCAAGTTTGAGCATAGACCTCAGGGGGGAAATAGGACTGGTCATAAGTCTCTGAATTCTCCTCTGGGGAGCTCTCTGTAACCAGCAAGATGTCTGCTTTAGCACGTAGCATTGTCTGCTCTGAATACCTTGTTTTCACTCCAGATACTTCCATCACCGCTTCAAATGGCTGATGCACAGGAAGAGTAGTTGAATATAGAAACGTTGTCGACAAATGGAACACGTAATACAAAAAAATGATAGCATGATATAATTCACATACATGATGATTGGCTAAACAGCATGGCATTGCATAATTCACATATATAATGCCTTTGCAACAAGATAGCATTGTATAATTCACATATATAATGTCTTGCAACAAGATGGAATGCATAATTCACATATATGGTAATTAGACACTGAACATGTTGCATTCACACAAAGCATGTCTAAACTAATCAAATGACATAGCAATGTGAGACACCATACGCACGATATGAGCAACATAACCCTGCCAAGTTAGAGCATCCACCTCGGGGGGTGAATAGGATTGGTCATCTGTCTCGAATCCTCCTCGAGGAGCTATCCGTAACCAGCGAGATATGCGCTTCGTCGAGATAGCATAGTCTGCTCAAAGACCTTGTTTTCACTCGAATTTGCCATCACCGTGTCAAATGGCTGATGCACCGAAGAGCGATTGAATGTACTAACATTGTTGACAAATGTAATATGTAACGAAAAAAGGATGGCCTAATATAATTTACATATAAGATGACTGGCTAAGCAGGATGGCATTGCAAAATTCACATATATGATGCCTGGCTAAACAAGATGGCGTTGCATAATTCACATAAACGATGAATAAACTAAACAGATGGCGTTCGCACAAAGGATGTCTAAACTAAGCAGATGACATATTTGATGTATAAAGTAAGCAATGCAAGACACCATATGCATGATATAACCAACATTAGCATGCCAAGTTAGAGCAAAGACCTCAAGGGGTAAATAGGAGTTGTCTTCTCCTTCTGAATCCCCCTCAGAACAGATATCTTCCTCTCGATTACAATCCGAAATGCGTGGAGGGGCTGCCTTTGCGCCTACCATGGGCGGCGTCGCATGAAATTTTATTCCCACGCAAGGCTAGTCTCTTTTGCTCTACATGTTCAGTTCCATTGTTTACAATAAGCTGTCATGCATAGGAATAAAACATAGTGAGATTATGTAAGGAGTGCATGCAGAAATCCAGAGTGATGGTAGCAACCTTGTGGATAGACCCAAAACCAATAATAGCGGGGCGATAATGGCTTCAGTTAAAAATACAGATAATGGCTTCTTTCTTGTTTGTTTCCCACCCAACATGAAACTCATAGTAGACACCGGAGATTAACGGATAGTAGATAGATACTATTGATAGCGGCCCGATATGTACCCCACAACCATTTAAAAACTCAAGTTTGACCATTAGTTTGGAGCTGACTCGAGTCTAATCGGTGAACAGGACGATAAAGTAGCATGTAATATTAAGCGATGCATAACGTGGCGGACACGAAAGAGTGCAACCTCTCTTGCGGACCCATGTAGTCCTCAAGGTCATCTGCTCGGTTGATGATGGTAATGCAGTTTTCATGGCTGCCGGTAGGGGAAGAAGATCTGAGGCGGAGAAAGACAGTCTGAGGCGGATCCTGCTGTGCTGGACCCTTACATCGTTGGAGCAGCTGAGCTGGGGTGGACGACGGCGCTTGCGAGGCGGGACAAACCACGCAAGGTTTTCTTTGACAACTATCTATAAGAGAAGTAATTCTGTAAGGGCTCGTTTGAATTGGAGGATTCCAACAATGCATGGATAGGAAATAGACAGGAATAGGATAGGAATGCACGTGCAAAATAGAGAATTTAAAAACACAAGATTTGTGCCAATCTGGGTGTTCGATTCACAACAATTGGAAGATCACAGGATGCAAAGAAGCATGGTGAGATTAAGTCAAACCACAAGAAAATGTACGGTTATAATGCTATTATGCTACTATCTCTTAGTCTTGTGCTTCATGAATAGTTATTTGAAAAGGAGGACAAGTGAAAATTAAAATTCCTACGTTTTTTGTTTCAAGGAGACACTAAAGGAACAAATCCGTGTGCTCAGTGGACAATATATATAACATGTAGAGTAAAAAAGAGATGCAACAAGTGTACAACCTCTTTGGCGAAGCCATGTCGATCTCAGCGTGATTGGGTTGGCCGGTGAGGATGCTCGCTAACTTTGCTGTCGGAGGAGGGAAGAAGATCTTAGGCGTTTGGAGATGGAGCTCGAGGTACTGCTCACTGTGATGGAGGGTTTCATCGTTGGAGCAGCTCCGGTGAGTTGTACGACGCCGAGGCTGAAGCAAGACAAGAGAGACAACGAACAACGTTAACCTGAGTGGAATTCTAATAGCATCTCCAATACATGACGTAAAATACATAACCACAAAGTGCTAGATGTAAAATACATCAGCCGCTCATCTCTGAACTTAACTGTCGAAACTGAACTTAACTGTCGAAACTGAACTTAACTGTCGAAACTGAATTTTCTGTCGAAACTGAATTTTCTTTGTCGAAACCGAACGCACTAGCAAGGTGAGGCTACGTCGGTCGAATGACTTTTCATCTCTAGTCGGTCGATTTTGCAGCCGTTGGATCTGAAATCAAGGGCATGCGGTTCATCTTCAACCTCCACCCCGAGCCGCCACCACCACCCGCCAAACAGCAGCCCCGCCGCCACCGGCGGCGCGCGCCCCGCCCGCCCCAAAACACTCCCCACCGACGGTCCACCGCCGCCCGCCATCCTCTAGCCCCCCCGTGCGAGCTTTTCTCTAGCGATCCCCACACCACCGCCCGCCAACGCCCGCCACATGCCGGCGACCACCGCCCCATCCTGAACCCTAAGATAGATAGTGGGGTACCTCTCCGTGAGCCCCCCTCCCGCTGCTGCTGGTTCTTCCTTCACCCCGTGAGCCCCCCCCCTGAAAATCGATCGACCCAAAAGTCGATTCATCGATCAAGTGTAGCTAAATCGGAGCAGCATCGCAAGCAAGAGCAAGAGCGAGAGCAGCAGCGCGAGCAAGAGCAGACCAGGCAGGGGACCGCGAGCAAGAGCAAAGCAGCAGCAACTCCTACTGATGTGGATGTCACCGCCGAGGGAGCGACGCCGTGGAGGAAGTGGCCGACGACGCCGCCGTGGATGGAGCCGCGCCGTGTCGGCTCGGGACCGAGCGTCGGCAGCACCATGAGATCGAGTCAAGAAGAAAATGCAGCGATTAGTGTACAACCTCTTTGGTGTCGCCGATTAGGCCGCGGCTTCATCTGAGGAAACGGTGATGATGATGCTCTTCCGGTGGTGCAAGTGAAGACGACGTTGTGGGAATGGAGGTGGCGCGAAAGACGAGGGGAACATCGGGGCAGCTCCTTGGAGGTGGAGGACGGGGTGGCTGAACCGGCGGGACGATGAGATCGACGACGAATCCTCATCCGGTACAGTGGATGAGCGAAGTCAAGGTGTTGCTGTGGACGACGTCGTCGGGGAAGAGGCTCTGGCTGGGTGGCGGACGGAGCAGGGTGTGGGGATTTGTCGCGGGTTTTCGCGGCCTCGGTGTATGAATGGGTGGGCGGATGGGATGGCAGTGGGGAACCATGGCTTAGAGACACGCTTGTCCGAAATGTGGGGTAAGTTACGAAAGTACCCCCACTGATTTGAGGCGGTTCTTTCGGTTCAGGGGTACCACGGGCATTTCGCGTGTCGGGATTTCACAGGAGGTGGGAGTTTTCACGCGCGTTGTAATTTCGGAATAGTAAGGTGCGGGTTGAGATGGAGGGATTTGTCGGAGCACAATGAGACGAAGATATATCTTAAATATTTCGGGCTAACAAGGCGCGGGTTGAAATTTCCGGACAAGCCTAACGTGTACTGTACCAAATCAATGCGCACTACAAATGTCATTCAAAACTTTGAATTCATGTTATGTTCAATTAAAATATTTACTCGTGTATAATGCATGCAACCTACTACTCAAATGAGCGTTTTAGTGCATTCCAAGCGTATATACTACCGCTTCAATATGAACTAAATTTGAATTCGTATTCTCTATTTGAATAAGATCTACAGTAATGATTGTTGTGAAGTCAAAGCATTTGAATTCATTTCTCTGTTTTAATAAGATCTACAATCATCATTATTGTCAAGTTAAACCATCGTTTGTGTATTATCTTCATAGCACACCACATGATTAGTCTCGATTTACATATGAACTATGTGTACTATATGAACTCGAACTAGATTTTTGAATCCACTTTATTTTGATTTCAAATCACATTACATTTCTAGCTCTAGCTAGATCTTCATAATCTAAACCATGTCTCATATGTATAATGTGTTTATCACATTATGTATGGTGCCCCCCCTCACGCCTACAAGTATTTAGATGTGAGTTGCAAACACCACACATTACCACAAATTCAAATAAAATGTGAGAATGTTCGATATATAGTATTGTTTAGATTGTTCGATATTTAGTTGTAAGCTGCAAGCATACACATTATCACAAATTCAAATAAAATGTGAGATTTTTTGATGTATAGTATGGTTTAGATTGTTCGGCATTTAGCTGTGAGTTGCAAACGCCATGCATTATCACATTATGGTATAACATGTGCACAGCACGTGTATCACCGCTATATTCATGCATGCAATGTTTAAAACACTATGATCTCCTATTCAAATATATGAATCCGCTTTTCATATCAAATTATGATCTTTGTTAGTCTCTTACACCCACACAATCCTCTAACCTTTGTAGCTACCACTAACTTTCTCTCGTGCATGCACACGCCCTCCTCCTCCTCCCCCTCCCTCGGCATTCTATCCACCGGGCACATTCATTTTTTGCTTTAGGTCATTCTCCCAGAGTCTCCACAACTCCTTTCCAACACACACCAATCGATAAACCTCTCCAGCGATGCCTGCCTACAACATACACACACACACCTTCAATCTCCTCCTTTATGTGTCCTTGCCTCGTGTCTCTCATACGGTCAGACACACGTGTAAACTCTCGCCCCTCTTTTCATCGATCTCACAACCGCACACTCCTCCCCCTATCTAGCTAGTAGTTGGGCCTCTCGCACCACCTCCTAGCTCCATTCTCTCTGTCTATCCGTCTCTCTGGGCCTTATTTGCCTCTAACAAATGGACGTACACCGACCGATCTCTCGCTATACATATAGCTAGCTAGGTCCTTATAACTCGTTTTTACCCACATGTCAATCGATCTACCTCATTAGTTGTGTCTCTCTCTTCCTCTGACAAACAACAATTGATCTACCGATCTAGTTAGGTTTGCTTACCAAACACATGGTTCCCCTTCAGCATCCATGGATGCGTCCCGACAGATCTATCACGCACAGGCAAACACAGAAACACATCCCCACTCTTATTGATAACATTGCAGTTCCACCCTCAGTTTGTCTAGTAGGCCTCTCCTACCATCTTCGAGAAGCAACTCCATCACCCATCCAGCACTCTACCCCTCTCCCCCCTCTCTCTCTCCTCTCTCTCTCTCTCTGTCCAATCATATTTCTCGTCCTTCAGTTATGTATGGATGTCGACCGATCTCCCTCAAGACATAGCTGGGTCTCTCCTTCTCAACACATATACGAGTCGTTCTACCTCTATAGTTAGGCCTCTGCCTACCCCTCCACCCACCCCCTCCCCCCCCCACACACATCGATACATCGAGCGCTCTAGTCATGTCTCCCTGCCACACACAAACTTGACATGTGCCCTCTAACGTTCCGGTAGGCCAGTCGCCCTATATCTTTGACTTGCACACACACACAATTTCGATGGCTCTCTTCATCGATCTCGCACCCACCCACTTGATCCTCTCTTCGACTCTATCGATAGCTATGACCCCTCCCTCTCTTCTCGTGGATTGCCCGACCCTCTATGTATGATATGGATAGGCCTCCATTTCACACACATTGCATGCAAAATTTTGTTTGAGATGTCATCGACACATATTCCCACAAATAATTTATGAAATCAACCCCCACCCCACCCCCACCCCAAAACAAAAAACACTCACGAACGTGGTTTGTATCTCTCACACACACCCACGTAGGCGGGGGACGTGAACGAAGAGAAGAGGTCCATGCACGGCGCACGTACTCCCGTCTCTTTCCCAACCACACCCACGCGGGTACACGGTGGAGCTCATTTCTGTACGAAAAAGGCAGCCCACGTGGTAATTTGGCACGTGTACTGGTTGTCCACTTGGTGGAGGGAGGATCGTCTACCACGGGTGAACAAACAAATTGCGACTTGACGTGTTATGTTAAAAAAGAGGCAAACCATGTGGGGCCTACCTTAGAGGCAAGGCTCTATACACTGGAGTACTTTTGATGTGTCCCGTCAACTCATGAGCGAGGAGAAGCTTGCTTAGTCGCCGTCTCCCCGCCCATGCGGGCGCGGTGGCTCATGGGATGAGGTGAAGCTTGCTCCGCCTTACGCCCGCTCCCTCGCCCATGCGCGCTGTGGCTCGCAGGACGAGGAGAAAAATTTACTACTCCCTCCGTTTACTCCTCGTCCCTACTACCTTGGTTATAGAGATTATATCATATTGTTTGGAATATATATGTCCTTTAGTAGATTTCAATATGAACTACTAGTACATACTCCAAACACTGATGTATATAGACGTATTTTAGAGTGTAGATTC
Organism: Aegilops longissima; assembly: GCA_021605205.1. Lineage (NCBI taxonomy): Eukaryota > Viridiplantae > Streptophyta > Magnoliopsida > Poales > Poaceae > Aegilops > Aegilops longissima. The sequence goes on from CM038682.1 coordinate 289,051,923, forward strand.
ACTCATTTTGCTCCGTACGTAGCACTCTCCCTCCCCCCTCGACCCTCGCCCGCGTGGTGGACGTGCATCAATTCATTCGGTCTCATATAGCCAGAACGATATATACTGCACTACCATTATTGCTCGACTTCCCGAAGAGGCAAAGAGCCGATCGCAAGGTTAATATTTTGGAGATGCCAAGTGCAAGGTTATAGGAGAACAAGTAGTAGGTGCCGCGTCATTTATAAATAAAGTTTTTTTTCTTCAGTGGCACGTACGCAATATGATAGGTTCATATGGAGAGAAAAGGAAACAACTCCACTATATACATAGTTAGGACGGGCCAGCCTACACGGTTGCTTGCTGGGGTTGCTCTCTTCACACTCTCTCGCTCAAAACGACTGTGGCCACATCTCCAACATCCCGGCGGATCACGTCCGCTTGGGGAAGGGGTGGATGCTTAGTGTAGATGCGGTGGCCATCGCCGATGGTGAAAACCCACTGTCAGCACGTCCCGATCAGGGGTCCCCGCCGTTCTCTCTCACAAAGCCGGTGAGGTTGCCTTCGTCCCTTGCTCACTGCCACGACATGGGCAGTTTCCGCCTCCCGCCTCCCTCCTCAAGGTTGAGCTACGTCCCTCAGGTACAACTCCCGGCTTGCACCACTGCTCCAGCTGCCCACATCACTCCCTGTGGATATTTCTCTACTTCTTTGCCCCGCACATACCACTACTGGCTTCTACGTACTGTATTTGTGATGAGTTTATGTCTCATCAACTAGTCCCAATAATCTTATTCTAATCACGCTTCTTCAATTTCTTTGCCACAGGATGCTCATCTCGATTTTGGTGAAACTGCACAAAATGATCCGATGGTCAAAAGGTTGCAAACTTCATTTATTAGGAAGTTCGAGCGTTGCCGACAAATTGAAGCCTGATCAGGGATCACGGTTCAAGGGCTAGGGACTGCATGGATCGTTTTTTCTTTAGCTGCCTCTGTTCCAAAATAAGTGTCAACTTTAGTAGTAGTACAACTTTGTACTAAAGTTTGCACAAAGTTGAGACACTTATTTTGGAGCGGAGGAGTACATATTTGCTATGATCATCAATCATTAAGCTGCAATAGCATGCATGTTAGTCTCCTTTATATTTGATGAAATGTTGCAACGGGCAACCTTGGACGCAAGATACATGTAACAGAAGCTGGAAGCTTCATAGCATTGTACAAATTTATCTCGCTGATAAATTACAGTACGTACTATCTAGTACTTCCTCCGTTCCTAAATATAAGTCTTTGTAGAGATTTCACCATGAACCACATGCGGATGTATATAGATGCATTTTAAGTGTAGATTCATTCATTTTGTTCCATATGTAGTGGAATCTCTACAAAGACTTATCTACTAGTAATAGCTAGACCCCACTACTAGGAATTCTCTATCCTCTCCTTGAGCCACATCATCAAAATTGATGTAGCCGTTAGATGAAGTAAATCAGTCCATAATAGCCGTCTGATCTAGACGTTGAGAGGCTCCGCACTAAGCCACATGCAAGCATGCAGAAATACCGTGGCACATGCATGTGAGTGGGTTTTAAATCACATCAACATGTCTGCATGCAAGCATGCACCGGTAGCATGCATGTAAGTGAGCTTTTAAGTCCCATTAACATGTCAAAAAGAAAAATATAATCCCATTATGCAGTAGGAGTTGGCTGATCTTTTTTCCTTACGTGGGATGATCTAAATGATGATGGGAGTTTATTTAGTTTGGCTACCACATTTGTCATGCGGTTATAGTTCTATGAAATCGATAATTTTGCGCAGAGAGATATACAGTTGTTCCTGCGTGTTTTAGGAACGGAGGGAGTACTATGTAAAGAGTTAGGTGTCGCACGGTGATAGTGTGAGGTGGGCCATGTAATCACTGAGCCTGCGTGTTTTCACTGCTCTTGCACACCTCCGCTGTAAGAATGGAGAAAATTGTAATCTAGTAGTAGTACCTCCTTTCGCCGAAAGCGTGGGACATCCAGCAGTCCTACCACCTCAGTAATAAAGACCAATGAGCCGTCAAATCACATAGACCCAGCAGTAAGTTGGACGGACGAAGCAACCATCACTCTTGCGCCAGTGAGACGTCACGTCCGCTCTGCCCGGGCATGAATGCGGCACCGATTCTTTGGAGCGGCGCTGACCGTTTTGGGCGGGAAGCGCGCGCGAGTGATGGAGGGGCTTTGGGTGGGCCAGGCTGGTCAGGAGCGGGCGTGGCAGCTGTCCGCATGTCCCTACCGGACACGCCCGGAAACGAGAGGATGCACCGACTCTCGCGGCTAAAATCGTACACTACACAACATCTCTCTGTATGAGTAGGTCGATCTGTCGCTCTCTCTAACACACACATGCTGTTAAACACACACACACACACACACACACACACACACACACACACACAAACACGCGCGCGCGCGCACACACACGCACACACCTTGGTCCTGTTGCACCTTCTAACGTGACTTATTACACCTAGACGGTTGCACCTTCATACGAGATACGGTGGCACACTGAATTATGTCAAATACAAGTGCCCAAAATTTGTGTGCATGTTATAATAAGGACTCACTTAAAATAGTACGTGAGCGAACAGAGGGATCAATTGGACAGTGTTCCCGAGCAGTAGCGAGATGTGTGAGGTAAGATACACCACTGGCGCTTTCAATTTTTCTTATTAATTTGTTTGTTTCACCCTCTGACTAGTGGGACCCAACGTATTACGTGGAGAGAGGTAAGGTGACTAAGGCTGCATTATTTCTGCACCACTGTGGATAGTCTTACCACCAAAGCCACATGACACGATTATGATTGAAATCCCAATGACTCCCACACACACACAAAAAACATGGCATGCTTGTCACACGAATGCAGGAATGTATAAAAGGTTATTTCCCTCTCGTTGAACATAACGGGAGGGTTGTGTAGTTGGTTAGCCTGTTCGCTCATCAAACTTGAGGTCTCAGGTTCGATAACTACACTTGAGCATAATTTTTCCAAGGAGGATTCTTTGACTGTTCAAAATGTTTTCTAGGGTTTGCACGCTTCACACTCTCTCTCCAGTATATATATACACGCTGGAGCCTCAGCGCTTGTAGTTGGTCTCTTCACACTCTCTCCCTCTCTCTGCTGGAGCCTCGGCCTTAGAAGTTGCTCTCTTCACACTCTCCTGCCCTCTCCAGATCTAAACAAGACTTCGTTGGCCTCTCTCTCCCCTCACTACTGCTCAAAGAGCCGGCAGGATCCGTCCGCCGGGAAGGGAAGGAGGCTTAACACTGTCGCCGTCGGTGAGGGACTACCGGCACAGCTATTCACTTTCCACCCAGCGGCGGCGCGGGAGGGCCTCCGACCCCTTCTTCTTCGCCGTCGTCCCGTCGCCCACCGAACCACGCCCCAAGAACCTTAAGGTATAATTTACTTACTCCACATGCATTGCTCTAGCTGCATGTATACCATGAATTTAGGACGTGGTTCAAAGAGGAAAGGAGTGGGGGAAAGTAGTGGAAAAAGTTGTATATAGCATGAATCTAGGACGTGGTTCAAAGAGGAAATGAAGGGGAAAGTTGTATAGCATGAATCTAGGGCGTGGTTCAAAGAGGAAAGGAATGGGGAAAGTAGTGGGGAAAGTTGTATCGCATAAATCTAGGGCGTGGTTCAAAGAGGAAAGGAAGGGGCAAAAGTACTAGTTCAAAAAGGAAAGGAAGGGACAAGGCTGTAGAGTTTGAGCATGACTAGATTTGCTGCGCTCACATAGGGAAAGGTGTCTAAAGATAACAAAATTGGGACCAACACAAATATGCTCCTTGGTTGTTTGTTCTTTGTTGCAACAGACTGTGCATGCCCACAGTACATCGGTAGATGCACATGGTGCTGGTGCATCCACTGTCCCGTGCAACTCATTAGCTGTTGTTAATCTAAGGGCCTGTTTGTTAAAAACTCCCTAGTCCTTACCTGCTTGGTTCCAGGGACAAAACATGGAGTAGAGGTTATTAAATTACATGCTAAAAGACCATGTTGCCCCTAGTAATGAACCAATAGAGATAGGGTGCGATGCGTGGCAGGGGCAGCTGTTGGAAAAAGTCCAAAAAAGACTCCCTCGGGGTCTTCTTTCTTTAGTCCCAAATGCCCACTTTTAGTCCCTAAAAGTCCCTCTTGTTTGGGTTAGATGGGACTGACACGGAATTTTTTTAGTCCCTACACCAAAATGTCCCTGTAAACAAACACCCTCTAATAATGCCGCTGGAAAATTGATGCAATGCCACAGTTAAAAGCAAATTACATGTTTAACGAATTTTATTGTTAATATAATCTCTATGTTAATATTAATCAATGCCACCATTTGAGAAATGCTACCGTCTTGCTTTCTTTCCCATTTAGATAAGGTAGATGCTTCTTTTTGTTGGCTTCTGTGCCATCCACCATTATTGACCACTAATTGTTTCCCTTGCACCTCTGTGTAAACAGGGTTATCTACTTCACCTCGTTGCCATTGTGACCTTTTGTTGCACTGCACAAAACACTTTTGTTTTAAGAGTGTTTTGTGCAGTTCAACCAAAATGTCACACCGACAATGTTGCTTGATTGCTTGATCTTAGTGGAACTGCACAAGAGGAGATCTTACTTCCTATACGTTAAGGCGAATTTGGTTCAAATCTTCTTCTTGTGAGTTGTTTGAATTCCGCATCATGAGAGGTCAGTACTAGCCTTCTTTCACATGATTCTGCAGTGTGCTTTCATATGTTGTTCTACTTGTACGATAATGTTGCTTGATTTTAGTGAACTGCACAAATCGAGACAAGACTTCCAATCAGATGTGCACCGTAATATCCCATTGAGATAAGATAAGGATATTTCACAACTGCTGGCCTGTATTTTGCCACTTTCATCGAAAATTAAGTTTAGTACTATACTTGTGCTCCTAATTGACATGCCAAATCTTACATTGAAGGCGAAGCTTGTGCATTATTGAACCAAGTGATGAAGGGAAGAACAAGCGGAAGAAAACAAAAATCAACTCCGGTGCTGTAATGAAGCAATCGGAACTATGATGACACAAGTAATGATATAGTTTTGCATCTTAATTTATTGCTATGGTTGGAGCGAGCAATTGTTTTGCCACTGATTTGATGCCACTCTTAATGTAATATGTAATTATCTCTACTTGTGCAAACAGGGATCTTCTTTGAAGATACCATATATTTTAGTGGAACTGCACAAGAAGATGTTGGAAACATTAAACTAATCGAGGAGTATATAGTAAGCATGGCCACCACCGTAGATAGCAACAGATGGTTCCGGAGAAGTGCTTCATCTGTATGCTCTACACAATAAGCCTCCTGACAAAGGTTGGTACTCGCCCACTGATTTCATCCATATGATTGAGCTTTGTCATCTCTATTGGTGTTGTGCTACTGTTTAGATACTGTCATGAAAAAGTGGTATTGTCCTTGAGAAGTGCTTCATCTGTGATGTTTTAAATATTTCCTTTCCTTTTTTTCGAGCAAACAGGGATGCTAGCATTTAATAGTCCTCTTGTCTTTGCACAATAGGATCATCTTCCTCTGAAGAAGAATATGGAGTACGTGAAGTGACTAGTTCCGATTATGCCAGGATGAAGAAGCCCTGTCTATCTTCTCATCAGAAGGAGCAGTTGAAGGATGGTTACATTACTCCCCACAAGACCAAACTAACTTCAGCTCGGAAGGAATGACAAATCTCCATTTTTTGCTGTGATCTTGTGAGTACAATGTTGTTCTAGGATTCTTTCTGGTGAGTTCCATTTTTCTAAAAGTGTGCTCTACATGGACCATGTATGTGCCTGTTGAAACTGTCAATTCATAGTACAGTTTGCTTTATACTAATAGGTTTTATGTATTTGTGCAAACAGGGGTGCTCAGCTCGATTTCAATGGGAACTGCACAAAATGTTCATGAATACATCGAATCATTCATTTCCACCAAAAGAAAGGAGGTGCCGATAAGTTCAAGGCGTTGCAACATATAAGGGCGAAATCATACAAGCTACGCGCGAATTTGGTTGATTTTGGTGGAACTGCACAAAAAGAACAGCTGGTTTATTTAGCACGAGGTGCCATCTCAATGTCTGAACTAATGGCAAACCCTGCCCATTCCACAATCGTAGGCATTTGATATTTTGGAATGGGACAACCTCGTCAAATTTTGCTCATTGATTTTAGCAAGACATGCGTTTGATATTTTCGAATGGGACGCCCTTTGCTGTCAGCAGCGTCGATCAATTTTTTATTTATTCTTTAGTTGTGAAGTAAATATTGCCTCTGACATGTGAGTCGCTGAGATGCATAATCATCGATTGTTTTATATGTTCTCTGTGAATTGCCAGGCCTGTGTGTTTGATTGCAATGTACAGAAACGCTAAAAGGCTGCTCAAACTCTTTGTACTCCTTCTGTTCCTTTTACTTCGCACATTGTGAAAGTGCATACTTTTTTGTATAAGATTGGTCAAAGTAGAGATACTTTGACTGCAGACAAAACTTTTATGCAGACTAGAAAGGACAAGAGGGAGTACATGTGAAACTGCTGCAAACGAGGTGATCACCCTGGGAATAATGCTAGTACGTATTGTTTTGCATATTCATCCAATGCCAGTGATACAGGAATTCAAACTAATCGAAATAAATTCATTCATACATGGTCGGATTTCATATAAACATGCCGGATTTCATTACATTTCATACATTCTTCAACTAAAAACGGGTGCGCTGGAGGTATAATTAATTAACCGAAGCTACCCACATGTGTCCCGCTGAGCCGAACAGAAGCTTGAGTGACTTAACTACAGGTGCAGTTGCGTAAGTGACATGTGGCCTGTTGGGCCCACGTGTCGATCACCAACCGCACCAGCGAGCTAAGTAGAAGCGATGTTCTTCTCCAAATGCAGCTCTCCGACTCATCGTCGCCGCCAAGAAGCTAACCGCCGTCAATGGTCAACCCGCCTAGCTTGGCTTCAACCGAGGGTAGCAGCGGTGGCCTTGCTTGACCCGGCGGCGGCGACCTACCGTGTTCTACTCTTCCTCGTTTTCTGTGTGGCGCGGCCTCGTTGGCAGCGGGGCGGGGCCTCGGTGGAGCCGGCGATGTCCTCTATCTCGTTGCCAGCGGGCGGCGCCTCAGCGGAACGATGGAAATCCTCCCCCACGTTGCCGGCAGGGTGGGGCCTCGGCTGAGCCGGCGATGTCCTCTGCCTCGTTGTTGGCGGGGCGGAGCCGGCGGTGTCCTCTGCCTTGTTGTTGGCGCCCCGGGGCCTCGGCGGAGCAGGGCATCGTCGATGCCAGCGGAGCGGGGACTCGTCGGAGCTGGCATTGTCCTTTGCCTCATCCTCGGTCTCTCCATACAGTGCCTCGCCCACTTCATCGCCATCTTTGCTAGCCTCGTTGTAGGCGGCCGCAGCCTCCGCCACCCACATGCGGTACCGCCAGCGCTCGAGGCGGCCCTTGCGGGTGGAGCGGTACGAGTCGAGCAGCGCCTCCTGCTCCGCCCGCTCCATGGCGATCTGCTGCTCCGCCTGCAGGTGCTCCTGGAGGAGATGGTGGCTGTAGGCGGCATCGGCCTGCGCCTCCCGGAACTGCTCCTCACGCATCTGCCTCACCCTGTCCATATATTGGGCACGGGCCTTGCCGATGGTCATGGTGCAATGCACCGACGAGGATGGCGCGGAGGAGGGGGTTGGCGCCGGATCGTCGACTACCATGTTCTCCATTGGGACGTCGTCGTCCTCCGGCTGCCTGCCGGCCAGCCGGTCGGCAGCAATGGCTGCCATCTCCTTGTGGTCCGTCGTCCGCCTGTCCTCAAGAGCGCTGGGCGCGAGGAAGCCATGGTGGGCAGTAGTGGTGTGGACAGGAGAAAGGAACGGATGCGGATGATCGTGGCTATGGCCGGCGATCGCTTTATATAGCAATGGTGGGCATGCGGAGGGCGGGACGTGTGGCGCCGGAGTAGCCGCCTCGGCAACCGTGTATCATTAATGTGGGCGGCAGATGGATGGATGGACGACACTTGTGTTGTTTGAAGGCGGAGCAATAGCCTGCACCGGAAGCGGGGCGAGCGACATTGACTGTTTCGGGCCGAAAGCATGCACGGGCGAGGAGATGACTTTACTTGGAGAGGATGACAATGGGGACCCACCAGGTCCATAGCCTCACGTATGCAAGTGCCTCCTTATTTTATATATATATATATATATATATATATATATATATATATATATATATATATATATATATATATATATATATATATTTTTTTTGCTTCCTCCTGGTTTCCTGACATCACGATCCCACACCATTATCAACCTATGTAGTAGTCAATAAACGAGAGAATTGCACAAGAAGCGGCCGACAGCTGGGACCAAGCAGCTCGAGCAGTATTTGTGTTTTTGAGGTGTGAGCACTGCAGAGTTTTTCGATGTTTAGCCCAGATATTAATTTTTCTCCTCTGAACAACAACGAAAACATCACTGCAGGTATTAACAGGGCGGGTTGTGGCCCGTCTAGCCCAGGCCAGATATCCAGCCCAGATATTAATTTTTTTCAAGCTCAAAATGGCTAGCCCAGCCATACTTTTTTTTATGAATACCCACGCAAGGTCAAGTTGTTATTCTCCGCCCCGCTGGGCTGCAAATCTTTCCTAGGAGGGATGCATTAGGCTTAACAAGAAAATGGGCTTTAAGAAATAATAAATGTGATGTAATTATAAAAACTGGGCAGTAACAATAAAAAATGCACCAAACACATGATTACTTTATAAAATATTATTTTTGGATATTGAAATTTTTAATTTCATTAATTGTTGTGAGCGCAATGTTTCTTTGAATTTTTACGTAATATAAATTTATATTGAAATTGTATTTAATCTGACTAGAAATTTCGGGATAAAAATATTTCGGATCCCATCAAAATGTGGGAAATTTTATTGAATTCTGTTTTGATCGGTTGGTTGAAATAGGCTGTACTTTTAACAAACTGTAAATGGGTTGTAGTAAATTCCATTAGAATTCAAAAATAGGCTACACATTCTTACAAATCTCAAATGGGCTATAAGTTCTCTGCCACACACTTTTGTCCTTACTAAGTTGACGCGTCCCCTAAAAAAGCAGAGTTGACGCGTATGTAAGGCTTTGTCAACTTATAGTCAACACACGGTTCTAGCAGCAGTGGCCGTTGGATGTCCATCCAACGGATGCCGTGCTTCTTCTTTAATCTTGGATATTCTAGCTTCACCCGCCAAAAATGATTCCTCCCCGACATCTGGGCGCACTGCTTGGAAGTCGACCAGGGGCCTACTAAGTTGACGTACCAAGGGCTTTGTCAACTTAGTCAATATAAACGATTCTAGCTGCAGTGGACCGTCGATGTCCATCCAACGGCCGTCATGCTTCTTCAACCTCTGGTCTTCTTGCTCCGGCCGCCAAAGCAGCGCCGGTCGTGCCGCTTTGCTCCTGCCTCCGTGGCGGGCTATGCTGCCACGAGGCCTCACCGCCTTCTACTACTCCCACCGCTGGCCAGGCCATCCTCCACTCATCCACACCCCCGTTATTCTGCGGCGATGGCAGCGCAGCCAACCAAGTGAACCTCGTACTCCTCTCCGCAGCGCCCACCGCCGCGTCTTCCCCGGCTCCGCATCGTCCCCTTCCTAGGCCTCGCCATCGTCCACCATACTGGTGCTCTCAGTGCGGCGTGGTCAACGTGGTCAAGGAACGACTTCCATCGGACGTGGACTGTACGTGGAGAGGCTGACAGCTGGGTGCACGGCAGCCACAAGGAAGTGCCTCCTTATTACGTGCAAAATAATTATTCCTCCACCTGATAGCGGGGACCCACCGGACGGGCCACCATATTTCACAAAAAAAAATGATTCGCCCCCTGATTGCTGGGACCCACGAGCTACATCTTCGCACGCAAGGAAGTGCGTCCGGGAAAAATTCGCTTCGACCGCTGGGACCCACCAGCTACATCTTCGCACACAAGGAAGTGCGCCCGAAAAATGATTCGCTTCGATCGCTGGGACCCACCAGCTACACCTTCGCACGCAAGGAAGTGCGTCCGGGCAAAAATGATTCGCCGATCGCTGGGACCCAAAGAGCTACACCTTCGCACGCAAGGAAGTGCGTCCGGCAAAAACGATTCGCACTTCTCGATCGCTGGGACCCACCAGCAACATCTTCGCAGGGGAAGTGCACGGCGGTACCGGACCCACCTGGTCAAGCGTGCACGGCGTTGTCATTCTGGTCGCAAACGTGTACGTACATACTGGTCGATGTAGAGGCGCGCACGTGTCGTAGTAGAGGCGTGCACGTGTCGTAGTAGAGGCGCGGACATAGCATGTACACGTACGTACAGTGGCCATGGTGCAAGAAAGGAAATACGGCCACGTATGTGTACAAACGGGCGGGGTCTCGAATGCCTACTCGCGCATACGTACGGCGAAACAGCGTCGTCGTCGTGTTCATGGGGAGGCAACGGAATGCGTCGTGTTCATGGGGAGGAAACAGAATATGTCGTGTTCATCGGGAGGCAACGGAACGCACGGGAGCCAACTGGTTGGATCGGAACGGAATGCGTGGTCATGTTCATCAGGAGGGCTTGGACGGAACAGGCGATGGAAACAAGGCCTGGCGTACCGCAGAACGGAGGAAACGGCCTTGTGTTCGACCGGCCATGTTCAAAACAGGATCATGTTCATTGGGAGGGTCCGCGCATCGCAAACGGATTTAAACGGACCTCCCACGGTCGAAACGGGGTCCTGTTGATCGGGAGGGGTGTGGCATACCACAAAACGGACGAAACGGACCTCCCACGGTCAAACGGGGTCCCGTTGATCGGGAGGTGTGGCGCATCGCGAAAACGGACAAAACGGACCTCCTACGATCAAACGGGGTCCTGTTCATCGGGAGGTGTGGCGTGCCGCAAAACGGACTCCACGGGATACTGTTCATCTCCACCGCTGACCTCCTCCACCTCCACGGGCTACCGTCGACCTCCTCCAACCTCCACAGCTCCTGCTCATCCAGCCTCCACCGCCGCTACTCCACCGCCATTGCTCAACCACCCTCCACCGCTCACTGCTCATCCAGCCCTCCACACCACGGGTCCTGTTCAACCACCCTCCACCGCTCACTGCTCATCCAGCCCTCCACACCACGGGTCCTGCTCAACCACCACTCCACGGGCACCCTCCACCGCTCATCGCTCATCCAGCCTCCACCACACCACGGGTCTTGTTCATCCGCAGGCAACGCCACCGCCATCGCTCATCCAACCCCCGCAACGCCACTGTTCATCCCAGAGGCGATCGATCGCTTTGATTAGAATCGGTAGCGGCGAATCGCCGATCGGGTTCGATTAACAGCCGCCGATCAATCGCCGGGTTCGATGAACGCGTAGCTCGCAGCGGCGATCGCCGGGTTCGATTAGAGCCCAACGCCTCGCCGGGTTCAGTTAGAGCCAACGCCGCACACACGCGCAGCACGTGTACGAGAGAACGCGCATCGCCGCCCCCGACCTCCCACCGTAACCGGAACTCCCGAAATTTTCCTCGCACTCGCTTCTACCACGGTTTTTCCATTATGGACGGCCCAAAAATGTCATGCAGCTGCGTCTCTCGCCCGCCCGGACGAAAAGCCCATTTTCTCATCATGATTTTTGTCATAGAGTAGGAGCCCGCCACATCTATGATGATACCGGGTTTTGTCACAATTATCGTCATAGAACTGTCATATGTATGACAGGAAAAAAATTCGTTCGGCTCAAAATGTCACGGATTTGTCTTTTTTTTGTAGTGCTCTACCTTCGGGATTAGTGTTGGAGCTAAATAAATGTTATTTGGTGTTTGCGTTGAGCATAAATATTATTAGATCATGTTTATTGCAATACGATTATTCATTTAAGTCAGAGAATAATTGTTGTTATGTTTACATGAATAAAACCTTCTATGGTCATACACCCAATGTAAAGGGTTTATTGAATCCCGATTGTAGTAATACACGTATTCATAATATTGATGCTAAAATATGCAAAGTTGATAATGATAGTGCAACATACTTGTGGCACTGCCGTTTAGGTCATATTGGTGTAAAGCACATGAAGAAACTCCATGTAGATGGACTTTTGGAATCACTTGATTATGAATCGTTTGATACTTACGAACCATGCCTCATGGGCAAGATGAATAAAAACTCCGTTCTCCGGAACAATGGAGCAATCCAATAACTTATTGGAAATAATACATACCGATGTATACTCCGATGAGTGTTAGGGAACGCGGCGGGTATCGTTATTTTCTGACCTTCACGGATGATTTGAAAAAATATGGGTATATCTACTTAATGAAACACAAATCTGAAACATTTGATAAGTTCAAAGAATTTCAGAGTGAAGTGGAGAATCATCGTAACAAGAAAATAAAGTTTCTATGATCTGATCGCGGAGGCGAATATTTGAGTTACGAGTTTGGCCTTCATTTAAAACAATGTGGATAGTTTCACAACTCACGCCACCTAGAACACCACAGCGTAATGGTGTGTCCGAACGTCGTAACCGCACTTTATTAGATGGTGCGATCTATGATGTCTCTTACGATTTACCACTATCATTTTAGGGTTATGCATTAGAGACAGCTGCATTCACATTAAATAGGGCACCATCTAAATCCGTTGAGACGTGGTTTGGCAAGAAACCTAAGCTGACGTTTCTTAAAGTTTGGGGTTGCGACACTTATGTCAAAAGGCTTCAGCCTTATAAGCTCGAACCCAAATCGGAGAAGTGCGTATTCATAGGATACCCTAAGGAAACAACTGGGTACACCTTCTACCACAAATCCGAAGGCAAGATATTTTTTGCCAAGAATGGAAACTTTCTAGAGAAGGAGTTTCTCTCGAAAGAAGTGAGTGGGAGGAAAGTAGAACTTTATGAGGTAATTGTACCTTCTCTTGGATTGGAAAGTAACTCATCACAGAAAACCGTTCCTGTGATGCCTACACCAACTAGAGAGGAAGCTAATGATAATGATCATAATATTTCTGATCAAGTTACTACCGAACCTCGTAGGTCAACCAGAGCATGTTCTGCACCAGAGTGGTACGGTAATCATGTTCTGGAAGTCATATTATTAGGCAAGGGAGAACCTACGAACTATGAAGAAGCTGTGATGATCCCAGATTCCGACAGATGGCTTGAGGCCATCAAATCAGAGATAGGATCCATGTATGAGAACAAAGTGTGGACTTTGGTGGACTTGCCCGATGATCGGCAAGCCATTTAGAATAAATGGATCTTCAAGAGGAAGACGAACGTTGATGGTAGTGTTACTATCTACAAAGCTCGACTTGTCGCAAAAGGTTTTTGACAAGTTCAAGGTGTTGACTACGATGAGATTTTATCACTCGTAGCGATGCTTAAGTCTATCCGAATCATGTTAGCGATTGCCACATTTTATGAAATCTGGCAAATGGATGTCAAAACTGCATTCCTTAATGGATTTCTTAAAGAAGAGTTGTATATGATGCAACCAAAAGGTTTTGTCGATCCTATAGGTGCTAACAAAGTGTGCAAACTCCAGCAATCCATCTATGGACTGGTGCAAGCATCTCGGAGTTGGAATATACGCTTTGATAAGGTGATCAAAGCGTATGGTTTTATACAAACTTATGGTGAAGCCTGTATTTACAAAAAGGTGAGTGGGAGCTCTGTAGCATTTCTGATATTATATGTGGATGACATATTGTTGATTGGAAATGATATAGAATTTTTGGATAGCATAAAAGGATACTTGAATAAGAGTTTTTTAATGAAAGACCACGGTGAAGAGCTGTTTACATATTGGGCATCAAGATCTATAGAGATAGATCAAGACGCTTGATAAGTCTTTCAACAAAATACATACCTTGACAAGATTTTGAAGGAGTTCAAAATGGATCAGTCAAAGAAGGGGTTCTTGCCTGTATTGTAAGGTGTGAAGTTGAGTAAGACTCAAAGCCCGACCACGGCAGAAGATAGAGAGAGAATGAAAGTCATTCCCTATGCCTCAGCCATAGGATCTATAAAGTATGCCATGCTGTGTACCAGACCAATTGTGTGGCTTGCCATGAGTTTAGTGTGATAGCCTGGTTTTTGCCCTCTCTTATTTGTTTGAGTTTTCATTTGAAAATTTTGAAACTTGGAGTTTTTGAATCTTTTCATTTGGACTTAAACACTTGGGCATCCTTGGCTTTCACCCAAGTGTTCATTTCTCTCCCAAACCATCATTTCACTTCTGATCCACCTCAAAATAACCTTTGGAATATTTTTCTTAAATGAAAAATATTCATTTTCTCTCTAAAACCCTAAGCCAAATCTGTTTGCTCCAAAGCAACCATAATTTTTATGGCTCAGAAAATTCTAAGATAATTCACAAATATTCTAGGGACCCTAGGGCACCTCCCTGAGAAAAAATATTTCATCACTTTTTGGAATATTTTTGCTACAGAAAATCTCTTCTGTTCTGGACAGAAATGGTGGTTTCTACAGCAACTACCATTTTACTTGATCCATTTGACCTGATCTTTCTTGTGCTTATTTACCTTAGTAATTCTAAGCTAGCCTCCAAAGCACAGCTTCAAACTCGCAGCTATTTGACCACAGTAACATCACAAAGTTACTGTCCAAAACCAGACTTGTAAAATTTTCTCTACTGCACCTGGATCCAAACCAAACCATGGTAAACTTCAAAACCACCACGAACAACATGCCAGACATGGTTTTTGGACGAAGGGTGGCCTGTGGAGAGAGTTAGCGAGGTGACCACGCGTGTCCATGATGCCAGGCATGCGTGTCGACGCGCTCTGGGAGCCGCCGAGCGCTCTGTTCGCGCGTGCTCTCTTCCCCCGCCTGCCAAACCTAGCCAAAACTCGCCACCATCATCGTCTCGACACCCTTAACTCCACCCTAGCACTCGCCAACGCCGGAGCTCGCCACAGCGAGCACGGGCAAGGTCCGGCCAGCCCAACAGTGCGGAGCGCACTGTGCTTGTCGTCACCCCCTTGATCCTGTGCTCGTCTCCACTCGCCCACAGTGGCCGCGTGACCTCCTCGCCTTCTCCCCCTCTCACTGACGCCGCTCGTCGCCGGGCGTCGTGGACAGGTGTCCACTGGCGGAGCCCAAGCACCCTCGCCGCCGCCTATATAGAGCCCTCCCAACCTCCTTCAAAGATCCTCCAAGACTCACACACACTCCATGATCGGGTAGGAAGTCGAGCCCAGCCGGCAGGCCTCGGACTGCCGCCCCGAGCTCGAGCTCGCGGCGATCCCTCTAGTCGCCGCAGCAGCTCCAGCCCTCCCAGCCTGGGCAACCCCTCCAGGCCTCCGCCTCCGGTGAGGTCGTCTTGGCCGCTTGAGCCCCTCGAGCGGCCTCGCTAGCTGCCTTCCTCAACTCCGACGACCTCCTCGTTCGCCTCCGCCATGAGCTCGATTCCGACACCGTCCGCCACCCCTAGCCACGCCACGGGCACGGGCAGGTGCGCCGCCTCCTCTTGCCATCCCTCCTCTCGTTTTGGCCAAAGAGCCTCGTCGCGGGCGAGAGCTCCGGCAAGCCGCCGACTGCCTCTGCTTTCTCCTCTTCCCCACCTCGACTAGCAGGCCCGCTAGTCAGCCACTCAAGACATGCGCCAAGCGGCACGAGTGGTGGCGCCTGGCTTTACGCCTTGACGCCACCCCCCAGTCTTTTTTATTTTATTCAAATCCATTTGAATTTACGTAACACTTCAAACAGTTATAAACATAAGTCCAAATGAATTGATTCTTTTTGCATTGTGTTCTTTGAAAGGAAATCTAACAGCTCACCAAAGATGAGATTTTTCTGAGCTGTTTAGAATTTCGTGAATTTCGAAGTGTTCTTGATATTTTATTTTGTGTTTAAAATTATTTTCGAAGGTGAGGCTTGTCTTGAGGATCACCAGAGGCTTGTGAACCTCATCTGCACTAAGGCAAGCCACAACAACATTTTTATGATGCCATTTCAATATTTGTGATTTTCTAACTTGAATGAAATGATTAATCCATGCATTTAAATAGTTACTAAGTTATTTGCATTCTGTTAAATGTTGGATAGTTGTTATGCTTGATTTATAGAATAGTTGAAACTAGTTTATTGGAGAAAGAAAGTTAATATTTATTTTATATGATGTTAGAAATAATTTTGTTATGCATGTTAGTAGTTATTTAGCTATGTTTTTGCATCCCTAAAATTGATAAGTAATTTGTTAGAAAATATTCTGTTAAATGCTTGTTAAATCATATTTTACAGAATGTTTGAACTTAATTTAGTGATAAAGAAAGTAAGAACTGTTGTTAGTAAAATCTTTTGTTATGCACATGAAAAAGTTATCGGGGTTGCTTTCTTACGTAAGAAATTAATGAAACTTGTTGCCAAATATTTTGGATAAGTTGTGAGTCATTTTGAGCTAGTAGAGTAACGTGAGTTGTTGACGGTTATGCTTGGTATATATATGACATCGGTCATTTTTGTTCATAATATGATGCATGTGTCGTTTTGCATTTCGTGGCATGCTATGACACCGGTCATTGTTAGTTTAAAGTTGAAACTGAAAATAACTCAACTTTACTACACTGTTGACTGGGTCATGGTGCCGCTGAATCGAGTTCTTTCCAGTGCAACCACATTTGCCTTTATGGGGGGCCTTGATTCAGTCCATTGACACGGCCTCTGGTCGGTGCCTCCATCGAGGGAAGGTTATGTCGTGTTTGCCCTTGCCCGGCAAGCAGACATAACCTTGTGTGCTCGTTGATGATATTATGGTACCGATTTCCCCAAGTGGGAGTGTCCCCGAGTGGGAGTTTGACCACGACGGTGGTTAGGGTGTCTTTGGTAGACACGGGGCCACCCAGGACCAGTCCGTTGGGGATTTGGGTCGGAGTGGCCGGGAGAGTGCTGTGGCAATGGAGGGGTTTTGTCGGAATTCCGTTGGTCCACCCGAATGGGAGTGCGAGCCCATGGGTTCCGTGGTGTGGGTACAGTTTGCTACCTCTGCAAAGTGTATAATCTATCGATAGCCGCGTCCATGGTTACGGACACCTCGTAGTAGGTCCCACCATGAGTCAACTAATAATAAAAATTGCACACAAAGTTGTAAACTTTGCATTGTCGAGGATGGCAGAAAGGCCATCGAGGAATTTGGGACCAGGTATTGGTCGTGGTGGTGATCGCCGTAAGGATCACGAGTCATTTTGTTAAAGACCACGTTGGTGGTGTATTTTACCACGTTGGTGGTGTGTTTTACCACGTTGGTGGTGTGTTTTACCATGTTGGTGGTGTTTGTGATCTGAGGATGATCACGGTTGGTAAGTGGTCCTGAGGGACGTTCGAGCATGATCACAGCATGTTGACATATAGTGTTGCATCATTAATAATTGGTTAAATACCATGATACTGGTTGTCATTATGATTATGCTTGTTGTGAGCTTGCAAGTACATTCAATGTACTGACCTGGCGTGTCATGCCAGATTTCAGGAAGGTCTCATTGGAAAGGAGCGTTATTCGAGTCTAGATCATGTCCACATCGGTGTCTCTGTGATATCGAGCTTCCGCTACGACGTTATTCCGCTGCCACGTAGTTGTTTGGATCGAGGCCCCTTTATGTTCACTAAATAATGTACATATTGTTCAGCCGCACCGAGTGTGCCGCTTGGCCTCGACCGCTGTTGTAATATGAACTTTGTTTCGCTAGCATCAATAAAGCGGTTGTTTTATGTACCAATATGTTGTGTGTTGCCAGAAGACATGGTCTCTGGGCTGGCAATGCAGGGTAAACCGGTCGCTCTGAGCCGGGGTGCCACAACGATTGGTATCAGAGCCGCGCTGACTGTAGGCCATGCTAGACTATGACGTGTTAACTAGACGCTAGGTGCGAGTAAATTTGAGTGCCGGTAGCGGTTATAGCTGGTTGTTGCATTCTAGTCATTTGATTACTATTGTTATGCTAACCTGCTAATGGTTGTGAGTGTAGATGGCTCCGGTGCCGTATCCGCGCCAGTTGCAGCTAATGTTGTACACGTCACCACACCTTCTCCGCACCGTGTGGCGTCGGTTGTACCCTCACGGGGACGAACCAGTCTACCATGTGTACAGGGAGCGTCTAGCAGACTCAGTGTATGAGTATCACACAGTGGTTACTCTGCGCACCAGTTCCGATTCCGGCTCTTACACTCGCACTTCTCGAAGCGGTTACGCCTCCACCGCTTCTCAGGCTGTCCAGTTTGCCGCATTTGAGGTCCTTGTCGAGCTTCGTTATACCGAGGTTCAAATGCAGCACCACCCAGGTTTCTATTACTACCCATCTCTGCACGACAACGTTCGTGTCCGTTTTCCTCTCATTGACCCGGAGTCCGATATTGTTGCTAGCCATCTTGCTCGCTATATCACTGCTAGCTATCTGATGATCCATGAGCTGGCTCGAGAGCTGACTCGTGCCCGTACTGCTTTAGCCACTACCTTGGTCACTACTAGATCCACCACTACTCCGTCCTTACTCTTGCTCCCCTATTTCGCTGATTACTCCCCCGAGTAGCACAGGCGTCTCGGCCGTGATCCTCCCTCCACCGAGCAAGTTCTACGTATGTTTGAAGAGAAAAGGAACAATGATCTGATTGAAATATTGAGAAGTGAGAAAGCTATGGTTGGACAGAATGGAAATCTGAATGGTCATCACTCAAAGCTGTCAGATTTTCAGAGGACCAACCCACCCAGCCAAACCAAAGTTGTTGACCCATTGGATGCAGACGATTGGTTGCGCACCAGGGAGAAAAGCTTGAGATCGCCCGTACTGAAGGTAATGATAAAGTCCCATTTGCAACCCATTATCTCGAAGGCGCAGCTGCCATATGGTGGGAAAATACAAAAGCCATGTGGCCGGTTGATGAGGAAGTCACCTAGGAAAATTTTAAGGACAAGTTCCGCAAGTATCACATCCCCACTGGAGTTATGAAGGCCAAGCAGCGTGAATTTCTCGCGCTCATCCAAGGAAATATTTCTCGGTTATGGAGGTGATAAAGAGTTCGTCGTAAAGAGTTACATCGATGCAATCTTTTACACCGATCCAGATGACTATGAGTCTCAATCCGGATATGTATTGAAAGGGACCAATTAGCTAGAGTAGTTCCATGCAGAGCATTGTAGACATAGAAATTTGCAAAATACATACGAATCTGAATATGGCAGACCTGTTGACTAAACTTCTCTCACAAGCAAAACATGATCACACCTTAATACTCTTTGGGTATTAATCACATAGCATGTGAACTAGATTATTAACTCTAGTAAACCCTTTGGGTGTTGGTCACATGGCGATGTGAATTATGGGTGTTAATCACATAAAGATGTGAACTATTGGTGTTAAATCACATGGCGATGTGAACTAGATTATTGACTCAAGTGCAAGTGGGAAACTGAAGGAAATATGCCCTAGAGGCAATAATAAAGTTGTTATTTTATATTTCCTTATATCACGATAAATGTTTATTATTCATGCTAGAATTGTATTAACCGGAAACTTGATACATGTGTGAATACAGAGACAAAACACCGTGTCCCTAGTAAGCCTCTACTAGACTAGCTCGTTTATCAAAGATGGTTAAGTTTCCTAACCACAAGCATGTGTGATATGTCTCCAGCGTATCTATAATTTATGAAGTATTCATGCTATTATATTATCATTCTTGGATGTTTTACAAACATTTTATAGCAACTTTATATCATTTTCGGGACTGACCTATTGACCCTGTGCCCAGTGCCAATTGCTATTTTTTGCTTGTTTTTTACATCAAAGGAAATCAATATCAAATGGAGTCCAAACACCACGAAATTTTTTGGAGATTTTTTTGGACCAAAAGTCATCCAGTGGGCCAAAGAAGCACCTATGGGGTGCCCCGGGGGGCACAACCCACCAGGGTGCGCCTGGGGGCCCAGGCGCGCCCAGGTGGGTTGTGCCCACCTCGGTGGCCACCCGTACCCCCTCTTTGCCCTATTAATCGTCAAATATTCCAAAAACCCTCGGGGTAACCCTAGATCAAAAGTTCTGCTGCCGCAAGGCTCTATAGGCACGAGAAACCAATCAAGACCCTGTTCCGGCACTCTGCCGGAGGGGGAAATCATCACCGGTGGCCATCTTCATCATCCCGGCAGCCACCACGATGAGGAGGGAGTAGTCCACCCTCGGGGCTGAGGGTTTGTACCAATAGCTATTTGTTTAATCTCCCACTCATGTTCTTGAGATGTCACGATCTTGATGTATCGCGGGCTTTGTTAATATAGTCGAATTATATGATGTTTTCCCCTCTCTATCTTGTTGTGAATTGAGTTTTCCCTTTGAGATTTTGTTTTATCGGGTTGAATACTTTTATGGATTTGAGAACACTTGATATATGTCTTGCATATGAATACTCTTGGTGACAATGGGGTATCGTATTGATTCACTTGATATATGTTTTGGCACTCAACTCACGGATTCCCGAGGTGACATCGGAGTAATCTACACATAGGGGTTGTTGGACGTTCTTGTCTTTATTTCTCCGGTAGAAATCTTGGGGAACTCTTTGAGGTTCTTTGTGTTGGATTGAGCATTAAATCTGAAATTGTTTGGTGTTATTTTAGTACGAACTCTTGAATAGATCGAATGGAAAGAATAGCTTTGAGATGGTTTCGTACCCTACAAACAATTTTGTCTTATGTTCTCCACTAGATAGGAACTTTGGAGTGATTCTTCATCGCACGTTGAGGGATGGTTATATGATCCAATTATATTAGCATTGTTGAGAGATTACACTAGTGAAAATACGGACCCTAGGCCTCATTTTCAAGCATTGCAATACCGTTTTTGTTCCCGTCTACTATTTGCTACCTTGCTGATATGAGTTTTGCTTGGAGCGTCATTTTATTTTATTAGAATTTTCTTGCTGTTATTTAGAATAATGTTTTGCATCTTTATTTTCAATAAGAATGTCAAGGATAGCCTTTACGATGCTTATTTCGCAAGTCTACATGTTGCCGTTTCAAGACAGAAAGTTTATCGCTGTTGCAATAATTCCTGAGAAAAGTCAGAATGTGATAAAATGTTGAAATTTTTGCACAATAAGCTCTCATAAATTTCTAAAGTGTGGTAAATTTTCACAATTTTTGGAGTTAAATAAGTATTGATACTCTTGCATTTTTTACAAACTGTACTGTTTTGACAGACTGTTGTTATGTTTGCATTGTTTGCATATGTTTGCTTGTTTAATGATTCTATTTGAGGATAGGAGTATTAAATATGCAGAGGCATTTAGTATGCAATGTTGAATAATAATTTTAGTGATTTGCTACAGTAGAGAATGATAAGGTTTTTGCATAGGTTTATACTAAGTTATCTCACGTGTTCTTGTTGAGTTTTGTGTGGATGAAGTTTTTAAGATTTAGGGAGACCGTGATATTAAAGGAATTAAGGAGACACAAAAGCTCAAGCTTGGGGATTCCCAAGGCATCCCAATATAATATTTCAAGAAGTATCAAGCATCTAAGCTTGGGGATGCCCCGGTAGGCATATCACCTTTCTTCATCAACAATTATCGGTTAGTATCGGTTGAGCCTAAGTTTTTGCTTCTTCACATGAGTTGTGCTATCCTTGAAATGTCATTTTATTTTTATTTTTCTTGTTGTTTTAATAAAATACTTAGATCTGAAAGTTTTAAATAAGAGAGAGTCCTCACATAGCTATCTATTTACACAACTACTCATTTGATCTTCACTTATATCTTTTTGGAGTAGCTTGTCATTTACTCTTGTGCTTCACTTACATCCTATGAGTAAATTGTTGAATGAATTGAATATCATGAAGTTGAAATTATGTGTTCATATCATGCCTAGTGATAACTTCACATTGGGTTTAGAAAGTGAAATCTTTTGAAGCTTGACAATCACAATATTATTCATAGAAGCAATTCATGAATGATTAGTAGAAGGAAGAGAACTTTCACATGCAAATACACTATCTTGGAAATCTTTTGTGATTGTGAGCCCACATCATAATATTATATGCCAAAATTGTTGACGTTGGACAAGGAAGACAACATAATGATTTATGTTTGTTCATATTCACATAGAAGTTATATTGTCATAGATCCTTCAACATGTGGTGCTTGCCCCCCATCTTTGATAGCCAAAAATTCCGCACCAAAAGTAGAGATACTACTTGTGCATCCAAAAACCCTTAAACCAAAATCTTATTTTTCAAGAGTCCACCATACCTACCTAAGGATTGAGTAAGATTCTCGAAGTAAGTTGTCATCGGTGCAATAAGGCAATAAAAATTGCTTCTAAAAGTGTTAGATCATTTAGTGTAAGAGAAAATTGAGCATTGTACGAACTTGTGATGGCAAAGAATAAAAGCGACAGACTGCATAATAAAGGCACTATCATAAGGGGCAATATAACGTGACGTTCTTTTGCACTAAGGGATTGAGCATACAAACAAAAAGTGCATGGCAACCTCTGCTTCCCTCTGCGAAGTGCCTACCTTTTACTTATATGTATTTAATTTCATGCAAGAGTCAAAGTTTTTCTCTCTATTCCTTTTTTTCTCTTTTGGCAAGCATCATGTGGTGAGGAAAGATCTAGGCACATATATCTAGTTGGATATGGGTAGCATGAGTTATTATGGTTGACATCACCCTTGAGGTGAATATGTTGGGAGGAGAAATTATAAGCCCTATCTTTCTATGTGTCCGGTTGAAATGTTTTGCTCATGTGTATGCGGTGAGTGTTAGCAATCATATAAGTCTATATGATGGTTGAGTATGTTGAGCTCTTACTTAGACTCTGTTGAATAAGTTGAATTGCAATTGTTTGGCGATTAAGCATATAGGTTGCTGAGTTTCAAGAGAATTCACTGTTCGAACCTTAACATGTGAATCGGTTGCTACTTTGTCATGATGAGTTTTATGAGAAAGAGTTGTTGTTATGATGCTAGGGAAAGTGATTGAATTATCATTGGTCAAACTTATGCACTTTGCTAGCTTTCACACTTCATAAATTATTTCTATTATCATTTACCTACTCGAGGACGAGTAGGAATTAAGCTTGGGATGCTGATGCGTCTCCAACGTATCTATAATTTATGAAGTATTGATGCTATTATATTATCATTCTTCGATGTTTTACAATCATTTTATAGCAAATTTATATCATTTTTTGGGACTAACCTATTGACCCAGTGCCCAGTGCCAGTTGCTGTTTTTTGCTCTTGTTTTAGATCGCAGGAAATCAATATCAAACGGAGTCCAAACACCGCAAAACTTTTGGACATTTTTTTGGACCAGAAGACATCCAGTGGACTAGAGAAGCACCTAGGGGGTGCCCCGAGGGGGGCACAACCCACCACGCGCCTGGGGGCCCAGGCGCGCCCAGGTGGGTTGTGCCCATCTCGGTGGCCTCCCGTACCCCCTCTTCGCCCTATAAATTGTCAAATATTCAAAAAACCCTCGGGGTAACCCTAGATCAGAACTTCTGCCGCCGCAAGGCTTTGTAGCCACGAGAAACCAATCTAGAGCCCGTTCCGGCACTCTGCCGGAGGGGGAAATCATCACCGGTGGCCACCACGATGAGGAGGGAGTAGTCCACCCTTGAGGCTGAGGGTTTGTACCAGTAGCTATGTGTTTAATCTCTCTCTCTCTCTCGTGTTCTTGAGATGTCACGATCTTGATGTATCGCGGGTTTTGTTAATATAGTTGGATCATATGATGTTTTCCCCTCTCTATCTTGTTGCGAATTGAGTTATCCCTTTGAGATTTTGTTTTATCGGATTGAATACTTTTATGGATTTGAGAACACTTGATATATGTCTTGCATATGAATACTCTTGGTGACAATGGTGTATCATATTGATTCACTTGATATATGTTTTGGCACTCAACTCGTGGATTCCCGAGGTGACATTGGGGTAATCTACGCATAGGGGTTGTTGCACGTTCTTGTCTTTGTTTCTCCGGTAGAAATCTTGGGGCACTCTTTGAGGTTCTTTGAGTTGGATTGAGCATTATGAATCTGAAATTATTTGGTGTTATTTTAGTATGAACTCTTGAATAGATCGAACATAAATAATAGCTTTGAGGTGGTTTTGTACCCTACAAACAATTTCGTCTTATGTTCTCCACTAGATAGGAACTTTGGAGTGATTCTTCATTGCACGTTGAGGGATGGTTATATGATCTGATTATATTAGTATTATTGAGAGATTGCACTAGTGAAAGTACGGACCCTAGGCCTCATTTTCAAGCATTGCAATACTGTTTTTGTGCCCGTTTACTATTTGCTACCTTGTTGTTTTTATTTATTCAGATTATATTTTTACCATCAATATTACACTTTTATCACCATCTCTTCGCCAAACTAGTGCACCTATACAATTTGCCATTGTATTGGGTGTGTTTGGGACACAAGAGATTTCTTGTATTTGTTTGCAGGGTTGTTTGAGAGAGATCATATTCATCCTACACCTCCCATGGATTGATAAACCTTAGGTCATCCACTTGAGGGAAAATTGCTACTATCCTACAAAACTCTGCGCTTGGAGGCCCAACACGAGTCTATAAGAATAAAGTTGCATAGTAGACATCAATGTGTTGTCATTTGATGAACGGGGTCGCATCATTAGGAGAATGATCTGATGGACAAGACCCATCCGTTAGCTTAGCATATTGATCATTCAATTTTATTGCTATTGCTTTCTTCATGTCAAATACATATTCCTTTGACTATGAGATTATGCAACTCCCGGATACCGGAGGAATGCCTTTTGTGCTATCAAACGTCACAACAGTTCATAACTGGGTGATCATAAAGATGCTCTACAGGTATCTCTGAAGGTGTTTGTTGGGTTGGCATAGATCGAGATTAGGATTTGTCACTCCGAGTATCAAAGAGGTATCTCTGGGCCCTCTCGGTAATGCACATCATAAGAAGCCTTGCAAGAAAAGTAACTAATGACTTAGTTACAAGATGATGTATTGAGAAACGAGTAAAGAGACTTGCCGGTAACGAGATTGAACTAGGTATGAAGATACCGACGATCGAATCTCGGGTAAGTAACATACCGATGACAAAGGGAATAACGTATGTTGTCATTACGGTACGACTGATAAAGATCTTCATAGAATATGTGGGAATCAATATGAGCATCCAGGTTCCGATATTGTATATTGACCGTAGAGGTGTCTCAGTCATGTCTACATAGTTCTCGAACCCGTAGGGTCCGCACGCTTAACGTTCAATGACGATTTTATATTATATGAGTTATGTGATTTGGTGACCGAATGTTGTTCGGAGTCCCGGATGAGATCACAGACATGACGAGGAGTCTCGAAATGGTCGAGAGGTAAAGATTGATATATATGACGATGGTATTCGGACACCGCAAGTGTTCCGGGGTACCGGGTACATATCGGGTCACCGGAAGGGGTTCCGGGCATCCCCCCGGCAACTACATGGGCCTAATGGGCCAAGAAGGGGACAGACCAGCCCCTAGGGGGCTAGTGCGCCCCATGTAGGCCAAAAATAGGGGGAAGGAAAGAGGAGAAGAGAGAAAGGAAGGGGAGGGATTCGGCCTCCCCCTTCCTTCTCTCCTCCCTCCTCCTTCCTCCCCCCTCCGGGAAATATGGTAAGGGGGGCGAATAGGATTAGGACCCCAAGTAGGATTCCTCCTACTTGGGCGCCCCTTGGCTGCCCCTCTCCCCCCACACACACACACACACACACACACACACACACACACACACACACACACATATATATATATATATATGAGGGGGGGAGGAGCCTACAACACACAACAACATTTGTTAGCCGTGTGCGGCGCCTCCCTCAACAGTTTACACATCCGGTCATATTCACGTAGTGCTTAGGCGAAGCCCTGCGCGGATCACTTCACCATCACCGTCGTGCTGATGGAACTCTCCCTCGACACTTTGCTGGATCAAGAGTTTGAGGGACGTCATCGAGCTGAACCTGTGCAGAACTCGGAGGTGCCGTACATTCGATGCTTGATTAGTCGGAACGAGAAGAAGTTCGACTACATCAACCGCGTTGTCAAACGCTTCCGCTTTCGGTCAACGAGGGTACGTGGACACACTCTCCCTCTCTTGTTGCTATGCATCTCCTAGATAGATCTTGCGTGAGCGTAGGAAATTTTTTAAAATTGCATGCTACGTTCCCCAACACTGTGTTGGTGTCAAAAAAACCGCTCTGGGTCAGAAGGAGTAGAATTCATTGACCACTCAATATATACTTACTAGCAAAATGCTCGTGCGTTGCTACGGGCTACAATGCATACAAATGATTAAAGTCGTCTCCAAAGGTCGAAGCTCATTTCTTACTCAGACATCTAGACGTGTTTGTACATCAAATGGGCGTTCAATAGGCTCCTCAAAATTCAATGTCGACAGTCCGGGCTCATCCAAATCCATCCCATATGCGGGGAGAAATATGGTTGTCCGTAATATCCCCAGGTTTCTTGTCATAGATGGACATTTCTCGCTGGAGCCCTCTTTTTTAAAACCAGATGATGCCCACCTCACCTTCACCATGGCGTTCTCTCTCCTTCACACTGTACTTCACCACGGACTGGCAAGAAGGAGTCCTCGCCAACCACCTCGCTCTCCGCCTTGATCCCCTTCCCTCATGTTCATGCCGATCCACCACCACCATCAACGGGGAGGAGTCATGCGCCGCTGTGACCCCTCCCCCCCCCCCCAGCCAAGAAAGCTGACCGGATGTCTCGTAAGTTATTGTCGCGGTGTAACATACAGTTGAATGTCGTGCATTACCATGAAACAAAAACATTATGTCATTAAGTCTTGAAGCAACCAACCAATACATTTACCCTTCTATCCTAAACAAAAAAAATTATGAGTTAATGAAAACAATATATGAACCGCCCGCTCATGCAATTTGCTACAAAACTATCTCGAATGAAATGCAATTTGCCTCCTTTTTCTAAAATAGAAAAAATATTTCACTCAAACAGTTACCAACCCCAACCCCCATCCCACTCACTCTCAACCCTCACTCTTATCATAAAATCCACTAACTTGTGTTTCAAGTGAGCCCATGATGCCACTGTGGCAAGCGACCAATAAGAGACAAGGGCGACAACCACATACTCATCTTAGTGCTAGTACTTTCTGGTTCTATACTGCACCCACCCTTCATCCCAGGCTCTACCACGACGTCGCCACACTCATGCATTGCCACGGAAAAGGAAAGCTGTGAATAGAAATGTTCGTCCAAAGCATGAAGAAGTGAAGTTTCTCTCCTCTTCCCTCCCTTGCACGCACATTCCTGATTCATGGTACATTTATGCTAACTGTTAATATGATTATAGAAATAGAATCAACATTTTCTTTCTAGAATAAATCTATTTGGTTAGTCAGAAACTTGTGCCTTACTTAATCATTTGAACATTATGAATGTTTATATGTTTAAACAATATGCACTTAAAAGTAACAATTAGATCCATCAGAGAAGTATTGACAAATCATTCGACTAAACAGAAGCATCGAGGAACATCCTCCAGGACTGGTCTCCAAAAGCATCAAATAGCAAAATTCAGATTTATTCATAGGATTTTCATACTATACAAGAGTTGGGAGCAGCAGAGAAGTGGAGCTCGAGGAGGCATCATCTGCGAGGAACCCCTCTAGAGCATTGCTGGATCATCTTAGTGCGAGGAACCACATCAACGTATTGTGTCCAATTTGACGTGAGAAGCATGCATGGTCCTGAATCTAAAAATAAAAACATGGAATTGTACCTATCAGCAGAAGAAAATTAATTGCGGTTGTGCATTTGGTGACAGCTGAAAAGTTTATAACATAGAAAGAGTTGAAAAAAATTCCTAAGAGTACAAATCCTGCAAATAAAACGGCCACCATAGGAGAATTATTAAGTACTGTTTTCTTTCTCATGTGCGCGGAGCATTACTTGTCTTTACTTGCAAGGGCACTGGTTGAATGAGAAATACACATTTTGTTGATTGTCGCCCTTGTATAAATATGTGTTGGTACAAATAAAGACATAAATCAACAATCCCACACACTTCGACATAATACATGTTGACCATGCCGCTTCGAAACAAGTAATTAAACTTGAAACCATAAAACACAGGACCCTACCGCCATGGACCATGGCGGTAAGGTCACACAACCTACCGCCAGGGCACTTTGATATTTCGTTACAAAAACTTTCCGAGACAAAAACCCAGCCACCACCTACCGCCATGGGTTTTGGCGGTAGGTTTAGACAGGCTACCGCCAGGGCCCCTGGCGGTAGGTTATTATCCACGTCAGCTCGGCCAACGGCTGTCGTTCCCCTCCGTCGCACCCTACCGCCAGGGACCTGTCTAACCCTACCGCCAGAACCCCTGGCGGTAGCGAAAGGGTCAAATCCCGAAATTCTTTCCAACAGGGGTCAAATCCTGAATTTCTGTGCGAAAAGGGTCAAAACACGAAATTTTACCACGAGCGAGGGCTAGCTATGGATTGAGGGAGCAGGGCACGTGCGGTGTTTTTTCTGGATTTTTTTCTCCACCGGTTCGGTGTGTAGGAGGGGGCAAAGGTTAGAGCATCTCCAGCCGACCCCCAGGAACGCCCCCCAGGCCACTTTTTTACACCGGCACATAAAAAGCGTCCCAGCTGTTGGGGAACGTAGTAATTTCAAAAAAATTCCTACGCACACGCAAGATCATGGTGATGCATAGCAACAAGAGGGGAGAGTGTTGTCCACGTACTCTCGTAGACCGAAAGCGGAAGCGTTAGCACAACGCGGTTGATGTAGTTGTACGTCTTCACGATCTGACCAATCAAGTACCGAACGCATGGCACCTCCGAGTCCAGCACACGTTCAGCCCGATGACATCCCTCAAACTCCGATCCAGCCGAGTGTTGAGGGAGAGTTTCGTTAGCACGACGGCGTGGTGACGATGTTGATGTTCTACCGACGCAGTGCTTCGCCTAAGCACCGCTAAAGTATTATCGAGGTGGACTATGGTGGAGGGGGCACCGCACACAGCTAAAATATCAACTTGATCAATTGTTGTCTCTATGGGGTGACCCCCTGCCCCTGTATATAAAGGAGCAAGGGGGAGGAGGTGCGACCAAGCAAGGGGCGCGCTAGGAGGAGTCCTGCTCCTACCGGGAGTAGGACGCCCCCCTTTCCATGTTGGACTAGGACTTGGGGGGAAGGAGAGAGAGAGGGGAAAGGAAAGGGGGGCGCCCCCACCTTGTCCAATTCGGACTTGGGGGGGAGGGGCACACGGTTGCCCCTTGGCCTCCTCTCCTCTTCCTCCACTAGGCCCATTAAGGACCATTAAGTTACCGAGGGGTTCCGGTAACCTCCCGGTACTCCGGTAAAATGCCGATTTCACCCGGAACACTTCCGATGTCCAAACATAGGCTTCCAACATATCAATCTTCATGTCTCGACCATTTCGAGACTCCTCGGCATGTCCGTGATCACATCCAGGACTCCGAACAACCTTCGGTACATCAAAACATATAACTCATAATGAAACTGTCATCGTAACGTTAAGCGTGCGGACCCTATGGGTTCGAGAACAATGTAGACATGACCGATACACGTGTCCGGTCAATAACCAATAGCGTAACCTGGAAGCTCATATTGGCTCCCACATATTCGACGAAGATCTTTATCGGTTAAACCGCATAACAACATACGTTGTTCCCTTTGTCATCGGTATGTTACTTGCCCGAGATTCGATTGTCGGTATCTCAATACCTAGTTCAATCTCGTTATCGGCAAGTCTCTTTACTCGTTCCGTAATACATCATTCCGCAACAAACTCATTAGTTGCAATGCTTGCAAGGCTTAAGTGATGTGCATTACCGAGTGGGCCCAGAGATACCTCTCCGACAATCGGAGTGACAAATCCTAATATCGAAATACGCCAACCCAACAAGTACCTTCGGAGACACCTGTGGAGCACCTTTATAATCACCCAGTTACGTTGTGACGTTTGGTAGCACACAAAGTGTTCCTCCGGTAAACGGGAGTTGCATAATCTCATAGTCATAGGAACATGTATAAGTCATGAAGAAAGCAATAGCAACATACTAAACGATCGTGTGCTAAGCTAACGGAATGGGTCAAGTCAATCACATCATTCTCCTAATCATGTGATCCCGTTAACCAAATGACAACTCATGTCTATGGCTAGGAAACATAACCATCTTTGATCAACGAGCTAGTCAAGTAGAAGCATACTAGTGACACTCTGTTTGTCTATGTATTCACACATGTATCATGTTTCCGGTTAATACAATTCTAGCAGGTATAATAAACATTTATCATGAAATAAGGAAATAAATAATAACTTTATTATTACCTCTAGGGAATTTTTCCTTC
Source organism: Aegilops longissima (assembly GCA_021605205.1). Taxonomy (NCBI): domain Eukaryota; kingdom Viridiplantae; phylum Streptophyta; class Magnoliopsida; order Poales; family Poaceae; genus Aegilops; species Aegilops longissima. Next base: position 289,082,413 of record CM038682.1, read on the forward strand.
AGTCTCCCACTTGCACTAGAGTCAATAATCTAGTTCACATCACCATATGATTTAACACCAATAGTTCACATCTTTATGTGATTAGTTCACATCTCCATGTGACTAACACCCTAAGGGTTTACTAGAGTCAATAATCTAGTTCACATCGCTATGTGATTAACACCCAAAGAGTGACCATGTTTTGCTTGTGAGAGAAATTTAGTCAACGGGTCTGCCAAATTCAGATCTGTATGTATTTTGCAAAATTCTATGTCTACAATGCTCTGCACAGAGCTACTCTAGCTAATTGCTCCCAGTTTCAATATGTATCCAGATTGAGACTTAGAGTCATCTGGATTAGTGTCAAAACTTGTATTGACGTAACCCTTTACGACGAACCTTTTGTCACTTCCATAATCGAGAAACATATCCTTATTCCACTAAGGATAATTTTGACCGCTGTCCAGTCATCTACTCCTAGATCACTATTGTACTCCCTTGCCAAACTCAGAGGTAGGGTATGCAATAGATCTGGTACACAGCATGGCATACTTTATAGAACCTATGGCTGAGGCATAGGGAATGACTTTCATTCTCTTTCTATCTTCTGTCGTGGTCGGTCTTTGAGTCTTACTCAATTTAACACCTTGTAACACAGGCAAGAAACTCTTTCTTTGACTGTTCCAACTTCAAAATCTTGTCAAGGTATGTATTTATTGAAAAAACTTATCAAGCGTCTTGATCGATCTCTATAGATCTTGATGCTCAATATGTAAGCAGCTTCATCGAGGTCCTTCTTTGAAAAAACTCCTTTCAAATACTCATTTATGCCTTGCAGAATATTTCTACATTATTTCCGATCAACAATATGTCAATCACATATACTTATCAGAAAGGCTGTAGTGCTCCCACTCACTTTCTTGTAAATACAGGCTTCACCGCAAGTCTGTATAAAAATATATGCTTTGATCAACTTATCAAAGTGTATATTCCAACTCCGAGATGCTTGCACCAGTCCGTAGATGGATCGCTGGAGCTTGCACATTTTGTTAACACCTTTAGGATTGACAAAACCTTCCGGTTGCATCATATACAACTCTTCTTTAAGAAATCCATTAAGGATTGCAGCTTTGTTATCCATTTGCCAGATTTCATAAAATGCGGCAATTACTAACATGATTCGGACAGACTTTAAGCATCGATACGAGTGAGAAAATCTCATCGTAGTCAACACCTTGAACTTTGTCAAAAACCTTTTTCGACAAGTCCAGCTTTGTAGATAATAACACTACTATCAGCGTTCGTCTTCCTCTTGAAGATCCATTTATTTTCTATGGCTTCCCGATCATCGGGCAAGTCAACCAAAGTCCATACTTTGTTCTCATACATGGATCCTATTTCAGATTTCATGGCCTCAAACCATTTCACGGAATCTGGGCTCATCATCGCTTCCTCATAGTTCGCAAGTTCGTCATGATTACCTTACTACTCTGGAGCGGATCTCACTCTGGTTTACCTATGAGATTCGGTAGTAACTTGATCTGAAGTTACATGATCATCATCATTAGCTTCCTCGCTAATTGGTGTAGTAGTCACAGGAACAGATTTCTGTGATGAACTACTTTCCAATAAGGGAGAAGGTACAATTACCTTATCAAGTTCTACTTTCCTCCCACTTACTTCTTTCGAGAGAAACTCTTTCTCTAGAAAGTATCCATTCTCAGCAACGAATGTCTTGCCTTCGGATCTGTGATAGAAGGTGTACCCAACTGTCTCCTTTGGGTATCCTATGAAGACACATTTCTCCAATTTAGGTTTGAGCTTATCATGATGAAACTTTTTCTTATAAGCATCGCAACCCCAAACTTTAAGAAACAACAACTTTGGTTTCTTGCCAAATCATAGTTCATATTGTGTCGTCTCAACGGACTTAGATGGTGCCCCATTATAACGTGAATGCAGTTGTTTCTAATGCATGACCCCAAAACGATAGTGGTAAATCGGTAAGAAACATCATAGATTGTACTATATCCAATAAAGTACGGTTATGACGTTCAGACACACCATTATGACACGAATTTGTGAAACTATTCCACATTGTTTCAATTGAAGACCAAACTCGTAACTCAAATATTTGTCTCCGCGATCAGATCGTAGAAACTTTATTTTCTTGTCACGATGATTTTCCAGTTCACTCTGAAATTCTTTGAACTTTTCAAATGTTTCAGACTTATGTTTCATCAAGTAGATATACCCATATCTGCTCAAATCATCTGTGAAGGTCAGAAAATAACGATACCCGCCGCAAGCCTCAACACTCATCGGACCGCATACATCAGTATGTATTATTTCCAATAAGTCAGTTTCTCGCTCCATTGTTCCGGAGAACGGAGTCTTAGTCATCTTGCCCATAAGGCATGGTTCGCAAGCATCAAGTGATTCATAATCAAGTGATTCCAAAAGTCCATCAACATGGAGTTTCTTCATGCGCTTTACACCAATATGACCTAAATGGCAGTGCTACAAATAAGTTGCACTATCATTATTAACTTTGCATCTTTTAGCTTCAATATTATCAATATGTGTATCACCACGATCGAGATCCAACAAACCATTTTCATTGGGTGTATGACCATAGAAGGTTTTATTCATGTAAACAAAACAACAATTATTCTCTAACTTAAATGAATAATTGTATTGCAATAAACATGATCAAATCATATTCATGCTCAACTCAAACACCAAATAATACTTATTTAGGTTCAACACTAATCCCGAAAGTGTAGGGAGCGTGCGATGATGATCATATCAATCTTGGAACCACTTCCAACACACATCGTCACTTCACCCTTAACTAGTCTTTGTTCATTCTGCAACTCCCGTTTCGAGTTACTACTCTTAGCACCTGAACCAGTATCAAATACCGAGGGGTTTCTATGAACACTAGTAAAATACACATCAATAATCTGTATATCAAATATACCTTTGTTCACTTTGCCATCCTTCTTATCCGCCATATACTTGGGGCAGTTTCGCTTCCAGTGACCAGTCCCTTTGCAGTAGAAGCACTTAGTCTCAGGCTTAGGACCAGACTTGGGCTGCTTCACTTGAGCAGCAACTTGCTTGCCGTTCTTCTTGAAGTTCCCCGTTTGCCCTTTTCTTGAAACTAGTGGTCTTGTCAACCATCAACACTTGATGTTTTTCTTGATTTCTACCTTCGTCGATTTCAGCATCACGAAGAGCTTGGGAATCGTTTCCATTATCCCTTGCATATATAGTTCATCACGAAGTTCTACTAACTTGGTGATGGTGACTAGAGAATTCTGTTAATCACTATCTTATCTGGAAGACTAACTCCCACTTGATTCAAGCGATTGTAGTACCCAGACAATCTGAGCACATGCTCACTGCTTGAGCTATTCTCCTCCATCTTTTAGCTATACAACTTGTTGGAGACTTCATATCTCTCAACTCGGGTATTTGCTTCAAATATTAACTTCAACTCCTGGAACATCTCATATGGTCCATGACGTTTCAAAACGTCTTTGAAGTCCCGATTCTAAGCTGTTAAGCATGGTGCACTAAACTATCAAGTAGTCATCATATTGAGCTAGCCAAACGTTCATAGCATCTGGATCTGCTCCTGCAATAGGTCTGTCACCTAGCGGTGCATCAAGTACATAATTCTTCTATACAGCAATGAGGATAAACCTCAGATCACGGATCCAATCCGCATCATTGCTACTAACATTTTTTAACTTAGTTTTCTCTAGGAACATATATATAACATAGGGAAGCAACAACGCGAGCTATTGATCTACAACATAGATATGCTAATACTACCAGGACTAAGTTCATGATAAATTAAAGTTCAATTAATCATATTACTTAAGAACTCCCACTTAGATAGACATCCCTCTAATCCTCTAAGTGATCACGTGATCCAAATCAACTAAACCATGTCCGATCATCACGTGAGATGGAGTAGTTTCAATGGTGAACATCACTATGTTGATCATATCTACTATATGATTCACGCCGAACTTTCGGTCTCCGTGTTCGAGGCCATATCTGTTATATGCTAGGCTCGTCAAGTTTAACTCGAGTATTCGGCGTGTGCAACTGTTTTGCACCCGTTGTATTTGAACGTAGAGCCTATCACACCCGATCATCACGTGGTGTCTCAAAGACGGCTTTAACGGTGCATACTCGGGAGAACACTTATACTTTGATAATTTAGTGAGGGATCATCTTATAATGCTACCGTCAATCAAAGCAAGATAAGATGCATAAAAGATAAACATCACATGCAATCAATATAAGTGATATGATATGGCCATCATCATCTTGTGCTTGTGATCTCCATCTCCAAGCACCGCCAAGATCACCATCGCCACCGGCGCGACACCTTGATCTCCATCGTAGCATCGTTGTCGACGCCAATCTTATGCTTCTACGACTATCGCTACCGCTTAGTGATAAAGTAAAGCATTACAGGGCGATTGCATTGCATACAATAAAGCGACAACCATATGGCTCCTGCCAGTTGTCGATAACTTGGTTACAAAAGATGATCATCTCATACAATAAAATTTAGCATCATGTCTTGACCATATCACATCACATCATGACCTGCAAAAACAAGTTAGACGTCCTCTACTTTGTTGTTGCAAGTTTTACGTGGCTGCTACGGGCTTAGCAAGAACTGTTCTTACCTACGCATCAAAACCACAACGATAGTTTGTCAAGTTGGTGCTGTTTTAACCTTCGCAAGGACCGGGCGTAGCCACACTCGGTTCAACTAATGTTGGAGAAACTGACACCCGCCAGCCACCTGTGTGCAAAGCACGTCGGTAGAACCAGTCTCGCGTAAGCGTACGCGTAATGTCGGTCCGGGCCGCTTCATCCAACAATACCGCGGAACCAAAGTATGACATGCTGGTAAGCAGTATGACTTATATCGCCCACAACTCACTTGTGTTCTACTCGAGCATATGACATCTACGCATAAAACCAGGCTCGGATGCCACTGTTGGGGAACGTAGTAATTTCAAACAAATTCCTACGCACACGCAAGATCATGGTGATGCATAGCAACGAGAGGGGAGAGTGTTGTCCACGTACCCTCGTAGACCGAAAGCGGAAGCGTTAGCACAACACGTTGATGTAGTTGTACGTCTTCACGATCCGACCGATCAAGTACCGAACGCACGGCACCTCCGAGTTCAGCACACGTTCAGCCCGATGACGTCCCTCGAACTCCGATCCAGCCGAGTGTTGAGGGAGAGTTTCGTCAGCACGACGGCGTGGTGACGATGTTGATGTTCTACCGACGCAGGGCTTCGCCTAAGCACCGCTAAAGTATTATCGAGGTGGACTATGGTGGAGGGGGGCACCGCACACGGCTAAAAGATCAACTTGATCAATTGTTGTCTCTATGGGGAGCCCCCTGCCCCCGTATATAAAGGAGCAAGGGGGAGGAGGTGTGGCCAAGCAAGGGGCGCGCCAGGAGGAGTCCTACTCCTACCGGGAGTAGGACTCCCCCCTTTCCATGTTGGACTAGGACTTGGGGGGAAGGAGAGAGAGAGGGGAAAGGAAAGGGGGGCGCCGCCCCCCCCCCCCCTCCCCACCTTGTCCAATTCGGACTTGGGGGGAGGGGCGCACGGCTGCCCCTTGGCCTCCTCTCCTCTTCCTCCACTAGGCCCATTAAGGCCCATTAAGTTACCGAGGGGTTCCGGTAGCCTCCCGGTACTCCGGTAAAATGCCGATTTCACCCGGAACACTTCCGATGTCCAAACATAGGCTTCCAATATATCAATCTTCATGTCTCGACCATTTTGAGACTCCTCGGCATGTCCATGATCACATCCGGGGACTCCGAACAACCTTCGGTACATCAAAACATATAAACTCATAATGAAACTGTCATCGTAATTTTAAGCGTGCGGACCCTACGGGTTCGAGAACAATGTAGACATGACTGAGACACATCTCCGGTCAATAACCAATAGCGGAACCTGGATGCTCATATTGGCTCCCACATATTCTACGAAGATATTTATCGGTCAGACCGCATAACAACATACGTTGTTCCCTTTGTCATCGGTATGTTACTTGCCCGAGATTCGATCATCGGTATCTCAATACCTAGTTCAATCTCGTTATCAGCAAGTCTCTTTACTCGTTCCGTAATACATCATTCCGCAACTAACTCATTAGTTGCAATGCTTGCAAGGCTTAAGTGATGTGCATTACCGAGTGGGCCCAGAGATACCTCTTCGACAATCGGAGTGACAAATCCTAATCTCGAAATACGCCAACCCAACATGTACCTTCGGAGACACCTGTAGAGCACCTTTATAATCACCCAGTTATGTTGTGACGTTTGGTAGCACACAAAGTGTTCCTCCGGTAAACGGGGATTGCATAATCTCATAGTCATAGTAACATGTATAAGTCATGAAGAAAGCAATAGCAACATACTAAACGATCGTGTGCTAAGCTAACGGAATGGGTCAAGTCAATCACATCATTCTCCTAATGATGTGATCCCGTTAATCAAATGACAACTCATGTCTATGGCTAGGAAACATAACCATCTTTGATCAACGAGCTAGTCAAGTAGAGGCATACTAGTGACACTCTATTTGTCTATGTATTCACACATGTATCATGTTTCCGGTTAATACAATTCTAGCATGAATAATAAACATTTATCATGAAATAAGGAAATAAATAATAACTTTATTATTGCCTCTAGGGCATATTTCCTTCACCAGCCACACCCCCAAAAGCCTACTTTTCATCGGATTTGGTAGAAAACACAGCCGGCGATCCCACCCCAAACCCAGCCCCCCGGGGGCAGCTGGGAACGCCGGCGCTACTTTTTCGCCTCGTGTGCCCCACTCGCAGCCACATCTCTCTCTCTCTCTCTCCTCCCGTCGCTTTCTCCGCCCGCACCTTCCCTCTCCCCGTCCGCTTTTCTCTCTCCCGGGCCAAGCCCTCACGCCTTGCCTTGCTCCGGCCCGCAGCGTCGCCTCCGCGCCCGGCCGAATCTCCGGCCCGCAGGTCGGGTCGCCACGCCCTATCGCCCGCGCCGCCCCACTAGCCAGCTCCACCGTCCGTCTCCTCGTACCTGCGCCGCGCCTACGACGCCGCCTTCCAGCGCGATCTCTCGCTGCTGCTCCAGGAGGAGGCGAAGACGGACTGGGTCCTCGTCGATGCGTCATACCCGTCGTGCGTGGCAGAAATTTAGACATCGGTTCGGCTCATTCCCGCAACCCGCGGCGCGTCGTGACGAGGCAGGCGGCGGAAGAGGAGCGCGTGTGGATGTCCCTCTTGTTCTCATCCTCATACATGTGGAGAAAGAGCCTCCCTTATAAAGAGGTCCAACTCCCTCTAAACTAGCAATGTGGGACTAAACTTTTGTTCCACTTCTTGCCTTGCACGAATGGGCTGCGTGGGCCTCTAGGATTTATTAGGAATTTCTGAAACTGCTATTGGGCTAGGCCCAAAATAGACAAAATTCCAGCAATCCCCCACCAAATCCCAGAGGCTCACAAAATTTTCCTTTGGTTCCAAAACACTATTTTATATACCGGTACTGCAGTGGAGACTGTTAAGTTGAACTCCCACCTAGAACTCTATGCTACACTAGTAAGCAACTTGAACAGTGTACTGGGCCTTGAACTGCAAGTTTTCTGCGAATCTAGCTTCACATAAAGCCTTGACCGATACGTGGATACCGTGGGTCTTTCCCGCGGGTGGAGCTTATGCATCATACTTTGAGACCTTTCATGAGTTTACTAGAGAGAACCCTGCTCTCATAGATTGCGATGTTTAACAATCAGACTCATATAGGTGTGTTCTTCAAAAGATGTTCTGCAGGACAACATCTCTGCTTGAATGAGCCACTTAGAACACATTAAGATATACATCAACCTGCCATGCAGTTTTAGGAGAGTATTGCATCTTCATGGAGAGGTATTGTTAATAGTAAGGATACTCTCCTCTCAGTTGATCAACAACTTGTCTTCCACATCTAATTCACGGGATCTCCGATCACAAAGAATAGGTTACCGCTGTGAACAACTCATATTGTGGGTCTCATACCCATCTCCCTCGATGCATTATCTATCACATTACGTGATAGACCCTTAGTAAAAGGATCTGCCATATTTTGAGAAGCTTGGATATAATCCAATGCAATAACTCCGGAGTTTCTCATTTTCCTGACAGACTTTAACCTTCTCTGAACGTGTCCTGATGACTTCATGTTATCCTTTGAGCTGCTCACTTTCGTGATCACAGTTTGATTGTCGCAGTTCATAAGGATACCCGGTACAGGTTTCTCAACAACCGGCAAGTCATTCAAGAGTCGGCGAAGCCAATCTGCTTCGACCGTAGCTGTATCTAGTGATGTGAGTTCTGCTTCCATTGTTGACCTTGTTAAGACGGTCTGCGCCACCTCCATGAGTGAATACATAACCGCTCGTGGCCTTTATCTCATCAGCATCTGAGATCCAGTTTGAGTCACTATACCCTTCAAGCACATTTGGGTGCCCAGTGTAGTGAATTCCATAATTCGTAGTGCCTTTCAAATAACGCAAAACTCTCTCTAGAGCTTTCCAATGCACATCTCCTGGTTTTGAAACAAACCGACTCGGTTTGCTAACAGAAAAGAGATGTCGAGTCTTGTAGCACCGCTAAGTACATAAGCGAGCCAATAATCTGAGAATACTTCAATTGTTCTCTAGCAATTCTTCGATTCTTTCGAAGCAACACGCTAGCATCATATGGTGTTGGAGAGTGCTTGCAGTCACTGTAGCCAAAGCGACTCAAGATCTTTTCCACATAGTGAGATTGAAGCAATGTAATCCCACCATCATCGTCTCTCAACAACTTGATGTTCAGAATGACATCAGCCACTCCTAAATCTTTCATCTCAAAACAGCGAGATAGAAAGTCCTTGACCTCCTTAATAACATTCAGATTTGTTCCGAAAATCAGTATGTCATCAACATACAAGCAAAGGATTACTCCCTCGCCCCCACCATGGCGATAATACACACATTTGTCAGCTTCCTTTACAACAAATCCTGCAGCTGTTAAAGTTCTTTCAGACATCTCATGCCACTATTTAGGTGCTTGCTTGAGTCCATACAAATACTTCAACAACTTTCACACTTTTCCTTCCTGACCATCTAGTAAAAACCCATCTGGTTGTTCCATATAAATTTCCTCGTCCAACTCTCCATTTACGAAAGCAGTATTAACATCCATTTGATGAACGAGAAGACCATGTGAGGCAGCGAGTGAAAGTAGAACTCGAATAGTGGTCAGTCGAGCCACAGGTGAGTAAGTATCAAAGAAGTCTTCACCTTCCTTTTGGGTATAACCCTTAGCCACGAGCCGAGCCTTGTACTTTTCAATAGTACCATCAGTCCTAAGCTTCTTCTTGAATACCCATTTGCATCCTATAGGTTTGCACCCATAAGGACGATCAGTTATCTCCCAAGTTTCATTCACCAAGATGGAATCCATCTCGCTACGAACCGCTTCCTTCCAGTAGTCAGCATCTTCAGATGCATAAGCCTCTGAAAAAGAACTAGAAGTGTCATCTATGAGATACACAAGAAAATCATCACCAAAGGACTTTGCAGTCCTCTGTCTCTTGCTCCTAGTAGGAACTTCATTGTTCTCCTCCACAGGACTTTCAAAGTTTTCCATCGAAATGGCAGGTTCGGTAATTGTAACTGGTTCCTGATTCGATGAATTAGGCATCTCCTGATTATATGAGGTAGCCACATCCTTCATGGGAAAGATATCTTCAAAGAAAGTCGCATCATTCGACTCCATGATCGTACCGACATGCATGTCTGGTACCTCAGTTTTTACAACCAAGAATCTATAACCAATGCTATGAAAAGCACATATCAGGAAAACACAATCCACAGTTTTTGGTCCAAGCTTGCGCTTCTTTGGAATTGGCACATTGACTTTCGCCAAACAACCCCAGGTTCGTAGATAAGAGAGCTTTAACATTTTCTTCTCCCATTCCTCGAATGGAGTTATCTCTTTGTTCTTTGTGGGAACTCGGTTTAGGACATGACATGCAGTCAATATCGCCTCCCACCACCATGCCTTGGAGAGACCCGATGTCTCTAACATGGCGTTAACCAAATCTGTTAGAGTACGGTTCTTTCTTTCGGCCACCCCATTTGACTGAGGTGAATAGGGAGGCGTCCTCTCATGGATTATACCATGTTCCGCACAAAAAGCATCAAATTCATTGGAAAAATACTCTCCACCGCGGTCGGACCTAAGCCTCTTGATTTTCCGATCAAGTTGGTTTTCCACTTCAGCTTTATAGATCTTGAAAAAGTTCAAAGCCTCATCCTTAGATTTCAGAAGATACACACAGCAGTATCTAGTGGAGTCGTCAATTAACATCATGAAATATTTCTTTCCACCTTTTGTCAAAACACCATTCATTTCACATAGATCTGAATGTATGAGTTCTAGTGGTGCAAGATTTCTCGTTTCCGCTGTCGTGTGGGACTTACGAGGTTGCTTAGCTTGCACACAAACTTGACACTTAGATCCCTTGACAGTGGTGAAACTAGGGATTAAGTTCAACTTCACTAGTCGCGACATGCAACCAAAGTTAACATGACAAAGACGTGAATGCCACACATTTGATTCACTATTGTTGCAAACATGATTAACGACTTTATTGCAAACGTCTGATAAGGATAAACGAAATAGGCCTCCTGACTCGTAGCCTTTACCAACAAAGGTTCCATACTTGGATATTACAAATTTATTTGACTCAAAGACAAGCTTGTAGCCATCTCTACACAGAAGAGATCCGCTAACAAGATTTTTATTGACGGAGGGGACATAATGCACGTTCTTCAGCCGCATGATCTTCCCCGAAGTAAACTTCAGATCGACCGTGCCAACACCACGAACAAAAGCACTTGAACAGTTGCCCATCAGCACGGTTGAAGTCCCTCCGGTCTGATAAGACGAAAACATGGAAATATCACCGCATACATGCACATTAGCACCCGTGTCAATCAACCAATCAGGAGAATGACATACTGAAAGAATAGTGGGAAATATACCATACCCAACATCCTTCATGTCAGTGTATCCAATAACAACATTAGCGGTCTTGTCGCCTTTCCCAGGATGACGCTTGTCATAGTGATTAGGGCAACTAGGAGCCCAATGATCAGGATCCCCACACACATGACATATACCTTTCTTCTTGTCATTCTTCTTCTTGAAGTTCGTGTGTTGCATAGCCTTGTTCTTCCCATCAAACTTTGCTTTACCATCAAACTTGCCCTTGTTCTTGAACTTATGGGGCTGGAAGTTCTTCTGCTGTACCAGATTGGCACTAGATCCTCCCTCAATACCTCGAGCATGTGTGTCCTTTGCTCTCGCCTTTTCTTCCACATCAAGAGTGCCAATGAGATCCGGAACGGAAAACTCTTGTCTCTTATGTTTCAGTAAGGTAGCAAAGTTCCTCCACGAAGGAGGAAGCTTAGTGATGATACCTCCGGCAACAAACTTGTCTGGTAGCATACAACTGAAGTGCTCAAGTTCTCTAGCAAAATGACTGTATCTCATGAGCTTGCTCAACCACGGAGCGCTCTTCAGTCATCATGTAATCATAGAATTGCTCCCTGATATACAGCTCAGTGCCAGCATCCGACACCCCAAACTTGGCCTCGAGTGCATCCCACATATCTTTTCCATTATCAATTGACGCCTAAGCGTCAACTATGTTCTCACCAAGAACACTCAAGAGAGCAGCCTAAAACAGAGTATCCATTATCTGAAAAGCTTGTGCCTGTTGAGCATCAAGCTCTCCTTCAGGTTTGCCAAGAGTGGCGTCATAGCAACTCATGGTTTGAAACCATAAGACTGCTCTCACGCGCCACCTCTTATAGTGGATACCCTCAAACATAGGATGTCTCATGGAAGAAGCAAAACCACTTGGGGTTAATTGCCTATAATAAGGTCTTTGGATTGTTGAAAATATGAGCAATTTACCAAATGATTTTATTAACAGAAAAACGAGATAAAGCATGACTAATATAGTAGAGACAAAATAAGTCATGCGTTCTGATAGAGAGAAGGTAAATAGCATCTGTAAATATGAACTGTAGCCTAGCAAATCTAGAGCAGCTAGTAGAGGTAGTTGCATATATGATGTAGAACTTAATATATCTAGGGCAAACACCAGAACAAGGTACTATAGCAGAACCTCGAACAGAAAGGAAAAGATCACATACGGGACAGCAGCAGCAGTACTGGACTTGGGGTCGACATCCTCGCCAGCCATGTCATCGAGGAGGTTGTAGACGTTGGGGAAGAAGTCATCGTCGGGGAAGTAGTCGTCAGAGTCCGGAGCGTCCGTGACGATGGAGTTAGTAGTCGCGCAGAGCGCTGCCCAAAAACCTTATCACCCTTCTGTTGGGGAACGTAGTAATTTCAAAAAAAATCCTATGCACACGCAAGATCATGGTGATGCATAGCAACGAGAGGGGAGAGTGTTGTCCACGTACCCTCATAGACCGAAAGCGGAAGCGTTATAACAACGCTGTTGATGTAGTCGACGTCTTCACGGCCCGACCGATCAAGCACGAAACTACGGCACCTCCGAGTTCTAGCACACGTTCAGCTCGATGACGATCCCCGGACTCCGATCCAGCAGAATGTCGGGGAAGAGTTCTGTCAGCACGACAGCGTGGTGACGATCTTGATGTTCTACCGTCGCAGGGCTTCGCCTAAGCACCGCTACAATATTGTCGAGGATTATGGTGGAAGGGGGCACCGCACACGGCTAAGAGATCAATGATCAATTGTTGTGTCTATGGGGTGCCCCTACCCTCGTATATAAAGGAGCAAGGGGGAGGAGGTGCGGCCAGGCAAGGGGCGCGCCAGGAGGAGTCCTACTCCTACCAGGAGTAGGACTCCCCCCCTTTCCATGTTGGACTAGGACTTCGGGAGGAAGGAGAGAGAAAGGGGAAAGGAAAGGGGGGGGGGCGCAGCCCCCCTTCCTTGTCCAATTCGAACATGGGGGGGAGGGGCGCGCGGCTGCCCCTTGGCCTCCTCTCCTCTTCCTCCACTAGGCCCATTAAGGCCCATTAAGTTACCGGGGGGTTCCGGTAACCTCCCGGTACTCCGGTAAAATGCCGATTTCACCCGGAACACTTCCGATGTCCAAACATAGGCATCCAATATATCAATTCTCATGTCTCGACCATTTTGAGACTCCTCGTCATGTCGATGATCACATCCGGGACTCCGAACAACCTTCAGTACATCAAAACATATAAACTCATAATGAAACTGTCATCGTAACGTTGAGCGTGCGGACCCTACGGGTTCGAGAACAATGTAGACATGACCGAGACACGTCTCCGGTCAATAACCAATAGCAAAACCTGGATGCTCATATTGGCTCCCACATATTCTACGAAGATCTTTATCGGTCAGACCGCATAACAACATACGTTGTTCCCTTTGTCATCGGTATGTTACTTGCCTGAGATTCGATCGTCGGTATCTTAATACCTAGTTCAATCTCATTACTGGCAAGTCTCTTTACTCGTTCCGTAATACATCATCCCGCAACTTACTCATTAGTTGCAATGCTTGCAAGGCTTAAGTGATGTGCATTATCGAGAGGGCCCAGAGATACCTCTCTGACAATCGGAGTGACAAATCCTAATCTCGAAACACGCCAACCCAACATGTACCTTCGGAGACACCTGTAGAGCTCCTCTATAATCACCCAGTTACGTTGTGACGTTTGGTAGCACACAAAGTGTTCCTCCAGTAAATGGGAGTTGCATAATCTCATAGTCATAGGAACATGTATAAGTCATGAAGAAAGCAATAGCAACATACTAAACGATCGTGTGCTAAGCTAACGGAATGGGTCATGTCAATCACATCATTCTCCTAATGATGTGATCCCGTTAATCAAATGACAACTCATGTCTATGGCTAGGAAACATAACCATCTTTGATCAACAAGCTAGTTAAGTAGAGGCATACTAGTGACACTCTGTTTGTCTATGTATTCACACATGTATTATGTTTCCGGTTAATACAATTCTAGCATGAATAATAAACATTTATCATGATATAAGGAAATAAATAATAACTTTATTATTGCCTCTAGGGCATATTTCCTTCAGTCTCCCACTTGCACTAGAGTCAATAATCTAGATTATACAGTAATGATTCTAACACCCATGGAGCCTTGGTGCTGATCATGTTTTGCTCGTGGAAGAGGCTTAGTCAGCGGGTCTGCAACATTCAGATCCGTATGTATCTTGCAAATTTCTATGTCTCCCACTTGGACTAAATCCCGAATGGAATTGAAGCGTCTCTTGATGTGCTTGGTTCTCTTGTGAAATCTGAATTCCTTCGCCAAGGCAATTGCACCAGTATTGTCACAAAAGATTTTCATTGGGCCCGATGCACTAGGTATGACACCTAGATCGGATATGAACTCCTTCATCTAGACTCCTTCATTTGCTGCTTCCAAAGCAGCTATGTATTCCGCTTCACACGTAGATCCCGCCACGACGCTTTGTTTAGAACTGCACCAACTGACAGCACCACCGTTCAATGTAAACACGTATCCGGTTTGCGATTTAGAATCGTCCGGATCAGTGTCAAAGCTTGCATCAACATAACCATTTACGATGAGCTCTTTGTCACCTCCATAAACGAAAACATATCCTTAGTCCTTTTCGGTATTTCAGGATGTTCTTGACGGCTGTCCGATGATCCACTCTGGATTACTATGGTACCTCCTGCTAGACTTATAGCAAGGCACACATCAGGTCTGGTACACAGCATTGCATACATGATAGAGCCTATGGCTGAAGCATAGGAACATCTTTCATTTTCTCTCTATCTTACTGACTGGTCGGGCATTGAGTCCTACTCAACTTCACACCTTGTAACACGTGCAAGAACCCTTTCTTTGCTTGATCCATTTTGAACTTCTTCAAAACTTTGTCAAGGTATGTGCTTTGTGAAAGTCCAATTAAGCGTCTTGATCTATCTCTATAGATCTTAATGCCCAATATGTAAGCAGCTTCACCGAGGTCTTTCATTGAAAAACTCTTATTCAAGTATCCTTTTATGCTATCCAGAAATTCTATATCATTTCCAATCAGCAATATGTCATCCACATATAATATAAGAAATGCTACAGAGCTCCCACTCACTTTCTTGTAAATACAGGCTTCTCCAAAAGTCTGTACAAAACCAAATGCTTTTATCACACTATCAAAGCGTTTATTCCAACTCCGAGAGGCTTGCACCAGTCCATAAATGGATCGCTAGAGCTTGCACACTTGGTTAGCTCCCTTTGGATCGACAAAACTTTCTGGTTGCATCATATACGACTCTTCTTCCAGAAATCCATTCAGGAATGCATTTTTGACATCCATCTGCCAAATTTCATAATCATAAAATGCGGCAATTGCTAACATGATTCGGACAGACTTAAGCATCGCTACGGGTGAGAAGGTCTCATCGTAGTCAATCCCTTGAACTTGTCAAAAACCTTTCACAACAAGTCAAGCTTTGTAGACAGTAACATTACCGTCAGCGTTAGTCTTCTTCTTGAAGATCCATTTATTCTCAATTGCTTGCCGATCATCGGGCAAGTCAACCAAAGTCCACACTTTGTTCTCATACATGGATCCCATCTCAGATTTCATGGCTTCAAGCCATTTTGCGGAATCTGGGCTCACCATCACTTCTTCATAGTTCGTAGGTTCATCATGATCTAGCAGCATGACTTCCAGAACAGGATTACCATACCACTCTGGTGCGTATCTTACTCTGGTTGATCTACGAGGCTCAGTAACAACTTGATCTGAAGTTTCATGATCATCATCATTAACTTCTTCACTAATTGTTGTAGGTGTCACAGAAACCGGTTTCTGCGATGGACTACTTTCCAATAAGGGAGCAGGTACAGTTACCTCATCAAGTTCTACTTTCCTCCCACTCACTTCTTTCGAGAGAAACTCCTTCTCTAGAAAGTTTCCGAATTTAGCAACAAAAGTCTTGCCTTCGGATCTGTGATAGAAGGTGTACCCAATAGTCTCCTTTGGGTATCCTATGAAGACACATTTCTCCGATTTGGGTTCGAGCTTATCAGGTTGAAGCTTTTTCACATAAGCATCGCAGCCCCAAACTTTAAGAAACGACAACTTTGGTTTCTTGCCAAACCATAGTTCATAAGGCGTTGTCTCAACGGATTTTGATGGTGCCCTATTTAATGTGAATGCAGCTGTCTCTAAAGCATAACCCCAAAATGATAGCGGTAAATCAGTAAGAGACATCATAGATCGCACCATATCAAGTAAAGTACGATTACGACGTTCGAACACACCATTACGTTGTGGTGTTCCGGGTGGCATGAGTTGCGAAACTATTCAGCATTGTTTCAAATGTACACCAAACTTGTAACTCAAATATTCTCCTCCACGATCAGATCGTAGAAACTTTATTTTCTTGTTATGATGATTTTCAACTTCACTCTGAAATTCTTTGAACTTTTCAAATGTTTCAAACTTATGTTTCATTAAGTAGATATACCCATATCTGCTTAAGTCATCTGTGAAGGTGAGAAAATAACGATATCCGCCACGATCCTCAACATTCATCGGACCACATACATATGTATGTATGATTTCCAACAAATCTGTTGCTCTCTCCATACTACCGGAGAACGGCGTTTTGGTCATCTTGCCCATAAGGCACGGTTCGCAAGTACCAAGTGATTCATAATCAAGTGGTTCCAAAAGTCCATCAGTATGGAGTTTCTTCATGCGCTTTACACCGATATGACCTAAACGGCAGTGCCACAAATAGGTTGCACTATCATTATCAACTCTGCATCTTTTGGTTTCAACATTATGAATATGTGTGTCACTACTATCGAGATTCAATAAGAATAGACCACTCTTCAAGGGTGCATGACCATAAAAGATATTAATCATATAAATAGAACAACCATTATTCTCCGATTTAAATGAATAACCGTCTCGCATCAAACAAGATCCAGATATAATGTTCATGCTCAACGCTGGCACCAAATAACAATTATTTAGGTCTAAAACCAATCCCGAAGGTAGATGTAGAGGTAGCGTGCCGACCGCGATCACATCGACTTTGGAGCCATTTCCCACGCGTGATCGTCACCTCGCCCTTAGCCAATCTTCGCAATCCGTAGCCCTGTTTCGAGTTGCAAATATTAGCAATGAACACATGCGACCGACCGAATGGATCAAGTCTCGTGCTCGGTATCATCCTGGATCGATAATCTGACACCACACAAGATTTCAAGGATTTATAACAGAGTAGCAATCACACACTTATTACATCGTTGCCCAAAGAGGACTTATTACAATAAATATGGCTTAAGGCCATCTAATAACGATAACAGCGGAAGACTTGGAAGATAAGTGAGTCCATCAACTCCAGTAACATCACTAAGTATAGAACCACGACCTAAAGCACCTTACTGTGCGTTTGAAAAGTCTGCAACATGAAAGTTGCAGCCAAAACGGGTCACACATGGAATATGCCGGCAATGTAACACACAGAGAATAATGAATGATAAGCCTGTACTACATGCATATGTGGCTGGTGGAAAAGCTCTCTGATTCTGCTTTTGCATAAAGCTAGTTTTCCCTACTACAAAGGAATAAATTTGTTTAACTATCATGGTGGTTGTTAAACATTGAGAAAGGTTGACAACATCCTCAATCCCAATTAAAAGTACTCATTAAAACCCAACAATATTAATTAGAGTAACATGTTGAGATTCACATGATATTCAAGTACTAGATACTCAAGATGTCCATAACCGGGACACGGCTAATCATGATTAGTTTATACACTCTGCAGAGGTTTGCGCACTTTTCCCCACAAGACTCGATCGCCTCCGTTTGGTTTCTCGCACTACATGGTGTTTGAGAGACGGATGACCGAGACATAGTCTTTCGAGCGTTTGCACCTTACGATGGGTAGACCGTACCACCTATAACCCCTACATCTGCTAGTCTACCACCGTAAGAGTTCACACGACTTAATCAACTATGCTAGAGCCCATAATAGCTTGTGGCTGCACACGGAAGTTACTAGCATGAATGATCTTATGATCCCTTTGAGCACAGGTGGCGGTCCAAGAAAAACAGGCAAGTCTGATAGAAACCAGGTGCCTCAATCCACCCGGATGTGTGTTTAAGTTGCCACCTTAGATAAACCATTAATAACAATCTCACATCTGTCATGGAATTCACTCACCCAATCCACGTCTACTAGCATAGCATAGCATAATAAGCAAGCGTGAAGTAACTCCCAAGGTTTCATAAGTAAAACAGGTAATAGGTACTACCTCAATCTACTTCCCATCCCACAATTTATTTTAGATCCTAATCATGCAAGTGTTAGGATTGATCTAATGCATAAAAACTGGGTATGAGAAAGTATGATCAAAGTGTTACTTGCCTTGCGATGATCCATGAAACCTAGAGACTCGAAGTAACAAGTGGCGCACTCGGGTGATCTATCGCAGACAAACAACAAGCATACAATAAGTACTCATCTAATGCACGGTAAATCTCGAATAGAAGATCTAACCAGAAAGTTCAACTTAAGAACCCTGGTTGCAAAAAGAATCGAATCAAATAAAGCAACGAAAGTCAAGCGACGAAAAAAACAACTTCGGTTCTAGCAAGTTGAAACTAAGTCAAATTTTACAGTAGCAAAACTTTGTTTAAGTTGATTAGTCGGAACGGCGGTTTGAGATGAAACTCGAGCGTTTGAATCACCTGATTCCGATAAGCGGCGAGAAGATGAACTAGAACGAAGATCGGATCTGAAATCGCGATCTGAAAAATAGCGAATAAATCCGATGAGAAAGAAAACGATTAGCGGTTGAGCGAGCGGACGTTCATTAACGAAGCAGACCGGTGATCACGTTCGTTAGGACGAACGGTCCGTGACGCTTGCTAAACAAAACCGGAAGAAAAACCGGCAAGAAAAACCGATCTAGGGTTTGGAAAGAAAACCAAACGAAAACCGATCTAGAAACCGAAGCGGAAACCGGAAACATTCTGAAAAACCGAACCGAGGAAAAGAAAAGGTGGCGCGGCACGGGCTAGTACCTCGAGGCGAGGGCTCGGCGGCGGCGTTAGTGGCGGCGGCGGCACTTGGCGGCGGGTCGGTGTCGGCGGCGGCGGCGGCGTAAGCGGCGGCGGCGGTGGTGTAGGGGCGGCGGCGCTTGCTGCAAGGAGGAGAGGAGAGGTGTTGGTTTGATGTGTTAGAGGGGGGGTTCTTGGGTATTTATATTGGGGAGGGAGGTTTTTGCTTGGAGTAGGGACAAGAATTAGAGTAGGATTAGGAATCCTAGGAATAAAAACGAAATAACGAACAGGTCCAAATCCTACTAGGATTTGTAAAGAAAAGGAAACCGTAGGCTCCTGGCTCCTGGTGCGGCGCTAGCGATGGCCTTGGCCTCTGGCGACGTCAGTTGGCTTACGCCTTGGGCCTTTGGCCCAAGCGCTATGACTCTCTTTTTTTGAAAATCGGTTTCATGCAAGAAAATACAGAAAAAAATCTAAACGAACTCCAAAATTAATAAAGTAAACTTTCCCGACTCCTAAAAATGAGTCGAACAAAATGAACTTTTACTCGGGCCTAAAATGCAATTTTTGAAAACACGCATTTTCCTTAAGGCAAATAAACTCCGAGAAAATCCGAAATTTGATTTATTTATTAAATCTTCATTTTCCTAAATTTTGGGAAAGTCATATTATTCCCTCTCTTATTTTGATATTGGAAAAATATTTGAAGATAAAATAAATAAATCCAATGATCCTCTTTTCATAGTTTTGAGAGAACTCAAATACGAAAATTTCGAAATCTACAACTCTCTCCGAGGGTCCTTGAGTTGCGTGAAATTTCTAGGATCAACAAAATGCAAGAAAATATGATATGCATGATGATCTAATGTATAACATTCCAAATTGAAAATTTGGGATGTTACAGAACTAGTATCAAATACCCAGGTGCTACTGCGAGCATTAGTAAGGTACACATCAATAACATGTATATCACATATATCTTTGTTCACCTTGCCATCCTTCTTATCCGCCAAATACTTGGGGCAGTTCCGCTTCCAGTGACCAGTCTGCTTGAAGTAGAAGCACTCAGTTTCAGGCTTAGGTTCAGACTTGGGTTTCTTCTCCTGAGCAGCAACTTGCTTGATGTTCTTCTTGAAGTTCCCCTTCTTCTTCCTTTTGCCCTTTTTCTTGAAACTAGTGGTCTTGTTGACCATTAACACTTGATGCTCCTTCTTGATTTCTACCTCCGCAGCTTTTAGCATTGCGAAGAGCTCGGGAATTGTCTTCTCCATCCCTTGCATATTATAGTTCATCACGAAGCTCTTGTAGCTTGGTGGCAGTGATTGGAGAATTCTGTCTATGACGTTATCATCCGGAAGATTAACTCCCAGTTGAATCAAGTGATTATTAAGCCCAGACATCTTGAGTATATGCTCACTGACAGAACTATTCTCCTCCATCTTGCAGCTGTAGAACTTATTGGAGACTTCATATCTCTCAATCCGGGCATTTGCTTGAAATATTAACTTCAACTCCTGGAACATCTCATATGCTCCATGACGTTCAAAACGTCGTTGAAGACCCGGTTCTAAGCCATAAAGCATGGCACACTGAACTATCGAGTAGTCATCAACTTTGCTCTACCAGACGTTCATAACATCTGGTGTTGCTCTGCAGCAGGCTTCGGCACCCAGCGGTGCTTCGGGGCGTAATTCTTCATGCAGCAATGAGGATAATCCTCAAATTACGGACCCAGTCCGTGTAATTGCTACCATCATATTTCAACTTTGCTTTCTCAAGGAACGCATTAAAATTCAACGGAACAACAAAGACGGGCCATATATCTACAATCAACATAGACAAGCAAGATACTATCGGTACTAAGTTCATGATAAATTTAAGTTCAATTAATCATATTACTTAAGAACTCCCACTTAGATAGACATCCTCTAATCCTCTAAGTGATCACGTGATCCAAATCAACTAAACCATGTCCGATCATCACGTGAGATGGACTAGTTTCAATGGTGAACATCACTATGTTGATCATATCTACTATATGATTCACGCCGACCTTCGGTCTCCGTGTTCCGAGGCCATATCTGTTATATGCTAGGCTCGTCAAGTTTAACTGAGTATTCGCGTGTGCAACTGTTTTGCACCCGTTGTATTTGAACGTAGAGCCTATCACACCCGATCATCACGTGGTGTCTCAGCACAAAGAACTTTCGCAACGGTGCATACTTAGGGAGAACACTTATACTTTGATAATTTAGTGAGGGATCATCTTATAATGCTACCGTCAATCAAAGCAAGATAAGATGCATAAAAGATAAACATCACATGCAATCAATATAAGTGATATGATATGGCCATCATCAACTTGTGCTTGTGATCTCCATCTCAGAAGCACCGTCATGATCACCATCGTCACCGGCGCGACACCTTGATCTCCATCATAGCATCATTGTCGTCTCGCCAACTATTGCTTCTACGACTATCGCTACCGCTTAGTGATAAAGTAAAGCATTACAGGACGATTGCATTGCATACAATAAAGCAACAACCATATGGCTCCTGCCAGTTACCGATAACTCGGTTACAAAACATGATCATCTCATACAATAAAATTTAGCATCATGTCTTGACCATATCACATCACAACATGCCCTGCAAAAACAAGTTAGACATCCTCTACTTTGTTGTTGCAAGTTTTACGTGGCTGCTACGGGCTTAGCAAGAACCGTTCTTACCTACGCATCAAAAACCACAACGATAGTTTGTCAACTTGGTGCTGTTTTAACCTTCGCAAGGACCGGGCATAGCCACACTCGGTTCAACTAAAGTTGGAGAAACTAACACCCGCCAGCCACCTCTGTGCAAAGCACGTCGGTAGAACCAGTCTCGCGTAAGCGTACGCGTAATGTCGGTCCGGGCCGCTTCATCCAACAATACCGCCAAACCAAAGTATTACATGCTGGTAAGCAGTATGACTTATATCGCCCACAACTCACTTGTGTTCTACTCGTGCATATGACATCTACGCATAAAACCTGACTCAGATGCCACTGTTGGGGAACGTAGTGATTTCAAAAAAATTCCTATGCACACGCAAGATCATGGTGATGCATAGCAACGAGAGGGGAGAGTGTTGTCCACGTACCCTCGTAGACCGAAAGCGGAAGCGTTATAACAACGCGGTTGATGTAGTCGTACGTCTTCATGGCCTGACCGATCAAGCACCGAAACTACGGCACCTCCGAGTTCAAGCACACGTTCAGCTCGATGACGATCCCCGGATTCCGATCCAGCAGAATGTCAGGGAAGAGGTCCGTCAGCACGACGGCGTGGTGACGATCTTGATGTGCTACCGTCGCAGGGCTTCGCCTAAGCACCGCTACAATATTATCGAGGATTATGGTGGAGGGAGGCACCGCACACGGCTAAGAGATCAATGATCAATTGTTGTGTCTATGGGGTGCCCCCCTACCCCCGTATATAAAGGAGCAAGGGGG
This sequence comes from Aegilops longissima, assembly GCA_021605205.1. Taxonomy (NCBI): domain Eukaryota; kingdom Viridiplantae; phylum Streptophyta; class Magnoliopsida; order Poales; family Poaceae; genus Aegilops; species Aegilops longissima. The sequence goes on from CM038682.1 coordinate 289,105,091, forward strand.
AGGAGGTGCGTCCAGGCAAGGGGCACGCCAGGAGGAGTCCTACTCCTACCGGGAGTAGGACTCCCCCCCTTTCCATGTTGGACTAGGACTTGGGGAGGAAGGAGAGAGAGGGGGGAAAGGAAAGGGGGGGGCCGCCCCCCTTCCTTGTCCAATTGGGACTTGGGGGGGAGGGGCGCGCGGCTGCCCCTTGGCATCCTCTCCTCTTCCTCCACTAGGCCCATTAAGGCCCATTAAGTTACCAGGGGGTTCCGGTAACCTCCCGGTACTCCGGTAAAATGCCGATTTCACCCGGAACTCTTTCGATGTCCAAACATAGGCTTCCAATATATCAATTTTCATGTCTCGACCATTTCGAGACTCCTCGTCATGTCCGTGATCACATCCGGGACTCCGAACAACCTTCGGTACATCAAAACATATAAACTCATAATGAAACTGTCATCGTAACGTTAAGCGTGCGGACCCTACGGGTTCGAGAACAATGTAGACATGACCGAGACACGTCTCCGGTCAATAACCAATAGCGGAACCTGGATGCTCATATCGGCTCCCACATATTCTACAAAGATCTTTATCGATCAGACCGCATAACAACATACGTTGTTCCCTTTCTCATCGGTATGTTACTTGCCCGAGATTCGATCGTCGGTATATTAATACCTAGTTCAATCTCATTACCGGCAAGTCTATTTACTCGTTTCGTAATACATCATCCTGCAACTAACTCATTAGTTGCAATGCTTGCAAGGCTTAAGTGATGTGCATTACCGAGAGGGCCCAGAGATACCTCTCCGACAATCGGAGTGACAAATCATAATCTCTAAATACGCCAACCCAACATGTACCTTCAGAGACACCTATAGAGCTCCTTTATAATCACCCAGTTATGTTGTGAGGTTTGGTAGCACACAAAGTGTTCCTCCGATAAACGGGAGTTGCATAATCTCATAGTCATAGGAACATGTATAAGTCATGAAGAAAGCAATAGCAACATACTAAACGATCATGTGCTAAGCTAAGGGAATGGATCATGTCAATCACATCATTCTCCTAATGATGTGATCCCGTTAATGAAATGACAACTCATGTCTATGGCTACGAAACATAACGATCTTTGATCAACAAGCTAGTCAAGTAGAGGCATACCAGTGACACTCCGTTTGTCTATGTATTCACACATGTATTATGTTTCCGGTTAATACAATTCTAGCATGAATAATAAACATTTATCATGATATAAGGAAATAAATAATAACTTTGTTATTGCCTCTAGGGCATATTTCCTTCACCTTCTCCCATACATGACTCAAAAGGTGCGGTTCCGGAGGCTTACTGTCCCGACCTGCGGTGCACGCCGCAAGCCGGGATGGGGAAGATTGTAGCAGCGGCGCAGTGCTTAGGAACCTTGTGGCGAGAGGAAGAGGATCTTCTAGTGTGTCTCTCTGGAGAGGAGCGACCTCTCTTATATAGGCACAGGAGAAGGACACGAACAGGCTGCGACGGGAGGTGAAGAAACGAAGGGAGACGAAGCGAACAGGCAGCGACCAAAGAGGCGCGACGTTCGAATTCAGTGTCCACTACAGAAAACGTTTCAGCTCCCACGTGACCTTTCGTATACCCGTCATGCGTGGAAAAAATTTAGACATTGGCTCGGCTCATTCCCGCAACCCGCGGCGCGTCGTGACGAGGCGAGGCGTGGCATGGCAAGGCGGGCGGCGAAGGAGGAGCGCATGTGGATGTCCCTCTTGTTCTCATCCTCATACATGTGGAGAAAGAGCCTCCCTTATAAAGAGGTCCAACTCCCTCTAAACTAGCAATGTGGGACTAAACTTTTGTTCCACTTCTTGCCTTGCACGAATGGGCTGCGTGGGCCTCTAGGATTTATTAGGAATTTCTAAAACTGCTATTGGGCTAGGCCCAAAATAGACAAAATTCCAGCAGTCCCCACGGATCGAGGCACACAAAATTTGCCTTTGGTTCCAAAACACTGTTTTATATACGGTACTTTGCGGTGGAGACTGTTAAGTTGAACTCCCACCTAGAACTCTATGCTACACTAGTAAGCAACTTAAGCAATGGATGGGCCTTGAGCTGCAAGTTTTACTGCGAATCTAGCTTCACATAAAGCCTTGACCAATACGTGGCTACCGTGGGTCTTCCCCGCGGGTGGAGCTTATGCGTCATACTCCGAGACCTTTCATGAGTTTACTAGAGAGAGCCATGCTCTCATAGATTGCGACGTTTAACAATCAAACTCGTATAGGTGTGTTCTTGTAAGGATGTTCTACAGGACAACATATCTGCTTGAATGAGTGAGGGAGTCCTGGATTAGGGGTTCCTCAGACAGCCGGACTGTTGGACTATGAAGATACAAGATTGAAGACTTCGTCCCGTGTCCGGATGGGACTCTCCTTTGCGTGGAAGGCAAGCTTGGCAATTCGGATATGTAGATCTCCTCCCTTGTAACTGACTCTATGTAACCCTAGCCCCTCCGGTGTCTATATAAACCGGAGGGTTTAGTCCGTAGGACAACAACAATCATAATCACAGGCTAGCTTCTAGGGTTTAGCCTCTACTATCTCGTGGTAGATCAACTCTTGTAATACTCATATCATCAAGATCAATCAAGCAGGAAGTAGGGTATTACCTCCATCTAGAGGGCCTGAACCTGGGTAAACATTGTGTCCCCCGCCTCCTGTTACCATCCGCCTTAGACGCATAGTTCAGGACCCCCTACCCGAGATCCGCCGGTTTTGACACCGACATTGGTGCTTTCATTGAGAGTTCCACTGTGCCGTCACGATAAGGATTGATGGCTCGTCTTGTTGTCAAGGACAACATTACCTCTGGGGAGCCCTGGCTGTAGGCCAAACTCTCCGACTAGGCGGCTTCGTCATGACCGCCCATTCGGCCGTTACGCCGACGATGACTTCTCGGGTCATCAAAAACAACCTCCACATTGGCTCGGGATTCGCCGAGCAGATGGATCCAATGGAGCTCTCTTCCTTGAACGAGCTCTTGGATCGCATCGCCGCCTTGGGAGTCGCTACGGACTATGATCCAATTGGGCTTAAACCCGACCAAAGGGAGATTAACTCTCCGCCGGTCACCCATCAGATAGCGGTGGTGGAGGAGCAATGTATCGATTCTTCCTCTATTTTGAGAACAAACTATGTCCGGATTCCCGAGCTCCCCGAGCCGGATACCCGTCTACGGGAGGACACAACCCAAACTTCGAACCTTGAATCAGACAGCGGGCCAGAACTATTGGGCAACATCCCGGAGTCCGAACTGCCAAGCTCGGAAACTCCTCTGCCCCTAGGTCTTAGATCGGGTCAGGGTTTGGACCTAAATCTACCCACCCACCCAGTCATAAGTGATATTTCCCACATTAGACAAGAGCCCCAAGAGACAGTACATCACTATTGGGCCAGATTCCTCCTTGTAATGAACAAGGTCAAGGACTGTCGCAAGGAAGACGCAATTTCATTCTTTTGCAACAATTGCAGGACAAGGGAATTCTCAACCCCTTAAGTCGCCGTGACATAGCACACTTTGCTGACTTGGTGGCCATAGTACAGAAGCACTGTGCGATGGAAAGCGCCTGGAAAACCAAAACAAAATTCTGGGATCCTCCGGCTCTCACTAGACCCCCCGTCCGAACTAGAAGGGTGTACTCTCGTAAGTCACCCGATCCAATTACAAAGAAACCAAAGCCCACTACAGGGCGTGGAACTATATTGGAGGGATGGCTCAATGGGCCATGCAAAATTCACAATACACCGGATACCATGCCAACACACAGCCTTAGAGCATGTTGGATACTCCGGCAGGTGGCCAAGAGCGGTGAGGATCTCCTCATCAACAATACCGCAGAGCACCATCGCGTGGAAAATAACAATACAATATTGATAGTCTTCGAGACCTTCGCCTCAAATAATAGGCGCAAGCGAGCACTCCGCAGCCTTGCCGAAGTCTGCCATGTCGCAGCAATAAATCCATGGAACGACACGGCTATAACCTTCAATGCCACTGACGAACCTCAATTCCGAACAGCCCGAGCACCAGCCGCTTTGGTCCTTAGTCCAATTGTGGACGGCTTCCGGCTTACTAAAGTGCTCATCGACGGTGGCGGCGGATTAAACCTCATCTACTAGGAGACTCTTAGCAAAATGGAAATAGACAAGAGCCGCAATGAGCAAAAGCAAAGCACGACCTTCGGAGGAATCATCCCTAGTCGGGAGGCACGATGTGCGGGAAAATCACACTAGATGTGGTATTGCACGCCGGGAGAATTATAGGTCGAAGAAATCACATTCCAAGTGGCCCGTTCAGTGGCGGATACCACGCCCTTTTAGGGCGGGAGGCATTCACGATCTTCAAGCTATACCCCATTACGGGTACATGAAGCTCAAAATGCCCGGCCCAATGGAATCATCACTCTAGCTAGTGATCCGGACATAGCACTCCTACGAAAATAAAACCACCGCACTAGCCCTCGAGGCGTTATCCGAAGCCCTTGCGGCTGAAGAACTAACTGCGCTGCGCTCCACAGTGGACAGGGACGACGTGATACTCAACAAAAGACCCAAGTCCACCTCTTTTAAACCAGCGGACGCAATAGTCAAATTTCAGGTCCACCCAACGGACCCTACTAAGACACCATCCATCAGGGCACAGCTGAACCCCACAACAGACGCCACACTGCGGGAGTTCTTGCACGAGAATTGGGACAAATTCGCATGGCATCCTTCAGACATGCCAGGAATCCCACGCAAGCTGGCCGAGCACAGCCTTAACATTCTAAAGGGGTTCAAGCCGGTCAAGCAGACTCTCCGGCATTTCTCTGAGCCTAAGCGACAAGCGATGGGAGAAAAGCTAGCCAAATTACTTGAGGCTGGATTCATTAGACAGATAAAACATTCGGACTGGCTAGCAAACCTGGTGATGGTACCAAAGAAGGACAAATCCTGGCGCCTATGTGTCGATTTCAAGGACCTTAACAAGGCTTGCCCCAAGGATCCCTTCCCCCTCCCCCGCATCGACCAAATTATCGATGCTACCACAGGACATGAATCATTGTGTTTCCTCGACGCATACTCTGGATATCATCAAATTAAGATGGCGGAGTCCGATCAAGCCGCAACGGCATTTATCACTCCATACGGCCCTTTCTGTTTTAACACCATGCCCTTCGGGCTCAAAAACGCCGGTGCAACCTATCAACGCATGATTCAGACATGCCTAGAAACACAAATCGGCAAAACAGTGGAGGCATACGTAGACGATGTGGTCATTAAAACCAGACACGTCGAATCCTTAATAGACGACTTGAGGCTCACGTTCGACAATCTCCGAACATATGACATCAAGCTCAATCCGGAAAATTGTGTTTTTGGCGTGCCCGCCAGAAAGCTCTTGGGCTTCATCATCTCCAATAGTGGAATTGAAGCAAATCCGGCTAAAATCCGAGCTCTGTCACAGTTGGCTATCCCAACAGACCTCAAGCAAATCCAGAAATTAACTGGATGCATGGCTGCCTTAAGCCGCTTTATCTCTCGATTAGGAGAAAAGGCACTACCTCTTTATCGCCTTCTTCGACGCACCGAACACTTTGAGTGGACAGATGCGGCCACGACTGGATTAGAAGAAATAAAGGCCGTCTTGGCCAGCAACCCAATCTTGGCCTCGCCAAATATCGGCGAGCCAATGCTGTTATATATAGCGGCAACACACCAAGTTGTAAGCGCAGTGCTCGTCGTCGAGCGAGGCAGACGGACATAAGTTCCGCTTCAAAAGCTGGTATACTACGTGTCCACTTGTCCTCACTCCATGCAAATCACAGTACCCACATTATCAAAAGATAGCATCGCGGTCTTCATGGCATCCGGAAACTACAGCAGTACTTTCAAGAGTGTTCAATTACGGTGGCCTCAAGTACCACTCAACGACATAATAAATAACGCGATGCCACGGGCCAGATTGCTAAATGGGCCATTGAGCTCCTCCGTTCGACATAACATACAAACCACGGCGAGCCATTAAGTCACAAATCTTGGCTGATTTCGTTGCGAATGGAATGAAGCGAACTCCCTAAAATGCAGCGCGTACTCAATTGGATCATGCACTTTGACGGCTCTAAAATCTTTGGCTGGTGCAGGGGCAGGCGTCGTCGACATCCCCACGGAATCTGATCAATATGTAAACCAAATATTATACAGACTCCAACAATGCAGCAGAATATGAGGCCTTGTTGCATGGTCTCCGGATGGCAGTCTCCATGGGCATTCAACGCCTAGAGGTACGTGGGGATTCGAACCTCGCAATATCTCAAATAAATGGAGACTTTAACGCCAAGGATCCAAAAATGGCGGCTTACTGCAACGCCGTCCTGAAAATGTCAGCTCGGTTCGAGGGGCTCGAATTCCACCATGTGGTCCGAGAAAACAATCAAGCGGCGGATATCCTCGCCCACATCGGCGCTAAGCGTGACCCTGGCCCACCTAATATCTTCTTGGAAAGGTTGTTTAAGCCATCCATGGTGTGGGAAGGGGAGACCGACAACAACAGTCCATATCCGGCCACAACGCCAGATCCCGAACATTCTGGTGTAATCGGAGGCTCTGCCACCAAAATAACACCTTTGGCCCACGTGATTATGGCTATCATCGCCCCGTGGACAGAACCCTTCTTGGCTTACCTAACTAAGCAAGAACTCCCTGAGGAGTCAAACGAGGCACGTTGCATTGTGCGGCGGTCTAAAGCCTACAAGGTCCACGAGGGAGAGCTTTATAAGAAAAGCGCTATCGGAGTACTTCAAAGGTGCATCTCCGAAGAGGAAGGACGGCAACTTTTGGCAGAAATTCATGCTGGACTCGGCGGCCACCACGCCGTAGCTCGGGCCCTTGTAAGCAAGGCCTACCGTACAGGTTTTTACTGGCCGACGGCCCGAGCAGACGCACAGGACCTCGTCCAACGTTGCGTCGGTTGCCAGCTTTTTGCAAAGCAAAGCCATATGCCACCTACCGCTCTCCAAACAATCCCCATTACTTGGCGCTTTGCGGTCTAGGGGCTTGATATGGTCGCACCCCTTAAAAGGAGGAAGCCATAAGAAAAAATACCTATTGGTCATGGTGGATAAATTCACCAAATGGATAGAAGCCAAACCAGTTAAAACGGTCGAGTTCGGACCAGTGATGACTTCATATCCGGGGTTGTACACCGTTACGGCGTCCCCCACAGCATCATCACCTATAACGGCTCGAACTTTACAGCCGACGAGGTAAAAACTTGGTGCGGAAACATGGGCATTAAGCTCGATTATGCCTCTGTCTATCACCCACAAACTAACAATCAAGTCGAACGAGCAAATGGTCTTATCATGACCATCATCAAACCCAGATTAGTGCGATCCTTGAAGGAATCAGATACACACTAGGTCGAGGAGCTCGACTCCGTACTATGGGGGCTGCGGACCACGCCGAATCGCACTACCGGATACACACCGTTTTTTATGGTGTACGGCGCAGTGGCGGTACTGCCCTGCGACATCATTCATGACTCACCTCGAGTGCGCATGTATGAAGAGAAAGAAGCCGAGCTTGATCGGCAGGACAGTTTGGACGCCTCGGAGGAGGAGCATGACGTAGCAAAAGCCCGCTCCGCATTCTATCAGCAACAGGCTCGACGGTATCAAAGCAGAGAAGTACGGGCCAAAACTTATAACGTTGGCGAACTCGTTCTACGCCTACCGGAGAAGAAAAAGGACAAGCTCAAGCCCAAATGGGAAGGTCCCTTCGTTTTTGACAAAGTTCTGACCGGTGGAGCGTACCGTCTGCGGGATGCATCGGACAACCGACTCGAGCCAAACCATGGAACGCGGCCAGACTCCGAAGGTTTTACGCCTAGTGTCGGACTCTATGTTCGTCTCCTTACCTCCGTCAATTATATATATATATATATATATATATATATATATATATATATATATATATATATATATATATATATATATATATCCGTTATCTGTCTTTTCTTTCTTTCTTTTCTCCTTTTTTCTTCACGGCCTTAAAAGGTTAAAATGTGTCTTGACTACACAATCTTGACGCGCTAGGCGTGCTCATTATACCTGGGGGCTTCTTATACAGAAGCTTAACATAACTATGTTCCGGGCTTTGTGCCCCCCTGCACATGTGTTACTTTTCCAAATGTACCTTTTCTTCGCCATTATATGCATCGATATGACTTAAGTTTTGGCCAAGCTGGGTTGCCTGGCTCTTGTGTTTATGCCCTATGTTCCCGTTAATTCGGCTAGGGCATAAGGGGAGCACCTCTGCGATTGTTACTTCCGGGTCAGCCGGATGTGTACCTCAGACTGGGTGAAGCCGAAAGCTAGCGTTCTTAAGGGAATATTCGATCGGTGAACAAAAGATGACTTTTACTTATTTTAATACATGCCCCCAGATGTTTATATCATGCGTTTCTTTTCGCAGTTCGGACATGCACATTAATGCATGCGTACCCAAGGAAAGGAACCCTTAACAGAACTATTCTTGCTGGAAGATGTTTCTTACTATCCATGTAATATAACATAGCTAGTTGGGTACTTGTCTGTTCAAGCACTTATGACCCCTACGCCTGGTTTCCATGCGTACCCCGGTTTATATATAACTATGTGGGTATTCCGATACACTCCGGACTGTCGGGTCCGGAGTTCGAAGCGAAAAGGTCTGCCATGACAAATGATTTACAATCCGGCTAGGGACAATATATGTCAATTGAAGTACACAGTCACTTAGACCGACTAAATTCTTCTTCTATACCATCCAACAAGCTGTCTAGCCTACAATCCTATTGGGAATACTTTGCGGCTAATTTCACCTGGTCATACACCAAACTGACGGGGATCTCTTTCCCGTCATACCCCACAGGTCCGACTTCGGCCATATGGTTCGGGTCAGCCTTGGTATATCGAGTCTTCACCATGGCCCAGGCTTCCCTCGCACCTTGTCGGCACACAGATATCTTCCATAATCAGAAGCTCCGCCCCGCTCCCTTGAGCATCTCTACGAGCTCCCCATGCCTCTGGCGGGGGCGGATAGCCACAAGGCACAGGCAATTCCTACATCACTGCCGAACTTGTTCGATGCGGTTGTGAGCTTCTGGCGAAGATCACCCGCAGACCCGGGCATCTCCTCTGTGGGACGACCCGTCAGCATACCTACAGATATAACTCTGTTAGCCGGTTTCGTCGTCGAACTCTACAAAAGTTCGTTCAAGCACTTACTAAAAATGCCGCGTCAAAGCCTCTTATTCTCCTTTACGGAGTCAGCAAGCTGGGCCCGAACATCTTTCAGTTCAACACTCAGCCGGGTATTGGCATCTTGGAGATCGTTTTTTTCTCGCCTAACCCGCGTAAGCACGCGCTCGCCAGCCTTTAGCTGTCGTTGAGCATGTTGCTCATCCCCTCGCACGACCTCCGGATTCACTCCGGGGTCATCTGCATAATCTATCGTTAGATTTGCATGCATGTCGAATACTAACTGGTATACATTGTTCTTTTCGATAGAAACAAGTATTACCAGATGGGGCCTTCTCCGACTCCTTCATTGCGGCAACTGCGGCCTGTAGCTGGGCTTTGCGCTCCTCCAGCTCTTGGGACAACTGGGTATTATTCTCTGTAAGAACCTACACAAACAATGATCCTTAAATCAGTTGTGCCAACTATTTCAAGTCTCAGGGGCTACTGATATACAAAATTATCATATTTTCTTACCCGTATATCCCTTACATACTGGTCCGTGGCTCTGGCAAGACCATTTTGAGCAGCTCAGATGTACGCGTCTCCTCAGTTGAAGGCATCGAGCGCCTCTTGAGAAAACCAGGTCGCGAATGCGGCCCGGCGGCGCTTGTGATTCATGGCGCTCTCCACTTCGGAATTTGTAGCGGACAGCCTATCCGCATCCTCTGTAGGAGGAACATCCGACATTGTCCTCATGTTATCATCGGCCTCTGAGTCCGGCTCTGGAGCCCGGCTGGTGGAGGCATGGCCGGCAGGCTCTCCGGATACGGTCCAGCGAGCGTTTTTCCTGCCAGGAAACATGGACGTTATTAAATTTTAAAGACAACAACCACGGAGCAGGGTTCTTTTTCATACCTCTGCAACGGCGTCTCAGTCCTGACCGCCTTTCTTTTAAGCCTACCCAGTTTTGGTGCCCCTTGTTGGTGAGTCACTGCGGGTTCGGCACGGCGTCCCGAGGGCCTTCCCTGCAAAACACCATATTTGTGCGGTAGGTGAAGTGCAAAAAAAGGGATCCTTCTCAGAAGTTGGGACTCCGGTTTTACTTACATACGATGCAAGGAGTAGTCCAGGATAATCGGCTATGATGGCCACCAAGGCACCGTCACAGCTTAACTGATAGAACGTCATATCGATAAGCTCCACAAATATGCCTGGATCTTCTTCGAGTCCGGGGCCGAGGGCCCGGTCAGGGTCCTTTGGCTGTGGAGACGAGCTGTGGACCTCCCTCACAGCTTTTCACAGTTCCTGCTATGAAATAGCAAGGTAAATACTTATGACGAAGAATGCGGGAAGGTCTAGAGTAAAAAGTAGCAGCTCACCCAGTTTGGGGGGTTGTACATGGAGAATCCATCCCGTGGCTTGATGCGGATGAACTCCTCTTTCTCTCCTTTATATAATTCGGACAGTATCTTCGCTAGAGCAGCGATGGAGTCCGACCCTTTACGACCGCAGCGGCTGGCATCATCTTCTCCATTGAAGTGCCACATGGGCTGCACCCCCCGCATTATACAAATTGACATAACCTCGATTATTGTCAATCCTGATTTGGCCAGCATTTTTATCCGGCCCATCAGGTAGAGGACCTCTCTGTTATCTTCCTCCTGGGGGCTCCGAGGACGACAGCTGCGGCGTTTCTTCAAAGGGGCGTTATTAAACTCAGGAAGGCCCATCCGAATAGGGTCCGAAGGGGGACGTCCTCCATATAAAACCACTCCGAAGGCCGGTCCTCGGATGTCTTCTTCAGAGTACCGGACAGGTATCCGGTCCCGACGATGCGCCATATCTCAGTTCCGCCCACTTGATATATTGACCCCTCCTGTGTACGAGGTATGAGGCAGAATAGCCTCTTCCATAGCTCGAAATGAGCTTCGCAGCCCAAAAATAGCTCGCAAAGGGCGATGTAGCCAGCGATGTGTAATATGGAGGCGGGAGTAAAGTTATGCAGCTGGAGGCCATAGAACTCCAGGAGCCCGCGGAGGAACGGATGGATTGGAAATCCAAGTCCCCTTAATAAGTAAGGGACAAGGCATACCCGCTCCCCCACGGATGGGTTGGGAAAGCTCTCCGCCTGCTCCCGGCCGTTGTAAGTGGCTAGTCCAGCTCGGACGGGAGCCATATACGCAGGAGGGAGAAACCCCTGGGTCTGTAACTCTACTAATTGGCTGTGGGGGACGGAACACTACTTCCAATTGCCTGGCTTAGGGCTACGGGAGCGAGAGGAGGAGCTGCGATGCCCGGCCATGATGGGATGGATTTTCCGGGTGCACTCTGATGGATACTCCCTGTGGGAGGACGGTGTGATCTAGATCTGAGGATCCCCGGCTCTTTAAATAGACGATTTACTCACATGGTTAGGGTGGCAAGTGTAAAAATGCCCCGACTTCTCGCATTCGCTCGACACGTGGAAAATAGCCATTATTAGGCACGGAAGCCAAGGAGTGCAACATTTATGGGAAGCCGGACACTACTCGACAGGTACTCAGAATTTGGAAAAGAACCCGCCTTGCAATGCCGAAGACAATCTGCTCGCCGGACTCATCGTCTTTGAAGCCTGGTTCAGGGGCTACTGAGGGAGTCCTGGATGAGGGGGTCCTCGGATAGCCAGACTATATACTTTGGCCGGACTGTTGGACTATGAAGATACAAGATTGAAGACTTCATCCCGTGTCCGGATGGGACTTTGCATGGAAGGCAAGCTTGGCAATTCGGATATGTAGATCTCCTCCCTTGTAACCGACTCTGTGTAACCCTAGCCCTGAAGGAAATATGCCCTAGAGGCAATAATAAAGTTATTATTTATTTCCTTATATCATGATAAATGTTTATTATTCATGCTAGAATTGTATTAACCGGAAACATAATACATGTGTGAATACATAAACCTACAGAGTGTCACTAGTATGCCTCTACTTGACTAGCTCGTTAATCAAAGATGGTTATGTTTCCTAACCATGAACAAGGAGTTGTTATTTGATTAATGGGATCACATCATTGGTTGAATGATCTGATTGACATGACCCATTCCATTAGCATAGCACCGATCGTATAGTTTGTTGCTAGTGCTTTTCTTCATGACTTATACATGTTCCTATGACTATGAGATTATGCAACTCCCGTTTGCCCGAGGAACACTTTGGGTGCTACCAAACGTCACAACGTGAATCGGGTGATTATAAAGGTACATTACAGGTGTCTCCAAAGGTACATGTTGGGTTGGCATATTTCGAGATTAGGATTTGTCACTCCGATTGTCGGAGAGGTATCTCTCGGCCCTCTCGGTAATGCACATCACATAAGCCTTGCAAGCATTGCAACTAAATGTGTTAGTTGTGAGATGATGTATTACGGAACGAGAAAAGAGACTTGCGATGAACGAGATTGAACTAGGTATTGGATACCGACGATCGAATCTCGGGCAAGTAACATACCGATGACAAAGGAACAACGTATGTTGTTATGCGGTCTCGACCGATAAAGATCTTCGAGAATATGTAGGACCAATATGGGCATCCAGGTCCCGCTATTGGTTATTGACCGAGAGGTGTCTCGGTCATGTCTACATAGTTCTCGAACCCGTAGGGTCCGCACGCTAACGTTTCGATGGCGATTATTATGAGTTTATATGATATTGATGTACGAAGGTTGTTGAGTCCCGATGAGATCACGGACATGACGAGGAGTCTCGAAATGGTCGAGACATAAAGATTGATATATTGGAAGCCTATGTTTGGACTCGGAATCACTCCGGGTGAAATTGGGAATTTTACTGAGTACCGGGGTTACTGAACCTCCGGGAGTCAATGGGCCTTGATGGGCCTTAAGGGAAAGAGAAGGGGGCCATATGCTGGCGCAGCCTTCCCCTTCCCTAGTCCTATTAGGATTAGGAGAAGGGGTGGCGCCTCTCTCCTCTCCCTTGGTCAAACCCTAGTTGGACTAGGATTGGGGGAATCCTACTCCCGGTGGGAGTAGGACTCCCGCGCAGCCATAGGTGGCCGCCAGCCCCTCCCTTCCCTCCTTTATATATGAGGGCAGAGGGCACCCCATGACACACAAGTTGATCATTGAGATCGTTCCTTAGCCGTGTCGGTGCCCCTTCCACCAAACTACACCTCGAATATACCGTTGCGGAGCTTAGGCGAAGCCTGCGCCGTGGAACATCATCATCGTCCTGCCACGTCGTCTTGATGAAACTCTCCTCAACACTCGGCTGGATCGGAGTTCGAGGGACGCCATCGAGCTGAACGTGTGCAGAACTCGGAGGCGCCGACGCTCGGTACTTGGATCGGTTGGATCGGGAAGAAGTACGACTACTTCCTCTACGTTGCGTCAACGCTTCCGTTGCTGGTCTCGAGGGTGCGTAGACAACACTCTCATCTCGTTGCTATGCATCACCATGGTCTTGCGTGATCGTGGGAAAATTTTGAAATTACTACGTTCCCCAACAAAGGCATCCGAGCCTGGTTTTATGCGTTGATGTCATATGCACGAGTAGAACACAAGTGAGTTGTGGGCGATACAAGTCATACTACCTACCAGCATGTCATACTTTGGTTCAGCGGTATTGTGAGATGAAGCGGCCCGGACCGACATTACGCGACGCTTACGCTGGCGAGACTGGTTTCACCGCTGTGAGCACTCGTTGCTTAAAGGTGACTGGCGGGTGTCTGCTCTCTCACTTTAGTTGAATCGAGTGTGGCTCGCCCGGTCCTTGAGAAGGTTAAAGCGGAGTCTATTTGACGAAGTATCGTTGTGGTTTTGATGCGTAGGTAAGAACGGTTCTTGCTCAGCCCGTAGCAGCCACGTAAAACTTGCAACAACAAAGTAGAGGACGTCTAACTTGTTTTTGCAGGGCATGTTGTGATGTGATATGGTCAAGACGTGATGCTATATTTTATTGTATGAGATGATCATGTTTTGTAACCGAGTTATCGGCAATCGGCGGAGCCATATGGTTGTCGCTTTATTGTATGAAATGCAACGCCATGTAATTGCTTTACTTTATCACTAAGGAGTAGCGATAGTCGTAGAAGCAATAGTTGGCGAGACGACAACGATGCTACGATGGAGATCAAGGTGTCGCGCGGTGACGATGGTGATCATGACGGTGCTTGGAGATGGAGATCACAAGCACAAGATGATGATGGCCATATCATATCACTTATATTGATTGCATGTGATGTTAATCCTTTATGCATCTTATTTTGCTTTGATTGACGGTAGCATTATAAGATGATCCTTACTAAATTATCAAGAAGTGTTCTCCCGAGTATGCACCGCTATGAAAGTTCTTCGTCTTTGAGACACCACGTGATGATCGGGTGTGATAGGTTCTACGTTCAAATACAACGGGTGCAAAACAGTTGCACACGCAGAATACTCAGGTTATACTTGACGAGCTATGCATATAAGATATGACCTCGAACACGGAGACCGAAAGGTCGAGCGTGAATCATATAGTAGATATGATCAACATATTGATGTTCACCATTGAAACTACTCCATCACACGTGATGATCGGTCATGGTGTAGTTGATATGGATCACGCAATCACTTAGAGAATTGGAGGATATTTTTCTAAGTGGGAGTTCTTAAGTAATATGATTAATTGAACTTAAATTTATCATGAACTTAGTACCGATAGTATCTTGCTTGTCTATGATGTGTAGATAGATGGCTCGTCTTTGTTGTTCCGTTGAATTTTAATGCGTTCCTTGAGAAAGCAAAGTTGAAAGATGATGGCAGCAATTACACGGACTGGGTCCGTAACGAGGATTATCCTTATTGCTGCACGGAAGAATTACGTCCCGAAGCACCGTTAGGTGCCGGGCCTGGTGCAAGGGCTGCGCCGAAGTTGTGAACGTCTGGCAAAGCAAAGTCGATGACTACTCTATAGTTCGATGTGCCATGCTTTACGGCTTAGAACCGGGACTTCAACGTCGTTTTGAACACCATGGAGCATATGAGATGTTCCAGAGTTGAAGTTAATATTCAAGCGAATGCCCGGATTGAGAGATATGAAGTCTCCAATAAGTTCTATAGCTGTAAGATGGAGGAGAATGGTTACATCGGTGAGCATATACTCGTAATGTCCGGATATAACAATCACTTGATTCAACTGGGAGTTAATCTTCCGGATGATTGCGTCATTGATGAATTCTCCAATCACGCCACCAAGCTACAAGAGCTTCGTGATGAACTATAATATGCAAGGGATGACCAAAACTATGCCCGAGCTCTTCGCGATCTTTGAAAGCATGGAGGTAGAAATCAAAAGGAGCATCAAGTGTTGATGGTTAACAAAACCACTAGTTTCAAGAAAAGGGCAAAGGAAAGAAAAGGAAACTTCAAAAGAGCGGCAAGCAAGTTGTCGATCAAGAGAAGAAACCCAAGTCTGGTCCTAAGCACAAACCGAGTGCTTCTATTGCAAGCAGGCTGGTCACCGAAGCGGAACTGCCCCAAGTATTTGGCGGATAAGAAGGATGGCAAGGTTAACAAAGGTATATGTGATATACTTGTTATTGATGTGTACCTTACTAATACTCGCAGAGCACTGGTATTTGATACTGGTTCATTGCTAATATTTGCAACTCAAACAGGGCTACGGATTGCGAAGATTGGCTAAGGACGAGGTGACGATCTTGCGTGGGAAATGGTTCCAAAGTCGATGTGATCGCAATCGCACGCTACCTCTACATCTACCTTCGGATTAGTATTAGACCTAAATAATTGTTATTTAGTACCATCGTTGAGCATGAACATTATATCTGGATCTTGTTTGATGCGAGACGGTTATTCATTTAAATCGAGAGAATAATGGTTGTTCTATTTATATGAATAATATCTTTTATGGTCATGCACCATTGAAGAATGGTTTGTTTTACTTAATCTTGATAGTAGTGATACACATATTCATAATGTTGAAACCAAAAGATGCAGAGTTGATAATGATGGTGCAACTTATTTGTGGCACTTGCCGTTTAGGTCATATCGGTGTAAAGCGCATGAAGAAACTCCATGCCGATGGACTTTTGGAGTCACTTGATTATGAATCACTTGGCACTTATGAACCGTGCCTTATGGGCAAGATGACTAAAACACCGTTCTCCGAACTATGGAGAGAGCAACAGATTTATTGGAAATCATACATACTTGATGTATGTGGTCCAATGAATGTTGAGGCTCGTATGATATCGTTATTTTCTCACCTTCACAGATGATTTGAGCAGATATGGGTATATCTACTTAATGAAACACAAGTCTGAAACATTTGAAAAGTTCAAAGAATTTCAGAGTGAAGTGGAAAATCATCGTAACAAGAAAATAAAGTTTCTACGATCTGATCGTGGAGGAGAATATTTGAGTTACTGAGTTTGGCCTACATTTGAAACAATGTGGAATAGTTTCGCAACTTACACCACCGGAACACCACAACGTAATGGTGTGTCCGAACGTCGAATCGTACTTTATTAGATATGGTGCGATCTATGATGTCTCTTCTTGATTTACCGCTATCGTTTTGGGGTTATGCTTTAGAGACGGCTACATTCACTTTAAATAGGGCACCATCTAAATCCGTTGAGACGACGCCTTATGAACTGTGGTTTGGCAAGAAACCAAAGTTGTCGTTTTGAAAGTTTGGGGCTGCGATGCTTATGTGAAAAGCTTCAACCTGATAAGCTCGAACCCAAATCGAGAAATGTGTCTTCATAGGATACCCAAAGGAGACAGTTGGGTACACCTTCTATCACAGATCCGAAGGCAAGATTTTTGTTGCTAAATTCGAAACTTTTGGAGAAAGAGTTTCTCACGAAAGAAGTGAGTGGGAGGAAAGTAGAACTTGATGAGATAATCTGTATCTACTCCCTTATTGAGAAGTAGTACATCACGTAAAACAGTTTCGTGACACCTACACCAAATAGGGAGGAAGCTAATGATGATGATCATGAAACTTCAGATCAAGTTTCTCTGAACTTCGTAGATCAACCAGAGCAAGATCCGCACTGAGTGGTACGGTAATCCTATTTTGGAAGTCATGTTACTAGAACATGATGAACCTACGAACTATGAAGAAGCGATGGTGAGCCCAGATTCCACAAAATGGCTTGAGGCCATGAAATCTGAGATGGGATCCATGTATGAGAACAAAGTGTGGACTTTGGTTGACTTGCCCGATGATCGGCAAGCAATTGAGAATAAATGGATCTTCAAGAAGAAGACTGACGCGATGGTAATGTTATCGTCTATAAAGCTCGACTTGTTGCAAAAGGTTTTCGACAAGTTCAAGGGATTGACTACGATGAGACCTTCTCACCCGTAGCGATGCTTAAGTCCGTCCGAATCATGTTAGCAATTGCGCATTTTATGATTATGAAATTTGGCAAATGGATGTTAAAACTGCATTCTGAATGGATTTACGGAAGAAGAGTTGTATATGATGCAACCGAAGGTTTTGTCGATCCAAAGGAGCTAACAAAGTGTGCAAGCTCCAGCGATCCATTTATGGACTGGTGCAAGCCTCTCGGAGTTGGAATAAACGTTTTGATAGTGTGATCAAAGCATTTGGTTTTATATGAGACTTTTGGAGAAGCCTCAGATTTACAAGAAAGTGAGTGGAGCTCAGAGCATTTCGATATTATATGTGGATGACATATTATTGATCGGAAATGATATAGAATTTCTGGATAGCATAAAGGGATACTTGAATAAGAGTTTTTCGATGAAAGACCTCGGTGAAGCTGCTTACATATTAGGCATTAAGATCTATAGAGATAGATCAAGACGCTTAATAGGACTTTCACAAAGCACATACCTTGATAAAGTTTTGAAAAAGTTCAAAATGGATCAGGCAAAGAAAGGGTTCTTGCCGGTATTACAAGGTGTGAAGTTGAGTAAGACTCAATGCCCGACCACCGCAGAAGATAGAGAGAAATGAAAGATGTTCCTATGCTTCAGCCATAGGCTCTATCATGTATGCAATGCTGTGTACCAGACCTGATGTGTGCCTTGCTGTAAGTTTAGCGGCAGTACCAAAGTAATCCAGGTGGATCATCGGACAGCGGTCAAGAACATCCTTAAGTACTTGAGAAGAACTAAGGATATGTTTCTCATTTATGGCGGTGACAAAGAGCTCGTCAGAACGGTTACGTCGATGCAAGCTTTGACACTGATCCGGACGATTCTAAATCGCAAACCGGATACGTATTTACATTAAACGGTGGAGCTGTCGGTTGGTGCAGTTCCAAACAAAGCGTCGTTATGGGATCTACATGTGAAGTTGAGTACATAGCTGCTTCGAAGCAGCTAATGAAGGAGTCTGGATGAAGGAGTTCATAACCGATCTAGGTGTTGTACCTAGTGTATCGGGTCCAATGAAAATCTTTTGTGACAATATCGGTGCAATTGCCTTGGCAAAGGAATCCAGATTTCACAAGAGAACCAAGCACATCAAAAGACGCTTCAACTCCATCCGGATTTGGTCCGTGGGAGACATAGAGATATGCAAGATACATACGGATCTGAATGTTGCGCACTCGTTGACTAAGCCTCTTCCACGAGCAAAACATGATCAGCACCAAGACTCCATGGGTGTTAGAATCATTCTTGTGTAATCTAGATTATTGACTCTAGTGCAAGTGGGAGATCAAGGAAATATGCCCTAGAGGCAATAATAAAGTTATTATTTATTTCCTTATATCATGATAAATGTTTATTATTCATGCTAGAATTGTATTAACCGGAAACATAATACATGTGTGAATACATAAACCTCAGAGTGTCACTAGTATGCCTCTACTTGACTAGCTCGTTAATCAAAGATGGTTATGTTTCCTAACCATGAACAAGGAGTTGTTATTTGATTAATGGGATCACATCATTGGTTGAATGATCTGATTGACATGACCCATTCCATTAGCATAGCACCGATCGTATAGTTTGTTGCTAGTGCTTTTCTTCATGACTTATACATGTTCCTATGACTATGAGATTATGCAACTCCGTTTGCCCGAGGAACACTTTGGGTGCTACCAAACGTCACAACGAATCGGGTGATTATAAAGGTACATTACAGGTGTCTCCAAAGGTACATGTTGGGTTGGCATATTTGAGATTAGGATTTGTCACTCCGATTGTCGGAGAGGTATCTCTGGGCCCTCTCGGTAATGCACATCACATAAGCCTTGCAAGCATTGCAACTAAATGTGTTAGTTGTGAGATGATGTATTACGGAACGAGAAAAGAGACTTGCCAAGAATTAGATTGAACTAGGTATTGGATACCGACGATCGAATCTCGGGCAAGTAACATACCGATGACAAAGGGAACAACGATGTTGTTATGCGGTCCGACCGATAAAGATCTTCGAGAATATGTAGGAGCCAATATGGGCATCCAGGTCCCGCTATTGGTTATTGACCGAGAGGTGTCTCGGTCATGTCTACATAGTTCTCGAACCCGTAGGGTCCGCACGCTTAAAGTTTCGATGATGCTTATTATGAGTTTATATGATATTGATGTACGAAGGTTGTTCGAGTCCCGGATGAGATCACGGACATGACGAGGAGTCTCGAAATGGTCGAGACATAAAGATTGATATATTGAAGCCTATGTTTGGACTCGGAATCACTCCGGTGAAATTGGGAATTTTATTAGAGTACCGGGGTTACCGAACCTCCCGGGAGTCAATGGGCCTTGATGGGCCTTAAGGGAAAGAGAAAGGGGCCATATGCTGGCGCAGCCTTCCCCTTCCCTAGTCCTATTAGGATTAGGAAAGGGGTGGCGCCCTCTCCCTCTCCCTTGGTCAAACCCTAGTTGGACTAGGATTGGGGGAATCCTACTCGGTGGGAGTAGGATTCCCAGCGCAGCCATAGGTGGCCGCCAGCCCCTCCCTTCCCTCCTTTATATCTGAGGCAGAGGGCACCCCATGACACACACAAGTTGATCATTGAGATCGTTCCTTGGCCGTGTGCGGTGCCCCTTCCACCAAACTACACCTCGAATATACCGTTGCGGAGCTTAGGCGAAGCCCTGCGCCGGTGGAACATCATCATCGTCACCACGCCGTCGTGCTGACGAAACTCTCCTCAACACTCGGCTGGATCGGAGTTCGAGGGATGTCATCGAGCTGAACGTGTGCAGAACTTCGGAGGTGCCGTGACGCTCGGTACTTGGATCGGTTGGATCGGGAAGAAGTACGACTACTTCCTCTACGCTATGTCAACGCTTCCGTTGCTGGTCTCACGAGGGCGTAGACAACACTCTCATCTCGTTGCTATGCATCACCATGGTCTTGCGTGATCGTAGGAAATTTTTTGAAATTACTACGTTCCCCAACAAGCCCCCTCTGGTGTCTATATAAACCAGAGGGTTTAGTCTATAGGACAACAACAATCATAATCATAGGCTAGCTTCTAGGGTTTAGCCTCTACGATCTCGTGGTAGATCAACTCTTGTAATACTCATATCATCAAGATCAATCAAGCAGGAAGTAGGGTATTACCTCCATCGAGAGGGCCCGAACCTGGGTAAACATTGTGTCCCCCGCCTCCTGTTACCATCCGCCTTAGACGCACAGTTCGGGACCCCCTACCCGAGATCCGCCGGTTTTGACACCGACAATGAGCCACTTAGAACACATTAAGATATACATCAACCTGCCATGCAGTTTTAGGAGAGTATTGCATCTTCATGGAGTGGTATTGTTAATAGTAAGGATACTCTCCTCTCAGTTGATCAACATCTTGTCTTCCACATCTAATTCACGGGATCTCCGATCACAAAGAATAGGTTACCACTGTGAACAACTCATATTGTGGGTCTCATACCCATCTCCCTCGATGCATTATCTATCACATTACGTGAAAGACCCTTAGTAAAAGGATCTGCCAGATTTTTAGAAGTTTGGATATAATCCAATGCAATAACTCCGGAGTTTCTCATTTTCCTAACAGACTTTAACCTTCTCTGAGTGTGTCTTGATGACTTCATGTTATCTGATACGTCTCCAACGTATCTATAATTTTTGATTGCTCCATGCTATATTATCTACTGTTTTGGACTATATTGGGCTTTATTTTCCACTTTTATATTATTTTTGGGACTAACCTATTAACCGGAGGCCCAGCCCAGAATTGTTGTTTTTTGCCTATTTCAGTGTTTCAGAGAAACAGAATATCAAACGGAGTCCAAACGGAATGAAACCTTCGGGAACGTGATTTTCTCACCGAAAGTGATCAGGGAGACTTGGACCCTACTCCAAGGAACAAAAGAGGCGGTCACGAGGGTGCCCCCCCTAGGGCGCGCCCCCTGCCTCATGGGCCCCCTGTTGCTCCACCGACGTACTCCTTCCTCCTATATATACCTACATACCCCCAAACGATCAGAGACGGAACCAAAAACCTAATTCCACCGCCGCAACTTTCTGTATCCACGAGATCCCATCTTGGGGCCTGTTCCGGAGCTCCGCCGGAGAGGGCCGTCATCACGGAGGGCTTCTACATCATAATAGCCTCTCCGATGAAGTGTGAGTAGTTTACCTCAGACCTTCGGGTCCATAGTTATTAGCTAGATGTCTTCTTCTCTCTTTTTGGATCTCAATATAATGTTCTCCCCCTCTCTTGTGGAGATCTATTCGATGTAATCTTCTTTTTGCGGTGTGTTTGTTGAGACCGATGAATTGTGGGTTTATGATCAAGTCTATCTATGAATAATATTTGAATCTTATCTGAATTCTTTTATGTATGATTGGTTATCTTCGCAAGTCTCTTCGAATTATCAGTTTGGTTTGGCCTACTAGATTGGTTTTTCTTGCCATGGGAGAAGTGCTTAGCTTTGGGTTCAATCTTGCGGTGTCCTTTCCCAGTGACAGAAGGGGCAGCAAGGCACGTATTGTATTGTTTCCATCGAGGATAACAAGATGGGGTTTTATCATATTGCATGGAACTATCCCTCTACATCATGTCATCTTGCTTAAGGCGTTACTCTGTTTTTAACTTAATACTCTAGATGCATGCTGGATAGCGGTCGATGAGTGGAGTAATAGTAGTAGATGCAGGCAGGAGTCGGTCTACTTGTCTCGGACGTGATGCCTATATACATGATCATACCTAGATATTCTCATAACTATGCTCAATTCTGTCAATTGCTCAACAGTAATTTGTTCACCCACCGTAGAATATTTATGCTCTTGAGAGAAGCCACTAGTGAAACCTATGGCCCCCGGGTCTATTCTCATTATATCAATCTCCATCACTTTATTATTGATTTGCTTTTTACTTTGTCTTTTACTTTTTACTTTGCATCTCTATACCAAAAATACCAAAAATATTATCTATCATCTCTATCAGATCTCACTCTCGTAACTGACCGTGAAGGGATTGACAACCCCTAATCGCGTTGGTTGCGAGGAGCTATTGTTTTTGTGTAGGTACGAGGGACTTGCGTGTAGCCTCCTACTGGATTGATGCCTTGGTTCTCAAAAACCGAGGGAAATACTTATGCTACTTCGCTGGATCATCCTCTCCTCTTCGGGGAAATCCAATGCAGTGCTCAAGAGGTAGCAAGAAGAATTTCTGGCGCCGTTGCCGGGGAGTCTATGCAAAAGTCAACATACCAAGTACCCGTCACAATCCCTATCTCTCGCATTACATTAGTTGCCATTTGCCTCTCGTTTTCCTCTCCCCCACTTCACCCTTCCCGTTTTATTCGCCCTCTCTTTCCGTTTGCCTTTTTCTCGCCAGATCTACTGTTTGCTTGTGTTACCATGTGCCTTCTATTTGCTTGCATCTTTGCTTGCTAAAAATCTATTGATATGGATCCACTTAAAGTGTTCTATTTGGATCATCTTCGATCCTTATGCGCTCGTGCTGAAACCCCAACTAGCCTAGTTGATGGGAAATCTTTAGATGAGCATGCTCATTTTGTGCGTCATCGTTTGTCTGAAAAAGATAAGCTCTTATGGTATCATATAAATAGTTTGCTATGATATGCTTGGAATCTTTGTGAAATGTGTGATTTTACTTGTTGCTCTAAGAACCCTAAAAAACACCTTCCCTACCTATGTGAGTTCAATGATAATGAAATCTTATCTTCTTATGCAAAGGATGTTTATAGCTACTATGATATCGAACAAATTGAAGAATTTTTCGTTTTTAAGGGTGCTCATGAAGTTGCTTCTTTGATCGAAAAGTATGATTTTACTCTCAACAAATCTGAAAATTCCGTCATACTTAAATATTGTAATGAAAACCTTGCTCATAATGTCTATGTCCAAGAATTGATTGAAAGAATGACTGTTGCTTTGGAAGAAAATAATGGTATGCATGAATCTATAGATAATGATGATTCCGATGATTTGGTTGAAATATCCCTTGATGAACGTGATGCTTGCTATTCTTGTGGCCATGATGTCAATATTTATGAAAACGAGTTTGCTATAGTTCCTTATGTTAAAAATGAGATTGTTGCTATTGCACCCATGCTTGATAGTTCCCTCGATGAAAAGCATGATTTCAATGATTTTACTATAAATTCTCTTGATGTCAATTGTGCTAATAATATGCAAAACCATAAGCTTGGGGATGCTAGTTTTGCTATGTCTACTACTTGTTGCAATGATCATGATTGGGGTGATTCTTCTTATGATCTTGAAAATTTATTTAATCCCCATGATGAATATGAGATTGATAATATCGTTTGCAATAATATTGAAAGTGGGCTTGGAAGAGTGTCGACTTTAGATCCCACATATTTGGAGAATATTCAATCTTATGAAATTTTTGATAAAAGTGGGTTTGGAGAGGTCATGACTTTAGTTAATGTTAATCCCACTATTTCGGAAGAGTGTCAACTTTGCATGCATGTGGATCGTGTTGAAAATAATTTATGTGATAGCTATTTTATTGAATTTGCTTATGATCCCACATGTAATTATTATGAGAGAGGAAAATATGGTCGTAAAAATTTGCATGATAATAAATTACCTCTCGTTATGTTGAGATTGTTATTGTTTCTTTCCGCTTCCTTGCATATGCTAGTTTTTGCTTGCTATGATAATTTATTTGCCTATAAGATGCCTATGCATAGGAGGTATGTTAGACTTAGATGTGTTTGTCACGTGTTTCATGATGCTCTCTTTGTGCTTCAATTCTTGTCATTCTTGTGACCATCATTAAAATTATCAATGCCTAGCTAAAAGGCTTTAAATAAAAGCGCTTGTTGGGAGACAACCCAATATATTTCCTTTATGTCGTTGAATAAATAATCCATCCACCTTCTGTTTAGATGTGGTTTTATGTTTTAATTAGTGTTTGTGACAAGTTAAACCTATAGGATCTTCTTGGATGATAGCTATTTGATCTTGCTGTAATTTCCAGAAACTTTGTTCTCAGTGTCCGAATTGTTAAAAATCACCAGAACGTGATAAAATACTGATTCCAATTTCTGATGATCAATAAACAAATTTTCTAGGTCTTCCTATTTTGGTAGATTTTCTGGAGTTCCAGAAGTTTGCGTTACTTACAGATTACTACAGACTGTTCTGTTTTTTACAGATTCTGTTTTTCGTGTGTTGTTTGCTTATTTTGATGAATCTATGGCTAGTAAAATAGTTTATAATCCATAGAGAAGTTGGAATACAGTAGGTTTAACACCAATATAAATAAATAATGAGTTCATTACAGTACCTTGAAGTGGTATTTTGTTTTCTTTCTCTAACGGAGCTCACGAGATTTCTATTGAGTTTTGTGTTGTGAAGTTTTCAAGTTTTGGGTGAAATCTTTTGATGGATTATGGAACAAGGAGTGGCAAGATCCTAAGCTTGGGGATGCCCATGGCACCCCCAAGATAATCCAAGGACACCAAAAAGTCAAAGCTTGGGGATTCCCCGGAAGGCATCCCCTCTTTCGTCTACTTCCATCGGTAATTTTACTTGTAGCTATATTTTTCTTCACCACATGATATGTGTTTTGCTTGGAGCGTCTTGTATTATTTGTGTATTTGTTTGTTAGTGTGCCACAATCATACTTGCTGTACACACCTTTTGAGAGAGCCATACATGAATTGGAATTTGATAGAATACTCTATGTGCTTCACTTATATCTTTTGAGCTTGATAGGTTTGCTCTATGTGCTTGACTTATATCTTTTGAGCTTGATAATTTTGCTCTATGTGCTTCACTTAGATCTTTTAGAGCATGGTGGTGGATTTGTTTTATAGAAATTATTGATCTCTCATGCTTCACTTAGATTAATTTGAGAGTCTTAAATAGCATGATAATTTTCTTAATAATAATAATATGCTTGGTGTTCAAGATTTGTAAAACTTTCTTTTGAGTGCGTTGAATACTAAGAAAAGATTGATGCTTGATAATTGTTTTGAGATATGAAGATGGTGATATTAGAGTCATGCTAGTTGAGTAGTTGTGAATTTGATAAATACTTGTGTTAAAGTTTGTGATTCCCGTAGCATGCACGTATGGTGAACCGTTATGTGATGAAGTCGGAGCATGATTTATTTATTGATTGTCTTCCTTATGAGTGGCGGTCGGGGACGAGCGATGGTCTTTTCCTACCAATCTATACCCCTAGGAGCATACGCGTAATACTTTGCTTTGATAACTTCTAGATTTTTGCAATAAGTATATGAGTTCTTCATAACTAATGTTGAGTCCATGGATTATACGCATTTTTTCCCATCCTTCCACCATTGCTAGCCTATCTAATACCGCGCACTTTTCGCCCGTATCATACACCCACCATATATCTTCCTCAAAACAGCCACCATACCTACCTATCATGGCATTTCCATTGCCATTCCAAGATATATTGCCATGCAACTTTCCACCGTTCCGTTTATTATGACACGCTCCATCATTGTCATATTGCTAGCATGATCATGTAGTTGACATCGTATTTGTGGCAAAGCCACCGTTCATAATTCTTTCATACATGTCACTCTTGATTCATTGCATATCCTGGTACACCGCCGGAGGCATTCATATAGAGTCATATCTTGTTCTAAGTATTGAGTTGTAATTGTTGAGTTGTAAGAAAAAAAATAAAAAGTGTGATGATCATCATTTTTAGAGGATTGTCCCAAGTGAGGAAAGGATGATGGAGACTATCCACAAGTCGGGATGAGACTCCGGAAGAAACAAAAGAGGCCATAAAAAAAGAGAAGGCCCAAATAAAAAAATGAGAGAAAAAGAGAGAAGGGACAATGTTACTATCCTTTTACCACACTTGTGCTTCAAAGTAGCACCATGATCTTCATGATAGAGAGTCTCTCATTTTGTCACTTTCATATATTAGTGGGAATTTTTCATTATAGAACTTGGCTTGTATATTCCAATGATGGGCTACCTCAAATGCCATAGGTCTTCGTGAGCAAGCGAGTTGGATGCACACCCACTTAGTTTCTTTTGTTGAGCTTTCATATACTTATAGCTCTAGTGCATCCGTTGCATGGCAATCCCTACTCACTCGCATTGATATCTATTGATGGGCATCTCCATAGCCCGTTGATACGCCTAGTTGATGTGAGACTATCTTCCCCTCTTTTTGTCTTCTCCACAACCACCATTCTATTCCACATATAGTGCTATATCCATGGCTCACGCTCATGTATTGCGTGAGGATCGAAAAAGTTTTGAAAATGTTAAAGTATGAAACAATTGCTTGGCTTGTCATCGGGGTTGTGCATGATTTAAATACTTTGTGTGGTGAAGATAGAGCATAGCCAGACTATATGATTTTGTAGGGATTACTTTCTTTGGCCATGTTATTTTGAGAAGACATAATTGCTTTGTTAGTATGCTTGAAGTATTATTATTTTTATGTCAACATGAACTTTTGTCTTGAATCTTTCGAATCTGAATATTCATACCACAATTAAGAAGATTTGCATTGAAATTATGCCAAGTAGCACTCCGCATCAAAAATTCTCTTTTTATCATTTACCTACTCGAGGACGAGCAGGAATTAAGCTTGGGGATGCCTGATACGTCTCCAACGTATCTATAATTTTTTATTGCTCCATGCTATATTATCTACTATTTTGGACTATATTGGGCTTTATTTTCCACTTTTATATTTTTTTTGGGACTAACCTATTAACCGGAGGCCCAGCCTAGAATTGCTGTTTTTTGCCTATTTCAGTGTTTCGGAGAAACAGAATATCAAACGGAGTCCAAACGGAATGAAACCTTCGGGAACGTGATTTTCTCACCGAACGTGATCCAGGATACTTGGACCCTACTCCAAGGAACAAAAGAGGCGGTCACGAGGTGGGGGCGCCCCTAGGGCGCCCCCTCGTGGGCCCCTGTTGCTCCACCGACGCACTCCTTCCTCCTATATATACCTACATACCCCAAACGATCGAGACGGAGCCAAAACCTAATTCCACCGCCGCAACTTTCTCAGATCCACGAGATCCCATCTTGGGGCCTGTTAGGAGCTCCGCCGAGAGGGCCGTCATCACGGAGGGCTTCTACATCATCATAGCCTCTCCGATGAAGTGTGAGTAGTTTACCTCAGACCTTCGGGTCCATAGTTATTAGCTAGATGGCTTCTTCTCTCTTTTTGGATCTCAATACAATGTTCTCCCCCTCTCTTGTGGAGATCTATTTGATGTAATCTTCTTTTTGCGGTTTGTTGAGACCGATGAATTGTGGGTTTATGATCAAGTCTATCTATGAATAATATTTGAATCTTCTCTGAATTCTTTTATGTATGATTGGTTATCTTTGCAAGTCTCTTCGAATTATGAGTTTGGTTTGGCCTACTAGATTGGTTTTTCTTGCCATGGGAGAAGTGCTTAGCTTTGGGTTCAATCTTGCGGTGTCCTTTCCCAGTGATAGAAGAGGCAGCAAGGCACGTATTGTATTGTTGCCATCGAGGATAACAAGATGGGGTTTTTATCATATTGCATGAAACTATCCCTCTACACCATGTCATCTTGCTTAAGGTGTTACTCTGTTTTTAACTTAATACTCTAGATGCATGCTGGAGAGCGGTCGATGAGTGGAGTAATAGTAGTAGATGCAGGCAGGAGTCGGTCTACTTGTCTCGGACGTGATGCCTATATACATGATCATACCTAGATATTCTCATAACTATGCTCAATTCTGTCAATTGCTCAACAGTAATTTGTTCACCCACCGTAGAATATTTATGCTCTTGAGAGAAGCCACTAGTGAAACCTATGGCCCCCGGGTCTATTCTCATCATATCAATCTCCATCACTTTATTATTGCTTTGCTTTTTACTTTGTCTTTTAGTTTTTACTTTGCATCTCTATACCAAAAATACCAAAAATATTATCTATCATCTCTATTAGATCTCACTCTCGTAAGTGACCATGAAGGGATTGACAACCCCTAATCGCGTTGGTTGCGAGGAGCTATTGTTTTTGTGTAGGTATGAGGGACTTGCGTGTAGCCTCCTACTGGATTGATACCTTGGTTCTAAAAAACTGAGGGAAATACTTACGCTACTTTGCTACATCATCCTCTCCTCTTCGGGGAAATCCAACGCAATGCTCAAGAGGTAGCATTATCCTTTGAGCTGCTCACTTTCGTGATCACAGTTTGATTGTCGCAGTTCATAAGGATACCCGGTGCATGTTTCTCAACAACCGGCAAGTCATTCAAGAGTCGGCGAAGCCAATCTGCTTCGATCGTAGTTGTATCTAGTGCTGTGAGTTCTGCTTCCATTGTTGACCTCGTTAAGATGGTCTGCTTGCAAGACTTCCAAGAAACAACGCCACATCCATGAGCGAATACATAACCGCTCGTGGCCTTTATCTCATCAGCATGAGATCCAGTTTGAGTCACTATACCCTTCAAGCACCTTTTGGTGCCCAGTGTAGTGAATTCCATAATTCGTAGTGCCTTTCAAATAGCGCAAAACTCTCTCTAGAGCTTTCCAATGCACATCTCCTGGTTTTGAAACAAACCGACTCTGTTTGCTAACAGCAAAAGAGATGTCAGGTCTTGTAGCACTGGCTAAGTACATAAGCGAGCCAATAATCTGAGAATACTTCAATTGGTCTCTAGCAATTCTTCGATTCGTTCGAAGCAACACGCTAGCATCATATGGTGTTGGAGAGGGCTTGCAGTCACTGTAGCCAAAGCGACTCAAGATCTTTTACACATAGTGAGATTGAAGCAATGTAATCCCACCATCATCGTCTCTCAACAACTTGATGTTCAGAATGACATCAGCCACTCCTAAATCTTTCGTCTCAAAACAGCGAGATAGAAAGTCCTTGACCTCCTTAATAACATTCAGATTTGTTCCGAAAATCAGTATGTCGTCAACATACAAGCAAAGGATTACTCCCTCGCCCCCACCATGGCGATAATACACACATTTGTCAACTTCGTTTACAACAAAGCCTGCAGCTGTTAAAGTTCTTTCAAACTTCTCATGCCACTGTTTAGGTGCTTGCTTGAGTCCATACAAAGACTTCAAAGAACTGCACACTTTTCCTTCCGACCATCTAGTACAAACCCATCTGGTTGTTCCATATAAATTTCCTCGTCCAACTCTCCATTTAGGAAAGCAGTCTTAACATCCATTTGATGAACGAGAAGACCATGTGAGGCGGCGAGTGAAAGTAGAACTCGAATAGTGGTCAGTCGAGCCACATGTAAGTAAGTATCAAAGAAGTCTTCACCTTCCTTTTGGGTATAACCCTTAGCCACGAGCCGAGCCTTGTACTTTTCAATAGTACCATCAGGCCTAAGCTTCTTCTTGAATACCCATTTGCATCTTATAGGTTTGCACCCATAAGGACGATCAGTTATCTCCCAAGTTTCATTCGCCAAGATGGAATCCATCTCGCTACGAACCGCTTCCTTCTAGTAGTCAGCATCTTCATATGCATAGGCATCTGAAAAAGAACTGGGAGTGTCATCTATGAGATACACAAGAAAATCATCACCAAAGGACTTTGCAATCCTCTATCTCTTGTTCCTAGTAGGAACTTCATTGTTCTCCTCCACAGGACTTTCAAAGTGTTCCATCAAAATGGTAGGTTCGGTAATTGTAACTGGTGCCTGATTCGATGAACTAGGCATCTCCTGATTATATGAGGTAGCCATATCCTTCATGGGAAAGATATCTTCAAAGAAAGTCGCATCATTCGACTCCATGATCGTACCGACATGCATGTCAGGTACCTCAGATTTTACAACAAAGAATCTATAACCAATGCTATGAAAAGCACATCCCAGGAAAACACAATCCACAGTTTTTGTTCCAAGCTTGCGCTTCTTTGGAATTGGCCCATTGACTTTTGCCAAACAACCCCAGGTTCGTAGATAAGAGAGATTTAACCTTTTCTTCTCCCATTCCTCGAATGGAGTTATCTCTTTGTTCTTTGTGGGAACTCGGTTTAGGACATGACATGCAGTCAATATGCCTCCCCCCACCATGCCTTGGAGAGACCCGATGTGTCTAACAAGGCGTTAACCAAATCTGTTAGAGTACGGTTCTTTCTTTCGGCCACCCCATTTGACTGAGGTGAATAGGGAGGCGTCCTCTCGTGGATTATACCATGTTTCGCACAAAAAGCATCAAATTCATTGGAAAAATACTCTCCACCACGGTCGGACCTAAGCCTCTTGATTTTCCGATCAAGTTGGTTTTCCACTTCAGCTTTATAGATCTTGAAAAAATTCAAAGCCTCATCCTTAGATTTTAGAAGATACACACAGCAGTATCTAGTGGAGTCGTCAATTAATGTCATGAAATATTTCTTTCCACCTTTTGTCAAAACACCATTCATTTCACATAGATCTGAATGTATGAGTTCTAGTGGTGCAAGATTTCTCGTTTCCACAGTCGTGTGAGACTTACGAGGTTTCTTAGCTTGCACACAAACTTGACACTTAGATCCCTTGACAGTGGTGAAACTAGGGATTAAGTTCAACTTCGCTAGTCGCGACATCCAACCAAAGTTAACATGACAAAGACGTGAATGCCACACATTTGATTCACTATTGTTGCAAACATGATTAACAACTTTATTGCAAACGGCTGGTAAGGATAAACGAAACAGGCCTCCTAACTCATAACCTTTACCAACAAAGGTTCCATACTTGGTTATTACAAATTTATTTGACTCAAAGACAAGCTTGTAGCCATATCTACATAGAAGAGATCCGCTAACAAGATTTTTATTGACAGAGGGGACATAATGCACGTTCTTCAGCCACACGATCTTCCCCGAAGTAAACTTCAGATCGACCGTGCCAACACCACGAACAGAAGCACTTGAACCGTTGCCCATCAGCATGGTTGAAGTCCCTGTGGTCTGATAAGACGAAAACATGGAAATATCACCGCATACATGCACATTAGCACCCATGTCAATCAACCAATCAGGAGAATGACATACTGAAAGAACAGTGGGAAATATACCATACCCAGCATCCTTCATGTCAGTGTCTCCAATAACAACATTAGCGGTCTTGCCGCCTTTCCCAAGATGACGCTTGTCATAGCGATTAGGGCAACTAGGAGCCCAATGACCAGGATCCGCACACACATGACAGACACCTTTCTTCTTGTCATTCTTATTCTTGAAGTTCGTGTGTTGCACAGCCTTGTTCTTCCCATCAAACTTTGCTTTACCATCAAACTTGCCCTTGTTCTTGAACTTGTGGGGCTGGAAGTTCTTCTTCTGTACCAGATTGGCACTAGATCCTCCCACAATACCTCGAGCACGTGTGTCCTTTTCTCTCGCCTTTTCTTCCACATCAAGAGTGCCAATGAGATCCAGAACGGAAAACTCTTGTCTCTTATGTTTCAGTAAGGTAGCAAAGTTCCTCCACGAAGGAGGAAGCTTAGTGATGATACCTTCGGCAACAAACTTGTCCGGAAGCATACAACTGAAGTTCTCAAGTTCTCTAGCAAATGAATGTATCTCATGAGCTTGCTCAACCATGGAGCGCTCTTCAGTCATCCTGTAATCATAGAATTGCTCCATGATATACAGCTCAATGCCAGCATCCGAGACCCCAAACTTGGCCTTGAGTGCATCCCACATATCTTTTCCATTATCAATTGACGCATAAACGTCAACTATGTTCTCACCAAGAACACTCAAGAGAGCAGCCTTAAACAGAGTATCCATTTTCTGAAAAGCTTGTGCCCGTTGAGCATCAAGCTCTCCTTCAGGTTTGCCAAGAGTGGCGTCATAGCAACTCATGGTTTGAAACCATAAGACTGCTCTCACGCGCCACCTCTTATAGTGGATACCCTCAAACATAGGAGGTATCATGGAAGCAGCAAAACCACTTGGGGTAATTGCCTATAATAAGGTTTTTGGATTGTTGGAAATATGAGCAATTTACCAAGTGATTTTATTAACAGAAAAACTAGATAAAGCATGACTAATATAGTAGAGATAAAATAAGTCATGCGTTCTGATAGAGAGAAGGTAAATAGCATCTGCAAATATGAACTGTAGCCTAGCAAATCTAGAGTAGCCAGTAGAGGTAGTTGCATATATGATGTAGAACCTAATATATCTAGGGCAAACACCAGAACAAGGTACTGTAGCAAAACCTCGAACAGAAAGGAAAAGATCACATACGGGACAGCAGCAGCAGTACTGGACTTGGGGTCGACATCCTCGCCAGCCATGTCGTCGAGGAGGTTTTCGACGTTGGGGAAGAAGTCATCGTCGGGGAAGTAGTCATCGGAGCCCGGAGCGTCCGTGACGAAGGAGTCAGTAGTCGTGTAGAGCGCTCCCCAAAAACCTTATCACCCTTCTCCCGTACAGGACTCAAAAGGTGCGGTTTCGGAGGCCTACTATCCCAACCTACGGTGCACGCCGCAAGCCGGGATGGAGACGATCGTAGCAGCAGTGCAGCGCTCAGGAACCTTGTGGCGAGAGGAAGAGGATCTTATGGTGTGTCTCTCTGGAGAGGAGCGACCTCTCTTATATAGGCACAGGAGAAGGACGCGAACAGGCTGCGACGGGAGGTGAAGAAACAAAGGGAGACGAAGCGAATAGCCAGCGACCGAAGAGGCGCGCCGTTCGAATTCAGTGTCCATTACAGAAAACGTTTCAGCTCCCGCGTGACCTTTCGTATACCCGTCGTGCGTGGCAAAAATTTAGACATCGGCTCGGCTCATTCCCGCAACCCGCGGCGCGTCATGACGAGGCATGGCGTGGCGAGGCGGGCGGCGGAGGAGGAGCGTGATGAAGTCATGTACCTAGGGTAGGGTCATAGACCTTCCCAAAGGTACCCTCCCCAAGGACACTCGTGAAAGAAGCTGCCTACAAGTCGACCTGGTAGGTTTCCACTCGACAGATTCAAAGACACTCGACCATGAAGACCCACTCGACCACCAGGAGTCCAAGAGCCACTCGGTGTCCAAACGGTCTGTAGTTAAATAGTCTTTATGGTCATGATGACACTTTATGTAATGCGTTACGAACGCCTAGCCTTAATGTACCTTAAACCCTCCTCTCGTGGGCTGGCTGGGGTCTGGCACACTCTATATAAGCCACCCCCTCCACGGTAGAAGGGTTCGCACCCCTGTAACACATACGCATATAATCCAAATGACCGCCTCCGGGCTCCGAGACGTAGGGCTGTTACTTCCTCCGAGAAGGGCCTGAACTTGTAAATCCGTTGCGTATACAACTACTCCATAGCTAGGATCTTGCCTCTCCATTCCTACCCCCCATTCTACTGTCAGACTTAGAACCACGACAGTTGGCGCCCACCGTGGGGCAGGTGTTTTAGTGATTTGTTGGAGAAGTTGGAATTCTTTCGATTTCCTACATCATGGTTTCAGGTGGAGTTCTGGTCGAGGGCCGCGAGATCCGTCTCGGTGCGCTCACGTTCGTCGCCGACGACTCCGCTTGGCTTCAGGAGGCTCCACTCGATGTGGACGCGCTCCCCGTCCGCGGGGCGACGCACTTTCGCGCGTGTGTCCGCGACGTCCTCCTGCAGCAACCGTCGACCCAGTATGGGTCGGCTCCTGTGCCGTCCTCGCCCCCAGTCTCCCGCCGGAGCAAGGGTTCCGGTTGGTCGAGGCTTCAGCGGTGGGTGAGGCATGCGGTGGCCCGCCAGTCGGCCACCCCCCAAGTCGCGGCGATCGAGCCCGACGAATCTCTCTACGACCTGTTCGACTGGCTCCGCAGAGACTGCGTCCGAATGCGATAGCAGTGACCCGGCGGCAGAGGTTTTGATGGTCGATGGACCACGCAGTCCCCCCGGATTCACCCGCACCAACGGAGGTGACGGTGGAGGCGATCCGGAGCAAGCCCACGAAGAGTACCTGCCCGAGCCCCTCACTTCGCTTCAGAGGGAGGAGCTTCGCCGTCGGAACATGGATGCGCTTCACACTCCTATCATTGGAGAAACCCCCGAGGCTCATGCCTTGGAGGATGCGCGCTTGGCCAACCTTGCTGAGCGCACTCGACTGGAGAACCTTCAGCAAGTACTCGACGAGCTCGCGCGACCAAGGGTTCCAGAATCCAATCGACGTCAGCTCTTCCAGCCACCAACTCAGGTATATCGAACTCCAATTCAGAATTTAGCAGCTGCGGCTCGTATAGCAGAGTTAATTCAGCCTTCCCAGTCGGAGGCGGGTAGAGGTTTGCTACAAATCAGAGATCTGCTCCGGGCGGCAGGAGACTAAAACTCAGTCGTATCACAGTCGCGGAACAGGATTCACAGCTGATCCGTCGCTGCGAATTCAGTCCAGTCGGCCCATAGTCCGAGATCGCCCCCGAGGCGTGAGGAACGTGGGGGCCGGCGTGATGATCAGTATAAGAGCCGCAAGCAATATGAGCACCGATTCGATCGCAATGATCGACGTCGAGTGCCCACTCCTCCCCCAAGGGGTGGATCATACGCTCCTCGGCAGCGGGGACGACGACGCCAAAGACAAGGTGTTGGGCGAAGAGTTCCAGTCGACCCCAGGGAACCAGGCTTTGATGCGAGATCTATTATCGTTCAAGGTTTGGTCGACAGGAACAGAGCTCACCGAGACGGCCATGACAGAGATGTTCCTCCAATGCAGAGTTCATGTCTCGGGGCGAGTGTTTCAGCAGAGCCATCGAGCCGCGGTGATTCCTCCCAACTTCAAAGTTGGCGATCGGAGTCGAGAAGTTCATCGGTGAATCCAAGCCCCACACTTGGCTTGAAGATTACCGAGTGGCTGTTCAGATCGGCGGCGGCAACGATGAGGTGGCCATGAAGCACTTACCTCTTATGTTGGAGGGTTCAGCCAGAGCATGGTTGAATCAGTTAGCACCCAGCAGTATTTACACTTGGGAAGATCTTGCCCGAGTGTTTGTCAGAACATTTGAAGGGACTTGCAAGCGACCAGCAGGGTTGACGGAGTTGCAGTCGTGTGTGCAAAAGTCGAGTGAAACTTTGAGAGATTATATCTAGAGGTGGATCACTTTGCACCACACAGTTGAGAATGTATCTGATCACCAGGCAGTCTTTGCCTTCAAAGAAGGTGTCAAGAACAGAGAGTTGAGTTTGAAATTCGGTCGAACCGGAGATATGACCCTGAGTTGGATGATGGAGATTGCCACCAAGTATGCAAATGGTGAAGAAGAGGATCGGCTCCCGAGTGGTAAATACAAATCGGCCGCTAATGAGACCAGCGGAGGAAATTCCAGTCGGAAGCAGAAGCGCAAAGCCGAGCCAGCTGCTCCCGGAGAGGCCTTGGCTGTGACCCCAGGAAAGTTCAAGGGGAAACCCGAGGGTCCTTGGAACCCCAAGAAGGTGAAAGACCAGGATGGAAATGACGTGTTGGATTTGCCATGTCACATTCACACGAAGAAAGATGAAGAGGGTAAACTCATTTACCCAAACACACCACTCGACAAAGGTCAACTCTTGATTCAGCAGTTCCAAGGAAACAACCCAAGGATAAGGATAAGGAGATGACAAAGTTGAGGACAAAGATGACAGCGATGATGGATATCCCCAGTCAATTCCACCACGATGATTTTTGCCGACGCCGAAGCAAAAGTCGATTGAAGGTTATCAATCGGAAGTGAACATGGTCGCCCGGCGACGCCCAACTATCTGAATGGTCCTGACTTCATCACATTCGACCAGTCCGATCACCCGACGACATTGCCACCCCGGGAGGCAAGCGTTGGAGTCGACCCAATCGTCGAAGGCACTCGACCGACCAAAGTTCGATGGATGGTGGTAGTGGCTTGAACATATTGTATGCGAGAGACGTTGAAAGGGATGGGCATTCGATGTCCGGACTCAAGACCAATAATATGAGCTTCCACGGAGTCATTCCCGGAAAGAAGGCTGAGTCACTCGCCAAATTGCTCTTGATGTAGTTTTTGGTGATTCAAGCATTTTCGAAAGAAAAGTTGACCTTTGAGGTCGTGGATTTCAGAGCGCTTATCACGCTATTCGGGAAGGCCAAGATATGCACGTTCATGGCCCGACCATGTTACGTGTATCTTAAATCAAGATGCCTGGTCCCAAGGGCGTGATCACTGTTACGGCAATCGAAAGAAGGCGGAAGAGTACTTCCGAAGGGCTCTAAGATCGCCGATGCTCGGTTAGCGATGGTAGAGCTACAAGAGTATCGAAAACTGCAGATCCGAGTGATTTGTTGCGAGCTAAGAAGCCCGCCACGGAGTCAAGATTCCATCCGTCCGTGAGACGTAAACAGTTTCACATTCACCGATCGATCCCAATGCTGTTCACCAACATCTCAACAACACTCGACTCAAAATAGGAAGAAGCGCCATCCAGTTCCTCCGTGAGAATGGGACATCTTTGCATGGAAGCTCACGACATGCCGGTGTTCCTGAGGGGCTGGCTGAGCACCGCCTACAAGTCGACCCAAAAGTCAAACCGGTTAAAGAATATCTTCGACGGTCCGCCGTCCATAAGAGAAAGGCCATTGGTGAAGAGGTGGCTCGGCTCTTAGCGGCAGAGTTCATCCGAGAGATCTACCACTCCGAGTAGCTCGCCAATGTCGTCATGGTCCCCAAGAAGGACAAGTCGCTAGCATGTGCATCAATTTCAAGCATATCAATCGGGCCTGCCCGAAGATCATTTCCTCTTCCTCGCATTGACCAAATAGTTGACTCAAGCT
The DNA here is from genome assembly GCA_021605205.1 of Aegilops longissima. NCBI lineage: Eukaryota > Viridiplantae > Streptophyta > Magnoliopsida > Poales > Poaceae > Aegilops > Aegilops longissima. The sequence goes on from CM038682.1 coordinate 289,142,501, forward strand.
GCGGGATGTGAGAGGTTGTCTTTTTGGGCGCCTATTCCGGTACCATCAGATCCGTCTCAGATGGACCCGATGAGATCAAAACAGCGTTCATCACTCCATTCGGTGCTTCATTATATCACCATGCCATTCGGTCTCAAGAATGCGGAGCCACATTCATGAGGGTGATTCGAAGTGTTTGCTCACTCAAATCAGTCGGAATGTGGAAGCGCATATGGATGATATAGTAGTCAAGTCACAAAGGGTTCGACCTGTTGACCGACCTTGCTGAAACATTTGCCAATCTCGGGAGGTATGATATCAAGCTTAACCCATCAAAGTGCACATTTGGAGTTCCCGTGGAAAGTTACTCGGTTTTCTCGCTTCGAGCGAGGATCGATGCTAACCCGAAAAGGTTGGCACTATACATCGAATGAAGCGCCTGCGTGTGCACGATGTCCGAAGCTTCTTGGATGCTTGGCCGCTTTAAGTCGATTCATCTCTCCTCGGTGAAAAGGCATTGCCTCTTTACCGATCGATGAAGAAGTCGACAAGTTCGAGTGGACTCGAAGTCGATGCAGCGTTTGTAGAGCTAAAGCTCGCTCTCCACCCAGCCGGTGCTTGCCGCTCCTATCAAAGAAAGAACCTTTGTTGCTTTACATTGCAGCCATTGGACAAGTCGGCAGTACCGCATTTACTACGAAAGGGGGAAGAAGAAGGAAAAGCCTTCAAAGTTCAACGCCCGCTTTATTATCTTTACAAGTGTTGACCCCATCAAAGCAAAGATACCCTCACTATCGAAGCTTGTTTATGGGATTTATATGACCACAAAGAAGGTTGCTCATTATTACTCGATCATTCCATTACAGCCGCCGTGACGCCCATTGTCGGAAATTCTTCATAACAGAGATGCAACTGGTCGAGTGGCTAAATGGGCGATTGAACTCCTTCCCCTTGATATCAAATTTGAGGCAAAGAAAGCCATCAAGTCCCAAGCAATAGCAGACTTCTCGCCGAGTGGACTGAACAACAGCTTCCGACTCAAGTTCACTTGGAGCACTGGACTATGTTTTTCGATGGTTCCAAGATGCTGAACGGTTCTGGTGCAGGGGTTGTATTGGTTTCTCCCCGAGGAGATAAGCTCAAATATGTTCTCCAGATTCACTTTGATTCTTCTAACAACGAAGCAGAATATGAAGCACTCCTGTATGGGTTGCGTATGGCCATTTCACTCAGCGTCCGTCGCCTTATGGTCTACTGGCGACTGGATCTGGTTGTTAATCAAGTGATGAAGGAGTGGGATGTCGAAGCCCAGCTATGACAAAGTTATTGTAATGCAGAGGAGAAAGTCGGAGAAGAAATTCGAGGGGTTAGAGCTTCATCATATACCCCGATCAAAATCAAGCTGCCAATGATTTGGCGAAGATAGGGTCCAAGAGGGAAGCCATTCCCAGAATGTATTTTGGAGCACATTCATGCACCATCGGTCAGGAGGATCCTTTCACGTAGAAGCCCGCAGCAAAAGAGTGCCAATGATCCGACTGAAGTTGAGGTCCCAGCCGTGGTCGACCTGATTATGGAAGTTTTGGTCATCACTCCCGATCGACAAGGCCGTTACATCGCATATATCCTAAGGAAAGAGCTCCCAGAGAATCAAGAAGAGGCTCGACGGATCGTCCGTCGATCCAAAGCCTTTACAAGGATCAAGGGACAGTTATACGAGAAAGCGCGATCGAGTCGGCGTAAGTGTATCACGCCGTAAGAAGGTCGATAATTTGAAGATATCCACTGGGACCTGTGGCCATCATGCGTCCTCTCAGACCATTGTGGCTAAAGCATACCGAGCGGGATTTTACTGGCCGAAAGGAAATGAAATGGTAAAAGAAATAGTCGACAAGTGTGAAGGGTGTCAGTTCTATTCCAACATGTCACACAAGCCCGCCTCAGCCTTGAAGACCATTCAACTCGTCTGGCCCTTCGCTGTTTGGGGATTAGACATGATTGGACCGCTGAGAACTGGCAGAAGCGGCTTCACTCATTTGCTAGTAGCAGTTGACAAGTTCACCAAGTGGATCGAAGCCAAGCCCATCAAGAACCTTGATGCATGCACTGCTATCAGTTTCATCAGAGAATTGATATTCAGATATGGAGTTCCGCATAGCATCATCACCGACAATGGGTCAAACTTCGATAATGACAAGTTCAAAGCCTTCGCGCTCTCGTGGCACACGGGTCGACTATGCTTCAGCTTGCTCATCCTCGGTCGAATGGACAAGCAGAGTGCAAACGGCCTCATTCTCAAAGGGTTGAAACCACGGCCGATGCGTGATCTCAAGCATGCAGCAGAGCTTGGGTTGACGAACTTCCATCAGTTCTCGGGGATTGAGGACCACTCATAATCGGTCGATCGGGAGAACTCCATTCTTCCTGGTCTATGGAGCTGAAGCAGTTCTGCCGAGTGACCTGCTTCACAATGCGCCTCGAGTCGAACTATACTCAAGAAGAAGCGAAACAAGCCCGCAAGATGCAATCGACCTCTTGGAAGAGGAGAGAGATGGCCTGATCCGCCGACTATCTATCAGCAAGACTTGCGTCGATTCCATGCCAGAAATGTGAAGAGTCGAGCCTTCCAAGAGGGAGATTTGGTCCTCCGAGTGGATCAACAGAAACCACACAAGCTCGCTCCCACTTGGGAAGGTCCCTTCATCGCCACAAGAGTTCTCAACAACGGAGCGTATCATCTCTACAACGTTGATCGCCAGATCGACGAGCCTTGAGCTTGGAATGCGGAGCTGCTCCGCCCCTTTTATACTTAAATATTCACTCGGTTGAGATGTAATAAAAGTACTTTTGTAGTTTGTTTATCTAAGACAAGAATGTTATAATTTTCCCAGTGATTGTTATTACTTTTTGTTGAAATTTCCCCTAGTGGGTGGCTTAGCTGCGAATCCGGTTTGCCTAAGTTTGTAAAAGAAAATCCTTTCCGAGTGGCGAGCCAGTCTCCCACTCGGGGGCTTAGCTGCGAATCCGCTTCGCCTAAGTATGCAAAATCCTACCGAGTGGTGAGCCAGCCTCCCACTCGGGGGCTTAGCTGCAGCCCAAGTAATCGCCTAAGTATTCAAAATCCTACCGAGTGGTGAGCCAGCCTCCCACTCGGGGGCTTAGCTGCAGTCCAAGTACTCGCCTAAGTATTCAAAATCCTACCGAGTGGTGAGCCAGCCTCCCACTCGGGGGCTTAGCTGCAGTCCAAGTACTCGCCTAAGTATTTAAATCCTACCGAGTGGAGAGTCAGCCTCTCACTCGGGGGCTTAGCAATAGCCCAAGGATTCGCCTAAACATCCAAAATAATGAACGCTTCGCAAGGACGACGAGGTGCAGGTCGACTACTACCTTCTCCTTCAAAGCTACACCATAAAAATCCTACCGAGTGGAGAGCAAACCTCCCACTCGGGGGCTTAGCTGCAGCCCAATGCTCGCCTAAGTAATAAAAACCCTACCGAGTGGAGATAAAACCTCCCACTCGGAGGCTTAGCTGCAGCCCAGTGCTTGCCTAAGTAATAGAAATCCTACCGAGTGGAGAGCAAACCTCCCACTCGGGGGCTTAGCTGCAGCCCAGTGCTTGCCTAAGTAATAAAAATCCTACCGAGTGGAGAGCAAACCTCCCACTCGGGGGCTTAGCTGCAGCCCAGTGCTCGCCTAAGTGATAAAAATCCTACCGAGCGGAGAGCACACCTCCCACTCGGAGGCTTAGCTGCAGCCCATTGCTCGCCTAAGTAAGGAATTCATCCCAATCCGCAAGGACGATGAGGTGCAGGTCGACTGGTACCTTCTCCTTCGGAGCTTCGCCACAAGTACAACGTGCGGTCCATCCCAATCCGCAAGAACAACGAGGTCAGTCGCAGTCTGTGCTCCATCTCTACCTGCAAGATAGACGTAGTACAAGTCGACTGGAGTTTCACCTCAAGGATACTACCTACAACAATGAAATATATTCCGAATGAAGAGCAAAGTTCTTTCGAAGGCAAATAAAGCATGTTCAAGGATAGATCAAGTTCGGATAAACGTCCTACGGATCCAAAAGTGCTCAGGCGTTAAGCCTGTTAAAGTTTGTCGGTTACAAAAACCACTCGGCATTCCGAGGCAAATTTAAGGTGGGACTTAGAAGTTTTTTACTCCTCCGGTGGAGGACTGGAAGGTGCAACAAACTGGTCGAGGTCGATTCCGTCGGCAATACGGGTAGCAGCAGCGATGAAGGTATCCATGAAAGATCGGAAGTCATACTTCCTGGTGTTGGCAACTTTGAGGGACGCCAGCTTGTCCTCTTGCGCTTCCTTGCAGTGGACGCGAACCAGAGATAGAGCAACATAAGCACCACACCGCGTAAGACTTTTCCATTCTTGCACTCGACTTGGAATCTCATTCAATCGAGTCATTATGATTCAAGGTCATTCTGAAGCGTCTGATCTGGCGAGAGAGTCGAGTCGATCCGCGACACCGCAGCTTTCAGTCGAGCAAGATAATCCACCACGCTGGCAACGCGAGACTCCAGTCGGAGCACATTCATAGCAGCTTCATCCTTCACAGGAGAGTTGATGGGGTCCAGGCTGGTTTCCACTCGACTAGTTTCTTCTTCAAAGTTTTGACAGAATTCTGAAAACACAGCTCAGACTCAAAACAACAATCATGCGATGAGCCGGTGATAGCAAGACAGTCGGATAGAGAGATTACCTTCAAGCATGAGGAACAGCTTCTTGGCGAGCCCTCCAAGATAAACCTCCAGGTCATTTCGCTTCCCCGCCAGTTGGCCAGCCTTGTCAGACAGAGCAATCTTGTCATTCTTCAGTCGACTAACTTCCTTGTTGGCCGCGTCAAGAGCGGCTTTCAGCTTGGCAGTTTCATCTTCAAGTTTGTCGACTGAGGCAAGTTTCTCTTCAGCGAGCTTTGTTTTCTCCAAAGCCGCCTTCTGTGCCTCTACAAGGTCAAGGTCCTTCTTCTTCAGAGTCTCTTCCAGTTTATCTGCAAAGCAACAATGAGAAAAGAGTTGAGAATGAACAGAAAAACAAAGACAATCGTCAAAGTTCTCACCAGCCATATCTTTTGCTTCATCCTTCGCCTTCTGCAAATTCTCCTGAGCAAGCTTCAAGTCGAGGTTGAGCTGGATTTGTTTGTTCTCTAACTTAGTATAGCGAGCCACAAGCTCGCAAGATTTCTACAAAGAGTCAATCAACAAAAGACATCAAAGACAGATCACTTCCGAGTGACTAAGGAAAAATCGTAGCATTTCTAAGACTACAGTCGAATCAAAACATTCGACAGTAGTCTGGGGGACTACACCCAGCGGGTGCACTCAACGTGCCCCCACTGGCTTTACCAATTTGGTTCGACCAGTCGACCAAAATAGGCAAAAAGGTTATGATTCTAAAACCATGGCTAATTGTCAGCGGTCAGCCGCAGTAAAAAAACAGTTCTTTAGACTATAGTCAACTGCACGCAGTCTACCATATTCTCGGGGACTACACCCAGTGGGTGCACTCAGCATGCCCCCACCAGTTTTATGGTTCCATTCGACTTGGTCCGACCAGGCCGAGTGAAGAAGTTCAGAGTATAAAGACTATAGTCGACTGCACGCAGTCCACCATAGTCTCGGGACTACACCAGGGTGCACTCAGCGTGCCCCACAAAAACTCAATCGACACACCCACCCAAAGGGTGTACAGATATGGAAATCTTCGAAAAGAAGCGCTTTGTAGCATATCCTAACATAGCAAGCAGTTTGGTAGCATATCCTAACAGAGCAAGCAACGATCGACTTACTTGGACATTGCTCGAGAGCTGAACTAGCATCATAGGTCATGTGGCTGGCCTCTCGGACCGCCTTCACTTGCTCCATCATGATCCCTGCTCATGATAGCCTCCTTAGCAAAGACTCACTTGGTCTTCCGGACGTGGTGTATAGCAAAGAGGGATGGTGGATCAGCAATCGACGAACCGGGTCGGGCACTTGTCGGCCGTACAGAAAAACACACGAAGCCCGAGGGGTTGCCTCCTCGAAACCATCGCCTCGTATCGTCCACAACCGAGCAGTCTTGACATCAGGCACCCTCTTGTTCTTCCTCTTCCTCAACGGCGCTTCCTCGTCATCATCGGGGAGATCAATGACATGAGGCAGAACTACAAGAAAGATTCAAAAGTAAACATGAAAATCCAATCGACTAAAAGTGAAACTACAGAGATCATACCAAGGTTGGAGGTGGCGGCATCTTCCATTTCCTGATCTTCATGCTTGGCTGAGGTCTCGGAGGTAGCGGCACTGCAGATTTCAAGAATCGGCTGATCAGTCATCGAGTCGACCAAAAGTACACTCATGTTGAATAGGGAAATACAAGTTCTGCTGATTACCCGGAGATGGTGGGAATGACCATCCGCCTCTTGGGCAGGGCCTTCGTCGGCTTTGACGACGTCGCTCGAGGTTGCTTCGGCGGTTTCTCAGTCGGCGCAGGGGAAGTTGTTTGAGGTCGCTTGCCGATCGCCCAAAGGCGCAATAGCTTTACCGCTACCGCCGCCGGTCATGCGTCAACTTGGACCTTCCTTCCGAGCGGGGAGGATCGACGTCTTCCTCCTCTTCCTCCTCCTCCTCCTCTTCATCAGAGCTGTCGTCCCCCTCATCTTCCTCGTCGTTGGACTCCCATTCCTCCTGGCTTTCACCTCCGCTTCCTTCTTCTTCTTCGAATGGTTCCTGCGCCCCGTTGGGCATCGAGTACATCTCAGTGATGGCCTAGAAGACAACAAAACAAGGTAAAAGTCAGTCGACGAATTTGCATCAAAACAGAATGAATGCAGCAGAATCACAGTCGGAGATAAGTGGTTATACCTTGTCTGTTTCGTAAGAATGGTCGAGTGGGGGAATCCTCCTAGCTCCGCGAGGATTATCTTTGTTTCCTGTGATGGCAGTCATCCACTTCTCCAGCGTGGCGTCTTCGACCTCCTCTGGATGGACCCGAGTGGTATCTTCAGTACCAAAGTACATCCACATCGGATGGCCTCGGTATTGGAGTGGCTGAATACGCCGTCGAAGGAAAACTTCCAGAAGATCCATGCCGGTCACCCCGTCGCGAATGAGCTGGACTACGCGTTCCATTAACAATTTCACTTGGGCCTTCTCCTCTGATAGCACCTTCAGGGAAGATGGCTTGTTCACTCGACTCATGGAGAAAGGAGGGAGTCTAGTCGACTGCCCCGGCGTCGGCTGGTCTTGGCAGTAGAACCAGGTCGACTGCCACCCTCTAACCGAGTCGGGGAGAGTCATAGCCGGAAAAGCGCTCTTCCCCCTCATCTGGACCCCGAGTCCCCCACACATCTGGATTACTTGGGTTCTCTCGTCATATGGGTTCGTTTTCTTCACCGTCTAAGAGCGACAAGTGAATATATGCTTGAAGAGGCCCCAGTGCGGCCGACAACCCAAGAAGTTTTCGCATAACGACACGAAAGCGGCAAGATAGACAATGGAGTTGGGAGTGAAATGATGGAGTTGCGCTCCAAAAAAGTTCAGAAACCCCCGGAAGAAAGGATTCGGCGGCAGAGAAAATCCCCGATCTACGTGAGTGGCTAGGAGGACGCACTCACCCTCTTCAGGCTGCGGCTGCCACTCCGTTCCCGGAAGCCTCGCCGACCCATGGAGGATCAGTCCTTCGTTGGCCAGATCGTTGAGGTCCTTCTTGGTGATGGTCGAGCGGATCCAATCTCCCTGGACCCAACCTTGTGGCAGCTTGGACTGTGAAGAAGATCTGCCCCGACTGGGCGCTCTCCCCTTCGCCTTCGTCGCCGCTTTCTTCACCCGCTCCAAGGCTGCGGTCTTCTCCTTCACCATGGTCGCCGTGAAGCGGTTAGTATCGAAGCTCGGCGCTGAAAGCAGGCTAAGGGCGCAGCAGGAAGATTTGGAGGCGGAGGGAGGGGAAGATTGAGGTCATACTGTTCAAAATACCCCGTCCAATGCCTTATATGAGTCCACTTCCGAGTGGCTGACTGGTAGGCCCAGGCAATCCCATCAAATCCCGCAACAGGCGTGCACGCGATACGTGGCGAAAAAGGCGGCGCGAAGATCGAGGCGTCATCGCTTTATCCCATCCGAAAGTGCCGCAGTTTTCTTAACGCTTCAAGGCTTCCCAAAATTCAGATCCGTGAAATCCGCTAACCGCGGAGCAACTTTGTCGACAACAGATTTCCTCCGATCCGCCTCAAATCCTCAAGTTCACAAAGTTCACTCGACAAATGTGAAGAATGGATCAAGGCGACTGAAATAGAAGTTGACGCCATCACTAAAAGGTCGTTGATCTAGAGTAAGACACACTCACAACATGAAGAACAGGTCGGAAAGATTATCAACTCCTTCCTCACTCAAACCTCGATCCATTCGGGGACTAATGATGAAGTCATGTACCTAGGGTAGGGTCATAGACCTGCCCAAAGGTACCCTACCCAAGGACACTCATGAAGAAGCTGCCTACCAATCGACCGGTAGGTTTCCACTAATGATTCAAAGACACTCAACCATGAAAACCCACTCGACCACCAGAGTCCAAGAGCCACTCGGTGTCCAAACGGTTTGTAGTTAAATAGTCTTTATGGTCATGATGACACTTTATGTAAGCGTGCTACCAAGAACGCCTAGCCTTAATGTACCTTAAACCCTCCTCTCGTGGGCTGGCTGGGGTCCCCAAGCACTCTATATAAGCCACCCCCCTCCACGTAGAAGGGTTCGCACTCTAACACATACGATATAATCCAATGACCGCCTCCGGGATCCGAGACGTAGGGCTGTTACTTCCTCCGAGAAGGGCCTGAACTCGTAAATCCCTTGCGTATACAACTACTCCATAGATAGGATCTTGCCTCTCCATTCCTACCCCCCATTCTACTGTCAGACTTAGAACCACGACAGAGCGCGCGTGGATGTCCCTCTTGTTGTCATCCTCATACATGTGGAGAAAGAGCCTCCCTTATAAAGAGGTCCAACTCCCTCTAAACTAGCAATGTGGGACTAAGCTTTTGTTCCACTTCTTGCCTTGCACGAATGGGCTGCGTGGGCCTCTAGGATTTATTAGGAATTTCTGAAACTGCTATTGGGCTAGGCCCAAAATAGACAAAATTCCAGCAATCCCCCACCAAATCCCAGAGGCACACAAAATTTTCCTTTGGTTCCAAAACACTGTTTTATATACCGGTACTGCAGTGGAGACTATTATGTTGAACTCCCACCTAGAATTCTATGCTACACTAGTAAGCAACTTGAACAGTGTACTGGGCCTTGAACTGCAAGTTTTCTGCGAATCTAGCTTCACATAAAGCCTTGACCGATACGTGGATACTGTGGGTCTTTCCCGCGGGTGGAGCTTATGCGTCATACTCTGAGACCTTTCATGAGTTTACTAGAGAGAACCCTGCTCTCATAAATTGCGATGTTTAACAATCAGACTCATATAGGTGTGTTCTTCAAAAGATGTTCTGCAGGACAACATCTCTGCTTGAATGAGCCACTTAGAACACATTAAGATATACATCAACCTGCCATGCAGTTTTAGGAGAGTATTGCATCTTCATGGAGTGGTATTGTTAATAGTAAGGATACTCTCCTCTTAGTTGATCAACAACTTGTCTTCCACATCTAATTCACGGGATCTCCGATCACAAAGAATAGGTTACCGCTGTGAACAACTCATATTGTGGGTCTCATACCCATCTCCCTCGATGCATTATCTATCACATTACGTGATAGACCCTTAGTAAAGGATCTGCCAGATTTTTAGAAGTTTGGATATAATCCAATGCAATAACTTCGGAGTTTCTCATTTTCCTGACAGACTTTAACCTTCTCTGAACGTGTCTTGATGACTTCATGTTATCCTTTGAGCTGCTCACTTTCGTGATCACAGTTTGATTGTCGCAGTTCATAAGGATACCCGGTACATGTTTCTCAACAACCGGCAAGTCATTCAAGAGTCGGCGAAGCCAATCTGCTTCGATCGTAGCTGTATCTAGTGTTGTGAGTTCTGCTTCCATTGTTGACCTTGTTCAGATGGTTTGCTTGCAAGACTTCCAAGAAACAGTGCCACGTCCATGAGTGAATACATAACCGCTCGTGGCCTTTATCTCATCAAAGATCTCGAGATCCAGTTTGAGTCACTATACCCTTCAAGCACCTTTTGGTGCCCAGTGTAGTGAATTCCATAATTCGTAGTGCCTTTCAAATAAGGCAAAACTCTCTCTAGAGCTTTCCAATGCACATCTCCTGGTTTTGAAACAAACCGACTCAGTTTGTTAACAGCAAAAGAGATGTCAGGTCTTGTAGCACTGCCTAAGTACATAAGCGAGCCAATAATCTGAGAATACTTCAATTGGCCTCTAGCAATTCTTCGATTCTTTCGAAGAAACATGCTAGCATCATATGGTGTTGGAGAGGGCTTGCAGTCACTGTAGCTAAAGCGACTCAAGATCTTTTCCACATAGTGAGATTGAAGCAATGTAATCCCACCATCATCGTCTCTCAACAACTTGATGTTCAGAATGACATCAGTGTTGGGGAACGTAGTAATTTCAAAAAAATTCCTATGCACACGCAAGATCACGGTGATGGCATAGCAACGAGAGGAGAGTATTGTCCACGCACTCGTGAGACCGTAAGCGAAGCGTTATGACAACGCTGTTGATGTAGTCGAGGTCTTCACGATCCGACCGATCCAAGTACCGAACGACGGCACCTCCGAGTTCAGCACACGCTCAGCTCGACACGATCCCGGACTCGATCCAGCAAAGTGTCGGGATGAGTTCCACAAGACGACAGCGCAGTGACGATGATGATGCTCTACGGCGCGCAGGCTTCGCCTAAACTCCGCGACGATATGACCGAGGTGGAATATGGTGGAGGGGGCACCGCACACGGCTAAGGAACGATCCGTAGATCAACTTGTGTCTCCATGGGGTGCCCCTGCCCCGTATATAAAGGAGCAAGGGGGTGCGGCCGGCCCTAGGAGGAGGCGCGCGAGGAGTCCTACTCCCACCGAGTAGGACTCCCCTTCCTAGTTGGACTAGGACTTGGGGAAGGAGGAGAGGGGAAAAGGAAAGGGGCGCCGCCTCCTTGTCCTATTCGGACTTGGGGGAGGGCGGCTGCCCCTGGCCCCTTCTCCTTTTCTCCACTAGGCCCACTAAGGCCCATTAGGTCACCGGGGTTCCGTAACCTCCCGTATCTCGGTAAATGCCGATTTCACCCGAACACTTCCGATGTCCAAACATAGGCTTCCAATATATCAATCTTTATGTCTCGACCATTTCGAGACTCCTCGTCATGTCCGTGATCACATCCGGACTCAACAAACTTCAGTACATCAAAACTTATAAACTCATAATAAAACTGTCATCGTAACGTTAAGCGTGCCGACCCTACGGGTTCGAGAACTATGTAGACATGACCTAGAACTATTCTCGGTCAATAACCAATAGCGGAACCTGGATGCTCATATTGGTTCCTACATATTCTACGAAGATCTTTATCGGTCAAACCGCATAACAACATACGTTTTTCCCTTTGTCATCGGTATGTTACTTGCCTGAGATTTGATCGTCGGTATCCAATACCTAGTTCAATCTCGCATCGGCAAGTCTCTTTACTCGCTACGTAATGCATCATTCCGTAACTAACTCATTAGCTACATTGCTTGCAAGGCTTATAGTGATGTGCATTACCGAGAGGGCCCAAGATACCTCTCCGACAATCGGAGTGACAAAACCTAATCTCGAATACGCCAACCCAACATGTACCTTTGGAGACACCTGTAGTACTCCTTTATAATCACCCAGATTACGCTGTGACATTTGGTAGCACCCAAAGTGTTCCTCCGGTAAACGGGAGTTGCATAATCTCATAGTTACAGGAACATGTATAGGTCATGAAGAAAGCAATAGCAATATACTTAAACGATCAAGTGCTAGGCTAACGGAATGGGTCATGTCAATCACATCATTCTCCTAATGATGTGATCCCATTAATCAAATAACAACACATGTCTATGGTTAGGAAACATAACCATCTTTGATTAATGAGCTAGTCAAGTAGAGGCATACTAGTGACTATATGTTTGTCTATGTATTCACACATGTATCATGTTTCCGGTTAATACAATTCTAGCATGAATAATAAACATTTATCATGATATGAGGAAATAAATAATAACTTTATTATTGCCTCTAGGGCATATTTCCTTCGGTCTCCCACTTGCACTAGAGTCAATAATATAGATTACACAGTAATGATTCTAACACCCATGGAGTCTTGGTGCTGATCATGTTTTGCTCGTGGAAGAGGCTTAGTCAACGGTCTGCAACATTCAGATCCGTATGTATCTTGCAAATCTCTATGTCTCCCACCGGACTTGGTCCCGGATGGAATTGAAGCGCCTCTTGATGTGCTTGGTCCTCTTGTGAAATTGGATTCCTTTGCCAAGGCAATTGCACCAGTATTGTCACAGAAGATCTTCATTGGTCCCGATGCATTAGGTATGACACCTAGATCGGAAATGAACTCTTTCATCCAGACTCCTTCATTTGCTGCTTCTGAAGCAGCTATGTACTCCGCTTCACATGTAGATCCCGCCACGACGCTTTGTTTAGAACTGCACAAACTAACAGCTCCACCGTTTAATAAAAACACATATCCGGTTTGTGATTTAGAATCGTCCGGATCAGTGTCAAAGCTTGCATCGACGTAACCATTTACGACTAGCTCTTTGTCACCTCCATATACGAGAAACATATCCTTAGTCCTTTTCGTATTTCAGATGTTCTTGACCGCTGTCCAATGATCCATTCTGGATTACTTTGGTACCTTCCTGCCAAGCTTATTGCTAAGCATACGCCGTGTCTGGTACACAGCATTGCATACATGATAGAGCCTATGGCTGAAGCATAGGAACATCTTTCATTTTCTCTCTATCTTCTGCTGTGGTCGGGCATTGAGTTTGACTCAATTTCACACCTTGTAATACAGGTAAGAATCCTTTCTTTGCTCGATCCATTTTGAACTTTTTCAAAACTTTATCAAGGTATGTGCTTTGTGAAAGTCCAATCAAGCCGCCTTGATCTATCTCTATAGATCTTGATGCCCAATATGTAAGCAGCTTCACCGAGGTCTTTCATTGAAAAACTTTTATTCAAGTATCCTTTATGCTATCCAGAAATTCTATATCATTTCCAATCAATAATATGTTGTCCACATATAATATCGTAAATGCTACAGAGCTCCCACTCACTTTCTTGTAAATACAGGCTTCTCCAAAAGTCTCAGATAAAACCATATGCTTTGATCACACTATCAAAGCGCTTATTCCAACTCCGAGAGGCTTGCACTGCACCATAAATTGATCGCTGGAGCTTGCACACTTTGTTAGCCCTTTTGGATCAACAAAACCTTCTGTTGCATCATATACAACTCTTCTTCTAGAAATCCATTCAAGAATGCAGTTTTGACATCCATTTGCCAAATTTCATAATCATAAAATGCAGCAAGTGCTAACATGATTCGGACAGACTTAAGCATCGCTACGGGTGAGAAAGTCTCATCGTAGTCAACCCCTTGAACTTGTCGAAAACCTTTCGCAACAAGTCGAGCTTTATAGACAGTTATATTACCATCAGCGTCAGTCTTCTTCTTAAAGATCCATTTATTCTCAATGGCTTGCCGATCATCGGCAAGTCAACCAAAGTCCATACTTTGTTCTCATACATGGATCCCATCTCAGATTTCATGGCTTCTAGCCATTTTGTGGAATCTGGGCTCATCATCGCTTCCTCATAGTTCGTAGGTTCGCCATGGTCAAGTAACATGACTTCCAGAATAGGATTACCGTACCACTCTGGTGCGGATCTTACTCTAGTTGACCTACGAAGTTCAGTAGAGACTTGATCTGAAGTTTCATGATCAATATCATTAGCTTCCTCACTAATTGGTGTAGTTGTCACGGGAACCGGTTCTTGTGATGAACTACTTTCCAATAAGGGAGCAGATACAGTTATCTCATCAAGTTCTACTTTCCTCCCACTCACTTCTTTCGAAAGAAACTCTTTTTCTAGAAAGTATCCGAATTTAGCAACGAAAATCTTGCCTTCAGATCTGTGATAGAAGGTGTACCCAACAGTCTCCTTTGGGTATCCTATGAAGACACATTTCTCCGATTTGGGTTCGAGCTTATCTGGTTGAAGTTTCTTCACATAAGCATCGCAGCCCCAAACTTTAAGAAACGACAACTTTGGTTTCTTGCCAAACCACAGTTTATGAGGCGTCGTCTCAACGGATTTTGATGGTGCCCTATTTAACGTGAATGCAGCCGTCTCTAAAGCATAACCCCAAAACGATAGCGGTAAACCAGTAAGAGGCATCATAGATCGCACCATATCTAGTAAAGTACGATTACGACGTTCGGACACACCATTTTGTTGTGGTGTTCCGGGTGGCGTGAGTTGCTAAACTATTCGCATTGTTTCAAATGTAAACCAAACTCAGAACTCAAATATTCTCCTCCATGATCAGATCAGAAATTTTATTTTCTTGTCACGATGATTTTCCACTTCACTCTGAAATTCTTTGAACTTTTCAAATGCTTCAGATTTGTGTTTCATTAAGTAGATATACCCATATCTGCTCAAATCATCTGTGAAGGTGAGAAAATAACGATACCCGCCATGAGCCTCAACATTCATTGGACCACAAACATCGGATGTATGATTTCCAACAAATCAGTTGCTCGCTCCATAGTTCCGGAGAACGGCGTTTTAGTCATCTTGCCCATGAGACACGGTTCGCAAGTACCAAGTGATTCATAATCAAGTGATTCCAAAAGTCCATCAATATGTAGTTTCTTCATGCGCTTTATACCGATGTGACCTAAATGGCAGTGCCACAAATAAGTTGCACTATCATTATCAACTCTGCATCTTTTGGTTTCAACACTATGAATATGTGTATTACTACTATCGAGATTCAATAAAAATAGACCACTCTTCAAGGGTGCATGACCATAAAAGATATTATTCATATAAATAGAACAACCATTATTCTCTGACTTAAATGAATAACCGTCTTGCATCAAACAAGATCCAGATATAATGTTCATGCTTAACGCTGGCACCAAATAACAATTATTTAGGTCTAAAACTAATCCCGATGGTAGATGTAGAGGTAGCGTGCCGACCGCGATCACATCGACTTTGGAACCATTTCCCACGCCAAGATCGTCACCTCGCCCTTAGCCAATCTTCGCTAATCCGTAGTTCCTGTTTCGAGTTGCAAATATTAGCAATGTAACCAGATCAAATACCTGTACTCTCATGCGAGTATTAGTAAGGTACACATCAATAACATGTATATCACATATACCTTTGTTTACTTTGCCATCCTTCTTATCCGCCAAATACTTGGGGCAGTTCCGCTTCCAAAGGTCCAAAGTGCTTGCAGAGAAGCACCTGGCCTCGTGCTTAGGTCCAGACTTGGGTTTCTTCTCTTGAGCAGCAACTTGTTTGCTGTTCTTCTTGAAGTTCCCTTCTTCTTCCCTTTGCCCTTTTCTTGAAACTGGTGGTCTTGTTAACCATCAACACTTGATGCTCCTTTTGATTTGTACCTCCGCTGCTTTTAGCATTGCAAAGAGCTCGAATAGACTTGTCCATCCCTTGCATATTATAGTTCATCACAAAGCTCTTGTAGCTTGGTGGCGTGATTGAAGAATTCATCAATGACACTATCATCGTGAAGATTAACTCCCAGCTTGAATCAAGTGATTATTATACCCGCACATTTTGAGTATGTGTTCACCGACGTAACTATTCTCCTCCATCTTGCAGCTATAGAACTTATTGGAGACTTCATATCTCTCAATCCGGCATTTGCTTGAAATATTAACTTCAACTCCTGGAACATCTCATATGCTCCATGACGCTCAAAACATCGTTGAAGGCCCGGTTCTAAGCCGTAGCATGGCACATCGAACTATCGAGTAGTCATCAGCTTTGCTCGCCAGACGCTCTAACGCCGCCGTTACATCAGCAGCAGGTTCGCATCCAGCGGTGCTTCCAGGGCGTAATTCTTCCGTGCAGCAATGAGGATAATCCTCGTTTACGGACCCAGTCCGTAATTGCTGCCATCATCTTTCAACTTTTCTTTCTCAAGGAACGCATTAAAATTCAACGGAACAACAGACGAGCCATCTATCTACAGAAACATAGACAAGCAAAATACTATCGGTACTAAGTTCATGATAAATTTAAGTTCAATTAATCATATTACTTAAGAACTCCCACTTAGATAGACATCCCTCTAATCTTCTAAGTGATTACGTGATCCATATTAACTACACCATGTCCGATCGTCACGTGAGATGGAGTAGTTTCAACGGTGAACATCAATATGTTGATCGTATCTACTATATGATTCACGCTCGACCTTTCGGTCTCCGTGTTCCGAGGCCATATCTGTTATATGCTAGGCTCGTCAAGTTTAACCTGAGTATTCCGCGTGCGCAACTGTTTTCCACCCGTTGTATTTGAACGTAGAGCCTATCACACCCGATCATCACGTGGTGTCTCAGCACGAAGAACTTTTGCAATGGTGCATACTCAGGGAGAACACTTCTTGATAATTTTAGTGAGAGATCATCTTAAAATGCTACCGTCAATCAAAGCAAGATAAGATGCATAAAGGATAAACATCACATGCAATCAATATAAGTGATATGATATGGCCATCATCATCTTGTGCTTGTGATCTCCATCTCCGAAGCACCGCCGTGATCACCATCGCCACCGCGCGACACCTTGATCTCCATCGTAGCATCGTTGTCGCCTCGCCAATCTTATGTGTTCACGACTATCGCTATCGCTTAGTGATAAAGTAAAGCATTACAGGCGCTTGCATTTCATACAATAAAGCGACAACCATATGGCTCCTGCCGCTGTTGCCGATAACTTCGTTACAAAACATGATCATCTCATACAATAAAATATAGCATCACGCCTTGACCATATCACATCACAACATGCCCTGCAAAAACAAGTTAGACGTCCTCTACTTTGTTGTTGCAAATTTTACGTGGCTGCTACGGGCTGAGCAAGAATCGTTCTTACCTACGCATCAAAACCACAACGATAGTTTGTCAAGTTGGTGCTGTTTTGACCTTCGCAAGGACCGGGCGAGCCACACTCGGTTCAACTAAAGTGAGAGAGACAGACACCCGCCACCACCTTTAAGCACGAGTGCTCGCAACGGTGAAACCAGTCTCGCGTAAGCGTCTGCGTAATGTCGGTCCGGGCGCTTCATCTCAAATACCGCCAACCAAAGTATGACATGCTGGTAAGCAGATGACTTGTATCGCCTCAACTCACTTGTGTTCTACTCGTGCATATGACATCTACGCATAAAACCAGGCTCGGATGCCACTATTGGGGAACGAGTAATTTCAAAAAATCCTACGCACACGCAAGATCATGGTGATGGCATAGCAACGAGAGGGGAGAGTATAGTCTACGCCCTCGTGAGACCGTGAAGCGAAGCGCTATGACAACGCTGTTGATGTAGTCGTGCGCCTTCACGATCCGACCGATCCAAGTACCGAACGTCACGGCACCTCCGAAGTTCAGCACACTTTCAGCTCGATGACGATCCCGGACTCCGATCCAAAGAAAGTGTCGGGATGAGTTCCGTCAAGACGACGGCGTGGGACGATGATGATGCTCTACGGCGCGAGGCTTCGCCTAAACTCCGCGACGATATGACCGAGGTGGAATATGGTGGAGGGGGGCACCGCACACGGCTAAGGAACGATCCGTAGATCAACTTGTGTCTCCATGGGGTGCCCCCTGCCCCCGTATATAAAGGAGCAAGGGGCGGTGCGGCCGGCCCTAGGAGGAGGCGCGCCGGAGGAGTCCTATTTCACCCGGAACACTTCCGATGTCCAAACATAGGCTTCCAATATATCAATCTTTATGTCTCGGCCATTTCGAGACTCCTCGTCATGTCCGTGATCACATCCGGGACTCCGAACAAACTTCGGTACATCAAAACTTATAAACTCATAATAAAACTATCATCGTAACGTTAAGCGTGCGGACCCTACGGGTTCGAGAACTATGTAGACATGACCTAGAACTATTCTCGGTCAATAACCAATAGCGGAACCTGGATGCTCATATTGGTTCCTACATATTCTACGAAGATCTTTATCGGTCAAACCGCATAACAACATACGTTATTTCCTTTGTCATCGGTATGTTACTTGCCCGAGATTTGATCGTCGGTATCCAATACCTAGTTCAATCTCGTTACTGGCAAGTCTCTTTACTCGTTCGTAATGCATCATTCGTAACTAACTCATTAGCTACATTGCTTGCAAGGCTTATAGTGATGTGCATTACCGAGAGGGCCTAAGATACCTCTCCGACAATCGGAGGACAAAACCTAATCTCAAATACGCCAACCAACATGTACCTTTGGAGACACCTGTAGTACTCCTTTATAATCACCCAGCCACTTTGTGACGCTTGGTAGCACCAAAGTGTTCCTCCGTAAACGGGAGTTGCATAATCTCATAGTTACAGGAACATGTATAGGTCATGAAGAAAGCAATAGCAATATACTTAAACGATCAAGTGCTAGGATAACGGAATGGGTCATGTCAATCACATCATTCTCCTAATGATGTGATCCCATTAATCAAATAACAACACATGTCTATGGTTAGGAAACATAACCATCTTTGATTAATGAGCTAGTCAAGTAGAGGCATACTAGTGACTATATGTTTGTCTATGTATTCACACATGTATCATGTTTCCGGTTAATACAATTCTAGCATGAATAATAAACATTTATCATGATGTGAGGAAATAAATAATAACTTTATAATTGCCTCTAGGGCATATTTCCTTCAATCAGCCACTCCTAAATCTTTCATCTCAAAACAACGAGATAGAAAGTCCTTGACCTCCTTAATAACATTCAAATTTGTTCCGAAAATCATTATGTCATCAACATACAAGCAAAGGATTACTCCCTCGCCCCCACCATGGCGATAATACACACATTTGTCAGCTTCGTTTACAACAAAGCCTGCAGCTGTTAAAGTTCTTTCAAACTTCTCATGCCACTAGGTGCTTGCTTGAGTCCATACAAAGACTTCAGCAACTTGCACACTTTTCCTTCCTGACCATCTAGTACAAACCCATCTGGTTGTTCCATATAAATTTCCTCGTCCAACTCTCCATTTAGGAAAGCAGTCTTAACATCCATTTGATGAACGAGAAGACCATGTGAGGCAGCGAGTGAAAGTAGAACTCGAATAGTGGTCAGTCGAGCCACGGGTGAGTAAGTATCAAAGAAGTCTTCACCTTCCTTTTGGGTATAACCCTTAGCCACGAGCCGAGCCTTGTACTTTTCAATAGTACCATCAGGCCTAAGCTTCGTCTTGAATACCCATTTGCATCCTATAGGTTTGCACCCATAAGGATGATCAGTTATCTCCCAAGTTCATTCGCCAAGATGGAATCCATCTCGCTACGAACCGCTTCGTTCCAGTTGTCAGCATCTTCAGATGCATAGGCCTCTGAAATAGAACTGGGAGTGTCATCTATGAGATACACAAGAAAATCATCACCAAAGGACTTTGCAGTCCTCTGTCTCTTGCTCCAAGTAGGAACTTCATTGTTCTCCTCCACAGGACTTTCAAAGTGTTCCATCGAAATGGCAGGTTCGGTAATTGTAACTGGTTCCTGATTCGATGAACTAGGCATCTCCTGATTAGATGAGGTAGCCATATCCTTCACGGGAAAGATATCTTCAAAGAAAGTCATATCATTAAACTCCATGATCGTACCGACATGCATGTCAGGTACCTCAGATTATACAACCAAGAATCTATAACCAATGCTATGAAAAGCACATCTCAGGAAAACACAGTCCACAGTTTTTCGTCCAAGCTTGCGCTTCTTTAGAATTGGCACATTGACTTTCGCCAAACAACCCTAGGTTCGTAGATAAGAGAGCTTTAACCTTTTCTTCTCCCATTCCTTGAATGGAGTTATCTCTTTGTTCTTTGTGGGAACTCGGTTTAGGACATGACATGCAGTCAATATCGCCTCCCCCCACCATGCCTTGGAGAGATCCGATGTGTCTAACATGGCATTAACCAAATCTGTTAGAGTATGATTCTTTCTGCCACCCCATTTAACTGAGGTGAATAGGGAGGCGTCCTCTCATGGATTATACCATGTTCCACACAAAAAGCATCAAATTCATTGGAAAAATACTCTCCACCACGGTCGGACCTAAGCCTCTTGATTTTCCGATCAAGTTGGTTTTCCACTTCAGCTTTATAGATCTTCAAAAAGTTCAAAGCCTCATCCTTAGATTTCAGAAGATACACACAGCAGTATCTAGTGGAGTCGTCAATTAACGTCATGAAATATTTCTTTCCACCTTTTGTCAAAACACCATTCATTTCACATAGATCTAAATGTATGAGTTCTAGTGGTGCAAGATTTCTCATTTCCGCTGTCGTGTGAGACTTACGAGGTTGCTTAGCTTGCACACAAACTTGACACTTAGATCCCTTGACAATGGTGAAACTAGGGATTAAGTTCAACTTCGCTAGTCGCGACATGCAACCACAGTTAACATGACAAAAGACGTGAATGCCACACATTTGATTCACTATTGGTGCAAACATGATTAACAACTTTATTGCAAAGGTCTGATAAGGATAAACGAAACATGCCTCCTGACTCATAGCCTTTACCAACAAAGGTTCCATACTTGGTTATTACAAATTTATTTGACTCAAGATTTTTATTGACGGAGGGGGCATAATGCACATTCTTCAGCCGCACGATCTTCCCCGAAGTAAACTTCAGATCGACCGTACAACACCATGAATGTAAGCACTTGAACCATTGCCCATCAAGACGGTTGAACTCCTGCGTCCGATAAGACGAAAACATGAAAATATCACCGCATACATGCACATTAGCACCCGTGTCAATCAACCAATCAGAGAATAACATATTGAAAGAATAGTGGAAATATACCATACTCAAAGATCCTTCATGTCGTTGTCTCCAATAACAACATTAGTGGTCTTGCCGCTTTCCTGTGATGACGCTTGTCATAGCGATTAGGGCAACTAGGAGCCCAATGATCAGATCCCCACACACATGATGTACACCTTTCTTCTTGTCATTATTCTTCTTGAAGTTCGTGTGTTGCATAGCCTTGTTCTTCCCATCAAACTTTGCTTTACCATCAAACTTGCCCTTGTTCTTGAACTTGTGGGGCTGGAAGTTCTTCTTCTGTACCAGATTGGCACTAGATCCTCCTTCAATACCTCGAGCACGTGTGTCCTTTGCTCTCGCCTTTTCTTCCACATCAAGAGTGCCAATGAGATCCGAAACGGAAAACTCTTGTCTCTTATGTTTCAGTAAGGTAGCAAAGTTCCTCCACGAAGGAGGAAGCTTAGTGATGATACCTCCGGCAACAAACTTGTCCGGTAGCATACAACTGAAGCGCTCACGTTCTCTAGCAAATGATTGTATCTCATGAGCTTGATCAACCACGGAGCGCTCTTCAGTCATCCTGTAATCATAGAATTGCTCCATGATATACAGCTCAATGCCAGCATCCGAGACCCCAAACTTGGCCTTGAGTGCATCCCACATATTTTTTCCGTTATCAATTGACGCATAAGCGTCAACTATGTTCTCACCAAGAACACTCAAGAGAGCAGCCTTAAACAGAGTATCCATTTTCTGAAAAGCTTGTGCATGTTGAGCATCAAACTCTCCTTCAGGTTTGCCAAGAGTGGCGTCATAGCAACTCATGATTTAAAACCATAAGACTGCTCTCACGCACCACCTCTTATAGTGGATACCCTCAAACATAGGAGGTCTCATGGAAGCAGCAAAACCACTTGGGGTAAATTGCCTATAATAAGGTTTTTGGATTGTTGGAAATATGAGCAATTTACCAAATGATTTTATTAACAGAAAAACTAGATAAAGCATGACTAATATAGTAGAGATAAAATAAGTCATGCGTTCGGATAGAGAGAAGGTAAATAGCATATGCAAATATGAACTGTAGCCTAGCAAATCTAGAGCAGCCAGTAGAGGTAGTTGCATATATGATGTAGAACCTAATATATCTAGGGCAAACACGTAACAAGGTACTCAGTGTGCGTAACCTCGAATGAAAGGAAAAGATCACATACGGGACAGCAGCAGCAGTACTGGACTTGGGGTCGACATCCTTGCCAGCCATGTCGTCGACGTTGGGGAAGAAGTCATCGGAGTCCGGAGCGTCCGTGACGAAGGAGTCAGTAGTCGCGCAGAGCGCTCCCCAAAAACCTTATCACCCTTCTCCCGTACAGGACTCAAAAGGTGCGGTTCCGGAGGCCTACTGTCCCGACCTGCGGTGCATGCCGCAAGCCGGGATGGGGAAGATCGTAGCAACAACGCAGTGCTCAGGAACCTTGTGGCGAGAGGAAGAGGATCTTCTGGTGTGTCTCTCCGCAACCCGTGGCGCGTCGTGGCGAGGCGGGCGGCGGAGGAGGAGGATCTTCTGGTGTGTCTCTCCGCAACCCGTGGCGCGTCGTGGCGAGGCGGGCGGCGGAGGAGGAGCGCGCGTGGATGTCCCTCTTGTTCTCATCCTCATACATCTGGAGAAAGAGCCTCCCTTATAAAGAGGTCCAACTCCCTCTAAACTAGCAATGTGGTACTAAACTTTTGTTCCACTTCTTGCCTTACACGAATAGGATGCGTGGGCCTCTAGAATTTATTAGGAATTTCTGAAACTGTTATTGGACTAGGCCTAAAATAGGCAAAATTTCAGCATAGATGCCCTTAGGAGAGGTGCTCGGAGAAATAAACTAAGCTTTTCTTAAGCATCGGTGCTTATTTATACGGGGTAGACGCTTAATTAGGCGTCTCTTCTGTAGAAATAGGCACTGATGCTTTAGAAAAATCCCGTTTATTTTTTTAAGCACCTAGCATTGTACAGTGAATACACCGTGGTTTTGTTTTCTGTTCAGATTAGATACTGGAAAGAACTGATCAATCAGCGATCTAAACAAGTTAAAAGAGCTGATCAATCAGCGATCTAAACAAGTTAATCGTGGAGTAAACATGATTTCAGAACTCAATGTTCTCATATCGGTATGTTGTGTACTCTTACCTGCGTGCATGTGTACCTTTTATTCTGCGTATAGATTTATCTCCATATTATTTTTACTATTAAACAATCAAACAAGAATTTTTTTACGTGCACCCCGTAATTAGTCCCACAACACCGCACGAACCAATCAACACCGCACGATTAGGCCCACAAATTTCAATCTAACAGCCATCATTCATCTTATAATGAGATGGTGTGGACTTAGCAATTTCCAATGACTGACAATACTCCACGAGCAGAGGAGTATTCGTTGGCCTATAGATGCCGCAGCCCATGATCTGCTCCGAAATTCATGGCGCAAATTTTAAGAGGTTTAGTTTTTCCTTCCCACGCGTGATGGAGATTAACCGTTGACGCTGCATGCAAGGAAATCATTAAAAGCTTGGGACGTTAAGGGAGCTATGCATGCAGCCCTCCTGTCCAAATTTCCGGCAGATTAATTTCAGGGCCCGACGCCGCCTTCCACCTGGGCAGAGGCCGTTCCGGTCATCGGCAACCTCCTCGACGTCGCAGGCAAGCTGCCGCAGCAATCCCTAGCATGCCTCACCGGATGGTGGACCCGGATGGTACGTCCCGCTGATGACACTCCGGCTGGCCACGGTGGTCGTGATCATTGCCTCCTCCGTGGCCACGGCCCGGGAGGTCCTCCAGAGGCACAACGCCGTCCTGTCCTACCGCAACGCACCGCCAACTCCGTTTTCCTCCTGACGCCGCGCTGCAACCCACAAGTGGCGTGCGCTGCGGAGGATCGGCGCCGAGCACCTGCAGTCACCCAGGGGCTCGACGGGGATGCGCTGCGGCCGCTGCTATGGGACGCCGTCCTCGGCATGCTCCGCCGCTTGTCGGACCTGGCGGCGTCGGGTGCGCCCGTGGAGGTCGGCCACGCGGCGTTCGCGTCCATGATGGACCTACAGTGGCGCGTCATGTTCTCTGCTGGCCTGGACGAGCCGACGTTCGCGCGGGAGGCCGTGGCGCACTCCCTCAGGCCCAACGTCTCAGACTTCTTCCCGGCGTGCCGACCTCCAGCGCGTCACGCGCGGTTTTACCACACACTCGGCGCCCTCTATGGCGTGTGCGGCACCTACGACAACAACGTCGGCGCCCTCAACGACGTTCTCCGCGACATGCTCTCCCATGGCACGGCTTGCCCATGCTCTTCATCGACGAGACGATCCCGGCGCGGAGCTTCTTCAAGTCATGGCAGCCAGCGGCCGTTGCAGGCACCGAGGTGCCGCGCGCCATCCTGTTGGTGCTGGCTCCCTAGGAGACCGAAACCCTGGCCATCGACGTCATCCGCGGCAACAGCGACACCATCTACGACTCAACAACTTCACCAAGTCCATGTACCAGGTTCTTGAGTCCGTCTGTGTGCCCCTCTCGCTTCCATGTACCAAGACCTTTGTGTGGATTCAGTGCTGATTCCAATAGCCAAGATTGCATCGTTGTCTGGGTTTGGTTTTGAGTTCTTGATCACGCTGGGGATTGGATTGGATGGCATAGTACCACAAAGAGGCCCAAATTGGATGGCAGTTGTATTTCTTCATTTTTCTGTCAAAAACTTTTTTTGGTCGATTACTTGTGTCGTGAGAAAAAAAAATTGTTCTGTTGTTAATGCAAAATGACTCGTCGTTCCTAATTTGTCTGATTTTTATTGCCCATGGCACTTAGGCCATCTATAACAGAGGCGCCCTCGACGTTCGCCGCGACTTGCTGGACGTTGTGCGCTTCAGTGCCCGCCATGTATGACGTCGTCTCAGGAGTGTGCGACGGCACCCTCGACGACATGCGTGGTGGGGCATGGCGGCATATGTGTTCAATTCCTGATTCCTTCAGCTATTTATGTTTCCTTCATGGGTGTCTCACGCGTGCACGATGGCATCATCTAATTCCTTCTCGCAGGGAGTTGTCAGCACTAATGTTGAGTTTTTGTCAAGTCATTTCTTTCATATGCAGTGGTTTGAGAGAAGGAAGCACGAGATTGACCTTTTGGTCTTTGCGATATGCAGTTTTAGAATGGAGTCTCAGTGTTGATGTTTTACAAAATGAAAGAACTATGTAGAAATTCCCCCTGATGCTTAATTGGTTACTTATTTCTCTCGTTTTCCATTGTATTCTGATCGAGAACATACTCTTGGGCCTATGAGAAGAACATCAACTCTTTAATTGCTGCTATAAAAATAGTGGCAACAGCTTTATACGCAACATGCGCGTCCTAGAGGGCCCTAAAATTTTAAACAGTCAAGCATGGTTCCTTCGGTGCAATATGTAGAAACTAGAATTGTACATGGTAAGCACATGACTTGGATATTCACATGCAGTTGTATGGCGAGATGAATGCTATTGTCTGATGGGGAACAATGCACTTTACATTGAGGTGGAAGTTATATTTGACCAGTTGATCAAGTTATGTCCACAGCCTCATGTGTTATATACACACATTCACTTTGAGGACCAATTGTATGATTGCACGATGTATTGCTCTTCGTGCATAGGCACGTATATATGATGTACAAAGGTGGGCCACGGAACTCAACTATACAGTAACTAGGAGGCGGGCCCAATACACAATATGCACATAACACATATACTCAACACCCCCCGCAGTTGAAGCCGCACTGCGGCTGACGCAAAGACTGGACCGAAACTCCTGAATTGACGCCGTAGGCAAGCCCTTGGTCATGATATCGGTAAATTGTTGGGAAGTAGGGACGTGTAAAACACGAATATGAACAAGGGCCGCCTGTTCCCGAACAAAATGAATATCCAACTCAATATGCTTGGTCCGTCGATGATGCACCGGTTAGCGGAGAGGTAGACCGCCGAGACCTTGTCGCAGTAGACCACCGTGGCACGGTCAACAGGGCAAGAGAGCTCCTGAAGTAGCTGGCGAAGCCACGAACACTCGATGGCGGCGTTGGCCACCGCACGATACTCAGCCTCAGCACTGGAACGAGAGACCATAGGCTGCCGCTTGGACGACCACGAGATAAGTGAGGGTCCAAGGTAAACACAATAGCCCGAAGTGGAGCAACGAGTGTCGGGGCAGCCCGCCCAGTCTGCATCGGAGTAGGCGGTGAGGGCGGTGTCGGCGGAGGCGTGAAGTGTGACGCCAAGATCCATTGTGCCACAGATATAGCAGAGAATCCGATTGACGGCAGCCCAGTGAATGTCTCAAGGAGCATGCATATGAAGACACACCTGCTGCACGGCATACTGAATCTCCGGGCGAGTCAGAGTGAGGTACTGGAGAGCACCGACGATAGACCGATAGAAAGCAGCATCCGAAGCAGGAGAACCATCCGTGGCAGAAAGCTTGGCCTTTGTATCAGCAGACGTAGCGGCGGGCTTGCAGTTAAGCATGCCGGCGCGCTCCAGGAGCTCGTGAGCATACTTCCGCTGATGAAGGAAGAAGCCATCCGGATGGCGCACCACCTCGACACCGAGGAAGTAGTGCAAAGGACCCAAGTCCTTGATGGCGAACTCAGCGCGAAGACGAGCCGTGAGCTAACCGAGAAGACCAGCCGTACATGCCGTCAGGACGATGTCATCGACATAGAGCAGCAAGTAGGCCATGTCAGAGCCCTGATGATAGACGAAGAGCGAGGCGTCCGAGCGGGTAGAGCGGAACCCAAGCTGGTGGAGAAACTCCGCGATGCGCTGGTACCAAGCGCACGAAGCCTGCTTGAGTCCGTACAAGGACCGCGAAAGCGGGCACACGTGGTCGGGAAGCGTCGGGTCAACAAACCCGATGGGCTGCTGGCAGAAGACATGCTCCTCGAGGTGACCATGGAGAAAGGCATTGAGACGCCCATCCGTGCACCGCCAAGCACGGAGACCGCAAGGTGGAGAACCGTCGTACAGCCGGACTTGACGACCGGAGCGAAGGTGTCGGTGAAGTCGATGCCAGCACGCTGTCGGAAGCCACGAACGACCCAGCGCGCTTTGTAGCGACCAAGGGTACCATCAGGACGGAGCTTGTGTTTAAAGACCCACTTCCCGGTAATCACGTTGGCGTGCCGGGGACGGGGAACAAGCTGCCACGTTCGGTTGCGCAACGGGGCGTCAAACTCCTCTTGCATCGCAGCCAGCCAGAGCGGATCACGAAGACCGGCTCGAATGGAGGACGACAACGGCGACGGCTTAGAGGTGGACGCCGCATGGACATAGTCATCCGAGGTGTAGCGCGAGCTTGGGCGAAAAACGCCCGTACGGGCGCGGGTGACCGGATCGGCCATAGGCGTCGGGGGGACCGCGGGCCCCGGGGGGCTGCGAGCGCAGAGGAGGCTGCGGGCGCGAGGGCCGCGGCGCCGAGGGGCTGGCGCCGGGGCCGCGGGCGACGAGGGGCGCGGCGCCAACATCGGAGCACCGGGCGCCAGGCCAGCGGCCGGAGGAGGCGCCGATGCGGAGGTGCGCCAAAGCTGGGCGGGCCAAGAGAGGCGCGTGAGCCACAGGAGAGGCGCCGAGGAGCCCGCCACCGTGGCGGAGGAACAGCCGGGGTACCGTGAAACGGAAACACATGCTCATCAAAGTAAACGTGCCGGGAAGTGAACACACGGTGGGAGACGGGATCGTAGCACCTATATCCCTTGGAGTTGGAGGGGTAGCCGATGAAGATGCAAGCGACAGAACAAGGTGCGAGTTTGTGAAGAGAGAAGTAGGCAGTGCTAGGATAGCAAAGGCACCCGAAAATACGCAAGCCATTGATACGTCTCCAACGTATCTATAATTTTTGATTGCTCCATGCTATTATATATTCTGTTTTGGATGTTTAATGGGCTTTATTATACACTTTTATATTATTTTTGGGACTAACCTATTAACCCAAGGCCTAGTGCAAATTGCTGTTTTTTTTTTGCCTATTTCAGTGTTTCGCAGAAAAGGAATATCAAACAAAGTCCAAACGGAATGAAACCTTCAGGAGCGTGATTTTTGAAACAAACGTGATCCAGAGGACTTGAAGTGAACGTCAAGCAATCAACGAGGAGGCCACGAGGTAGGGAGGCGCGCCTGCCCCCTGGGCGCGCCCCCCACCCTCGTGGGCCCCTCGTAGCTCCACCGACCTACTTCTTCCTCCTATATATACCCATGTACCCCGAAACCATCGAGGAGCACCACGAAACCGTATTTCCACCGCCGCAACCTTCTGTACCCGTGAGATCCCATCTTGGGGCCTTTTCCGGCGCTCCGCCAGAGGGGGAATCGATCACGGAGGGCTTCTACATTGTAATGCCCCCGATGCGGCTATATCTCCCACGTGTCGAGGCACGACTTAGAGGCATAACCGCATTGAAAGCAATGTCACAAGTGAGGTAATCTTCACACAACCCATGTAATTATTAAGGGAAAGATACATAGTTGGCTTACAGTCGCCACTTCACACAGTACATAAATAAACATCCATCATTCAAAGTACACTCAAGGTCCGACTACGGAACCAAAATAAAAGAAGATACCCCAAATGCTACACAGATCCTCGAATCGTCCCAACTGGGCACCACTATCGATCATCCGAAAAGACACATAGTAACGACCACGTTCCTCGTCGAACTCCCACTTGAGCTCGGTTGAGTCACCTGCACTGGCCTCATCGGAACCTGCAACTGTGTTTGGAAGTATCTGTGAGTCACGGGGACTTAGCAATCTCACACCCGCGAGATCAAGACTATTTAAGCTTATAGGTAGGACAGAGTTGTAAAGTGGAGCTGCAGCAAGCGACTAGCATATATGGTGGCTACATCGCAAAAGAGAGCGAGAAGAGAAGCAAAGCACGGTCGTGAAGCTAATAGCGATCAAGAAGTGATCCTGAACTACTTACGTCAGCCATAACTCCAACACCGTGTTCACTTCCCGGACTCCGCCGAAGAGACCATCACGTTACACACGCGTTGATGTGTATTTTATTTGAGGTCAACTTAGGTTTTCTACAACCGACATTAACAAATTCCCATCTGCCTCATAACCGCGGGCACGGCTTTGAAAGATATTACCTGCAGGGTGTCCCAACTTAGCCCATTATAAGCTCTCACGGTCAACGAAGGATATTCCTTCTACCGAAGACCCGATCAATCTCGAATCCCGGACTACAAGACATTTCGACAGCAATAAAACAAGACCAGCAAAGCCGCCTGATTGTGCCGACAAATCCCGATAGGAGCTGCACATATCTCGCTCTCGTGGCACATCCGGATGAGCAGTCCATACAACTAAAACCAGACCTCAAGTTGCCTTGAGGGGCGCCAGACAAGACTTAGTTCGGCCAGCACTCAAGGAGCACCGTCCGGGGTTAAAATAAAGATGACCCTCGGGCTCGCGAAACCCGGGGAAAAGGCTTAGGTGGCAAATGGTAAAACCAAAGTTGGGCCTTGCTGGACGAGTCTTATTCAAAGCGAACTGTCAAGGGGTCCCATAAATCACCCAACCGTAAGGAACGCTAAATCAAGGAACATAACACCGGTATGACGGAAACTAGGGTGGCAAGAGGGAACAAAACACTGCATAAGGCCGAGCCTTCCACCCTTTACCAAGTATATAGATGTATTAATTAGCAGATATATATTGTGATATCCCCAACAAGTAAACATGTTCCAAAGAGGAACAACAACTCCATGTCCCAACAAGGAACAAACTTCAGCTTCACCGCAACTAGCAACGCTATAAGAGGGCTGAGCAAAGCAAGAATATAGCCAATCAACGGTTTGCTAGGAAAAGGATGGTTAGGGGCTGACATGGTAATATGGGTGGCATGATATAGCAAGTGGTAGGCATCGCAGCATAGGCATAGCAAAAGAGCGAGCAACTAGCATAGCAAAGATAGAAGTGATTTCGAGGGTATGGTCATCTTGCTCGCAATGTTCTCGAGTTGTCGAAAGCTTGATCCTCGAAAACGTTCTCAACAGGTTCCTCGCTCACGCACTCGCCTCCGACTCTACCCAAAGCAACAACACAAACAAAGGAACCACAATAAATCACGGTGCAATGCACAATCAACATGATGCAAAACATGACATGATATGCGGATGCAATATGTAATGCTTATGTGCGCTCGAAGGTAAATGATGAACCAGGCATCAACTTGGCAAACCAAGTATGCCACTGAAAGATGAGATGATTTCGTTGAAATCGATATAAAGATCACCGAATCGGATGCACGGTTTGCAAATGACAAGCAAAACAAGAATGGCGCAAATCTGTCATTAACAGCATGATGCCACTTAGCAAGCAACAATTAATTAAGCTACTGCACCCAAACGTACCAACAAAGCACATGGCAGTGACCTACACATGATGCTCGACAAAAGATGAGAACTGAGCTACGGCTAGTTCACATCATAACAGGTTCAAACAAGCATGGCAAAAGTGCATTAATAATCAGGCTGGACATGGCAAAAACAGCATCAGGTTGCAATGTTCAGAGCAACAAAACTACATGCTACAGGAACTTAAAATAGCAAAACATGGCATGGCATGGATATACTCAAATCATAGATCAAAAGTCCCTTACTGACCATAAGCCAAAAAGGACTAGAAAATATAGTAACACCCATGTCAATTTTGAAAGTCTCGTTAACAGATTCAGCAACTTGACGTCTCAAAAACTGATAACGAGAGGGCATGTTTACAAGCTCAATGCACTCACTACAGAGCCTTATATGATAAACTAAGCATGCATACATCAAGAAGACATGACATAGAAGACATACATGGCAAGAACAATAACATAGCATAAATGGATCAACCACAACAAGCTAGGCAAAATTGAATAACATGTATACAATCTGCCAGGAAACATTTGATAGCAAAAGTAGAGCTCGATTGACTCAAGCTATGGCACTCCATAATTGCAAACAAAGGCATGTATGGATAGAGCAAGACATGCTTTACAAAACACCCTTACTGAAGTATCTCAAAATATCCATAGATCTATCGGTATCATCAAGTTAACATGGCATCAAAATCAGCTAAAACAGGGCTGAAATCAGCAACATTAGGACACCTACTTTGCATGCTTGTGCTAGTCACCACATAGATCACAAAAATACATGGCATATACCCCTGGAAAGATGGCATGGCATATTTCAAAACACATGTAAGACTCAAATTCATAGGGTGCACACATTAATCATGGAAAAAATAACAAAAGTGCAAGTTCTGATAACAATCAGAAACTATCAGCACATAGCACTCTTCTAACAGCATTTCGGGCACCAAGATGAGCTCAAATGAAAATGATGTAATGGAATGAAATGATCTACTCTTCGAGGCGAACATTTTGACATATTATACGCGCAAAATGGATCTACAGATGCAAAGATATACCACTTCGAAAATGCAACAAAATAACAAATATCTCAAGACTTAGGAAAAAAAAAGGGGGAGAGAGAGGTCAACGGCGCTCGGGCCGGCCGGATCGGATCGGATCGGGCGCGGCGGAGGAAGGCGCCCGGAGGGAGGAGGAGGCGCCGCGGGCGGATCCGGCGGGGCAGCGCCGAGGAGGCAGGGCGGCGACTTCTGTGGCCGAGAGTCCTGAGGGCCATGGCCGGGAGGCGCCAAGGGCGGATCCGGGGGTCAGGCGAGCTTGCCACGGGCGGCGTAGGCGGCGAGGGCACCAAGGGCGGCGAAGCCGGGGCCAGCGGCGGGAAGCGCGACAGCTGCGCGACGGAGGAGGAGGAGGAGGGGCGGGCCGGAGGGCCGGCCGTGGGCTCATGGGCTCAGCATGGCATGGCGTGGGCGGCGGCCGACACGTGGCGGCCCATGATTGGCGCGGGAGGCGGCGCGATGTGTCCCAGGCGGCGGACACGTCCGGCCAGTGACGACGGGTTTTAGGGTTTCGGGAAGAGGATGATCCGGATTTGGGGAGGTGTTTAAATAGGCATAGAGGGAGCTAGGAGAGTCCAAATGAGGTGTAGTTTTCCACACGATCGTGATCGAACGACGGAGAGCATGGAAGTGACTTAGGTGGGTTATTGGGCTGGTTTGGAGGGTGTTGGGCTGCAACTTAAAAGAGGCCTTTGCGAGAGTGCGGTTAACCGTTGGAGTACCAAACGAGCTCCAAATGACCCGAAACTTGACCGGTGGTCTACGGTTGGTATACCAAGGCCACTAGACAAACCTCGGTCCATTTCGAGAAGATTTAATACCCGCACACGGAAAAACGTAAAAGGGACCGCCGGGGGAGATAGGAGTGCCGGATTGCAAAACGGACAACGGGAAAAATGCTCGGAATCATGAGACGAACACGTATGCAAATGCGATGCACATGATGACATAATATAAAATGCATGACATGGGCAAAAAGCAAAAAGAAGGAAAACCCAACCACGGAGGGAAAATCATATATCAATGCCGAAAATGGCAAGAGTTGGAGTTACAAATATGGAAAGTTACTTCCGGGGTGTTACATACATCAACACCATAGCCTCTCCGATGATGTGTGAGTAGTTCACCTCAGACCTTCGGGTCCATAGTTATTAGCTAGATGGCTTCTTCTCTCTCTTCGGATCTCAATACAAAGTTCTCCTCGATCTTCTTGGAGATCTATTTGATGTAACTCTTTTTGCGGTGTGTTTGTCGACATCCGATGAATTGTGGGTTTATGATCAAGATTATCTATGAACAATATTTGAATCTTCTCTGAATTATTTTATGTATGATTGGTTATCATTGCAAGTCTCTTCGAATTATCAATTTGGTTTGGCCTACTAGATTGATCTTTCTTGCAATGGGAGAAGTGCTTAGCTTTGGGTTCAATCATGCGGTGCTCGATCCCAGTGACAGTAGGGGAAACGACACGTATTGTATTGTTGCCATCAAGGATAAAAAGATGGGGTTTATATCATATTGCTTGAGTTTATCCCTCTACATCATGTCATCTTGCCTAATGCGTTACTCTGTTCTTATGAACTTAATGCTCTAGATGCATGCTGGATAGCAGTCGATGTGTGGAGTAATTGTAGTAGATGCAGGCAGGAGTCGGTCTACTTGTCACGGATGTGATGCCTATATACATGATCATGCCTAGATATTCTCATAACTATGCTCAATTCTATCAATTGCTCGACAGTAATTTGTTCATCCACCGTAATACTTATGCTATTTTGAGAGAAGCCACTAGTGAAACCTATGGCCCCCGGGTCTATTCCCCATCATATAAGTTTACATCTATTTTACTTTGTGTTCTTTACTTTCACTCTTTATCATAAAAATACCAAAAATATTATCTTATCATCTCTATCAGATCTCACTTTTGCAAGTGGCTGAGAAGGGATTAACAACCCCTTTATCGAGTTGGTTGCAAGGTTCTTACTTGTTTGTGTAGGTACGAGGGACTTGCGTGTGGCCTCCTACTGGATTGATACCTTGGTTCTGAAAAACTGAGGGAAATACTTACGCTACTTTGCTGCATCACCCTTTCCTCTTCAAGGTAAAAACCAACGCATGCTCAAGAGGTAGCAAGAAGGATTTCTGGCACCGTTGCTGGGGAGTCTACACACAAGTCAAGACATACCAAGTACCCATCACAAACTCTTATCCCTCGCATTACATTATTTGCCATTTGCCTCTCGTTTTCCTCTCCCCCACTTCATCTTTGCCGTTTTATTCGCCCTCTTTTTCCGTTCGCCTTTTCTCTCGCTTGCTTCTTGTTTGCTTGTGTGTTGGATTGCTTGCTTGTCACGATGGCTCAAGATAATACTACATTGTGTGACTTTGCCAATACCAACAACAATGATTTTCTTAGCACTCCGATTGCTCCTCTTACCGATGCTGAATCTTGTGAAATTAATGTTCCTTTGCTGAATCTTGTCATGAAAGATCAATTCGCCGGCCTTCCTAGTGAAGATGCTGTTGGAAATATGCCCTAGAGGCAATAATAAATTAGTTATTATTATATTTCCTTGTTCATGATAATCGTTTATTATCCATGCTATAATTGTATTGATAGGAAACTCAGATACATGTGTGGGTATATAGACAACACCATGTCCCTAGTAAGCCTCTAGTTGACTAGCTCGTTAATCAATAGATGGTTACGGTTTCCGACAATGGACATTGGATGTCATTGATAACGGATCACATCATTAGGAGAATGATGTGATGGACAAGACCCAATCCTAAGCCTAGCATGATCGTAGTTCAGATGCTAAAGCTTTTCTAAAATGTCAAGTATCATTTCCTTAGACCATGAGATTGTGCAACTCTCGGATACCGTAGGAATGCTTTGGGTGTACCAAACGTCACAACGTAACTGGGTGGCTATAAATGTGCACTACAGGTATCTCCGAAAGTGTCTGTTGGGTTGGCACGAATCGAGACTGGGATTTGTCACTCCGGTTGACGGAGAGGTATCTCTGGGCCCACTCGGTAGGACATCATCATAACGTGCACAATGTGACCAAGTGGTTGATCACGGGATGATGTGTTACGGAACGAGTAAAGAGACTTGCCGGTAATGAGATTGAACAAGGTATCGGGATACCGACGATTGAATCTCGGGCAAGTACAATACCGTTAGACAAAGGGAATTGTATACGGGATCGATTGAGTCCTTGACATCGTGGTTCATCCGATGAGATCATCGTGGAACATGTGGGAGCCAACATGGGTATCCAGATCTCGCTGTTGGTTATTGACCGGAGAACGCCTCGGTCATGTTCGATGGTTCCCGAACCCGTAGGGTCTACACACTTAAGGTTCGATGACGCTAGGGTTATAAAGGAAGTTTGTATGTGGTTACCGAATGTTGTTCGGAGTCCCGGATGAGATCCCGGACGTCACTAGGAGTTCCGGAATGGTCCGGAGGTAAAGATTTATATATGGGAAGTCCTATTTTGGTCACCGGAAAAGTTTCGGGTTTTATCGGTAACGTACTGGGACCACCGGGAGGGTCCCGGGGGTCCACCAAGTGGGGCCACCGGCCCCGGAGGGCAGCATGGGCCTAGTGTGGGAGGGGACCAGCCCCAAGTGGGCTGGTGCCCCCCCCCCCACAAGGGCCCAAGGCGCCTAGGGTTTGGGGAGGGGGCGCACCCACCTAGCTTGGGGGGCAAGTTTCCCTCTCCCCTTGGCCGCCCCACCAGATGGGATCTGGCTGGCCGCCGCCCCTAGGGTGGAACCCTAGGTGGGGGCGCAGCCCTCCCTCTCCCCCTATATATATTTGAGGGTTTTGGGGCTGCCAACACATGAGTTTTCACCTCTCCATGGCGCAGCCCCCTCTCCTCCTCCTCCTCTCTCGCGGTGCTTGGCGAAGCCTGCAGGATTGCCACGCCTCCACCACCACCATGCCGTTGTGCTGCTGCTGGATCGGAGTCTTCTCAACCTCTCCTCTCTCCTTGCTGGATCAAGGCGTGGGAGACGCCACCGGGCTGTACGTGTGTTGAACGCGGAGGTGCCGTCTGCTCGCACTAGGATCTCCGTGATTTGGATCACGACGAGTACGACTCCATCAACCCCGCTCTCTTGAATGCTTCCGCTTAGCGATCTACAAGGGTATGTAGATGCACTCTCCTTCCCCTCGTTGCTGGTTTCTCCTTAGATAGATCTTGGTGACACGTAGGAAAATTTTGAATTTCTGCTACGTTCCCCAACAGATGTCGCTACCCATCTGAATAGCTTTGTTGATTTGTGTGATATGCAAAAGAAGAAAGATGTGGACAATGATATTGTTAAACTGAAGCTATTTCCTTTTTCGCTTAGAGATCATGCTAACACTTGGTTTTCGCCTTTGCCTAAAAATAGTATTGATTCTTGGAATAAGTGCAAAGATGCTTTTATCTCTAAGTATTTTCCTCCCGCTAAGATCATCTCTATTATAAACGATATTATGAATTTTAAGCAACTTGATCATGAACATGTTGCACAAGCTTGGGAGAGGATGAAATTAATGATACGTAATTGCCCTACACATGGTTTGAATTTATGGATGATTATACAATTTTTTTATGGTAGATTCAATTTTGCTTCTAGAAATCTTTTAGATTCGGCCGCAGGAGGCACTTATGGAAATCACTTTAGGAGAAGCTACTAAACTCCTAGATAATATTATGGTTAATTATTCTCAATGGCACACTGAAAGATCTACTAGTAAAAAGGTGCATGCAATTGAAGAGATTAATGTTTTGAGTGGAAAGATGGATGAACCTATGAAATTGTTTGCTAATAAGAGTGTTTCTTCTGATCCCAATGATATGCCTTTGTCTATGGATGTGAATTTTGTTGGTAGGAACAATTTTGGTAACAACGCTTACAGAGGAAATTTTAATCCTAGGCCGTACCTAGTAATTCCTCTAATAATTATGGTAATTCCTACAAAAATTCTTATGGAAATTTTAATAAGTTTCCCTCTGATTTTGAGACTAGTGTTAAAGAATTTATGGTTCCTCAAAAGAATTTCAATACTTTGCTTGATGAAAAATTGCTTAAGGTTGATGAGTTGGCTAGGAACGTGGATAAAATTTCTCTTGATGTTGATTCTTTGAAACTTAGATCTATTCCACCTAAGCATGATATCAACGAGTCTCTCAAAGCCATGAGAATTTCCATTGATGAGTGCAAAGAAAGAACCGCTAGGATGCGTGCTAAGAAAGATTGCTTTGTGAAAGCGTGTTCTTCTAGTTTTCATGATAATAGAGATGAAGATCTAAAAGTAATTGATGTGTCCCCTATTAAATATTTGTTTTGCAATATGAATCTTGATAATGATGGGACTAGAGATGAGTCAACTTTAGTTAAAAGGCGTCCCAATGATTCGGAGTTTTTAGATCTTGATGCAAAAATTGGTAAAAGTGGGATTGAAGAGGTCAAAACTTTAGATAGCAATGAACCCACTGTCTTGGATTTCAAGGAATTTAATTATTATAATTATTTTTTAATACATTGTATTTCCTTGTTGAAATCCGTGCTAAATTCTCCGCATGCTTATAGTCAAAATAAGGCTTTTACCAAACATATCATTGATACTTTAATGCAATCTTATGAAGAAAAGCTTGATTTGGAAGTTTCTATCCCTAGAAAACTTTATGATGAGTGGGAACCTACTATTAAAATTAAAATTAAAGATCAGGAATGCCATGCTTTGTGTGATTTGGGTGCTAGTGTTTCCACAATTCCAAAAACTTTGTGTGATATGTTGGGTTTCCGTGAATTTGATGATTGTTCTTTAAACTTGTACCTTGCGGATTCCACCATTAAGAAACCTATGGGAAGAATTAATGATGTTCTTATTGTTGAAAATAGGAATTATGTGCCCGTAGATTTCATTGTCCTTGATATAGATTGCAATCCTTCATGTCCTATTATTCTTTGTAGACCTTTCCTTAGAACGATTGTGCGATTATTGATATGAACGAAGGGAATATTAGATTCCAGTTTCTGTTAAGGAAAGGCATGGAACACTTTCCTAGAAAGAAAATTAAACTACCTTATTAATCTATTATGAGAGCTACTTATGGGTTGCATGCCAAAGATGGCAATACCTAGATCTATCCTTGCCTTTATGCCTAGCTAGGGGCGTTAAACGATAGCGCTTGTTGGGAGGCAACCCAATTTTATTTTAATTTATTGCTTTTTGGTTCTGTTTAGGAATAAATCTTTGATCTAGCCTCTGGTTACATTTGTTATTGTGTTTTAGTTAGTGTTTGTGCCAAGTTAAACCTATAGGATCTTCTTGGATGATAGTCATTTGATCTTGCTGAAAATTCCAGAAACTTTATGCTTACGAAAACAATTTTTAAAAATCACCAGAACGTGATAAAATACTGATTCCAATTGCAGTAGATCAATAAACAAATTATCTAGGTCGTCCTATTTCGGTAGATGTTTCTGAGTTACGGAAGTTTGCATTAGATACATATTACTACCGACTGTTCTGTTTTTGACAGATTCTGTTTTTCGTGTGTTGTTTGCTTATTTTGATGAATCTATGGCGAGTAATGGAGTTTATGAACCATAGATAAGTTAGAATACAGTAAGTTTAACACCAATACAAATAAAGAATGAGTTCATTACAGTACCTTGAAGTGGTGTTTTGTTTTCTTTCGCTAATGGAGCTCATGAGATTTTCTGTTAAGTTTTGTGTTGTGAAGTTCTCAAGTTTTGGGTAAAGATTTGATGGATTATGGAACAAGGAGTGGTAAGAGCCTAAGCTTGGGGATGACCAAGGCACCCCAAGGTAAAATCCAAGGACAACCAAAAAGCCTAAGCTTGGGGATGCCCCGGAAGGCATCCCCTCTTTTGTCTTCGTCCATCGGTAACTTTACTAGGAGCTATATTTTTATTCACCACATGATATGTGTTTTGCTTGGAGCGTCTTGTATGATTTCAGTCTTTGCTTTTTAGTTTACCACAATCATCCTTGCTGTACACACCTTTTGGGAGAGACACACATTAATCGGAATTTATTAGAATACTCTATGTGCTTCACTTACATCTTTTGAGCTATATAGTTTTTGCTCTAGTGCTTCACTTATATCTTTTAGAGCACGGCGGTGGTTCTATTTTATAGAAATTATTGATCTCTCATGCTTCACTTGAATTATTTTGAGAGTCCTTTAGAACAGCATGGTAATTTGCTTTGGTTATAAATTTAGTCCTAATATGATAGGCATCCAAGATTAGTATAATAAAAACTTTCATATAAGTGCATTGAATCCTAAGAGAAGTTTGATGTTTGATGATTGTTTTGAGATATGGAGGTAGTGATATTAAAGTTGTGCTAGTTGAGTAGTTGTGAATTTGAGAAATACTTGTGTTGAAGTTTGCAAGTCCCGTAGCATGCACGTATGGTAAATGTTGTCTAAAATTTTGAAACATGAGGTGTTCTTTGATTGTCATCCTTATGAGTGGCGGTCGGGGACGAGCGATGGTCTTTTCCTACCAATCAACCCCCCCCCCTAGGAGCATGCACGTAGTGCTTGGTTTTTGATGACTTGTAGATTTTTTCAATAAGTATGTGAGTTCTTTATGACTAATGTTGAGTCCATGGATTATACACACTCTCAATCTTCCATCATTGCTAGCCTCTTCGGTACCGTGCATTGCCCTTTCTCACCTTGAGAGTTGGTGCAAACTTCGCCGGTGCATCTAAACCCCGTGATGCGATACGCTCTATCACACATAAACCTCCTTATATCTTC
This sequence comes from Aegilops longissima, assembly GCA_021605205.1. NCBI lineage: Eukaryota > Viridiplantae > Streptophyta > Magnoliopsida > Poales > Poaceae > Aegilops > Aegilops longissima. The sequence goes on from CM038682.1 coordinate 289,181,855, forward strand.
CTCGAAACAGCCACCATACCTACGTATTATGGCATTTCCATAGCCATTCTGAGATATATTGTCATGCAACTTTCCATCGTTCCGTTTATTATGACACGCATCATCATTGTCATATTGCCTTGCATGATCATGTAGTTGACATCGTATTTGTGGCAAAGCCACCGTTCATTATTCTTTCATACATGTCACTCATGAGTCATTGCCCATCCTGGTATACCGCCGGAGGCATTCCTATAGAGTCATATTTTGTTCTAATATCGAGTTGTGATCATTGAGTTGTAAATAAATAGAAGTGTGATGATCATCATTAATAGAGCATTGTCCCCAAAAAAAGAGAAAGGCCAAAAAAAGGAAGGCCCAAAAAAAGGGGAGAAATAAAAAGGGGCAATGCTACTATCCTTTTTCCAAACTTGTGCTTCAAAGTAGCACCGTGATCTTTATGATAGAGAGTCTCTTGTTTTGTCACTTTCATATACTGTCGGCGTTCTGGGAACGGGGTCCCAGAGACTTGCTCTGCCTGGAGCCAAGCGCAGCCCAAAGGAGGCCCAGACAGCCCATCTTCATCAACACAAGCTCAAGACCTCGCGAGGGGCCAAGCCTCATGGGTGGACGACAAGGAGCTTCTCGTGCACGGCCTCGCCAGGCTGGCTCATGAGGAGGCGGAGAGTTCAAGGCAGGGTACCTCGCGAGGTGCCCATGACGCAAGCCATGACGCACCAAGGGCGCCAGCCGGGCGCCAGCCACAGCAGCGTCCCTCCTTTCCTCTTTGGTGCAAAGGGAGCAAGCGCAGCCGAGCATCAAGCAAAGGCATCTGCTTTGTGCAACAAGACCAAGACCAGCTCCAACGGCTGGAAGGGAGTCATCGTGGAGCCCAAGCAAAGGCCATCACCAGAGCCTTTGGCAAAGCGAGGACCAACTTTAGTCAGGATAAGTGTACCCGCTGTTCCCCTTCAAAATGGCCAATTGTTGGCGCCCTTCCCGCTCAATATTTGGGAAGAGGCCCAGGGCCTTCGCCTATATAAGTAGAGCTAGCCACCATAGTAGGGGGGACGAGAGGACGATCGGATAGAGAGAGATCAAGACGATCGGCATCCAGAGAGAGAGAGAGACCCGATCCTCAAGCTAGAGCGACGGGACACCACCTAGCAGTTCATCACATCCACCAAGAACAGACCCTCGCGAGGCTGTTCTTCCCTGTACTATTCCTCATCAGCCCAAGAGGCAATCCACCACACCACAAACTAGAGTAGGGTATTACACCACAACGGTGGCCCGAACTAGTATAAATCTTGCGTCTCTTATGCTGTTCTTTCTAGTAGTTTAGGTTCCTGCGATTCGGCGAGATACGAGACGGTGGAGGGTTGGATCTCCGCCGCACCCTGTAGTTCGAACCTCAAGGGTCTCGCGGAACCCGAAATCCGACATTTGGCGCGCTGTAGGGGTGCGCCGGAATTCACCTTCTGCCACCTCGTGTCCCGTCGCGTTGCCACCACCATGTCCAGCGACCACTGCGGGCAACCCAGATCCTTAGGCGGCGTGGCCCGCCCACGCAGAGCCGCCGCCTCGGGCGACCCTGCGTTCTGTGCAGCTCAAGGTCCGCAAGGCGCTGCAGGGCAGCGGCGACGCGGACAGGCTTCGACGGCTCTCACGCCGTGGCAGGCGCGGTCGGCAGCAAGGGCCTCCAATCAAGCCGCGACCACATCACCGTACACCCGCCGGGAGCAGGCGAACTCGAGGGCCACGCCACAAGGGGCCGAGAGCTGCTGCGCAGCAGCAAAGCCGGAGAGCGGCCGCGACGCGTCAGCCGGCGGGTGGCGAGCTCTCGGCTTCGCCACGGGCTCACCCTTCGCACCCAGCTTCCATCTCAGTCCCAAGGCGGCTCGCACGGGGGCTCCGCGCGTGCCTGCGGGCTCCAAAGCTACTCCAACACCGGCGAGGCTGTCAGCACCGGGCCGGCGGCAGGGTTGCCCCTACCCCCGGCCCGCGGAGAAGAAGGACTCGACGCAACTCACGGCCCTGGAGGACCGTCGCGCCACCACCCCACGGCGGGCGCATCAAGCAGAGCAGCATGGCACGCTCAGCACTACGGCATGGCTTTCGGGATGACGACGCCAGAAGAATACGTGCCCCACATGATGGACCAAGGGCACCCGCATGAGGGAGAACAAGGCTCGCTCCTCAGCCCGAGCTGGGGGGATGATGCGCCAGCAGTCGAGCTCTTTTAGGAGCCTCGAGACGGTCCCACTGGTCATGCCGGGGGCGACGATTATCGGGTACCGCTACTTCCTCAAGAGCAAACATACGCTAACCATAGGTCGCAGGAGGTACAGGTCGCCACGACGAGCGGCTGCCCCTGGCCTCAGCCTCCTACCCCTCGGGAGGGGGCGCAGGGGCTGCCAAGAGGGGCGAGATCCGACATCACCACCGCGCATTCGAGCAAGGCGTTCTCGGGAGGTAGGCCCTCTGCTGGGAAGGTGCCTCGTGGCCTGCCTCGCGGAGGACCCGTGGTCGCTTGGGAACTGGCTGGCGACCGCTCTACCCCACCAGCGCGCCCTGGTTTCCGGTCGTCGTTGGTGGCACTAGAGTGTGGCGCAAGCGGGCCCTCGTCTGGCGATATGAAGCAAGGCCGGTACTGTGAAGAAGGCCCAAGGCTCGTGAAGCTCGCCGCCTGTGACACTCTCACGTAATAATGAGTGGGGATGTACACGCCGGAGTCTCGGGGTGCCGCCTCAGCCCCGGGTCTCCTCCCACGCCTGCAGGCAGCACTTAGCTCCGCTACCGGTGAGAAGACGCCCAAGACTAGACTAGGTGCCGGACGCGCTTTTCTTTTGCTTTCTTCGCCTTTCCATTTGATTGTCGCTTCCCCGCTGGATTTAAGTTGGATTCGAATTTGAGATTTGCGTGTGTTCGGGAAGGTGCTTAGTCTCGCTCGAGCAAATCTCTCGCTTTGGTTACAACTCCGCCTCAGCTGCCTCACCTCGCGAGCCCCTCGCGAGCCAGGCCAGGCCTAGCTTGCGCAAGAGCCCACTGTCGCCGCCGCATCCTCTCCGGAGGGTTTTTACTGCAGATCCTACGGATTCGATCAGGAGACACTCAGATTGCCACAGCCTCCCATAGGCCATCTCGGGGCTCGTACGAAACAAAGGTAAACCAGCCAACCAACACGTCGCTTAGCCAACCACTTGGCGCGGGCGTATGGGCGATGTAACACCTGCTAATACGATGAACACAAGTTTTACATGAGGGGCTCCCCCTCCCAAAATGCTCTCACAGCCATCAGGCCAAAACCTGAGTTCTATTCATGCAGGGTAATGGAACAAGGAAAATACATAATCAGTCGGATAAATCCCCAATGCGCCCTCAGAGCACCTCCCGAGCCATTGTCGGCGTCGCTGGCCTCGCCGTCACCGCTCAAGGGGTCATCGGCGGCGCCGTGGCCGCTCACCACGCTGCCCTCATCGGCAGCCACGATCACGCCGCTGCCGTCTGCCGAAGGCCCGACGAGGGCATCCACGTTGTCTTCCACCCAAGGCGCCAGTCGCCCCGCACGGCCCGGGGATCGGGGCGATGGCTGCGCTAAAATCGGCGGGGGTCCATGTCCCGGAGATGGTGAAGACACGAGAGAAGGCGCGCCCGAGCAGTGCGCTCCTCTCCTCCACCAACCTATTGGCCCCGACCGACCGCGCCCCAGCCGCCGCCACCACGCCGGTGAAGAACTCAAGGTTGCCGGCGTAGTTAACCGCGGCGCTTCGCCACCGCCGCCGCAGATATTATCCAAGGCTGTGTTAGCTTTTCCCGGGCGTGGCGAGCATGGGACCGTGCTCATGCTCCAGATTTGCCGCCGACGATCTCATCCGCATTCTCGCGCGCGATGGCCTCGGCCTCCTCCACCGGGCGAAGAAGGAGCACCTCGGCCCGAGAGGTGGTGGACTCCTCTCGCGCCACCTCGAGGGCGGCCCAAGAGCATCGGCCCGCCGCCGCCTCCTCCAGCTTGGCCCTCGTGGCAGCAGTCCTGCCTCACCTCGGCCTTGATCAACCCCGCCGCTCAAACTCGGCCGAGGCTCGAGCGCGCCGCCCGCACTCGGCGTCCGACCTCCTCCAGACGCTGGCTTCCTGCAGCGACCTCATCCTCTGCCTGCGCCACCAAGCGCCCCTCGCCTCCAAGCGCCAGATTGCAGGCAGCAGTTCGGCGGCTTCAAGCGCCGCCGCCTCACGCTCGAGCTCCGCCGGGTCGCCGGAGGCCACCTTCATCGACGCAAGGGCTGCCTCGCGCAGCTCCACTTGCTCCTCCAATGAGTGACACCGGGCCAGGAGTTCCCGTGCCCGCTCCTCCGCCGCCTCTCGCCGCCTGTTAGCTGCCCGGGCCTCCTCGACGGCCCGAGAACAGGCCTCCCGAGAGGCTGCCAGCGACGCCTTGGCCTCTTCATCATCAAGATCGCTGGCGGCGCGCAAGGGCGGCAGCCCTCCAGCTCAAGGCTCTCTCACGGCCAGCGCAGTTCTCACCTCAAGGCGCTGTCTTCATCACGAGCTCTTCACCAAGCAGGCTCACCGCGTCCACCGCCTTCAAAGGAATCCTTGGAGAAGGGCGCGGCCCTGGCCAAGGCCACAGACGCCCTCCATACCATCAACCGCCCCATACGGGCGCCGGGAGCCGCGAATCAGCACTCCTCCGGGGGGGGGCTGGGGGCTGGCACCCTTGCGACGGCCGGGCACGCCACGCCAGAAGCCCGGCTTGGAGCCAGCCCATCCCAGACGAGGGCGAGAAGCGCCACCCAATCGCCGTCCACGACCAGGCTAGAAGCCCACGGCAGGCTAGCTATGCCACGGGAAGGCTCGCGAGGAAGGATCGCGAGGCGCGCAAGGCCACGATGCGCCACGGGACGACTCACCTCCCAGGTCACCCTCACCACAAGGGCTCCACTGCTTGAAGCACTCGAGGATCGGGAGGGGCGGCCGGGAGGACGGCTCTCACCCGCCTCCGTGAGCTCGACAGAAGGGGCCTCAGAGGGCAAGGATCAAGACAAGCAGCGAAGAATCAGAGCTGGAGAAGGAGAAGGCTTACCCATCACTAGCGGCACTTCCCACGCTTCAAGAAAGCGACAAGGATAGTCATCGCCTGTGGCCTCCTTCTTTCCGGAGGGCCTCAAGTTCACGCGAAACGACTCCAAGATTTGAGCGCAGGGATCGGCTGCGGCGAAGGAGAAGCATCAAGACGACTTGTGTCGGGGCGCTCGCTCGACGCGCTGCTAGTCGCCTCACCAAGAGAAGCAGCAGGGCCTCGGGGCTCCATCCACGGGCGCCACGGGCGGCTGCTCGCGCCCTCGGCAAGCAGCGGCATGAGCCTCGTGAGCTGCCCTCACGAGCATCGCCGACGCTGTCACCCCGGCGGGGTCCTTCGGCCTCGGGCGGCTCAGGCCTCCTGCTCCGCCACTCGAGGAGGAGCCGCCTTGGCCGACCGGAAGGGCTGTCACCACCACCGGATTCTCGCGAGGCCCTCGAGACCAGCGGGCGCGCCCCCATTCGTCAAGATAGGCATCCGTTCACCAAATCACCCCTGCTCGCAGAGGTACAAGAAGGCCCCTTGATGCCGGATGCCACCGGGTTAGGGTCGCCACCAGACCAGGAGCACTTTCCTTAGCGCCAGCGCCAGTCTTCTTCCGGAGCCTCATACGATCGCCAGTTCGCCAAGGCCCACATCCGTGGGAATGGCGTTGAGAGGAGCAATGCGCGATCGAAACTCCTTCACCACCTTAGGCGCTGTCACAAAGAAGCGACCTCGTGAACGCAAAGCGGCGCCAGACAAAGATGAGCCGAGGGCTTGAAAGCGTCTCCTGGCCCCAGCCTGAATTGGGGACAGCAGGCGAGGTTGGCTCCGATAGCAGGGGGCTGGGCACCCCCACATCCACGTACAGCCACCTCTCGCGGAACTCAGCCGCGGGCGGAGGCAGGCTGAAGTCAATCCCCGAGGCCGCTGTCTCGGGCGCGGCGACGAAGCTCACACACGCCGAGCATTGAGTGGGGTCGACAAGGCGCAGAGAGAAGAACTGGCGCAGCAAGGAAACCGAGGGAAGGATGCCCATCATTGCCTCACAAACGAAGGCGAAGACCGAGAGGAGAGTAATGGACTCAGGACCCAGATGCGCTATGTGGATCTGAGTAGTGGGAAAGCCCGCATTGAAGAAATCGAGAAGGGGAACCAGCCCGCCTACAGTGGCGCCGAAGAAAATACCGGACCTCAATGACTATCCTGTCGATGGAGAAGTGGGACGCGGGCCAAGCCGTCGTCCTCCCGCATTCGTTGAAGGAGGTAGCCAGAGCCGAACTAACCTTGCCCAAGCCCTCTAGATTGAGTATGATCGACGGGTCGACGGCGGAGGCCCGGCATGGCGAAGCGAGGCGGGGCATTGTGTTTCTTCCCTTTCCCTTCTTTGTCGGAGCCATGGCGATTGAAAGGGGGAGGGAGATTCGAGATTGGATTGAACCGAAGTCGGAGTTCGAGAGGGGAAGGACCGGAGTGCACAAGCAGCAGAGAGGGGAACGGATGTGTGCAGCAGCGTGTCCGCCTAGCAAGGCATGAAATAAGGAGGCGTGGGGGAACAGTGGCGCCCACGTCCAATCAACCGCCACGCGTCGCCCAAGGCCACAGGCTGTTAGGGCCCGCGACGCTCAGACTTGCCCTTTCGCCTCTCCGCCTGCCAAGTGCGGGCGCGCCAGGCCCGGGCTACTGTCGGCGTTTCTCGGAACGGGGTCCGCAGACTTGCTCGCTGCGGCTCGCGGCGCTGCCTCAAAGGAGGCCCAGACAGCCCATCTTCATCAACACAAGCTCAAGACCTCGCGAAGGGCCAAGCCTCGCGGGTGGACGACAAGGAGCTTCTCGTGCACAGCCTCGCCAGCTGGCTCATGAGGAGGCGGAGAGTTCAAGGCAGGGTACCTCGCGAGGTGCCCGTGGACGCAAGCCATGACGCACCAAGGGCGCCCGGGCGGGCGCCACCAGAAGCGTCCTCCTTTCCTCTTTGGTGCAAAGGGAGCAAGCGCAGCGAGAGCATCAAGCAAAGGCATCCGCTCCGTGCAACAAGACCAAGACCAGCCCCAACGGCCGGAAGGGAGTCATCGTGGAGCCCAAGCAAAGGCCATCACCAGAGCCTTTGGCAAAGCGAGGACTAACTTTAGTCAGATAAGTGTACCCGCTGTTCCCCTTCAAATGGCTAATTGTTGGCGCCCTTCCCGCCAATATTTGGGAAGAGGCCCAGGCCTTCGCCTATATAAGTAGAGCTAGCCACCATAGTAGGGGGACAAGAGGACGATCGGATAGAGAGAGATCAAGACGATCGGCATCCAGAGAGAGAGAGACCCGATCCTCAAGCTAGAGCGACGGACACCACCTAGCAGTTCATCACATCCACCAAGAATGCACTCGCGAGGCTGTTCTTCCCTGATTATTCCTCATCAGCCCAAGAGGCAATTCACCACACCACAAACTAGAGTAGGGTATTACACCACAACGGTGGCCCGAACTAGTATAAATCTTGCGTCTCTTGTGCTGTTCTTTCTAGTAGTTTAGGTTCCTGCGATTCGGCGAGATACGAGACGGTGGAGGGTTGGATCTCCGCGCGCACCCCAGAGTTCGAACCTCAAGGGTCTGCCGGAACCTGAAATCCGACATATACTAGTGGGAATTTTTCATTATAGAACTTGACTTGTATATTCCCACAATGGGCTTCCTCAAATGCCCTAGGTCTTCGTGAGCAAGCAAGTTGGATGCACACCCACTTAGTTTCTTTTGTTGAGCCTTCATACATTTATAGCTCTAGTGCATCCGTTGCATGGCAATCCCTACTCCTTGCATTGAGATCAATTGATGGGCATCTCCCTAGCCCGTTGATTAGTCGCGTCAATGTGTGACTTTTTCCTTTTTTGTCTTCTCCACACAACCCCCATCATTATATTGTATTCCACCCATAGTGCTATATCCATGGCTCACGCTCATGTATTGCGTGAAAGTTGAAAAAGTTTGAGATTACTAAAGTATAAAACAATTGCTTGGCTCGTCATCGGGGTTGTGCAAGATGAGAGCATTCTTGCGTGAAGAAAATGAAGCATGGCCAAACTACATGATTTTGTAGGGATGAGCTTTCTTTGGCTATGTTATTTTGAGAAGACATAATTGCTTGGTTAGTATGCTTGAAGTATTATTATTTTTATGTCAATATTAAAATTTTATCTCAAATCTTTCGGATCTAAACATTCATGCCACAATAAAGAAAATTACATTGAAGAATATGCTAGGTAGCATTCCACATCAAAAATTTTGTTTTTATCATTTACCTACTCGAGGACGAGCGGGAATTAAGCTTGGGGATGCTTGATACGTCTCCAAGGTATCTATAATTTTTGATTGCTCCATGCTATTATATATTCTATTTTGGATGTTTAATGTGCTTTATTATACACTTTTATATTATTTTTGGGACTAACCTATTAACCCAAGGCCCAGTGCAAATTGCTGTTTTTTTGCCTATTTCAGTGTTTCGCAGAAAAGGAATATCAAACGGATTCCAAACGGAACGAAACCTTCGGGAGCGTGATTTTGGGAACAAACGTGATCCAGAGGACTTGGAGTGGACGTCAAGCAATCAACGAGGAGGCCACGAGGTAGGGAGGCGCGCCTGCCCCCTGGGCGCGCCCCCACCCTCATGGGCCCCTCGTAGCTCCACCGACCTACTTCTTCCTCCTATATATACCCATGTACCCCGAAACCATAGAGGAGCACCACGAAACCTTATTTCCACCGCCGCAACCTTCTGTACCCGTGAGATCCCATCTTGGGGCCTTTTCCGGCGCTCCGTCGAAGGGGGAATCGATCACGGAGGGCTTCTACATCAACACCATAGCCTCTCCGATGATGTATGAGTAGTTTACCTCAGACCTTCGGGTCCATGGTTATTAGCTTGGTGGCTTCTTCTCTGAATTCTTTTATGTATGATTGGTTATCTTTGCAAGTCTCTTCGAATTATCAGTTTGGTTTGGCCTACTAGATTGATCTTTCTTGCAATTGGAGAAGTGTTTAGCTTTGGGTTCAATCATGCGGTGCTCGATCCCAGTGACAGTAGGGGAAACGACATGTATTGTATTGTTGCCATCAAGTATAAAAAGATGGGGTTTATATCATATTGCTTGAGTTTATCCCTCTACATCATGTCATCTTGTCTAATGTGTTACTCTGTTCTTATGAACTTAATACTCTAGATGCATGCTGGATAGCGGTCGATGTGTGGAGTAATAGTAGTAGATGCAGGCAGGAACTAGTCTACTTGTCGCGGACGTGATGCCTATATACATGATCATGCCTAGATATTCTCATAACTATGCTCAATTCTATCAATTGCTCGACAGTAATTTGTTCACCCACCGTAATACTTATGCTATCTTGAGAGAAGCCACTAGTGAAACCTATGGCCCCGGTGTCTATTCTCCATCATATAAGTTTACATCTATTTTACTTTGCGTTCTTTACTTTCACTCTTTATCATAAAAATACCAAAAATATTATCTTATCATCTCTATCAGATCTCACTTTTGCAAGTGGTCGAGAAGGGATTGACAACCCCTTTATCACGTTGGTTGCAAGGTTCTTACTTGTTTGTGTAGGTATGAGGGACTTGCGTGTGGCCTCCTACTGGATTGATACCTTGGTTCTCAAAAACTGAGGGAAATACTTATGCTACTTTGCTGCGTCACCCTTTTCTCTTCAAGGGAAAATCCAACGCATGCTCAAGAGGTAGCAGCCATCATAAGATGGGGGCGTACCGAAGAGAAGATGGTGAGGTTTATAGTTCCACCGTGGGCGGCAAGGGCGAAGGTTAAGGAGAAGAGAAGCAAGACTGAAAAGCGTCCGCCGTAAACAAGGCGGCACGCTTGCATGGAATAGGAGCGCGAACGCAATGCTCAGAGTGCGAAGGACGCGCTCGCTCGACTGCTCACTGGGAAGTATACGAGCATGTGAGACGAAAAACTGTGTCGTGATGCGATAGAAAAGTGCGGAAAGCAAGGTTGTCGAACTCTTTTCCATTGTCAGTCTGAAGAGCAAGGATGAGACGCCCAAACTGCATGCTGACATAGGAGTAAAAAGCCGTCAAAGTGGAGAGTGCATCCGACTTTTTACACAAAGGAAAAGTCCACACATAATGAGAATAATCATCAAGGATAACCAGATAATATAAGTAGCCAGAATTACTAGGAACCGGAGAGGTCCACACATCGCTATGAATCAACTGAAAAGGAAAAGAAGCTATGGTGGTGGAGTTATTAAACGGGAGGCGAACATGTTTGCCGACATGACAGGTGTGATCCTCTATCTTATGGCAACTGAAACTGAAACTCCTAAGAATATGACGAAGTTCTGACGGGGTTGGGATGACCCAAACGGGCGTGCCAGAGATCGACGCCGGCAGAGAGAGCAACCGGTGCGGTGGTGGAGGTGGACGGAGAATGCACCGGATAGAGCTCGTCGAGGTTGTCACAGCGGTGAATTATCATCCTGGTTCGAGCGTCCTTGACACAAAACCCAAACTCGTCAAATTCAACAATAACAGGATTTTCACAAGTTAAACGACGAACGGAAATAAGGTTATTAATAAGATGAGGTGACACAAGTATGTTAGACAAAGTAATAGGCATGGAATTAGATGGAAAAGAAGTGTGCCCGACATGTGTGATAGGGAGTGTGGAACCGTCGCTGACAATGATGCGGCGGTCGGTGGTGACGGAGTGAAGGAGGCAAGATTACCGTGATGAGCAAACATATGAGTTGTAGCCCCGTGTCCATGTACCAATCATCACCTCCAGCAGAAGTTGTTCGGCGAAGAGCGGCATGCAGCGCTGGAAGGAGCACCTGTCCCAGGTGCCGGGCGGCAAGCTGCAAGGGGACGGAGACGCCATGGGGAGGTCGTAGCCACCGCCGGCAGCAAGCGGTGGGTACTCTCCAGACAGATGGGAAGCAGCCCTGGCTGCGATCAAGGTGCCGGTAGGCCGGATGTCCCGCCGAAAAACTCTGCCGCCGCCGACAGATGTCGCAGGTGTTACGCCGTCTGCTGCTACCAATGGCGAAAGGTCGGCTCGCCGACAACCCCCACCAAGACCGGAGCCTCAGACACGGCGGGTTGAACGCGCCGGCAACAAAGAAGGGTCGACGGCAGAGTCGACGCCGCAGCGGGCGGCGACGGATCGACGGAGAGCGCCGGCGACGACGCCACGGAGGCAGCTGAGCCGAGCTGCGGCGGCAAGTCGAACGCTGCTGGCGGGGCCACGCCATAGGGCGCCGCAGCAGGACGACAGAGGCGGCGGCGTACGGGCCGGTTGACGGCATCACTGGTCCGACGGCGGCAGCTGGGCCGCGGCGGGAGGCAGGAGGCGCGCAAGCGGCTGGCGGCGCAACTCGGATCGGACGCGAGCAAAATGAGTGCTTTCCGCGGAGAGGCGCACGTACGCAGTAGCCGGAGCTAACCAGGCACACCTGAAACAATCCGGCGAGACGTAGTTGACTAGCAAAGCTATAATCTTGCCTTGATCGATCTGGCTATGCAAGACACGCACACGAGCTGGCTATGGAAGACACGCACACGAGAAAGCGGCGGCGGCGAATAGCGGCTGGCGTGGAGCAGCGGACGTGGGCGCGCGTAGCGGCGGCTGGCGTAGCGGGCGTGGAACAGCGGGTGTGTTGTGGAGCAGCGGGCGTGGGCGCGCGTAGTGGCGGCTGTGGAGCAGCGGGCATGGGCGCGCGCGGCTGCAGCGGATCAGGCAACGCTGCAGCTGGCTGGAGGAGCACGCGTGGGGCTGGTGGGGAGAGCAAGTAGCGGCGGCTGGCGCGGGGGTGCGCGGGCGGCGCTTCTAAAAACTGACACATGTATGATTGCACGATGTATTGCTTAGAGACAGGCCCAATACACAATATGCACATAACACATATAATCAACACCAATGGCTTGGACCAGAAAAAAGCTGACATTACCCGGTTGTTATGGTGATTTGTATTGTAGGCATGTGATTTACATGATAGTTACTCCCTCCATTCCTAGATATTTGTCTTTCTAGAAATTTCAAATAAACTACCACATATGAATGTATATAGACATATTTTAGAGTATAGATTCACTCATTTTGCTCCGTATAATCATTTATTGAAATCTCTAGAAAGATAAATATTTAGAAACAGATGGAGTATATTAATGTATGTGCATGACTATTACAACCTTCGAAATAATTGGTACACATGTTTTTTTTCGGGAAATTGGTACACATGTTGACGTATTAAATCTGAAGTCTTGACCATCCCTCACTTTGTGAGGGATTTGGTCAAGAGCGTCGTTTGACTCATGGTAATAAATATGTTCATTTGGATTTTGGGTACAAGTCACTTGATGTTTTTATATTAGGACATTGTATTGGTTTTATTATTTTAATACTCTGAATTGCTTGTAAGCGAAAATCGATGGTGTATTAGTCCAATATTTATTATTATTTTGAACAAAACATGTTTTCTTTATTAGTGTGTGAAAAAGAGAAAAATATGAAAGTTTTGTGAAATTCCCATGTTCTTAAAATTAGCGGAGGTTAGGCTAGGATGCATGTGGGTGTCCGAAGTCCGAGACTGCGGGTGTATGCAACTCAAATCTCTTTTGCTTCAATGTTAGATAGCTGATTGATATATGATCTCTTTGCTCATTTGCAACCATGTGGCTGTGATAGACCATTGAAAACCCTTATTACAACATGTCCGCAAGGCTGATTTTGCGTCTAAATCTTTAGACCTTGTCACTTTGACTCCGTATTTGCATGTGATGCTTATTATTTTGTTTCATCAAAGACAGAGTTTATATTATTTATTTTTTTGTAGTAAAAATACTAAGGAGATGATAAGTAATCATGCAGTTAGTTTTCCATGTTACTCCAAGTTGAGAAGAGAAGTACATGTCATTCTTGATTATTTTTTGTTACGGTATGGTGTGGTAATAATTGTTCAGGCTGTTGCTATTCATATAAGAGGATACGATTGGTTTTGTCTTGTACTATCTTTCAAATTCAGTAAAATTTCACAATGAAAATACAATTTTGAATTTAGAGCAATCTTGAGCGAGACAAAAAACAGAAAAAATCATGTAGTGATAATGTAGATTTGAAAAACTTGTGGAAAACATTTTTAAGAAAGACGTCCGTCGTGCATACTAACTAGTATCATGCACAGATGATAAATCATCGGAAATGTTAACGCCTACACGTGTGGGCGTTGACCATCTCGACCACACGAATTCATCACCGTACAGTACTATATGCACGAATCTTGACATAATTTGGCTGATTTTCTGTGCCACGTAGGACAAGGCGTGTGTGTGATGTGTGACCTAGTTCACCCACACAACCGTTTTACCACACGGAGGGGCCGGTGTGCAAGCGCTTAGCAGTTCACCCACACATCAGTTTTCAGTCACGTAAAAGAGTTGGTGTGTGGGCATTTGCCATCTCACCCACACGTCCGTCTCCTCTCCCACACCCAAGCTGCTAGTTGCCATGTGTTTTTGCAACAAGACATGGCAATCGCCTTAGTATGCTTTATAAGGTGTGGCAACTCTTTTTTACCCGAGTTGCCATGTGTTTTTGCATGGTACACGGAATCGCCTAGTGTGCACGTAGCGTATGACAACTCTTTTACCGAAGTTGCCATGTGTTTTGCATGGTACATGGCAACGCCCTAACGCAGCACGCATATGGCAATCGCCTAACATGCACGTAAGCGTATGGCAACTCTTCCTTTTGCATGGCAACCGCCTAACATGCTTGTGAGCACATGACAACTCTCAACCGCCTAGTGTTAGTATGTGGCAACTCCTACGCTTATGAAATCATGGCAACTACATTAGATCGCATCATACATGGCAATCGCAGCTTGAGCAACCATGGCAACCGCAGTTGTCCGACATGGCAATCGTAGTTCAAATGACATGGCAATCGCAGCTTAAACGAATACGGACGGCGGTCCGACCATGGCAATCGCGGCGCTGATGGACGCCACGCGGCCACGCAAGGGACCGTGAGGGTACGAGGTTCGATATACGAGCGCGGGCGTTATCAACTTCGCCCACACGCACGCATGTGAGAGGGTTCGAGAGGGAAAAAAAGATGTGGATGGGCATTAGTTGTTTTGCCCACACGTAGGTGTTTGGGCTGATTGCTGTCCATGCCACACAAGGCGTGTGGCACAACTACCCGATACACCACACGTGTGGCAGTTATCGGGACCCTAAATCATTTGCCTTGATCTCCTGCGTAATCACCGTGCTGGCAATAGTTTAGTTTTAAGTATATAATAAAAGGAGGCAGACTACTACTGTACATAGCTCCAGATTTCTAGCTCGCCAATGCTACTGAATTTGCTCTGTTCTTATTCCAATCCAAAATCCAAAAATCAGCACTGCAGCAACCAAGAGTGAGCTCTGCTGCGTAGCTTTGGCAGCTTTCATCTCCGGCGCGCCTCCAGTGCCCTCTTCAACTCCTCGCCCACCTCGTCCGGCGCTGGCATCGCTGCGTTCTCCGCCGCTGGCTCCTTCCCACCGCCCCGACGATCCGGCTTCACCGAGAACCCGTGATGCAGCTCTGGCGGCGGCCTCCCTACAGCTGCCACGGACGTGGCCCTGCCGCGCCCGATCTCGGTGCGCAGTTCCTCCACAGCGCGGCGGAGCATCCAGCTCTCCGTGTTCATCGCCTCCAGTTGCCGCCTCATCAACGAGAACCCCTCGCCGGCGGCGTCGTGACCCGCGCCATCCGACGCGTCCGTGGCGGCGATGGCAGGCGGCGAGACATCTGCTTTGCTGTCCTTTTTCTTGTCGGAGCGTGGCGCCTGCTCGATGGAGATCTTGTTGATGACCAGCAGCGGCATCTTGCAGACGGGCACGCGCGCGTCCTTGCGGTCGTCGGCGAACGCCGCCTGCAGCTCCGGTGGCGCGCGGATCCCCCAGTTGAACCGCATGCTCGCCCTGCCCCAGAGCGGGAGCACGCTCCTCGTGGTCAACCGCATCCCGGAGAGCAGCGCGCCGACGCCGCCGCTCCTCCCCGCCGCGGCAACGTCCGCCGCGAACCCACTCCCGCTCAACGAGAACGCCTTGTAGCTCAGCTCGTCCTCGCGGTCGCGGCCTTCGCCGTCGGAGACCTCCCCGACCGTACGGGGCGGAGGAGAAGTGGACGACCGGAGCGTGTGGGAAAGTGAGAAATCGCCGAGGCGGGGCTTGAGGAGGAGGAAGAAGGCAGGAGATCCGGAGTTGGCAGAGAGGAGGTTGAACTCGGCGGCGAGGGAGAAGGGGGCGCGGACAGGGGAGCCGAGGGCTCCTACACCGGCGCGGATGGAGATGGTGAAGGGGAGACCAGGGTCGTTGGGGCGATACGATAAGCGGAGAGCTGGCCCGGAGGCGAAAGCGGTGGAGAGATCGAAGCGGAGCTCCCGGGGATCGCCGCCAGCGGAGAGGCCGGACTGGAACGGCAGGCCGAGCACGCCGATCGGCACCTTGGCCCGCATCAGCGGCCGGTCGTCGTCGCGGAACTTGATAGACGCCTTCATGGGGTTCGATGTGGGTAGCTAATCGGGGCTTTGGTTGGTCGTGGGCGGGCCTATTTTGCGGCGGACATCATTCCATGTTGGGACGGCGCCGCCTGCGCGCAGGCGAGATGGGTGGGGAGTGGGGGAGCTGTGAGCGGATGGATAGGGAGTGTGTGGGTGAAGAGGGGGATAGGGAGCGGGGGCAATTTCGGGCATTGTTTCTTCTGACTGGGTCAATGCTCGCTACGGACTAACAAAAACACTAGTCAAATAATTAATCTAATTAAAAAAATTCATGTTAAACATACCTAAATCATAACGCCCACCCGTGTGGCATTTACATAGCCCAAATGCAGTCGATGCGATTCATTTGCATGAATATTGCAGCAGTTGTCATTTGGGTTGAGAGCCACGTAAGCATCCAGCGTCGTGTGAGTGTTACCATTTAGTACCACATGTGTGGGGCTCCTCGCTCGAACGGACACGATGCTCGTCCGAAACGTGTGGGTGAAACTGCTCTTCACCCTCACAGCGCTCACACGGTGATAGATGGCAACTACAATTGTGCACATGTGGTAATTAATTAATCACACATGGCAACTATGGTTGACCACACGGTGGCACTCCAATTAGTTACACATGGCAACTAAAGTTAATCACACATGACAACTATAGTTAACTACACATGACAACTATAGTTAATTACCCACGCTTCACGCTCACGGGGTGGGGGTGAGCAGTTGCCACACATGGGCGTGTGGACCGTCAGAATGCTACCTTTAACGTGCATAGTTTTAATATTCGCCATACGTAGTCGTGAGGCTGACTCTTGGGTACGACCGGACGAGTCGTATGGTCGGGTGTTCATTTGTGCCACATGTGTGATAGTTATTAGCGTCCTAAACATAACATTTTTTCATCTCTAGTGGGACGGAGGGAGCCGCTCAAAAAAAAGTGGGACGGAGGGAGTAACACAAATTAATACTTATGAAAGAGCAAACTAGAATTTTTTTTAAACCACACCACAAAGTGAGATAACCAAGATCCTTTGATCTGATCCACCTCACGAATCTAAGAGTCAGTATTAATTTAGTGGCCTGTCATCGAATCGAATGGACAAGATTAGCCACCACTTACTATCTCCACGACAAGTCCACTCATCTTCCCATGACCTCCACTCATGCTGGTCATCCATATATTTTCTTGCCTATCGCTCGACCAACATGACGCCCCCAACCCTAGCATTCCTCTCTCTCCTCCAGCCGCCATCGGTGACGAAGCTAGAAAAAAAAAGTTCAATGGAGTCGTCTCTGTAACAATGGGGTCATCTTCTATAACTGAATAGTGATTAGTACTTAGTTTGTGAATGGTTTGCTAATTTCAATGGGAGCAATTGACCCCGATCCTTACAAGCAGCTCCTTCCCTGGCCGCCACAAAACTTCTCATATTCCCAGCGTCAATTGTCTCCCCACCGCTATCACATGCGCTCCACTGAATTCTTGATGCTGCCGCCCCATGAAGCTGCATCGGAGAAGTGGAAGAAGGATGACACGGTGGGCCCATTGCCGCCGCTGACAGCAGCTACAAGCAAGATCCTTCCGACGACGACTTCTCCCTCTCAGATTTCCCCTGCCTCTCACCCTTACAAAGAAAGGCATCGCTGTGGTGCGGGCGTAAGGGCATATGGCGGTGGCAGGACCACCCGCGCCCTTTGCACCCAATCTTTGTCCCTAACCTTCATGTGCATTAGTAGGTTCAAGCCGATGATCTAGGACGAGCGGGTCATAGGAGTTTGCGGGCAACACCTCTGTTTGATCTGGTTTGTCGTTTATCTCACATAATTTCTTCCCTAGAAAATAACATGGAACATAGAAACTGCATTCAAAAAGGTTCGTGCATACTGAATTTTATCAATCCTACATTCATCAAAAATTATGAATAGGACAATCGTTCATGTTTGCTTCCAACACATGAGAAATATGAAATCTTTATGATGCAAGTCTTCATTATAAGGAATGTGGAATGATGTCGCGGAGATCGGAAGAACAGGAAACTGTATGTAAATAGTGCTTATATTGAATGCCCCCAAAGATAACAATTACACTAAAAACTAATACTCCCTCCCATTCATATTTATTATCGTTGATTTAGTACAAAGTTGTATTATGAGCACCTCTAATAGGTGCCTAATAATAAGACAGGGCCACTTTTTGGGCAAAAATAGTGCTCCAATAGGTGCCCTACATGCAAAAAATTAATGCATCACCGCCGAAATGGGGCACCAAGTGCTGCAAATATTCAACACTTGGGCGGCTAGAGTAAAACAAATTTGTAGCCGCGCTGCACCCTCGCGTGACAGCCTCACCGAGTCACCGCCGCCACCACCAAATCGGTTGAATCCACACCCCGCTGCCGGATCACCCCCTCTCGTTATCGCCAATAGAATCCGTCACCGCATGACTCCCATTTGGCCGCACCACCTCAGCGCCGCCGCCATAGCCACACGTTGTTTCAGCCGCCGCCTGTCCCAACCAGACACCACACCACCTTTGCGCTGCCGCTGCCTCGTCCTCGTCACCGTATCGTGCTCGTGCTCCTTGTCTCGTCCCGTTGTCGTACCCGCGTTGCCGCCATGCCGCTGAAGCTCAAGTCCAAGAGCAAGACGAGCTTAAAGGGGGGCGTGGCTCCGGCCACTTCGGCGGTGAGTTCCAGTGTGACAAATGTCGCTACTGGCTCGACAAGTTCAAGATGACGGACCTCGCGATGCGACGACATCGCA
Organism: Aegilops longissima; assembly: GCA_021605205.1. NCBI lineage: Eukaryota > Viridiplantae > Streptophyta > Magnoliopsida > Poales > Poaceae > Aegilops > Aegilops longissima. The sequence continues at coordinate 289,200,218 of CM038682.1, forward strand.
ACTTGGCAGTGCGGTTGGCTGGGAGAGGAGCTCAACTTCCATCACAACCTGGGAGGATGCGGAGTTCATCGGTCTGCCAGTGAGCATTGTGTCGGTCAATGAGTAGGAGGAGGAGGAGGAGGAGAAGAATGACATTTACATTGTTCCCGGTGAGAGCAATGTAGAGGCGTTGGCGAAATTCGCAAGGTAGAACCCCTAATACGTCTAGTACGAGGCAGATTTTTTCTGGTAGAGGGACCACAAGAAGAAGAAGGAGGAGGAAGAGGTTGGCCCATTCTCGGTGTCAAAACCGGCAAACCTCGGGGTGGGGATCCCGAGTTGTGGATCTCGGATCGGTGGTAACAGGAACAAGAGAGACGACGTTTACCCAGGTCCGGGCCCTCTTGATGGAGGTAAAACCCTACGTCATGCTCTTGTTTATATGATGGAGATGTATGGAGTACAAACTTGACCTACCTCGAGATCGTAAGTTGTGTTCTAACCCTATGGCTAGGTGAATGTAATTATGATTCGGTCCCCTCTATGGGCTGAACCCTTTGGATTATATACATGCCAGGTAGGGCATCTAGGATTACATGGTCGGTATCCAGGGGGATCGCATGGAGGCAGTAGGAGATGTCTTGGAGTATACGCCAAGTCTTTGGCGGAGGCAGTCTTGATCACATCCAGGCATGCAGCTTCCGGAGTCCATACAAAGGAGAGTGAGGCCCACAGGCCCATCCCGAGGACTACGAGACGACGGTTGGCACCCCTTAGTCCAGGACACCGTCACCCATCAACGGTGATCAACCTTGAGCCGGAGGAGGAGAACATGAAGTCCTATGAGGAGGAGACCCTGGCGTACTGTAACTCCGTCGACACCAACAAGTGTTGGACGGGGTAGAGTAGTAATGATCTTTATGTTTGATCAAGTAGTAGGATGAACTTTTATGTTTAGGGTTTACATCTATGCAATGCTTGGATGTTTGATCGAATTGATCTATGCAATTTGATTTCAAGAAAAAAATGTTTTTAGAGAAACTGTTGGAACTGGAGGTCTTTGGTGTTCTAAAACCAGTTTTGGGTGTCGCAAAATTTGCTCCAATGACCTTTTGGTGCCCTAGCCCTATTACAGGGCACCTATTGAAGATGCTCTAAATCAGCAAGAATTAATATGGATCGAAGGGAGTATCATTTTCATTTATTTACGTCTAGTTACCGTGCCAATTTATCTACTTCCAGTTACACCCTTGATGCACATGAAAAGGTTGGTATAGTCATGATAACTAGATTAACCAATGGGAAATATTTATTTTGTATGGATTTAAAAGGGCTGAAGGGAAAAACTGAAGTGCAATGACCAACCAAGTCCTTCCACATGGGAACTGATCTAAAGTATCTTGACGAAAAGAAGAAACATTATGTTTTACATGCAAAGTACAAAACGTGAGAAAGAAAATGTGAATTTGCTAAAGTAATGTCTCTTAAGAAACCTTCACATAAGTACTGCCATCATGGACCAAAAAGGAATTACAGATTATGGGTTAAAATAGGAATGATGCTCACTGAGGGAGTCCTGGATTAGGGGGTGTCCGGATAGCCGAACTATCACCGTTGGCCGGACTCCTAGACTATGAAGATACAAGATTGAAGACTTCATCCCTTGTCCGGATAGGACTTTCCTTGGCGTGGGAGGCAAGCTTGGCGATACGGATATGTAGATCTCCTACCATTGTAACCGATTCTGTGTAACCCTAACCCTATCCGGTGTCTATATAAACCAAAGGGTTTTAGTCCGTAGGACAAACAACAATCATACCATAGGCTAGCTTCTAGGGTTTAACCTCTCTGATCTCGTGGTAGATCTACTCTTGTACTACCCATATCATCAATATTAATCAAGCGTGAGTAGGGTATTACCTCCATCGAGAGGGCCCAACTCGGGTAAAACATCGTGTCCCTTGTCTCCCGTTACCATCCGCCTAGACGCACAGCTCGGGACCCCATACCCGAGATCCGCCGGTTTTGACAATCGACATTGGTGCTTTCATTGAGAGTTCCTCCTGTCGCCACCTATAGGCCCGATGGCTCCTTCGATCATCAACAACACGCGTCCAGGTGAGACTTTTCTCCCGGACAGATCTTCAGATTCGGCGGCTTTGCACCGCGGGCCAATTCACTTGGCCATATGGAGCAGATCGAAAGCTACGCCCCTGGCCATCAGGTCAGATTTGGGAATTTGAACTACACGGCCAACATCCACGGAGACTTGATCTTCCACGGATTCGAGCCACAGCCAAGTGAGACGCACTATCTCGATGGGCACGATCTAGCTCGCCACCAACAAAGGTCCTCGAGGTCGCATTTCGTCCGCCCCGACCCTTAGCTCGGAGCCGACTACCCCGATCGAGGACGAGTGGTTGGACACCGCCGGGCTACGATCTCAACGGCGATTGAGCCGAACTCCATCCCTCGTCCTTTGCGAAGATCGTGACTCTAAGGTGCCGGACTCTCTCCGGACTCAACCTCCGCTACCGCCAATCGAATCCGATTGGCCGGTCATGGAGTTCACTATCATGACATCTTTCAAAGACTCGCCTTTGGCGACATCTTGAATTCACTAAAGTCTCTCTTTATCAGAGAGCCTGGCCGACTACGGTCGTGAAGGTTGGGATGCGACGACGAAGAAATTCAACGCCCACCCACCACCCACTTTGTAGCCACTGCCGATGATTTAACCGCATGCTCGACTTCGACCAAGACATCGACGGTATGGATGACGATGCTGGAGACGACCAAGAACCAGCGCCACAGGCAATCGAAGGCCACCGCCATACGACATATACATGGTGGACATCCCAAAAGATGGGAACGGCGATGGAACAATGGAGGATGACCCTCCAAGAACAGCCTGCGCCGACGCCAACAAGCGCCGCTTAAATCCCGCCACAAGAAAACGGCGATTCCGCACGGAGACAATAATACCCCTGACAAGGTTGAAGACGACCCCTCCAAAGCAGGACTCAGCCAGCAGGAGGAGGGAGAAGCAAGACCGCACGACAAGGCGCAGAAAGAGAGGTAGAGGACGATAATTATGCGCCCTCCAAGATGAGGCAAGCCTCAACGACTTATTTAATTTGTCGTGGCTCGAGGATCCCGCCAACAGGAGCGCTTTCAAACGCAGGCTTATGGCCACGGCAAGCAGCCTCAAGAAAAGCAGCAGCAGCTTAGAGTGACCAAGACTTGCTAGTCGACAGATGGATCAAGTCCTGCAGCCAAGAGTATGAACTCGAACGCCTCCAAGAGATACCCCAAACGCAGGCTGCTACCCCAATTAGAGGAAGCAACACCCAAACCTACATCACCAGCAAGATGAAGCGGCCGACCGCCACCCCGTGGTCGCGACGGAGAGGCCTCTAGACCTCCATTCAAGCCGCACTCCGCCGCCGAAAAGTACCAAGGCACGGGAAACGCGCCATACCGCGAGACATATTGAGGACAAGGCAAGGCAAACAAGATCGATCTACGGATCGCTGGGCGCCCCACGACACGTGATGATAACCTTCACGCCGGATACAGCAATTCCGGCCGGGCCGAACACAGTAGACAAAGCTCATTTGAGCTACGTCGTGATATAGCCCAATACAGTAGGCGCCAAGACACCCACTATGCTTCACAGATGAATTAATGGATCATCAAATCCTCGAGGGCTTCAAACCCGTAAACATCGAATCATACGATGGTACCACAGATCCTGCGGTCTGGATTGAGGACTATCTCCTCCATATCCACATGGCCCGCGATGATGATCTACATGCCATCAAATACCTCCCACTCAAGCTTAAAGGACCAGCTCGGCATTGGCTCAACAACTTGCCGCAGAATCAATTGGTTGTTGGGAGGACCTCGAAGCCGCATTCCTTGATAACTTCCAGGCACATATGTGCGACCACCGACGCCGATGACCTCAGCCACATAATTCAGCAGCCGTAAGAATCGCCGACAATTCGACACGGTTCCTAACCAAGAAAAATCAAATCGCTGATCGTCTGGATGCGTAAGCCCTTGCAGCCTTCAAACATAACATCCGCGACGAGTGGCTAGCCCGCACCTAGGACAGAAAAGCCAAATCCATGGCAGCCCTCACCACACTCATGACCCGCTTTTGCGCGGGAGAGGACAGCTGGCTAGCTCGAAGCAACAACTTGGCCAAACACCCTGGTAGTTCGGATACCAAGGACAGCAATGGCAGGTCGCGTCGCAACAAGAACAAGCGCCGCATTAACGGCGATAATGCTGAAGATACGACAGTCAATGCCGGATTCAGAGGCTCTAAACCCGATCAGCGGAAGAAGCCATTCAAAAGAAATACCTGTGGCGGTCCAACTTGAACGAATACTCGATCGCTTGTGCGATACATGGCACTTCCGAAAAGCCAGCCAATCACACCAACAGGATTGTTGGGTGTTCAAGCAAGGCAAGCTAAGTGCCAACTCAATGACAAGGGGCTGCATAGCGATGACGAGGAGGAGCCCCGGCCACGAACAATAGAGGATGTAAGGGCTTCCCCACAAGTGCGGACGGTGAACATGATATACGCAACCCACATACCCAAAAGGGAGCGGAAGCACGCACTAAGGGACGATATGCGATGGAGCCACCGCCTCAAGTTCAACCCATGGTCCTCCCGCCCGATCACATTTGATCAAGGACCACCCCACTAGCATCCGCTATGACGGATTCGCCGCATTGGTTCTTGACCCAATCATCGACGGATTTCACCTCACTAGAGTCCCGATGGACGGCGGTAGCAGCCTGAACTCGCTTTATCAAGATACAAAGGCACAAAATGGGCATAGACCCTCAAGGATTAAACCTACAAAGACGACCTTTAAAGGCGCCATACCGGTGTAGAGGCCAATTGTACAAGCTCGCTACACTCGGAGTGGTCTTCGATCCCCGGATAACTTCCGGCAAAGAGTTAATCTTCGACATAGTCCCGCTCAGCGGCTATCACGCGACCGCTTGGACGAACCGTGATTTGCAAAGTTCAATGCGGTGCCGCACTATGCATACCTCAAGCTCAAGATGCCAGCCTCGAGGAGTAATCACGGTCAATGGAAACACCGAACGCTCTCTCCGAACGGAGGAGCACACGGCGTCTCGCGGCGGAGGTGCAAAGCAGCCTCTCACAGCAATTCTTGAGTCCGCTATTAAACGTCCGCCACCGCCAAACACGCTCGAGTAACTTACAACAAGACCGCTCGCACGATCCGAGCATCGCCAGAGTAATCCGCCCCAACCCCAGCCCTCGCGAAATTGGAAGGTTACTTACGCGTACATAACTACGCCCGGAGATACCATGGGCATAAGGGAGGGCACGACCACGCACGCCTGCACGCGCCTCAACCGCACTGTGGGCCCCATTGTGTTATTCTTTTCTTTTTCTTTTTTCTTACTTTTAGGACTCCGCTTTCCGAAGCCCCGTCCGCACTAGAATTGCCGAACTCACGATGCAACAGCTGTGGAAGCGTAAAACTGCGCCGAGTGTCCAGTGGTCTCTATTTACGAGCAAGATACCTGTTTTACATACCATCCCGCAGCTTACTCCTCGAGGGGGACATGTTAAAAGTCCCGCATCTTGCTTATCGCACAATTTGTATCGCTCGCTTTTATTTGCGCTTTTTAATAACCAATATATAGCTCTTGCCTATTATTGCATTCTTTCCCATGTTCATTTATGACATTGCGCAACTGCATAATTTGGTACGGCTAATACACCAGGGGCTTATGTACCCCAAAAGTATGGTGTGATAAGTCCAACACTTTCACAAGTGCGGCACTCAACTTATAGCATTATATGCATCGGTTCAATCATGTCTTGGGTCAATAGTTGGGTTTGCCTGCCCCATGTTTTGGTACCTTACGCCCGCTATATCGGCTAAGGTAGCACCGGGAGAACCACCGCGATTGTGCCCGGCTGAGCTGGGTTGAGCACCTCAAAGGAGAAAGCCAAAACTGACTGTCATGATAAGGCGAGAGCCGGTCGCTGTTCGAGAGGTTTCTTCGAGTCCCTAAAGACTTATGCCGCTTAGAGCGAGGAACCGCATTGTCCGCCAAGGCGTGATAGCACCCCAACTCGGTCTTCCGAATACTAGGGGCTTCACCAAATTTAAAATTATAGAATTCTATGGCTAAGTGAGAGTGTTCAAGCACTATAAGTCCGTTGCCTTGTTCGCTATGCTGAGCGCCTCCTCGACGGACCCAAGAATGGGAACAAGAGCGCCAAGTTTATCCCGAACACCCCAAAGACTGTGGCATGGGGGCTGAAGCCAACGACTTGCCATCTCTCAAATTTGATAAACGGCCGCATGTAAGGTAATATTTTAAATTCACAAGCGTTGCTTAGCGATATGAACAAGTTTTCAGCGACAGTGATAACAAATGCGATTCTGTTCAAAAATTACATCTTTGGAGCACTCATCCGCTATCCGGCAGGCACCCTTCAGGACGCCCTCATAGTACATTTCGGGCTTGCGATGCTCCTTGCCTTTCGGTGGCCCGTCTGTCACAAGCTTCTCCGATCCAGCTTGCCCCAAAGGCACTTTAGCACGGGCAAGGCCCGACGGGCACCTTCAATGCAAACGGAGCGCTTTGATGACTTCAATCCATGGACAAAGGCCCACCAGCCGCTGCACTAACCCGAAATAGCTCCTGTGCTTGGCTTCCAATGGCCACAACCAACTATTAGGCCCTCCATGGCCTGTTCGGCGACTGGTGGAGCTCGACCAGCTCCTTCACTGGTCGCTCAGGGCACCGGACATTCGCCCTCAAAGATACCGAGACCGTAACACCTTCTCCGCCGAGCTCCCTCCTTGGCGCGCAGTAGAATGCGGCAAGATCGCACACACTCACGGGCAGATCTGCGAAAGTGCTCCCGGAGAGCTCCGAATCCGGGTAAGTAATAGGTAATTCACTTTCACATGCTTGCTTTGCATAAAGAATGCCTTACCCACCGCTATCTTCTTTAATGATTCAATTTCTTGGAGGGCTTTTTGGGCCTCGGCCTTAGCAGCTTTGGCACTCTCAAGAGCTGAGGGAAGCTCGGACTCTCGGGTCTTCGAGTCATGCTCCAAACCCTCGTGTTTTTCCACGAGAGCTGGAGCTCTGTTGCATTCTCCTCTGCCAGCTGTGCCTCCCCTTCTCTCGCTGCGCCTGCGCAGCCATGAGCGCTTTGTTTTGACACACGCCTCCTTCGTGGTCGCCACTGCTCGTGGCCCTCGCAGCACCCATGTTATTCCTGTTATATTTTGCAACCAAATCCTTTCTATAAGGTATTACTTACCTTCCTTGTCCTCGAGCTGCTTCTTGGCAAGGCCGAGCTTGTTCTCGGACCGCCGAGGCTCGCTTCAATGCATTGACCTCCGCAGTCAAGGCGGCAGAGGTCAGCGCAAGCCTGCATTCCCATATTGACATACTTATGTTAGACTCCTGCAGATATCTTTTAGATCCTTAGTCCGCATTTCTTTCCTAACACCGAACTAAGCATCAGGCTACCGTCTATGCGGTAATATTTTACATATTCTAACTTACCTCAAAGCCCGTTAGAAGGCTGGTATAGGCTTCACCAGCCCGCTCTTGGCGGATGAACTTTCTCGATCACCACACTCATAACAAAGCGGTGCCCTCTTCGATGGAGGCGCCTGTTAAGCGCCCAAGAGCTATCCGGTGCCTCCGCTGGACGGAGGACACCGCGCCTTGCCTTTCCTACTGAAGGGACCGCTGGGGACTTCAAACCGCTTGAAGGTTCCGGTATGGAGTCCGGACAAGGGTTGGGCTTAGAGCCCCTGGGGGTCTCGCTCCCCTCCTGCCTGGAGTCCGGGAGGTTGCCTTGCGGCGCCTCCTGCGCCACCTCCACTTGACCAGGCCACCCTCAGGGCCCCACCTCTGCATCGTCCGCAACGTGAGGTGAGGAGGCGTCCGGAAGTGAAGTACTCTCCACTTCCGATGAATTCAGGGACCCGCTCGACGAAGCGGCGAGCCCGTCCTTGGGTAGGCTGCATGATTGTTCGGCATTAGAGAACACTATGCAATGAAAAAGCCATGGGTATCCTGGACACTTACGATCTCGCCAGGCTTGGCCCTTGTTGGCCACCTCCTCGTAGTTGTCGGCGCGGTGGAGAAGTCCGATGAAGGGTCCTTCCTTCTGACCCTCCGCCTTCCCAGCCATGGCGGCTTCCTTTTCTTCTCTCCCTTCACCGGGAGAGAGGCTTTTTTCCTCCTCCTCTTCCTCGAGGAGGATTCCGCCTCGTGGTTGTCGGGCGATGAGTCCGACAGCCTCAAGCGCCGGAGCTCCTTCGAGTTCCCGTGGCCTTCTTCTTGGCCTTCTTCTCCGCACCACATGAGGTACCGGAGCCAGCAGCCCCGCAATCGGGCGTCTGCTGGTCTTCGGCAAAGGGGCCGGACGGAATCTGTCCGGACGCCTTCACCAGATCCCGTTAAAGGTTAGGGAGTTTTAGATCCCGCATAGAGTCAAACTATGAGAAAAGAGTCCCATAAAGGGTAAAATAACTTACCTTGCTGGCTTGACGCCGCGAGCTGAATCCGCGATCTTTGGTAGCGGATGTGGAGCCTCGGCGCCTTGAACAAGACTCTTCCGTGCATCTTCGCACGTAGTGTCAAGAGCCTTTTCAGAGTTGGCTGTTGTGCCGGATCGAACTCCCACAATTTGAAGGCCCGTTGTTGGCATGGGAGAATCCGCGGATGAGCATTACTCGGATTACGCTGACAAGCCCGAGATTCTTGTCCACCGTGTTTCGGACGCAGGTTTGGAGTCCGGATAGCTTGTCCGAATTCCCCACGCCAGCGCGCTCTTTCCATGATGAGAGCCGTGGGGAAGCCAGATCAGAATTGGGGCCGCCGCCATTGAGAGTCGCGCGCTCGGTGATGTAGAACCACCCCGATTGCCACCCCTTTATGGTCTCCACAAAGGAGCCTCGAGCCATAGGACTTTGGCCATCTTGCCAACCATGGCGCCTCCGCACTCCGCTTGGCGGCCGCCCACTACCTTCGGCCTCGACATTGAAGATCTTCAGCCATAAGCGAAGTGGGGCTGGATGCAGAGGAAGGTTTCACACACGACGATGAACGCCGAGATGTTGAGGATGAAATTGGGGCCAGATCGTGGAAGTCCAGGCCGTAGTAGAACATGAGCCCCGGACAAATGGGTGAAGTGGAAAACCTAGTCCACGGAGGAAGTGGGGAGAAACACCACCTCTCATGGGGCCTGGGGTTAGAATGAGCTGCCCTCGCCGGGTAGCCGGTGCGCGATGTTGCTGGACAAGTATCCGCCTCCCGCAGGTTTTCGATGTGCCCTTCGGACGGAGGAGGCCATCCACCTGCCTCCCGCCCCGACATAGTTGGAGAAGGTTGAGGTGGGATGTGCGAACTTGGGCGCTGGAGCTCGAAAAGCAGAAATGGATGAGCAAAGGAGGAAGAAGGCGAGGTGAAAAGGTGGATCCTTATCCCTTATATGGACGGACGGTTATGCGCCCCCACCAGCCCGGGTAAAACTCGCTTATCTCCCAAGTGCCGTAATCAATGGCGCGGATGGGTTACCCACGTCTGTATTGATGAGAAACCCGAATAAGGGGCACGATCTTCGCTTTGATAAGACGTGCTAAGGAAACCGCCGCTAAACGCTACTGAGGTGGAACAAAGAAAATGATTCGTATAAAAGCTTGGTCGTGGTGTGATGTCACGCGCTGAATACGCCGACAGATCTGTGCAAAATTATTCTCTCTACGGTGGTATGTGGAACTTGTTTTGCAGAGTCGGACACTATCCTTGTGTTCAAAACCTTCTATGAAGTATTCGGAGGAGGAACCCGCCTTGCAATGCCGAAGACAATATGCACGCCGGACTCGTCGTCATTGAAGCCTGGTTCAGGGACTACTGAGGGAGTCCTGGATTAGGGGGTGTCCGGATAGCCGAACTATCACCGTTGGCCAGACTCCTAGACTATGAAGATACAAGATTGAAGACTTCGTCCCTTGTCCGGAGGACTTTCCTTGGCGTGGAAGGCAAGCTTGGCGATACGGATATGTAGATCTCCTACCATTGTAACCGACTCGGTAACCCTAACCCTATTCAAAGGTCTATATAAACCAAGGGTTTTAGTCCGTAGGACAAATAACAATCATACCATAGGCTAGCTTCTAGGGTTTAGCCTCTCTGATCTCGTGGTAGATCTACTCTTGTACTACCCATATCATCAATATTAATCAAGCAAGAGTAGGGTATTACCTCCATCGAGAGGGCCTGAACCTGGGTAAAAACATCGTGTCCCTTGTCTCCTGTTACCATCCGCCTAGACGCACAGTTCGGGACCCCCTACCCGAGATCCGCCGGTTTTGACACCGACACTCACCCATACACAAATCAAGCAAATCACATAGGAGTAGAAATTCTTCCAAGCTCATTTTATTGCGCATGTACATACACCAATGGAGTGAGAAATCTGCATGGTGTTTCATTCATGATGCAAGCTCTTGCATATAAGAGATAAATTGAGACCTAGAGGGAGAGGACATCGGGCGTGTCACCTAGCGGCGGCGGTGCGACGATGTGGTTGGATGTGGAAGGGGGTGCATTTCCTGAATATCTGTGATGCCAAGATTTGGGTGGATGAAGGGAGAGCTATATCACCTCGCCCAACCTCCAAATATCAAGGTTCACATGCTCGATTTGGAGAAACCTTCGAAATGTATGGAGATGGAATGCAGAATGATGATTATGCTAGACCCTTTTTCGGTTAAAATCGTTATATCATCAGCAATTATGCTGCAGCCGAGAGTGCTCTTAGAGCATCTCTAGCCAAGCTCCTAAAAGATATTAACTCGTTGAAATTACCTTTCTAGGAGTTACGCCACACATAATCGATCTCTCAAATTTTTTAACCCCTCAAATATTTGATGAGATGTGTCAACCGCCTCTCAAATTTGAGAGAGCGAATGCAAGTCTTAGCAAAACATCCGCTCGTCTGCCTCTCTCCTGCTCGTTCGTCCATGATTGCACTGCCCGTCATTGTGTTCCTTGCCTCCGATGGCCACCCTATAGCCGGGCTGATCTCCGTCCATCAAATTCCGGCGAGAATCTAACGATATTCCGACGAACTTTCCTTCGAATTATCATTGTCCCAAGCAACTGCCACGCTACTCCATGTTGTCCCCTCCCACTGTTGTGCTACTCCCCGTCGTCCCGACCAGGGCCGCACTCCTCCCCTCCATCCTCGACCATGGGCGGAGCCAGTGGCAGAGGACGGACAAAAATTGAGGTAGTGTAGGCTTTGGTTACTCGCCACCAGCAACTCCGCGCACGTCGATGCGCCGCCTTCCACCCTGCCTGCCACGGGACGAATCAAGGTGGGGCAACCGCCAACCCTTGCCCCATCGATCCTTCGCCACCGGGCGGAGCATCACAACATAGTACAGACCAATGGACGTACGCACATATGAGCTCCCATATGATTGTGGGCCGACATCGCCTATTCCAGTGAATCATTGCATTTGGACCATGCCATCAAACCACATGGAGAATGAAGAGTAGAGAAACCCAGTGAGATGAATAATTATCCAAACCATGGCCTGTGAACGAATTTCACCGGTTTTCTTGACTCATTTCTTGCACGCATGCGTTGCGCTCGGTGATCCTCTATCAAACTGCTTCTGGACATCATCTACCGTCTAGAAATCATGGGTGGCCGCGTGGAAGGAAGAAGGAAGAAGGAAGAAGAAAGAAGAAAGAAGACAAGGGATAGAGACTTTCATGTTAAGTTTAGTATGTTTGGAGAGTTAACTCCGCACTGTTTTAACTCCCAAGTTTAGAGCATCTTGAAGGAAATATGCCCTAGAGGAAATAATAAAGTTGTTATTTTATATTTCCTTATTCATGATAAAGGTTTATTATTCATGCTAGAATTGTATTGATCGAAAACCTTACATGTTTGAATACATAAACAAACACCATGTCCCTAGTGATTCTCTACTAGACTAGCTCGTTGATCAAAGATGGTTAAGGTTTCTCACCATCCACATGAGTTGTCATTTGATAACGGGATCACATAATTAGGATAATGATGTGATGGACAAGACCCATCCGGTAGCTTAGCATAATGGTTGTTCCGTTTTATTGCAATTGCTTTCTTCATGTCAAATACATATTCCTTCGACTATGAGATTATGCAACTCCCGGATACTGGAGGAATGCCTTGTGTGCTATCAAACGTCACAACGTAACTGGGTGATTATAAATATGCTCTACATGTATCTCCGAAGGTGCTTGTTGAGTTGGCATAGATCGAGATTAGGATTTGTCACTCCGAGTATCGGAGATGTATCTCCGGGCCCTCTCGGTAATACACATCATAAGCTTGCAAGCAAATGACTAAGGAGTTGGTCACGAGGTGATGTATTATGGAACGAGTAAAGAGACTTGCTGGTAACGAGATTGAACTAGGTATGAAGATACCGACGATCGAATCTCGGGCAAGTAACATACCGATAGACAAAAGGAATTACGTATGTTGTCAACGGTTCGACCGATAAAGATCGTCGTAGAATATGTAGGATTCAATATGGGAATCTAGGTTCCACTATTGGTTATTGACCGGAGAGGTGTCTCGGTCATGTCTACATAGTTCTCAAACCCGTAGGGTCCGCACGCTTAACGTTAGTTGACGATATAGTATTATATGAGTTATGTGATTTGGTGACCGAATGTTGTTCGGAGTTCTGGATGAGATCACAGACATGATGAGGAGTATCGAATTGGTCGAGAGGTAAAGATTGATATATATGATGATGGTATTCGGACACCGGAAGTGTTTCGGAAGGTACCGGGTACTTATCGGGTCACTTGAAAGGAGTTTCGGGCACCCCCGGCAAAGATATGGGCCTTATGGGCCAAGAGAGGGAACACACCAGCCCAAAAGGGGCTGGTGCGCCCCTATACAGGCCGTCCCTATGAGGAGGAGAAGGAAAGAGGGGAGGGAAAGGAAAGTGTGGAGTAGGACTCCCCTTTCCTTCCCTGCCCACTCCCTCTTTCCTTCCCACTTCTTCTTACAAGGAAAGGGGGCGCAGGGCAAGGCAGCGGCCCTAGGGCTGCCGCCAGGTCTCTTGGGGCGCCCTAGGGGCTGCCTCCTCCCCTCCCACCTATATATACAATGGTAGGTGGCGCCCCAACATTGTCTTAGCTGTGTGCGGCGCCCCCGTCCACCGTTTACTCCCTCGGTCATATTTTCGTAGTGCTTAGGCAAAGCCCTGCGGAGATCACTTCACCATCACCGTCACCATGCCGTCGTGCTTCCGAAACTCATCTACTGCCTCATCGTCTTGCTGGATCAAGAAGGCAGAGGACGTCACCGAGCTGAACGTGTGCAGAACGCGGAGGTGCCGTGCGTTCGGTACTAGATTGGTTGGAGCACGAAGAAAGTTCGACTACATCAACCGTGTTGTGAAACTCTTCGCTTACGGTCTACGATGGTACATAGACACACTCTCCCCCTTGTTGCTATGCATCTCCATGGATAGATCGTAGCGTGTGTGTGGATTTTTTTTTGTTTTCCATGCAACGGTTCCCAACAATGGCATCATCAGCCAGGTCTATGCGTAGATGATATGCACGAGTAGAACACAAAGAATTGTGGGCGGTGATAGTCATACTGCTTACCACCAATGTCTTATTTTGATTCGGCGGTATTGTGGGATGAAGCGGCCTAGACCAACCTTACATGTCCACACACATGAGACCGATTCCACCGACTGACATGCAACTAGTTTTGCATAAAGGTGGCTGGCGGGTGTGTGTTTCTCCTACTTTATTTGTATCAATTTGACTGTGGCCGGTCCTTGAAGAAGGTTAAAACAGCAAACTTGACGAAACACCGTTGTGGTTTGATGCGTAGGTAAGAACGGTTCTTGCTAGAAGCCAGTAGCAGCCATGTAAAACTTGTAACAACAAAGTAGAGGACGTCTAACTTGTTTTTGCAGGGCATGTTGTGATGTGATATGGCCAAGACATGATGAGATATACGTTGCTGTATGAGATGATCATGTTTTGGAAAAGTTATCGGCAACTGGCAGGAGCCTTATGGTTGACACTTTACTGTATGAAATGCAATCGCCATGTAATTGCTTTACTTTATCACTATGCGTTAGCGATAGTTGTAGAAGCAATAGTTGGCGAGACGACAACGATGATGTGATGGAGATCAAGGTGTCAAGCCGGTGATGATGGAAATTATGACGGTGCTTTGGAGATGGGGATCAAAGGCATAAGATGATGATGGTCATATCATGTCACATATTTTGATTGCATGTGATGTTTATCTTTTATGCATCTTATTTTGCTTAGTACGGCGGTAGCATTATAAGATGACCCCTCACTAAAATTTCAAGGTATAAGTGTTCTCCCTGAGTATGCATCGTTGGACAGTTCGTCGTGCTAAGACACCACGTGATGATCGGGTGTGATAAGCTCCACGTTCACATACAACAGGTGCAAGACAGTTTTGCACGTGCGGAATACTCGGGTTAAACTTGACGAGCCTAGCATGTATAGACATGGCCTCGGAACACTGGAGACCAAAAGGTCGAACGTGAGTCATATGGTAGATATGATCAACATAGAAATGTTCACCATTGAATACTACTCCATCTCACGTGATGATCGGACATGGTTTAGTTGATGTGGATCATGTGATCATTTAGATGACTCGAGGGATGTCTATCTAAGTGGGAGTTCTTAAGTAATATGACTAATTGAAATTAATTTATCATGAACTTAGTCATGATAGTATTTTCATATCTATGTTTTAGATCAATAGCTCGCGATATAGCTCCTATATATTTTTGATATGTTCCTAGAGAAAAGTTGAAAGATGATAGTAGGAATGATGCGGGTTGGGTCCGTGATTTGAGGATTATATTCATTGCCGCATAGAAGAATTATGTCCTTGATGCACCGCTAGGTGAGAGACCTATTGCAGGAGCAAATGCAGACGTTATGAATGTTTGACAAGCTCGGTATGATGACAACTTTATAGTTTAGTGTGCCATTCTTTACGGCTTAGAACCGGGACTTCAAAGACGTTTTGAACGCCACGGCGAATATGAGATGTTCCAAGAGTTGAAATTAGTATTTTAGACTCATGCCCATGTCGAGAGGTATGAGACCTCTGACAAGTACTTTGCCTACAAGATGGAGGAGAATAGCTCAGCCAGTGAGCATGTACTCAGAATGTCTGGGTACTACAATCGCTTGAATCAAGTGGGAGTTAATCTTCCAAATAATATAGTGATTGATAGAGTTCTCTAGTCATTATCACCAAGCTACTAGAACTTCTTGATGAACTATAACATGCAAGGGATGACGAAAACAATTCCCAAGCTTTTCTAGATGCTGAAATCGTCGAAGGTAGAAATCGAGAAAGAGCATGAAGTGTTGATGGTTAACAAAACCACTAGTTTCAAAAAAAAGGGCAAGGGACAGAAAGGGAACTTCAAGAAGAACAGCAAACAAGTTGCCGCTCCCATGAAGAAGCCCAAAGCTAGACCCAAGCCTGAAAGTGAGTGCTTTTACTGCAAAGGAAATGGTCACTGGAAGTGGAACTGCCCCAAATACTTAGCGGATAAGAAGGATGGCAAAGTGAACAAAGGTATATTTGATATACATGTTATTGATGTGTACTTTACTAGTGTTCATACTAGCCCTAGGTGTTTGATACCGGTTTAGTTGCTAAGATTAGTAACTCGAAACAAGAGTTACAAAATGAACAGAGACTAGTTGAGGGCGAGGTGATGATGTGTGTTAGAAGTGATTCCAAGGTTGATAAGATCACCATCGCATACTCCCTCTACCTTCGGGATTAGTGTTGAACCTAAATAAATGTTATTTGGTGTTTGCATTGAGCATGAATATGACTGGATCATGTTTATTGCAATATGGTTATTCATTTAAGTCAGAGAATAATTGTTGTTCTGTGTACATGAATAAAACCTCCTATGGTCATACACCCAATGTAAATGGTTTATTGAATCTTGATCGTAGTAATACACATATTCATATTATTGATGCCAAAAGATGCAAATTTGATAATGATAGTGCAACATACTTGTGGCACTGCCATTTAGGTCATATTGGTGTAAAGCGCATGAAGAAACTCCATGCAGATGGGCTTTTGGAATCACTTGATTATGAAATCATTTGATACTTGCGAACCATGCCTCATGGGCAAGATGACTAAAACTCCGTTCTTCGGAACAATGGAGCGAGCCAGTGACTTATTGGAAATAATACATATCGATGCATGCGGTCCATATGAGTGTTGAGGCACACGGCGGGTATCGTTATTTTCTGACCTTCACAGATGATTTGAGCAGATATGGGTATATCTACTTAATGAAACACAAGTTTGAAACATTTGAAAAGTTCAAGGAATTTTAAAGTCAAGTGGAGAATCATCGTAACAAGAAAATAAAGTTTCTACAATCTGATCGCGGAGGCGCATTTGAGTTACGAGTTTGGCCTTCATTTAAAACAATGTGGAATTATTTCACAACTCACGCCACCTGGAACACCACAGTGTAATGGTGTGTCCGAATGTCGTAACCGTACTTTGCTAGATATGGTGCGATCTATGATGTCTCTTACCGATTTACCACTATCGTTTAGGGGTTATGCATTAGAGATAGCTGCATTCATATTAAATAGGGCACCGTCTAAATCCGTTGAGACGACACCGTATGAACTGTGGTTTGGCAAGAAACCTAAGCTGTCGTTTCTTAAAGTTTTGGGATGCGACACTTATGTCAAAAGGCTTGTGACGCCCAGATAATTAAGCTATAGTAACCCTCTACTAATGATGCCACGTCACCTCGATTTCTGTTAATAAACTCGCGTTAGTTCAAAACGATTCAAATTCAAATTTTAATTAAAGGCAAACAATAAAATTTTCCAAATATTAAAACTAAAATGTTCAGAGTGAGCGAAATAATGCATAGGTAATTGTGGCGGAGAAACCACACTTTTATAAAATGTTTAAATACTCTAAAATGATTTAAACCGTACCAAAAACAATTATATAAATGCCTTTGTTATTTTATATATTGCTAAGCTATTTTAATTCGGGGGTAAATTTTTTTATGACAGTGGGTTATTACAGAACATTATTTAGGGGCTATTGTCATATTTTACTAAACTAAAATTAACGTGTAACTAAAAGAAACCAGACACAAAAAAATTAAATTAAAAAAAGAACAAAAGAAAAAAAAGACCCCCCTTTCCCGTTCCCGTGGGCCTCGGCCCACCCAAGCCAACCCACGCAGTTGTGTAGGGGATCGCAACAGCTTTCGAGGGTAGAGTATTCAACCCAAATTTATTGATTCGACACAAGGGGGGCCAAAGAATATTCTCAAGTATTAGCAGTTGAGTTGTCAATTCAACCACAGCTGGATAACTTAATATCTGCAGCAAAGTATTTAGTAGCAAAGTAATATGATAGTAGTGGTAACGGTAACAAAAGTAACGGAAGCAAAAGTAATATTTTTGGTATTTTGTAGTGATTGTAACAGTAGCAACGGGAAAGTGAATAAGCGAGAACCAGTATATGGAAAGCTCGTAGGCATTGGATTGGTGATGGATAATTATGCCGGATGCGGTTCATCATGTAACAGTCATAACATAGGGTGACACAGAACTAGCTCCAATTCATCAATGTAATGTAGGCATGTATTCCGAATATAGTCATACGTGCTTATGGAAAAGAACTTGCATGACATCTTTTGTCCTACCCTCCCGTGGCAGCGGGGTCCTAACGGAAACTAAGGGATATTAAGGCCTCCTTTTAATAGAGAACCGGAACAAAGCATTAGCACTTAGTGAATACATGAACTCCTCAAACTATGGTCATCGGCGGAGTGGTCCCTTATTGTCACTGGGTTGCGGATCATAACACATAGTAGGTGACTATAGACTTGTAAGATAGGATCAAGAACACACATATATTCATGAAAACATAATAGGTTCAGATCTGAAATCATGGCACTCGGCCCTAGTGACAAGCATTAAGCATAGTACACCATAGCAACATCAATCTCGTAACATAGTGGATACTAGGGATCAAACCCTAACAAAACTAACTCAATTACATGATAGATCTCATCCAACCCATCACCGCCCAGCAAGCCTCACGATGGAATTACTCACGCACGGCGGTGAGCATCATGAAATTGGTGATGGAGGATGGTTGATGATGACGACGGCGACGAATCCCCTCTCCGGAGCCCCGAACGGACTCGAGATCAGCCTCCCGAGAGGTTTTAGGGCTTGGCGGCGGCTCCGTGATCGTAAAACGCGATGATTTCTTCTCCTTGATTTTTTTCTCCCAAAAGCAAATATATAGAGTTGGAGTTGGCATCGGAGGAGCTCCAGGGCCCACGAGGTAGGGGCGCGCCCCACCCTCGTGGGATGGTGGTGGGCCCCGGCCTTCATCTTTGCAAGGATTTTTTATTATTTCTGAAAAGTTGTTCCGTGAAGTTTCAGGTCATTCGAGAACTTTTGTTTCTGCACATAAATAACATCATGGCAATTCTGCTGAAAACATCGTCAGTCCGGGTTAGTTCCATTCAAATCATGCAAGTTAGAGTCCAAAAAGGGCAAAGTGTTTGGAAAGCAGATACGACGGAGACGATCGACCACGCGCTCCTCGCCTCACTCATTGGGCGCCTGCCTTGCGCCACATCGACGCATCAAGCTCACGCAGCCTCAAGATCCGCGCAAGGCCTCGCCATTGCTCGCCGCGCCCCACTCTCCCTTGCGTGCGCCCACACCCCACCGCTTAGCCTCGCTTGCTGCTGCCCGCCACTCCCGTCCGGGCTCCCAGCTTTCTAGGTCGCGAGCCCCTCGCCACGTGGATTTGCCTCCGCCTCGCCAAGTCCTTCTTCACTGCAGATCAAGGCCCCCTTGCCGCCGCGCCGCTTTGGCCGTGGCTCTTGGCTGCCTGCGCCCACGCCGACGCCGTGTCTGCCAACCTCCTCCTCCCCAGCTGCAGTGCAGCCGCCGCTAGTGTTGCTGCTTGGCGCTCGCTCTCTTCTTTGTTGCGGTTGTGCTACGGCCGCTGCTGCTCAAAGAAAAACTTCTACAAACTCTGTTTGCTGTTGTTGTTGTAAATATGTAAAGCCAGCATCCAAGTTTTCAACAAAGATTATAACTAACCACATTTGCAATAATTCTTAGGTCTCATGTTTACTCATATCAATGGCATAATCAACTAGCGAGCCATAATAATAAATCTCGGATGACAACACTTTCTCAAAACAATCATAATATGATATAATAAGATGGTATCTCGCTAGCCCTTTCTGAGACTGCAAAACATAAATGCAGAGCACCCTTAAAGATCAAGGACTGACTAGACATTGTAATTCATGGTAAAAGAGATCCAGTCATAGTCATACCCAATATAAATTAATAGTGATGAATGCAAATGACAGCTGTGCTCTCCAGCTAGTGGTTTTTAAAAAGAGGGTGATGACTCAACATAAAAGTAAATAGATAGGCCCTTCGCAGAGGGAAGCAGGGATCTGTAGAGGTGCCAGAGCTCGGTTTTGAAATAGAGATAAATAATATTTTGAGCGGTATACTTTCATTGTCAACATAACACCTAAGAGATGGCGATATCTTCCATGCTACACACATTATAGGCGGTTCCCAAACAGAATGGTAAGGTTTATACTACCCCTCCACAAACAAGCATCAATCCATGACTTGGTCGAAACAACGAGTGTCTCCAACCGGCAACAGTCCCAGGGGGAGTTTTGTTTGCAATTATTTTGATTTAGTTTGCATAAAGCATGGGACTGGGTGTCGGTGTCAAAACCGGCGGATCTTGGGTAGGGGGTCCCGAACTGTGCGTCTAGGCGGATGGTAACAGGAGACAAGGGACACGATGTTTTTACCCAGGTTCGGGCCCTCTCGATGGAGGTAATACCCTACTCCTGCTTGATTAATATTGATGATATGGGTAGTACAAGAGTAGATCTACCACGAGATCAAGGAGGCTAAACCCTAGAAGCTAGCCTATGGTATGATTGTTATTCGCCCCACGGACTAAAGCCCTCCAGCTTTATATAGACACCGGATAGGTTAGGGTTACATGAGTCGGTTACAATGGTAGGAGATCTACATATCCGTGTCGCCAAGCTTGCCTTCCACGCCAAGGAAAGTCCCATCCAACACGGGACAAAGTCTTCAATCTTGTATCTTCATAGTCTTGGAGTCCGCCGTGATGATAGTTCGCTATCCGGACACCCCTAGTCAAGGACTCCTCAAGAGCCCCCGAACTCGGCTTCAATGACGACGAGTCCGTGCCGCATATTGTCTTCGGCATTGCAAGGCGGGTTCCTCCTCGAATACTTCATGGAAGGTTTTGAACACCGTGATAGTGTCCGCTCTACAAAACAAGTTCCACATACCACCGTAGAGAGAATAACTTTTGCACAGATCTGCTGACGATTCCGCGGCGTGACATCACACCACGGCCAGCCTTTTATGAATCGTTTTTTACCGTTCCGCCTTAGCGCGTTTAGCGAGGCGGTTTCCTTGGCACATCTTATCAAAGCATAGATCGTGCCCCCTTATTCCGGGATTCTCATCAATACGGATGTGGGTACCCCATCCGCGCCATTGATTACGGCGCTTGGGAGATAAGCGAGTTTTACCAGGCTGGTGGGGGACGCATAGCTTCGTCCGCCCATATAAGGGGATAAGGATCCACCTTTTCACCTACGCCTTCTTCCTCCTTTGCTCATCCATTTCCGCCCACTCGTGCTCTAGCAACCAAGTCCGCACATTCCTCCTCAACCTTCTCCAACCATGTCAGGAGCGGGAGGCGGATGGATGGCCTCCTCCGTCACGGAGGGGCACATCACAAGACTGCGGGAGGCCGGATACTTGTCCGGCGATATCGCGCAGAGGCTGCCCGACGCGGGGCAGCTCATTCCAACCCCCAGGCCCATGAGAGGGTGGTGTTTCTCCCCCACTTCCTCCGCGGACTAGGTTTTCCACTTCACCCATTTGTCCGGGGGCTCATGTTCTACTACGGCCTGGACTTCCACGACCTGGCCCCGAATTTCGTCCTCAACATCTCGGCGTTTATCGTCATGTGCGAGGCCTTCCTCTGCATACAGCCCACTTCGCCTATGGTGAAGACCTTTAATGTCGGCCAAGGTTGTGGGCGGCCGTCAAGCAGTCGGAGGCGCCATGGTCGGCAAGATGGCCAAAATCCTATGGCTCGAGGGCTCCTTTGTGGAGACAATAAAGGGTAGCAATCGGGGTGGTTCTACATCACCGAGCCACGCGACCACTGAATGGGTGGCGGCCCCAATTCAGATCTGGATTCCCACATGGCTCTCGCCATGGAAAGAGACGGGCCTGAAGTGGGGGATTCGACAAGCTATCCGGACTCCAAACATGCGTCCAAACCTGGTGGACAAGAATCTCGGGCTTGTCGACGTAATCCGTGTGATGCTCATCCGCCGGATTCTCCCATGCCAACAACGGGCCTTCAATTTGTGGGAGTTCGATCCGCACAACACCGAACCTTGAGCCGGCTCTTCGATACTACGATGAAGATGCCCGAAGGTGCTGTTCAAAGGCGCCAAGCCCCGCATCCGCTAACAAAGATCGCGGATACAGCTCGCGCGCCAAGCCGGCGAGTAAGTTATTTTACCCTTTACGGACTCTTTTTCATAGATTGACTCGTGGGATCTAAAACTCCCTATTCTTTGACAGACTGGTGAAGACTTCGGACAGATTAACTGTCCGGCTCCTTTGCCGAAGACCAGCGGACGCCTGATTGACGGGCTGCTGGCTCCGCACCCCATGTGGTGCCGAGAAGAAGGCTAAGAAGGAGGCCACGGAACTCAAGGAGCTCCCGACGCCAAAGGCTTGTCATATTCTCAAGCGTAATCTTCTCCTCAAGACGAGGAGGAGGAAGAAGAAGCTTCTCCCCAGCGGGGAGGAGAGGAAAAGGAAGGCCGCCCTAACCGGGAGGCCGGAGGGTCCAAGAAGGAAGAACCCTTCCTCCGACTTCTCCACCAACGCCGACGACGATGAGGAGGATTGGCCTACAAGGGCCAAGCCCTGGCGAGATCGTAAGTGTCCGGATACCCATGGCTTTTTATTATTGCAGAGTGTTCTCTAATGTCGAACAATCGTGCAGCCCGCCCAAGGGCGAAGTTCACGATTCATCGAAAGGGTCCTGGGCTCGCCGGAAATGGAGAGTACCAGCTTCGACCGACCGCCTCGCCTCACGCCATGCAGACGACGCCATGGTGGGGCCCCAAGGGGGCTTGGTCAAGAGGAGGTGGCACAGAGGTGCCACAAGGCAACCTCCCGGACTCGCGCGCGGGGGCAAGACCCCAGGGGCTCTAAGCCCGACCTTGTCCGGACTCCATGCCGGAACCTTCAGCGGTTCCGAGTCCGCAAGCGGTCTCTTCGCAAGAAGGGTAAGACGCCGTGTCCTCCGTCCAACCAAGGCACCGGATAGCTTCTTCGAGGCGCCAACAAGTGCCTCCATCGAGGAGGAGCACCGCCTTTGCTATGAGTGCGGTGATCCGACAGTTCAGTCCGCCAAGAGCGGGCTGACTGCTCGCACCAGCCTTCTAACAGGCTTTGAGGTAAGTTTAGAATATGTAAAAATATTACCGCATAGACAGTAGCCCCGATGCTTAGTTCGTGTTCGGAAAGAGAAGCGGACTAAGGATCTAAAAAGATATACGCAGGAGTCTAACATAAGTATGTCAATATGGGAATGCAGGCTGTCTTCTTGACCTCTGCCCAAGACCGATCATGGAGGTCGATCGTTAAAGCAGAGCCTCGAGCGGTCCGAGAACGAGCTCGGCCAAGCCAAGAAGCAGCTCGAGGACAAGGAAGGTACGCATTACCTTATTAAAGAAATACCATATAGAAATGTTTCGGTTGCAAAAGATAACAGGAATAACATGGGTACTGCAGGGGCCACGAACGAGGTGGTGACCCTAAAGGAAGCGGTGTCCGTGGCCGAAAACAAAGCGGCTGCGGAATGCACTGAGCAAGAGAAGGGGGAGGCGCAACTGGCTAAGGTACGGCAAGAGCTCCAAGCTCTCATGGAAAAACACGAGAGTTTGGAGCGTGACTCGAAGACTCGAGAGTCCGAGCTCGCCTCGGCTCTTGAGAGTGCCAAAGCTGCAAAGGCCGAGGCCCAAAAAGCCCTCCAAGAAATTGAGTCGTTAAAGAAGATAGCGGCGGGTAAGGCATTCTTTATGCAAAGCAAGCATGTGAAAGTGAATTACCTATTACTTACCCGGATTCGAGCTCTCCGGAGCATTCGCAGATTTGCCCGTGAGTGTGTCCGATGCTGCCGCATTCTACCGCGCCAAGGAGGGAGCTCGATGGAAAAGGTGTTCGGTCTCGGTATGCTTTGAGGCCGAACATCCGTGTTCTCGAGCGACCAGTTGAAGCAGCTGGTCGAGCTCCACAAGGTCGCCGAACAGGCCATGAAAGGCCTTATAGCGCGGTCAGGCCATTGGAGGCCATGCTCGGGAGCTACTTGCTTGGTGCAGCGCCGGGTGGATGCCTGTCCACGGATTGAAGTCATCAAGCGCTCCGTCTGCATTGAAGGTGTCCGTTGGGCCCTTGCCCGTGCTAAAGTGCACCGGGCAAGCTGGATGCGAGAAGCTTGTGACGGACGGGCCACCAAGGGCCATGAGCATTGCACGCCCAAAATGTACTATGAGGGCCTCTGAAGGGTGCCCACTAATAGAGGATGAGTGCTCCAAAGATGTAATTTTGAATAGGCTCGCATTTGTTATCCTGTCGCTGAAAACTTGTTCATATGTGCTAAGCAACGCTTGTTAATTTAAAATATTACCTTACATGCGGCCGTTTATCAAATTTGAGAGATGGCAAGTCGTTGGCTTCAGCCCCATGCCACGAGTCTTTGGGGTGTTCGGGATAAACTTGAGCACTCTTGTTCCCATTCTTGGGTCCATCTAGGGGGCGCCAACACAACGAACAAGGCAACCGGACTTATAATGCTTGAACACTCTCACTTAGCCATAGAATTCTATAATTTTAAATTTCGGCGAAGCCCCTAGTATTCGGAAGACCGAGTTCGAGGCGCTATCCACGCCTTGGCCGGACAATTCCGGTTCCTCGTTCTAAGCAGCATAAGTCTTTAGGGACCCGAAAAAACCTCTCGAACAGCGACCGGCTCTCGCCTTATCATGACAGTCAGTTTTAGTTTTCTCCACTGAGGTGCTCGACCCAGCTCAAATGGGGCACAATCGCAATGGTTCTCCCGGTGCTACCTTAGCCGATATAACGGAACGTAAGGTACCAAAACACGGGAGGCGGACAAACCCAACTATTGACCCAAGACATGATTCGGAGCCAATTCATATAATGCTATAAGTTCGGGGTGCCGCACTTGTGAAAGTGTTCGGACTTATCACACCATAATTTTGGGATACTTAAGCCCCTGGTGTATTGGCCGTACCAAAGTGTACGGTTGCAACATGTCGTGAAATGAACATATGTATAGATAAAGGAAGTAGAGCAATAATAAGCAAAAGCTATGTATTGTTTATTCAAAAAGGTACTGCAATGAAAGTAGAATGATACAAATAGTGCGATAAGCAAGGGATGGGACTATCTAACATGTCCCCCTCCAGGGGTAAGCTGCGGGATGGTATGTAAAACAGGTATAATGCTCGTAATAGAGACCACCTGAACACTTCGACGTGGCTTACTGCTTCCCTGGCTGTTGCATCGTGAGTTCGGCGATTCTAGTGCCGGACAGGACTTCTGAAAGACGGAGTCCTGAAAGTAAGGAAAAGGAAGAAAAAGGAGAAAAGGAAAAGAAAGACACAATCGGGAGCCCCTGGTGCGGTCGAGCCGCATTCTTGGCGTGCCGTGGTCTTGCCCCTCCCCATATGCCCATGGTATCTCCAGAGCATAATTATGTACGTGTAACACTAGCTTCGCAATTTCGCGAGGGCTGGGGTTGGGGCCGGATTGCTACGCGTGCTTGAATCGTGCCAGGCGGTCTTGTTGTAGGTTACTCCGGGCGCGCTTGATAGTGTCCGGGCGCTTAATAGCCGGACTCGAGAGTTGCTGTGAGAGGCTGCTTTGTACCTCCGCCGCGAGGGCCGCTGTGTGCTCCTCCGTTCAGAGAGAGCGTTCGGTGTTTCCATTGACCGTGATTACTCCTCGAGGGCCTGGCATCTTGAGCTTGAGGTATGCGTGGTCTTGGCACCGCATTGAACTTTGCAAATGCGGTTCGTCCGAGCAGTGCATGATAGCCGCTGCAGAATGGGACGATGTCGAAGATTAACTCTTCGCTTCGGAAGTTATCCGGGGATCCGAAGACCACTTCGAGTGTAACCGAGCCCGTACAGCTGGCCTGTACACCCGGTATGACGCCTTTAAAGGTCGTCTTTGTAGGTTTAATCCTTGAGGGGTCTATGCCCATTTTGCGCACTGTATCCTGATAAAGCAGGTTCAGGCTGCTGCCGCCGTCCATCAGGACTCTGGTTAGGTGAAATCCGTCGATAATTGGGTCAAGAACCAATGCGGCAAAACCGCCGTGACGGATGCTAGTGGGGTGGTCCCTTCGATCGAAGGTGATCGGGCAGGAAGACCATGGGTTGAACTTCGGGGCGACTGGCTCCATCGCATATACGTCCCTTAGTGCACGCTTCCGCTCCCTTTTGGGTATATGGGTTGCGTATATCATGTTCACCGTCCGCACTTGCGTGGGAAAACCCTTCTGTCCTCTATTGTTCGGCGGCCGGGGCTCTTCCTCGTCATCGCTATGCAGCCCCTTGTCATTTAGTTCGGCACTTAACTTGCCTGCTTGCTTGAACACCCAACAGTCCCTGTTGGTGTGATTGGCTGGTTTTTCGGGGGTGCCATGTATCTGGCACAAGCGATCGAGTATTCGGCCCAAGTTGGACGGGCCCTGGGTATTTCTTTTGTATGGCTTCTTCCGCTGACCGGGTTTAGAGCCTCTGAATCTGGCATTGACGGCCGTATCTTCAGTGTTATCGCCGTTAATGCGGCGCTTGTTCTTGTTGCGACGCGACCTGACATTGCTGTCCTTGGTATCCGAACTATCAGGATGTTTGGCCAAGTTGTTGTTTCGAGCTAGCCAGCTGTCCTCTCCCGCACAAAAGCGGGTCATGAGTGTTGTGAGGGCTGCCATGGATTTTGGCTTTTCCTGTCCTAGGTGCCGGGCAAGCCACTCGTCGCGGATGTTATGTTTGAAGGCTGCAAGGGCCTCTGCATCCGGACAGTCAACGATTTGATTTTTCTTTGTTAGGAACCGTGTCCAGAATTGTCTGGCCGATTGTTCTGGCTGCTGGATTATGTGGCTAAGGTCATCGGCGTCTGGTGGTCGCACATATGTGCCCTGGAAGTTATCAAGGAATGCGGCTTCCAAGTCCTCCCAACAACCAATTGATTCGGCTGGCAAGATGTTGAGCCAACGCCGAGCTGGTCCTTTAAGCTTGAGTGGGAGGTATTTGATGGCATGTAGATCATCACCGCGGGCCATGTGGATATGGAGGAGATAGTCCTCGATCCGCACCGCAGGATCTGTGGTACCATCGTATGATTCAATGTTTACGGGTTTGAAGCCCTCGTGGATTTGATGATCCATTACTTCATCCGTGAAGCATAGTGGGTGTCTTGGCGCCTCAGATGGGCTATATCACGGCGTAGCTCATATGAGCTTTGTCTCATGTGTTCGCCCGCCGGGTTTGTTTGTATCCAGCGACGGTAATCATCCGCGTCGTTACGCCCACGCGATCCGTAGATCGATCTTGTATGTTTTGCCTTATCCTCCAATATTTCTCGCAAGTCCGTGCGTTTCCGTGCCTTGGTACTTTTGGCGGCGTCGGGGTGTGGCTTGAGCGGAGGGCCGAGAGGCTTCTCCGTCAGCGCCACGGGGTGGCCGGTCTGCCATGTCGTCTTGCCGGTGACTTGGGTGCTTCCTCCTCTGATCGAGGCAACGGCCTGCGTTTGGGGTAGCTTTTGAGGGCGTTCGAGTTCATACTCTTCGCTGCAAGGACTTCACCCATCCGCCGCCTAGCAAGTCTTGGTCAGCTCTAAGCTATTGCTGATTTTTCTTGAGGCTGTTTGCCGTGGCCATAAGCCCGCATTTGAAACGCTCCTGTTCGACGGGATCCTCGAGCACGACAAATTAAGTAGTCGCCGAGGCTTGCCTCATCTTCGGGAGGGAGGCGCGAATTATCGTCCTCGACCTCTCTTTACGCCGCACTATCGTGCGGGCTTGCTTCTCCTCCTCCCGCTGAGTCCCGCCGGAGGGGTTGTCTTCGCATCGTCCGGTGTTATTATATCCGCATCGAATCACCGTTTTTGCTGTGGCGGATTTAGAGCGGCGCCACGACGCCGGGCGCTTGGTTGCTTTTTGAGGGTCATCCTCCATTGTTCCATCGCTGCTCCCATCTTTTGGGATATCCACCATGTATATGTCATATAACGAGGTGGCCTTCCATTCTACAGAGGCGCTGGGTCTTGGTCGTCTCCGGCATCGTCGTCCATACCGTCGATGTCTTCGGAGTCGAAGTCTAGCATGTCGGTTAAATCATCGACAATGGCTACAAAGTGGGTGGTGGGTGGCGTTGAATTTCTTCGTCGTCCGCATCCCAACCTTCCTGTCCGTAGTCCGGCCAAGGCTCTCCGGATAAAGAGAGAGATTTTAGTGAATTCAGGATGTCGCCAAAGGGCGAGTGCTAAAAGATGTCTGCGGCAGTGAACTCCATGACCGGCGCCCAATCGGATTCGATTAAGCGGGCGCGGAGGGTTCGGAGTCCGGAGAGGAGTCCGCACCACAGGAGTCGAGGTCTTCGCAGCGACGGGGATGGAGTTCGGCTCAATCGCCGTAGAGATGGTAGCCCCGAGGCGGTGTCCAACCAGTCGCCCTCGATCGGGAATCCGGCCCGGATTAAGGGTCGGAGCGGAGCGGTGCGGCCTCGTGGCACCTTTGTTCGCAGCAGAGCTAGATCATGCCCATCGAGACAAGTCGGCACGCTTGGCTGCGGCTCGAATCCGTCAAAGATCAAGTCTCCGCGGATATCGTCCGTATAGTTCAAACTTCAAATCTGACCTGGTGGCGGGCGTAGCTTCGATCTGCTCGGATGGCTGCTTAATTGGCCGCGATGCAAAGCCGCCGAATCGAAGATCTGTCTGGGAGAAAAGTCTCACCACGACCGCGTCGTTGTTGATGATCGAAGGAGCCATCGGGCCTATCGGTGACGACACAGAGGAACTCTCAATGAAAGCACCAATGTCGGTGTCAAAACCGGCGGATCTCGGTTAGGGGGTCCCGAACTGTGCGTCTAGGCGGATGGTAACAGGAGACAAGGGACACGATGTTTTTACCCAGGTTCGGGCCCTCTCGATGGAGGTAATACCCTACTCCTGCTTGATTAATATTGATGATAGGGGTAGTACAAGAGTAGATCTACCACGAGATCAAGGAGGCTAAACCCTAGAAGCTAGCCTATGGTATGATTGTTGTTCGTACTACGGACTAAAACCCTCCGGTTTATATAGACACCGGATAGGTTAGGGTTACACAGGGTCGGTTACAATGGTAGGAGATCTACATATCCGTATCGCCAAGCTTGCCTTCCACGCCAAGGAAAGTCCCATCCGGACACGGGACAAAGTCTTCAATCTTGTATCTTCATAGTCTTGGAGTCCGGCCGTGATGATAGTTCGGCTATCCGGACACCCCCTAGTCCAGGACTCCCTCACTGGGCATCCCGGTGACCAGCCATTTTCTCGTGAGTGAAGAGCGGAGTCCACTCCTCTTGAGAATAACCCGCCTAACAAGGAAGATAAGGGCAACTCTAGTTGATACATGACCTATTCAAGAATACAAAACAGAATGTTTATTTGAAGGTTTAGAGTTTGGCAGATACAAATTTACTTGGAACGGCAGGTAGATACCGCATATAGGAAGGTATGGTGGACTCATATGGAATAACTTTGGGGTTTAAGGAATTGGATGCACAAGCAGTATTCCCGCTTAGTACAAGTGAAGGCTAGCAAAAGACTGGGAAGCGACCAACTAGAGAGCGACAACAGTCATGAACATGCATTAAAATTAATAAACATTGGATGCAAGTATGAGTAGGATATAATCCACCATGAACATAAATATCGTGAAGGCTATGTTGATTTGTTTCAACTACATGTGTGAACATGTGCCAAGTCAAGTCACTTAAATCATTCAAAGGAGGATACCACCCCATCATACCACATCACAACCATTTTAATAGCATGTTGGCATGCAAGGTAGATCATTATAACTCATAGCTAATCAAGCATGGCATAAGCAACTATGATCTCTAATAGTCATTGCAAACATGTTTATTCATAATAAGCTGAATCAAGAATGATGAACTCATCATATTTACAAAAACAAGAGAGGTCGAGTTCATACCAGCTTTCCTCATCTCAGTCAGTCCATCATATATCATCATTATTGCCTTTCACTTGCACGACCGAACGATGTGAATAATAATAAGAGTGCACGTGCATTGGACTAAGATGGAATCTGCGAGCATTCAATAAACAGGAGAAGACAAGGCAATATGGGCTCTTGGTTAAATCAACAATAATGCATATAAGAGCCACTTCAACAATTTAATCATGGTCTTCTCCTATCGACCCCCAAAGAAAAGAAAAGAAATAAAACTATTTACACGGGAAAGCTCCCAACAAGCAAAAGAAGAACGGGAAATATTTTTGGGTTTTCTTTTTTTAATTAATACTACTACAGCAAGAAAAGTAAACTACTACTAATTTTTTTGTTTTTTCTTAAGGTTTAACAAACACACAAGAAGAAAGCAGGAAAAATAAAATAAACTAACATGGATATTACAGTGAAAAAGTATGATCACCGACATCTAGCAATGAGTGTGTGTAACCATAAATGTAATGTTGGTGGGAAATACGTACTCCCCCAAGCTTAGGCTTTTGGCCTAAGTTGGTTCATTGCCAGGGATGGCGTGGCGGATATCCGTAGGTGTAGCTGGGGTCGTACTGCGATGCAGCGGCTATCGCCTCCTGAGCTGCAGCGTGGCGTCGAGCTGTCTCCGCCCTCCTCTCGTACTCATCCGCCTCCTCTTTGGTAATAACATATCTTCCTTTTGCCTGATAATCAAAGAAGGCAGGAGCAGGGAGAGTAATACGGACAACACGCCGTTTATCAAAGATTAGTCGATACTGGAGAGGTGATTCATTCCTCTCGATAAAATGACGGTGGACCATAGAATTAAAGTCTAAATAAGTAGGAGGCAACTCCATATTATCCTCGCGAATGTCCACATCAAGAAAGTCAGCTAAGCGGGTTGCATAAATTCCGCCAAAGAAATCTCCATTAAATCTATTATGATGCAACCTACGTGCAACAAAGGCTCCCATATTATAAGATTGGTCTCCCAACACAGCACTCCTAAGAATACTGAGATCAGGGACACACATGTGACATGCTTCATCTTTACCATTTATGCATCTACCTATGAAGAGAGCAAAATAATGTATAGCAGGAAAGTGGATGCTCCCAATGGTAGCTTGTGTTATATCTCTAGATTCCTCCGCGGTTATACCAGCAAGAAAGTTTCTAAATTCAGATTTACGGGGATCACTAATACTACCCCATTGTGGAAGTTTGCAAGCAGAAGTAAAATCCTCTGAGTCCATGGTATAAGATTTTTCATAAAGATCAAACAGGACAGTTGGAGAATTACGTGAAGATGAAAATTCAAACCTCCTCACAGATGAGCTAGTGAGTTGATGGTACTGGGGGCATTTTTCTGCCTCAAAGCTCACGAGATCGGCATTACGCAAATATGCATTAAATTCTTCCTTGATTCCCGCTCGATCCATAAAATTTTCTGAAGGCCACTCACAAGGCCGCACTAGAGCATCTCTTGGTGGTTCCTCGTCAGCATCACGAATTGCAAGCCTGGGTTCTTGCTTCCTTGAAGAACCACCTTGGAACATTTTCCTAAGCATATTTCTTCCTCTGAAAAATTTCTGAAATTTTTAGTAACTTCAAAATAAAAGTGAACCAAACTCAATAAAATTGATAGCAACTACTCCTACAAGTGCCTAGAGCCTATATCAAGCATTAGAACTACTTGGAACCATATAAATTTGACATGCAAGCTCAAGAACATGGTCACCTAGGCAGCACAAATTTGCAATGAATAAAGCACTAGAACAAAAACTAATTGGACCAATGGAGGAGTCACATACCAAGGAACAATCTCCCCAAGCAGTTTTGTGAGAGGTTCTTTGAGCAAGGAGATCGAAAATCGAAGCAAAGTGAGCTAGAACTCGTGCTTGAGCTAGATATTCGTGTTTGTGGGAGGAAGAAGAAGTGGATGGGTGCAGGAATAAGTGGAGGAGGGCCACCGTGGGCCTACGAGGCAGGGGCGCGCCTGGGGTAGGCGCGCCTCCACCTCGTGGCAGTGGCAGCTCCCCATGATGTTTTCAGTTCCATAAATCCTCAAATATTCCAGAAAAAATCATATTAAATTGGCATGGCATTTGGTGGACTTTTATTTTCGGGGTATTTTTATGTTGCACGGATAAATTAGGAAACAGACAGAAAAATACTATTTTTACTTTATTTCAACTAAATAACAGAAAGTAGAAAAAGGTACAGAAGGTTGTGCCTTCTAGTTTCATCCGTCTCATGCTCATCAAAAGGAATCCACTAACAAGGTTGATCAGGTCTTGTTAACAAACTCATTCCGAATAACATGGAACTGGAGAAATTTCGAATAACACTATGTTACCTCAACGGGGATATGCACATCCCCAATAATAAGAATATCATATTTCTTCTTGACAGTAGGAAGAGGAAATTCAAAACCTCCAAAAATAATCGATGGAATTTTTCCAATAGAGTTGATACTATGAACTCGAGGTTGTTTCCTTGGAAAGTGTACTGTATGCTCATTACCATTAACATGAAAAGTGACATTGCCTTTGTTGTAATCAATAACAGCACCTGCAGTATTCAAGAAAGGTCTTCCAAGAATAATAGACATACTATCGTCCTCGGTAATATCAAGAATAACAAAGTCCGTTAAAATAGTAACGTTTGCAACCACAACAGGCACATCCTCACAAATACCGACAGGTATAGCAGTTGATTTATCAGCCATTTGCAAAGGTATTTCAGTAGGTGTCAATTTATTCAAATCAAGTCTATGATATAAAGAGAGAGGCATAACACTAACACCGGCTCCAAGATCACATAAAGCAGTTTTAACATAGTTTCTTTTAATGGAGCATGGTATAGTAGGTACTCCTGGATCTCCAAGTTTCTTTGGTATTCCAGCCTTAAAAGTATAATTAGCAAGCATGGTGGAAATTTCAGCTTCTGGTATCTTTATTTTATTTGTAACAATATCCTTCATATACTTAGCATAAGGATTCATTTTGAGCATATCAGTTAATCGCATACATAAAAAGATAGGTCTAATCATTTCAAAGAAAGCGCTCAAAATCCTCATCATCCTTTTCTTGGATGGTTTGGGAGGAAAAGTCATGGGTTTCTGAACCCAAGGTTCTCTTTCTTTACCATGTTTCCTAGCAACAAAGTCTCTCTTATCATAACGTTGATTCTTTGATTGTGGGTTATCAAGATCAACAGCAGGTTTAATTTCTACATCATTATCATTACTAGGTTGAGCATCCTCATGAACATCATCAGTAATATTTTCACTAGGTTATGTTCATTACCAGATTGTGTTTCAGCATTAGAAATAGATATATCATTTGGATTCTCAGGTGTCTCAGTAATAGGTTCACTAGAAGTTTGCAAAGTCCTGTCATTTTTCTTTTTCTTCCTTTTAGAAGAACTAGGTGCATCAATATTATTTCTCCGAGAATCTTGCTCGATTCTCTTAGGGTGGCCTTCAGGATACAAAGGTTCCTGAGTCATTCTACCAGTTCTAGTAGCCACTCTAACAGCATAATCATTTTTCTTACTATTCGTTTCATTGAGAAAATCATTTTGAGCCTTAAGTACTTGTTCTACTTGAGTGGGAACCATAGAAGCATGTTTGCTAACAAGTTTAAGTTCACATCTAACATCAGCCATATAATCACCCAAGTTTTTAATCATATAAGCATTTTGTTTTAATTGTCTACCAAAATAAGCATTGAAGTCTTCTTGCTTAAACATAAAGTTATCAAACTCATCCAAGCACTGACTAGAAATTTTAGTAGGAGGGACTTCAGCTTTATCATATCTATAGAGAGAATTTACCTTTACTACCTGTGTCGGGTTATCAAGACCAGGAGGTTCTTCAATAGGTAATGGATTAAGATCATATGTTTTTTCAACAAGCGGTAAATTAAGACCATGTATTTCTTCAATAGGAGGTAAATTCTAAACGTCTTCACCTTTAATACCTTTTTCTTTCATAGATTTCTTTGCCTCTTGCATATCTTCAGGACTGAGAAATAGAACACCTCTCTTCTTTGGAGTTGGTTTAGGAATAGACTCAGGAATTAGCTCTGGAGCTGGCTTAGGAAGTGTCCAATTATTTTCATTTGTCAACATATTATTCAATAGAATCTCAGCTTCATCCAGTGTTCTTTCCCTGAAAACAGAACCAGCACAACTATCCAGGTAATCTCTGGAAGCATCGGTTAATCCATTATAAAAGATATCAAGTATTTCATTTTTCTTAAGAGGATGATCAGGCAAAGCATTAAGTAACTTGAGAAGCCTCCCCCAAGCTTGTGGGAGACTCTCTTCTTCAATTTGCACAAAGTTGTATATTTCCTTTAAAGCAGCTTGTTTCTTATGAGCAGGGAAATATTTAGCAGAGTAGTAATAAATCATATCCTCGGGACTACGCACACAACCAGGATCAAGAGAATTAAACCATATCTTAGCATCACCCTTTAATGAGAACGGAAATATTTTAAGGATATAAAAGTAGTGAGATCTCTCATCGTTAGTGAACAGGTGGCTATATCATTTAATTTAGTAAGATGTGCCACTACAGTTTCAGATTCATAGCCATGAAAAGGATCAGATTCAACCAAAGTAATTATATCAGGATCAACAGAGAATTCATAATCCTTATCGGCAACACAAATAGGTGAAGTAGCAAAAGCAGGGCCAGGTTTCATTCTATCTTTAAGAGATTGCTTATTCCATTTAGCTAATAACCTCCTGAGTTCATAACTATCTTTGGAAGCTAAGATGGCTGCAGAAGCTTCTTTATCAAAAATATAACCCTCGGGAATAACATGCATATCTTCATCATCAATTTCATCAATAGTATCAGCTTCAATAACTTCTTTCTCTCTAGCCCTATCAATTTGTTCATCAAGAAATTCACTAAGGGGCACAGTAGTATCAAGCATAGAAGTAGTTTCATCATAAGTATCATGCATAGTAGAAGTGGCATCATCAATAACATGCGACATATCAGAACGAATAGCAGAAGCAGGTTTAGGTGTCGCAAGCTTACTCAAAACAGAAGGTGAATCAAGTGCAGAGCTAGATGGCAGTTCCTTACCTCCCCTCGTAGTTGAGAGATAAATTGTTGTCTTAGCGTCTTTCAAGTTCTTCATAGTGACCAGCAGATATAAATCCCAAGTGACTCATAGAATAGAGCTATGCTCCCCGGCAACGGTGCCAGAAATTAGTCTTGATAACCCACAAGTGTAGGGGATCGCAACAACTTTCGAGGGTAGAGTATTCAACCCAAATTTATTGATTCGACACAAGGGGAGCCAAAGAATATTCTCAAGTATTAGCAGTTGAGTTGTCAATTCAACCACACCTGGATAACTTAATATCTGCAGCAAAGTATTTAGTAGAAAAGTAATATGATAGTAGTGGTAACGGTAACAAAAGTAACGGAAGCAAAAGTAATATTTTTGGTATTTTGTAGTGATTGTGACAGTAGCAACGGGAAAGTAAATAAGTGAGAACCAGTATATGGAAAGCTCGTAGGCATTGGATCGGTGATGGATAATTATGCCGGATGCGGTTCATCATGTAACAGTCATAACATAGGGTGACACAGAACTAGCTCCAATTCATCAATGTAATGTAGGCATGTATTCCGAATATAGTCATACGTGCTTATGGAAAAGAACTTGCATGACATCTTTTGTCCTACCCTCCGTGGCAGCGGGTCCTAATGAAACTAAGGGATATTAAGGCCTCCTTTTAATAGAGAACCGGAACAAAGCATTAGCACTTAGTGAATACATGAACTCCTCAAACTATGGTCATCACCGGGAGTGGTCCCGATTATTGTCACTTCAGGGTTGCCGGATCATAACACATAGTAGGTGACTGTAGACTTGCAAGATAGGATCAAGAACACACATATATTCATGAAAACATAATAGGTTCAGATCTGAAATCATGGCACTCGGGTCCTAGTGACAAGCATTAAGCATAGAAAAGTCATATCAACATCAATCTCAAAACATAGTGGATACTAGGGATCAAACCCTAACAAAACTAACTCGATTACATGATAGATCTCATACAACCCATCACCGTCCAGCAAGCCTACGATGGAATTACTCACGCACGGCGGTGAGCATCATGAAATTGGTGATGGAGGATGGTTGATGATGACGACGGCGACGAATCCCCCTCTCCGTAGCCCCGAACAGACTCCAGATCAGCCCTCCCAAGAGGTTTTAGGGCTTGGCGGCGGCTCCGTATCGTAAAACGCGATGATTTCTTCTCCTTGATTTTTCTCTCCCCGAAAGCAAATATATAGAGTTGGAGTTGGCGTCGGAGGAGCTCCAGGGGGCCCATGAGGTAGGGGGGGCGCGCCCTAGGGGGGCAGGCGCGCCCCCACCCTCGTGGACAGATGGTGGGCCCCCTGGCCTTCATCTTTTGCAAGGATTTTTTATTATTTCCAAAAAGTTGTTCCGTGAAGTTTCAGGTCATTCCGAGAACTTTTGTTTCTGCACATAAATAACATCATGGCAATTCTGCTGAAAACAGCATGAGTCCGGGTTAGTTCCATTCAAATCATGCAAGTTAGAGTCCAAAAGAAGGGCAAAAGTGTTTGGAAAAGTAGATACGACGGAGACATATCAGTCACGCGCTCCCAGCCTCACTCGCTGGGCGCTCTGGCCTCGCGCCACACCGACGCACTGCGCTCGCGCAGCCCCGCACCCGCGCAAGGCCTCGCCGTTGCTCGCTCACCCCCACTCTCCCTTGCGTGCGCCCACACCCCACCGCTCTAGCCTCGCTTGCTGCTGCCCGCCACTCCCATCGGGCTCCCCAGCGCCCCAGGTCGTGAGCCCCTGCCCGCCGTGGATTTGCCCCCGCCTCGCCGCGCCCTTCTTCACCTTCATACCGCGTACCGCGCGCCTGGCGTCGCCTTTGGCCGTGGCCTGGCTGCGCCTGCGCCACGCCCACGCCGCGTGTGCCAACCTTCCACCCCAGCTGTCTTTGCCGCCGCTAGTGCTTCTTCACGCTTCTGCTTTCTCTTGCTCGTTGCGGTTGCGCTACGGCCGCTGCTGCTCCATGCTCAGCCGCCACCGCCGGAGCCACCGGCCCTCCTCTGTGAGGCCGTGTGCGTGCCCGGCCTCTGGGACCGTCCCCGGTTTAGATTAGGAGAGGGGCTAATCCCCACTTAAGCCAAGGGCCCCCCACTGTTAGTTTAATTTTATGTTTAGGTTTAATTTAGTTGTACTCTATGACATGTGGGATCCCCTGTTAAATAACCTTTGATATAAGTTGTTCCTATTACATGCTGGCCCCACCAATATATAAACCCATTTAAATAAATATGTTGACTGGTCAACATTGACTTTGACTGCTGACTCAGCACACCCCGGGTCCCATTATCAACCGCACAAGCACACTTCTGTGTACATTTTCTGTGTACACTTAGCATTTAACCTTAAATGATTTTTGAATTAATTTATATCCAGCAAATTTAGTAATTCATTTAAACTTTAGAAATTCATATAAAATGAATCGTAACTCAGATGAAAATAATTTATATATGAAAGTTGCTCAGAATGACGAGACGGATCTGGATACGTAGCCCGTTCGTCCGCCACACATCTGTAGCATAGTGAACACACAACTTTCCCCTCTTATCCGTCTGTCCGAAAACGCGAAACACCGGGAATACTTTCCCGTATGTTTCCCCCTTCGTTGGTATCACCTAATATCGCGTTAGGGCATACCTAACACCGCATATTACCTTGTTATGTTTTTTGATGCTTTGTTTGCTCCGTATTTACTGTTTCTTCCCCCTCTTCTTCTCCGGTAGACTCCGAGACCGTTGCTGATGCCACTGAGTACGACTACGTCACCGACGACCCTTCTTCCTGTACAACAGAGCTTCGAGGCAAGCCCCCCCTTTAATCAACCCAATATCAACTATTCCTTCTCTCTATTGCTTGCATTACAGTAGTGTAGCATGCTACTGCTTTCGGTAATCCCATTCTGCTGCATAGCCTGTCATTGTTGCTACAATTGTTGATACATTTACCTGCAATCCTACATGCTTAGTATAGGTTGCTAGTACTTCATCAGTGGCCCTACATTCTTGTCCGTCTGCCATGTTATACCATCGGGTCGTGATCACTCGAGAGGTGATCACGGGTATATATATACATACATACATACATACATACATACTATACAGGTGGTGACTAAAGTCGGGTCGGCTCGTAGGGTACCAGCAAGTGATTTTGATGTGGGGGCTGAAGGGACAGGTGGCTCCATCCCGGTAGTGGTGGGACTGGGTTCCTGACGGCTCCCGACTGTTACTTTGTGGCGGAGCGACAGAGCAGGTTGAGACCACCTAGGAGAGAGGTGGGCCTGGCCCTGGTCGGCGTCCGTGGTTGCTTCAAAATAACACGCTTAACGAGATCTTGGTATTTGATCTGAGTCTGGCCACTGGCCTATATGCACTAACCAACTACGCGGGAACAGTTATGGGCACTCGACGTCGTGGTATCAGCCGAAGCCTTCTTGACGTCAACGATCGAAGCGGCGCGCTACCGAATTGGAATGGAACGCTTTGCTCTTGTATTAGGGAGGCTAGGTCTGCTTCCGCCGCCGCAACATGCAGTGTGCAATGGGCGATGGGCCTGCACTTCTGCGCATAGGATTTAGACCGGCGTGTTGACCTCTCTGTCACAGCCTATGTGGGGCTGTGGCGGTTGATCTTCCGAGGCGGGCCTGACCCAGAAAGTTTGTCCGCCAAAGGGGATCGAGCGTGTTGGGTAATGTGGTGCACCCCTGCAGGGAAGTTTATCTATTCCAATAGCCGTGATCCTCGGTAACAGGACGACCCGGAGTTGTACCTTGAACTTATGATAACTAGAACCAGATACTTAATAAAACACACCCTTTCAAGTGCTAGATACACTCGGTGATCTCTCTCTCTCTCTCTCTCTCACAGGGCGACGGGGAGAGGACCGCCGGGTAGGATTATGCTATGCGATGATACTTGGTGAACTTACCATCTACTCTCTTCTACATGCTGCAAGATGGAGGCTGCCAGAAGCGTAGTCTTCGACAGGACTAGTGTTGCTGTGGGAAATTGATCCGCGCAGCAGCACTGATTCCTCGCTTTCGTGGAGGTAAACCGACCGTTTTTCAATGCAAAACGGCAAAGATGAGCCAAACCCTAGGTTTGCTAGGGCTGGGCAGAAGCTACGAGCTAGGTGCTGGAAAGTAAAGAGCGTAGGAGAAAAAGTAACATAAGGTTGTGAAAGGATCGATTGATTTTCAATCGCCATATACCCACATATATAAGGGTATGCCCGGCCTTTGGCAAATTGGAGTAGGACTCTGACGTCTTGTTTCCTTGGCACATAAGCGAAAGGCTTTTCCTAATCTTTCAGAGAAGCATCACTGGGCCCAATACTAGTAAACTTTCCATATTAGCTCTTTTTTGGCGGAATAACCGATTATGCAAAATCTTTTCCATCTTCGTTTTCCAAACCAGGCCTCTTTCCTTCTTTCTCTCCGTGTGAGCTCTAACACACAATTACATTCCATCCAAATCTTGCACCTAGCCTCTGTACTTGCAATCATGTGTGAATTCTCAAACCATTAGCTTAACCACCAAAACTAAATAATCTGGGCAACCCCTCAAGCCAGATCCAAATTAGACTATCAACACCTAGCTATCCCCATCTTATTCTGGCATTCTGCAGTTCAGTCCACCGATATTGCCCCTTTACACTGATACCCATGCATATGTAGTGTAGATCCTTGCTTGCGAGTACTTTGTATGAGTACTCACGGTTGCTTTCTCCCTCTTTTCCCCCTTTCCATTCTTCTGGTTATCGCAACCTTCGACGGCTCCTACTACAACGAGGGTGCCTACTACTACGTGCAGGCCGCCGACGACCAGGAGTAGTTTAGGAGGATCCCAGTCAAGAGGCATGCGCCTCTTTCAATCTGTATCCCAGTTTGTGCTAGCCATCTTATGGCAACTTGTTTAACTTATGTCTGTACTCAAATATTGTTGCTTCCACTGACTCGTCTATGATCGAGCACTTGTATTCGAGCCCTCGAGGCCCCTGGCTTGTATTATGATGCTTGTATGACTTATTTTACTTTTTAGAGTTGTGTTGTGATATCTTCCCGTGAGTCCCTCATCTTGATCGTACACCTTTGCGTGTATGATTAGTGTACGATTGAACCGGGGGCGTCACAAGGCTGCAAACTGATAAGCTCGAACCTAAATCGAAGAAGTGCGTCGTCATAGGATACCCTAAGGAAACAATTGGGTACACCTTCTACCACAGATCCGAAGGAAAGATCTTTGTTGCTTAGAATGGGTCCTTTCTAGAGGAGTTTCTCTCGAAAGAAGTGAGTGGGAGGAAAGTAGAAATTGATGAGGTAGTTGTACCTTTTCTCAATTTGGAAAGTAGCACACCAGAGAAATCTATTCCCGTGATGCCTACACCAACTAGAGAGGAAGCTAATGATGATGATCATGAAACTTCAGATCAAGTTACTACTGAACCTCGTAGGTCAAACAGAGCACGATCCGCACCAGAGTGGTACGGTAATCTTGTCCTGGAAGTCATGTTATTAGACCAAGGCGAACCTACGAACTATGAAGAAGCTATCATGAGCCCAGATTCCAACAAATGGCTTGAGGCCATGAAATCTGAGATAGGATCCATGTATGAGAACAAAGTGTGGACTTTGGTGGACTTGCCCGATGATCGGCAAGCCATAGAGAATAAATGTATCTTCAAGAAGAAGACTGACGCTGATGGTAATGTTACTGTATACAAAGCTCGACTTGTCGCAAAAGGTTTTCGACAAGTTCAAGGAGTTGACTACGATGAGACTTTCTCACTCGTAGCGATGCTTAAGTCTGTCCCAATCATGTTAGCAATTGCCGCATTTTATAATTATGAAATCTGGCAAATGGACGTCAAAGCTGCATTCCTTAATGGATTTCTTAAAGAAGAGTTGTATATGATGCAACCAACAGGTTTTGTCGATCCTAAATGTGCTAACAAAGTGTGCAAGCTCCAGTGATCCATCTATGGACTGGTGCAAGCATCTCAGAGTTGGAATATACGCTTTGATGAGGTGATCAAAGCACATGGTTTTATACAGACTTATGGTAAAGCATGTATTTACAAGAAAGTGAGTGGGAGCTCTTTAGCATTTTTGATATTATATGTAGATGACATATTGTTGATTGGAAATTATATAGAATTTCTAGAAAAGCATAAAAGGATACTTGAATAAGAGTTTTTCAATGAAAGACCTCGATGAAGCTACTTATATATTGGTCATCAAGATCTATAGAGATAGATCAAGATGCTTAATAGGACTTTCACAAAGCACATACCTTGAATTTTTTTTGAAGAAGTTCAAAATGGATCAGTCAAAGAAAGGGCTCTTGCCTGTGTTACAAGGTGTGAAGTAGAGTAAGACTCAAAACCCGACCACGGCAGAAGATAGAGAGAGAATGAAAGTCATTCCCTATGCCTCAGCCATAGGTTCTATAAAGTATGCCATGCTGTGTACCAGACCTATTGTGTACCTTGCCATGAGTTTGGCAAGGGGGTAATGACACATCTCCAACGTATCTATAATTTTTGATTGTTCCATGCTATTATATTATCCATCCTAGATGTTTTATATGCATTTATATGCTATTTTATATGATTTTTAGGAGTAACCTATTAACCTAGAGACCAGTGCCAGTTTATGTTTTTCCTTGTTTTTCAGTTTTACAGAAAAGGAATACCAAACGGAGTCCAATTGACGTGCCAATTTTTGATGATTTTCTATGGACCAAAATAAGCCATCGGAGTAAAATAGTTGGGCCAGAAGAGTCCCGAGCCATCCACGAGGGTGGAGGGCGCGCCCCCTGCCTCGTGGATGACTCGGAGACCCCCCCTGACTTGTTCTCGACGCCAACCTCTCCTATAAATCCCAATACCTCCAGAACATAACCTAGATCGGGAGTTCCGCTGCCGAAAGCCTCTATAGCCACCAAAAACAAATCGGGACCCTGTTCCGGCACCCTGTCGGAGGGGGGAATCATCACCGGTGGCCATCTTCATCATCCCGGCGCTCTCCATGACGAGGAGGGAGTAGTTCACCCTTGGGGCTGAGGGTATGTACTAGTAGCTCTGTGTTTGATCTCTCTCTCTCTCTCTCTCTCTCTCTCTCTCGTGTTCTTGATTTGGCACGATCTTGATGTATCGCGAGCTTTGCTATTATAGTTGGATCTTATGATGTTTCTCTCCCTGTATCTCTTGTATTGGATTGAGTTTTCCCTTTGAAGTTATCTTATAGGATTGAGTCTTTAAGGATTTGAGAACACTTGATGTATGTCTTGTGTGGGATACCCGTGGTGACAATGGGGTATTCTATTGATTCACTTGATGTATGTTTTGGTGATCAACTTGCGGGTTCCGTGACCTTGGGAATCTATGCATAGGGGTTGGCACACGTTTTCGTCTTGACTCTCCGATAGAAACTTTGGGGCACTCTTTGAAGTTATTTGTGTTGGTTGAATAGATGAATCTGAGATTGTGTGATGCATATCGTATAATCATACGCACGGATACTTGAGGTGACATTGGAGTATCTAGGTGACATTAGGGTTTTGGTTGATTTGTGTCTTAAGGTGTTATTTTACCATGAACTCTAGGGCTTTTTGTGACACTTATAGGAATAGCCCAATGGATTGATCGAAAAGAATAACTTTGAGGTGGTTTCGTACCCTACAATAATCTCTTCGTTTTTTCTCCGCTATTAGTGACTTTGGAGCGACTCTTTGTTGCACGTCGAGGGATTGTTATATGATCCAATTATGTTATCCTTGTTGAGAGAACTTGCACTAGTGAAAGTATGAACCCTAGGCCTTGTTTCGAAGCATTGCAATTCCGTTTGTGCTCACTTTTATCATTAGTTACCTTGCTGTTTTTATATTTTAAGATTACAAAAACCTATATCTACCATCCATATTGCACTTGTATCACCATCTCTTCGCCGAACTAGTGCACCTATACAATTTACCATTGCATTGGGTGTTTTGGGGACACAAGAGACTCTTTGTTATTCG
Organism: Aegilops longissima; assembly: GCA_021605205.1. Classification (NCBI taxonomy): domain Eukaryota; kingdom Viridiplantae; phylum Streptophyta; class Magnoliopsida; order Poales; family Poaceae; genus Aegilops; species Aegilops longissima. The sequence continues at coordinate 289,242,916 of CM038682.1, forward strand.
GTTGCAGGGTTGTTTGAGAGAGACCACACTACAAAAAAAGACACATCCGTAACATTTTGGGCCGAACAAATTTTTTTTTCTGTCATACATATGACACTTCTATGACGATAATTGTGACAAAACCCGGTATCATCATAGATGTGGTGGGCTCCTACTTCTATGACAAAAAATCATGACATAAAATGGGCTCTTTGTCCTGGGCGGGCCGGAGACGCAGCTGCATGACATTCTTTGGGCCGTCCATGACGGAAAAAACCGTGGTAGAAGCGAGGGGGAGGAAAATTTCAGGGAGTTCCCGATTACGATGGGAGGTCGGGGGCCGAGCGATGCGCGTTTCTCTCGTACACGTACGCGCGTGTGTGCGAGGCGTTGGCTCTAACTAAACACGAGCGAGGCGTTGGGTTCTAACTAAACCCGAGCGATTGCACTGCAGGGTACGCGTTACTGAACCCGAGCGATCGATTGATGGCTGTTAACTGAACCCAATCGAGCGATTCTTCGCCATCGCCGCTAATCAAGCCGATCGATGCTGCCTGGGATGAACAAAGTGAGTGTTGCGGGGAGGGGTTGGATGAACAGTTCTCGGTGGGGTGGATGAACAGGACCCGTGTTGTTTCCTCCGGATGAATAGGACCCCGATCGACGAGATGGTTGGGGCTGGATGAACAGGACCTGTGGAGGGCTAGATGAATGTGACCACCCGTGGAGGGCAGGATGAGCGATGAGACGCCGGAGGGCTGGATGAACAGAGCCCGGAGAGGGTGGTTGAACAGAGCCCGTGGAGAGGGCTGGTTGAACAATGGCGGTGGAGTAGCGCGTGGAGGCTGGATGAACAGGAGCCCGTGGATGAACAGTCGCACGTGGAGGCTGGAGGAGATTGACGGTGGATGAATAGTAGCTCGTGGAGGCTGGAGGGGGTCGACGGTGGAGATGAACAGTATCCCGTGGAGTCCTGTTTTGCGGTACGCCACACCCCTCCCGATCAACAGGACCCCCGTTTCGACCGTAGGAGGTCCGTTTTGTGGTACGCCACACCCCTCCCGATCAACATGACCCCCGTTTCGACCGTAGGAGGTCCGTTTCCTCCGTTTTGCGGTACGCCAGACCCCTCCCGATCAACAGGACCCCGTTCCGAACGTAGGAGGTCTCTTTCCTCCGTTGTGCGGTACGCCAGGTCTCGTTTCCATCGCATGTTCCGTCCAAGCCCTCCTGATGAACACGACCACGCATTCCGTTCCGACCCAGCCGGTTGGCTCCCACGCGTTCCGTTGCCTCCCGATGGACACGACGCATTCCGTTGCCTCCCCATGAACACGACGATGACGCTGTTTCTCCGTTCCAACCCAGCCATGTACACGAGCTCCGGCCGTACGTATGCGCGAGTAGGCGTTCGAGACCCTGCCGGTATGTACGTACGTGGCCGTATTTTCTTTCTTGCACCCTGGCCGCTGTACGTATGTGTACATGCTACGTGCGCGCCTCTACTACGACACGTGCACGCCTCTACTACGACACGTGCGCGCCTCTACATCGACCAGTATATATGTATGTACACGTTCGCAACCAGAATGACAACGCTATGTACGCTTCGACCAGGTGGGTCCCGACTGTCAAGCACTTCCTTGCCTGCGAAGATGTAGCTGGTGGGTCCCAGCAGTCAGGGGGGCGAATCGTTTTGGTTTTTTTTTGCCCGGACGCACTTCCTTGCGTGCAAAGATGTAGCTGGTGGGTCCCAGGCAGGTCGAGGGGCGAATCGCTTTTTGGCCCGGACGCACTTCCTTGCGTGCGAAGGTGTAGCTGGTGGGTCCCAGTAGTCAGGGGGGAAACTTTTTTTTCACGAAATACGGTGGCCCGTCCGGTGGGTCCCTGTTGTCAGGTGGAGGAATCATTATTTTCCGCGTAATAAGGAGGCACTTCCTTGCTGCCGCCGTGGACCTAGCTGTCAGCCTCTCCACGTACAGTCCACGTCCGATGGAAGTCGTTCCTTGACCATGTTGACCACGCCGCGCCAAGAGCACCAGGGCGATGGACGACGGCAAGGCCTAGGAAGGGGACGACACGGAGCCGGTGAAGACGCGGCAGTGGATGCCCATGCGGAGAGGAGTATGAGGGTTCACTCGTTCGGCTGCGGTGTGAGGCTGCCGTCGCCGCAGGGCCTGGCCAGCGGTGGGAATAGTAGGGGGCGGTAAGGCATCCGCAGCAGCACAGTCGGCGACGGGAGGCAGGAGCAGGCGGCACGACCGGCGCTGCTTTGGGCGGCTGGAGCAAGAAGACCAGAGGTTGAAGAAGCACTACAGCCGTTGGGTGGACATCGTACGGTCACTGCAGCTAGAATCGTTTATATTGACTAAGTTGACAAAGCCCTTGATACGTCAACTTAGTAGGCCCACAGGTCAGCTTCCGAAACGGTGCGCCCCAGATGTCAGGGGGAGGAATCATTTTTTGGGCGGGTGAAGCTAGAATATCTGAGATTGAAGAAGAAGCACGACATCCGTTGGATGGACATCCAATGGCCACTGCTGCTAGAACTGTGTGTTGACTATAAGTTGACAAAGCCTTGCATACGCGTCAACTCTGTTTTTTTAGGGGACGCGTCAACTTAGTAAGGCCAGAAGTGTGTGGGAGAGAACTTATAGCCCATTTGAGATTTGTAAGAATGTGTAGCCCATTTTTGAATTCTAATGGAATTTACTACAACCCATTTATAGTTTGCTAAAAGTACAACCCATTTCAACCAACCGTTCAAAACAGAATTCAAGAAAATTTCCCACATTTTGATGGGATCCGAAATATTTTTATCCCGAAATTTCTAGTCAGATTAAAAACAATTTCAATATAAATTTATATTACGTAAAAAACCAACGAAACATTGCGCTCGCAACAATTAATGAAATTAAAATTTTCAATATCCAAAAATAATATTTTATAAAGTAATCACGTGTTTGGTGCATTTTTTATAGTTACTGCCAGTTTTATAATTACATCCCATTTATTATTTCTTAAAGCCCATTTTGTTGTTAAGCCTAATGCATCCCTCCTAGGAAAGATTTGCAGCCAGTGGGCGGAGAATAACAACTTGACCTTGCCCGGTATTCCTAAAAAAGTATAGCTGGGCTAGCCATTTTCAAATGAAAAAAAATTAATATCTGGGCTGGATATCGGCTGGGCTAGACAGGCCACAGCCCGCACAGCTAATACCGCAGCGATGTTTTCGTTGTTGTTCGACGAGAAAAATTAATATCTGGGCTAAACATCAAAAAACTCTGCAGTGCTCACACCTCAAAAACACAAATACTGCTCGAGCTGCTTGGTCCCAGCTGTCGGCCGCTTCTTGTGCAATTCTCTCATTTATTCACTACTACATAGGTTGACAATGGTGTGGGACCGTGATGTCAGGAAACTAGGAGGAAGAAAAATAAATTACTCCAGCGAGCGTTCCACCTCTGCCTCGTTGTCTCCCGTGGAAACCCCTTTCCTCCCTTTTTTTGCTCGGGCAAGGACCAATGCATGCAGCACTTCCATGCGGTTATTAGGCAAGAAATAAAAGCGCTTTGCATGCTATGAATTACGATGGCCTGCATGGGTAGCTAATAAGGCATCCTCTTAACTGCTGTGATTAAATGTTGTGTTTAGAAGAGAGAAATATTCTTCTTTTCCACCAATCTGCTTGCACCTAGGTCGTGATGCACCTTCTAATACGACTTATTCACCTAGACGGACGGAGTATAGTTTTATACACACACACACACACACACACACACACACACACACACACACACACACACACACACACACACACACACACACACACACACACACACATATATATATATATATATATATATATATAATAAGGAGGCACTTGCGTACGTGAGGCTATGGACCTGGTGGGTCCCCATTGTCATCCTCTCCAAGTAAATTCATCTCTCGCCGCTGCCTTCGAACGGCTTGTCAGCGCCGCCTTCGCTTCCCGATGCAGGCGATTGCTCCGCCTTCAAATGACACAAGTGTCGTCCGTCCGTCCATCTGTCGCCCACATTAATGATATGCGGTTGCCGAGGCGGCTACTCCGGTGCCACACGTCCGTCCCTCCGCCCGCCCACCATTGCTATATAAACTGCTGCGCCGGCCATAGCCGCAGTCATCCGCATCCGTTCCCTTTCTCCTGTCCACACCACTATTGCCCACCATGGCTTCCTCGCACTCCAGCGCTCTTCGGGACGGGCGGACAACGGACCACAAGGAGATGGCAGCCATTCTCGCCGACCGGCTGGCGGCGAGCAGCCGAGGACGCACGACGTCCCAATGGAGAACACGGTAGTCGATGATCGGCGCCAACCCTCCTCCGCGCCATCTCGCGGTGCATTGCACCATGACCATCGGCGAGCCCGTGCTCAATATATGGACACGGTGAGGCGGATGAGTGAGCAGCGTTCCGGGGGCGCAGCCGACGCCGCCTACAACCACCATCTCCTCCAGAGCACTGCAGCTGGAGGAGCAGATCGCCAGCGGGCGGAGCAGGCGAGGCGCTGCTCGACTTCGTGCCGCTCCGCCCGCAAGGGCCGCCTCGGCCGGGGCGGTACCGCATGCGGGTGGCGGAGGCTGCGGCCGCCTACAAATAGGAGAGCAAAGAGGCGATGAAGCGGGCGGGCGCTGTTTGGCGAGACCGAGGGCGAAGCGAGGACAATGCCGGCTCGACGAAGTCCCGCTCCGCTGGCGTCGACGGGGCCCCGCGGCGCCAACAACGAGGCAGAGGACACCACCGGCACCGCCGAGGCCCCGCCCCGCCAACAACGAGGTAGAGGACATCGCCGGCTCAGCCGAGGCCCCACCCTGCCGACAACGTGGGGGAGGATTTCCACCGCTCCGCTGAGGCGCCGCCCACCGGCAACGAGATAGAGGACATCGCCGACTCCGTCGAGGCCGCGCCACACAGAAAACGAGGAAGAGTAGAACACGGTAGGTCGCCGCCGCTCGGGTCCAAGTAAGACCACCGCTGCTACCCTCCGATTGAAGCCAAGCTAGGCGGGTTAACCATGGACGGCCGGTTAGCTTCTTGGCGGCGACGTGGAGTCGGAGAGCTGCGCTGGAGAAGGACGCTGCTTCTACTTAATTGCTGGTGCAGTTGGCTGACTGCCACATGTCAGTTACGCAACTGCACGTGCAGTTTAATCACTGAAGCTTCTGTTCGGCTCAGCGGGACACATGTGGGTAGCTTCGGTTAATTAATTATACCTCTGGCGCACCCCTTTTTAGTTGAAGAATGTATGAAATGTAATGAAATCTGGCATTTTTATATGAAATCCGACCGTGTATGAATGAATTTATTTCGATTAGTTCAAATTCCTGTATCACTGGCATTGGATGAACATGCAAAACAATACGTACTAGCATTATTCCCAGGGTGATCACCTCGTTTGCAGCAGTTTCACATGTACTCCCTCCGGTCCTTTCTAGTCTGCATACAAGTTCTGTCTGCAGTCAGAGTATCTCTACTTTGACCAATCTTATACCAAAAAGTATGCACTTTCACAATGTGCGAAGTAAAAAGGAACAGAAGGAGTACAAAGAGTTTGAGCAGCATTTTAGCATTTCTGTACATTGCAATCAAACACACAGGCCTGGCAATTCATAGAGAACATTCAAAATAATCGATGATTATGCATCTCAGCCAAGGTTGGAAAAAGCGGTAGGCGTAAGCGAGGCGGTTGGACTTCGCCTAGTGCCTAGGCGGTGCCTAAGCGCCCTAGGCGCGGCCTAGGCGGTAATATAGTTTTTACTTGTAGTGTATTTGTTATTATTATATGGGTGTTGGTATTAGTTTAGGGCATATAAATAAGTTAATTACCGTCTACTACCATTGGAATATAACCCGTTTGGCATATCAGTGCAGTATGTGGCATGATTTCTTGCTTGGGTAGGCAATTCCTTGCTTGCCCTGCCTAGACCTCCATTTATGCCCTAGGCGAGGCGTTTGGCCATTGCCTAGCGCCTAGGCGTGCCTAAGCGCCTCCTAGGCACTGCCTTTTCCAACAGAGATCTCAGCGACTCGTATGTCAGAGGCAATATTTACTTCACAACTAAAGAATAAAGAAAAAATTGATCGACGCTGCTGGCAGCAAAGGGCTTCCCATTCGAAAATATCAAACGCATGTCTTGCTAAAATCAATGAGCAAAATTTGACAAGGTTGTCTGAGGGAGTCCTGGATTAGCGGGTGTCCGGATAGCCGGACTATACCTTTGGCCGGACTCTTGGACTATGAAGATACAAGATTGAAGACTTTGTCCCGTGTCCGGATGGGACTTTCCTTGCCGTGGAAGGCAAGCTTGGCAATATAGATATGTAGATCTCCTCCCATTGTAACCGACTCTGTGTAACCATAGCCCTCTCCGGTGTCTATATAAACCGGAGGGTTTTTAGTCCGTAGGACGAACAACAATCATACCATAGGCTAGCTTCTAGGGTTTAGCCTCTCTGATCTCGTGGTAGATCCACTCTTGTACTACCCATATCATCAATATTAATCAAGCAGGAGTAGGGTTTTACCTCCATCGAGAGGGCCCAAACACAGGTAAAAACATCGTGTCCCCTGTCTCCTGTTACCATCCGCCTAGACGCACGATTCGGGACCCCTACCGAGATCCGCCGGTTTTGACACCGACATTGGTGCTTTCATTGAGAGTTCCTCTGTGCCGTCGCCATCAGGAAGGATGCCTCATCCCGTCTTTAAAGACGGCACCGTTGCTAAGGGAGCTTTGGCTATCGGCCAAACTCTCCGGCTAGGTGGTTTCCTTATGACCGCCTGTTCGGCCGCTGCGCCGACGATGACTTCTCGGGTCATCAAAAGCAGTCTTCACGTCAACTCGGAACTCACCGAGCAGTTAGATCCAATGGAGCTCTCTTCCCTAAAGGAGCTCTTGGATCGCATCGCCGCCCTGGGAGTCGCTACAGACTACGATCAGATTGGGCCTAAACCCGATCTGAGAGAGATTAACTCTCCCCAGGTCACCCATCACGTTGCAGTGGTGGAGGAACAATGTGGCGACCCTTCATCTATCTTAAGGACTAGCTATGTCCGGATTCCCGATCCCTCCAAGCCGGATACCCACGGAGGGGAGGACGTCACTCAAGACCTGAACCTAGAGTCAGGCAACGGACTAGATTCATTGGACAACATCCAAGAATCCAAACTTCCGAGTTCGGAAACTCCTTGGCCCCTGAGTCTCAGATTGGGTGAGGTTTCGGATTCAATTCCACCCACCCACCCGAACATAAGCGATCTATCCCAAATTAGGCAAGAGCCCGAAGAAAAAGTACACCATTACTGGGCCAGATTCCTCCTAGTCATGAACAGGATAAAGGACTGCCGCGAGGAAGACGCAATTTCATTCTTCTGCAATAATTGCACGGACAAGGGAATCCTCAACGCCATAAGTCGCCGCGAAATTACGCTTCACCGACTTGGCGTCCATAATACGAAAAGTATGTCGATGGAAAGTGCCTGAAAACCGAAATAAAAATTTGGGACAATCCGGCCCTGAATACAAACCCAGTCCGGAATAAAAGGGTGCATTATCGCGGACACCGGGTTAAACACCAAAAAGCAAAACCCTCTACGGGGCATGGAACCGTCTTTCGAGGGATGGCTTAATGGACCCTGTAAAATTCACAGTACAGAGGGCGCCATACCAACTCATAGCCTTAGAGCATGTTGGATACTCCGGCAGGTGGCCAAAAGCGGCGAAGATCTTCTAATTCCAGAAGCCGCAGAAGGATACCAGTACGGTATTAACAGTCTTCAAGACTTTCGCATCAAATAATATGCGGAAACGAACACTCCGCAGCCTTGCCGAAGTCTACCACGTAGCAACAATAAACCCATGGAGTGACACAGCTATTACTTTTAATTCCAGTGATGAACCTAAATTCCGAACAGCCCGAGCACCAGCCGCATTGGTCCTCAGTCCAATAGTGGACGGCTTTTGCCTTACCAAGGTACTCATGGAAGGTGGCAGCGGATTGAACCTCATTTATGAGGAAACCCTTCAAAAAATGGAAATAGACTGGAACCGCATTGAGCGAAGCAGCACAACCTTTAGAGGAATAACCCCCAGTCGGGAAGTGCGTTGTACAGGGAAAATCACACTAGATGTGGTGTTCGGCACGCCGGATAATTACAGGTCCGAAGAGGTCACGTTCCAAGTGGCCCCATTCAGTAGCGGATACCACGCTCTGCTAGGGTGGGAGGCGTTTACAATCTTCCAAGCCATACCCCATTACGGGTACATGAAGCTCAAAATGCCCGGGCCCAACAGAATCATCACTCTTGCTAGTGATCCGGACATAACACTCCGCACCGAAAACAAGACAGCCGCACTGGCCCTCGAGGCAATATCCGAAGCCCTAGCGGCTGAGGAACTGACTGCGTTGTGCTCCACGGTGAATAGGGACAATGTGATACTCGACAAAAGATCCAAGTCCACCTCCTTTAAACCGGCGGACGAAATAGTCAAATTCCAAGTCCATCCAAAGGACCCCACGAAAACAGCTTCCATCGGGGGACAATTAAACCCTGATGTAGACGCTGCACTGCAAGAGTTCCTACGTGAGAACTGGGACATTTTTGCCTGGCACCCTTCAGACATGCCAGGAATCCCACGCAGGCTGGCCGAGCACAGCTTAAATATCCTAAAAGGATTCAAGCCAGTCAAGCAGGCTCTTCGGTGTTTCTCCGAACCGAAGAGACAAGCCATGGGAGAGGAACTAGCCAAGCTATTGGAGGCCGGATTCATCAGAGACAAAAAACATCCGGACTGGCTAGCAAACCTGGTGATGGTACCAAGAAGGACAAATCTGGCGCTTAGCGCCGATTTTAAGGACCTCAACAAGGCTTGCCCAAAGGATCCCTTCCCTCCCCCGCATCGATCAAATTATCAACGCTACTGCAGGACACGATTCATTGTGTTTCCTCGACACATACTCCGGCTACCATCAAATTAAGATGGCAGAGCCAGACCAAGCCGCAACGGCATTTATTACACCATACGGCCCATTCTGCTTCAACACAATGCCCTTCGTGCTCAAAAACGCCGGCACAACATATCAGCGCATGATTCAGACATGTCTGGTAAACCAGATTGGCAAAACAGTGGAGGCATACGTAGATGACGTGGTCGTCAAAACAAAACATGTCGAATCTCTAGTAGACGACTTGAGGCTCACATTCGATAACCTCCGAACATATGACATCAAGATCAACCCGGAAAAATGCGTTTTCGGCGTACCAGCCGGAAAGCTCTTGGGCTTCATTGTATCCGGTAGAGGAATTGAAGCAAATCTGGCCAAGATCCGAGCTCTGTCACAACTGGATACCCCAAAAGACCTCAAACAAATACAAAATTATTTGGATGCATGGCGGCTCTAAGCGCTTTATCTCCGTCTGGGAGAAAAGGCATTACCCCTTTATCGCCTCCTTCGGCGCACCGAACACTTCGAGTGGACGGATGCCGCTACAGCCGGACTGGAAGAAACAAAAGCCATATTGGTAACCAACCCAGTCCTGGCCGCGCCAAACATTGGCGAACCAATGCTATTATACATTGCGGCAACCCACCAAGTTGTGAGCGCAGTGCTCGTTGTCGAACGAGAAGCAGACGGACATAAATTCCCCCTTCAAAAGCCGGTTTACTATGTGTCCATTGTCCATACTCCATGCAAGTCACAGTACCCGCATTATCAAATGATAGCGTACGCGGTATTCATGGCATCCCGGAAACTGCGACACTACTTTCAAGAGTGTTCGATAACAGGTAGCCTCAGAAGTGCCACTTAATGATATTATAAATAACCGCGACGCGACGTGCCGGATTGCCAAATGGGCCATCGAGATCCTCCCGTTCGACATAACCTACAAGCCACGACGAGCTATTAAGTCGCATAAGTATTGGCGATTTAAATGTCGCGAATGGACGGAAGCGAACTCCCTAAAGAGTGCGGCACATATTCCAATGGATCATGCACTTCGACGGCTCCAAAATGTTGGCTAGTCTGGGGCTGGTGTCGTTTGACGTCCCCAACAGGAGATCTGATTCAATCGTACTCGAGATAATGTATATGGACTCCAACAACGCGGCCGAATCGAGGCCCTTCTACATGGTCTCCGGATGGCGGTATCCATGGGCATTCAACGCCTAGAGGTGCGCGATTGAACCTTGCGATATCCCAAATAAATGGAGACTTTGATGCCAAAGATCCGAAAATGGCAGCTTACCGCAACGCCGTCCTGAAAATGTCAGCTCGGTTCGAGGGGCTCGAATTTCACCATATAGCCCAGGAAAATAATCAGGCGGCAGATGTCCTGGCACGCATTGGCGCAAAACGCGATGTAGTACCCCCCCCCCCCCAACATCTTCTTGGAAAGGCTGTTCAAGACATCCGTAGTATGGGAAGGGGAACCCGGCAATAACAGCCCGGACCCAACCGCACTGCCCGACACCGAACACTCTGACATAATTGGAGGCTCTGCCAACGAAATAACATCTTCAGCCCACGTAATAATGGCCGTCATCACCCCGTGGACAGAACCATTCCTAGCCTACCTTTCTAGGCAGGAACTTCCCGAGGACCAAAACGAGGCACGCTGCATAGTGCGGCGATCTAAAGCCTATAAAGTCCATGAGGGAGAGCTTTATAAGAAAAGCACCACCGGAGTCCTTCAAAGGTAAATCTCCGAAGAGGAAGGGCGGAGCCTTTTGGCTGAAATTCATGCCGGACTCGGCGGTCATCACGCTGCAGCTCGGGCCCTTGTAAGCAAGGCCTTCCGTACAGGCTTTTATTGGCCGATAGCCCGGGCAGACGCTCAGGACTTAGTCCAACTATGCGTTGGTTGCCAGCTTTTTGCAAACCAAAGCCATATGCCACCCACCGCCCTCCAAACTATCCCCATCACTTGGCCCTTCGCGGTCTGGGGGCTTGACATGGTTGGACCCCTTAAAGGAGGAACCCACAAGAAAAAATACTTGCTGGTCATGGTGGATAAGTTCACCAAATGGATAGAAGCCAAGCCTGTTAAGACGGCCGAATCCGGACCGGTGATAGACTTGATATCTTGGGTCGTACACCGTTACGGCATCCCCCACAGCATCATCACTGATAACGGCACGAACTTTACGGCCGACGAGGTAAAACTCTAGTGCAAAAACATGGGCATCAAGCTCGATTATGCTTCCGTCTATCACCCACAAACTAACGGCCAGGTCGAGCGAGCAAATGGTCTTATCATGAGCGGCATCAAAACCAGATTAGTGCGGTCCCTTAAGGAATCTAACACACACTGGGTAGAGGAGCTCGAATCCGTACTCTGGGGGCTGCGGACCACGCGGAATCGCACCACCGGATACACACCATTCTTCATGGTATCTGGTAGCAGAGGCGGTTCGCCTGCGACATAATTCATGACTCACCTCGAGTGCGCATGTACGAAGAAGAGAGAAGCCGAGCTCGTCGGCGGGACAGTCTGGGCGCTTGGAGGAGGGCGTGGCGTGGCAAAAGCCCGTTCCGCATTCTATCAACAGCGGCTCGAAGATACCAAAGCAGAAGTGAGCCAAAACTTACAATGTTGGCGAATTAGTTCTACGCCTGCCGGATAAGAAAAAGGACAAACTCAAGCCCAAATGGGAAGGTCCCTTCATTATTGACCAAGTCCTGACTGGTGGAGCGTAGTCTGCGAGATGCATCGGATAACCGACTCGAGCCGAACCCATGGAACGCAGCCCGTCTCCGAAGATTCTACGCCTAGTGTCGGACTCTGTGTTCGTCTCCTTCCTCTGTCCATTTTTTATACACTATCTGTCTTATATTTCTCTCCTTCTCCCCTCCTTTTCTCTTATAGCCTCTAAGGGCTCATTCGTACCTTGTTTGCACACAAGGGATGCGCTATCCGCGCTCATTATACCTGGGGGCTTCTCTAACAGAAGCTTATTTATACGGGCTTCATGCCCAACACATGTGTCATACTTCCGCATGTACCTTTTATTCACCATTATATGCATCGATATGACTTAAGTTTTGGCCAAGCTAGGTTGCTGGCTCACATGCTTACCCTGCGTTCCCGATTGTTCGGCTAGGTGGTAAAGGGAGCACCTCTGCGATTATTCTTGCCGGGTCAGCGGATGTGTACCTCGAGGCGGGTGAAGCCGAAAGCTAACGTTCTTAAGGGAATATTTGGTCGGTGAACTAAAGATGATTTCTCACTTATTTACTTATGCGCCCCGAGATGTTTTTCCTGTGTCTCTTTTCGCAGTCCGGACATGCACTTTAGGGCATGCCTCCCAGGGAAAGGAACCCCTAACGGAACTATTCTCCCTGGAAGATGTTTCTTACTAACCATGTAATATAACATAACTAGTTGGGCACTTGTCTGTTCAAGCAATAAATGACCCCTACGCCTGGTCTCCACGCATGCCCCGGTTCTTACATAACCGAGAGGGTATTCGGACACACTCCGGACCGTCGGGTCGCGAGGTTGAAGCGGAAAGGTCCGCCATGACAAATGATCTACAATCTGGCTAGAAGGCATTATACATGTCACTTAAAATTACATAGTCAATTTGACTTATTGTATTCCTCTTCAATACCATCCAATAGGCTGTCTAGTTTACAGTCCTGTTGGGAATACTTTGCGGCCAATTCTACTTGGTCGTACACTAAGCTCACAGGGATCTCCTTCCCGCCGGGCCCCTCTGAGTCCGACCTCGCCATGTGGTTTGGGTCAGCCTTCCGTGTCAGCGTCTTCACCATGGCCCGAGCCTCCTGGCGCCTTGACGGCAGGCTGATATCTTCCATAAGCAGGCGCCGTCGCGCCCCTTGAGTTCTCTCCAAGCTCTCCAAGGCCTTGGGCATGGAGGCGGATAGCCACAAGGCACAGGCGGCGCTTGCATCACTGCCGAACTTCGTTAAATGCGGTTGAGAGCTTCGGAAGAAGCTCACCGTAGAACCGGGCATTTCCTCTGCGGGGCGACACATTAGCATACCTATAGACATAACTTTGTCAATCGACTTCCTCGCCGAACTCTTTTTCGAAGTCCGCTCAAGCACTTACTAAAAATGTCGCGTCGAAGCCGCCGATTCTCCTTCACGGAGTCCGACAGCTGGGCACGAACATCCTTTAGTTCCTCGCCCAGCTGGGTGTTGGCATCTTGGAGATTACTCTTCTCCTGACTCACCTTCGTAAGAACGCTCTCGCCGGCCTTTAACCGGCGCAGGAGTTGTTGCTTATCCGGACCTACTCCGGCGCCATCTGCAATGTTTTTGTCAGATTTGCGCACACGCCGCACTTCACATAGTACTTATCATTTGAAGCATATAGTACCAGAGGGGGTCTCCTTGGGCTCCCCTGCTGCGGCGGCTAGTGCGGCCTCAAGTTGGGCTCTGCACTCTTCCAACTCCTGGGACAGTTGGGTATTATTTTCTGTAAGAACCTGCATAACAAATGATCCTTAAATCAGTTATTCTAACTGTTTCAAGTCTCAGGGGCTACTGGTATATATAATTACCAAATTTTCTTACCCGTATGTCCTTTACATACTGCTCCGTGGCTCTGGTTAGACCATTTTGAGCAGCACGGAGATACGCATCTCCCGAGTTAAAGGCCTCCAACGCCTCCTGGGAGAAACAAGCGTCACGAAGAACTGTCCGGCGACACCTGTGGTTCATGGCCTCTCCACCTCGGAATTGGTGGCAGACAGGTTGTCTGCATCCTCTGTCGGAGGAGCGTCCGGTGCGTGCCTCGTGTTCGCCTCCACTTCCGGACCCGACCTTGGAGCCTGGCTGGTGGAGGCGCGATTGGCAACCTCTCCGGATATAGTCCGGCGAGCGCTCTTTTTCCTAAAGAGAGCATGGGCGTTAGTATGCCTCTGAGAATAATACCTTGGAATAAGATGGCGCGCCATACCGTTGCGCCGGCGTCTCAATCCAGACTGCACTTCTTTTCAGCCTGCTGGGCCTCGCGACCCCTTGTTGGCTAGTCGCCGCAGGCTTGGCCTTCCGCCTCAAGGACTTCCCCTGCAAAACACCATTGGTATACAGTGATAAAAAATAAGCACTAACGGATCATTTTCAAAGTATTGGGACTTTGGTCTCAGTTACCTGTGAGGCTGGAAGCAGTCCAGGATAATCGGCTGTAATGGCCACCAAGGCGTTGTCCTTGCTCAATTGATGAAATACCCCATCGATCAGCTCCACAGATAAGTCCAGATCCTCTTAGGAGGCCGGGTCGAGGGACCGTTCCGGATCCTCGGGTTGTGGAGGAGGGCTGTTTGTCTCCTTTACAGCCTGGCGCAGCTCCTGCGTTGAAATCGCTAGACTAAATACTTAACTATGGGAATATGAAACGGATGGGCGAGAAAAGGTGTCCGCTTACCCAGCTTGGAGGATTGTACATAGAAAATCCGCCCAATGGATTGACGCGGAGAAATTCCTCCTCTTCTCCCTTATACAAAGCGGACAAGATCTTCGTTAGAGCAGCAACCGATTCCGGCCCCTTACGGCCGCAGCAGGTGGCATCATCCTCCCCGTTGAAATCCCACATGGGGTGGCCTCTATACTGAAGCGGCTGCACTCCCCGCATAATGCATGTGGCCATGACCTCGATCATGGTCAGTCCGGAATGAGCTAACAATCTTATCCGGCTCATCAGGTAAAGGACGTCCTTGTCATTTTCCTTCTGAGGGCTCCGTGGACGCCAGCTTAGGTGCTTCTTCAAGGGAGCATTGTCGAACTCAGGGAGGCCGATCCGAATAGGATCCGGCAGGAGGACGTCTTCTATATAAAACCATTCTGAAGGCCAGTCTTCGGACGCCTTCTTTGGGGTTCCGGATAGATATCCGGTCCCGGCGATGCGCCATACTTCAGCTCCGCCCACTTGATATACTGACCCCTTCTGAGAACGGGGCACAAGGCAGAACAGCTTCTTCCACAGCGCGAAATGAGCCTCGCAGCCCAAAACCAGCTCGCAAAGGGCTACAAAGCCCGCGATATGCAATATGGAGGCAGGCGTAAGGTTGTGCAACTGGAGGCCGTAGAACTCCAGGAGCCCCCGGAGAAACGGATGAATTGGGAATCCGAGCCCTCTTACCAGATAAGGGACAAGGCATACCCGCTCTCCTTTGGAGGGATTGGGAAGGCTCTCCGCTTGCTCTCCGCCATTATAGTTGGCGAGCCCGGCTCGAACCGGGACCATGTAGGCTGGGGGAAGAAATCCCTTGGTCTGAAGCATCACTAGCTCGTTGTGCGGGACGGAACATCTCTCCCAATCTCCAGGCTAAGGGCTGGGAGGGCGAGAGGAGGAGCTGCGACGATCGGCTATGATGGAATGGATCTCTGTCGGATGCGCTCTGATGAATGCTCGCGAAGGGAATATGGTGTGATTTGGATCTAAATCCTCGTCTCTTTAATAGACAGCTCATTTACGCGGCCAGGGGGTAAATGTAAAAATGCCATGGCTTTTCGCATTCGTTTGACACGTGGAAGATGGCCGTTATTGGGCGTGGAAGCTAAGGAGCGCAATATTCATGAGAAGCCGGACACTATTCAACAGGTACACGGAATTTGGAGAAGAACCCGCCTTGCAATGCCGAAGACAATCTGCGCGCCGGACTCATCGTCATTGAAGCCTGGTTCGGGGCTACTGAGGGAGTCCTGGATTAGGGGGTGTTCGGATAGCTGGACTATACCTTTGGCCGGACTCTTGGACTATGAAGATACAAGATTGAAGACTTCGTCCCGTGTCCGGATGGGACTTTCCTTGGCGTGGAAGGCAAGCTTGGCAATACAGATACGTAGATCTCCTCCCATTGTAACCGACTCTGTGCAACCCTAGCCCTCTCCGGTGTCTATATAAACCGAAGGGTTTTTAGTCCGTAGGACGAACAACAATCATACCATAGGCTAGGTTCTAGGGTTTAGCCTCTCTGATCTCGTGGTAGATCCACTCTTGTACTACCCATATCATCAATATTAATCAAGCAGGAGTATGGTTTTACCTCCATCGAGAGGGCCCGAACCTGGGTAAAAACATCGTGTCCCCTGTCTCCTGTTACCATCCGCCTAGACGCACAGTTCAGGACCCCCTACCCGAGATCCGCCGGTTTTGACACCGACATTGTCCCATTCCAAAATATCAAATGCCTACGATTGTGGAATGGGCAGGGTTTGCCATCAGTTCGGACATTGACATGGCACCTCGTGCTAAATAAACCAGCTGTTCTTTTTGTGCAGTTCCACCAAAATCAACCAAACTCGGCGCGTAGCTTGTATGATTTCGCCCTTATATGTTGCAACGCCTTGAACTTATCGGCACCTCCTTTCTTGTGGTGGAAATGAATGATTCGATGTGTTCATGAACATTTTGTGCAGTTCCCATTGAAATCAAGATGAGCACCCCTGTTTGCACAAATACAAAAAAGTGATTAGTATAAAGCAAACTGTACTATGAATTGACAGTTTCAACAGGCACATACATGGTCCATGTAGAGCACACTTTTAGAAAAATGGAACTCACCAGAAAGAACCCTAGAACAACATTGTACTCGCGCATCACAGCAAAAAAATGGAGATTTTGTCAGTCCTTCTGAGCTAAAGTTAGTTTGGTCTTGTGGGGAGTAATGTAACAATACTTCAACTGCTCCTTCTGATGATAAGATAGACAGGGCTTCTTCATCCTGGCATAATCGGAACTAGTCACTTCACGTACTCCATATTCTTCTTCAGAGGAAGATGATCCTGTTGTGCAAAGACAAGAGGACTACTAAATGCTAGCATCACTGTTTGCTCGAAAAAAAGGAAAGGAAATATTTAAAACAACACAGATGAAGCACTTCTCAAGGACAATACCACTTTTTCATGACAGTATCTAAACAGTAGCACAACACCAATAGAGATGACAAAGCTCAATCATATGGATGAAATCAGTGGGCGAGTACCAACCTTTGTCAGGAGGCTTATTGTGTAGAGCATACAGATGAAGCAATTCTCCGGAACCATATATTGCTACCTACGGTGGTGGCCATGCTTACTATATACTCCTCGATTAGTTTAATGTTCCAACATCTTCTTGTGCAGTTCCACTAAAATATATGGTATCTTCAAAGAAGATCCCTGTTTGCACAAGTAGAGATAATTGCATATTACATTAAGAGCGGCATCAAATCAGTGGCAAAACAATTGCTTGTTCCAGCCATAGCAATAAATTAAGATGCAAAACAATATCATTACTTGTGTCATCACAGTTCGAAGGTTCATTACAGCACCGGAGTTGATTTTGTTTTTCTTCCGCTTGTTCTTCCCTTCATCACTTGGTTCAATAACAGACAAGCTTAGCCTTCAATGTAAGATTTGGCATGTCAATTAGGGAGCACAAGTATAGTACTAAACTTAATTTTCGATGAAAGTGGCAAAATACAGGCCAGCAGCCAGAAATATCCTTATCTTACCTCAATGGGATATTACGGTGCACATACTGATTGGAAGCCTTGTCTCCATTTGTGCAGTTCACTAAATCAAGAAAAATTATCGCACAAGTAGCACAACATATGAATGCACACCGCAGAATCATGTGAAAGAAGGCTAGTCTTGACCTCTCATGATGCGAATTCAAACAACTCACAAGAAGAAGATCTGAACCAAATTAAGCCTTAACGGATAGGAAGTAAGATCTCCTCTTGTGCAGTTCCACTAAGATCAAGCAATCAAGCAACGTTGTCGGTGTGACATTTTGGTTGAACTGCACAAAACACTCTTAAAACAAAAGTGTTTTGAGCAGTGCAACAAAAGGTCACAATGGCAACGAGGTGAAGTAGATAACCCTGTTTACACAGAGGTGCAAAGGAAACAATTAGTGGTCAATAACGGTGGATGACACAGAAGCCAACAAAAAGAAGCATCTACCTTATCTAAATGAGAAAGAAAGCAAGACAGTAGCATTTCTCAAACGGTGGCATTGAATAATATTAACATAGAGATTATATTAACAATAAAATTCGTTAAACATGTAATTTGCTTTTAACTGTGCCATTGCATCAATTTTCCAGCAGCATTATTAGAGGGTGTTTGTTTACAAGGACATTTTGGTGTAGGGACTAAAAAAACTCCGTGTCAGTCCCATCTAAACCAAACAGGAGGGACTTTTAGGGACTAAAAGTGGGCATTTGGGACTAAAGAAAGAAGACCCCGAGGGAGTCTTTTTGGGACTTTGTCCAACAGTTGCCCCTGCCACGCATCGCACCTTGTCTCTATTAGTTCATTACTAGGGGTAACATGGTCTTTTAGCATGTCATTTAATAACCTCTAGTCCATGTTTAGTCCACGAACCAAGCAGGTAGGGACTAGGGAGTTTTTAACCAAACAGGGCCTTAAATTAACAACAGCTAATGAGTTGCATGGGACAGTGGACGTACTAGCAACATGTGCATCTACCGATGTACTGTGGTCATGCACAGTCTGTTGCAATAAAGAACAAACAACCAAGGAGCATATTTGTGTTGGTCCCAGTTTTGTTATCTTTCCCTATGTGAGCGCAGCAAATCTAGTCCTGCTCAAACTCTACAGCCTTGTCCCTTCCTTTCCTTTTTGAACGAGTACTTTCGCCCCTTCCATTCCTCTTTGAACCATGTCCTAGATTTATGCGATACAACTTTCCCCACAACTTTCCCCCGTTCCTTTCCTCTTTGAACCACGTCCTAGATTCATGCTATACAACTTTCCCCCTTCATTTCCTCTTTGAACCACGTCCTAGATTCATGCTATATACAACTTTTCCCACTATTTCCCCCACTCCTTTCCTCTTTGAACCACGTCCTAGATTCATGGTATACATGCAGCTAGAGCAATGCATGTGGAGTAAGTAAATTATACCTTAAGGTTCTTGGGGCGTGGTTTGGTGGGCGACGGGACAGCGGCGAAGAAGAAGAGGGGTCCAAGGCCCTCCCACGCTGCCGCTGGGTGGAAAGTGAACAGTTGTGCCGGTAGTCCCTCGCTGACAGCGACAGCGTTAAGCCTCCTTCCCTACCCGGCGGACGGATCCTGCCGGCTCTTTGAGCAGCAGTGAGGGGAGAGAGAGGCCAACGAAGTCTTGTTTAGATCTGGAGAGGGTGAGAGAGTGTGAAGAGAGCAACTACAAGTGCTGAGGCTCCAGCGGGAGAGGGCGAGAGAGTGTGAAGAGAGCAACTACAAGCGCTGAGGCTCCAGCGTGTATATATATATATATACTGGAGAGAGAGCGTGAAGCGTGCAAACCCTAGAAAACATTTTGACCAGTCAAAGAATCCTCCTGGCACAAATTATGCTCAAGTGTAGTTATCGAATCCGAGACCTCAAGTTTGATGAGCGAACAGGCTAACCAGCTACACAACCCTCCTGTTATGTTCAACGAGAGGGAAATAACCTTTCATACATTCCTGCATTCGTGTGACAAGCATGCCGTGTTTTTGTGTATGTGTGTGGGAGTCATTGAGATTTCAATCATAATCGTGTCATGTGGCTTTGGTGGTAAGACTATCCACAGTGGTGCAGAAATAATGCAGCCTTAGTCACCTTACCTCTCTCCACATAGTACGTGGGTCCCACCAGTCAGAGGGTGAAACAAACAAATTAATAAGAAAAATTAAAAGCGCCAGCGGTGTATCTTACCTCACACATCTCGTTACTGCTCGGGAACACTGTCCAATTGATCCCTTTGTTCGCTCACGTACTATTTTAAGTGAATCCTTATTATAACATGCACACAAATTTTGGGCACTTGTATTCGACTTAAGTCAGTGTGCCACTGTATCTCGTATACTTACTACTTCCTCCGTCTAGGTGTAATAAGTCACGTTAGAAGGTGTAACGGGACCTAGGTGCGCGCGCGCGCGCGTGTGTGTGTTTAACAACATGTGTGTGTTAGAGAGAGCGACATATCGACCTACTCCTACAGAGAGATGTTGTGTAGTGTACGATTTTAGCCGCGAGAGTCGGTGCATCCTCTCGTTTCTGGGCGTGTCCGGTAGGGACATGCGGACAGCTGCCACGCCCGCCTCCTCGACCATCTGGCCCACCCAAAGCCCTCCATCGCCCAATGCCTCCCCGCCTGAAATGGTCAGTGCCGCTCCAAAAAATCGGTGCCGCATTCATGCCCGGCAGAGCGGACGCGACCTCTCACTGGCGCAAGAGTGATGGTTGCTTCGTCCGTCCAACTTACTGCTGGGTCTATGTGATTTGACGGCTCATTGGCCTTTATTACTGAGGTGGTAGGACTGCTGGATGTCCCACGCTTTCGGCGAAAGGAGTTACTACTACTAGATTACAATTTTCTCCATTCTTACAGCGGAGGCGTGCAAGAGCAGTGAAAACACGCAGGCTCAGTGATTACATGGCCCACCTCACACTATCACCGTGCGACACCTAACTCTTTACATAGTACTCCCTCCGTTCCTAAATATTACTAGATGAGTCCTCGCGTTGCCATGAATAGCGATATATCTCTCTCGCAAAATTATCGATTTCATAGAACTAAAAAACTCTATAACCGCATGACAAATGTGGTAGCCAAACTAAATAAACCCCATCATCATTTAGATCATCCCACGTAAGGAAAAAAGATCAGCCAACTCCTCTGCATAATGGGATTATATATTTCTTTTGACATGTTAATGGGACTTAAAAGCTCACTTACATGCATGCTACGGTGCATGCTTGCATGCGAACATGTTGATGTGATTTAAAACCCACTCACATGCATGTGCCACGGTATTTCTGCATGCTTGCATGTGGCTTAGTCGGAGCCTCTCAACATCTAGATCGACGGTTATTATGGACTGATTTACTTCATCTAACGGCTACTTCAATTTTGATGATGTGGCTCAAGGAGAGGATAGAGAATTCCTAGTAGTGGGGCTAGCTATTACTAGTAGATAAGTCTTTGTAGAGATTCCACTACATACGGAACAAAATGAATGAATCTACACTTAAAATGCATCTATATACATCCGCATGTGGTTCATGGTGAAATCTCTACAAAGACTTATATTTAGGAACGGAGGAAGTACTAGTATAGTACGTCTTGTAATTTATCGCAAGATAAATTTGTACAATGCTATGAAGCTTCGAGCTTACATTACATGTATCTTACGTCCAAGGTTGCCCGTTGCAACATTTCATCAAATACAAAGGAGACTAACATGCATGCTATTGCATCTCAATGGTTGACAGATCATAGCAAATATGTACTCCCTCCGTTCCAAAATAAGTGTCTCAACTATGTGCAAACTTTAGTACAAAGTTGTACTACTACTAAAGTTGACACTTATTTTGGAACAGAGACAACTAAAGAAAAAACGATCCATGCAGTCCCTAGCCCTTGAACCATAAACCCTAACCAGGCTTTAATTTGCTGGCAACGTGGTACTTCCTAAGAAATGAAGTTTGCAACCTTTTGACCATCGCATCATTTTGTGTAGTTTCACCAAAATCGAGATGAGCATCCCAGTGGCAAAGAAATTGAAGAAGCGTGATTAGAGTAAGATTACTGGGACTAGTTGATGAGACATAAACTCATCACAAATACAGTATGTAGAAGCCAGTAAAGGTATGTGCGGGGCAAAGAAGTAGAGAAATATCCACAGGGAGTGATGTGGGCAGCTGGAGCAGTGGTGCAAGCCGGCTGTAAAGGGAGTTGTACCTGAGGGACGTAGCTCAACTTTGAGGAGGGCGGCGGGAGGCGGCAACTGGCCACGTCGCGGCAGTGAGCAAGGGACGAAGGCAACCTCACCGGCTTTGTGAGAGAGAACGGCGGGGACCCCTGATCGGGACGTGCCGACAGTGGGTTTTCGCCGTCGGCGACGGCCACCGCATCTACACTAAGCATCCACCCCTTCCCCAAGCGGACGTGATCCGCCGGATGTTAGAGATGTGGCCACAGTCGTTTTGTGCGAGAGAGTGTGAAGAGAGCAACCCCAGCAAGCAACCGTGTAGGCTGGCCCGTCCTGACTATGTATATAGTGGAGCGGTTTCCTTTTCTCTCCATATGAACCTATCATATTGCGTACGTGCCACTGAAGAAAAAAACTTTATTTATAAATGACGCGGCACCTACTACTCGTTCTCCTATAACCTTGCGCTTGGCATCTCCAAAATACTATTAACCTTGCGATTGGCTCTTCGCCTCTTCGGGAAGTCGAGCAATAATGGAAGTGTAGTATATATCGTTCTGGCTATATGAGACCGAATGAATTGCTGCACGTCCACCACATGGGCGAGGGTCGAGGGGCGAGGGAGAGTGCTACATACGGAGCAAAATGAGTGAATCTACACTCTAAAATACGTCTATATACATCAGTGTTTGGAGTATGTACTAGTAGTTCATATTGAAATCTACTAAAGGACATATATATTCCAAAAAATATGATATAATATCTATAACCAAGGTAGTAGGGACGACTGGACGAGGAGTAAACGGAGGGAGTAGTAAATTTTTCTCCTTGTCCTGCGAGCCACCGCAGCATGGGCGAGGAGGCGGGCGTGGGCGTGGTAAGCAAGCTTCACCTCATCCTGCGAGCCACCGCGCCCGTGGGGGGAGACGGCGACTAAGCAAGCTTCTCCTCGTTCATGAGTTGACGGGACACATCAAAAGTACTCCAGTGTATAGAGCCTTGCCTCTAAGGTAGGCCCCACATGGTTTGCCTCTTTTTTTAACATAACACGTCAAGTCGCAATTTGTCTGTTCACCCGTGGTAGATGATCCTCCCTCCACCAAGTGGACAACCAGTACATGTGCCAAATTACCACGTGGGCTGCCTTTTTCGTACAGGAATGAGCTCCACCGTGTACCCGCGCGGGTGTGGTTGGAAAAGAGATGGGAGTACGTGCGCCGTGCATGCACCTCTTCTCTTCGTTCACGTCCCCCACCTACGTG
This sequence comes from Aegilops longissima, assembly GCA_021605205.1. NCBI lineage: Eukaryota > Viridiplantae > Streptophyta > Magnoliopsida > Poales > Poaceae > Aegilops > Aegilops longissima. Next base: position 289,265,862 of record CM038682.1, read on the forward strand.
GGTGTGTGTGAGAGATACAAACCGCGTTCGTGAGTGTTTTTTGTTTTGGGGTGGGGGTGGGGTGAGGGGTTGATTTCGTGAATTATTTGTGGGAATATATGTCGATGACATCTCAAACAAAATTTTGCATGCAATGTGTGTGAAATGGAGGCCTGTCCATATCATACATAGAGGTCGAGCAATCCACGAGAAGAGAGGAGGGTCATAGCTATTGATAGAGTCAAGAGAGGATCAAGTGGGTGGGTGCGAGATCGATGAAGAGAGCCATCGAAATTGTGTGTGTGCAAGTCAAAGATATAGGGCGTGGCCTACTGAACGTTAGAGGGCACATGTCCAGTTTGTGTGTGGCAGGAGACATGACTAGAGCGCTCGATGTATCGGTGTGTGTGGGGGAGGGGGGGGGGGAGGGGTAGGCAGAGGCCTAACTATAGAGGTAGAACGACTCGTATATGTGTTGAGAAGGAGAGACCCAGCTATGTCTTGAGGGAGATCGGTCGACATCCATACATAACTGAAGGACGGGAAATATGATGGGACAGAGAGAGAGAGAGAGAGAGAGAGGGAGGGAGAGGGAGGGAGAGGGGTAGAGTGCTGGATGGGTGATGGAGTTGCTTCTCGAAGATGGTGGGAGAGGCCTACTAGACAAACTGAGGGTGGAACTGCAATGTTATCAATAAGAGTGGGGATGTGTTTCTATGTGTGCCTGTGCGTGATAGATCTGTCGGGACGCATCCATGGATGATGAAGGGGAACCATGTGTTTGGTAAGCAAACCTATCTAGATCGGTAGATCAATTGTTGTTTGTCGGAGGAAGGGAGAGACACAACTAATGAGGTAGATTGATTGACATGTGGGTAAAAACGAGTTATAAGGACCTAGCTAGCTATATGTATAGCGACAGATCGGTCGGTGTACGTACATTTGTTAGAGGCAAATAAGGCCCAGCGAGACGGATAGACAGAGAGAATGGAGCTAGGAGGTGGTGCGAGAGGCCCAACTACTAGCTAGATAGGGGGAGGAGTGTGCGGTTGTGAGATCGATGAAAAGAGGGGCGAGAGTTTACACGTGTGTCTGACCGTATGAGAGACATGAGGCAAGGACACATAAAGGAGGAGATTGAAGGTGTGTGTGTATGTTGTAGGCAGGCATCGCTAGAGAGGTTTATCGATCGGTGTGTGTCGGAAAGGAGTTGTGGAGACTCTGGGAGAACGACCTAAAGAAAAAAAATGAATGTGCCCGGTGGATAGAATATCGAGGGAGGGGGAGGGCGAGGAGGGCGTGTGCATGCACGAGATAAAGTTAGTGGTAGCTACAAAGGTTAGAGGATTGTGTGGTTGTAAGAGACTAACAAATATCATAATTTGATATGAAAGTGGATTCATATATTTGAATAGGAGATCATAGTGTTTTAAACATTGCATGCATGAATACAGCGGTGATACACGTGTTGTGAACATGTTATACCATAATGTGATAATGCATGGCGTTTGCAACTCACAGCTAAATGCCGAACAATCTAAACCACACTATACATCAAACAATCTCACATTTTATTTGAATTTGTGATAATGTGTGGCGTTTGCACCTTACAACTAAATATCGAACAATCTAAACAATACTATATATCGAACATTCTCACATTTTATTTGAATTTGTGGTAATGTGTGGTGTTTGCAACTCACATCTAAATACTTGTAGGCGTAGGGGGCGGGGCACCATACATAATGTGATAAACACACTATACATATGAGACATGGTTTAGATTATGAAGATCTGGCTAGAGATAGAAATGTAATGTGATTTGAAATCAAAATAAAGTGGATTCAAAAAATCTAGTTCGAGTTCATATAGTACACATAGTTCATATGTAACTCGAGACTAATCATGTGGTGTGCTGTGAAGATAATACACAAATGATGGTTTAACTTGACAATAATGATGATTGTAGATCTTATTAAAACAGAGAAACGAATTCAAATGCTTTGACTTCACAACAATCATTACTGTAGATCTTATTCAAATAGAGAAATGAATTCAAATTTAGTTCATATTGAAGCGGTAGTATATACGTTTGGAATGCACTAAAACGTTCATTTGAGTAGTAGTTTGCATGCATTATACACGTAGCGAAATATTTTAATTGAACATAACATGAATTCAAAGTTTTGAATGAAATTTGTACTGCGCATTGATTTGGTACAATACATGTTAGGCTTGTCCGGAAATTTCAACCCGCGCCTTGTTAGCCTGAAATATTTAAGATATATCTTTGTCTTGTTGTGCTCCGACAACTCCCTCCATCTCAACCCGCGCCTTGCTATTCCGAAATTACAACACGCGCGAAAACTCCCACCTCCTGTGAAATCCCGACACGCGAAATGCCCGTGGTACCCCTGAACCGAAAGAACCGCCTCAAATCGGTGGGGGTACTTTCGTAACTTACACCACATTTTGGACAAGCGCGTCTCTAAGCCATGGTTCCCCACTGCCATCCCATCCGCCCACCCATACATACACCGAGGCCGTGAAAACCCGCGACGAAACCCCACACCCTGCTCCGTCCGCCACCCAGCCGGAGCCTCTTCCCCGACGACGTCGTCCACAGCAACACCTCGACGTCCCTCATCCACCGTACCGGATGAGGATCCGTCGTCGATCTCATCGTCCCGCCGGTTCAGCCACCCCGTCCTCCACCTCCAAGGAGCTGCCCCGACGTTCCCCTCGTCTTTCGCGCCACCTCCATTCCCACACCGCCATCCTCACCTGCACCACCGGAAGAGCATCATCATCACCGTTTCCTCGGATGAAGCTGCGGCCTAATCGGCGCCACCAAAGAGGTTGTACACTAATCGCCGCATTTTCTTCTTGATTTTATCTCACGGTGCTGCCGGCGCTCGGTCCCGAGCCAAAACGGCGCGGCTCCATCCACGGCGGCGTCGCCGGCCACTTCCTCCACGGCGTCGCTCCCTCGGCGGCGATGTCAACATCAGTAGTACCTGCTGCTACTTTAGCTCTCACTCGCGCTGCTGCTCTGCTCTTGCTCTCGGTCCCCTGCCTGGTCTGCTCTTGCTATTGCTCTTGCTCGTGCTGCTGCTCTCGCTCTTGCTCTTGCTTGCGATGCTGCTCCGATTTAGCTACACTTCATTCGATGAATCGACTTTTGGGTCATCGATTTTCAGGGGGGCTCGCCGGGGTGAAGGAAGAACCACCAGCAGCGAGGAGGGAGCTCACGAGAGGTACCCCACTATCTATCTTAGGGTTCAGGATGGGGCGGTGGTGGCGGCGGTGGCGGGCGTTAGCGGCGGTGGCGTGGGGATCACGGAGAAAAAGCTCGGCGCGGGGGGCTAGAGGATGGCTGGGCGGCGGACCGCGGTGGGGAGTGTTTTCGGGGTGGGCGGGCGGCGACACCGCCAAGGCTTGGCGGCGGGGGCTGCTGTTTGGCGGCTCGGGGGTGGAGGTTGAAGATGAACCGCAGCCCTTGATTTCATATCCAACGGCTGCAAAATCGACTGACCAGAGATGAAAAAGTTAGTCAACCGACATGTAGCCTCACCTTGCTAGTGCGTTCGGTTTGACAACAAACTTCAGTTTTGACAAAAAATTCAGTTTCGACGCTTAAGTTCGGTTTAACGCTTAAGTTCAGTTTGACGCTTAAGTTCAGAGATGAGCGGCTGATGTATTTTACATCTAGCAATTTGTGGTTATGTATTTTACGTCATGTATTGGAGATGCTATTAGAATTCCACTCAGGTTAACGTTGTTCGTTGTCTCTCTTGTCCTGCTTCAGCCTCGGCGTCGTACAACTCACCGAAGCTGCTCCAACGACGAAACCCTCCATCACATCGAGCAGTACCTCGGGCTCCATCTCCAGACGCCTAAGATCTTATTCCTCCTCCGACAAAGAAAGTCAGCGGAGCATCCTCACCGCCAACCCAATCACGCTGAGATCGACATGGCTTCGCCAGAGGTTGTACACTTGTTGCATCTCTTTTTTACTCTACATGTTATATATATTGTCCACTGAGCACACGAATTTGTTCCTTTAGTGTCTCCTTGAAAGAAAAAACGTAGGAATTTTAATTTTCACTTGTCCTCCTTTTCAAATTCCTATTCATGAAACACAAGACTAAGAGATAGTAGCATAATAGCATTATAACCATACATTTTCTTGTGGTTTGACTTAATCTCACCATGCTTCTTTGCATCCTGTGATCTTCCAATTGTTGTGAATCAAACACCCAGTTAGCGTAAATCCTGTGTTTTTAAATTCTCTATTTTGCACGTGCATTCCTATCCTATTCCTGTCTATTTCCTATCCTGCATTGTTGGAATCCTCCAATTCAAACGAGCCCTTACAATTACTTCTCTTACGAGATAGTTGTCAAAGAAAACCTTGTGTGGTTTGTCCCGCTCTCTGCTGCGCCGTCGTCCACCCCAGCTCAGCCGCTCCAACGACAAAAGGGTCCAAAGACAGGGGATCCGGCCTCCAGACCGTCCTTCGCCGCCTCGATCTTCTTCCCGCTGCTGGCAGCCATGAAAACTGCATTACCATCATCAACCGAGTAGATGACCTCGAGGACTACGGGTCCGCAAGAGAGGTCGCACTCTTTCGTGTCTGCTTCGTTATGCATCGCTAATATTACATGCTACTTTATCGTCCTCTTCACCGATTAGACTCGAGTCAGCTCCAAACTAATGGTCAAACTTGAGTTTTTAAATGGTTGTGGGGTACATATCGGGCCGCTATCAATAGTATCTATCTACTATCCGGTTAATCTCCGGTGTCTACTATGAGTTTCATGTTGGGTGGGAAACAAACAAAGAAAGAAGCCATTATCTGTATTTTTTAACTGAAGCCATTATCTGCTCGCTATTATTGGTTTTGGGTCTATCCACAGTTGCTACCATCACTCTGGATTTCTGCATGCACTCCTTACATAATCTCACTATGTTTTATTCCTATGCATGACAGCTTATTGTAAACAATGGAACTGAACATGTAGAGCAAAAGAGACGAGCCTTGCGTGGCAATAAAATTTCATGCGACGTCGCTCCATGGTAGGCGCAAGGCAGCTCCCTCCACGCATTTGGATTGTAATCGAGAGAAAGATATCTGTTCGAGGGGATTCGAAGGAGAAGACAACTCCTATTTACCCCCGAGGTCTTCGCTCTAACTTGGCATGCTGATGTTGGTTATATCATGCATATGGTGTCTTGCATTACTTACTTTATACATCAAATATGTCATCTGCTTAGTTTAGACATCCTTTGTGCGAATGCCATCTGTTTAGTTTATTCATCATTTATGTGAATTATGCAACGCCATCTTGTTCAGCCAGGCATCATATATGTGAGTTTTGCAATGCCATCCTGCTTAGCCAGTCATCTTATATGTAAATTATATCAGACCATCCTTTTTTTCCGTTACATATTACATTTGTCAACAATGTTAGTACATTCAACTGCTCTTCGTGTGCATCAGCCATTTGACATGGTGATGGCAAATTCTGGAGTGAAAACAAGGTCTTCAGAGCAGACTATGCTATTTGACGAAGCGTGTATCTCGCTGGTTACAGATAGCTCATCAGAGGAGGATTCAGAGACAGATGACCAGTCCTGTTCCCCCCGAGGTGTATGCTCTAACTTGGCAAGGTTATGTTGCTCATATCGTGCGTATGGTGTCTCGCATTGCTATGTCATTTGATTAGTTTAGACATGCTTTGTGTGAATGCCACCTGTTCAGTGTCTAATTACCATATATGTGAATTGTGCATTGCCATCTTGTTGCAAGACATTATATATGTGAATTATACAATGCTATCTTGTTGCAAAGGCATTCTATATGTGAATTATGCAATGCCATGCTGTTTAGCCAATCATCATGTATGTGAATTATATCATGCTATCATTTTTTTGTATTACGTGTTCCATTTGTCGACAACGTTTGTATATTCAACTACTCTTCACTGCATCAGCCATTTGAAGCGGTGATGGAAGTATCTCGAGTGAAAACAAGGTATTGAGAGCAGACAATGCTACCTGCTCAAGCGAGACATCTTGCTGGTTCTGAGAGAGCTCCTCGGGGAGGATTCGAGACCGATGACCAGTCCTATTTCCCCGAGGTCTATGCTCAAACTTGGCAGGGTTATATTACCCATGTCATGCATGTTGTCTTGCATTGCTTAGTTTTTAAATCATATATGGATTGTCATCTGCTTACTTGCTTACTATATAAATCATATATTTGAATTATATCATGCCATCATGTTTACATAGTACATACACATCATCTATCGGAATTATGGCATGGCAACCCATTTAATATAGACATCATATAGTTATATCATCTCATCCTATTTAGTGTTTACAGTCATCATATTTTGAATTATGGCATTCTATCCATGAATGTATGTGAATTATGGCATGCCAACCTATTTAATAAACACATTATATAGTTATGTCATGTCATCCTGTTTACATAGTCTCATATTTTGAACTATGTCTTTCCATCTTTTTTAGTTAGCCATCATAATGTGAAATTGTGTCATGCTTGTAACGCCCCGGACACACCCGCCGGTGGTCGTTACTCCTGGCGGGATCTAGACTGGCCCCACAGATCAATACTAGTCTTTTCTGCGCACTTTGTCCTCACTGTGCGCACACCGGAGCAACTTCGATCGGTCACCCATCGACACTACTCCAAGCTGAGCACGCTTAACTTTGGAGTTATGTCCAATGGGCTCCGGAAAAGAAGGAATTCCTTATTGATATGAGTAGTCTATCATCCCTAATAAGCCGAGCTATCACATACACCCCCACACTCGGAGGAACCGACGTCCTCGTCGGGCCACAGGAACGTTCCTCTTGGCACAAACGTCTGTGCTTCCAGTCCGGTACATGTGCCATGTCGGGTGCCACGACGGGTCACAAACGTCATGAACAACATGACCACGCACCTGTCCGCAACCATCCGTGTAACCGCGAGGGTCGGCTCTGATACCAACTTGTAACGCCCCGGACACACCCGCCGGTGGTCGTTACTCTGGCGGGATCTAGACTGGCCCCACAGATCAATACTAGTCTTTTCTGCGCACTTTGTCCTCACTCTGCGCGCACTGGAGCAATCTTCGATTGGTCACCCATCCCGACACTACTCCAAGCTGAGCACGCTTAACTATGGAGTTATGTCCGAATGGGCTCCCGGAAAAGAAGGAATTCCTTATTGATATGAGTAGTCTATCATCCCTAATAAGCCAGGCTATCACAATGCTATCCTGTTTAGTTAGCCATCATATATGTGAAATTGTGTCATGCTATCCTGTTTGGTTAGACAACATAAAATATGAATTATTTCATGCCCTCTTTTATTCCCCACCATCCATTGCACCTGTTTATCATACAATGTCTATACTTTCAATTACTTTTCTTGTTTATCAGCCATTTGAATTGAAGAGCGTGATGGCAGTATCTAAGGGAGTAACAACACGGTCTTCAGAGAAGATAGTGCTACCAGTTGATGCAGATAGAACCACGGTTGTACTTTCCCAAGGACCAGATCCACCACACATAACCCGGACTCTATGATTGTACCCCTACCCGGTTGGACAGAGAACCAGCTACACCCTTCTAACCCCAACCCCGGCAGATAGTAACCCAGTTCTAGTTGACACAACACCGCCTCCACCACAGAGCACCCAAACACGAAAGCGTTAGTAAGGGAACTGCAATTGCCCAAAGCACGAGGACCACCACTCCGAATCCCAACTCAACGCTTAAAGGAGAAGAAGATTTGTTCTCGTGTCGGGTTACGTAGCTATGGTTCATACTCCTTTGCTCTTGCATTATCTGTATACTCATACCAACTATTTTCAAATTTGAAGGATGGAATTGAAACTCCAATGGCGCAACATGTATGTTTTAAACCTGCTTTTTAAGCGGGTTTGTTGTTGTAACCTGCTCTATGTTGATTTCAGTTTCAATTGAATAAACAATTATGTTCTCATGTCATGCACATTACAAGTGTTGTTATTGCTCTATAGTTACCCACACTTATATTCTGTCTATTCTGCTTTGTCTTGAACAAATATTATTTGAACTGTGTCTCTATCTTGATTTGGTAACAAAAACTAGAATGATATAGACCATAAAGTGACCATGGTACATTGATATATGTTTGTTTCATGCTGTTGTCCTGTCCACTTTACTACTGAACTCATTTACCAAAATGAGTTTCATATACAACATGGTAAACATGTGATGTGTCCTTGTTTCTCTTTTAGAATGCGGACAAAATATTGGAGAACAATGCCGCGTCATCCAATGGTAAAGGAAGTAATGCGATAAGGTTCAAGATAGTGAGATATCCTGTTGGTCTCCAAGAAGCTGATAAAACTATCTTGACGACGGTGAGGGAACCCAAAAGTCCTGTCTTGATGTAGTGTTCGAAGTTCTCGGCCACTCTCACTGGCACAAGCTCTTGAACTCATTGCTGAATCAGTTCGTCTTCTTGAGTCTCAACTTCAAGTCGAAAGACAACGATCGAGATGTGCTTTGACAGAAGTCAAGGACCGAGGAAGTCCTGCAGAATTCAGATGCATATTTTCGGTGCAACAACAAGCTACCGGGAGAATTTAAGCGCCAAACAAGAGAAAGTTAATAAGCTTGCTAAGCATCTTGCCGACATTATGGGTACCGGGATATTGTTTCTTGAGATCTTCAAGTGGTTTCAGCTCTGGATTTGTTTTGTCATGGCGTTTATTTGCGCTGGTCGCCAACTTTGACAACCAAAGTGTATATGATATGTCGCTTTGTTCCCTATATTTGCATTGGTGGCGAACTTTGATGCCCAAAGGATGTAATATGTGTAATAGCCGTGATAGCCTAGCGTTAGTTGCTTGCTTATTTATTTCCTTGTTGTCTTGTTTATTTGTTTGCTTGTAGTCATTGCGGTTCTTTTTCCGCGGTTAGCTAGTGGCTGCAATAACCTATTTTTTAAAACTAGGCCACAATAACCATGGGCTAATATTTGTTTGTAGTGACCTTTGGGCCTCCTCTCGGCAGAGAAACAATGGGCCTTCTACGGGCCGTAGAAAAAATGGGCCTTCTGCGGGCCGTATCATCAATGGGCCTTATACGGGACGTATGATCGATTGGCCAAACATGGGCCAAACAGACCGCATTATGGCCGTAAATGGGCTAGAGTTGGAATCGTCCTTTCATGGGCCGACCATAACGGGCCATCGTTAATAGGCCGTGTTTGATGATGCTATGAAAACGGCCCAACGTATTAACGGACCACAAACGGGCCGAACTGTAACCACGGGCTGAATTTGGCCCACAAGCGAAAAATGACGATGTGGGCCGTAAGTAAGCGAATCTTTGAAATGAGCCCAAGAATAAATGGGCTCGAGAAGGCGAAGATAACATGGGCTGGAAGCGCCCAACGGAATAACGATCCGTTAATGGGTATAAAGTGATACCTTTGTTCATTACGGGCCGCCACCACGGGCCGTTAATGGGTGTAAAGTGATACATTTGTTCATTACGGGCGATTTCACCACGGGCCGTTAATAGGCCAAGAGTTACATAGGGCCTCATATGGGCGAAAGACGTCATGGGCCATACATGAGCCGGTGAAAACGGGCTGGAATCATATTGGATGGCCCGCACGACGCCATCGGGCCTAATTCGGATAGGGTGTAACGGGCCTTGGGTTAGCGGGCTGTAAATGGCTATATGTGAACATGCCGTTAACAGGCTTTCCATGGGCCGGCCCGCCACCTTTTGACCAAGTCAAACGGGCCGGCCTTTTCACAGGAATGGGCCTCTGTTGGGCGTGCCACGGTCGACGTATCATAGGCGCCTATCCGACCCACCGACGAGCTGACACGTGTTTCGTCCGCCAATAAAAATTTTACACGTGGAAATTTCCCATTGGTCGGGTACATTTAACGGGTTATCGGATCCAAAACCCGACCCGATAGCTTAACGACGTTCCGTTACGGTGGATGCCATGTGTCGGTCACCCTTGACGAAAGCACTTCTGGGACGCGCGATTTATCGTCATGGAAGTGGACACTTCCGTGATGATAATTTTGGTAATGTCATGGAACACTTCTCGACGAAGACATGTATGACTATCTTGATTACATCATAAATTTGTCATGGATGTACATGCATGACAAAAACGCGACCTCTTGTGACAAACACGTATCATCACGGAAGTGTATTTTTTTGTAGTGCCATCTTCATCCTATGCCTCCCACTGATTGATAAACCTTAGGTCATCCACTTGAGGGAAATTTGCTACTGTCCTATAAAATTCTGCGCTTGGAGGCCCAACACGAGCCTACAAGAAGAAGGTTGCATAGTAGACATCACAGGAGAACCACCACGTCCTTCAAAGATTTAGTGCCAAACATTGCAATCATGCTCATCATGATTATGGAGGTGACAAAGAGTTCGTCGTAAAGGGTTACGTCGATGCAAGATTTGAGACTGATCCGGATGACTCTGAGTCTCAATCTGGATACATATTGAAAGTGGGAGCAATTAACTAGAGTAGCTCCGCGCAGAGCATTATAGACATTGAAATTTGCCAAATACATACGGATCTGAATATGGCAGACCCGTTGACTAAACCTCTCACACAAGTAAAACATGATCACACCTTAGTACACTTTGGGTGTTAATCACATGGCGATGTGAACTAGATTATTGACTGTAGTGCAAGTGGGAGACTGAAGGAAATATGCCCTAGAGGCAATAATAAAGTTGTTATTTTATATTTCCTTATTCATGATAAAGATTTATTATTCATGCTAGAATTGTATTGATTGGAAACCTTAATACACATGTGAATACATAAACAAACACCGTGTCCCTAGTGAGCCTCTACTAGACTAGCTTGTTGATAAAAGATGGTTAAGGTTTCCTAACCATTGACATGAGTTGTCATTTGATAATGGGATCACATCATTAGGAGGATGATGTGATGGACAAGACCCATATGTTAGCTTACCATAATGATCGTTCAGTTTTATTGCTATTGCTTTCTTCATGTCAAATACATATTCCTTCGACTATGAGATTATGCAACTCCCGGATACCGGAGGAATGCCTTGCGTGCTATCAAATGTCACAACGTAACAGGTTGATTATAAAGATACTCTACAGGTATCTCCGAAGGTGTTTGTTGAGTTGGCATAGATCGAGATTAGGATTTGTCACTCCGAGAATCGGAGATGTATCTCTGGTCCCTCTCGATAATACACATCATAAGCTTGCAAGCAAACAACTAAGGAGTTGGTCATGAGGTGATGTATTACAGAACGAGTAAAGAGACTTGTCGGTAACGAGATTGAACTAGGTATGAAGATACCGAAGATCGAATCTTGGGCAAGTAACATACCTATAGACAAAAGGAATTACGTATATTTTCATAACAGTTCGACCGATAAAGATCTTCATAGAACATGTAGGAGCCAATATGTGGCATCTAGGTTCCGCTATTGGTTATTGCCAGGTGAGGTGTCTCGGTCATGTCTACATAGTTCTCGAACCCGTAGGGTCTGCACGCTTAACGTTTTTGTCGATATAGTATTATATGAATTATGTGATTTGGTGACCGACTGTTGTTCGGAGTTCTGGATGAGATCGCGGAAATGACGAGGAGTCTCAAAGTGGTCAAGAGGTAAAGATTGATGTATAGGACGATGGTATTCAGACACCAGAAGTGTTTCGGAGGATACCGGGTACTTATCGGGTCACCAGAAAGGAGTTTCGGGCAGCCCTGACAAAGATATGGGCCTTATGGGCCAAGAGAGGGAACACACCAGCCCACAAGAGGTTGGTTCGCCCCTATACAGGTCGGCCCTATGAGGAGGAGAAGGAAAGAGGGGAAGGAAAGGAAAGTGTGGAGTAGGACTCCCCCTTCCTTCCCTCTTCCCTCCTCTTTCCTTCCCACTTCTTACAAGGAACGGGGGGGGGGGGGGGCAAGGAGCAGCCCTAGGGCTGCCGCCAGTTCTCTTGGGGCGCCCTAGGGGCTGCCTCCTCCCCTCCCACCTATATATACATGGGTAGGGGGCGCCCCAACATTGTCTTAGCCATGTGCGGCGCCCCCGTCCACCGTTTACTCCCTCGGTCGTATTTTCGTTGTGCTTAGGAGAAGCCCTGCGGAGATCACTTCACCATCACCGTCATCACGCCGTCGTGCTGCCGGAACTCATCTACTACTTCGTCGTCTTGCTGGATCAAAAAGGCGGAAGACGTCACTGAGCTGAACGTGTGCAGAACGTGGAGGTGCCGTGCGTTTGGTACTAGATCGGTTGGAGCGCGAAGAAAGTTCGACTACATCAACCGCGTTGTGAAACGCTTCCGCTTACGGTCTACGAGGGTATGTAGACACACTCTCCTCCTCGTTTCTATGCATCTCCATGAATAGACCATTGCGTGTGCGTAGATTTTTTTTTGTTTTCCATACAACGATTTCCAACACATCTTCCATAGAAGATGTAGATGTAGATGCAAAAATAACTAAATTTTGCATCTCCGAGTCCCAAAAACCCTTCTCCAACAGTCAGTTTTGCCATCGGTTGTACTACACTACTCAGTTATGCCACTAAAGTTTTTCACTGCTCAGAAATGCCACTGCTTCATTAGGCGCGTGCTCAAAAAAGCCATTTTTTCACCGTTACCGTCAGGTCAATGGACGTTGACCACGTTATATGAATATAATACCCCTGGGCTCATTTGCAAGATCTCTCTCCATGGTGTGGGCCCAATTTGTCAAGGAGTAGGAAAAGAAATTAGGAGGAAAAAGAGAGATGAGGTGGATCGAACAATAGACGTATGGGTGGTGAGCAGGCAAGCTAACCACCACACCCTATGGAAGCATTTGACTGAGAAGCAGATGTACTTAACCTTATCCAATACTTAACCTGCTTGTATCGCTTTCCCAAGCCGAACCACAATTCCTAGCCGCTTCCGCCGATGCTCAATCGCAGAATCGCCGGTCGCCAGTCGCTGCTGCCCAGCTCCGGCGCGCCTCCACTCGCCACAGCCGTCGCTGCCTGCCCAGCGCCACCTCAATCACGGCTTCGCGCTGCCTCCCGCCCAAAGACCGCCACTCGAGGCAGCAGCTCAAGACTTCTCCCGCCGACTTGCGGCTCCTCCCAAGTCCAGCTCGCCACCTCCCGTGATGCCTTGAAGTGGTTTGTTCCATGGCAATGGCGACGGACAACCGTCATGAATCGGAGAAGGCGTCGGCCACGGACGCCCCAACATGTTGTAGCCTCTGAAATTCGCAGGGTGAGTATGCTAATTCTTAGTGTGGTGCGTGTGTGGCTCATAGTAGCTTGTAGAGATGGAATTTCTTGTGTAGAATTTGTAGTAGCTGATTGGTGCCTTGTTGATACTCGTGTGCAATTTGGTACACGTGTTCTGATGGTCAGGATGGCTATGGAATTATGGATACTAGAAGTAAAAAAAGGCTACACCTGTGAAGTTTGTAAACTTGCTGCATTTGTGTTGTTTTCAGAAAAATGGGCACGCACCATGCTGAAATTTTCAGAGGAATTTAGAAAATCATGTGCTCCTGCTATCATATTTGTTGTTGCTGTCAATTAGCATGTGATGCATGAATTAGCTAGCTGGAGAAATGGAGTAGTGAGCAACAAGAAAGGATATTATATACTGTTCGGTTTGAATATTATATCTACCTAAAGGATATATGATATACGTTTCCTTCTACATCAAAACCTTCCCTTAGCTCAACTGGTTAGCACGCGCACCTGTCCAGGACGTGGTCTTGAGTTCGAAATCTCCTGGCTTCAATTTTTGTCTTCTATTTTCATGCTCGCCTTACATGTGGGCCTATATATCAAACAAAGAGAGAGGATAGTTGACAAACGGGATAGGGGTATTTTCGTCTTCTACCTTCGGTCAATGTCCATTGACCTGACGGTAACGGTGAAAAATGGCTTTTTTGAGCACGCGCCAAACGGAACAGTGGCAATTCTGAGCAGTGAAAAAATTTAGTGGCAGAACTGAGTAGTGTAGTACAATCGATGGCAAAACTGATAAAAACCTCTTCTACCTTCGGTCAATGTCCATTGACCTGACGGTAACGGTGAAAAATGGCTTTTTTGAGCACGCGCCAAACGGAACAGTGGCAATTCTGAGCAGTGAAAAAATTTAGTGGCAGAACTGAGTAGTATAGTACGATCGATGGCAAAACTGATAAAAACCAAAAAAAATTACATCTCCGTCTCCTGAAGATGTAAAAGACAACACTTAGAATTGCAAATTTGCATCTCCATCATATGTAGATGTAAAAATGCAATCGCCTGTCACCCCACCAACTAACGTTCACTTCATTTTCGCGCGACCGCCCGCCGACCGCCCAACTCCCCTGCTGGCCGAATTCGCCCAAATTCGCCGCCGCCACCAGAGCCACCCCGACCCTCCCAGCACCTTCACGGTTTCATCCGTCACCACACGCCGCGGTGAATCGGGTGTTTTTCCGCCGCCCCACCCGCATCACCGGCCAGATCCTCGCACCGCCGCCTCGATTCCACCACCACCATGCACAGGCCACGGCCCCACACTCCCGCTCGATCCGGCCAGAGTAGCAAGCACCGCCGCCTCCCACAACGCCGCCAGTAGCCCTCAAGCCGCCTCCGCCCACCGCCACCCGCCGCCGCCTGAGTACTAGTTGAAGTACAATTTACATCTTCATTTGCATCATCTATTAGAGTTGCTGTTTTACATCTTCAATATACATGTTCCGTTGGAGTTGCCTTTTTTTAAATACAAAAAGCACTTTTAAAGATGTAAATTTTTACATCTTCTGTTTTACATCTTTAAATTCGCACCATGCTTTTAAGGAGTTATGATATGCTCGAAGATTTACAATTTGAGCTGGGATAAAATTTAGCAAGGTAAATCCAGCCGTGCGCCGCAGTTGGTGGTAGTACAGTATTCGTTCATGCAAGCTGCTGGAGCAGGTTGCCCATGGCGACTCGCGCCACCACCCCCTCCTACCTCTACAACGTCCTCCTCCGCCGCGCCGCAGACCACCGCGGCCTCCTGCTGGCCTTCCGGGATATGCTGCGCGCGGGTGTCGCGCCGGACCACTTCACCTTTCCCTTCGCCCTCAAGGCGCTCGCCCAGGAACGCGCCGCAGCGCCACCGCGCGCCGGCGGAGCCCTTCGGTGCCTCCACGCGCAGCTTGCCAAGTCTGGTCACGGCGCCGACGTCTACGTTACTTCCTCCCTCGTCCACGCCTACGCGGCAGCCGCCGCCGACGCCGCCTCTGCACGGGCGGTGTTCGACGCCGCGCGCCATCGCAACGTCGTCACCTGGACGGCGATGATCGCTGAGCACGCCGCGGCTGGGGATGCGCGGGATGCGGTCGCGCTATTCAGGGAGGCTGTGGCGAGCGGGCAGGAGGTAATTAATAGTGTCACGGTCGCGCAGGTGATGGCGGCGTGCGCGCAGTGCGGCGACATGGAGAGCGGGAGGTGGGTGCACGACACGCTCCGGCGCTGGCGCGTCGGGCCCGTATTGCTCGATGTTGCTCTTGCCACGGCGGTACTCCATATGTATGCCGCATGTGGTGGTCTCAGTGTTGCAGCTCAAGTGTTCGATGCAATTCCTCAAAGAAACGAGGTGTCCTGGAATGCAATGGTTGAGGTTTGTAATCGTCATGGAAGGTCGGATAAGGTTCTAGAAACTTTTGCTGCTATGCATTCTGCTGGGATGAAGCCTGATAAGGTGACATGGCTGAGCATATTGCGTGCTTGTACATCGAAGGGAGATACAGGCTTAAGCCAAGGGGTTCACGCATACATGGAAAAGACTAATTGTTGTCGACATGTTGCAGTTTGCACATCTCTAATGGATATGTATTCAAAAACAGGAAATGCACAGAGCGCGCTCCAGATATTTCATTGTCTCAAAGGAAAGGATTTGATGGCGTGGACAAGCATGATCAGCAGTTTGGCGAAGCATGGCCAAGGCAGAGATGCAGTGCAGCTCTTCAAGCAGATGGAGTATGGTGGCGTTGTTCCAGACCATGTTGCATTTGTAGGCGTCCTTAGTGCTTGCAGTCATGAAGGGATGGTGGATGAAGGCAGGAAATATTTTGACTCCATGCTGAATCTTTACGGCATCAGACCAACGGTAAAACATTATGGATGTATGATTGATCTCTTGAGCCGTGCAGGTCACTTAGGAGAGGTTGAGAGGATGATGCAACTGATGCCTATTCAGCCCAGTGTTAGAATGTGGGGAAGTATGATGAACGGTTGCAAGATACATGGTAGGGCCGATGTAGCTGAGAGGATAGGAAGGGGGTTTGCTGAACTTAACCCTCAGTTAAGTGCAACCTATGTGGTCATGTCCAACATATATGCAGAGGTTGGTAGGTGGCATGCGGTCGAGCAAACTAGGAGGTTGATGTGGCAGATGGGATTGAAGAAAAATATAGGCTCAAGTGGCACTGAAGTGCGCATGTTGTGCTCCTGAATTGAATCGAAGTGAGAGGGGAGAATATTGTGAAAGACTTGTTGTGGAAATGTGACATCAAAGCCATGTACATTCCTGTCTGGACCATGTGTTTAAATTGAATTGCCAATTTTATGTGTGGACATAGAGGTAAAGATCTAACTTAAAGTGCTTACCAGTTATTTACTTTCGTACTTACCTTTCCCTTTTTGAAGGTAGATTATTATTTATGTATATCCTGCACTTGATGGTAAGGTCAAAATAGGTAAATGTTTTATTTTTGAGAGGTCGGTGTTTACAGAATGTCTGTCTACTTGGAGGTTCATATGTTGCCTGGAATCACCTAAGTAATTTAGAAAATGCCTCTGCATACTTCCACAGCTCTGAGGGCTTCTTTGTCTAGCCTAAATATCAATTGTACACTTTGCGTAGTACATAATTGTGAACACGCTTTTGTTATAGTTTTTCCTTGATGGAGAAAACTGAAGATGTTGTGATGTATTAAAACTCTAGCAACTACTTTGTTTATCATGCACCGTTACTTCAATGCAAAAAGAAAAGAAGTGTCATATTTCGTGTGTAACATGACAATTTGGAATATTAACAGTTAAACGGGACAATCTTTTCAAAGAGGGGCATCTGAACAGATATACACTGATCCTGCAAGGTGTGCAAAGTACTGGGCACTTTGGCAGTAAACGACATGCAAGACATAAGTAACTGAAACCCAACACTAGCAGAAAGTATCATAGCTTGGAGCCTTGGAATAGCTCAAGCTAAGATTGATGTCATACTAGCACCTTTTGCTTACTTGAGCAATTCAGGGTGTGAGCTGGTGAGTACTAGCATGTAATTGATCCCAAACAAGTTAGTTATTAGGGAAAATGTTTTTACACGATCAGGGCTCTTGTCTCCCTTTAATTTCTCTGAAAGTTGTGCCACATTATTGTGTACTTGTTACAAAAGCTGTGCTGTGCTGCACTGTTAGCCTGTCTTGACCAACCTAATTGCACTCAGGAGTTAAGACTCTGAACACTTGCTAATTGGCAGTGCTGGTACACTGAAGGTGGTAGCATGGCCTTCATAACCTCTTCAGTCAGCTGTGGTGGGTTAGCCGACCAATAGCAACTGAGGACTTCTTCCAATTAGATCTTCAACATCGGAAGGTTCATTGCCCCCAAGAATGCAGTCAAACACGTCAAAAGAAGCAACACTGCAACAATCAGGTGAGTTTCTGCATACTGCTTGTGGTCTAAATTGTTTGGTCTTGTACAGTACTTCTCTGTAGAGCTGTACACTAGTCTTACTTATCTGTTTTGAAGCCCTGTTACTGTAGTAATTTCTCACCCTAAGGTCCTAGATTTTCCGAACACTTCTTAAAATTTGTCCAACAGAGGAGCCTGATGGAACTTTAATTAAGATAGAAATGACCGTGAGGTACCATAATTAATCGCTCCTGTCAGGAGTTGAACCCCTGTTGGTTGGGACAAATCACAAAGTCCATATCACTAGGCTACAACACATTTCTTAAAGGTCCTATATGTCGCCTTATTGAATAAGTAATATAAAGCACAATAGCAGTTTTATGATTAATAAAGTTTCTTGCTCAGTTTCGAATAAAAGAAATTCTTACATCCGTGTGCCGGTTAAGTAACCTCTCAGAGCTAAAGCAAGTGAGGACGCTAATAGCCAGTGTGCATGAATGTTAATCCTCCCAAATCCTAGTACCTGCCAATCCAGACCCTTCTTTTTAATTGAAATTCTTCTGGATCCATTTCTGAATGAATCTTTACTTTCTTTGTATGCTTTCACAAGTTTATCCTGTGATGTCTCTTTTGTTTGCTTGTATTTACCCTCATCTTGCAGTTCTCTGGCAGGGTGTGGATTTCTGTTGGTTTATGATGGGCTGATCCCACTGTATAGGTATACCTGTCTTGCCCATTATTGGCGGGTGCGCTAGCTTGAAAGAGATACTGCAGTTTCAATAGTTAATGCTGTTCATGCCACTGTATGTAGTCGATAAATTGCTGAGTTTTTATCATTCCGTCATATGCTTGAGTTATACTACCTCCACTCCAAATATATTTGAAGTTCTCTGTTTGTCTTAAGTCAACTTCTTTTAGTTTGACCATGTATATAGAAAAATATATTAATATCTCCATTCAATTGGATCACACGCTCCTCTGGACTGCGTGTTCATGTTCCTGTATCTCGATGTTTTCTTTTTTGATCAAGGGGGAGGCACACAAGGCGCCAAATTTCATTTCAAACTAAGCTCAGATACATTATACATCATGAATACAAAACTCAGGACAATGTATATTAACAAGTTTCTGAATGCTTGCTCCGTCAAAAAAACAAGTTTCTGAATGAAGGGACAGCTAGATTGCCTGTGAGCTAGTTTGATGCACTCAAAGACAGGTTCTGATACGGGGTTCCAAACCTGATGACCACAATGGCGTGCAACTCCATTTAAACCTCTGGATATATGGAAGATGACAGGAGTAGAGTGCTTGGAGTTGCAATGGAAGCTTGCTAAGTGCTGCAGGATGTCCCAGCGAGTAGAAGGAGCTGTGATGTCTTCTTTTCTTCTTTTTTTCTGAGCGGGAGGAGCTGTGATGTCTTTGAGAGCAGCAAATAAATTTCACCAGAGAGGTTGTCTGTGAGGAACGTGGGCCGCTGCACTCCCAGCTTTGCAGCCACAACTGCAGGAAGGTGCAAAGCTCCAGCTTCTGCCAGATCCATGGCGCACTGGCTTGAAAGACACCTGTGGCTGGCAGCGAAGATCTTCCTGGGGTTTTGGAATTCTTCCAAGAGGCATCCAGAAAAATCTTGTTCCCTGTGATCATATGATCAGATGCAGCAGTACTTCCCTGTGCAGGAATCAGAGAAGTATTAGGATTAGAAGATGTATGAGTTCCTTCTCTGAAAAAGTGCATCATCCCTGGTTTTCCAAAGGCCCCATAAGAAATACTCCCTCCGTTCCTAAATATTTGTCTTTCTAGAGATTTCAACAAGTGACTACATACGGAGCAAAATGAGTGAATCTACACTTTAAAATATGTCTATATACATCCGTATCTGGTAGTCCATTTGAAATCTCTAAAAAGACAAATACTCCATGGACAGAATGTGGAGAATGATATCATGCATGGTGTGAAAATTGTTTACAAGCATTTCAGTTGTTAAATACTACCAAGGATGAGAGAACCAGGATGCTTTTGTAAAAGTGCAAAGAAAAAATAGGTGCAACTCATCCTCAGGAAGATCACATCTGCAACCGTTCTGGGATATGTTAATGGAATAGTTACCTCCTCGCAAACCTGTGGGGAGTGCTGTCCAAGTAATTTCCAAGCAAAAGTTTGGATTCGAGGAGCCAAATGCTTCAGCTTCCATACCTGTTTGATATGTCAGATTGTCAGGGCCCTCATCCTTAACGATTGGAGTATTCGGAATACTGGAAGCAGTAGGCTGAGAGAAAAGCTGATTGATGAGAGTTTGATTCCATTGCTTAAGATCAGGAAGCCACAGGTCTTTAACAGTAGCTGGGTAGACAAAATGAGGCTGCTGGATATAAGGCGATTGTACACGTCAGGCCTAGCAGGACAGCAAGGGGTGCTCCAAACCGGGACATTGCCTTGTGTAAGTTGACAAAATACAGTGGGCTTTGAGCTTGGGCATCATTTTAAGAATGAAGGACCAAAAAGCTGATTTGGAACAGAGGTGCTGGCTAGCCAAATAGAAGAATCAGAGAAGTATTTAGTCTTGAGAATCAAATAAGGGACCCGCTACAGGTCAATCGCCTGAAAAACAGAAAACAATCAGTCGATTCTTCTTTTTTTTTTGAGAATCAGTCGATTCTTCTTCTCCTGTATCAACCGTCCGATCAAGATCCAATGGACGCTGGTCGTCTTCCGCCGCCCCCGGCCATCCCTCTAGCCCCCCGCGCCGAGTTTTATCTCCGACGAAGCCCCACGAGCCACCCTAAACCCTAAGATAGATACTGGGGTAGCCTGCCCAGCGAGCTTCTTCCTCCACTCCGGCGAGTTTCTCCCTCCCCTGCGTCTGTTACTTCCTTCAACCAAAATCGATTGACCCAAAATTCGAAAGTCAGGCGATTGACATGTAGCTATTGTGATCAAATAAAAATGAGAAGAAGGGACCTCAGCAAGCAACAGGCTGCCGCAAGAATTAAAGCCCGATTCATAGCCTGAAGGTTTCGGAATACCAAAGCCACCTTCATCTTTGGATGTGCAAATATTTTTCCAGGCTTTGAGGCAAAGGCATTTGAAGCTGGCAGCATCCCTAATCCCTGCCATCAAAAAGTTCTTACGATGGCACTAAGCTTAAAACTTTTTGGAGAAAAGAATGTTAGACATGTAACAGACAGATTGAGGAGTGCATAGAGAGTGTTACCTTTGTATACTGATAGGTTAGCTGAAAACTTCTCAGCCATAAAATAACAAGCATCTGTTCTTAGCAGGAAGAATAGGTGGGTGGCCAAGGTCAATGAAGTTGCTGTCCATGTGAGTCGCAGGAATCATATTTGTAATGAGAGGTTTAGTATGATTACTGGCCGTGGCACTAAACATGATGCAGATTTAGTCCAATTGGGAGTCTGGCCTAAGGGCATCTCCAAGGCCAACTCATAAATTTGCTCCCACATTCAGCCATCGCTATCTTGTATATCTTCGTCAGTAAAGGGCAATCTGAAGTTCAAATAAGAGTCTGATCCATAGCGCGCGCCGCATCACACCAACGCCGGATCACATGTCTGATCACAACCAAAAAGAGGCAACTATGCTTAAGTTTTTACATGCCCGACCACAAAAAATATCATCCCGACAGTCCATGCAAAAAATCGAGATTTTCTACCCCGCCGGACCGGCAACCCGAGCCTCCTCCACACTCAAGTTGTCATCGACGCCGCATATGGAGCCTCCGCCTCCTTCACCGCCGCCTCCTCCTCCTCCTTGTCCGTCGCCTCCAGCTCATTTTTCTGCCACTGCAACATCTTATACCGGACGGCTTGCACGATCATTCTTGCATCGGCATCCAAAGACCCCCACCTTCAAGGACAACATCTTGGCGTCCTCCGCATCGGCTATTGATCTTCACCTTCTTTTCTTCGAACATCATCTTCTTCTCCTCGAGCATGGCTTTCTTCTCTTCGATCACGACCCTCTTCTCTTTGAGTTCTAGCTTCTTCTCGGTCGTCTCCATCAACAGTTTGAGCCCCTTTGCCTTTTTTTCCTCCTTCAAGTCTGGGCGCTTGACGTATGCCTCCTCCATCTTGGACAAGATGTCCTCGAACCTCTCCGCCATCTTGACCGCCGCACCTCCTCGCTTCGCCCTCTCCTCCCACTTCTTTCCCCGAAACTCTCTTCTAACCTTCTTGGGTGGTTCTTTTGTTGGGTCGGTTGGGTCTCCGGTTTCTTCCTCGGTGGCTTGGGCGGGTCTTGCCTATGAATTGGTTCCACTTCGGTTGCCCATTCAACTTCAACCAACAATGCATGACGACAGTGGCTGAGTTTAGGCCACATCTTAGGAGGGGCAATGAGCTGGGGGGCGACCAATACTAGGTTTGGGACAGATTATAGTGATTCTATGGGCAATTCGCTAAGGATAATCTGAATATATCTCTTGGGTTGGGGGGTGATGGCCCAGGTTGGCCTCCACAAAGCTCCTCCGCTGCATGACGGTGAAGTTTTTCCTCTCCAACTTCTTGAACACCGTACACGCATGAGAAGGCTACAACATGAAACATTGTCAACAAAATTATGCATATCCGGTGGGTGATCAACAAAACTATGCATATCCGGCCAATGATCAACAATGCATAACCGGCTAGTGATCAACAAAACTGTGCACATCCGGCTACAAAACTATGCATATCCAGCTAGTGATCAACAAAACTATGCATATCCGACCAATGATCAACAACCTATGCATATCCAGCTACAAAACTATGCATATCCAGCTACAAAACTATGCATATCTGGCTCAACAAAACTATGCATATCCGGTCAATGACCAACAAACCTTTGCATATCCGGCTACAAAACTATGTATATCTGGCTAGTGATCAACAAACTATGAATATGCAGGAAATGGTCAACAAAACTATACATATCCGGCTAGTGATCAACAAAAATAAGCATATCCGCCCAATGATCAACAAACCTATGCATATCCGGCTAGTGATCAACAAAACTATGAATATTAGGTGTCGGAGTAAATGACCACGGGTAGCCTAGCCGGCTCCCCCTGGGGCTTCTGAAAAAATTACAAGCCAATCAAGTCATCCAACATCCAAGACGCTGGGCCGCCTTCCCCCGGCCGGCTGTCATTTAGGCCGGCTATCGGGGGGCGGCCCGGCCCAAAGACCCACAGGCAGAAGGCCTCAAGAGGGCCGGCCTCCGATGAGTCGGCTACCCGAGGGCCGACTCCATGCAGCCGGCCACGAGAAGACCGACTCCGAGAAGCCGGCCACCCCGCAGGCGGCCAGGGCCGCACCCTCAGAATCTGCACCCACATAACGGTGATGAGACGGGGCGTGGCTACAGTGAAGCCTCGCCAACCCGCATCCCGGAGCGCGTGGCTACTGATTCGCCCGTCAGGCAGCCATCACCCGTCCGGCACGACATCAAGTTGCCATGTTGACCATGACGCCACCCACGACAGTTGTCAAGATTACCCGCGGGCGGGCCCCTCCGTCGAGAGATGCCCGGCGGCTCGGCTTCCCCCAGTCGGCCTGAGACATGGCCGGCTCCCCATAGCCGGCTTGTTCCCTCCCTCGAAGGAAGCGCCTCATTAAGGAGACAAGACGAAATGAGGCTACAGTGATCGCCGCCAAGGCGGCGGCACTGTAGCCATGCTTACCCCCGACAAAGCCCTTGTCATCAGGATTGAGGCAACAATAACTAGCCCCCGACAAGGCCCTCAACGGTGGGGCCAGCTTGTCGACCAGGAAGCCGGCAGCCGACGGGACCCACCAGTCGGCGGGCCCCAGCGACCGGCGGAGAAGCCGGAGGACGAAGACACTGACGGCTAGGGCCCACATCTAGCCGGATTACCATTGTACCCCTGGGGGGTAGGCCTATATAAACCCCCCAGGGTACCCATGCAAAGGGTTGATCTCGGAGAGTTTTAGACACCACATAGAGGGAAGAGGAGAGCTAGCCGTGCCCTCCTTCTTCCTCTCACCGAACAGCTCAAGGAGCCTCTTGTAGCAACTTGTTCATCTAGTGATCATGCGGAGGCCCCGCAGGGCATCAGTAGGGGTGTTATCTCCAGGAGAGCCCCGAAGCTGGGTAAGATTCGCCGGCGTGCATGCCTTCGCCTCATCCCGTTTCCAGGCACCGACGACGTCTTATTGGCTCCCACTATGATTAGCCACCCATTGGCATATGTCGCACCTACCACCCGACATTTGGCGACAACCATGGGGCCAGGTGCACCGTCGTCCGGAGACCTGTTCTGAATGGGAACCCTCTTCCTCCTCCGCGGGCGTAGCCAGCCAGCACGCCGATGGCGCTTGCCCGACAAGGCAAAGGCGTCGGCGACGTCTTGGGCGAGCTGCCTCGCCGACCTTCTTGGCGAGGCTCGCATCTCCGACGAGCCCGCATCCGACGCGGCACCGGCTGCCTCGAGCCACCTCGTCGGCCTCCTCGACCAACTCCACGTCTCCAGCCGAGCTCGCTGTGGACTTGGAGTCGGTTAGCTCCACCGACCCGATGCTCGTCCGACTCGACACGGCATCGCCGACGCCTTCCCCACTAACGTCGTGATCTTCGACGACCCGCTCCCCAAGCCGACAATGCGGCAGCGCCATCACCGAGGTGCTGGTCGTCGATCCACGGCCCCCTCGAGCAAGAACGCCCACGACGCTTCGCAAGCGGCGCCACACGACCGTCCGCCCCCTCTCGGCCGACGCCGACGCCGAGGCACCGAAGCCGCCGCCGCCCTCGCGGCGAGGGCCGGAGGATAGCCTCCATGAGACGCCACCGAGGCCCACGGTCGAAAGTCGACAAGGCCGCCTTTCGCACGCCGCCTCCCGGGGCCGAGCCGACTCGGCATTGTCAAGAAACGCGCACAGCCATCGCCGACATGCTTTGGGACCGCCCGCCCGTCACGCCACGCCTTTGAGAACTCCGCGCCCCAGCGGCCGAGAAGAGCTGAAAGGGCTAGGGCATGACGAGCTCCCCTACATGGCTAGGCGCATCTAGCAACTGATCGGCGCGGCCGCAGAGCGGCAAGAAGACAGCGCCCGCGCCGAGAGCCCTCCCCCGCGCCGAGAGCACGGCGCAACGTCGCGCCCACGCCGATCAGGCAACGCCTGTGCACGGGAGAAAGGAGCTGGCTGCCACCGCAATTAACCGGATCTCCATCGAGCGCGACGCGAAGGCCGCCGAGCCGTGGAACGGCGAGGCAACCCGCCTCCTCCACCTCGCGGGAAGATATCCCACCCCGCCGCCGTCACACATCTCGACTTCGCGGCCGACTAGGACGCCACGGCGAGTCGGCGAAACGACGCCGCCACGGATCGACCGCTGGCGCGATCCGGCGGTTGGAAGAAGAAGACGATGTCGGGCCGCTTTGCTTCGCCCCCGCATCCGCGACGAGCCCTTCCCAAAGGGTTCTCGCTCCCAGAGATACGCCTAGTATAACGGCTCCGTGAAGCCGAGGATTGGCTGATCGACTACTCAACCGCATCAACATAGCGAACGGCAACAGCGCGTTGTCGTGAAATATGTGCCCTCATGCTTCGTGGCACGGCGGAACTCGCTCAACAGCCTCAAGCCGTCAAAGATCAACACTGGCTAGACTTCACGAAGCCTTCATCCGCAACTTCACCAAGACTCCTACAAGCGGGCTCCTAAGCCCAGCAACTCTCCTTGTGCGCATAAGGACCCACCGAGTCGACTCGCGACTACCTCACGCTGGGCGAGCTCCGCAACTCCCGCGAGGGGTGCACGAGGTTCAAGCCATAGAATACTTCACCGCCGGGTGCTGAGAAGGCACCCTCCTCAAGCACAAGCTCCTCTGCGACGAGCTACTTGTCATAGCCGACAAGTACGCCACCGCCCACTCCTCAATGAAGACCGAGCTCCGGGTAGACGCCGCCGGGAAGGTACTCAACCCGGCTCCCAAAACGCCGGCTGGCGACTCTAACCGACGTCCGTATCAAAGATGACAACAAGCGCAAGGTCCGATGCCGCCTCGGCCCGGTCGGCGGTGGCCACCACAAAGACGAGCAACCGAGGGGCGGCTCACGCCCAAGAAGCCGAAGAGCGGCAGTCGGCTTGGCAGCCGCTTTCTCCTTCGAGCAAGCCCTTGACGCCCGTGCAAGTTCCACAGCGCGCCGGGTTGCCCAACCATACGACCGGAAGTGCCATCGCTCTCCCGAATCACCAAAGGCGAAGGGCTGGTGCCGCCCCGCTGCAGACAGCCGCCCGGCTCCCGGCAAGAGGCCGCCGACCAGCGGTCGGGACCGCCCAAGACGAAGTTCACTAACGAGCACGCCGCCTCGCTGCTTTCACGAGCCAGCCCAAAGACCGGCGCAATCGGCGCCGACAACACCAAGAGGTCAACGCGTCGCCTCCAACAACCCGAATACATGCATCGTCGAGAGGTTTATCACCGGAGCCGGGCCGACCACCCGAGGTGATGCCGCCCCGGGCTCCTATGCATTGGTTTTGAGGCAACCCTAGCAACGACAAAGCTTGCTGCCCGATTCTCCCGCGTCTCGATAGACGGCGGAGCAACATCGAGATCCTGTACATCAAGACACCATGGAGAAGCCGAACATCAAGGTCAAGCACCTCATGCCAAGCGGACCATGTTCCATGGCATTGTACCCGCTTGTCCTGCTCACCAATCGGCAAGATCAAGATAGATGTTCTCTTCGAGACAAGGATCACTTCCGCCGAGAAACAATCTGGTTTGAAGTGGTGGACCTTGAGAGCCCCTACCATCGCCGCTTGGCGGCCTGCTCGCCAAGTTCATGGCTGTACCCCACCACGCCTACCTCAAGATGAAGATGCCAAGTACCAAGGGCATCATCACCATAGCCGGCGACTACAAGAAGTCCTCCGAGTCGGCCGCAGCAAGAGCCGCCGGCTGGCGAGTCCTCGTGAGTCGCCAAGAGAAGAAGATGTTGGACGAAGTCGTGGCCATGGCCGCAAGCAGCCTGCCTGTCCCCGACCCCAAAGAGTGTGATGCCCAAGGTTCCTTCCAGCCGGCCAAGGAAACAAAAAAGATACCTCTGGACCCAGAGCACCCGGAAAGGTTTGCCGTCATTGGGGCAAACCTGGACAGCAAATAGGAAAGCGAGCTCGTCGATTTCCTCCGTGAGAATCGGGACATCTTCGCATGGTCCCCCAAGGACATGCCGGGTGTTCCGAAGGAATTCGCCGAGCACAAGCTACACGTCCGAGCAGACGCCAAGCCAGTCAAGCAGCCCCTCCACCGACTGTCAGAGGAGAAGAGAAGGATCGTAGGAGAAGAGATAGCCCGGCTCTTGGCGGCCGGCTTCATCATGGAGGTCTTCTTTCCGGAGTGGCTCGCCAACCCGGTCCTCGTGCTGAAGAAGAATAACAAGTGGCGCATGTGTATAGATTACACGAGCCTCAACAAAGCCTGCCCCAAAGATCCCTTCGCCTTACCCAGATTGATCAAGTGATAGACTCCACACCGGATGCGAGCTGCTGAGTTTCTTGGATGCCTACCAGCTACCACCAGATAAAGTTGGACCCGCCGATCACCAAGACCGCCTTCATCACGCCATTTGGAGCTTTCTGCTACCTGACTATGACATTCGGCTTGAGAAATGCCGGTGCCACTTTTCAGTGCTGCATGCAGAAATGCCTCCTCGAGCAACTCGGCAGAAATGCCCACGTCTATGTAGACGATATCGTGGTGAATACGGAGAAGCGCAACACCTTGCTAGAAGACCTCAAGGAAACATTTGAGAACCTGCGCCGGTTTCAGATCAAGCTCAACCCCGAGAAATGCATGTTTGGAGTGCCAGCCGGCCAGCTCCTAGGCTTCCTGGTCTCTGAACGCGGCATTGAATGCAACCCAGTGAAGATCAAAGCCATTGGGAGAATGGAGATTCCCACCAAGCTGCGAGACGTCCAGAAGTTTACCGGGTGCCTGGCCTCCCTGAACCGCTTCATCAGCCGGCTTGGAGAAAAGGCTCTCCCCCTCTACCGACTCATGAAGAAAAGCACTCACTTTGAGTGGAACGACCAAGCCGACCAAGCCTTTCATGAGCTGAAGAAGATGCTTGCCACGCCGCCTGTCTTGGCGGCGCCGACTGAGAAAGAGCCCATGCTCCTTTATATCGCCGCCACCAGCCGGGTGGTCAGCGCCGTCATCGTGGTCCAGCGCCCAGAAGAAGGCCGAGCTCAGCTAGTCCAGAGGTCGGTCTACTATTTAAGCGAAGTACTGTCCACCTCGAAGCAGAACTACCCGCATTACCAGAAGATGTGCTATGGCGTGTACATCGCCGCCAAGAAGCTGAAGTCCTACTTTCAAGAGCACTCCATCACGGTCGTATGCACCGCCCCGCTCGCCGAGATCATAGGCAGCCAGGACGCATCCGGCCTGGTGGGAAAATGGGCCATTGAGCTGGCTCCCTACACGATCTTCTACCAGCCTCGCACCGCCATCAAGTCCCAAGCATTGGCCGACTTCCTCGTCGACTGGGCCGAGACCCAGTACCTGCCGCCGGCTCCCGACTCCACTCGTTGGCGGATGCACTTCGACGGGTCCAAGATGCGCACCGGCTTGGGAGCCGGCATCATCCTCACCTCTCCCAAAGGCGACAAACTCAGATACACGCTGCAGATCCACTTTGCCGCCTCCAACAACGTGGCCGAGTACGAGGCGCTCATACACGGACTCCGGCTAGCCAAAGAGCTCGGCATTCGCCGGATCCTGTGCTATGGCGACTCGGATTTGGTGGTCCAGCAGTCATCTGGCGACTGGGACGCCAAGGATGCAAACATGGCGAGCTATCGTTTCCTCGTTCAGCAAATCAGCGGCTACTTCGAAGGATGCAAATTCCTCCACGTTCCACGGGCCGACAACGAGCACGCAGATGCCCTGGCACGGATAGGCTCAACCCGACAAGCCATACCAACTGGCGTCTCTCTCCAACGCCTCCTCAAGCCGTCTATCAAGCCGTCTCCAGAATCCGACTCCATCTTCGTGCCGCCTAACCCCGACGCAGCCGGACCCGGCTTGGGGAGTCAAGCAGGCGGCCCGGGGACTTCGATAGGCAGCTCGGGGACTGCCATAGTCGCACCCGGCCCGGGGACTTCAGAACCCGGCCCGGGGACTACGGTAGTCGGCCCGGGGACTGCTTCAACGCCACAGGCGGTGGCCAGCTCCACTCTTCACCACCCAGCCCACCCACCTCGTTTGCGAGCCGTGTTGGCTATAGAAGAAGTCACAGCTCCATCATGGGCTCAACCCATCCTCAACTTCCTGGTAAACAGAGAACTGCCGGCTGACGAGATCGCGGCAAGACAAGTCCAACGCCGAGTCATGGCATATACAATTGCCAACAGAGAGCTCGTCAGGCGCAGTGTCACTGGAGTCTTCCAGCGCTGCGTCGAGCCAGAGAAGGGCATATCAATCGTCAAGGACATTCACCAAGGCGAATGCGGCCACCACGCAGCCTCAAGATCCCTCGTTGCCAAAGCCTTCCGCCATGGATTCTTTTGGCCGACTGCCTTGGACGATGCCAAGGAGTTGGCCAAACACTGCAAAGGCTGCCAAGTCTTCAGCTCCAAGCAACACCTCCCGGCTTCAGAACTCAAGACCATTCCCCTCACCTGGCCTTTTGCCGTCTGGGGATTGGACATGGTGGGCCCATTCAAGACGGCGCGCGGCGGCATGACACACTTGCTCGTCACCGTGGATAAATTCACCAAGTGGATCGAAGCAAAGCCGATTAAGAAGCTGAATGGGCCGACTGCCGTGACATTCATCACAGACATCACAACTCGGTACGGCGTGCCACACAACATCATCACCGACAACGGCACGAATTTTTCCAAGGGAGCATTGGCACGTTTACTGCGACGCAGGGCATCCGACCGACCTAGCGTCCGCTGCCCACCCATGATCAAACGGCCAAGTTGAGCGAGCCAACGGCCTCATCCTTTCCGCATCAAGCCCCGGCTGGTCGTGCCATTGAGCGCCGGCGGCTATTGGCTCGACGAGCTGCCGGCCATCCTCTGGAGTCTGCGCACTACCCCAAACAAGTCAACCGGCTTCACGTCTTTCTTCCTTGTATATGGCGTTGAGGCCGTCATCCCAACCGACATCGAGTTCGACTCGCCTCGGGTGACCATGTACATGGAAGCAGAGGCCAAAGAAGACGAGAAGACGGCGTCGACCTCTTGGAAGAAAGCCGCTGTTAGCCCTCACCCGGTCTGCCATCTACCAACAGGTTTGCGCCGCTACCATAGCCGGAAGGTCAAGCCAAGATCCTTTCAAGAGGCGACCTTGTGCTCCGGCCGATCCAACGAACAGCCGCCAGCACAAGCTCTCGGACCCTTGGGAAGGTCCTTCACATCATCAGAGCATTGGGAAACGACTCCTACTACCTAATCGACGCACAGAAGCCGAAGGCACGAAAGAGAGATGATTCCGGCAAGGAGTCGGAACGACCATGGAACGCCAACCTCCTTCGACGATTTTACAGTTAAAATGCAGTATGTATCACGCTACCTTTTGTACTAAGTATGAGACAATGGGCCCCCCGAGGAGCACTCGGGGACTGCCACCTTTTATCTATGAATGACGAGTATCATACTTATGATTTTGTCATTTCACCTTTTTTTCGTCCGGCACCGGGTTCGACTAGTCGGCCCGGGGACTGGCTGCCTTGAGTTATATTTAAAGTTCCACCTGCAGTCAGACAAGTAGTGTGTCGGCACCCAAGCCCTCTCTTGTCAAAAGCCGCAGCTCGAAGAACCGACTGTCCGGCTGGCAAGAGTCAAAGGCAGGAAAGGATGCCCACACGAAAAACGGCTAAGGACTAACGAACTTATATAAAAAAAGCCGGTTTTCTCCCATTGCCGACCGGCTACCAGAGTAGCCGGCCGGCCGGCTTACCATTCGACCCTGCCACAATCCAACAAAGCTCAAGTACTTGCCTTCCCACAAATAGCCAAGTTCCTCCCCACCACAGCATCATGAGCAAATTTGCTTGGTGGGAAGGCGGCAATCAAGGGAAGGCGGCAAAGGAAACGCCTAAGGATAAAAAGCAAACTCAAATGGAAGCCAAACACATGCATAATTATATTTACACGAAAGCCTTGAAAGGCCGGCATTCAACATAGTCTCAATACACCCCAAAGGTGGAACTGCATAAAGTTAATAAAATTTGTTCAAAGAGCAACAACGAGAAAAGGAGAGCGGCGATCAAGCCAACGAAGCAACAGCAAATTGGGCAGGTCGGCGGAGGCGGCAAAGGTTGGCTGGAGGAGTGGCGGTGGCGAGTCTCGGCTCGATCGTCGCCCTGGCGGCGGCGCTCATGCCAGCGCTCATTGCTGGAGGCACGATCAGTGAAGCTGGCTGGTCGCTTTGCCGCCGTCGCGGGCGCGTCTTCACCGCCTTCCTCCTCTTCGTCTTCGGCTTCATCGCTGGAGGCAATCTCCTCCCCCGAGTCCTCGCCTTCCGCTGGGTTCAGCCCGAACCATTCCTCCGGCTGGGCGACTCCGCTGTCGTTCACTTCAGGAGCAAAGACGCTGGTGTCGGTGTACTCGGCGATAGCCGAGGCGCGCTGGATGATAGCCGGCCGCACCGCCACCAGCTCCTTGTCAGCCTCCTGCCTCCAAGTGCTCAGCTGGCGCAGGCTTAGCCCAGGACACCAGGCCCGAACGAACTCCAGCGCCCGCCCGGCGCCGGACTGAGCAGCGGAAGCCTTCCAGGCCTCGAAGCGGCCAACCGCAACCTTCAGCCAGTCGGTAGTCCGACTGGGGGTGCGGGGGATCACCTCGCCAGGCCAGAGAGCGGCCAACACTTGCGCCCCGGCACGCTGAATCCGGCGGAGCATGCGGTGAGCCGGCTGCAGCCGGGCCTGGATCGCCAAGAGCTGCTCCTCGAGCGTCGGGCTGGCATCTGGCGCGATTGCAACCCCTGCTTGCTGGCGCGTCTCGCGGTGGGCCTCGATGGCTTGGCTGGCGGCGACGGAGTAGTCGGGGAAGTAATCTGCGTGAAGAACAAGGAAGCGACACAAAATCAAAGATGAACAAGAGGGCAAGGGGCAAGCAAAGGTGAAAAAGAGGAAGGCGGCCTACCATCGATCATATCCTCCACCCGCCCATAGCCCTCGCTCAGCGCTTGCCTTGCTTCAGCCCAGCCCGCCGCCTCGGTATCGAACTCGGCCTTAAGGGCGGCCTCGTTGTCCTGCGCCTTCTTGAGCCGCTTTGTGGCTCTCCTCTGGTCGGCCAGCCTCTTGGCAGGGACGGTCGCGTTCTGGGCCAAGCGGCGATCTCGGCCTCCTTGGCGCGAGGGCGGTCTGGCCTCGCCTAGCTGCCCCCTCAAGTCGGCATTAGCTCACGCAAGCATGGAGAAAAAGGAAAAAAGCAGTAAGGGAAAAGTCGTCGGGAACATCCGACCCGGCTGCTCGGCAGCCGCCCGAATCTCGGGGACTACACCGATGGAGTGTGACGCGCCCGCTTGAGATAGAAGAAACCAAGTACCTCCGGCTATTAAATCGGTCGGCCTTCGGCTCAGCTCACGGGCACAGGAGTTGAAGGCGGCAGCGGATTGTGATCCTCCCGAAAATCAGATGGAGTGCATATCTGACGAGATTGCCATCAAGGCCTGCTAAGTTTCAAGCCGCTGTTCAAAGGCCGACTCGAAACTCGGGGACTACACCGGTGGGTGCGACGCGCCCCGGAAGAAATCAAAAAATCGATCAAATCCGAAGACCCACCCGAGCGATTGCAGCGTGGCGGAACTCTGGGTGTATCATTGCAACAAGCGGCTGAGCACAAGCGGCGTCGGATCTCTGTGCCGCCACGTTTAGCTCAGCCGTCCCCGGCTGGCGTCCACTCGGACATCTTGGCGCTGCCGCCTCCGAGTCTGTGACCGTCGGCCGGCGCCAGTAGCCCTTTGGCTCGGCGTCGAGGACGCCTCTCCCAGCGTTGGCGGCGCCGATCGCACCACCAGTCCGCCCCCCGCCGACTTTCGCCCCGGCCGCTGCCCAGCGTCGCGGCAGGTCGGCCGCCTTGGCCCGCTCGAGTCAGCGCCGGCTGTGGCGCCTCCCCCAGGATCGTCGCGTCGTCCTCCCTCCTCTCCATCACCGTCTGGTCGCGGTCGGATTCCTCCAACGAAGGCACGGGGATATCAGGAGCCACAGCGCGAAGGGGAATGACGAGCTGCGGAGGCTGATTGCGCAAAGCCTCCGCCTCCCTCTCCGCGGCCACGGCTTCCGCCTGGGCCTTGGCCGCCGCGTCGGCTTGTGCCTCGGCCGACTTCTCTGCCGCCTCCTGGACGGCCCTCCGCTCCGCCGCTTCCCGCTCCTCCTGTGCGTTCCGCTCCGTTGCCTCCATGAGGTCGGCGCGGGGGTCCACTCGGCGGGAACTCGAAGACCCTCCCGTCGGTCCGACTATGGAGGCAGCGTCAACCCGCTCAAGGGAAAGCGGCGCCCTATTCAACAAACCAAGAAGACGGCTTAGATGAGCCTCAACCAAAAAAGACAACAAAAGTACAAGACACCGAACACTTACGCTGAGACTGCTTGTGGGTGCTTCACCACCTTGTGGAAGCGGGCCGCCTTCGCGGCCGCCTCGTCCCGCTTGGTCGCCGCCGCAGAGCTTTTGGGTTTCTTCGGCTGGCTGCCGAAGAGACCCGACCCGGCCCGACGCTTTGGCGCGCCACCACGAGCAGTTGGCGCGGCGGAAGGTCCCGCGCCTTGACGATCGGCCGTCGGCTAGCGGCGTGGGATGGCCTCGGCTTCGTCATCCTCCGGCCAGTCCCCGAAGCCGACCGTAAGGTCGAGGCCGCCTGCCTCTCCGCGGGTTGCGACTACGGCGTCGTCCATGGCGGCCGCCCCTAGATCCGGGTCGTCGGGGTCATCCACGGTACGATCGGCCGAAAACTGGCGCTCCGGCCCTGCGGCCCCGGGCGCCGGTCGAAGAAGAGGGCTCTGCTCAAAGACAAAGCCGACTAGTCAAGAATCGGCTATCGCAAACCCGACAACAATAGAAGAATAAAATAAGGAAAAACTCACCACAGGCGGCGGGTCAGCCCGAGAATATGGCGCCTTGCCATACTGCCACTCTTCATTGAGTTTGCAGTTGGAGATGTAATTCACCATGTAAGATACCTCGTCGCGAGGCATCTCTCTGGTGCTCAGCCGGCACGGGTCGAAGCAGCCGCTCATTTGGCAGATCATGTGCGGTCGGCTTTGGAGCGGAAGCACCCGGCGCTCCACGAAGGTGGCCACCAAGTCGTCCCCCACCAAGCCCTCCGATTAGACCATCACCCGGAGCCGGGTGACGGCGGTGTTCCCGGCCAAGGTAAGCGACCGGGCTCGGAAGGACCAAGACGCCGGCCTCCCAGGCGGCGGGCCGGCTACGTAAGCCGACAGATTGAGGTAGTCGGCTTGCGCGGCGACGTTCTTCACGTAGAAGTACGACTGCTGCCAAAGCTTCACTGACTGGATCAGCGGGATAGGCAGAAAAGGGTTGTTGTCGGTCGTCCTCCGCTTGGCGATGAAGGCACCAGGGGCGGCACGCCCGCATGAGACGAAGGCCGAGCTTGCCTTTGGAAGAACTCCCCATAGAGCTCCAGAGTGGGGAGGACTCCGAGAAAACCCTCGCACAGGGTACGAAGGAAGATAGCAGCATCACCGTGTTGGGGGTGAGGTGATGCGGCTGGAGATTGTAGAAGTCGAGGAAGGAGCGGAAGAACCCGCTCGCCGGCAGGCCGAGGCCGCGCAGGCAGTGCAAGCGGAAGATGACCCGCTCGCCCTCCTCCGGTGCCGGCGAAATCTCCGCCTCCGGCGCGAGGCGGGTCTTCACGAGATCCTCGCCCGGCAACCGCCGCGTCCAGCGAAGCCAATCGATGTGATCTTCGTGGACGTTGGAGCCGTCCCACGAGCTCGACAGCGCCATGGGAGCGAGTGGAAGGAAAGAGCCGCGGCAGCGGAGAGCACGGCCACGCAACGAAGGAACCGCGGCGAGCCAAGATAGCTCGCGGCGGAACGGCTCGGTGGTGAGTGCGCTGCGGCGGCGGAAGAGTGAAGAAGGAAGTAGAGGAAGGAGAGGAGCGAGGCGGCGGCGAGCCTCTGCCTCCCCTCCTCCCCCTACTTATAGGCTCGGCGGCGAAGCCGTGGAGGCGGGCGTGAGGCGATGGGATTAATCGCGCCCTCCCCCGTCCCGTGATTATGGCGCCCTAAAGGCGTACTGAAACCGCCGCGGGAAGACGAGCAGTCCACTTGGGCCATAGAGGATCCGCGCGTGGGCCGAGGCGTAGGCTTGGTAGGCCCGGACCTGCGGCGACATCCCGTCGCGCGCGTGGGCTGGCCGGCCTTTTTGGCCATGTGGCGCAAGGTGATGCGCGGCCAACGCGCAGGCCGGCTCACTTTCCCTCCTTCTAACTGCGGAGCTTCCCGAAGACGGCGCACCCGTTCAAGGCCGGCTCCTAGCTGCCGGCTTCCCAGGATAGGAAGCTGATCGAGCTTCTCGTCCTCCTTTCGACCTCGAAGCCCAATCAGCTTCGGGGACTACTGTCGGAGTAAATGACCACGGGTAGCCTAGCCGGCTCCCCCTGGGGCTTCTGAAAAATCACAAGCCAATCAAGTCATCCAACATCCAAGACGCTGGGCCGCCTTCCCCCGGCCGGCTGTCATTTAGGCCGGCTATCGGGGCCGGCCCGACCCCAAGACCCACAGGCAGAAGGCCTCAAGAGGGCCGGCCTCCGATGAGTCGGCTACCCGAGGGCCGACTCCATGCAGTCGGCCACGAGAAGGCCGACTCCGAGAAGCCGGCCACCCCGCAGGCGGCCAGGGCCGCACCCTCAGAATCTGCACCCACATGACGGTGATGAGTGTTGGGGAACGTAGTAATTTCAAAAAAATTCCTACGCACACGCAAGATCATGGTGATGGCATAGCAACGAGAGGGGAGAGTATTGTCCACTTACCCTCGTAGACCGTAAGCGGAAGCGTTATGACAACGCGGTTGATGTAGTCGTACGTCTTCACGATCCGACCGATCCAAGTACGAGCGTCGACACCTCCGAGTTCAGCACACGTTCAGCTCGATGGCGATCCCGGACTCGATCCAGCAAAGTGTCGGGATGAGTTCCGTCGGACGACGGCGTGGTGACGATGATGATGCTCTACGGCGCGAGGGCTTCGCCTAAACTCATGACGATATGACCGAGGTGGAATATGGTGGAGGGGCACCGCTGCGGCTAAGGAACGATCCGTAGATCAACTTGTGTGTCCATGGGGTGCCCCCCCCTCAGATATAAAGGAGCAAGGGGTGCGGCCGGCCCTAGGAGGAGGCGCCGGAGGAGTCCTACTCCCACCGAGTAGGACTCCCCTTCCTAGTTGGACTAGGACTTGGGGGAAGGAGGAGAGGGGAAGGAAGGAAGGGCGCCGCCTCCTTGTCCTATTCGGACTTGGGGGAGGGGCGTGGCTGCCCTTGGCCCCTTCTCCTCTTTCTCCACTAGGCCCACTAAGGCCCATTAGGTCACCGGGGTTCGGTAACCTCCGGTACTCTGTAAAATGCCGATTTCACCCGAACACTTCCGATGTCCAAACATAGGCTTCCAATATATCAATCTTTATGTCTCGACCATTTGAGACTCCTCGTCATGTCCGTGATCACATCCGGGACTCGAACAAACTTCGTACATCAAAACTTATAAACTCATAATAAAGCTGTCATCGTAACGTTAAGCGTGCGGACCCTACGGGTTCGAGAACTATGTAGAAATGACCTAGAACTATTCTCGGTCAATAACCAATAGCGGAACCTGGATGCTCATATTGGTTCCTACATATTCTCTGAAGATCTTTATCGGTCAAACCGCATAACAACATACGTTGTTCCCTTTGTCATCGGTATGTTACTTGCCCGAGATTTGATCGTCGGTATCAAATACCTAGTTCAATCTCGTTACTGGCAAGTCTCTTTACTCGTTACGTAATGCATCATTCCTTAACTAACTCATTAGCTACATTGCTTGCAAGGCTTATAGTGATGTGCATTACCGAGAGGGCCGAAGATACCTCTCCGACAATCGGAGTGACAAAACCTAATCTCAAATCGCCAACCCAACATGTACCTTTGGAGACACCTGTAGTACTCCTTTATAATCACCCGATTACGTTGTGACGTTTGGTAGCACCAAAGTGTTCCTCCGTAAACGCGGTTGCATAATCTCATAGTTACAGGAACATGTATAGGTCATGAAGAAAGCAATAGCAATATACTAAGCGATCAAGTGCTAGGCTAACGGAATGGGTCATGTCAATCACATCATTCTCCTAATGATGTGATCCCATTAATCAAATAACAACACATGTCTATGGTTAGGAAACATAACCATCTTTGATTAATGAGCTAGTCAAGTAAAGGCATACTAGTGACTATATGTTTGTCTATGTATTCACACATGTATCATGTTTCGGTTAATACAATTCTAGCATGAATAATAAACATTTATCATGATATGAGGAAATAAATAATAACTTTATTATTGCCTCTAGGGCATATTTCCTTGATCTCCCACTTGCACTAGAGTCAATAATCTAGATTACAAAGTAATGATTCTAACACCCATGGAGTCTTGGTGCTGATCATGTTTTGCTCGTGGAAGAGGCTTAGTCAGCGGTCTGCAACATTCAGATCCGTATGTATCTTGCAAATCTCTATGTCTCCCACCGACTTGGTCCGGATGGAATTGAAGTGTCTCTTGATGTGCTTGGTCCTCTTGTGAAATCTGGATTCCTTTGCCAAGGCAATTGCACCATATTGTCACGAAGATCTTCATTGGTCCCGATGCACTAGGTATGACACCTAGATCGAAATGAACTCTTTCATCCAGACTCCTTCATTTGCTGCTTCGAAGCAGCTATGTACTCCGCTTCACATGTAGATCCCGCCACGGCGCTTTGTTTAGAACTGCACCAACTAACAGCTCCACCGTTTAATAAAAACACGATCCGGTTTGCGATTTAGAATCGTCCGGATCGATGTCAAAGCTTGCATCGGCGTAACCATTTACGACTAGCTCTTTGTCACCTCCATATCGACAAACATATCCTTAGTCCTTTTCGGTATTTCAGGATGTTCTTGACCGCTGTCCATGATCCATTCTGGATTACTTTGGTACCTTCCTGCCAAGCTTATTGCTAAGCATCGTCGGTCTGGTACACAGCATTGCATACATGATAGAGCCTATGGCTGAAGCATAGGAACATCTTTCATTTTCTCTCTATCTTCTGCGTGGTGGGGCATTGAGTTTGACTCAATTTCACACCTTGTAATACAGGTAAGAATCCTTTCTTTGCCTGATCCATTTTGAACTTTTTCAAAACTTTATCAAGGTATGTGCTTTGTGAAAGTCCAATCAAGCGTCTTGATCTATCTCTATAGATCTTGATGCCCAATATGTAAGCAGCTTCACGAGGTCTTTCATTGAAAACTTTTATTCAAGTATCCTTTTATGCTATCTAGAAATTCTATATCATTTCCAATCAATAATATGTCGTCCACATATAATATCGAAATGCTACAGAGCTCCCACTCACTTTCTTGTAAATACAGGCTTCTCCAAAAGTGCAGATAAAACCATATCTTTGATCACACTATCAAAGCGTTTATTCCAACTCCGAGAGGCTTGCACTGACCATAAATTGATCACTGGAGCTTGCACACTTTGTTAGCCCCTTTGGATCAACAAAACCTTCTGGTTGCATCATATACAACTCTTCTTCCGAAATCCATTCAAGAATGCAGTTTTGACATCCATTTGCCAAATTTCATAATCATAAAATGCAGCAATTTCTAACATGATTCGACAGACTTAAGCATCGCTTCTGGTGAGAAAGTCTCATCGTAGTCAACCCCTTGAACTTGTCGAAAACCTTTACAACAAGTCGAGCTTTATAGACGATTATATTACCATCGGCGCATCTTCTTCTTAAAGATCCATTTATTCTCAATGGCTTGCCGATCATCGGGCAAGTCAACCAAAGTCCATACTTTGTTCTCATACATGGATCCCATCTCAGATTTCATGGCTTCTAGCCATTTTGCGGAATATGGGCTCATCATCGCTTCCTCATAGTTCGTAGGTTCGCCATGGTCAAGTAACATGACTTCCGAATAGGATTACCGTACCACTCAGTGCGGATCTTACTCTGGTTGACCTCGAAGTTCAAGAGAACTTGATCTGAAGTTTCATGATCAATATCATTAGCTTCCTCACTAATTGGTGTAGTTGTCACGGAACCGGTTCTTGTGATGAACTACTTTCAATAAGGGAGCAGATCTGATTATCTCATCAAGTTCTACTTTCCTCCCACTCACTTCTTTCGAGAGAAACTCTTTTCTAGAAAGGATCCGAATTTAGCAACGAAAATCTTGCCTTGGATCTGTGATAGAAGGTGTACCCAACAGTCTCCTTTGGGTATCCTATGAAGACACATTTCTCCGATTTGGGTTCGAGCTTATCTGGTTGAAGTTTCTTCACATAAGCATCGCAGCCCCAAACTTTAAGAAACGACAACTTTGGTTTCTTGCCAAACCATAGTTCATGAGGCGTCATCTTAACGGATTTTGATGGTGCCCTATTTAACGTGAATGCGGCCGTCTCTAAAGCATAACCCCAAAACGATAGCGGTAAATCAGTAAGAGACATCATAGATCGCACCATATCTAGTAAAGTACGATTGCGACGTTCGGACACACCATTTCGTTGTGGTGTTCCGGGTGGCGTGAGTTGCGAAACTATTCCGCATTGTTTCAAATGTAAACCAAACTCGTAACTCAAATATTCTCCTCCAGGATCAGATCGTAGAATTTTTTTTTCTTGTCACGATGATTTTCCACTTCACTCTGAAATTCTTTGAACTTTTCAAATGTTTCAGATTTGTGTTTCATTAAGTAGATATACCCATATCTGCTCAAATCATCTGTGAAGGTGAGAAAATAACGATACCATGATGAGCCTCAACATTCATTGGACCACAAACATCAGTATGTATGATTTCCAACAAATCAGTTGCTCGCTCCATAGTTCCGGAGAACGGCGTTTTAGTCATCTTGCCCATGAGACACGGTTCGCAAGTACCAAGTGATTCATAATCAAGTGATTCCAAAAGTCCATCAATATGGAGTTTCTTCATGCGCTTTATACCGATATGACCTAAACGGCAATGCCACAAATAAGTTGCACTATCATTATCAACTCTGCATCTTTTGGTTTCAACACTATGAATATGTGTATTACTACTATCGAGATTCAATAAAAATAGACCACTCTTCAAGGGTGCATGACCATAAAAGATATTATTCATATAAATAGAACAACCATTATTCTCTGACTTAAATGAATAACCGTCTCGCATCAAACAAGATCCAGATATAATGTTCATGCTTAACGCTAGCACCAAATAACAATTATTTAGGTCTAAAACTAATCCCGATGGTAGATGTAGAGGTAGCGTGCCGACCGCGATCACATCGACTTTGGAACCATTTCCCACGCGCATCGTCACCTCGTCCTTAGCCAATCTTCGCTTAATCCGTAGTTCCTGTTTGAGTTGCAAATATTAGCAGAACCAATATCAAATACCTGGTACTCTGCGAGTATTAGTAAGGTACACATCAATAACATGTATATCACATATACCTTTGTTTACTTTGCCATCCTTCTTATCCGCCAAATACTTGGGGCAGTTCCGCTTCCGGTGTCGGTGTGCTTGCGGTAGAAGCACCCGATCTCGTGCTTAGGTCCAGACTTGGGTTTCTTCTCTTGAGCAACAACTTGTTTGCTGTTCTTCTTGAAGTTCCTTCTTCTTCCCTTTGCCCTTTTCTTGAAACTGGTGGTCTTGTTAACCATCAACACTTGATGCTCCTTTTGATTTCTACCTCCGCTGCTTTTAGCATTGCGAAGAGCTCGGGAATAGACTTGTCCATCCCTTGCATATTATAGTTCATCACGAAGCTCTTGTAGCTTGGTGGCGATGATTGAAGAATTACATCAATGACACTATCATCGGAAGATTAACTCCCAGTTGAATCAAGTGATTATTATACCCAGACATTTTGAGTATGTGTTCACCGACGAACTATTCTCCTCCATCTTGCAGCTATAGAACTTATTGGAACTTCATATCTCTCAATCCGGGCATTTGCTTGAAATATTAACTTCAACTCTGGAACATCTCATATGCTCCATGACGTTCAAAACGTCGTTGAAGGCCCGGTTCTAAGCCGTAAAGCATGGCACACTGAACTATCGAGTAGTCATCGCTTTGCTCGCGGGACGTTCTTAACGTCGTCGGTTACATCAGCGAGGCCTGGCACCCATCGGTGTTTCGGGGCGTAATTCTTCATGCATCAATGAGGATAATCCTCGAGTTACGGACCCAGTCCGTGTAATTGCTACCATCATCTTTCAACTTTGCTTTCTCAAGGAACGCATTAAAATTCAACGGAACAACAAAGACGAGCCATCTATCTACAGTAAACATAGACAAGCAAAATACTA
This sequence comes from Aegilops longissima, assembly GCA_021605205.1. Lineage (NCBI taxonomy): Eukaryota > Viridiplantae > Streptophyta > Magnoliopsida > Poales > Poaceae > Aegilops > Aegilops longissima. The sequence goes on from CM038682.1 coordinate 289,307,130, forward strand.
TCGGTACTAAGTTCATGATAAATTTAAGTTCAATTAATCATATTACTTAAGAACTCCCACTTAGATAGACATCCTCTAATCATCTAAGTGATTCGTGATCCATATTAACTACACCATGTCCGATCGTCACGTGAGATGGAGTAGTTTCAATGGTGAACATCAATATGTTGATCATATCTACTATATGATTCACGCTCGACCTTCGGTCTCCATGTTCGAGGCCATATCTGTTATATGCTAGGCTCGTCAAGTTTAACTTGAGTATTCGCGTGCATAACTGTTTTGCACCCGTTGTATTTGAGCGTAGAGCCTATCACACCGATCATCACGTGGTGTCTCAGCACGAAGAACTTTCGCAACGGTGCATACTCAGGGAGAACACTTCTTGATAATTTTAGTGAGAGATCATCTTAAAATGCTACCGTCAATCAAAGCAAGATAAGATGCATAAAGGATAAACATCACATGCAATCAATATAAGTGATATGATATGGCCATCATCATCTTGTGCTTGTGATCTCCATCTCCGAAGCACCGTCGTGATCACCATCGTCACCGGTGCGACACCTTGATCTCCATCGTAGCATCGTTGTCGTCTCGCCAATCTTATGCTTCTACGACTATCGCTACCGCTTAGTGATAAAGTAAAGCATTACAGTATGCGTTGCATTTCATACAATAAGCGACAACCATATGGCTCTCGCCGATTGCGATAACCCGGTTACAAAACATGATCATCTCATACAATAAAATATAGCATCACGTCTTGACCATATCACATCACAACATGCCCTGCAAAAACAAGTTAGGCGTCCTCTACTTTGTTGTTGCAAATTTTACGTGGCTGCTACGGGCGAGCAAGAACCGTTCTTACCTCGCATCAAAACCACAGCGATAGTTTGTCAAGTTGGTGCTGTTTTAACCTTCGCAAGGACCGGCGTAGCCACACTCGGTTCAACTAAAGTGAGAGAGCAGACACCGCCAATCACCTTTAAGCACGAGTGCTCGCAGCGGTGAAACCAGTCTCGCGTAAGCGTCTGCGTAATGTCGGTCGGGCGCTTCATCTCACAATACCGTCGAACCAAAGTATGACATGCTGGTAAGCAGTATGACTTGTATCGCCCACAACTCACTTGTGTTCTACTCGTGCATATGACATCTACGCATAAAACCAGGCTCGGATGCCATTTGTTGGGGAACGTAGTAATTTCAAAAATTTCCTACGCACATGCAAGATCATGGTGATGGCATAGCAACGAGAGGGAGAGTATTGTCCACGTACCCTCGTGACCGTGGCGAAGCGTTATGACAACGCGGTTGATGTAGTCGTGCGTCTTCACGATCCGACCGATCCAAGTACCGAGCGTCACGCACCTCCGAGTTCAGCACACGTTCAGCTCGATGGCGATCCCGGACTCCGATCCAGCAAAGTGTCGGGATGAGTTCCGTCGACCGACGGCGTGGTGACGATGATGATGCTCTACCGGCGCAGGGCTTCGCCTAAACTCCGCGACAAATATGACCAAGGTGGAATATGGTGGAGGGGGGCACCGCACACGACTAAGGAACGATCCGTAGATCAACTTGTGTGTCCATGGGGTGCCCCCTGCCCCCGTATATAAAGGAGCAAGGGGGGGTGCGGCCGGCCCTAGGAGGAGGCGCGCCGGAGGAGTCCTACTTCCACCGGAGTAGGACTCCCCTTTCCTAGTTGGACTAGGACTTGGGGGAAGGAGGAGAGGGAAAAGGAAAGGGGGCGCCCCTCCTCCTCCTATTCGGACTTGGGGGAGGGCGCGGCTGCCCTTGGCCCCTTCTCCTCTTTCTCCACTAGGCCCACTAAGGCCCATTAGGTCACGGGGTTCGGTAACCTCCGGTACTCGGTAAAATGCCGATTTCACCCGGAACACTTCCGATGTCCAAACATAGGCTTCCAATATATCAATCTTTATGTCTCGACCATTTCGAGACTCTCGTCATGTCCGTGGTCACATCCGGGACTCCGAACAAACTTCGCTACATCAAAACTTATAAACTCATAATAAAACTGTCATCGTAACGTTAAGCGTGCGGACCCTACGGGTTCGAGAACTATGTAGACATGACCTAGAACTATTCTCGGTCAATAACCAATAGCGGACCCTGGATGCTCATATTGGTTCCTACATATTCTATGAAGATCTTTATCGGTCAAACCGCATAACAACATACATTGTTCCCTTTGTCATCGGTATGTTACTTGCCCGAGATTTGATCGTCGGTATCCAATACCTAGTTCAATCTCGTTACTGGCAAGTCTCTTTACTCATTACGTAATGCATCATTCCGTAACTAACTCATTAGCTACATTACCTGCAAGGCTTATAGTGATGTGCATTACCGAGAGGGCCCAGAGATACCTCTCCGACAATCGGAGTGACAAAACCTAATCTCGAAATACGCCAACCCAACATGTACCTTTGGAGACACCTGTAGTACTCCTTTATAATCACCCGATTCGTTGTGACGTTTGGTAGCACCAAAGTGTTCCTCCGATAAGCGGAGTTGCATAATCTCATAGTTACAGGAACATGTATAGGTCATGAAGAAAGCAATAGCAATATACTTAAACGATCAAGTGCTAGGCTAACGGAATGGGTCATGTCGATCACATCATTCTCCTAATGATGTGATCCCATTAATCAAATAACAACACATGTCTATGGTTAGGAAACATAACCATCTTTGATTAATGAGCTAGTCAAGTAGAGGCATACTAGTGACTATATGTTTGTCTATGTATTCACACATGTATCATGTTTCCGGTTAATACAATTCTAGCATGAATAACAAACATTTATCATGATATGAGGAAATAAATAATAACTTTATTATTGCCTCTAGGGCATATTTCCTTCAATGAGACGGGGCGTGGCTACAGTGAAGCCTGCCACCCCCGCATCCCGGAGCACGCGTGGCTACAGTTCGCCGTACGAGGCAGCCATCACTGTCGGTAGCGACATCATGTTGCCATATTGACCATGAAGTCACCCACGACAGTTTGTCGATTACTACCAGATGGCGGGCCCCTCCGATCAGAGAGATGCCCGAAGGCGGCTCGGCTTCCCCCAGTCGGCCTGAGACATGGCCGGCTCCCCATAGCCGGCTTGTTCCCTCCCTCGAAGGAAGCGCCTCATTAAGGAGACACGACGAAATGAGGCTACGATGTCGCTGCCAAGCGGCGACATGTAGCCATGCTTACCCGACATAGCCCTCGTCATCGAGATTGAGGCAACAATAACCAGCCCCGACAAGGCCCTCAGCAGTGGGGCCAGGCTTTGTCGACCAGAAGCCGGCAGCCAAGGGACCCACCAACATCAGCGGGCCCCAATGACCGGCGGAGTAGCCGGAGGATCGAAGACACCGACGGCTAGGGCCCACATCTAGCCGGATTACCATTGTACCCCTGGGGGGTAGGCCTATATAAACCCCCCAGGGCACCCATGCAAAGGGTTGATCTCGGAGAGTTTTAGACACCACATAGAGGGAAGAGGAGAGCTAGCCAGGCCCTCCTTCTTCCTCTCACCGAACAGCTCAAGGGGCCTCTTGTAGCAACTTGTTCATCTAGTGATCATGCGGAGGCCCCACAGAGCAGCAGTAGGGGTGTTATCTCAACGGAGAGCCCCGAAGCTGGGTAAGATTCGCCGGCGTGCATGTCTTCGCCTCATCCCGTTTCCAGGCACCGGCGACGTCTTATTGGCTCCCAATATGATTAGCCACCCGTTGGCATATGTTGCACCTACCACCCGACATTCGGGAAATGGTCAACAAAACTATGCATATCCGACGAAATGAACTTACTTGCTCGGTGATTTGGGCACCAGTAGGCCACCATGCGATGGGATGCGCCAAGTGGCCGCAATACTTTGACAGGGCCTCTTGGATGGTGTACCACGATGGTTGAGAGACTTTGGTTCAAGGTTGCGGATGACCACGTCGGAGCAACGTGCGAAATGCTTGTGTTCATGGAACCATGTGTGAATGCTGGCCCAAAAAGTTGAGCTCTTTTGCTCCGTGCCATGGATCGGATCAAGGCTAGTAGCCAACCATGTATTGCACAACAACTCGTCCTCCTGCATGTTGAAGCTTTCTCCTCCAGCCTTCTTCTTTGGATCGCCCGCAAAATCATCCAGATCATCGTCCTCGCCGTCCTCATCCTCCTCCACCTCCACCTCCTCCGTCTGTTCGGCAACCAATCTTGCTGCTGTGTGCCCATGCCGGTGTCGGTGTAGGTCTGCTGCGTGCCTGTCTGGGCATAGCCCTGCTGCGTGTGGGTAGTTGCCGGACTAGGTGGGATCCGATTCTTCCACTTACCTTGTTGGAAATATTCCCTAGAGGAAATTATATTATATTATTATATTTCCATATTCATAATTAAGAGTTTATATTCTAGGTTATAACTTCTATGATCCTGGAGTAATCGATTAAATGGAAAACTCATATGCACGTGTAGAACGATAAACGACAAGATAAGATTCCTAGTCATGCCTCTAGGACTGGCTCAAGTGTTGTTGGTGATCATGTTTTTTGGATCTTAGGATATCATTAAGTATAAACGATAGCCTAAAATAACATTGAGAATATGACGTTAGAATAAGATCATATTGAGTCGACCCAAACTTGTTTGTTATGCATTGAGATAATATCGTCTGAAATCAATTGTTATAACACAAAGTGTTAATGTGAGATTTAGTTTCTTAGACCGTGAAAGTATCGTAGTCACTTCTTACTGTATAGTGGACTTTGGGATTGCTCAAACGTCATCTGTAACTAGGTGATCATAACGACAACGTATAGGTTCGTTGAAAAGTTTGATAAGAGGCTAGATATCTCGAGAGTGGGATTTGGTCCTCCGACGATGGAGAGATTGTTGGGGAACGTAGTATTCCAAAAAATTTACCTACGCACACGCAAGATCCATCTAGGTGATGCATAGCAACGAGTGGGTAGAGTGTGTCCACGTACCCTCGTAGACCGAAAGCGGAAGCGTTTAGTAACACGGTTGATGTAGTCGAACGTCTTCGCGATCCAATCGATCCAAGTACCGAACGCATGACACCTCCGCGATCTGCATACGTTCAGCTCGGTGACGTCCCTCGTACTCTTGATCCAGCTGAGGCCAAGGGAGAGTTTCATCAGCACGACGGCATGGTGATGGCGATGATGAAGCTACCGGTGCAGGGCTTCGCCTAGGCACTGCAACGATACGGCTGAGGTGCAAATCTGTGGAGGGGGCACCGCACACGGCTAAGAAATCAACTTGTGTGTCTATGGGGTGCCCCTCCCCCGTATATAAAGGAGTGGAGGAGGGGAGGGCCGGCCCTCTTATGGCGCGCCCAAGGGGGGGAGTCCTACTCCCAGTAGGAGTAGGTTTCCCCCCTTCCCTAGTTGGAGTAGGAGAAGAAGGAAGAGGGAGATGGAGAGAAGGAAAGGGGGGCCGGCCCCCCTCCCAATTCAGATTGGGCTTGGGGGGGGGGGCACCTTGGCCGCCTCCTCCTCTCTTCCACCTTGGCCCATTAAGGCCCATTAACTCCCCAGGGTGTTCCGGTAAACCCCCGGTACTCCGGTAAATGCCCGAACTCATCCGGAACCCTTCCAATGTCCAAACATAGCCTTCCAATATATCGATCTTTATGTCTCGACCATTCCGAGACTCCTCGTCATGCCCGTGATCACATTGGACTCCGAACAAGCTTCGGTACATCAAATCACATAAACTCATAATACCGATCATCATCAAACGTTAAGCGTGCGGACCCTGCGGGTTTGAGAACTATGTAGACATGACCGAGACTCACTTCCGGTCAATAACCAATAGCGGAACCTGGATGCTCATATTGGTTCCTACATATTCTATGAAGATCTTCATCGGTCAAACCGCATAACAACATACGTTGTTCCCTTTGTCATCGGTATGTTACTTGCCCGAGATTCGACCGTCGGTATCATCATACCTAGTTCAATCTCGTTACCGGCAAGTCTCTTTACTCGTTCCGTAATGCATCATCCCGTGGCTAACTCATTAGTCACATTGCTTGCAAGGCTTATAGTGATGTGCATTACCGAGTCGGAGTGACAAATCCTAATCTCGATCTATGCCACCTCAACAAACACCATCGGAGACACCTGTAGAGCATCTTTATAGTCACCCAGTTACGTTGTGACGTTTGATAGCACACTAAGTGTTCCTCCGGTATTCGAGAGTTGCATAATCTCATAGTCATAGGAACATGTATAAGTTATGAAGAAAGCAATAGCAATAAACTAAACGATCATAGTGCTAAGCTAACGGATGGGTCAAGTCAATCACATCATTCTCTAAAGATGTGATTCCGTTCATCAAATGACAACTCTTGTCCACGGCTAGGAAACTTAACCATCTTTGATTAACGAGCTAGTCAAGTAGAGACATACTAGTGACACTCTGTTTGTCTATGTATTCACACATGTACTAAGTTTCCGGTTAATACAATTCTAGCATGAATAATAAACATTTATCATGATATAAGGAAATATAAATAACAACTTTATTATTGCCTCTAGGGCATATTTTCTTCAGTCTCCCACTTGCACTAGAGTCAATAATCTAGATTACATTGTAATGATTCTAACACCCATGGAGTCTTGGTGTTGATCATGTTTTCTCGTGAAAGAGGCTTAGTCAGCGGTCGCAACATTCAGATCCGTATGTATTTTGAAAATCTCTATGTCTCTCTCCTTGACTTGATCGCGGATGGAATTGAGGCGTCTCTTGATGTGCTTGGTTCTCTGTGAAATCTGGATTCCTTCCCAAGGCAATTGCACCAGATATTGTCACAAAAGATTTTCATTGGATCCGATGCACTAGGTATGACACCTAGATGGGATATGAACTCCTTCATCGAGACTCCTTCATTTGCTGCTTCTGAAGCAGCTATGTACTCCGCTTCACATGTAGATCCCGCCACGACGCTCTGCTTGGAACTGCACCAACTAACAGCTCCACCATTCAGTAAAAATACGTATCCAGTTTGTGACTTAGATTCATCCGGATCAGTGTCAAAGCTTGCATCGGCGTAGCGCATTTACGAGCTCTTTGTCACCTCCATAAACGAGAAACGTATCCCATCTCAGATTTCATGGCCTCAAGCCATTTCGCAGAATCTAGGCTCATCATCGCTTCCCCATAGTTCGTAGGTTCGTCATGGTCTAGTAACATGACCTCTAGAATAGGATTACTGTACCATTCGTGTGCGGATCTTACTCTGGTTGACCTACGAGGTTCGGTAGTAACTTGATCAAAAGTTTCATGATCATCATCATTAGCTTCCTCACTTACTAGTGCAGGAATCACTGGAACTGATTTATTTGATGAACTACTTTCCAATAAGGGAGCAGGTACTATTACCTCATCAAGTTCTACTTTCCTCCCACTCACTTCTCTCGAGAGAAACTCCTTCTCTAGAAAGGATCCATTTTTAGCAATGAATATCTTGCCTTCGGATCTGTGATAGAAGGTGTACCCAACAGTCTCCTTTGGGTATCCTATGAAGACACATTTCTTCGATTTGGGTTCGAGCTTATCAGGTTGAAGCTTTTTCACATAAGCATCGCAACCCCAAACTTTAAGAAATGACAACTTGGGTTTCTTGCCAAACCACAGTTCATATGGTGTCGTCTCAACGGATTTAGAAGGTGCCCTATTTAACGTGAATGCAGCCGTCTCTAAAGCATAACCCCACAGTGATAGCGGTAAATCAGTAAGAGACATCATAGATCGTACCATATCTAATAAAGTACGATTACGACGTTCGGACACACCATTACGCTGTGGTGTTCCGGGTGGCGTGAGTTGCGTATCTATTCCGCATTGTTTCAAATGAAGACCAAACTCGTAACTCAAACATTCTCCTCCATGATCAGATCGTAGAAACTTTATTTTCTTGTTACGATGATTTTCCACTTCACTTCACTCTGAAATTCTTTGAACTTTTCAAATGTTTCAGACTTATGTTTCATCATGTACATATACCCATATCTGCTCAAATCATCTGTGAAGGTCAGAAAATAATGATACCCGCCGCGAGCATCAACACTCATCGGACCGCATACATCAGTATGTATTATTTCCAACAAGTCTGTTGATCACTCCATTGTTTCGGAGAACGGTGTTTTAGTCATCTTGGCCATGTGGCATGGTTCGCAAGCATTAAGTAATTCATAATCAAGTGATTTCAAAAGCCCATCATAATGGAGTTTCTTCATGCGCTTTACACCAACATGACCCTGATGTGTGCCTTGCTATAAGTCTAGCAGGGAGGTACCAAAGTAATCCAGGAGTGGATCACTGGACAACGGTCAAGAACATCCTGAAATACTTGAAAAGGACTAAGGATATGTTTCTCGTTTATGGAGGTGACAAAGAGCTCGTCGTAAATGGTTATGTTGATGCAAGCTTTGACACTGATCCGGACGATTCTAAATCACAAACCGAATACGTGTTTACATTGAACGGTGGAGCTGTCAGTTGGTGCAGTTCTAAACAAAGCGTCGTGGCTGGATCTACGTGTGAAACGGAGTACATAGCTGCTTCGGAAGTGGCAAATGAAGGAGTCTGGATAAAGGAATTCATATCCGATCTTGGTGTCATACCTAGTGCATCGGGTCCAATGAAAATCTTTTGTGACAATACTGGTGCAATTGCCTTGGCGAAGGAATTCAGATTTCACAAGAGAACCAAGCACATCAAGAGGCGCTTCAATTCCATCCGGGATTTAGTCCAGGTGGGAGACATAGAAATTTGCAAGATACATACGGATCTGAATGTTGCAGACCCGTTGACTAAGCCTCTTCCACGAGCAAAACATGATCAACACCAAGGCTCCATGGGTGTTATAATCATTACTGTGTAATCTAGATTATTGACTCTAGTGCAAGTGGGAGACTAAAGGAAATATGCCCTAGAGGCAATAATAAAGTTATTATTTATTTCCTTATATCATGATAAATGTTTATTATTCATGCTAGAATTGTATTAACCGGAAACATACTACATGTGTGAATACATAGACAAATAGAGTGTCACTAGTATGCCTCTACTTGACTAGCTCGTTGATCAAAGATGGTTAAGTTTTCTAGCCATTGACATGGGTTGTCATTTGATTAACGGGATCACATCATTAGGAGAATGATGTGATTGACTTGACCCATTCCGTTAGCTTAGCACTCGATCGTTTAGTACGTTGCTATTGCTTTCTTCATGACTTATACATGTTCCTATGACTATGAGATTATGCAACTCCCGTTTACCGGAGGAACACTTTGTGTGCTACCAAACGTCACAACATAACTGGGTGATTATAAAGGTGCTCTACATGTGTCTCCTAAAGTACTTGTTGGGTTGGCGTATTTCGAGATTAGGATTTGTCACTCCGATTGTCGGAGAGGTATCTCTGGGCCCACTCGGTAATGCACATCACTTAAGCCTTGCAAGCATTGCAACTAATAAGTTAGTTGCGGGATGATGTATTACGGAACGAGTAAAGAGACTTGCTGGTTACGAGATTGAACTAGGTATTGAGATACTGACGATCGAATCTCGGGCAAGTAACATACCGATGACAAAGGGAACAACGTATGTTGTTATGCGGTCTGACCGATAAAGATCTTTGTAGAATATGTGGGAGCCAATATGAGCATCCATGTTCCGCTATTGGTTATTGACCGGAGATGTGTCTCGGTCATGTCTACATAGTTCTCGAACCCGTAGGGTCCGCACGCTTAAAGTTTTGATGATAGTTATATTATGAGTTTATATGTTTTGATGTATCGAAGGTTGTTCGGAGTCCCGGATGTGATCACGGACATGACGAGGAGTCTCGAAATGGTCGAGACATGAAGATTGATATATTGGAAGCCTATGTTTGGATATCCGAAGTGTTCCGGGTGAAATCGGGATTTTACCGGAGTACCGGAGGGGTTACCGGAACCCCCGGGGGTTAATGGGCCATAGTGGGCCTTAGTGGAGAAGAGGAGAGGCGGCCAGGGCAAGGTCCACGCGCCCCTCCCCCCTAGTCTGAATAGGACAAGGAGAGGGGGGCGGCACCCCCCTTTCCTTCTTCTCCTCCACCTCTTTCCCCCTCTTCTCCTAATAGAACAAGGAAAAGGGAGGGAGTCCTACTCCCGGTGGGAGTAGGACTCCTCCTGGCGCGCCCCTCCCTGCTGGCCGCACCTCCCCCTTGCTCCTTTATATACGGGGGCAGGGGGCACCCTAGAGACACAACAATTGATCATTTGATCTTTTAGCCGTGTGCGGTGCCCCCCTCCACCATAGTCCACCTCGATAATACTGTAGCGGTAGTTAGGCGAAGCCCTGCGTCGGTAGAACATCATCATCGTCACCATGCCGTCGTGTTGACGAAACTCTCCCTCAACACTCGGCTGGATCGGAGTTCGAGGGACGTCATCGGGCTGAACGTGTGCTGAACTTGGAGGTGCCGTACGTTCCGTACTTGATCGGTCGGATCGTGAAGACGTACGACTACATCAACCGCGTTGTGCTAACGCTTCCGCTTTCGATCTATGAGGGTACGTGGACAACACTCTCCCATCCCATTGCTATGCATCACCATGATCTTGCGTGTGCGTAGGAAATTTTTGAAATTACTACGTTCCCCAACACATACCTAGTTCAATCTCGTTACCGACAAGTCTCTTTACTCGTTCCGTAATGCATCATCCTATGGCTAACTCATTAATCACATTGCTTGCAAGGCTTATAGTGATGTGCATTACCGAGAGGGCCCAGAGATAGCTCTCCGACAATCAGAGTGACAAATCCTAATCTCGATCAATGCAAACTCAACAAACACCATCGGAGACACCTGTAGAGCATCTTTATAGTCACCCAGTTACGTTGTGACGTTTGATAGCACACGAAGTGTTCCTCCGATATTCGGGAGTTGCATAATCTCATAGTCATAGGAACATGTATAAGTTATGAAGAAAGCAATAGCAATAAACTAAACGATCATAGTGCTAAGCTAACGGATGGGTCAAGTCAATCACATCATTTTCTAATGATGTGATTCCGTTCATCAAATGACAACTGTTGTCCACGGCTAGGAAACTTAACCATCTTTGATTAACGAGCTAGTCAAGTAGAGGCATACTAGTGACACTCTGTTTGTCTATGTATTCACACATGTACTAAGTTTCTGGTTAATACAATTCTAGCATGAATAATAAACATTTATCATGATATAAGGAAATATAAATAACAACTTTATTATTGCCTCTAGGGCATATTTTCTTCAGTCTCCCACTTGCACTAGAGTCAATAATCTAGATTACATTGTAATGATTCTAACACCCATGGAGTCTTGGTGTTGATCATGTTTTTCTCGTGAAAGAGGCTTAGTCAACGGGTCTGCAACATTCAGATCCGTATGTATTTTGAAAATCTCTATGTCTCTCTCCTTGACTTGATCGCGGATGGAATTGAAGCGTCTCTTGATGTGCTTGGTTCTCCTGTGAAATCTGGATTCCTTCCCCAAGGCAATTGCACCAGTATTGTCACAAAAGATTTTCATTAGATCCGATGCACTAGGTATGACACCTAGATCGGATATGAACTCCTTCATCCAGACTCCTTCATTTGCTGCTTCTGAAGAAGCTATGTACTCCGCTTCACATGTAGATCCCGCCACGACCCTCTGCTTGGAACTGCACCAACTAACAGCTCCACCATTCAGTAAAAATACGTATCCAGTTTGTGACTTAGATTCATCCGGATCAGTGTCAAAGCTTGCATCGACGTAACTGTACGACGAGCTCTTTGTCGCCTCCATAAACGAGAAACATATCCCATCTCAGATTTCATGGCCTCAAGCCATTTCGCAGAATCTAGGCTCATCATCGCTTCCCCATAGTTCGTAGGTTCGTCATGGTCTAGTAACATGACCTCTAGAATAGGATTACTGTACCACTCGTGTGCGGATCTTACTCTGGTTGACCTACGAGGTTCGGTAGTAACTTGATCAAAAGTTTCATGATCATCATCATTAGCTTCCTCACTTACTAGTGCAGGAATCACTGGAAATGATTTATTTGATGAACTACTTTCCAATAAGGGAGCAGGTACTATTACCTCATCAAGTTCTACTTTCCTCCCACTCACTTCTCTCGAGAGAAACTCCTTCTCTAGAAAGGATCCATTTTTAGCAATGAATATCTTGCCTTGGATCTGTGATAGAAGGTGTACCCAACATCTCCTTTGGGTATCCTATGAAGACACATTTCTTGATTTGGGTTCGAGCTTATCAGGTTGAAGCTTTTTCACATAAGCATCGCAACCCCAAACTTTAAGAAATGACAACTTGGGTTTCTTGCCAAACCACAGTTCATATGGTGTCGTCTCAGCGGTTTAGAAGGTGCCCTATTTAACGTGAATGCAGCCGTCTCTAAAGCATAACCCCACAGTGATAGCGGTAAATCGTAAGAGACATCATAGATCGTACCATATCTAATAAAATGCGATTCGACGTTCGGACACACCATTACTGTTGTGGTGTTCCGGGTGGCGTGAGTTAAATATCTATTCCGCATTGTTTCAAATGAAGACCAAACTCGTAACTCAAACATTCTCCTCCATGATCAGATCGTAGAAACTTTATTTTCTTGTTACGATGATTTTCCACTTCACTTCACTCTGAAATTCTTTGAACTTTTCAAATGTTTCAGACTTATGTTTCATCATGTACACATACCCATATCTGCTCAAATCATCTGTGAAGGTCAGAAAATAATGATACCCTTGTGAGCATCAACACTCATCGGACCGCATACATCAAGATGTATTATTTCCAAGAAGTCGATGATCACTCCATTGTTTCGGAGAACGGTGTTTTAGTCATCTTGGCCATGTGGCATGGTTCGCAAGCATTAAGTAATTCATAATCAAGTGATTTCAAAAGCCCATCATAATGGAGTTTCTTCATGCGCTTTACACCAACATGACCCAAACGGCAGTGCCACAAATAAGTTGCACTATCATTATTAAACTTATATCTTTTGGCTTCAATACTATGAATATGTGTATCACTACTATCGAGGTTTAGTAAAAATAGACCACTCATCAAGGGTGCATGACCATAAAAGATATTACTCATATAAATAAAACAACCATTATTTTCTAATTTAAATGAATAACCGTCCGCATCAAACAAGATCCAAATATAATGTTCATGCTTAACGTTGGCACCAAATAACAATTATTCAGGTCTAAAACTAATCCCTAAGGTAGATGTGGAGGTAGCGTGCCGACGACGATCACATCGACTTTGGAACCATTTCCCATGCGCATCGTCACCTCGTCCTTAGCCAATCTTCGCTTAATCCGTAGCCCCTATTTCGAGTTGCAAATATTAGCAACAGAAACCAGTATCAAATACCCAGGCGCTACTGTGAGCATTAGTAAGTTACACATCAATAACATGTATATCAAATATACCTTTCACTTTGCCACCCTTCTTCTCCGCCAAATACTTGGGGCAGTTCCGCTTCTAGTGACCAGTCCCTTTGCAGTAGAAGCACTCAGTCTTAGGCTTAGGTCCAGACTTGGGTTTCTTCACTTGAGCAGCAACTCGTTTGCCGTTCTTTTTGAAGTTCCCCTTCTTTCCTTTACCCCTTTTCTTGAAACTAGTGGTCTTGTTGACCATCAACACTTGATGCTCCTTCTTGATTTCTACCTCCGTAGCCTTTAGCATTGCGAAGAGCTAGGGAATCGTCTTATCCATCCCTTGCATATTATAGTTCATCACGAAGCTCTTGTACCTTGGTGGTAGTGATTGAAGAACTCTGTCAATGACACGATCAACTGGAAGATTAACTCCCAGCTGAGTCAAGTGATTGTGGTACCCGGACATTACGAGTATATGTTCCTTGTGAGAACTATTCTCCTCCATTTTGCAGCTATAGAACTTATTGGAGACTTCATATCTCTCAATCCGGGCATTTGCTTGAAATATTAACTTCAACTCTGGAACATCTCATATGCTCCATGACGTTCAAAACATCGTTGAAGTCCCGTTCTAAGCCGTAAAGCATGGCACCTTGAACTATCGAGTAGTCATCAGTTTTGCTCGCGGCGTTCTAGCGTCGGCGTTGCTCTGCGCGGGTCTTGCACCTAGCGGTGCTTTCGAACGTAATTCTTCTGTGCAGCAATGAGGATAATCCTCAAGTTACTGACCCAGTCCGTGTAATTGCTACCATCATCTTTCAACTTAGCTTTCTCTAGGAACGCATTAAAATTCAACGGAACAACAGCACATGCCATTTATCTACAACAACATAGACATGCAAAATACTATCAGGTACTAAGTTCATGATAAATTAAAGTTCAATTAATCATATTACTTACAAACTCCCACTTGGATAGACATCCCTCTAATCATTTAAGTGATCACCTGATCCATATCAACTAAACCATGTCCGATCATCACGTGAGATGGAGTAGTTCTCAATGGTGAACATCACTATGTTGATCATATCTACTATATGATTCACGCTCGACCTTTCGGTCTCAGTGTTCCGAGGGCATATCTGCATATGCTAGGCTCGTCAAGTTTAACCCGAGTATTCTGCAGGTGCAAAACTGGCTTGCACCCGTTGTATGTGAACGTAGAGCTTATCACACCCGATAATCATGTGGTGTCTAGCAACGGTGCATACTGAGGGAGAACACTTATACCTTGAAATTTAGTGATAGATCATCCTATAATGCTACCGCCGTACTAAGCAAAATAAGATGCATAAAGGATAAATATCGCATGCAATCAATATAAGTGATATGATATGGCCATATCATCTTGTGCCTTTGATCTCCATCTCCAAAGCACCGTCATGATCACCATCGTCACCGGCTTGACACCTTGATTTCCATCGAGGCATCATTGTCGTCTCTCCAACTATTGCTTCTACGACTATCGCTACCGCTTAGTGATAAAGTAAAGCAATTACATGGCGATTGCATTTCATACAAAAAAGCGACAACCATATGGCTCCTGCCAGTTGCAGATAACTGTGTTACAAAACATGATCATGTCATACAACAATTTATATAATCACGTCCTGACCATATCACATCACAACATGCCCTGCAAAAACAAGTTAGACGTCCTCTACTTTGTTGTTGCAAGTTTTACGTGGCTGCTACGTTTTTCGCAAGAACCGTTCTTACCTACGCATCCAAACCACAACGATTTTCGTCAAGTTTGCTGTTTTAACCTTCAACAAGGACCGGGCGTAGTCACACTCGATTCAACTAAAGTTGGAGAAAGCAGCACCCACTAGCCACACGTATGCGAAGCACGTCGGTAGATCGATCTCGCGTAAGCATCTGGCGTAATGTCGGTCTGAGTCGCTTCATCCAACAATACCACCGAATCAAAGTATGACATGCTGGTAAGCAGTATGACTATTATCGCCCACAACTCTTTGTGTTCTACTCGTGCGTATAACATATACGCGTAGACCTGGCTCGGATGCCACTATTGGGGAACGTAGTATTTCAAGATTTTACCTACGCACACGCAAGATCCATCTAGGTGATGCATAGAAACGAGCGAGGAGAGTTTGTCCACGTACCCACATAGACCGAAAGCGGAAGCGTTTAGTAACACGGTTGATTTAGTCGAACGTCTTCGCGATCCAACCGATCCAAGTACCGAACGCATGGCACCTCCGCGATCTGCACACGTTCAGCTCATTGACGTCCCTCGTACTCTTGATCCACCTGAGGCCGAGGGAGAGTTTCGTCAGCATGACGGCGTGGCGACGGTGATGATGAAGCTACCAGCGCAGGGCTTTGCATAAGCACTGCAACGATATGACCGAGGTGGAAATCTGTGGAGGGGGGCACCGCACACAGCTAAGAAATCAACTTGTGTGTCTATGGGGTGCCCCCCTCCCCCGTATATAAAGGAGTGTAGGAGGGGAGGACCGGCCCTCTTATGGCGCGCCCAAGCGGGGAGTCCTACTCCCAGTAGGAGTAGGTTTCCCCCTTCCCTAGTTGGAGTAGGAGAAGAAGGAAGAGGGAGAGAAGGAAAGGGGGTCCGGCCCCCCTCCCAATTCAGATTGGGCTTGGGGGGGGGGGGGGAGGGGCGCCCTCACCTTGGCCCCCTCCTCCTCCTCTCTTCCACCATGGCCCATTAAGGCCCATTAACTCCCCGGGGGGTTCCGGTAACCCCCCGGTACTCCGGTAAATGCCCGAACTCATCCAGAACCCTTCCGATGCCCAAAAATAGCCTTCCAATATATCGATCTTTATGTCTCTACCATTTCGAGACTCCTCGTCATGCCTGTGATCACATCCGGGACTCCAAACAACCTTCGGTACTTCAAATCATATAAACTCATAATACCGATTGTCATCGAACGTTAAGCGCGTGGACCCTACGGGTTCGAGAACTATGTAGACATGACCGAGACTCACTTGCGGTCAATAACCAATAGCGGAACCTGGATGCTCATATTGGTTCCTACATATTCTACGAAGATCTTTATCGGTCAAACCGCATAACGACATACGTTGTTCCCTTTGTCATCGGTATGTTACTTGCCCGAGATTCGATCGTCGGTATCATCATACTGAAGGAAGTATGCCCTAGAGGCAATAATAAAGTTATTATTTATTTCCTTATATCATGATAAATGTTTATTATTCATGCTAGAATTATATTAACTGGAAACATATTACATGTGTGAATACATAGACAAACAGAGTGTCACTAGTATGCCTCTACTTGACCAGCTCGTTGATCAAAGATGGTTAAGTTTCCTAGTCATTGACATGGGTTGTCATTTTATTAACGGGATCACATCATTAGGAGAATGATGTGATTGACTTGACCCATTCCGTTAGCTTAGCACTCGATCGTTTGGTATGTTGCTATTGCTTTCTTCATGACTTATACATGTTCCTATGGCTATGAGATTATGCAACTCCCGTTTACCGGAGGAACACTTTGTGTGCTACCAAACGTCACAACGTAACTGGGTGATTATAAAGGTGCTCTACAGGTGTCTCCGAAGGTACTTGTTGGGTTGGCGTATTTCGAGATTAGGATTTGTCACTCCGATTGTCGAAGAGGTATCTTTGGGCCCACTCGGTAATGCACATCACTTAAGCCTTGCAAAAATTGCAACTAATAAGTTAGTTGCGGGATGATGTATTACGGAACGAGTAAAGAGACTTGCCGGTAATGAGATTGAACTAGGTATTGAGATACCGACGATCGAATCTCAGGCAAGTAACATACCGATGACAAAGGGAACAACGTATGTTGTTATGCGGTCTGATCGATAAAGATCTTCGTAGAATATGTGGGAGCTAATATGAGCATCCAGGTTCCGCTGTTGGTTATTGACCGGAGACATGTCTCGGTCATGTCTACATAGTTTTCGAACCCGTAGGGTCCGCACGCTTAAAGTTTCGATGACAGTTATATTATGAGTTTATATGTTTTGATGTACCGAAGGTTTTTCGAGTCCGGATGTGATCACGGACATGACGAGGAGTCTCGAAATGGCTGAGACATGAAGATTGATATATTGGAAGCCTATGTTTGGATATCGGAAGTGTTCCGGTGAAATCGGATTTTACCGAGTCTTGGAGGGTTACGGAACCCGAAGTTAATGGGCCATAGTGGGCCTTAGTGGAGAAGAGGATAGGCGGCGGTGCAAGGGCGCGTGCCCTCCCCTAGTCCGAATAGGACAAGGAGAGGGGCGCCCCCTTTCTTCTTCTCTCCACCTCTTTCCCCTCTTCTCCTAATCCAACAAGGAAAGGGAGGAGTCCTACTCCGGTGGGAGTAGGACTCCTCTGGTGCGCCCCCTCCGGCCGCACCTCCCCTTGCTCCTTTATATACGGGGCGGGGGCACCCTAGAGACACAACAATTGATCGTTTGATCTTTTAGCCGTGTCGCGTGCCCCCTCCACCATAGTCCACCTCGATATCTATCAGAAGCGGTGCTTAGGCGAAGCCCTACGTCGGTAGATCATCATCATCGTTACCACGCCGTCGTGCTGACGATACTCTCCCTCAACACTCGGCTGGCTCGGAGTTCGAGGGATGTCATCGGGCTGAACTGTACTGAACTCGGAGGTGCCTTACGTTCGGTACTTGATCGGTCGGATCGTGAAGACGTACGACTACATCAACCGTGTTGTGCTAACGCTTCCGCTTTCGGTCTACGAGGGTACGTGGGCAACACTCTCCCCTCTCGTTGCTATGCATCACCATGATCTTGCGTGTGCGTAGGAAAATTTTGAAATTACTACGTTCCCTAACAGTGGCATCCGAGCCAGGTTTTATGCGTAGATGTCATATGCACGAGTAGAACACAAGTGAGTTGTGGGCGATATAAGTCATACTACTTACCAGCATGGCATACTTTGGTTCGGCGGTATTGTTGGATGAAGCGGCCCGGACCGACATTACGCGTACGCTTACGCGAGACTGGTTCTACCGACATGCTTTGCACATAGGTGACTGGCGGGTGTCAGTTTCTCCAACTTTAGTTGAACCGAGCGTGGCTACGCCCAGTCCTTGCGAAGGTTAAAACAGCACCAACTTGACAAACTATCGTTGTGGTTTTGATGCGTAGGTAAGAACTGTTCTTTCTAAGCCCGTAGCAGCCACGTAAAACTTGCAACAAAAAAGTAGAGGACGTCTAACTTGTTTTTGCAGGGAATGTTGTGATGTGATATGGCCAAGACATGATGCTAAATTTTATTGTATGAGATGACCATGTTTTGTAACCGAGTTCTCGGCAACTGGCGGGAGCCATATGGTTGTCGCTTTATTTTATGCAATGCAATCGCCATGTAATGCTTTACTTTATCACTAAGCGGTAGCGATACTCGTAGAAGCATAAGATTGGCGAGACGACAACGATGCTACGATGGAGATCAAGGTGTCGCGCCGGTGACGATGGTGATCATGACGGTGCTTCGGAGATGGAGATCACAAGCATAAGATGATGATGGCCATATCATATCACTTATATTGATTGCATGTGATGTTTATCTTTTATGCATCTTATCTTGCTTTGATTGACGGTAGCATTATAAGATGATCTCTCACTAAATTTCAAGATAAAAGTGTTCTCCCTGAGTATGCACCGTTGCCAAAGTTCGTCGTGCCCAGACACCATGTGATGATCGGGTGTGATAAGCTCTACGTCCATCTACAACGGGTGCAAGCCAGTTTTGCACACGCAGAATACTCAGGTTAAACTTGACGAGCCTAGCATATGCAGATATGGCCTCGGAACACTGAGACCGAAAGGTCGAGCGTGAATCATATAGTAGATATGATCAACATAGTGATGTTCACCATTGAAAGCTAATCCATTTCACGTGATGATCGGTTATGGTTTAGTTGATTTGGATCACGTGATCACTTAGAGGATTAGAGGGATGTCTATCTAAGTGGGAGTTCTTAAGTAATATGGTTAATTGAACTTAAATTTATCATGAACTTAGTACCTAATAGTATCTTGCTTGTCTATGTTGATTGTAGATAGATGGCCCATGCTGTTGTTCCGTTGAATTTTAATGCGTTCCTTGAGAAAGCAAAGTTGAAAGATGATGGTAGCAATTACACGGACTGGGTCCGTAACTTGAGGATTATCCTCATTGCTGCATAGAAGAATTACGTCCTGGAAGCACCGCTGGGTGCCAGGCCTGCTGTTGATGCAACTGACGACGTTAAGAACGTCTGGCAGAGCATAGCTGATGACTACTCGATAGTTCAATGTGCCATGCTTTACGGCTTAGAACCGGGACTTCAACGATGTTTTGAACGTCATGGAGCATATGAGATGTTCCAGGAGTTGAAGTTAATATTTCAAGCAAATGCCCGGATTGACAGATATGAAGTCTCCAATAATTTCTACAGCTGCAAGATGGAGGAGAATAGTTCTGTCAGTGAGCATATACTCAAAATGTCTGGGTATAATAATCACCTGATTCAACTGGGAGTTAATCTTCCGGATGATAGCGTCATTGACAGAATTCTTCAATCACTTCCACCAAGCTACAAGAGCTTCGTGATGAACTATAACATGCAAGGGATGGATAAGACGATTCCCGAGCTCTTCGCAATGCTAAAGGCTGCGGAGGTAGAAATCAAGAAGGAGCATCAAGCGTTGATGGTCAATAAGACCACCAATTTCAAGAAAAAAGGGCAAAGGGAAGAAGAAGGGGAACTTCAAGAAGAACAACAAGCAAGTTGCTGCTCAGGAGAAGAAACCCAAGTCTGGACCTAAGCCTGAGACTGAGTGCTTCTACTGCAAGCGGTCGATCCTTTGAAGCGGAACTGCCCCAAGTATTTGGCGGATAAGAAGGATGGCAAGGTGAACAAAGGTATATGTGATATACATGTTATTGATGTGTACCTTACTAGAGCTCGCAGTAGCACCTGGGTATTTGATACTAGTTCTGTTGCTAATGTTTGCAACTTGAAACAGGGATTACGGATTAAGAGAACACTGGCCAAGGATGAGGTGACGATGCGCGTGGGAAACGGTTCCAAAGTCTATGTGATCGCCGTCGGCACGCTACCTCTACATCTACCTTTGGGATTAGTATTAGACCTAAATAATTGTTATTTGGTGCCAGCGTTGAGCATGAACATTATATCTGGATCTTGTTTGATGCGAGACGGTTATTCATTTAAATCAGAGAATAATGGTTGTTCTATTTATATGAGTAATATCATTTATGGTCATGCACCCTTGAAGAGTGGTCTATTTTTGATGAACCTCGATAGTAGTGATACACATATTCATAATGTTGAAGCCAAAAAATGCAGAGTTGATAATGATAGTGCAACTTATTTGTGGCACTGCCATTTAGGTCATATCGGTGTAAAGCGCATGAAGAAACTCCATACTGATAGACTTTTGGAACCACTCGATTATGAATCACTTGGTACTTGCGAACCGTGCCTCATGGGCAAGATGACTAAAATGCTGTTCTCCGGTACTATGGAGAGAGCAACAGATTTGTTGGAAATCATACATACAGATGTATGTGGTCCGATGAATGTTGAGGCTCATGGCGGATATCGTTATTTTCTCACCTTCACAGATGATTTAAGCAGATATGGGTATATCTACTTAATGAAACATAAGTCTGAAACGTTTGAAAAGTTCAAAGAATTTCAGAGTGAAGTTGAAAATCATCGTCACAAGAAAATAAAGTTTCTACGATCTGATCGTGGAGGAGAATATTTGAGTTACGAGTTTGGTCTACATTTGAAACAATGTGGAATAGTTTGCAACTCACGCCACCCGGAACACCACAGCGTAATGGTGTGTCCGAACGTCGTAATCGTACTTTACTAGATATGGTGCGATCTATGATGTCTCTTACTGATTTACCGCTATCGTTTTGGGGTTATGCTTTAGAGATGGCTGCATTCACGTTAAATAGGGCACCATCTAAATCCGTTGAGACGACGCCTTATGAACTGTGGTTTGGCAAGAAACCAAAGTTGTGTTTCTTAAATTTTGGGGCTGCGATTCTTATGTGAAAAAACTTCAACCTGATAAGCTCGAACCCAAATCGGAGAAATGTGTCTTCATAGGATACCCAAAGGATACTGTTGGGTACACCTTCTATCATAGATCCAAAGGCAAGACATTCGTTGCTAAGAATGCATCCTTTCTAGAGAAGGAATTTCTCTCGAAAGAAGTGAGTGGGAGGAAAGTAGAACTTGATGAGGTAACTATACCTGCTCCCTTATTGGAAAGTAGCTCATCACAGAAATCTGTTCCTGTGACGCCTACACCAATTAGTGAGGAAGTTAATGATGATGATCATGGAACTTCAGATCAAGTTGTTACTGAACCTCGTAGGTCAACCAGAGTAAGATCCGCGCCAGAGTGGTACGGTAATCCTGTTCTGGAGGTTATGTTACTAGACCATGACGAACCTACGAACTATGAAGAAGCGATGGTGAGCCCAGGTTCCGCGAAATGGCTTGAGGCCATGAAATCTGAGATGGGATCCATGTATGAGAACAAAGTGTGGACTTTGGTTGACTTGCCCGATGATCGGCAAGCAATTGAGAATAAATGGATCTTTAAGAAGAAGACTGACGCTGACGGTCATGTTACTGTCTATAAAGCTCGACTTGTTGCAAAAGGTTTTCGACAAGTTCAAGGGATTGACTACGATGAGACCTTCTCACCGTTAGCGATGCTTAAGTCTGTCCGAATCATGTTAGCAATTGCCGCATTTTATGATTATGAAATTTGGCAAATGGATGTCAAAACTGCATTCCTGAATGGATTTCTGGAAGAAGAGTTGTATATGATGCAACCGGAAGGTTTTGTCGATCCCAAGGGAGCTAACAAAGTGTGCAAGCTCCAGTGGTCCATTTATGGACCGGTGCAAGCCTCTCGGAGTTGGAATAAACGCTTTGATAGTGTGATCAAAGCATTTGGTTTTGTACAGACTTTTGGAGAAGCCTTTATTTACAAGAAAGTGAGTGGGAGCTCTGTAGCATTTCTAATATTATATGTGGATGACATATTGCTGATTGGAAATGATATAGAATTTCTGAATAGCATAAAGGGATACTTGAATAAGAGTTTTTCAATGAAAGACCTCGGTGAAGCTGCGTATATATTGGGCATCAAGATCTATAGAGATAGATCAAGACGCTACTTTCACAAAGCACATACCTTGACAAAGTTTTGAAGAAGTTCAAAATGGATCAAGCAAAGAAAGGGTTGTTGCCTATGTTACAAGGTGTGAAGTTGAGTAAGACTCAATGCCCGACCTGATGTTCCCTATGCTTCAGCCATAGGCTCTATCATGTATGCAATGTTGTGTACCAGACCTGATGTGTGCCTTGCTATAAGTCTAGCAGGGAGGTACCAAAGTAATCCAGGAGTGGATCATTGGACAACGGTCAAGAACATCCTGAAATACCTGAAAAGGACTAAGGATATGTTTCTCGTTTATGGAGGTGACAAAGAGCTCGTCGTAAATGGTTACGTTGATGCAAGCTTTGACACTGATCCGGACGATTCTAAATCACAAACCGAATACGTGTTTACATTGAACGGTGGAGCTGTCAGTTGGTGCAGTTCTAAACAAAGCGTCGTGGCTGGATCTACGTGTGAAACGGAGTACATAGCTGCTTTGGAAGTGGCAAATGAAGGAGTCTGGATAAAGGAATTCATATCCGATCACATCGGGTCCAATGAAAATCTTTTGTGACAATACTGGTGCAATTGCCTTGGCGAAGGAATTCAGATTTCACAAGAGAACCAAGCACATCAAGAGGCGCTTCAATTCCATCCGGGATTTAGTCCAGGTGGGAGACATAGAAATTTGCAAGATACATACGGATCTGAATGTTGCAGACCCATTGACTAAGCCTCTTCCACGAGCAAAACATGATCAGCACCAAGGCTCCATGGGTGTTATAATCATTACTGTGTAATCTAGATTATTGACTCTAGTGCAAGTGGGAGACTAAAGGAAATATGCCCTAGAGGCAATAATAAAGTTATTATTTATTTCCTTATATCATGATAAATGTTTATTATTCATGCTAGAATTGTATTAACCGGAAACATACTACATGTGTGAATACATAGACAAACAGATTGTCACTAGTATGCCTCTACTTGACTAGCTCGTTGATCAAAGATGGTTAAGTTTTCTAGCCATTGACATGGGTTGTCATTTGATTAACGGGATCACATCATTAGGAGAATGATGTGATTGACTTGACCCATTCCGTTAGCTTAGCACTCGATCGTTTAGTATGTTGCTATTGCTTTCTTCATGACTTATACATGTTCCTATGACTATGAGATTATGCAACTCCCGTTTACCGGAGGAACACTTTGTGTGCTACCAAACGTCACAACATAACTGGGTGATTATAAAGGTGCTCTACATGTGTCTCCTAAAGTACTTGTTGGGTTGGCGTATTTGAGATTAGGATTTGTCACTCCGATTGTCGGAGAGGTATCTCTGGGCCCTTTCGGTAATGCACATCACTTAAGCCTTGCAAGCATTGCAACTAATAAGTTAGTTGCGGGATGATGTATTACGGAACGAGTAAAGAGACTTGCTGGTTACGAGATTGAACTAGGTATTGAGATACTGACGATCGAATCTCGGGCAAGTAACATACCGATGACAAAGGGAACAACGTATGTTGTTATGCGGTCTGACCGATAAAGATCTTTGTAGAATATGTGGGAGCCAATATGAGCATCCATGTTCCGCTATTGGTTATTGACCGCAAGTGAGTCTCGGTCATGTCTACATAGTTCTCGAACCCGTAGGGTCCACGCGCTTAACGTTCGATGACAATCGGTATTATGAGTTTATATGATTTGATGTACCGAAGGTTGTTTGGAGTCCCGGATGTGATCACAGACATGACGAGGAGTCTCGAAATGGTCGAGACATGAAGATTGATATATTGGAAGCCTATGTTTGGATATCGGAAGTGTTCCGGGTGAAATCGGGATTTTACCGGAGTACTGGAGGGGTTACCGGAACCCCCGGGGGGGTTAATGGGCCATAGTGGGCCTTAGTGGAGAAGAGGAGGCGGCGAGGGCAAGGTCCACGCGCCCCTCCCCCCTAGTCTGAATAGGACAAGGAGAGGCGGCACCCCTTTCCTTCTTCTCCTCCACCTCTTTCCCCCTCTTCTCCTAATACAACAAGGAAAAGGGAGGGAGTCCTACTCCCGGTGGGAGTAGGACTCCTCCTGGCGCGCCCCTCCCGCCGCCGCACCTCCCCCTTGCTCCTTTATATCTGGGGCAGGGGCACCCTAGAGACACAACAATTGATCATTTGATCTTTTAGCCGTGTCGGTGCCCCCTCCGCCATAGTCCACCTCGATATCTCAGGCGGTGGTTAGCGAAGCCTGCGTCGATAGAACATCATCATCGTCACCATGCCGTCGTCTTGTGAAACTCTCCTCAACACTCGGCTGGATCGGAGTTCGAGGGACGTCATCGGGCTGAGCGTGTGCTGAACTTGGAGGTGCCGTGCGTTCCGTACTTGATCGGTCGGATCGTGAAGGCGTCGACTACATCAACCGCGTTGTGCTAACGCTTCGCTTCGATCTCAGAGTGCGTGGACAACACTCTCCCATCCCATTGCTATGCATCACCATGATCTTGCGTGTGCGTAGGAAATTTTTGAAATTACTACGTTCCCCAACACATACCTAGTTCAATCTCGTTACCGACAAGTCTCTTTACTCGTTCCGTAATGCATCATCCTATGGCTAACTCATTAATCACATTGCTTGCAAGGCTTATAGTGATATGCATTACCGAGAGGGCCCAGAGATAGCTCTCCAACAATCAGAGTGACAAATCCTAATCTCGATCAATGCCAACTCAACAAACACCATCGGAGACACCTGTAGAGCATCTTTATAGTCACCCAGTTACGTTGTGACGTTTGATAGCACACGAAGTGTTCCTCCGATATTCGGGAGTTGCATAATCTCATAGTCATAGGAACATGTATAAGTTATGAGGAAAGCAATAGCAATAAACTAAACGATAATAGTGCTAAGCTAACGAATGGGTCAAGTCAATCACATCATTCTCTAATGATTTGATCCCGTTCGTCAAATGACAACTCTTGTCCATGGCTAGGAAACTTAACCATCTTTGATTAACGAGCTAGTCAAGTAGAGGCATACTAGTGACACTCTGTTTTTCTATGTATTCACACACGTATTAAGTTTCCGGTTAATACAATTCTAGCATGAACAATAAACATTTATCATGATATAAGGAAATATAAATAACAACTTTATTATTGCCTCTAGGGCATATTTCCTTCAGAGATATTCTTAGGGCCCTCTCGGTGTGATGGCATCCATCATCGTCTGGCCGGACACAAGTGACTTCGTCACGAGAGAAAGAAGAACAAAACCGGTAACTAGGATGACGGTATAGTGAGCATGACTCAAGAGGATGTCTATGCATCTCGGGTTTTGTAAAGTATCGTGAAGCAAAGGGAACATCACATGATAACCCAAGGTTCACTTGAATGGCATTGTGTAATCATAGGGATAGATATGGACATCCACGGTTCCGCTATCGATCATTGAACGGACGAGTTTTGTTCATGTTTATGTTTTACCAAACCTACGGGGTCACAAGCTTAAGGTAATCATGATCTGTTGAGTGTTAGTAGGATGAGACAGATGAGAGTATCGATGATTTATTTGTGGAATTGTTCATTTATATTCATAATAGTTTCGAGAGGAACAGAAGCATTTCAGGGTCACCAGAATGGTTTTGAATTTATCGAGCAATACCGGGTATTACCGATAACTAATATATAGGTGGTAAATGTTTTTGGAGATGTTAAATTACTAATAAATGGCTCTAGTAATTGTTAGGAGGCTTTTATATTTAATTTAGTGTCAATGGGCCTTAAAAGGCCAAGAGGTGGAAGAAGAATTGAGCCACAAAGGCCCACTTGGGGTGGCGTCCCTTTTCCCTTAGTGTGTGAGGCTTGACCTAGATCCTCTAATCCTCATAATTAGAAGCCCGGTATGTTTCTAATCTCCTCCCTCTAATTCTCCGGCAACAATTAGCTCTGGACGGCAAAGCGCCGCCGGATCGTGAAGGCAGTACGCCTGCAACCAAGTAGAGAGGTCGTGCTTTCAGTCTTCTGTTCAAGGGCTGTTCGTGGGCGGTTCGCAGGATCGTTCATCTACGGTTCGAGGGATTCCATGTACGATCTACACCGGATCTTCTACTTCAGCTGCACTCGGGAGTCGGTAACGATCGAGATTCAAACAGTTTATGCATCTTCATATTTTCCCTGGGTGTTCGTAGGGCGATTTTTTCTACTACGTTTCCTAACATGCCTGTCCTTGTAACCTCCTCCTCCTCAGCCTCCGTCATGGATGATGTCGAACATCTCCCTATCCGCGCCATGGTACGCCTTCACCCTCACTTTAGGCATAGCAGCGGACAGTGTTTGGGTACCCATGTGCTCCTCACTCGCTGTTCGCGCCCGGACGAGCTATGGTGAAGAAGACTCTGAGAAGCAGTGGCGCCGCATTGACGTCGACGATGTAAGGCACTTGTCTGGCGGTTGCCGTGAACTGCCTACCGAGCTGCTTGGCGGCGTTGTAGTTCGGAGCCTTCTAATGCTCCGGCCATGGCGACGTCTGGACGGTGGGCGACACCATCGGGGCTCCGCGACCCTGGCCGTGACCTCCACCACGTCTGTGACCAGCACGCCTACTGCCACGGACGCCATCAACACGCCCTCCGTCAGACTTCCGCTTCCTGAGCGTTTCCTCCTTTGTGGCCCTCGCTTTGATGCGGTGATTTCACCGAGTCGCCAAGTTGATCTTTCGGGCGAGGGTGATGCTCGGATCCTCCTGCACCTCCACCACCTCCAACTTTGGCAGGTCCACGTCCGATTCCATGCATTGACACGGCAACGAAGAAGAAATTAGGAGAAAATGGCAGGAATTGGGTGGAGAGTGGTAGGATGGAAGAAGAGAGTGCAGGATTTTGACGCCAAAACAGTGCAGAGGCTACAAAATGGCGGGCTCCGCCTTCCTTTTGGGTGGGCCATCGGTGTAAGAGTCTGACGTGTCTCAAACTCCCGCAATGCCCCCCACATTGCTTTCAGTTTGCGTAAAAAAGTGGTCCGAACCACTCGGTGGACCGATACAGGTCCGCGTTGGATGACTTTCGAAATTCGAACCGCACGATTCAAACGTATGCGGGCGGTTTGAGGATCGACATTGAATATGCCCCGAGGCAGTCAGAACAGAAATGGCTGAGAGAGTATAGTTGATATTATAAACGTATGTCCAGGACAAACATGCATGATTTGCAGCATTGAAAAGAAAAGCGTCTTTGCATGATTAGGTTTATACGTACAAAAGTTTACAGACTCATCGCCTGTATTTCCTATCCCTCTTCTAGGCTGTATGAATGATGTGCTCTTATTTTTTATAGTTACTCCCCTTCGTCTTATAATGTAAAATGTTTTCCACACTTGTACTAATGTGAGAAAACATCTTACATTATAGACGGAGGGGAGGGAGTAGTATCCATTTCTTTTTTTTTCGAGGGGTATGCCAAGAGCGTACCTAAGCTTTATAGAAGAAGGAAATAATTACAAGAAGAGTTTATAGACTCGCGCCACACGCCGGTGGAACCAAAATGCACACCTACTCCCAAAATACCCTAGTACTCATACAACTGTTGGACACTCCGAGCACCTGCCGCCAGCCAAAGTCTCAGATCATGATAGATCCTTGTCGATATCTCCCATTCATTGATTGTGTCTCTATCTTCAAAGACTCGCCCATTACGTTGTTTCCAAATGCTCCAACAGATCAAAATGACCAAGGAATCAAACCCCTTTCTAACTCCCTTTGGCATGCACTTCCTGGATCTTGGCCACCAATCTTGCAGCTGTGCCGACGTCGAAGGCAGAAGCTGCATGTCAATCTTGGCCCACCTGAAACATTGGAACCACACTTACCTCGAATAGACACACTGTAGCATAATATGATCTACCAAATCCTCCTCCTAATCACACAAAAAGCAGACCGAAGTGGCATCTTGCAACCCATGTCGAAACCTTCTATCCGATGTCCATAGTCTGCTCTGCAACGCCAGCCACATGAACAGTCTACATGCCAAGGGGGCCCAACACTTCCACAATCCCTTCGCGCGGCCCAGTTTGATCGCCCCCTCATTCATGATCCTGTATGCTGAACCCACCGAATATTCCCGAAGCATTCCACCTCCAGATAGCCTGATCACCCACGTTTGCGTCCAATTTTAGCTCGCTGAGGATCTCCCAGAGACGTATGAACTGCACCAATCCTTCAGTGGATAGCTCCCCTTTAATATCGTTGATCCAATTGCTTAAGAGGAGTCCCTCCCTCGCCGATCTTCTGTTTACTGTCTGGGTTCTAACTTTCCCAATCACCAGCGGTGCAATCTCAGCAATCCGCAGACCATTGACCCATCTATCTTTCCAAAACAGCACTCGATTTCCGTCCCCAATTTTCCAGTGAACCAAACTTCCAAACGCAGTTTGCATGTCCTTGTCCGCGGACATGGCCAGACCTTGCCATGGTTTTGAAGGATCTGTACGCTTGAGCCATTCCCATCTAAGGCAGAGAGCGATACCCTATGTTCGAAGATCGATGACGCCCAATCCCCCCAGCTCCTTCGGTTGACACACACGCTTCCAAGCCACCAGACATATGCCCCCATGTATCTCTTCCGAACCGGCCCAGAAGAATGCTTTACATCCTCTTTCAATGCTATCTAGCACCCACTTCGGCGCATCTGCCACAATCAGATGGTGAATGGGCCGCGCCCTCACCACGCTGTTGACAAGAATCAATCTGCCCGGCCTGGTAATCATACCTCTCATCCATCCTGGCAGGAAGTTTAGCACTCCGTCCACCATCGGCTGCCATTGGTTACGAGTTAGTTGCTTGATAGAGAGTTGTAACCCAAAATATTTGCATGGAAAGCACTGAATCTTCCAAGGTAGAGCCGGTGCAACTCTCTCCGTGTCGCCCTCTCCCGGTCTAATTAGAATTGCCGAAGACTTTTGGTAGTTGATTTTCAGACCCGACGCTTCCCCAAATATGTGCATCACTTCCTTCACAAAAGCCAGATCCAAAACAGTCGGCCTGACAAAAAGAACCACATCGTCCGCGTAGATCGATAGCCGCTGCAGCGGTGTGCAGCCAGGCGTCGGACTAAGCACACCCGTCTGCTGAGCACGGATGATAAGGGCCGAGAGTGCATCCATTGCAATCACAAAAAGGAGTGGCGAAATTGGATCCCCTTGCCTCAAACCACATGCGTGCATAATTTTCTCTCCCACACCGCCATTGACAATCACCCTTGAGCTTGCCATGGAGAGCAGCGTAGCAATGAGATCTCTCCATCTCGCCGAAAAGCCCTTTGCACGTAGCACCTCAAAGAGGAAAGGCCAAGAAAGTGAATCAAATGCTCTTGAAATATCCATCATAACCAGGTTACCTTTTGCTTTCCTCTTATGCAAGCTCCTCGCCACTTGGCGCACTAACATGAAATTATCATGTATGCATCGGCCTTTAATGAACGCTGATTGGTTCGAGTGCACCAGCTCTCCCATACGCCCACTCAACTTGCCCGCCAGCAATTTAGCACTGATTTTGGGTATACTATGCAGCAGACTAATTGGTCTGAAATCACCAATCTCCGATGCATCCGGTTTTTTAGGGATTAGCGTGATCAGGGCCTTGTTCAGTCTGCCAAACCCTCTCCCATTGCCAAGCAGAAACTTGTGAATGGCCGCAACAACATCACTTTTGATGATAGCCTAGACCTTTTCGCATAGATCTCGATGCGATACACACAGTGACCAATCTCTGTTACTAGCTTTTGGTCGTAAGTCGTAACCAACTTTCTACAGCTACAGTCCACCGTTGAGCAGTGGATGGTACTGCATACCGAATCGATCGGTCGTTCGCCATGCGCAGCACAGAGTTGCTAGCGTAGCTAGTGATGGGCGGCGAAACGGGCAGCGAGCGACATGTCGGTGGATGGATCGACGGCCGACCGGCCGGAGCCGATGGGCAGTCCCTCCTCCTATTCCCTAACCAGAGATCGTCTGTCCGGGCGGAGACGACAGCTATTTGACAAGAAGGCCAAGCCATGCCAGTGCGCCGATCGACCGATCGCCGCATTCAATGTTCTTCCCCATTGCCGGCCTCCCCGCTCCACCGGCCACCACTGTACGTACCTACGAAACTACAGCAAAAATACTCGAACCAGATCAGAAAAATGCAAAAGCAATTTATCTACACGTCTCGTCACCATGCTTTAATGAGTTTGTTGATCGATCACTGTACCGCTTACTGCACCGTGAATTCAAACCGATCTCTCGGCCTTTCTCCCGGCGATGGCCGGCGGTGACCTAGTTTGTGTCGATCACGTACAGTACAACTGCTCTAGTCCTACCCGCTCAAAAAAAAAAATTTACTCTGGTCCTAGTTGCTCCTGGGCATTTTTTTTAAAGAGTGGATTAATTAAGAGCTCGCAGGAGCAGCAGCTAGACAGTGTGTAGCAGCTTGACTTTTGTGGCGAAGCGAGAGATGCGATGCGAGCGAGCGGCGAGCGGCGCGTTGCAGCGGCCGGGGAAAGGTCGTCCTCGCCGGCTGGCTGCTTCCGCGGAGACCGACCAGGCCGGAGTCACGTCGGGGCATCCCATCCCATCCCGGCGACGCCGCCCACGTCATGATGCACAGCAGGAAGCGCAGGACGTATTTATTCATTCATTCACAGAGGAGCAACGCAAATCAAAGCAAACGCGACGGGGGTGAGATTTCGCCAAATACTACCTTCTTCCACGCACGCATCATCACTCCTCCTACTGCCCTGTGAGGCTGTGAGCCCGTCACGTCGCAAGGTCCACCGCCCGGCCGGCCCCGGCGCTAGCGTCTCTGCATGCACCGCTGCATGCACTGCATGTCCATCTCTGACCTAGATCACATCCACCCGTCCATCACCGCTGCTTTTTCTTCTTTTGTTCGCCTCAAATTGTAGTAGTGCCAGTATCTCGAGTTCTGGTTGTAGGGACGCATACATGTGCATGTGGTTGGCTCATCCGTGCAATGAGAGAGTTGTATGTGCAGATCTCATGTCAGGAACCGAATCCACTACACAACAAGGAATGTGTACCCTACATCTTGGTACATATGAGCTGAATGCAAAAAATGCAACTCCACACCTAGTTGTGGGAGCTGAATGATGTTGTCTACAACCATTTTTATAGTTTATGATCATATGTAGTGCTTTGCTTGCTTGTACATATTATCGTGCATGTGAAAAGCAAATCCACAAGGAGATGATCTTCATTACACATAGATTAAAACTAGATAGGACCATATTGCATGTGAGTACATGCATGGATCACGAGATTAGTAGTCCAGTGCTAGCTAGTCTCCTACTACTCCAATGATCCTATGCACAAGCAAGCAAAGCACTACATATGATCATAAGCTACGGAAACTAGAGGATTAATCGGAGAACAAGGGGAAAACAATTACAAGTGCTTGTCTAAATGTCGATCACACTCGCAACTTGACTAATCAATAATCAAAAGCTGCAACATAACGATCGATCGAGATGCGAGGGCAGCCCTAGGAAACAAGTGACCCGGATCATGCGCCCCTGGTGGCTGCAGGTGGGCCCATCTCGTACATGAAGGCGCTGTGCTGCAGGCAAGCGTCCAGCCAGGTCGGCGGTGGCTCCTGTGGACCGCCGTTGACCCTGGGCTGCGCCGGTGGGCCTGCCTTGCCATTGACGATGGAGGCGAAGGGAGGGAAAGGGAAATATGCTTGGTTGCAGCTGCTGTTTGGCTGCTCCTGGACGCAAGCTGCTGCTGGGAAGCCGCCATTGTTGCCGCTTGTGTTCTTGGCCTGGCCCTGGCTCTGCATTAGTGGGGAGGACTGCAGGTTTGGGAGGTCATGGTGGAAGGGGATGAGCTGACTAGGGTTTGGGAAGGGGACAGGAGGTGCGTCCTGGAAGAAGCTGGGGTGGTGGGGGCTCATGGGGAAGTAGCAGTAGGGGTTTCTCATCTCCATCATCTTGCTGTACGGGTCTACCGCCTTGTGGAAGATCCTGCACACCACCCATTCCTCCTGCAAAAAGTATATCATGGACAATATAAGTTCAAAACATCGCTCACAAATATATGTACGAATCAACATATACAGAAAAAAAGGTATATCAATATAATATTCTCTTTTGCATGGATTGTGATCTAGCTAGGACAGAAATGCTGTAGAGAATCTATATATCACGTAGCAACTTACGTAGATGTAGTATTATTGATATCTATCTATATCTATATATTTATTCATGAACTTCTGCAAGCGGAGAGCACATTTTATGCTTCATGGGCGAAATGGCCCCTTTTTTTATAAGCATATGGCACAGGGAGATATCAATGGAAGATTTGTCGGTCTGCAGTAGGAGGATTTGGAGATCCTCGAGCCATGCATGCAAAGTACATGCCCTGAGAAGGGAACAAACACGTACCAGTACATGGTGTATACTCATATCGCTAGCTAGCTCAGATGCATCCGGTGTCAGTGCAAATCTGCAACTAGATTTTTGAGCAGAAACGAACCACTGTGTAAAGCATCATCGTCATGCTTATGATACTACCAGGTACCAGCATCGAATGAATGAACAAAAGTGTACTAGGCTACAAGTATAATAAGCATATATTCCAAATCGATCTGCATGCATATGTCACCTTATGTATGCATGCAATGCAAGCACACGCATGCTGCATTCAATGAATCATCATGTCTGCATCCACTTCTGCTAACGTGTAACTTGTTCTTGACCACTCAACTGTTGATGTTTCAACGACGAGCTCACACAGTGACAAGAAGCTAGAGAATGTATTTAGCCAAAAGAGTAGTAACAAAATGTTCACGGATGGAGCAATAATAGCGGGCAACCAACTACTAGATCAGTGCGCACCTTGCAGGAGCGGCGGGCGGCGCCGAAGTCGCCGTCGAGGCGGTACTCGTGGAGGACCCACTTGGTCTTCTCGCCGCGGGGGGCGCGGCCCCTGTAGAAGACCAGCGTCTTCTTCATGCCGAGGAGGGAGCCCGTGGCGGCGTTGAGCACCTCGCGGTCCTTGCCGGTGGCCTTCCAGTAGCCGGCGCCGGTGGCGCGATTGGTGCGGAGGCCCGTGGGGTACTTGCGGTCGCGGAGGCTGAAGAAGTACCACTCCCGCTCCCCCATCCTGGCCGCCTCCGGGAGGTCCCACGGCTCGCACCGGTTCAGGTCCACCTCCGCGATGTCCACGCCGCCGCAGCACGCGCCGTTGAAGACCTTGGCGGCGAGGTAGAAGGTCACAAGCTCCTCGTCGGTGGGGTGGAAGCGGAAGCCTGGGGGCAGGCCGTGCTCCCCGGCGGCAGCCTCCGCGGCCGCCATCTCCTCCCCGATCAGCTCCCACAGCGCGTCGCCCATGGCCGCCGCCGGTTGGTGCTGGTGCTGGTGCATGCGCGGTTCGCCGGCCCTTCAACGGTCGCTCTCACACTCTCTACGAGCTAGGTGAAGCAAGCTGTGGCAAGGCGAGCGAGTCAGTGTGAAATGGGTTGCTCTTGGCTATGGTAGTGTGCGTGTGTGGTGTGTGGATGCAAGAGGCCAATGGAGGGTCTATATAGTCGAGCACGGAAACGTAGAGAGACAGCAGTGTTTGTGCTTAGCCCAAAGCCCCTACGGCCCTACCCCCTCCCTCTCTCTCACCGCCTGTATTGGTATTGCTTTATCCCACAGTGTCGCTACCTAGCTAGCTAGGTGTTGATGAAGATGAGGGGTGAAATGAGCTACCGGAAGGGAAAGGTTAATGGATGGTGAAGGGCAAAGATGCACCTGGAATGGGCCCGAAGAGGAAACTTGATGGAGCTTAAGGGGGCCGTCAAGGCTAAAATCTTCATGCAAATTCCACGCATCTCCTAGTGATTCAAGCGCTAGTTTCATCAATACCATTTAACATGCTTGCTAATTATCAGTTTGATTAACCTCTATTTCTTGTAAAGTGGTTGTGGCAGGAACAAGGAAATGATTTCTGTGAATACTACGTTTGCGAGTCCATCTGCCACACGACCTGTAAGCGG
Source organism: Aegilops longissima (assembly GCA_021605205.1). Taxonomy (NCBI): domain Eukaryota; kingdom Viridiplantae; phylum Streptophyta; class Magnoliopsida; order Poales; family Poaceae; genus Aegilops; species Aegilops longissima. Next base: position 289,341,890 of record CM038682.1, read on the forward strand.
GACTACTCTGACAAACAATATGAAGTGCGTAAATAACAATATTCACAATTTTATTTTATTACCATCATTTGTGTTGAGTTTCATTCATTCATATATATATGTATTGACCCCTTCTTAGAATTAGATGTTTCGGATGCGGGATGAACTACTAGCACCAGATCGCTGCGAGCAATTCAAGAGGAATTGACGGCATTCTTTCTTGACCACGTGATCGCTGAAGACGAAGAATACTATGTGGACCACGCGTCCGTATGTTAGGAGATTATTTTTGTAAAAGATAATTATTGTATATATGTAGCCGGTAGTGTCGGTAGATATACGAGAACTTGTTGTTCGACCAATCTCTCGGAGAAGGAGAGGTGGTCGATATCACTTCCCTCTATATGCATATATGTTCATGATGATCTTCTGTTTCCTTCGTTTGCTTACTAGCTAGCTAGCGTGTCTAGCTAGTCATCTCTATACGTATGTATAGTACGTAACGTCGACCAAGTACGGACAAAAGAGAGGACACTTCTCTCTATTAATTAGCTAGCTAACATAATATATGAAACACCTAAATTAACCCCCAAAACCCCCCCCCCCCCTTTAAAAAAAAGGGGTCAATAGACCCCTTTTCTACAAGTGAAAGTAGAGCCACCTGCTGGATGGAAACCACAACTAGCTAGCTAGACTCAGTGCATCACAAGCGTGCATATACACGTACCGGCATCCATTACAAACGCGTTACATATGACATGTACGTACGCACATAATATGGGAACACATACATTGCGCATGCATGCGTCGATATGTAAGGCAAAATATCGTGTACCTACAGGTCGATAGTAGTACGAGTAGTATTAATTCCAGGCAGATGGTGAAGTTACACAAGTTTCTGCCACTGTTGCCGTGTACTTATTTCAGGGTACCATGCACGTACTACCTCCACTGTGCGTATACAGGCAAGGAAGATTTTGGAACAACCCAGGAAAAAGCCCCTTGTAGGCCTCTAGCATGGCGTGTTCAAACGCCAGCCCTTGCATGCATTTTCACTGGACTAATTCCATCGTGCGCACGCCATTGTTTTCTATCTGGATGTGGCTATCACAGTCAACTAAGATTTAACCAAGTCTTAATCAAATGATACAACATGCAAGAGAAGAAAAAAAAAAGAATTCTTTTAGACGAATCTTAATGTAAGATCTCATGAATATAGCGCATCGACTGAGACTTCGTGTCGACTGAGACTTAGCAAGGTTGTTCCTACTATTTGTATAGTTCAACAATGTGCAAGTAGGACGCCTAGTTTTCTCCCAAAGAAACCTACTCGTTGGTCAAGTATTGCAATTTTGTAAGGCCCTTGTCCTGGCTATCACTTGTCCTCCTCTAGCAATTGTTTTGTTCGTAACGTGGCGGATTTGACGGCGACGGCGCGCGCATGCAAAAAACTGTCCTATATCTCTCGTGAGTTGATCGATCCGGAGGCGTGCCGACCTCAGTTAATATGCATCGTACGTACGTACGTGCATGGTCAGGGCCTATACTAATAGCAGCATGCACCTGAGCGTGCACACTTCAAATCGTACGGAATACATGTGCTATCGATTAGCTATAGATATTGATTGAAGAGCTAGTTGGCACATGAACATATAATATGCCTGGTCAGTATTTTTTGGGATTAATTAGACGAACAATATTAGCGCCCCAAATGTGATCATCATTAACACACAAAATAAGTTAATTTTCCTATGTCATGAACAATCCGGGTTCTCTCTCTCACACACACGCACACTTGCTTGTCTGCATGTGTTTGTCTGGGTGTGCATTTAATTTGGACTACCAGAAGAAGGTAGCAGGAGCTCCACCTGCATTGGGGTTTGGAATGGAGTTTACACTAGTCCGGTAGTAAGTTTCCTCGGTCACCGTACAACACCTCCGGAATCCCAGTACCTGTTCTACCACTCTAGTCAGCTACCTTAAATTGCCACTATTGCGTTTGCTTGCAGCTTGGGACTAGCTAGATCAATCAGTGCACACATATACTCATTTTTTTCTTTTCGCGAATACGCAAAAGCCTTGCGTATCATTGCATAGATAGGGGGAAAGAACGGTAGCATATACAGGGGTAGCATCGCAAGCACGTACACCAAAGGCGTGAGCGAGGGCTACATCGGCGCATACATAGAGAAGGGGGGATGCGCGCCCCCTAGAGGGGAACTACGTAGGTGGGAGCGGATTGCTGAGCCCCTTGGCTCCGGCGGTGGCCCAGCTGCGGGCGTCCTCCTTGATGTCATTGACTATGAGCGGAATGGAGGGAGAGGCTCCATCGAAGACGCATGCATTCCGTGTCCTCCGGATCGCCATGCAGTAAGGATGATGAGCGAGGCCGGGCGAATGGCGGCGGTGGGGCGTCTGCACGGATGGGAGAACCGGTCGCGGAAGCACGTCCGGGGCAAGGGCGGCATGTCGGTGATTCGCAGCCAGGAGAGAACCTCGTGCCAGGTTTGTCTGGAAAAGACGCAGCCCACGAGTAAGTGTATCATGGTCTCTGGCTCCTGGCCGCAAAGAAGGCAGAGCGAGGCGTGCTTGAGGCCACGCCGAGCGAGGCGATCGGCGGTCCAGCAGCGCCCCTGAAAGGCGAGCCAAAGGAAGACCTTGATGCGGAGGGGTGCCCAAGACTTCCAGGTGAGGCGCCAGGAAGGCTCGATCGTGGAGCCGGCGAAGAGCGCTTTGTAACATGACTTGGCGGAGTACACGCCGTTCGTGGTCCAGCGCCAGGTGAGGACGTCTGACTCGTCGGAGAGAGTGACCTGCTGGAGCCGCGCCCAGAGGAGGACATATTGCACCAAAGCCTCGGGGGAAAGGTGGCCGCGCACGTCCTGGATCTAGGCACGGGAGGGCAAGCCCGCGGCAACGGTGCGAGCCTTGCGGATACGGCGGGGGACGAGGGCGTGGAGGAGCGGGGCCAGCTCGGCGACGGAGAGCCCGTCGATCCAAAGTGGTCATCCCAGAAAAGGCAGGAATTGCCGTCGCCAATCTGCCAAGATGTGGAGGCGCGAAAGATGGCCTGAACAGCCGGGTTGCATGGGATGTGTAGGTGCTGCCAGGGGCGGGAGGGGTCCGTCTTGCGCAGCCAGAGCCAGCGGGCTTGCAAGGCGTGGGCAGAACGCTGCAGATCGGGGATGCCAAGGCTGCCGTGGGCGGTAGCGGCAGACCTTGGCCCACCGACGAGGCGATGCCCTCCATTGGTGGTCTTGCGTCCTTGCGGAGGAAAGCATGACGAGGCGATTCACGATGGAGGATGGAAGAGTGCAACGACATGGCGATCGAGAATGTGGGTGGGCATCGCACGAACACATATCGGATGAGGGCCAACCGCTTCGCCAGACAACATAGACGCCCACCATGGGGAAAGCTTCTTCTCCAGCCTCTCGGCGAAGGGTTGGAGGGAGAGGCGTGATCTTGCGAATGGAGAGCGGGAGGCGAGGTACTTGGCGGGGAACTTCGCCCGATCGGGCACGGAAGTGGTTGGAGATGGAGTCCGGACCTCGGGGGCATTGGATGGGCAAGGCCGTGCATTTGTCGAGGTTGGTGCGGAGGCCCGGGCGGTGCCGAATAGCCCGAGAATGTGGCGCATCATGGAGAGGTCGCGTCGGGATGGCGAGAAAAACCACGACGTCGTCCGCGTGAGGGAGAGGCTGGAGGCCATGTGACGATCAGTGAGCCGTTGCAGGAGGCCCAGAGAGGTGGCACGCTGGAAGAGACGGTTGAGGACGTCGATGATGATCACGAAGAGCATGGGGGACACGGGGTCGCCCTGGCGAAGCCCCTTGCAATGACGGATCGGTGGTCCCGGGAGCCCGTTGATGAGCACCTTGGTGCTAGCCGTGGAGAGGAGGATGGAGATCCAGTTGCGCCATCGAGGCCCGAACCCCAGGTGCTGCAGGACCTCGAGGAGGAAGGGCCAGGAAACTGAGTCGAAAGCGCGCGTGATGTCCAGCTTGAGAAGAACGCGCTCTGATTGTGGAGCTGCCTGGCAGTCTGTTGGACAAGCATGAAGTTGTCGTGGATGCTACGGCCAGCAATGAAGGCACTCTGATTGGTGGAGATAAGCTCGCCAAGACGCGGCGCGAGCCGGAGGGAGAGGACCTTGGCGAACAACTTGGCGAACAGGTGGATGAGGCTGATCGGCCTGTACTCAGCGAGGGACGAGGCTTCCGGGTGCTTGGGAAGGAGGGTGAGCAGGGCCTCGTTCAGCTTGTGGAAACCACGGCCGTTAAGGTTGTAGAGCTTGCCAAAGGCCTCGACAAAGTCGTCGCGGATGGTGTCCCACGCGGCGATGAGGAACTCCACTGTGAAGCCGTCGGGCCCGGGCGCTTTGCCACGGGGGAGCTGGCGGACGACAGACCAGATCTCGTCGGCCGAGAAGGGCTGGTCGAGCGCGGAGAGGTCGAAGAGTCTATCATCAATCGCATCGAGGGCGATGGTGTGCTCACGGTGGTCGGCCATGCCGAGCAGGCCAGAGAAGTGAGAGAAAGCGGCCCCGGCCATGGCCGCAGGGTCGGAAACAGTATCGTTGCCCGCGCGGAGCTCGTGGATGCGGTTCCGCCGGTTGCGGTGGGCGGCGCGCAGGCGAAGGAAGGCGATGTCGGTGTCTCCGGGGCACAGCCAGGAAAGGCGGACCCGTTGGCGAGCAATGGAGCGATCCAAGGAGGCAAGCCCCAGATAAGTTCTCTTCAGCTGGTGGCGAAGCCAGGATTCCGCCGGCGAGAGGGGGCGGGAGTCTTGAGCCGCATCAAGGCGAGCGATGAGCTCGCGGGAGATGGAAAGCTGAAGCGCGACTTGGCCGATCTTCCGAGCACTCCAGCTCTGAAGGCGACGCGCAGTGCACTTGAGGCTGGCGAAACGGGTCTGTATCACGCGCCGGCTCCTGCCAGGCGGCGGCCACCGTCTGGTGGAAGCCCTCGAGCTTGGGCCAAAACCTTTCGAAGTGGAAACGCTTGTGGCCTGGGAGGGGAGAGGAACAGTCGACGAGAAACGGCGCATGATCCGAGGCTGCGGATGACAGGCAGCGAAGGAGACAGTGGGGGTGGGCCACCTCCCAGCTCGAGGAGCAGAGAACGCGGTCGATGCGCATGAGCGTGGGGGGGGGTCGCGCTCGCTAGACCAGGTGTAGCGCCTGCCGTGGAGGTACAGGCCGCGGATCTCAGTGTCGGCCATGAAGCGGCGAAACCGTCGCATGGAGCGCTGGTTGAGCCTGTCATTGTTTTTGTCGGCCGCAGACACAATCATGTTAAAATCGCCGCCGATGATCCAGAGGCCAATCCGTGTGGCGCGGAAGTCAGAGAGGTCAGCGAGGAGGAAGGCTTTGCCCGCCTCGTCCTGGGGGCCGTAGATGCCCGTGATCCACCAGTGGGAGTCGGAGCCTGGAGTGGTGGCGCAGGCCGTGACAAAATGGGCCCCGACGAAGGGGTTGGTAAGGGAAATCTCGGAAGGGCGCCAAGCGAGGATGATGCCACCACGCGTGCCGTCGGCGGGAAGGTAGTAGAAGCTGGTGAATTCGTGCCCAAGGGAGTCGGCAACCAAGTAGGGGGAAACATCAGCAAGCTTAGTTTCTTGCAAAAAGACCACAGAGGAGCGAGCGGTACAAATGACCGAACGGACGGCGCAACGCTTCGCCGGGCAGTTGAGGCCGCGCGTGTTCCAGAAAATAATACGGAGGCTACTATCCATGAAGAACGAACAAAACGCAGAACAAGCGGCGAGAGAAGGCTAGGCGGCGATGAGCCGGCTAGGCGAGGCGGCCGGCGCCGCGGACCCGAGGAGAAGCTAGATGGCACGTCCCATTCGTAGAAATCGGCGAGTGCCTGCACGGTCTGGGCCGCTAGCGGCTCCTCAAAGAGCCTGGAGTATTTGGCCAGAATCTCCGCGGAGAGTGGTTCGTCGTCGTTAAGAAGGCCGAGGCGGCGGGGGAGGACACGCCGTGCTTTGGACTCGGAGTCGAGGCCTCGATCAGAATGCGCGAGCCGGTGGCTGCGCCTAGGAGTGAAGTTAGGCGGCACAACGTTCCTGCGGCGTGGGGTGGGGGCGGGCTGGAGAGGAGCGGTGGGCGCCTGGACCAGGGACGAGAAACCCGCCAGGGCAGCTGAGGGGTCGCTGCATGTCGCGGCCGCGTCGCGGGGCACCAGGGGGCGGGCGCGATTGGGCGAGGGAGGGGTGGCCCCACAAGGCACGGGGACGATGGCACGCTCAGCGAGCGGGGCCACAGGGGGCGTCGGGATCGGAGCGCCAACGGGATCCAGTGATGGTGCAGGAGCACCAGCAACAGGGGACCGGGCGTGTGGGGGCGGGGCCACCTCGGGGGCCACAGGGATGGGAGCGTCGCAGTTGTCGGTTGGGCAAGCGGGGGATCCCAGGCGAATATCCGGGGAAGGCTCTGGAGCGTCTGGTTGGCGCTTAGCAGCGCGCGCCTGACAGAGCAGGGGCCCACGGGGGAAGTGCAGCGAAGGCGGGGGAAGCCAGTGGAGGGGGGCGCGTGGGAGTTTGAATTAAAGCGAAAATTGGGGGGCGGCCGGCGCGCTCGTCGGGCGCAGCGGTTGACGCGATGACGAGCCGTCCGTTGGCGCGTGAAGGGCGCCGAACCCGGGGAGGGTGGGCCCCTAGGATTCTTGCCGACGCTTGCAGGGGAGGCCGCGCCGCCAAGCGGAGTCACCAGCGAGGAGGGCAGCGCGAGCCACCAGCAGGGGTCCCGGAACGGCGCGGGAAACTGTGGTGCTGCGACCAGGGGCCAGGCAGTGGCGGTGAGGCGTCGTCGGCGCCGGCGCTGTCGTTGCCAGCAGGAGTGGGGGGCGGGGAGGGTCGCCGGAAATCCGTGCAGTGGGTGACGAAGATCTGAACGGGATGGCGATACGTGTGGAGCGCGAGCCGCTCGGCACGGTCGGGGTCGGCATCGGGGAGCACCGCGTCCGGCTCGGGGAGGAAGAGGTCGGCCTCGCGGGGGATGGCGTCGGGGTTTGGCGCCCAGGCGGAGAGACGGAACGCGGACATGTCTGCCCCAGAGCGCGTCTCGGGCGCGAGCGCGTCAATCTCACAGTACGGCGCGAGCAGGGTGTCGATGGAGGAGCGGAACCACGCGTGCTCAGGGACGCCGGTGATCTCCAGGTCGACCTTGAAGCGAAGGGCGACGGGCTCGGCGCCAGCGGCGCGGCTCCACGGGTGGAGGAGTAGGCGGAAACGTGGAGAACGCACGTTTGCAAGCACAACCTGAGCGCGTGTCTCCGGCCGGGAGAAGCGGAGGAGGAACTCGCCGGGCAGGCGGCTGTGGACGGAGAAGTCATCGTCCGAGAGCGCGAACTTGGAGACGAGCAGCTCGGCCACGTCGGCGCGAGAGACCCGAGTGCGGTTGCCGGCCAGGACGGCGATGAGGGCGCGCTGCTCGAGGGCCTCCTCGGTTGCGCGGACCTCCGCTGAGCGAGGAAGAAAGCAGAGCGCGCACGGCGGGCGCAAGGCGGGGTGGCCGGACATGGGGACCGCGGGCGACGAGGCGGAGCTGGAGGAGCGCGTCCCGAGGAGTTGGAGGGGCGCGGCCAAGAGGAACCAGAGGGGGGCGGCGGTAAAGGGGTGGCCAGCAAGGCAGAGGTGGTGGCCGTGGCGTCGCTGGAGGGCGGAGAGCCGGCGCCAGACGAGGGGGGTGGGGGCAGGCGCGCCTCGCCCTAGCTGTCCCCGCTGGAGACCACAGGGGAGACAGGTCGGGGGGAGGCAGCAGGCGCGCGCCGGCGCTTGGCGGAAGGATCAGCGGACGGCCAGCGCAGCCAAGTGCAGAACTTGGCGACGTGCCCGTAGTGTCGGCAACGGCGGCAGCAGATGTCGCGCCGGCACTCATGGAGGGGGTGGCCCGAGCGTAGGCAGCGGGGGCAGGCGTCGGCAGGGATGGGAGGGAGCCGGGGGAGGCGGCGCGAAGATCCGGCCGGAGGGCGCCGGAGACGAGGGCTGCGAGGCCGCTTGCCGCGGACATGCACCCAGGGCTCCGGGGAGGCGTCGCGCGCGTCCAGGGCGTTGCGCACGCGGTGGATCTCCGATCTCGGGGCGGCGCGAGGGGCAGGCGCCAGAGGGGCGGAGGGCGGGGAGCCAGCCTCGGAGGACACGAGGTGGTCGCCGCACAGCGCGTGGCAGTAGGAGCTGGGCTGGGAGAGCCGGCGGGAAGATTCCGCGGAGGACGGGATGTCGTCGAGCCAGCGTCGCACGCGGCCGCGGCCGCCGGCGGCTGGGGGGGTGGACTCCATACGGTGGACGGCGAGGCCGGGGTGGCCGGCGCCGGGGCGCGGAGAGGTGGCCGCCGGGGCCGGAGTGGCCGTCGGCGGGGAGCGGGGGGCGGGGCTAGTAAACTAGCAAAAGGGCCCGTGTGTTGAAACCACATATACTCATCTTGCAATAGATCAATCAGTATGCATCATCTTGCAATAGATCAATCAGTATGCATCATCCAAGAAACAAGAAAGATCAATCGGCGATTCAAATCAACTTTTAAAAAGGATCAATACACGGCTAGAGCCTTAATGACATCTTCATTTGCATTTGCATTTGCATTTCATAGAAGTTTAAGCACGCACGGGATTCCTCTCTTTGAAAGTATGGAAGGATAGGAACGCCAGTGCAGTGCACAACGGTAAGTAGGAGGAGCCATGGCCAAAAAGATTGGCGACCCCGAGGAGGAAGACGACCTGCAGAGCTAGGTGGATAGAGTAGCTGGCGGCTAGGCGCTAGTTGCAGGAAGGAAAGGTTGGATGGAGCAGGGGGGAAAGGTGGCCGGGCAGGGCAGCAGAGTCCGATGCGACCCGATGCGTTTCAATTCCTTGGCACCATTCAGGGCCGCTGCTACCTAGCGATTCGCCGCTAATCCCCAAAACAAAGGTTGAGCGATGAGCATGCATGCACGTAGTACTACGTGTACGTACGCATGGGGTGGTAACAGGTTTTATTTATGGGCTAGGAGAGCTATAGGTGAAAAGGAAACATGCTAGGGGTAATAATTTGCTTAGGGTGTCCCAATCATTGCCGTGCGTGAGATCACACGTTCATCGATCGGTAGCTACTACTCGCTAGATCAAATATCTCCCGCGCCAAATTAGCGCCGCGCCGCAAAATTTTCGTTTTAGCGCGCGTAACCGGAATAGTTGCTTCAGCGGGCGTGCGAAAACAGCGCGCACGGTATATGTAGTCCAACGCGCGGGCCGAAACTCAATCGCGCGCCGCTTATTTGCTGCGCCCACTCCCGCGCGCTGGACTCTCGCGCGCTCGCTCGCACCTCCCACCCCCCATCCAGCCGCGCCGCCGTCGCCGACTGCGCCACCCGGCGACCGTTCCGGCGCTTCCCCGGCCTATCACTGCCCCGCGCGCGCTTTCTCCGGCCCCCCCTCTAGTTCCGCCGCCCCTAGCGCGCGCTGGTCCTCCGACGAACAGCGCCCGCGCGCTTGCTGCCGCTCGGCGTCCGCAAGGTGTTCGACAAAACGCCTAGAAGGTGTGTATTGCTCAAAAGCCATGAATTTCGTGCATGTTGATTGTAGTTTTTTATTTATAGCATAATATTCAACATTGTAGATGAGTTCGTCGTATGATTCTTCCGAAGAAGAATTTGATATGGAAGAGGAGGAGGATCTTGCAATGATCCTAGCTATGCATATCAATAAAAAACCGAAGCACGGTGGTTCGGTTATGGGTCGGCAGAAAATTTGGAGGGATAGGATCGATGCCCACAACAGATTGATCAGGCATTATTTTGTGGAGAATCCCACATACCCCGAGTCGTATTTTAAATGCGGGTTTAGGATGAGCACCGAGTTGTTCAGGCGCATTGCAGAGAAACTAGCGAGCCATGACCACTTTTTTCAGCAAAGGAGGAATGCCGCCGGAGAGCTCGGGCATAGCACCTTTCAGAAGGTGACAGCCGCTTTGCGTATGTTGGCATACGGTACACCGACTGATCTAGTTGATGATCACTTGGCTATGGGTGAGAGCCAAGCCATCATGTGTGTCAAGCGCTTCGCTGTTGGAATTGTGCAAGTGTTTGACGAGGAGTATTTGAGATCTCCCAATGCTGAAGACGTCGCAAGGCTTTTGGAAATGAACAAAGCTCGCGGCTTTCCTGGTATGCTTGGCTCAATAGATTGCATGCATTGGAGTTGGAAGAATTGTCCAAAGGCATGGCATGGGCAATTCCACGGTCAAAAAAAGGGTTCCTCTATAATCCTTGAAGCGGTGGCCGATCAAGAGACTTGGATTTGGCATGCATTCTTTGGAATGCCTGGATCTTTGAATGACATCAGTGTTGTCAACCGGTCACCATTGATGAATAAGATTACAAACGGGGAGTTGCCACTGATGCAGTTTGTAGCAAATGACCGTACATACAACCAGTGAAGATTTTATTGGGCATGCTTTAATAGGCTCAAGCCCGCCCTCTGAAAATGTAAAACAAAAATTTACTACTAGTTCCTAGCTCATCTCAGCCACCGTAAAATGTCTAGCCTGTTGTTTACCCGTTCCAACCCTTGTACTGAGAAGTTGACCCCGCCTTTCATTTCCATCCAAGATTCGCCACTGCATACAACTATGCCTATTATCTAGCGGATGGCATCTATCCAAAATAGCAAACCTTTGTCAAGCCGTTGAAAAAGCCAGAAGGTAAGAAAGAACTTGATTTCCACAATGCTCAGGCGGCGGCTAGAAAAGATGTGGAGAGAGCTTTTGGGATTTTGCAAGCCCAATTTGCTATTGTGAGAGGACCTGCTAGATTTTGGGATCAGAAGATGCTTTGGTACATAATGCACGCTTGTGTGATCATGCACAACATGATCATCGAGAATGAGCGTGGCCAAGATGTAGACTACTCTCAGTATGAGCTCTTGGGATATCCCGTGCGAGTGCGACGGAGGGCTGAAAGGGTGGCCCCTTTTGTTGCCTCCTATCATGCCATTCGACGTCCCGCAACACATAATGATCTTCAGAAGGATCTCATTAAGGAGTGATGGGCATGGAATGGACGATAAAGAGCATCATGATTTGTGCGTTCGTTATTGTATTGTTGAACTATTTGTTGTGTTTAATCACACTATTTGTTGTATTGAACCATAAACTGTTTGTTTGAGTTGTAATAACGAAATTAAACTATTTATTTTTGTTTGTTTTGATCTTTTTGCTTCTGTTTTCGAATGTATATATTATTTATGCGAGAGTCGCGCGCGCTGCATTTTAGCGCGGCTGCTGGAGCCAGCGATGCGCGCCGCGCCAAACCAGGCAATGGGCGTGCGCTAAAGCTATTTTTTTGCGCGTGGCGTATTCGGCGCATGTTGGAGACGCTCTAAGTAAAGAGCTAGCTGGAGTAAACAAGTGTACATTCTATCTTGAGAGGAACATGCGGAGTAGTACTGAATTGATGAACGTAACATGAACGTACCCGTGATGAATGCACTCATTTTAAATGATGATATGGACACGAATGTTTTTTTTAAAAAAAAGAAGATGACTCCAGCCTCTGCAACCGGAAGATGCATGCGGCCGTTTTATTAATTATTCACAAAGACCTTACAAATAATATATCAATAAGTTTGAGGCCACTATCTTGACAACATATGTCGCTACTTATGTCCAGTTGATAAAGGATGCCAAAAGTCCGAGCCGAATACAGAACGGACCTCGCACCAAATCCTAACATCTAGAGTCAGAGGCCCCCGCCAAGCCGCTTGTCGGGTCTGGGGTACACAATGGTTCGACCCACTCTTAGAGTCCGCCGCCGCCGTCTTTCATCCATCCATCTTCAAAGCAGGTACTGACGCATCGACCATGTCAAGCCTGCCGCCGACGTCACCACGACGCCAGACAACGCCACCTCCCTATGCACATCCATCAAGACGCATCTAGTGCCGAGACTCTGCTGCACCATGCTGCCGAGACCTACCGTCGACGATACAGATGATGCTACGTACATGCCATCTCACGTGCCATCTCACGTCGACTGCAAACTACCAGGAGCTCCAACACCCTGAGCAGTCCCCGGCCGACGCCTTCAGGAAGGGACACGACACCAAGGTGTCATCATCGCCCAAACAGAGGACCAGAGGCTTTTGCCTGCGCTCATGGCGGAGGTGGGAGGAGGTGGGAGGAGTAGGATCCACACCGAAGCCTTCAGGAAGGGAATCGATGCCAAGGGGCGTCGACTTTGGTGCGGCTGCCACGCCGGCCTGGAGTTTCCCCGGATCCATGCCCACCCGCCAGATCCGTCCAGGCAGCATCGGTAAACGTCGACCGCAGTCGCCAAGTACCGTAGCCAGCACGAACCGGAGCAGATCAAGTCAGAGACGACTCTTCGCATGGAACTCCGGCCGGCCATCGATGAGCCACCGCAACACCGGCGCCTCCACGCCGCCCATCTGCACCTGTTGGTGCCACCCGCCGAGCAGGCCGCACCGCGCGCCACCGATTGAGGCCGCCGCCCGAAGATCTGATCTGCCAGACGCCACGCCATGATAGCCAGAGCCCACCACGCGTGTGTCCACGCACCGCACGCACTCCCGCGCCCCGTACGCGCTCGCCGCGCAGCCCTGACGCAAGCTCGCCACGGCGACCGCACGCTCCCACGACGGACACCCTGCAACGCCCGAGCCCGTGAGAGGAAGAACCGGAGGGCCCCGCCAACGCCGACGATGTGCGAGCTTTGCCCGGAGGCGAGGGGAGGGAGATCTGGCAAGGAGGGAGTTCGCCCGCTGGCTAGGGTTCAGCCCGCGGGGTGGGCGACACGGAGGCCTCGATCTACGGGCAGGAATGTAGCGGAGGCTTGAGAAAAACCCAGAAGTGCAGCTGAGTCCACAGGTTGTACGTGGCAGTACCTTCGCTGGCTCACTGAAAGTGGGTCCATGCCGAAATGTCGGACTTAACAAAGTGGTATGCCATCGCGACCTGAACTGTAGAGCGTACGTGCCGCATCTAGCTGATGAACAAAGACTACTGCTAACTCGTGAAGATGCTTCAGGGAATTACCGAAGATCCAATGTAGAAAGGAAGTTATATGATGATGGATCATTCAGCTTGGTTTCAAGCGACGGATCGAGGGTACCTGAAGAGATCCACGGGGCAGAGGGATGAGCAGGAGACAGAGCGTGCAGTGGAAATCTGGCGCGCACTGTTGGTGTTGCCGGGCGCTGGAGCTCGGCGCCTGGCCGGCCGGGATGGGGAAGGGGAAGGGGAAAGGGTTTGTTGGGTGCAGGCAGGCGGCCTTAATTATTTCACCGCCCGCGGCACGGCAGGAGCCGAGCTGCTGCCGTTGCAGCGCAGCTCGGACCAGAGAGGAGAGGAGGGGGATGGGTCGCAGCTGCCGCGCCGCGGTGCAGGGCAGGGGATGGCAGGGGAATGGCCACGTGCGAGAGCGGCGCGCGGACGGAGGTGACGAGACGACTCGGCCCGGCCGGGCCGCACGCTCGTGCACACGCGATCGTCCAATCTACACTGCATGATGCCCTTTCTTCTCCTCTCTCCTCTGCCGCCCATGCCCCTCGACGCATCTCTCTCTCTCTCTCCCTTTCTCTCAGCCGGCTAAGCTAGCTGTAGGGATGCAGTTTGCAGCAGAGTAGCTAGCTAGCTAGCTAGCTTGCTAGCTAGGACGGCAAGCAAAATATTTTACTACTGTGCATTCCATATTTCTACTCGATCCATTCGTCTTCGCGGCCTGGCCCCGGCCGCCCAAGGCAGCAGGATCATCTTGGCTTTTCCACACAGCTGTTCCTGACTCCCAGAAAGCGCACTAATATTATACCATCTATTGTATCCATTCACCTGCGCCGCGCACGCACGCACGTACTCCACTAATAGTTTAACTGATTTCATATCAACAGGTAACAGAAGAACGGAGCACATATATCAACCACGGCTCCCGCTGAGACGAGCAGCTTCGTAATTAGCTGGCGAGATCAGATCATAAGGTAGGTTAATTAATCAGTTTATACTGCCGTTGGTTTTGGTTATCGCATGCATCATGCGTGCACGGCAGGAAGGGGGTGGGGAAGGAGGAGGAACAATTGAATGCGCGAGGTGAGGCAGGAAGCGAGCGAAGAAATGGATACTGCAAGGGCGCAGCTCCTGTCAAGTTCCGCATTCAAAACATGTGCAGACAGGCAGGTTTTGGAACTGGGAGAGAGCTAGCTAGCTGCCCGCACGGTGGCATGGTGTACGTGCATGCGTGTCTGCCCGCCCAGGTGGAGCAGGGAAAGGGGCCCTCCCTTCCTATGCCAGGAGGAAGGAACTGCGAGTCTCTGCTTGCATGCATTCACCTTGTACTAATACGCTCTTTATAATGCGCTCTTTATAATGCGCTCTTTACATTAAGATATAGTCCGGCTTGCTCCGATGCGCCGAGGCAAACTGTTCGCACGTCCGTTTAAATTAAAACGGACACGGCCCAACGCGCCCCCACAAACGGACAAAAGTCCACCTTTTGTCCGCGCGTGACTCACTTCAGGCATAAATTTGATCCGGGTTAACCACAGCGTGGGCGCTCGTGACGTCCGCCTTTTGTACTTTTCCTGGCCCGTCAGTAGGTGGCACATTGATCATTCCCCTTCTCTCACATCAACAGCCAACACACCCGGCCGCCTTGTCCTCACCGTTGCTGCCTAGTTCCGGTGGCCAGACCATCGCCTGCACCCACATACCTCCCCGAGCAGCACACTACACCCGACGACCGTTCTTGGTGACGTTGGTGGAATGTTTTCGTCGCCGTTGTAGCATCCTAACGTCCACGCCACCCCCTCACCTCTGCCGTCGGTAGCAACGCTCCAATTGCGGCTACCTCGCTCGTTGGTCACCTCCACGCTGACAGGTTTGCTGCCTGGTCTGTAAGAAACGTGAGACTCTTCACCGGCCGGCTTCTTCCACCACGCCCGCATGGTGCTCGGCGTTTCACTCACAATGTACAAATGGATAGTGGCGATAAGTACTTTTTCAACAACTTCATTTGCGATTCGGTTGATCATCGTCCGACGATGAGGAGATTGTGATTGTTGCCTTAGTCGTCCATGACCACATTAGTAGATAGCGACCAATGTTTAGGGGCCCGATCCCGGGGCACACTCTACCGTTGAATCATAACAGAGAGAGCGGTCATTGCCTACTCTGACATGACTACTTCCATTATGTTGACCCACTCTTCAAACACAACTTATTTTGGCTCCACTTTCGGATGCCTAGACATGTGTTCAATCGTATTCGGGAGGGTGGTGTGCAAGTTGTGAGATACGTTGGGATTTCCCTGAAGAGTCGAGATGATGCAGTACAGTAGAGATAAGTATTCCCCTCAGTTAAGAACCAAGGTTATTAATCCAGTAGGAGAACCACGCGAAACCTCGTTGGCAGCACCTACGCACACAAAAGCAAATACTTGCACCCAATGCAAACAAGGGGTTGTCAATCCCTTGGCGGTTAATTGCAAGGATCAAATCTCGTAGTGATAGATAGATAAAGTAAAATACAAACAATAAAAGGAACGGTAAATAAATTGCAGCAATATATTTTTGGATTTTATATGTGATAGAGTAGACCCGAGGGGCATAGTTTTCACTACAGACTTCTATCTCGAATAAAAAGCATATAGTTGGTAAACAAATTACTGTTGGGCAATTGATAGAAAAGTGCATAGTTATGACGATATTCAAGGCAATGATCATGTATATAGGCATCATGTTCGAGACAAGTAGACCGACTCATGCCTGCATCTACTGCTATTACTCCACACATCGACCGCTATCTAGCATACATCTAGAGTATTAAGTTCAGAAAGAACGAAGTAACACCTAAAGCAAGATGACATGATGTAGACAAAGTAAACTCAAGCAATATGAATAAACCCCATTGTTTTCCCTTAGTGGCAACAATACAAATATGCGTCTTGTCCCCTTCTGTAACTGGGATATAGATCACCGCAAGATTAAACCCATTACAAAGCGCCTCTCCCATTGCAAGACAAATCAATTTAGTTGGTCAAACCAAACGGATAGATCGAAGAGAAATACAAAGCTATAATAATCATGCATATAAGAATTCAGAAAGGACTCAAGTATTTATCATGAATAATCTGGTCATAAACCCACAATTCATCGGATCCCAACAAACACACCGCAAAAGAAGATTACATCGGATAGAACTCCAAGAACATCGAGAATATTGTATTAAATATCAAAGAGAGAGAATAAGTCATCTAGATACGAGCTATGGACCCATAGGTCTGTGGTAAACAACTCACACATCATCAGAAGGGCAGCAAGGTTGATGTAGAAGCCCTCCGTGATCGATTCCCCCTCCGGTAGAGTGCCGGAAAAGGCCTCCAGATGGGATCACGGAAGAACAGAAACTTGCGGCTGCAGAAAAAGAATTTTTGGGTGGCTCTTTGTTGGTTTCTCGATTTTAGAGAATTTATAGAGGTGGAATTAGGTCAGACGAAGCCTTGAGGGGCCCATAAGGTACTAGGGTGCCCCCAAGGTGCGCCCTAGTGCCTTGTCGCCTCCTCGGTTCCTTCTGGTCTCCTCCTGAAGATTCTACGGTCTCTATTGTCCAAAAAAAATCGTCAAAAAGTTTTGTAGCATTTGGATTTCGTTTGGTACTAATTTCTTAGAAAACCAAAAACAGGTAAAAAAACAACAACTAGCACTTGGCACTGGGTTAATAGGTTAGCCCCAGAAAATTATATATAATTGCATATAAAACATCCAAGATTGTACTGTAATAGCATGAAACAATCAAAAATCTAGATGCGTTGGAGACATATCTGCATCCCCAAGCTTAATTCCTGCTCGTCCTCGAGTAGGTTAATGATAAAAACAGAATTTTTGATATTGAATGCTATCTAACATGTGTATCATGTAATCCCTTTTATGTATGAATATTAAGATCCGAATGATTCAAAGAAATAGTCTATAACTTGATATAAGATATTAATACTCAGGCATACTAACAAACAATCATGCCTTTCAAAATAAAAATGCTAGAGAAAGTTATCCCCACAAAATCATATAGTCTTGTCATGCTCTATCTTCTTAAAGCAAAGTATTATCATGCACAACCCTGATGATAATCCGAGCAATTGGTTCATACTTTTTAACACACTTCAGCTTTTTCAACCCCCACACAATACATGAGCATAAGCCATGGATATAGCACTACGGGTGGAATAGAATGTGTGGTAGAGATTGATAAGGACAAGTGAAAAAGGGAAGATAGTCTCACATCGACGAGGTTAATCAATGGGCTATGGAGATGACCATCAATTGATGTCAATGCAAGGAGTAGGGATTGCCATGCAACGGATGCACTAAGAGCTATAAGTGTATGAAAGCTCAAAAATAAAACTAAGTGAGCGTGCATTCAACTTGCTTGCTCATGAAGACCTCGGGCATTTGAGGAAGCCCATCATCGGAATATACAAGCCATGTTCTGTAATGAAAATTCTCACTAGTATACGAAAATGAACGCATAGAAGACTCTCCATATGAAAAACATGGTGCTACCTTGAAGCACAAGTGTGGAAAAGGATAGTAACGTTGCCCCTTCTCTCTTTTTCTCTCATTTATTTTTTTATTTTTGGGCACTTTTTTACCTGTTTTTCTTTTATTTTTTTACATTTCCTCACCGGGATAATGCTCTAATAATGAATAGTGATGATCATCACACTTCTATTTACTTACAACTCAATACTAGAACAAAATGTGACTCTATATGAATGCCTCAGGCAGTGTACCGGGATGTGCAATGATGCTAGCGTAACATGTATAACAAAATGATGAACGGTGGCTGAGCTACAAATACTATGTCAGCTATATAATCATGCAAAGCAATATGACAATGATGTGTGTGTCATAAAAACGGAATGGTGGGAGTTGCATGGCAATATATCTCGGAATGACTATGGAAATGCCATAATATGTAGGTATGATGGTTGTTTTGAGGAAAATATAAGAAGTCTTATATGTGATAGAGTGTATCATATCATGGGGTTTGGATGCACCAACGAAGTTTGCACCAACTCTCGAGGTGAGAAAGGGCAATGCACGGTACCAAAGAGGCTGCGGAAAGGTGAGAGTGCGTATAATCCATGGACTCACATTAGTCTTAAAGAACCCATATACTTATTGCGAAAGTTTATTAGCCCTCGAAGCAAATTACTACTACGCATGCCCCTAGGGCGATAGATTGGTAGGAAAATACCATCGCTCGTCCCCGACCGCCACTCATAGGGAAGACAATCAATAATAAATCATGCTCCAACTTCTTAGCATAACTAGAGACCATACATGCATGCTTCGGGAATCACAAACCTTAACACCAATATTCTTACTAGACCACAATCATTCACTAGTACCTCCACATATTGCCATCTTAATATCGCAAAACCAATGCAAGGAATCAAACTTATTATATTCAGTGATCTACATGAAAGTTTTTATTATATCCTTCTTGAGTACCTATCATATTAGGACCTATTTCATAACCCGTACATATTGCCATTACTTTTATAAGACTCTCAAAATGATATGAGTGAAGCATGAGAGTGCAACTATTCATTTAAAATATAACCACCACCATTCTCTAAAAAATATATGTGAAGCATGAGGTCTACTACGCAACTTTATTCTTGTAAACATGTGTTGGGCCTCCAAGCGCAGAGTTTTGTAGGACAGTATCAATTTTCCCTCAAGTGGATGACCTAAGGTTTATCAATTCGCTATTGCAATCTCTCAACAATGCTAATATAATTGGATCATATAACCATCCCTCAACGTGCGATGAAGAATCACTCCAAAGTTCCTATCTAGCGGAGAACAAAATAATAAATTATTTGTAGCTATTCTTTCCGATCGATCTATTCCAAGAGTTCGTACTAAAATAACACCAAGTTATTCTTTCCGATCGATCTATCAAGAGTTCGTACCAAAATAACACCAAAGCAAATTCAGATTCATAATACTCGATCCAGCACGAAGAACCTCAAAGGGTGCCCCAAGATTTCTACCGGAGAAACAAAAGATGAGAACGTGCATCAACCCCTATGCATAGATTACCCCAATGTCACCTCGGGAATCCACGGATTGAGTGCCAAAACACATGTCAAGTGAATCAATATGATACCCCATTGTCACCACAGGTATTCATAGCAAGACATACATCAAGTGCTCTCAAATCTATAAAAGTATTCAATCTGATAAAACGAAATCTCAAGGGGAAAACTCAATTCACAACAAGATAGAGAGGGGAAACCACCATATGATCCAACTATATTAACGAAGCCCGCGATACAACAAGATTGTGACATCTCAAGAACATGAGAGAGAGAGAGAGAGAGAGAGAGAGATTAAACACATAGCTACTGGTACAAACCCTCAGCCCTGAGGGTGGACTACTCCCTCCTCATCATGGTGGCCGTCGGCATGATGAAGATGGCCACAGATGATGATTTCCCCCTCTGGCAGGGTGCCAGAACGGGCTCTTGATTGGTTTTTGGTGGCTACAGAGGCTTGCGGCGGTGGAACTTCTGATCTAGGGTTCTCTCGAGGGTTTTTGGAATATTTGGGAATTTATAGGGCGAAGAGGCGGTGCGTGGGCCACCAGGTGCGCCCTGGTGGGTTGTGCTCTCCTCAGAGCTCCCCTCTGGTACTTCTTTGGCCCACCGGATGTCTTCTGGTCCAGAAAAAATCTACAAAAAGTTTCGCTGCGTTTGGACTCCGTTTGGTGTTGATTTTTTGCGATGTGATAGAAAGTTGCTATAAAATGATTATAAAACATCCAAGAATGATAATATAGCAGCATGAATACTTCATAAATTATAGATATGTTGGAGACGTATCAAAGCACTAGAGCAACTGCCTAGCTCAAAAGATATAAGTGAAGCATAAAGAGTATTCTAAAAAATAACAAATGAATGTGTGTCGAGCAAAGATGATTGTGGAAAACTAAAAATAAACAAATCAAAGACTCATATAGTACACAACGCTCCAAGCAAAACTCATATCAATGTGATGAATAAAAATATAGCTCCAAGTAATTTACCGATGGTAGGTAGACGAAAGAAGGGATGCCTTCCAGGGCATCCCCTAGCTTAGATGTTTGGCTCTCCTTGAATATTACCTTGGGGGTGCCTTGTGCATCCCCAAGCTTTGGCTCTTTCCACTCTCTATTCCTTTATCCATCACGACCTCACTTAAAACTTGAAAACTTCAGCACACAAAACTCAACAGAAACCGTCATGAGATCCGTTAGTATAACAACCAAATCACAAACTTTAGTTACTTTTATGAACCCATTCATATTTTATTATTGCATAATACCTATGTATTCCAACTTCTCCATGACTTATAACCCCCGATACAATCAATAGATTAATCAAAACAAGCAAACTATGCAATGACAACAGAACAGTCTATAGCAATCTAAATAATGACTATACTTCTGTAACTCTAAAAATTATGAAAAGTAGTATAGCATGGGCAATTTGTATATCAATCATGTGTAAAAGAATTCAGATCAAAAACACGTTCCAGTGAATTTAAACAATTCTTCTACTGGGCGCGAAAGTTTCTGTTTTTCACATAATTGAGTCCACTATCAACCAAATCATCCCAAAGGCTTTACTTGGCACAAACACTAATTAAACCACAAAAACACAACCATAACAGTATCATAATTGTGTGCACACTCAAAAACAGAAAAGAAACAACAAAAATAAACATAGTTATAGCGTTGCCTCCCAACAAGCGTGATAACCCACAAGTATAGGGGTCAACTGTAGCCTTTCTCGATAAGTAAGAGTGTCGAAACCAACGAGGAGCTAAAGGTAGAATTTATATTCCCTTCAAGTTCTATCGACCACCGATACAATTCTACGCACACTTAACACTCGCTTTACCTAGAACAAGTATGAAACTATTTTGTAGGTGATAGGGATAGGTTTGCAAGAATAAAACTAAATGTACTTAGCAAGAATAAAACTACGAGTAAATTGCAAGATAATAAAGTTAGTTGTTTATTAGAGAGATTTTTGTAGCACAAGAAAGTTATTTGTCCCTAGGAAATCGATAACTAGCACTACAAAAAAAAGACACTTCCGTGATGATACGTGTTTGTCACAGTAGGTCACGTTTTTTGTCATGCATGTACATCCATGACGATTTTATGATAGAATCAAGATAGTCATACATGTGCTATCGTAGAAGTGTTCCATGACATTACCAAAAATATCATCACGGAAGTGTCCACTTCCATGACAATAAATCCCGCGTGATAGAAGTGCTTTCGTCAAGGGTGACCAACACGTGGCATCCACCGTAATGGCTCGCCGTTACGCTATCGGGTCCAGTTTTGGATCCGATAACCCGTCAACAGCCCCGACCAATGGGGACATTCCACGTGTAAAATCATCATTGGCTGGAGAAAACACGTGTCGGCTCACCTTTGGGACAGATGTAATCCACTCTTTGGAACGAAGGCGACTATGATACATCGACACATGGCAGGGCCCAACAGAGGCCCATTCCCGTGAAAAGGCCGTCCCGTTTGACTTGGTCTAAAGGTGGCGGCCGACCCATGGAAAGCCTGTTAACGGCTTGTTCGCATATATCCCATTTACAGCCCGCTAACCCAGGGCCCGTTATGACCTATCCAAAATTAGGCCCACTAGCGTCATCTGGGCCGTCCAATATGATTCCAGCCCGTTTTAACTTCCGTCCCATGTATAGCCCATGAAGTCTTTCGGCCCATACGAGGCCCTTTGTAACTCTTGGCCCATTAACGGCCCGTGGTGAAACTGGCCCGTAATGAACAGTGTATCACTTTATACCCATTAACGACCCATTATACCGTTGGGCTGTTTCTAGCCCATGTTATCTTTCGGCCTTCTTAGGGACCATTTATTCTTGGGCTCATTTCCAGCATTCAGTTACTTACGGCCCGTTACTGTCATTTTCTTCTTGTGGGCCAAATTCAGCCCGTGGTTACAGTCGGCCCATTTGTGGCCCGTTAATACGTTGTGCCGTTTTCATAGCGTCATCAAATACGGCCGATTAACGACAGCCCGTTATGGTCGGCCCATGAACGGACGACTCCAACTCTAGCCCGTTTATGGCCATAATGCGATATGTTATTGGCCCATGTTTGGGCAATCGATCATACGGCCCGTAGAACGCCCATTGATGATACGACCCGTAGAAGGCCCATTGTTTCTACGCCCCGTAGAAGGCCCATTGTTTCTACGGCCCGTAGAAGGCCTAGTGTCACTACAGTAAATATGTAGCCCATGGTTATTGTGGCCTAGTTTTAAAAAATAGGTTATTGCGGCCACTAGCAAACCGCGGAAAAAGAACAACACTGACTACAAGCAAACAAATAAATAAGACAACAAGGAAATAAATAAGCAAGCAACTTACGCTAGGCTATCATGACTATTACACATATTACATCCACTGGGCATCAAAGTTCGCCACCAGTGCAAATATAGGGAACAAAGCAGCATATTATATACACTAGTTGTCAAAGTTGACGACCAGTGCAAATAAACGCCGCAGCAAAACAAGTCCGAATTGAAACCACTTGAAGATCTCAAGAAACAATATCCTGGTACCCATAATGTCGGCAAGATGCTTAGCAAGCTTATTAACTTTCTCTTGTTTGGCGCTTAAATCCTCCAAAGCTTCTGTTGCACCGAAAGTATGCATCTGAATTCTGCGAGACTTCTCGGTCCTTGACTTCTGTCGCAAAGACATCGATCGATGTCTTTCAACTTGAAGCTGAGACTCAAGAAGACGAACTGATTCAGGCAACGAGTTCGAAGAGCTTGTGCCAATAGTAGTGGCCAGTAACTCGAACACTACATCAAGATAGGACTTTTGGGATCTCTCACTATCGTCAAGGTAGTTTTTATCAGCTTTCTTGGAGACCAGTAGGGATGTCTCACTATCTTGAACCTTATCTGCGTTACTTCCTTTACCATTGCATAACGGGGTACTGTTCTCCAATATTTTGTCCGCATTCTAAAAGAGAAACAAGCAGACACATCATAGGTTTACCATGTTGTATATGAAACTCATTTTGGTAAATCAGTTCAGTAGTAAAGTGGACAGGATAACAACATGAAACAAACATATATCTATTTACCATGGTCACTTTATGGTCTATATCATTCTAGTTTTTGTTGCCAAATCAAGATAGAGACACAGTTCAAATAATATTTGTTCAACACAAAACAGAATAGACAGAATATAAGTGTGGGAAACTATAGAGCAATAACAACACTTGTAATGTGCATGACATGAGAACATAACTGTTTATTTAATTGAAACTAAAATCAACACAGAGCAAGTTACAACAGCAAACCAGTTAAAGAAACAGGTTTAAAACATACCTGTTGCGCCACTGGAGTTTCAGTTCCATCCTTCAAATTTGAAAATAGTTGGTCTGAGTAAATATAGTGATGCAAGAGCAAAGGAATATGAACCATAGCTAAAGAACCTGACCTGAGAACAATTCTTCTTCTCCTTTAAGCATTGAGTTGGGATTCAGAGTGGTGGTCCTCGTGCTTTGGGAACTGCAGTTCCCTTACTAACTGCTCGTGTTTGGGTGCTTTGTGGTGGAGACAGTGCTGTGTCAACTGGAACTGGGTTACTATCTGCTGGGGTTGGGGTTAGAAGGGGTGTAGCTGGTTCTCTGTCCAAGCTGGTAGGGGTACAATCTGCGAGAGTCTGGTTATGTGTGGTGGGGTTGGTTCTTGTGCAAGTACAACCGTGGTTCTATCTGCATCAATGGTAGCACTGTCTTTTACAAGACCGTGTTGTTACTCCCTTAGATACTGCCATCACCCTCTCCAATTCAAATGGCTGTTAAACAAGAAAAGTAATTGAATGTACAGACATTGTATGATAGACATGTGCAATGGATAGTGGAGAATAAAAGAGGGCATGAAATAATTCACATTTATGTTGTCTAACCAAACATGATAGCATGACACAATTTCACATATATGATGGCTAACTAAATAGGATAGCATGACACAATTTCACATTATGATGGCTAACTAAAAAAGGAAGGGAAGACATAGTTCAAAATATGACGACTATGTAAACAAGATGATATGATATAATTATATAATGTGTTTATTAAATAGGTTGGCATGCCATAATTCACATACATGCCGCCTATGGAAACATGATAGCATGATATAATTCCCGGATAGAATGACATAATTCAAAATATGATGACTGTAAACACTAAACAAGATGAGATTATATAACTATATGATGTCTTTATTAAATGAGTTGCCATGCCATAATTCAGATAGATGCTGTGTATGTAAACATGATGGCATGATATAATTCAAATATATGATTTATATAGTAAGCAAGTAAGCAGATGGCAATCCATATATGATGTAAAAACTAACCAATGCAAGACAACATGCATGACATGGGTAATATAACCCTGCCAAGTTTGAGCATAGACCTCAGGGGGGAAATAGGACTGATCATCAGTCTCTGAATCCTCCTCTGAGGTGCTCTCTGTAACCAGCAAGATGTCTGCTTCAGAAGGTAGCATTTTCTGCTCTGAATAACTTGTTTTCACTCCAGATACTTCCATCACCGCTTCAAATGGCTGATGCACAGGAAGAGTAGTTGAATATACAAACATTGTCGACAAATGGAACATGTAATACAAAAACAAATGATAGCATGATATAATTCACATACATGATGATTGGCTCAACATCATAGCATTGCATAATTCACATATATAATGCCTTTGCAACAAGATAGCATTGCATAATTCACATATATAATGTCTTTCAACAAGATGGCAATGCATAATTCACATATATGGTAATTAGACACTAAACAGGTGGCATTCACACAAAGCATGTCTAAACTAATCAAATGACATAGCAATGCAAGACACCATACGCACGATATGAGAAACGTAACCCTGCCAAGTTAGAGCATACACCTCGGGGGGGGGGGGATAGGTGTTGGGGAACGTAGCAATAATTCAAAATTTTCCTACGTGTCACCAAGATCAATCTAGGAGATGCTAGCAACGAGAGAGAGGGAGTGCATCTTCATACCCTTGAAGATCGCTAAGCGGAAGCGTTACAAGAACGCGGTTGATGGAGTCGTACTCGCGGCGATTCAAAACGCGGAAGATCCGATCTAGCGCCGAACGGACGGCGCCTCCGCGTTCAACACACGTACAGCCCGGGGATGTCTCCTCCTTCTTGATCCAGCAAGGGGAGAGGAGAAGTTGAGGGAGGACTCCGGCAGCACGACGACGTGGTGGTGGAGCTTGTGGTATTCCTGCAGGGCTTCGCCAAGCTCTACGGAGGAGAAGGAAGAGTTGGAGGAGGGAGGGGCTGCGCCAGGGAAGGGGTATGGCTGCCCTCTCTCTCCGTCACTATATATAGGGGGAAGGGGGTGGAGGAGGCGCCCTAGGGTTCCCTAGGGGAGGGGCGGCGGCCACAGGGGAAACCCTAGATGGGTTTGGGCGCCCCCACCCCTAGGAAACTTGCCCCCCAAGCCGGGAGGGGTGGCTGCCCTAGGGGAGGCACCCCCACCTCTCCATGTTACGTGAGAGGGGTTGGGAGGGGCGCACAGCCCCTTAGTGGGCTGGTGTGCCCCCTCCCCTTGGCCCATAAGGCCCCCCAACACTTGTCGGGGCCTCCGAAACCCCTTTCGGACACGCTGGTCGTCACCCGGTACCCCCAGAACAATTCCGGACTCCAATACCCTTCGTCCAATATATCGATCTTCACCTCCGGACCATTCCGGAGTTCCTTGTCACGTCCGGAATCTCATCCGGTACTCCGAACAACCTTCGGTAACCACATACTATTTCCCATAACAACTCTAGCGTCACCGAACCTTAAGTGTGTAGACCCTACGGGTTCGGGAACCATGCAGACATGACCGAGACACCTCTCCAGCCAATAACCAATAGCGGGATCTGGATACCCATATTGGCTCCCACATGTTCCACGATGATCTCATCGGATGAACCACGGTGTCGGGGATTCGATCAATCCCGTATTCAATTCCCTTTGTCTATCGGTATGTTACTTGCCCGAGATTCGATCGTCGGTATCCCCATACCTCGTTCAATCTCGTTACCGGCAAGTCTCTTTACTCGTTCTGTAACACATGATCCCGTGGCTAACTCATTAGTCACATTGAGCTCATTATGATGATGCATTACCGAGTGGGCCCAGAGATACCTCTACGTCATACGGAGTGACAAATCCCAGTCTCGATTCGTGCCAACCCAATAGACACTTTCGGAGACACCTGTAGTGCACCTTTATAGCCACCCAGTTATGTTGTGACATTTGGTACACCCAAAGAATTCCTACGGTATCCGGGAGTTGCACAATCTCATGGTCTAAGGAAATGATACTTGACATTAGAAAAGCTCTTAGCAAACGAACTACACGATCTTGCGCTATGCTTAGGATTGGGTCTTATCCATCACATCATTCTCCTAATGATGTGATCCCGTTATCAATGACATCCAATGTCCATGGTCAGGAAACCATAACCATCTATTGATCAACGAGCTAGTCAACTAGAGGCTTACTAGGGACATGTTGTGGTCTATGTATTCACACATGTATTACGGTTTCCAGTTAATACAATTATAGCATGAACAATAGACAATTATCATGAACAAGGAAATACAATAATAACCATTTTATTATTGCCTCTAGGGCATATTTCCAACAGTCTCCCACTTGCACTAGAGTCAATAATCTAGTTCACATCACTATGTGATTGTAATGAATCCAACACCCATGGGGTTTGTTCATATCTCGCTTGAGAGAGGTTATTAGTCAACGGTCTGAACCTTTCAGATCCGTGTGTGCTACAAATCTCTATGTCATCTTGTAGATGCGGCTACCACGCGCTACTTGGAGCTATTCCAAATAACTGCTCTACTATACGAATCCGGTTTACTACTCAGAGTCATCCGTATTAGTGTCAAAGTTTACATCGACGTAACCCTTTACGACGAACTCTTTTACCACCTCCATAATCAAGAAAATTCCTTAGTCCACTAGTTACTAAGGATAAGTTCGACCGATGTCATGTGATCCATTCCTGTATCACTCTTGTACCCCTTTACTGACTCATGGCAAGGCACACTTCAGGTGCGGTACACAGCATAGCATACTGTAGAGCCTACGTCTAAAGCATAGGGACGACCTTCGTCCTTTCTCTCTCTTCTCGCCGTGTCAGGTCTTGAGTCTTACTCAATACTCACACCTTGTAACACAGCCAAGAACTCCTTCTTTGCTGATCTATTTTGAACTCCTTCAAAATCTTGTCACGGTATGTATTCATTTGAAAGTACTATTAAGCGTTTTTTATCTATCCTTATAGATCTTGATGCTCAATGTTCAAGTAGCATAATCCAGGTTTTCCATTGAAAAACACTTTTCACATAACCCTGTATGCTTTCCAGAAATTCTACATCATTTCTGATCAACAATATGTTAACAACATATACTCATCAAAAATTCTATAGTGCTCCCACTCACTTCTTTGGAATTACAAGTTTCTCATAAACTTTGTATAAACCCAAAATCTTTGATCATCTCATCAAAGCGTACATTCCAACTCCGAGATGCTTACTCCAGTCCTTAGAAGGATTCTTTGGAGCTTTGCATACTTGTTAGCATCTTCGGGATTGACAAAACCTTCGGTTGTATCACATACAACCTTTCCTCAAGAAAATCGCGAGGAAAAATGTTTTGACATCCTATCGCAAGATTTCATAAATAATGCGGTAATGCTAATATAATTCCAACAGACTCTTAGCATCGCTACGAGTGAGAAAGTCTCATCGCAGTCAACTCCTTGAACTTGTCGGAAAACATCTTAACAACAAGTCGAGCTTTCTTAATGGTGACACTTACCATCATTATCCGTCTTCCTTTTAAAATCCATCTGCACCCAACAGCCTTATGACCATCAAGTAGTTCTTCCAAAGTCTATACTTTGTTTTTATACATGGATCCTCTCTCGGATTTTATGGCCTCGAGCCATTCATTGGAATCCAGGCCCACCATCGCTTCTCCATAGCTCGTAGGTTCATCGTTGTCTACCAACATGACTTCCAAGACAGGATTACATACCACTCTGAAGTAGTATGCATCCTTGTCAACCTACAAGGTTTGGTAGTGACTTGATCCGAAGTTTCATGATCAATATCATAAGCTTCCCACAAGGAACAAACAAGGATATCCATAGACATAGAGTGATGCACACACAAGATAATGTCTATGAGAGCATTAGGTTACCTTGTCCCTTGTCTTACCAACAAGAGGATTTGTGACTCCTTAAACTAGTGCACGATGTGGAAGTTGATTGCACTTATTCTTGCCAAAATGATATGAGTGAAATATGTTGGCGGAGTCACCCTCAAGAACTCTCTAGTTCTTCTTCTTCGGGATCCACATCATCTTGATGGGAATCCTCGGAGTTGTAGCCGTACTTGATGATGTGGAAATTGATGTAGTCTTGGGAATCCACTTGACCAAGGCCTTAGGAGCTTCTTCAAATGCATCAATTTCTTCTTGAAGCTTGTCCTTGCCTTTTTGCTTGTGGTCTTGTGGTGGAAGATCATCTTGAGCTTGTGTCCCTTTGAAAGAAGTAGGATCATACTTCTCTTGTTGAGGAACAAACTTCGTCTTGGGGTATTGATCTTCTTCCCACTCAACTCCATTGGCATTGAACTTTCATTCGAAACCAACACCTTGGTTCTTCCGGTGCCTTCCTTGCTTGCGTACAATTTCTTCGAATTGCTTACTCCCGGCAAGGCTCTTGTAAACACCTTTCTCTATAATTCCCTTCAATAAGCTATTTTCTTGCTCAAGTGTAACTTGGCTAAGAGAATCATTAGTGGAATCAAGAGAACTACTAGAAGCAACAACATTGGATTTAGCATGATTATTGTTACTACTAGAGGAAGAATCTTTCTTGTTCTTGTTACTAGACTTGACTTGAGGCATGTAAGTAGATGAGAGTAAACGCTTGGCAATGTAAGAAGAACTTTTCTTGCGAAGATCATCATTGATTGCCTTTAAGAACTCATGCTCTTGCTCAAGGTTGAGCTTTTCAAAGCGTAATTTCTCATGAGTCCTTAAAAGTTCTCGATGATCTCCTAAGATAGTTTCATGAGCTAACTTAAGAGTGTTTAGTTCTTTAGTTAGATACCCAATCTTCTCCTTATCATTGTCATTCGTTTCATCTTGATTAGCATGATTAATTGACGTTTCATCATAGTATTCATCACTAGAGTTGTCAACAAGTAAATCATAATCACCTAGCAGGTCATTTTCATCACTATTGAAATCAACATACTCGGGGTGTGATACCTTTGGACCTTTGGCCATGAAGCATCTTCCAATTCCTTCATTTGGTGAATCAAATATGTCGTAGGAGTTGGTTGACACAAGTGCTAGACCGGCAACACCTTCATCTTGAGTATATTCGGAGTTGGAGTGATAGCTTCTCTCGGAGTGATTGTCGGAGTCGGAGCCGGATACCCATTCACCAACATGAGCTTGATGTCTTCGTTTTGTGTAGCTCCTTGATGACTTGTCCTTCCTTTCCGAATCCTTGCTTCTCCGTGAGGGTCTTCGTTCATAACGACCATCTCTACTCCTTCTTTCTCTAGGTGGTGATTCTTCTCTTCTACTTCTTCTTTCTGGAGAATCTTCTCTTCTTTTGTGGGGTGCCGTACACTCATTGGAATAGTGTCCGGGTCTTCCACAATTGTAGCAGTTTTGCTCTCGACTAGAAAATCTTTTGTCATTGTAGGACCTTGACTTGGAGCTTCTCTCTTTGCTTCTACTATTATAGAATTTGTTGAAGTTCTTCACCATTAAGCTCAATTCTTCATTGAAGGTTTGTTTCTCACTTGATGATGTGGGGGCTTCACATGAGGCTTTGTAAGCACCACTTGATTTGTTGTGAAGTTCCTCCTTATCCTTGAGTGACATCTCATGAGCAACAATTCTTCCAATGACTTCCGTTGGCTTGAGATCTTTGTAATTGGGCATCATTTGAATTAATCTGCACACGGTATCATATTTTCCATCCAAGGCTCTCAGGATCTTCTTGATGATAAAACTGTCGGTCATCTCTTCACTTTCTAAGCCGGCAATCTCATTTGTGATAAGAGCAAGCCTAGAGTACATTTCAACGACACCTTCACCATCCTTCATTTTGAACTTGTCAAGTTGACTTTGAAGCACATCCAACTTGGATTCCTTGACGGAGTCGGTACCTTCATGCATATCAATCAAAGTATCCCAAATTTCCTTTGCATTCTCAAGGCGGCTGATTTTGTTGAATTCTTCGGGGCACAATCCGTTGAAGAGAATATCACAAGCTTGAGCGTTGTATTGCAGCATCTTCAACTCTTCCGCGGTAGCTTCACGGTTAGGCTCTCTCCCATCAAAAAATTCACCTTGCAAGCCAATACACACAATAGCCCAAACGGCGGGGTTATGTCCAAGAATATGCATTTTCATCTTATGCTTCCAACTAGCAAAATTAGTACCATCAAAGTAAGGACCTCTACAATGATAATTTCCCTCGCTAGACGCTATACTCTCCTAGGTTGTGAAACCAAGGCTATGACCACCAAAAGCTATGGAAATCAAAACAAATGGAGACCAAAGCTCTGATACCACTGTAGGATCGAAAGTATGTCTAGAGGGGGGATGATTAGACTACTTGACCAATTAAAAATCTATCCTTTCCCAATTTTAGTCTTTGGCAGATTTTAGCTATCTTAGCACAAGTCAAGCAATCTTAACACAATTCAAGCAAGCATGCAAAGAGTATATAAGCAGCGGAAAGTAAAGCATGCAACTTGCAAGAATGTAAAGGGAAGGGTTTGGAGAATTCAAACGCAATTGGAGACACGGATGTTTTTGTCGTGGTTCCGATAGGTGGTGCTATCGTACATCCACGTTGATGGAGACTTCAACCTACGAAGGGTAACTGTTGCGCGAGTCCACGGAGGGCTCCACCCACAAAGGGTCCACGAAGAAGCAACCTTGTCTATCCCACCATGGCTGTCGCCCACGAAGGACTCGCCTCACTAGCGGTAGATCTTCACGAAGTAGGCGATCTCCTTGCCCTTACAAACTCCTTGGTTCAACTCCACAATCTTGTCGGAGGCTCCCAAGTGACACCTAGCCAATCTAAGAGACACCACTCTCCCAGAAGTAACAAATGGTGTGTTGATGATGAACTCCTTGCTCTTGTGCTTCAAATGATAGTCTCCCCGACACTCAACTCTCTCTCACAGGATTTGGATTTGGTGGAAAGAAGATTTGAGTGGAAAGCAACTTAGGGAACACTAGAGATCATGATTCATATGGTGGGAATGGAATATCTTGGCCTCAACACATGAGTAGGTGGTTCTCTCTCAGAAAATGTGTATTGGAAGTGTTCGTTTGTTCTGATGGCTCTCTCCACGAATGAAGAGTGGGTGGAGGGGTATATATAGCCTCCACACAAAAACTAACCGTTACACACAAGTTACCAATCTCGGTGAGATCGAATTGAGAAACTCGGTCGGACCGATTTATCAAACCTAGTGACCGTTAGGATTTTCGGTGGGACTGACATGCAACTCGGTAGGACCGATATGGTTAGGGTTAGGGCAATAAAATCTCTGTGAGGCCGATTACACAAACTCGGTGGGACTGGTTTTGGTAATAAGCTAACCAGAGAGTTGGTCTGGTAAACTCGGTGGGACCGATTCGCTCATTTCGGTGAGACCGAAACATTACAAAAAAGAAAACAGAGAGTTTACATTGCAATCTCGGTGGGACCGATCGCTCATCTCGGTGGGACCGAAACTTTACGAAGGGAAACAGAGAGATTACAATCCCATCTCGGTGAGACCGAGATCCCTATCGGTGAAACCGATTTGCCTAGGGTTTGTGGCAGTAGCTATGACATCTGAACTCGGAGGCGCCTGATAGAAAGAATCAGTGGGGCCGAGTTTGACTTTTGGTTTAGGTCATATGTGGATGTGGGAAGGTAGTTGAGGGTTTTGGAGCATATCACCAAGCACTATGAAGCAAGAACCTCATTAAGCAACACCTCATCCCTCCTTGATAGTATTGGCTTTTCCTATAGACTCAATGTGATCTTGGATCACTAAAATATAAAATGTAGAGTCTTGAGCTTTGAGCTTGAGCCAATCCTTTTGTCCTTAGTATTTTGAGGGGTCCACTTTCCTCATCCATGCCATGCCATTCATTGAGCTTTTCCTGAAATATTACTCTTGGAATAATGTTAGCTCAATGAGCTATATGTTGTTAGGAATTACCAAAACCACCCAGGGATAGTTGCACATTCACCTACTAGCTCAACTCCTAGGCCCATCGACAAATGCACAGCTAACACGCAGAGATAAATAATGATGGCGTTCAAGAGAGTCCATCACGGATAGCTAAGTTGCCTGGTACCTCAGTGCTTGTCATATAGTAGGAGAAACTAATCGTATTTCACATTACTGCGTGTGCTCAGTGGACGATATATATATATATAACATCTAGAGTAAAAAAGAGATGCAGCAAGTGTACAACCTCTTTGGCGAAGCCATGTCGATCTCAGCGTGATTGGGTTGGTCGGTGAGGATGATCCGGCTGACTTGGCTATCGGAGGAGGGGAAGAAGATCTTAGGAATCTTGAGATGGAGCCCGGGGTACTGCTCCGCTGTGATGGAGGGTTTCGTCATTGGAGCAGCTCCGATAAGTTGTACGACGCCGAGGCTGAAGCAGGATAGGAGAGACAACGTTAACCTGAGTGGAATTCTAATAGCATCTCCAATAGATGACATAAATACATAACCACAAAGTGCTAGATGTAAAATACATCAGCCACTCATCTCTGAACTTAACTGGCGAAACTGAATTGAACTGTAGAAACTGAACTTAACTGTCGAAACTGAATTTTGCTGTCAAAAGTGAATTTTACTGTCGAAACTGAACGCACTAGCTAGTAGCAGAAAAGCAGTAGCAGCAGTGCGTGTGAGAGCCGGTCGACTGAATTTTTCATCTCTGGCCAGTTGATTTTCCATCCGTTGGATACGAAATCAAGGGCCTGCAGTTCAACTTCAACCTCCACCCCCCTGAGCCGCCAGCCACCACCGACCAAACCGCCGCCCTTCGACACCCGCGGCCGGCGGTGTGCCACCCCACCTCAAACCACTCCCCATCGCCGGTGCTACACGCCCGGCCATCCTCTAGCCCCCGTGCCGAGCTTTTTCTCCAATGATCCCCACGCCACCGCCCCACCACCGCCGCCACCATCGCCCCACCCGAACCCTAAGATAGATAGTGGGGTACCTCTTGACGAGCCCCTCCCCGCTATGCTAGTTCTTCCTTAACTCCGTGAGCCCCCACCCCCCTGAAATCGATCGACCCAAAAGTCGATTCATCGATCAAGTGTAGCTAAATCAGAGCAGCATCACAAGCAAGAGCAAGAGCGAGAGAAGCAGCACGAGCAAGAGTAGACCAACCAGGGGACCGAGAGCAAGAGCAAAGCAGCAGCACGAGCGAGAGCTAAAGCAGCAGCAGCTCCTACTGATGTGGACGTCGCCGCCGAGGGAGCGACGCCGTGGAGGAAGTGGTCGCCGACTCTGCCGTGGATGGAGCCGCGCCGTAGAGGCTCGGGACTGAGCGCCGGAAGCACCATGAGATCGAATCAAGAAGAAAATGCGGCAATTAGTGTACAACCTCTTTGGTGGCACCGATTAGGCCTCAACTTCATCCAAGGAAACGGTGATGATGATGCTCTTTCGGTGGTGGTGCAGGTGAAGATGGCGGTGTGGGAATGGAGGTGGCGCGAAAGACGAGGGGAACATCGGGGCAGCTCCTTGGAGGTGGAGGACGGGGTGGCTGAACCGGCGGGACGACGAGATCGACGACGGATCCTCATCCGGTATGGTGGATGAGGGACGTCGAGCTGTTGCTGTGTACGATATCATCGGGGAAGAGGCTTCGGCTGGGTGGCGGACAGAGGAGGGTGTAGGGCTTCGCCGGTTTTCGCGGCCTCGGTGTACGAATGGGTGGGCGGATGGGATGGGAGTGGGGAACCATGGCTTAGGGACGCGCTTGTCTGTAATGTGGGGTAAGTTACAAAATTACCCCCACCGATATGAGCTAGGCGGTTCTTTCGGTTCAGGGGTATCACGGGCATTTCACGTGTCGGGATTTCATAGGAGGTGGGAGTTTTCGCACGCGTTGTAATTTTGGAATAGCAAGGCGCGGGTTGAGATGGAGGGAGTTGTCGGAGCACAACGAGACAAAGGTATATCTTAAATATTTTGGGATAACAAGGCGCGGGTTGAAATTTCCGGACAAGCCCAACATGTACTGTACCAAATCAATTCGCACTACCGTCGACGAAAAAATAAAAATAAATCAATTCGCAGCACACAACAGAGACTAGTCCCGTGTGCTGTACAAAATCAATTCGCATTACAAATGTCATTCAAAACTTTGAATTCATGTTATGTTCAATTAAAATATTTTGCTACGTGTATAATGTATGCAACCTGCAAATCAATTGAATGTTTTAGTGCATTCCAAACGTATATACTACCGCTTCAATATGAACGAAATTTGAATTCGTTTCTCTATTTGAATAAGATCTACAATAATGATTGTTGTGAAGTCAAACCATTTGAATTCGTTTCTCTATTTTAATAAGATCTACAATCATCATTATTGTCAAGTTAAACCATCGTTTGTGTATTATCTTCACAGCACACCACATGATTACTCTCGAGTTAGATATGAACTATGTGTACTATATGAACTGGAACTCGATATTTTGAATCCACTTTATGTTGATTTCAAAACATAGTACATTTAAAGCTCTAGCTAGATCTTCATAATCTAAACCATGTCTCATATGTATAATGTGTTTATCACATAATGTATGGTGGCCCGCCACCTACGCCTACAAGTATTTAGATGTGAGTTGCAAACACCACACATTACCACAAATTCAAATAAAATGTGAGATTATTCGATATATAGTATTGTTTAGATTGTTCGATATTTAGTTGTAAGCTGCAAACGCCACACATTATCACAAATTCAAATAAAATGTGAGATTGTTCGATATATAGTATGGTTTAGATTGTTCGACATTTAGCTGTGAGCTGCAAACGCCATGCATTATCACATTATGATATAACATGTGCAAAACCACAGCACGCGTATCACCGCTATATTCATGCATGCATATGTTTATAACACTATGATCTCCTATTCAAATATATGAATCCACTTCCATATCAAATTATGATCTTTGTTAGTCTCTTACACCCACACAATCCTCTAACCTTTGTAGCTAGCACTAATTTTCTCTCGTGCGTGCACACGCCTGTTGGGGAACGTAGTAATTTCAAAATTTTCCTACGCACACACAAGATCATGGTGATGCATAGCAACGAGAGGGGAGAGTGTTGTCCACGTACCCTCGTAGACCAAAAACGGAAGCGTTAGCACAACGCGGTTGATGCAGTCGTACGTCTTCACGATCCGACCGATCAAGTACCGAACACACGACACCTCCGAGTTCAGCACACGTTCAGCCCGATGACGTCCCTCGAACTCCGATCCAGTCGAGTGTTGAGGGAGAGTTTCGTCATCACGACGGGGTGGTGACGATGTTGATGTTCTACCGACGCAGGGCTTCGCCTAAGCACCGCTACAGTATTATCGAGGTGGACTATGGTGTAGGGGGGCACCGCACACGGCTACAAGATCAAACGATCAATTGTTGTGTCTCTAGGGTGCCCCCTGCCCTCGTATATAAAGGAGCAAGGGGGAGGTGCGGCCGGCCAGGAGGGGGCGCGCCAGAGGAGTCCTACTCCCACCGGAGAAGGACTCCTCCCTTTCCTTATTGGATTAGGAGAAGAGGGGAAAGAGGTGGAGGAGAAGAAGGAAAGGGGGGCCGCCTCTCCTTGTCCTATTCATACTAGGGGAGGCACGCGGCCCTTGCCCTGGCTGCCTCTCCTCTTCTCCACTAAGGCCCACTATGGCCCATTAACCCCTCCCCGGGGGTTCCATAACCCTCCCAGATTCTCGTAAAATCCCGATTTCACCCTAACACTTCGATATCCAAATATAGGCTTCCAATATATCAATCTTTATGTCTCGACCATTTCGAGACTCCTCGTCCTGTCCGTGATCACATCCGGGACTCCGAACAACCTTCGGTACATCAAAACATATAAACTCGTAATATAACTATCGTCGAAACGTTAAGCGTGCGGACCCTACGGGTTCGAGAACTATGTAGACATGACCGAGACACGTCTCCGGTCAATAACCAATAGCGGAACCTGGATGCTCATATTGGCTCCCACATATTCTAC
This sequence comes from Aegilops longissima, assembly GCA_021605205.1. Taxonomy (NCBI): domain Eukaryota; kingdom Viridiplantae; phylum Streptophyta; class Magnoliopsida; order Poales; family Poaceae; genus Aegilops; species Aegilops longissima. The sequence goes on from CM038682.1 coordinate 289,378,355, forward strand.
GAAGATCTTTATCGGTTAGACCGCATAACAACATACGTTGTTCCCTTTGTCATCGGTATGTTACTTGCCCGAGATTCGACCGTCGGTATCTCAATACCTAGTTCAATCTCGTTACCGGCAAGTTTCTTTACTCGTTCCGTAATACATCATCCCGCAACTAACTCATTAGTTGCAATGCTTAAGTGATGTGCATTACCGAGAGGGCCCAGAGATACCTCTGCGACAATCGGAGTGACAAATCCTAATCTCAAAATACGCCAACCCAACAAGTACCTTCGGAGACACCTGTAGAGCACCTTTATAATCACCCAGTTACGTTGTGACATTTGGTAGCACACAAAGTGTTCCTCCGATAAACGAGAGTTGCATAATCTCATAGTCATAGGAACATGTATAAGTCATGAAGAAAGCAATAGCAACATACTAAACGATCGAGTGCTAAGCTAACGGAATGGGTCAAGTCAATCACATCATTCTCCTAATGATGTGACCCTGTTAATCAAATGAGAACTCATGTCAATGGCTAGGAAACTTAACCATCTTTGATTAACGAGCTAGTCAAGTAGAGGCATACTAGTGACACTTTGTTTGTCTATGTATTCACACAAGTATTATTTTTCCGGTTAATACAATTCTAGCATGAATAATAAACATTTATCATGACATAAGGAATAAATAATAACTTTATCATTGCCTCTAGGGCACATTTCCTTCAGTCTCCCACTTGCACTAGAGTCAATAATCTAGATTACACAGTATTGATTCTAACACCCATGGAGCTTTGGTGCTGATCATGTTTTGCTCGTGGAAGAGCCTTTGTCAACGGGTCTGCAACATTCAGATCCGTATGTATCTTGCAAATTTCTATGTCTCCCACCTGGACTAGATCCCGGATGGAATTGAAGCGTCTCTTGATGTGCTTGGTTCTCTTGTGAAATATGGATTCCTTCGCCAAGGCAATTGCACCAGTATTGTCACAAACGATTTTCATTGGACCCGACGCACTAGGTATGACACCTACATCGGATATGAACTCGTTCATCCAGATTCCTTCATTTGCTGCTTCCGAAGCAGCTATGTAGTCTGCTTCACACGTAGATCCCGCCACGACACTTTGTTTAGAAACTGCACCAACTGACAGCTCCACCGTTCAATGTAAACACGTGTCCGGTTTGGGATTTAGAATCGTCCGGAGCAGTGTCAAAGCTTGCATCGACGTATCCATTTACGACTAGCTCTTTGTCACCTCCATAAACGAGAAGCATATCCTTAGTCCTTTTCAGGTATTTCAGGATGTTCTTGACCGCTGTCCAGTGATCCACTCCTGGATTACTTTGGTACCTGTCGTTGTCAAAACCGGCGGATCTCGGGTAGGGGCTCCCGAACTGTGCGTCTAGGCGGATGGTAACAGGAGACAAGGGACACGATGTCTTTACCCAGGTTCAGGCCCTCTCGATGGAGGTAATACCCTACTCTTGCTTGATTAATATTGATGATATGGGTAGTACAAGAGTAGATCTACCACGAGATCATGGAGGCTAAACCCTAGAAGCTAGCCTATGGTATGATTGTTGTTCGCCCCACGGACTAAAACCCTCCGGTTTATATAGACACCGGATAGGTTAGGGTTACACGTAGTCGGTTACAATGGTAGGAGATCTACATATCCAGACGCCAAGCTTGCCTTCCACGCCAAGGAAAGTCCCATCCGGACACGGGACGAAGTCTTCAATCTTGTATCTTCATAGTCTTGGAGTCCGCCGCGACGGTAGTCCGCTATCCGACACCCCTAGTCCGGACTCCTCAAGAGTCTCTGAACCAGGCTTCAATGACGATTTAGTCCGGCGATATTGTCTTCGGCATTGCAAGGCGGGTTCCTCCTCCGAATACTTCATAGAAGGTTTTGAACACAAGGATAGTGTCCGCTCTGCAAAACAAGTTCCACATAACACCGTAGAGAGAATAATTTTGCACAGATCTGCTGACGTATTCCGCGGGCGTGACATCACACCACGGCCAGGCCTATATATGAATCGCTTTTTACTGCTCCACCTCAGCGTGTTTAGCGAGGCGGTTTCCTTGGCACGCCTTATCAAGCATAGATCGTGCCCCTTATTCCGGATTCTCATCTATACGGACGCAGGTAACCCATCCGCGCCATTGATTACGGCGCTTGGGAAATAAGCGAGTATTACCAGGCTGGTGGGGGACGCATAGCTTTGTCCGTCCATATAAGGGGATAAGGATCCACCCTTTCACCTACGCCTTCTTCCTCCTTTGCTTATCCATTTCCGTGCACTCGAGCTCCAGCGCCCAAGTCCGCACATCCCACCTCAACCTTCTCCAACCATGTCAGGAGCGGCAGGCAGGTGGATGGCCTCCTCCGTCACGGAGGGGCACATCACAAGAATGCGGGAGGCCGGATACCTGTCCGGCGACATCGCGCACAGGCTGCCCAACGCGGGGCAGCTCATTCCAACCCCCAGGCCCCATGAGAGGGTGGTGTTTCTCCCCCACTTCCTCCGCGGACTAGGTTTTCCACTTCACCCATTTGTCTGGGGGCTCATGTTCTACTACGTCCTGGACTTCCACGACCTGGCCCCGAATTTCATCCTCAACATCTCGGCGTTTATCGTCGTGTGTGAGGCCTTCCTCTGCATCCAGCCCCACTTCGGCTTATGGCTGAAGATCTTCAACGTCCGTCCGAAGGTAGTGGGCGGCCGTCAAGCGGAGTGCGGAGGCGCCATGGTTGGCAAGATGGCCAAGGTCCTATGGCTCGAGGGCGCCTTTGTGGAGACAATAAAGGGGTGGCAATCGGGATGGTTCTACATCATCGAGCCACGCGACCCTGAATGGGTGGCGGCCCCTGAATTCAGATCTGGCTTCCCACACGGCTCTCGCCATGGAAAGAGACGGGCCCGACGGGGGAATTCGGAAGAGCTATCCGGACTCGGACATGCGTCCAAACCTGGTGGACAAGAATCTCGTGCTTGTCGACGTAATCCGTGATGCTCATCCGCCGGATTATCCCATGCCAACAACGGCCTTCAATCTGTGGGAGTTCGATCCGCACAACACCGAACCTTGAGCCGCTCTTTGACACTACGCACGAAGATGCCCGGAAGGTGCTGTTCAAGGGCGCTGAAGTTCCCAAAGATCCGCTATCAAGATCGCGGATACAGCTCGCGCGCCCAGCCGGCGAGGTAAGTTATTTTACCTTTACGGACTCTTTTTAGTAGATTGACTCTATGTGGGATCTAAAACTCCCTAATCTTTGACAGATCGGTGAAGACGTCCGGACAGATTAACTGTCCGGCTCCTTTGCCGAAGACCCGGAGGACGCCTGATTGTCGGGGCTGCTGGCTCCGCGCCCCATGTGGTGCCGGAGAAGAAGGCTAAGAAGGAGGCCACGGAACTCAAGGAGCTCCCGACGCCAGTGTGTCAAATTCTGAAGCGAATCTTCTCCACGAGGACGAGGAGGAAGAAGAAGCTCCTCCCAGTGGGGAGGAGAAGAAAGGAAGGCCGCCTAACCGGGGAGGCCGGAGGGTCCAAGAAGGGAAGAACCCTTCCTCCAGACTTCTCCACCAACATCGACAACGACGAGGTGGATTGGCCTACAAGGGCCAAGCCCCTGGCGAGATCGTAAGTGTCCGGATACCCATGGCTTTTTATTATTGTAGAGTGTTCTCTAATGTGGAACAACCGTGCAGCCCGCCCAAGGGCGAGTTCGCCGATTCATCGAGCGGGTCCCTGGGCTCGTCGGAAATGGAGAGCGCTTCGCTTCCGACCGCCTCCTCGCCTCATGCTGCGGACGACGCCGCGGTGGGGCCCCAAGGGGGGCTTGGTCATGAGGAGGTAGCGCAGGAGGTGCCACAAGGCAACTTCCCGGACTCAGCGCATGGGGGCAAGACCCCAGGGGCTCTAAGCCCAACCTCGTCCGGACTCCATGCCGAACCATCATCGGTTCCAAGTTCGACAACGGATCCTTCGCAAGAAGGGTAAGACGCCGTGTCCTCCGGCCCAACCGAGGCACCAGATTGCATCGGAGGCGCCAACAGCGCCATCAAGGAGGAGCACCGCACCGTTATGAGTGTGGTGATCCGACGGTTCATCCGCCAAGAGCGGATGACCAAAACTGTACTCAGCCTTCTAACAAAGCTTTGAGGTAAGTTTAGAGTATGTCAAAATATTACCGCATAGACAGAGCCCTGATGCTTAGTTCGGTGTTCGGAAAGAAAATACGGACTAAGGATCTAAAAGATATACGCAGGAGTCTAACATAAGTATGTCAATATGGGAATGCAGGCGTTCTGACCGCTGACCTCTGACCGATCATGGAGGTCAATGCATTGAAGCAGAACCTCGAGCGGTCCGAGAACGAGCTCGGACAAGCCAAGAAGCGGCTCGAGGACAAAGAAGGTAAGTAATACCTTACTAAAGAAATACCTTATAGAAAAGGTTTTGGTTGCAAAAAATAACAGGAATAACTTGGGTACTACAGAGGCCACGAACGAGGTGGCGACCCTGAAGGAGGGGGTGTCCGTGGCCGAAAACAAAGCGACCGCGGGGCGCACCGAGCGAGAGAAGGGGGAGGCGCAGTTGGCCAAGGTACGGCAAGAGCTCCAAGCTCTCGTGGAAAAACACGAGGGTTTGGAGCGTGACTCGAAGACTCGAGAGTCCGAGCTCGCCTCGGCTCTTGAAAGTGCCAAAGCTGCTAAGGCCGAGGCCCAAAAAGCCCTCCAAGAAATTGAGTCGTTGAAGAAGATAGCGGCGGGTAAGGCATTCTTTATGCAAAGCAAGCATGTGAAAGTGAATTACCTTTTACTTACCCGGATTCGGAGCTCTCCAGGAGCATTCGCAGATTTGCCCTGTAGTGTGTCTGATGCTACTGCATTCTACCGCGCCAAGGAGGGGAGCTCGACGGAAAAGGTGTTCTGGTTTCAGTATGCTGAGGCCGAACATTCGGTGCCCCTGAGCGACCAGCTGAAGCAGCTGGTCGAGCTCCACAAGGTCGCCGAACAGGCCATGAAGGGCCTTATAAGCGGCTGTGGCCATTGGAGGCCATGCCCGGAGCTACTTCGCTTGGTGCAGCGGTGGTGGATGCCTGTTCGCGGCTTGAAGTCATCAAGCGCTCCGTCTGCATTGAAGGTGTCCGTCGGGCCCTTGCCCATGCTAAAGTGCACTGGGGCAAGCTGGATGCGGAGAGGCTTGTGACGGACGGGCCACCGAAGGGTCATGAGCATCGCACGCCCGAAATGTACTATGAGGGCCTCCTGAAGGGTGCCCGCCGTAATAGCGGATGAGTGCTCCAAAGATGTAATTTTTGAATAAACTCGCATTTGTTATCATGTACGCTGAAAACTTATTCATATGCGCTAAGCAACGCTTATTAATTTAAAATATTACCTTCTGTGCGGCCGTTTATCAAATTTGAGAGATGACAAGTCGTTGGCTTCAGCCCCCATGCCACGAGGGCTGGGGTGTTCGGGATAAACTTGAGCACTCTTGTTCCCATTCTTGGGTCCATCTAGGGAGGCGCTCAACACAACGAACAAGGCAATCGGACTTATAATGCTTGAACACTCTCACTTAGCCATAGAATTCTATAATTTTAAATTTCGTGAAGCCCCTAGTATTCGAAGACCGAGTTGGGCGCTATCCATGCCTTGGCCGGACAATTCGGTTCCTCGCTCTAAGCGGCATAGGTCTTTAGGGACTCGAAAAACCTCTCGAACAGCGATCGGCTCTCGCTCTATCATGACGGTCAGTTTAGCTTTCTCCATCGAGGTGCTCGACCCAGTTCAACTGGGCACAATCGCAGTGGTTCTCCGTGCTACCTTAGCCGATATAGCGGAACGTAAGGTACAAAAACACGGAGCCGGGCAAACCCAACTATTGACCCAAGACATGATTCGGAGCCAATTCATATAATGTTATAAGTTCGGGGTGCCGCACTTGTGAAAGTGTTCGGACTTATCATACCATAATTTTGGGATACTTAAGCCCCTGGTGTATTGGCCATACCAAAGTGTACGGTTGCAACATGTCATGAAATGAACATATGTATTTATAAAGGAAGTAGAGCAATAATAAGAAAAAGCTATGTATTGTTTATTCAAAAAGGTACTGCAATGGGACCAGAACGATACAAATAGTGCGATAAGCAAGGGATGGGACTATCTAACATGTCCTCTCCGTGGGTAAGCATGGGATGGTATGTAAAACAGGTATAATGCTCGTAATAGAGACCACCTGAACACTTGACGTGGCTTTCTGCTTCCCTGGCTGTTGCATCGTGAGTTCGGCGGTTCTATTGCCGGACAGGACTGATGAAAGACGGAGTCCTGAAAGTAAGAGAAAGGAAGAAAAAAGGAAAAAAGAAAAAGAATGACAAAATCGGGAGCCCCTGGTGCGGTCGAGCCGCATTCTTGGCGTGCCGTGGTCTTGCCCCTCCCCATATGCCCACGGTATCTCCAGAGCGTAATTATGTACGCGTAATACTAGCTTCGCAATTTCGCGAGGGCGGGGGTTGGGGCCGGATTGCTACGCGTGCTTGAATCGTGCCAGGCGGTCTTGTTGTAGGTTACTCCGGGCGCGCTTGACAGTGTCCGGACGCTTAGTGGCCGGACTCAAGAATTGCTGTGAGAGGCTGCTTTGTACCTCCGCCACGAGGGCCGCCGTGTGCTCCTCCGCTCGGAGAGCGCTCGGTGTTTCCATTGACCGTGATTACTCCTCGAGGGCCCGCATCTTGAGCTTGAGGTATGCATAGTGCGGCACCGCATTGAACTTTGCAATGCGGTTCGTCCGAGCAAAGGCATGATAGCCGCCATGAATGGGACGATGTCGAAGATTAACTCTTCGCTCGAAGTTATCCGGGATCCGAAGACCACTTCGAGTGTTACTTGAGCCCGCATAACCGGCCTCTACACCCGTATGACGCCTTTAAAGGTCGTTTTGTAGGTTTAATCCTTGAGGGTCTATGCCCATTTTGGCGCACTACATCCCGATAAAGCAGGTTCAGGTCTGCCGCCGCCCATCGACTCGTTAGGTGAAATCACGATATTTGGGTCAAGAACCAATGCGGCGAAACCAACGTGACGGATGCTAGTGGGTGGTCCTTCGATCGAAGGTGATCGGGCAGGAAGACCATGGGTTGAACTTGGGCGATCGCTGCATCGCATATACGCCCCTTAGTGCACGCTCCGCCCCTTTTGGGTATGTGGGTTGCGTATATCATGTTCACCGTCCGCACTTGCGTGGGAAAACCCTTCGCCCTCTATTGTTCGGGCGGCCGGGCTCTTCCTCGCCATCGCTATGCAACCCTTGTCATTGAGTTCGCACTTAACTTGCTCGCTTGTTGAACACCCAACAGTCTCTGCTGGTGTGATTGGCTGGTTTTTCGGGTGCCATGTATCCGCACAAGCGATCGAGTATTCGGTCCAAGTTGGACGGGCCCGGTATTTCTTTTGAATGGCTTCTTCCGCTGACCGGTTTAGAGCCTCGAATCCGCATTGACGGTCGATCTTCAGATTCTCGCCAGCACGCGGCGCTTGTTCTTGTTGCGACGCGACCTGCCATTGCTGTCCTTGGTATCCGAACTATCGTGATGTTTGGCCAAGTTGTTGCTTCGAGCTAGCCAGCTGTCCTCTCCCGCACAAAAGCGGTCATGAGTGTTGTGAGGGCTGCCATGGATTTTGGCTTTTCCTGTCCTAGGTGCCGGGCAAGCCACTCGTCATGGATGTTATGTTTGAAGGCTGCAAGGGCCTCTGATCCGGACAACCAACGATTTGATTTTTCTTTGTTAGGAACCGTGTCCGTAATTGTCCGCCGATTCTTCCGGCTGTTGGATTATGTGGCTAAGGTCATCGGCGCCGGTGGTCGCACATATGTGCCCGGAAGTTATCAAGGAATGCGGCTTCCGTGTCCTCCCAACAACCAATTGATTCTGCCGGGCAGGCTATTGAGCCAATGCCGAGCTGGTCCTTTAAGCTTGAGGGGAGGTATTTGATGGCATGTAGATCATCACCGCGGGCCATGTGGATATGGAGGAGATAATCCTCGATCCGCACCGCAGGATCTGTGGTACCATCGCATGATTCGATGTTTACGGGCTTGAAGCCCTCGGGATTTGATGATCCATTACTTCATCCGTGAAGCATAGTGGGTGTGCGGTGCCTCAGATATTGGGCTATATCACGACGTAGCTCATATGAGCTTTGTTCATCGTGTTCGCCCGCCGGTTTTGCAGATCCGGCGGACGGTAATCATCCCACGCTGTTGAGCGCCCACGCGATCCGTAGATCGATCTTGTATGTTTTGCCTTATCCTCCAATATATCTCGCAAGTCCGTGCGCTTTCCGTGCCTTGGTACTTTTTGAGCGCGCCGGGTGTGGCTGGAGCGAGGGCCGAGAGGCTTCTCGTCATGCCACGGGTGGCCGGTCTGCCATGTCGTCTTGCCGGTGACTTGGGTGCTTCCTCCTCTAGTCGAGGCAACGGCCTGCGCTTGGGGTAGCTTTTGAGGGGCGTCGAGTTCATACTCTTCGCCGCAAGGACTTCAGTCCATGTGTCACTAGCAGGTCTTGATCAGCTCTAAGTCGTTGCTGCTTTTCTTGAGGCTGCTTGCCGTGGCTATAAGCCTGCGCTTGAAATGCTCCTGTTCGCGGGATCCTCGTGCACGACAAATTCGCCATCGCCGAGGCTTGCCTCATCTTCGGAGGGAGGCGATAATTATCGCCCTCGACCTCTCTTTTCATCACAGACCGTCGTGCGGACTTGATTCTCCCTCCTCCCGCGCCGAGTCCCGCCGAGGGGTTCTCTTCGCACCGTCCAGTGGTGTTATTATCTCCGTGCCGGAATCACCATTTTTATTGTATGGATTTAGAGCGGCGCCACGACGCCGGGCGCTTCGGCTGTTTCTTGAGGGTCATCCTCCGTTATTCCATCGCCATTCCCATCTTTTGGGATGCCCACCATGTATATGTCATATGACGAGGTGGCCTTCCAAAGGCCTCAGTAGGCGCTGGGTCTTGGTCGCCTCCGCATCGCCGTCCATACAAATGATGTCTTCGGAGTCGTAGTCTAGCATGTCGGCTAAATCATCGGCAAGTGGCTACAAAGTGGGTGGTGGGTGGGCGTTGAATTTCTTCTTCATCCGCATCCCAACCTTCCTGTTCGTAGTCCGGCCAAGGCTCTCCGTATAAAGAGAGAGACTTTAGTGAATTCAGGATGTCTCCAAAGGGCGAGTGCCGAAAGATGTCCGCGGCAAGAACTCCATGACCGGGCGCCTAATCGGATTTGATTGGCGGGCGCCGAGGGTTCGAGTCCGGAGAGGAGTCCGCACCTTGGAGTCGAGGTCTTCGCAGCGACAGGATGGAGTTCGCCTGATCGCCGAGAGATTGTAGCCCCGAGGCGGTGTCCAGCCACTCGCCCTCGATCGGGGAATCCGCCCGGATTAAGGGTCGGAGCGGATATCGCGCGCGGCCTCGTGGCACTGCTCGTCAGAGCTAGATCATGCCCATCGAGACAAGGCGGCACGCTATTGCGGCTCGAATCCGTCAAGATCAAGTCTCCGCGATATCGGCCGTATAGTTCAAACTTCCAAATCTGACCTGATGGCCAGGGCGAAGCTTCGATCTGCTCCAGATGGCTGCTTAATTGGCCCGCAGCAAAGCCGCCGAACACGAAGATCTGTCCGGGAGAAAAGTCTCACCCTGGACCGCTGCCGTTGTTGATGATCGAAGGAGCCATCGGGCCTATCGGTGACGACATACGAGGAACTCTCAATGAAAGCACCAATGTCGGTGTCAAAACCGCGGATCTCGGGTAGGGGGTCCCGAACTCATGCGCCTAGGCGGATGGTAACAGGAGACAAGGGACACGATGTTTTTACCCAGGTTTGGGCCTCTCGATGGAGGTAATACCCTACTCCCGCTTGATTAATATTGATGATATGGGTAGTACAAGAGTAGATCTACCACGAGATCAAGGAGGCTAAACCCTAGAAGCTAGCCTATGGTATGATTGTTGTTCGTCCTATGGACTAAAACCCTCCGGTTTATATAGACACCGGATAGGTTAGGGTTACACGGAGTCGGTTAGAATGGTAGGAGATCTACATATCCAGACGCCAGTGCTTGCCTTCCACGCCAAGGAAAGTCCCATCCGGACACGGGACGAAGTCTTCAATCTTGTATCTTCATAGTCTTGGAGTTCGCCGCGACGGTAGTCCGCTATCCTGGACACCCCTAGTCCGGACTCCTCAAGACTCCCTGCTAGACTTATAGCAAGGCACACATCAGGTCTGGTACACAACATTGCATACATGATAGAGCCTATGGCTGAAGCATAGGGAACATCTTTCATTTTCTCTCTATCTTATGCAATGGTCGGGCATTGAGTCTTACTCAACTTCACACCTTGTAACACAGGCAAGAACCCTTTCTTTGCTTGATCCATTTTGAACTTCTTCAAAACTTTGTCAAGGTATGTGCTTTGTGAAAGTCCAATTAAGCGTCTTGATCTATCTCTATAGATCTTGATGCCCAATATATTAGCAGCTTCACCGAGGTCCTTCATTGAAAAACTCTTATTCAAGTATCCTTTATGCTATCCAGAATTCTATATCATTTCCAATCAACAATATGTCATCCACATATAATATCGTAAATGCTATGAGCTCCCACTCACCTTTTGTAAATACAAAGCTTCTCCAAAAGTCCAGACAAAACCAAATGCTTTGATCACACTATCAAAGCGCTTATTCCAACTCCGAGAGGCTTGCACCAGTCCATAAATGGATCGCTGGAGCTTGCACACTTTGTTAGCTCCCTTTGGATCCACAAAACCTTCTGGTTGCATCATATATAACTCTTCTTCCAGAAATCCATTCAGGAATGCAGTTTTTGCATCCATTTGCCAAATTTCATAATCATAAAATGCGGCAATTGCTAACATGATTCAGACAAACTTAAGCATTGCTACGGGTGAGAAAGTATCATCATAGTCAATCCCTTGAACTTGTCGAAAACCTTTCGCAACAAGTCGAGCTTTATAGACAGTAACATTACCGTCAGCGTCAGTCTTCTTCTTGAAGATCTGTTTATTCTCAATGGCTTGCCGATCATCGGGCAAGTCAACCAAAGTCCACACTTTGTTCTCATACATGGATCCCATCTCAGATTTCATGGCCTCAAACCATTTTGCAGAATCTGGGCTCACCATTGCTTCTTCATAGTTCGTAGGTTCGTCATGGTCTAGTAACATAACTTCCAGAACAGGATTTCCGTACCACTCTGGTGCGGATCTTACTCTGGTTGACCTACGAGGTTCAGTAACAACTTGATCTGAAGTTCCATGATCATCATCATTAACTTCCTCACTAATTGGTGTAGGTGTCACAGAAACCGGTTTCTATGATGAACTACTTTCCAATAGGGGAGCAGGTACAGTTACCTCATCAAGTTCTACTTTCCTCCCACTCACTTCTTTTGAGAGAAACTCCTTCTCCAGAAAGATTCCAAATTTAGCAACAAAAGTCTTGCCTTCGGATCAGTGATAGAAGGTGTACCCAACAGTCTCCTTTGGGAATCCTATTATCACGCCCAATATGCGACCCTATCCAAAAGGAACTCGACGGTCCCACCAAGGATAGACCCGCATATTGAAACGCTTTTGCAAGGTGGATATCATTACATCAACATTACATAATAGATGGGGATACATACATAAGGCACGAAAAGCCGCAAGAATACATCAACATCATATACAAGATCAACATCCGACTACGGATGAAACATAAACAAAGCTCAAACGACATCCACCTCGCTAGCCCAGCTGCCGACCGGAACTTATCCCCGATCGAAGAAGAAGCGTAAGAACTCCAACACAAGCAAACATCGCTCTCACGCCATGATCATCGCATAACCTGTACCTGCAACTGGTGGTGTAGTAATCAGTGAGCCACGAGGACTCAAAGAATCCCATTACCATGGGTATCAAGACTAGCAAAGCTTAATGGGAAAGGAAGGGATAAAGTGGTGAGGTTGCAGCAGCGCTAAGCATATATGGTGGCTAACATACGCAAATGAGAGCGAGGAGAGAAACAAAGGAACGGTCGTCAACTAGTAATGATCAAGAAGTGATCCTGAACTCCTACTTACGCCAAACATAACCCGAAACCGTGTTCTCCTCTCGATCAACCCCAAAAGAGACAGCCACGATTCACGCATTACGGTTGGTGTATTTTAATTGAGATCAACTTCGGTTTTCTACAACCGGACATTAACAAATTCCCATCTGCCACATAACATGGGCACGGCTCTCGAAAGTTTATACCCTGCAGGGGTGTCCCAACTTAGCCCATGATAAGCTCTCGCGATCAACGAAGGATATTCCTTCTCCCGGAAGACCCGATCAGTCTCGGAATCCGGCCACAAGACATTTCGACAAAGAATAAAAGAAGACCAGCAAGACCGCCTGATGCGCCGACAATCCCGATAGGAGCTGCACATATCTCGCTCTCGTGGCAACACCGGATGAGACAGCAACGAGTAAAACCAATCCTCAAGTTGCCCCAAGGTGGCCCCGCAGGCGGCTCGGTTCGGGCCAGCACTTAGAGAAGCACTGGTCCGGGGGGCTAAATAAAGATGACCCTCAAGAGAGCGACTCCCAAGGGAAAAGTAGGTGGTGGTGAGGCAAATGATAAAACCAATGTTGGGCCTTGCCGGAAAAGTCTTATTCAAAGCGAACTGTCAAGGGGGTCCCATAAATCAGCCGACCGCGTTAGGGACGCAAAATCCGGGAACATAATACCGATATGACGGAAACTAGGGCGGCAAGAGTGGAACAAAACACCAGGCATAAGGCCGAGCCTTCCACCCTTTACCAAGTATATAGATGCATTAATTAATATAAGATATATTGTGATATCCCAACAAGTGAACATGTTCCAACAAGGAACAACATCTCCATGTTCCAACAAGGAACAAACTTCATCTTCACCTACAACTAACAACGCTATAAGAAGGGCTGAGCAACGCGGTAACATAGCCAAACAACGGTTTGCATAGGAAGGGTGCAAAAGGTTAGAGGCTGACATGGCAATTTGGGATGGCTTGATAAACAGGTAATAGGTAGGGCAGCATAGCGATAGAACGAAGCAACTAGCATAGCAATGATAGTAGTGAGATCCAGGGTAGCGGTCATTTTGCCTGAAATCCCGCAAGGAAGAAGAACGAGTCCATGAAGAAGATGAACGGAAGAAGCCGAACCAAGCGTAGACGAACGAATCCTCACGATCGCAACGAAACAGGAACTAACAAGAAGAAGCACACAACAAGGTAAACACACCACACATAGACAAGACATGATGCACAACCAAGCATGATGCATGACAAAGCTACATGAAGCTACTATGGCAAGAGATGATGCAAACAAGAGCAACACATCATGACAAGTTTAAATGAGGCCGGAAACAACATATAACAATTCCGGTAAGTCCTCATATGCAAATTTCGAAATTGGTCCAGATATGAATAAACCTTATGTTCAAGTTGTTAAACAGCAAGTTAATATGCACCACGATGATCTACACGAAATTCTAGTCAAGTTACATATAAAGTTCATTAGATTCGGAGCTACGGCCTAGAAGATATGAGCAAAACAAGTTAAACATGGCATTGGTGCAAAATGCATACAAACATCAATCAAACACCTCAAAACAAGGATGCAACATGATAATATTAAACTACATGCAAAATCAAGCAAGTTTCATATAGAGCACACTCAAAACGGAGCAACGGTTCAACACATACACACAATACAAGTCATAGCAACAATCTGTCCAAAACAGCAACTAGGCATATTGCAAGCATCAAAACAACATGCTACAGGACCTCAACATAATAACAAAAGACATGGGCATGATGTACAGGTAAATCATTACAAAACATGAGCACTGAGCTATCTCCATAAATCACTAGAACATGCTCAAAATGACATGGCAAGATTGCAAATAATAACAGTTTCAGACTTTAGCAGAAATAACATCAGGTTGCAATGTTTAAAGCTATCAAACAACATGTTACAGGAACTTAACATGACAAAAAAAGGCATGGCATGAATCTACTAATTGCATAGAACAAAAGTCCTTTAGTGACCATAAGCCAAAAAGGATCAGAAGATATGATGGCGCCTATATAAACATGGCAAGTTATATTACAGATTTGAACATGGCAGGAACAACAATGAGTAGGCATGTTGGTGAGCTTGAACCACTCACCACAGAGCAATACATGGCATGGAAAGGCAACCAACAGTAAGAAGGCATGGCATAGAAGATATACATGGCAAAAACAACATCCTAGCATGCAAGGATCAACTACAACAACCTTGGCAAAATTGAATAACATGTAAACAATCTGCCAGGAAACATTTTATAGCTAAAGTAGAGCTCGATTGACTCAAGCTATACTACTTCATAATTGCAAACAAGGGCATGGATGGATAGAGCAAGACATGTATAACAAAACATCCTTAGCGAAGTATCTTAAAATATGCATGGATCTCTCGGTAGCATCAAGTTAATCATGGCATAAAAATATCAGCAAAACAGGGCTGAAAACAGCACCATCAGGAAGCCTAGTTTGCATGCTTGTGCTAGTCACCACATTGATCACAAAAATACATGGCATACACCCCTGGAAAGATGGCATGTCATATTACAAAACACATGTAGGACTCAAGTCCATAGGGTGCACACATCAATCATGGCAAAATGACAAAGTGCAAGTTACGATAAAATCAGAAACTAACATCACATAGCACTCTTCTAACAGCATTTCGGGCATCAAGATGAGCTCAAATGAAAATGATGCAATGAGATGAAAATATGTACTCATCGAGACGAGCATTTTGACAGATTACACGCACGAAACGGAGCAACGATGACAGAGTTATGATGCGATGAAAATGCAATAAAATATGCAACAATTTCGGGGACTTGGTGAGAAAAACAGGGGGGAAGAGGTCAACCGAGGCACGCGGATCGAGGATGGCCGGCTCTTGCTGGAGAAGAAGCCGGAGAGGAGGGAGATGGCCGGGGCGACCGGATCCGGGCCGGATCTCGCCGGATCCGGCGGGGAGGAGGAGGCGGGCGGCGGGCGAAGCTGGGGACCGGCGGCGAAGCTCGAGCTCGGGCTCGGGCTCATGGCGGGCGGCGAGGAGAAGGGAGCGGGCGCCGCGAGAGTGCGGCTATGGCGGGCGGGCCGAGCGACGGCTCCGGCGCCGGGGGCTGGAGGTGGCTGGCAAGGCGCCGCGGAGCGAGCGGCAGAGGGCGGCGGGGGGCCGAGGTTCGGCGGCGGCGACGGCGAAGCGCCCGGCGGACGGCGGCGAAGCCGCTGGCGCGTCGGCCGGGCGAAGCGGCGCGGCCGGAGTCGGCGGCGCGCGTGCCGCGACGGGCTCGGGCGGGCTGCGGCGGAGGCAGGTGGCGGCGTGCACGTGGCGGCGTGCTACGTGGCGGCGTGGAATGGCTCGGGCGGCGGCGATGACGGGGCAGCGTGGGATTGGCTGGGTGAGGTGGCGGCGGACGTGTCCGCGCGGACGGACGCGTCGGCGGCGCGGGGAGGAGTTTTTAGGGTTTCGGGGGATTTGGACTGCGATTTTTGGAGGGGAAGGACATATTTATAGGTAGAGGGAGCTAGGAGAGTCCAAATGAGGTGCGGTTTTAGGCCACGCGATCGTGATCGAACGACCAAGAGCATGGAGGGGAGTTTGGTGGGTTTTGGGCCATTTAGAAAGGGGTGTTGGGCTGCAACTCAAAGAGGGCTTTGCGGTTACCCGGTTAACCGTTGGAGTACCAAACGACCTCCGAATGACACGAAACTTGACAGGCGGTCTACCGGTGGTATACCAAGGCCGCTTGGCAAACCTCGGTCCATTCCGAGACCGTTTAGCACCCTCACACGAAAAGAGGTAAAAGGGGGCGCCGGGAGACATAGGAGTGCCGGATTGCAAAACGGACAACGGGGAAAATGCTCGGATGCATGAGACGAACACGTATGCAAAATGAAATGCACATGATGACATGATATGAAATGCAGATGATGACATGGCAAAGTGCAACACGCAAGCAAATGACATGGCAACGACGGCGAATAACTGGCAGACACCTGGTACATCGAATCCGGGGCGTTACACCTATCAAGATACATTTCTCCGATTTGGGTTTGAGCTTATCAGGTTGAAGCTTTTCACATAAGCATCGCAGCCCCAAACTTTCAGAAACGACAACTTTGGTTTCTTGCCAAACCACAATTCATAAGGCGTCGTCTCAACGGATTTTGATGGTGCCCTATTTAACGTGAATGCGGCCGTCTCTAAAGCATAACCCCAAAACGATAGCGGTAAATTAGTAAGAGACATCATAGATCGCACCATATCTAGTAAAGTACGATTACGATGTTCGGACACACCATTACGCTGTGGTGTTCCGGGTGGCGTAACTTACGAAACTATTCCGCATTGTTTCAAATGAAGACCAAACTCATAACTCAAATATTCTCCTCCATGATCAGATCGTAGAAACTTTATTTTCTTGTTACGATGATTTTCAACTTCACTCTGAAATTCTTTGAAATTTTCAAACGTTTCAGACTTATGTTTCATTAAGTAGATACACCCATATCTGCTTAAATCATCTGTGAAGGTGAGAAAATAACGATATCCGCCACGAGCCTCAACATTCATCGGACCGCATACATCTGTATGTATGATTTCCAACAAATCTGTTGCTCTCTCCATAGTTCCGGAGAACGGCATTTTAGTCATCTTGCCCATGAGGCACGGTTCGCAAGTACCAAGTGATTCATAATCAAGTGGTTCTAAAAGTCCATCAGTATGGAGTTTCTTCATGCGCTTTACACCGATATGACCTAAACGGCAGTGCCACAAATAAGTTGCACCATCATTATCAACTCTGTATCTTTTGGCTTCAATATTATGAATATGTGTATCACTACTATCGAGATTCAACAAAAATAGACCACTCTTCAAGGGTGCATGACCATAAAAGATATTACTCATATAAATAGAACAACCATTATTCTCTGATTTAAATGAATAACCGTCTCGCATCAAACAAGATCCAGATATAATGTTCATGCTCAACGCTGGCACCAAATAACAATTATTTAGGTCTAATACTAATCCCGAAGGTAGATGTAGAGGTAGCGTGCCGACCGCGATCACATCGACTTTGGAACCATTTCCCACGCGCATCGTCACCTCGTCCTTAGCCAATCTTCGCTTAATCCGTAGCCCCTATTTCAAGTTGCAAATATTAGCAACAGAACCAGTATCAAATACCCAGGTGCTACTGTGAGCATTAGTAAGGTACACATCAATCATGTATATCACATATACCTTTGTTCACCTTGCCATCCTTCTTATCTGCCAAATACTTGGGGCAGTTCCGCTTCCAAAGGACTAGTCTCGCTTGCGAGAAGCACTCAGCCTAAGGTTTAGGTCCAGACTTGGGTTTCTTCTCCTGAGCAGCAACTTGCTTGCTGTTCTTCTTGAAGTTCCCCTTCTTCTTCCCTTTGCCCTTTTTCTTGAAACTGGTGGTCTTATTGACCAGCAACACTTGATGCTCCTTTTTGATTTCTACCTCCGCAGCCTTTAGCATTGCGAAGAGCTCGGGAATCGTCTTATCCATCCCTTGCATGTTATAGTTCATCATGAAGCTCTTGTAGCTTGGTGGCAGTGATTGGAGAATTCTGTCAATGACGCTATCATCCGAAAGATTAACTCCCAGTTGAATCAAGTGATTGCGATACTGGACATCTTGAGTATATGCTCACCGATGTAACTATTCTCCTCCATCTTGCAGCTATAGAACTTATTGGAGACTTCATATCTCTCAATCCGGGCATTCTTTTGAAATATTAACTTCAACTCTGGAACATCTCATATGCTCCATGACGCTCAAAACGCCGTTGAAGTCCCGGTTCTAAGCCGTAAAGCATGGCACACTGAACTATCGAGTAGTCATCAACACGCGATCGCTCGTGCATTCACAATGTCTGCAGCTCTCGGGCGCAGTGGTACACCAAGCGGTGCTTCCAGGACGTAACTCTTCTGTGCAGCAATGAGGATAATCCTCAAGTTACGGACCCAGTCCGTGTAATTGCTACCATCATCTTTCAACTTTGCTTTCTCAAGAAACGCATTAGAATTCAACGGAACAACAGCACGGGCCATATATCAACAATCAACATAGACAAGCAAGATACTATTAGGTACTAAGTTCATGATAAATTTAAGTTCAATTAATCATATTACTTAAGAACTCCCACTTAGATAGACATCCCTCTAATCCTCTAAGTGATCAGATGATCCATATCAACTAAACCATGTCCGATCATCACGTGAGATGGAGTAGTTTCAACAGTGAACATCACTATGTTGATCATATCTATTATATGATTCACGCTCGACCTTTCGGCCTCCATGTTCCGAGGCCATATCTGTTATATGCTAGGCTTGTCAAGTTTAACCTGAGTATTCCGCGTGTGCAACTGTTTTGCACCCGTTGTATTTGAACGTAGAGCCTATCACACCCGATCATCACGTGGTGTCTCAGCACGAAGAACTTTCGCAACGGTGCATACTCAGGGAGAACACTTATACTTTGATAATTTAGTGAGGGATCATCTTATAATGCTACCGTCAATCAAAGCAAGATAAGATGCATAAAAGAAAACATCACATGCAATCAATATAAGTGATATGATATGGCCATCATCATCTTGTGCTTGTGATCTCCATCTCCGAAGCACCGTCATGATCACCATCGTCGGTGGTGCAACACCTTGATCTCCATCGTAGCATCGTTGTCGTCTCGCCAATCTTATGCTTCTACGACTATCGCTATCACTTAGTGATAAAGTAAAGCATTACAGGGCGATTGCATTGCATACAATAAAGCGACAACCATATGGCACCTGCCAGTTGCCGATAACTCGGTTACAAAATATGATCATCTCATACAATAAAATTTAGCATCATGTCTTGACCATATCACATCACAACATGCCCTGCAAAAACAAGTTAGACGTCCTCTACTTTGTTGTTGCAAATTTTACGTGGCTGCTATGGGCTTAGCAAGAACCGTTCCTACCTACGCATCAAAACCACAACGATAGTTTGTCAAGTTGGTGCTGTTTTAACCTTCACAAGGACCGGGCGTAGCCACACTCTGTTCAACTAAAGTTGGAGAAACTGACACCCGCCAGCCACCTGTGTGCAAACCATGTCGGTAGAAGCAGTCTCGCGTAAGCGTACGCGTAATGTCGGTACGGGCCGCTTCATCCAACAATACCGCCGAACCAAAGTATGACATGCTGGTAAGCAGTATGACTTATATCGCCCACAACTCACTTGTGTTCTACTCGTGCATATGACATCTACGCATAAAACCAGGCTCGGATGCCACTGTTGGGGAACGTAGTAATTTCAAAATTTTCCTACGCACACGCAAGATCATGGTGATGCATAGCAACGAGAGGGGAGAGTGTTGTCCACGTACCCTCGTAGACCGAAAGCGGAAGCGTTAGCACAACGCGGTTGACGTAGTCGTACGTCTTCACGATCCGACCAATCAAGTACCAAACGCACGACACCTCCGAGTTCAGCACACGTTCAGCCCGATGACGTCCCTCGAACTACAATCCAGCCGAGTGTTGAGGGAGAGTTTCGTCAGCACGACGGCGTGGTGACGATGTTGATGTTCTACTGACACAGGGCTTCGCCTAAGCACCGCTACAGTATTATCGAGGTGGCCTATGGTGGAGGGGGGCACCGCACACGGCTAAAAGATCAAACGATCAATTGCTGTGTCTCTAGGGTGCCCCCATATATAAAGGAGCAAGGGGGGAGGTGCGGCCGGCCAGGAGGGGGCGCGCCAGGAGGAGTCCTGCTCCCACCGGGAGAGGACTCCCTCCCTTTTCCTTGTTGGATTAGGAGAAGAGGGGGAAAGAGGTGGAGGAGAAGAAGGAAAGGGGGGCGCCGCCCCCTCTCCTTGTCCTATTCGGACTAGAGGGGAGGGGCGCGCGGCCCTTGCCCTGGTTGCCTCTCCTCTTCTCCACTAAGGCCCACTATGGCCCATTAACCCCCGGGGGGTTCCGATAACCCCTCCGGTACTCTGGTAAAATCCTGATTTCACCCAGAACACTTCGGATATCTAAATATAGGCTTCCAATATATCAATCTTTATGTCTCGACGAGACTCCTCGTCATGTCCGTGATCACATCCGGGACTCCGAACAACCTTCGGTACATCAAAACATATAAACTCGGAATATAACTATTATCGAAACGTTAAGCCTGCGGACCCTACGGGTTTGAGAACTATGTAGACATGACCGAGACACATCAAAACCAATAGCGGAACCTGGATGCTCATATTGGCTCCCACATATTCTACGAAGATCTTTATCGGTCAGACCACATAACAACATACGTTGTTCCCTTTGTCATCGGTATGTTACTTGCCCGAGATCCGATCATCGGTATCTCAATACCTAGTTCATTCTCATTACTGGAAAGTCTCTTTACTCGTTCCGTAATACATCATTCCGAAACTAACACATTAGTTGCAATGCTTGCAAGGCTTAAGTGATGTGCATTACCGAGAGAGCCCAGAGATACCTCTCCGACAATCGGAGTGACAAATCCTAATCTCGAAATACGCCAACCCAACAAGTACCTTAGGAGACACCTGTAGAGCACCTTTATAATGACCCAGTTATGTTGTGATGTTTGGTATCACACAAAGTGTTCCTCCGGTAAACGGGAGTTGCATAATCTCATAGTCATAGGAACATGTATAAGTCATGAAGAAAGCAATAGCAACATTCGAAACGATCGAGTGCTAAGCTAACAGAATGGGTCAAGTCAATCACATCATTCTCCTAATGATGTGATCCCGTTAATCAAATGACAACTCATGTCAATGGCTAGGAAACTTAACCATCTTTGATTAACGAGCTAGTCAAGTAGAGGCATCTAGTGACACTTCGTTTGTCTATGTATTCACACAAGTATTATGTTTCCAGTTAATACAATTCTAGCATGAATAATAAACATTTATCATGACATAAGGAAATTTATAATAACTTGTTTATTGCCTCTAGGGCATATTTCCTTCAACGCCCTCCTCGCCCTCCCCCTCCCTCAGCATTCTATCCATCGCCCACATTCATTTTCTTCTTCTTTAGGTCGTTCTCCCACAGTGTCCACAATTCCTTTCCGACACACACCGATCGATAAACCTCTCTAGCGTCTGCCTACAACATACGTACACACGCACCTTCCATCTCCTCCTTTCTGTGTCCATGCCTCGTGTCTCTCATACGGTCCCACACACGTGTAAACTCTCGCCCCTCTTTTCATCGATCTCACAACCGCACACTCCTCCCCCTATCTAGCTAGTAGCTCGGCCTCTCCCACCGCCTCCTAGCTCCATTCTCTCTGTCTATCCGTCTCGCTGGGCCTTATTTGCCTCTAAAAAATGGATGTACACCGCCCGATATCCCGCTATACATATAGCTAGCTAGGTCCTTATACCTCGTTTTTCCCCATGCGTCGATCGATCTACCTCATTAGTTATGTCTCTCCCTTCCTCCGACAAACAACAATTGATCTACCGATCTAGTTAGGTTTGCTCAGCAAACACATGGTTCCCCTTCATCATCCACGCATGTGTCCCAACAGATCTATCACGCATAAGCACACACAGAAACACATCCCACTCTTATTGATAGTATTGCGGTTCTACCCTCAGTTTGTCTAGTAGGCCTCTCCCACCATATTCGAGAAGCAACTCCATCAGCCATCCAGCACTCTACCCCTCTCCCTCCCCCCTCTTTCACTCTCTCTCTCTCTCTCTCTCTGTCCAAACCTATTTCCCGTCCTTCAGTTATGTATGGATGTTGACCCATCTCCCTCAAGACATAGTTGGGTCTCTCCTTCTCAACACATATACGAGTCGTTCTACCTCTTTAGTAAGGCCTCTGCCTCCCCCTCCCCCCCACCCCCCCCCACACACACCGATACATCGAGCGTCTAGTCATGTCTCCCTGCCACACACAAACTTGCCCTATGCCCTCTGACGTTCTGGTAGGTCAGTCGCCCTATATCTTTGACTTGCACACACACAATTTCGATGGCTCTCTTCATCCATCTCGCACCCACCCACTTGATCCTCTCTTCGACTCTATTGAGGGAGTCCTGGACTAAGGGGTCCTCGAGCGTCCGGCCTATTAGCCATGGGCCGGACTGATGGTCTGTGAAGATACCAAGACCGAGGACTTTACCCATATCCGGATGGGACTCTCCTTGACGTGGAAGGCAAGCTCGGCGACCAAATATGTAGATTCCTTTCTTTGTAACCGACCTGGTGTAACCCTAGATCCTCCCCGGTGTTTATATAAACCGGAGGACTTATTCCGGGGGAGGAGACTCTCATTACCATAGTCATAAAGGCTAGACTTCTAGGGTTTAGCCATTATGATCTCGTGGTAGATCAACTCTTGTAATATTCATATTCATCAAGATCAATCAAGCAGGAAGTAGGGTATTACCTCCATAGAGAGGGCCCGAACCTGGGTAAACATCGTGTCCCCTGTCTCCTGTTACCATCGACCTTAGACGCACAGTTCGGGACCCCGTACCCGAGATCCGCTGGTTTTGACATCGACATTGGTGCTTTCATTGAGAGTTCCACTATGTCGTCGATGAAAGGTTCGATGGCCCCTTCAATCGTCGATAGTGACGCTGTCCAAGGAGAAACCTTCCTCCCCGGACAGATCTTCATGTTCGGCGGCTTCGCACTTCGGGCCAACTCGTTTGGCCACCTGGAGCAGATCGATAGCTACGCCCCTGGCCATCACGTCAGTTTGGGAGTCTGAACTACGTTGTGGACATCCGTGGAGATTTGATCTTCGCCGGATTCGAGACCGTGGCGACCGCTCCCGGTCACCTTGACGAACATGACCTAAATCTGTCGTGTGACCGCATCCAGGAGATAGCTCCTGTGACCACTCCGGCTTTAGATCCAGAGCTCACTGCGGCATCCAAGGATTGGAGGTTCAACCCCACCACGGAGGCCACAGATTCCCCGGTGTTGGAGCCGCACATGGACTTAACCTCACGCAATACTCGTGTCATCGGAACTCCGGACTCTTCTTCGGGTATAAGTTCCGAACCATGTGAGTCCGCGGATACCGAACTTGATCGCTTATTGATCTTCGAGTTCAGCGCTGCAGACATCTTCCAGTACTCGCCCTTGGACAATGTGCTGAACTCATTAAAGAACATGTCCTTGGCGGGGGACTAACAGCCGAACTATGTACGGTTTGAACTTGAGGCTGATGATGGGTAATTTTGCTTCCCACCCGCCACCCACTTCATAGCCACTGTCGAGGACTTAACCGACATGCTTGACTACGGCTCCGAAGACATTGTCAGTACGGACGATGATGCCGACAAGGAGCAAGGCCAAAACCCGCCATTCACTGGACGACGGACGACCACTCCTTCCTACGACTTATACATGGTGGACACGCCTAAAAAACTAACGACGATGACAAAGAGGATCCAGTTGAGGATAAACCTCCTGAGAGACAGCCTAAGCGCCAGCTTCCTCGACACCGCTCTAAGTCACGTCGTTCCAAAGACTGCAATACGGGCACCGGAAAAAATAATATTCTGGACGATGCCGAAAACAATGAAGACCCCGTCAAGGTAACCTCCGAACAGGAGGAATGGGAAAATGGGCAAGTTAGCCCTGATGAACACGCCATACATGGAGACTCGGAGGACAATAATTATCTTCCGCTCTCCGAGGAAGAGGAGAGCCTCGACAACGAGGATTTCATCGTGCCTGAGAAACCACTCGAGCAGGAGCACTTCAAACATCGGCTAATAGCCACTACAAGAAGCCTGAAAAAGAAGCAGCTGCAACTACAAGCGGACCAAGATCTGCTCAATGATAGATGGACTGAAGTCCTGGCCACCGAAGAATACGACCTTAGTGGCCTGATACGTCTCCAACGTATCTATAATTTTTTATTTTTCCATGCTATATTATATTCTGTTTTGGATGATTAATGGGCTTTATTATACACTTTTATATTATTTTTGGGACTAACCTATTAACCGGAGGCCCAGCCCAAATTGCTATTTTTTGCCTATTTCAGTGTTTGGCAGAAAAAGAATATCAAACGGAGTCCAAACGGAATGAAACCTTCGGGAACGTGATTTTCGAAACAAACGTGATCCAGAGGACTTGGAGTGGACGTCAAGCAACAGACGAGGAGGCCACGAGGTAGGGGGTGCGCCCTCCACCCTCATGGCTCCACCGACCTACTTCTTCCTCCTATATATACCTACGTACCCCCAAACCATCAGAAGCACCCACGGAAACCTAATTCCACCGCCGCAACCTTCTATACCCGTAAGATCCCATCTTGGGGCCTTTTCCGGCGTCCTGCCGGAGGGGGCATTGATCATGGAAGGCTTCTACATCAACACCATAGCCTCTCCAATGATGTGTGAGTAGTTTACCTCAGACCTTCGAGTCCATAGTTATTAGCTAGATGGCTTCTTCTCTATCTTTGGATCTCAATACAAAGTTCTCCTCGATTCTCTTGGAGATCTATTTGATGTATCTCTTCTTTTGCGGTGTGTTTGTCGAGATCCGATGAATTGTGGGTTTATGATCAATATTATCTATGAACAATATTTGAATCTCCTCTGAATTCTTTTATGTATGATTGGTTATGTTTGCATGTCTCTTCGAATTATCAGTTTGGTACGGCCTACTAGATTGATGTTTCTTGCAATGGGAGAAGTGCTTAGCTTTGGGTTCAATCTTGGGGTGTCCTTTCCCAGTGACAGCAGGAGCGGCAAGGCACATATTGTATTGTTTCCATCGAGGATAAAAAGGTGGGGTTTATATCATATTGCATGAGTTTATCCCTCTACATCATGTCATCTTGCTTAAAGCATTACTCTGTTCTTATGAACTTAATACTCTAGATGCATGCTGGATAGCGGTCAATGTGTGGAGTAATAGTAGTAGACGCAGAATCGTTTTGGTCTACTTGTCACGGAGGTGATGCCTATATACCTGACCATGCCTAGATATTCTCATAACTATGCTCAATTCTATCAATTGCTCGACAGTAATTTGTTTACCCACCGTAATACTTATGCTATCTTTAGAGAAGCCACTAGTGAAACCTATGGCCCCCGGGTCTATTTTCCATCATATTAATCTTCCGCCAACAAGCTATTTCTATTGCCATTTATTTTGCTTTCTTTACTTTTACTCTTTATCATAAAAATACCAAAAATATTATCTTATCATATCTATCAGATCTCACTCTCGTAAGTGACCGTGAAGGGATTGACAACCCCTTTATCGCGTTGGTTGCGAGGTTCTTATTTGTTTGTGTAGGTGCGTGGGACTCGAGCGTAGTCTCCTACTGGATTGATACCTTGGTTCTCAAAAACTGATGGAAATACTTACACTACTTTACTGCATCACCCTTTCCTCTTCAAGGGAAAACCAACGCAGTGCTCAAGAGGTAGCAAGAAGGATTTCTGGCACCGTTGCCGGGGAGTCTACGCACAAGTCAAGACATGCCAAGTACCCATCACAAACTCTTATCCCTCACATTACATTATTTGCCATTTGCCTCTCATTTTCCTCTCCCCCACTTCACCTTTGCCGTTTTCTTCGCCCTTCTTCCGTTCTATCTTTTGTTACCATGTGCCTTCTTTTTGCTTGCAGATTCGCTTGCTAAGAGTTTATGGATCCCCATCCGCTTGCCAATCTTTTTAAGAGATCCAATTATGATGAACCGATTTCTAGTGAGTTTCGTGCACTAGATTATCTTTATGAGGTTTTGCTTGAAATCAGTGAACCTGAAAATTACGATGAAGTGCTTTATGAAGTGATTCACGATAGATCTTTGAATAAAAAACATGATTGCAATGATGCTATTATAAATTATCTTAATGTCAACTGTGTTAATGACATGCAAAACCTCAAGCTTGGGGATGCTAGTTTTGCTATGACTACTATTTGTTGCAATGATCATGATTGGGGTGATTCTTCTTTTGATCTTGAAAATTTATTTAAGCCCCATGATGAGTATGAGATTGATAATAGTGTTTGAAATATTATTGAAAGTGGGTTTGGAAGAGTGTCAACTTTTGATCCCACAAATTTGGAGAATGTTCAATCTTATGAAGTTTTTGATAAAAGTGGGTTTGGAGAGGTCATGACTTTAATTAATGTTAATCCCACTATTTTGGAAAAGTGTCAACTTTGCATACATGTGGATCGTGTTGAGAATATGTTTTGTGATAGCTATATTGTTGAATTTGTTTATGATCCTGCATGTAATTATTATGAGAGAGGAAAATATGGTTGTAGAAATTTTCATGTTACTAAATTACCTCTCGTTATGTTAAGATTGCTATTGTTTCTTTCAGCTTCCTTGCATATGCTAGTTTTTGCTTGCCTTGATAATTTGTTTGCTTATAAAATGCCTATGCATAGGAAGTATGTTAGACTTAGATGTGTTTATCACGTGTTCTATAATGCTCTCTTTGTGCTTTAATTCTTGTCTTTGATGTGAGCATCATTAAAATTATCAATGCCTAGCTAGGGGCGTTAAACGATAGCGCTTGTTGGGAGGCAACCCAATTTTATTTTGTTTTATTACTTTTTGGTTCTGTTTAGGAATAAGTAATCCATCTAGCTTCTGGTTAGATGTGGTTTTGTGTTTTAGTTAGTGTTTGTGCCAAGTTAAACCTATAGGATCTTCTTGGATGATAGTTATTTGATCTTGCTGAAAATTCCAGAAACTTTCTGTTCACAAAACAATTGTTAAAAATCACAAGAACGTGATAAAATACTGATTCCAATTGCAGTAGATAAATAAACAAATTATCTAGGTCTTCCTATTTTTGTAGAATTTTTGGAGTTCCATAAGTTTGCGTTAGTTCGATATTACTACAGACTGTTCTGTTTTTGACAGATTCTGTTTTTCGTGTGTTGTTTGCTTATTTTGATGAATCTATGGCTAGTAAAATAGTTTATAAACCATAGAGAAGTTGGAATACAGTAGTTTTAACACCAATATAAATAAATAATTAGTTCATTACAGTACCTTGAAGTGGTGTTTTGTTTTCTTTCGCTAACGGAGCTCATGAGATTTTCTGTTAAGTTTTGTGTTGTGAAGTTTTCAAGTTTTGGGTAAGGATTTGATGGATTATGGAAAAAGGAGTGGCAAGAGCCTAAGCTTGGGGATGCCCAAGGCACCCCAAGGTAAATACAAGGACACCGAAAATCCAAAGCTTGGGGATGCCCCGGAAGGCATCACCTCTTTTGTCCTCGCCCATCGGTAACTTTACTTGGTGCTATATTTTTATTCACCACATGATAAGTGTTTTTCTTGGAGCATCTTGCATGATTTGAGTCTTTGATTTTAGTTTACCACAATCATCCTTGCTGTACATACCTTTTGAGAGAGACACACATGATTCGGAACTTGTTAGAATACTCTTTGTGCTTCACTTATATCATTTGAGCTATATAGTTTTTGCTCTAGTGCTTCACTTATATATTTTAGAGCACGGCGGTGGTCTTGTTTTATAGAAACTATTGTTCTCTCATGCTTCACTTATATTATATTGCGAGTCCTACAAAACAGCATGGTAATTTGCTTAAATTGAGAAGGTGGTCCTAATATGATAGGCATCCAAGATTACTAAAAACTTTCTTACAAGTGCGTTGAATATTATGAGAAGTTTGATGCTTGATAATTGTTTTGAGATATGAATATGGTGATATTAGAGTCATGCTAGTTGAGTGGTTATGAATTTGAGAAATACTTGTGTTAAAGTTTGTGATTCCCGTAGCATGCACGTATGGTGAACCGTTATGTGATGAAGTCGGAGCATGATTTATTTATTGATTGTCTTCCTTATGAGTGGCGGTCGGGGAAGAGCGATGGTATTTTCCTACCAATCTATCCCCCTAGGAGCATGCGCGTAATACTTTGTTTTGATAACTAATAGATTTTTGCAACAAGTATATGAGTTCTTTATGACTAATGTTGAGTCCATGGATTATACGCATTCTCACCCTTCCACCATTGCTAGCCTCTCTAATACCGCACACTTTTCGCTGGTATCATACACCCATAATATACCTTCCTCAAAATAGCCACCATACCTACCTATTATGGCATTTCCATAGCCATTCTGAGATATATTGCCATGCAACTTTCCACCGTTCTGTTTGCTATGACACGCTTCATCATTATCATATTGCTTTGCATGATCATGTACTTGACATCGTATTTGTGGCAAAGCCACCTTTCATAATTTTTTATACATGTCACTCTTGATTCATTGCATATCCCAGTACTCCACCGAAGGCATTCATATAGAGTCATATTTTTGTTCTAAGTATTGAGTTGTTATTCTTGAGTTGTAAGTAAATAAAAGTGTGATGATCTTCATTATTAGAGCATTGTCCCAAGTGATGAAAGGATGATGGAGACTATGATTCCCCCATAAGTCGGGATGAGAATCCGGACGAAAAAAACAGGCCATAAAAAAGAGAAAAGGCCCAAAAAATGAGAGAAAAAGAGAGAAGGGACAAGGTTACTATCCTTTTACCACGCTTGTGCTTCAAAAGTAGCACCATGATTTTCATGATAGAGAGTCTCCTATGTTGTCACTTTCATATACTAGTGGGAATTTTACATTATAGAACTTGGCTTGTAGATTCCATTGATGGGCTTCCTCAAAATGCCCTAGGGCTTCATGAGCAAGCGAGTTGGATGCACACCCACTTAGTTTCTTTTGTTGAGCTTTCATACACTTATAGCTCTAGTGCATCCGTTGCATGGCAATCCATACTCACTTACATTGATATCTATTCATGGGCATCTCCATAGCCCGTTGATACGCCTAGTTGATGTGAGACTATCTTCTCCTTTTTTGTCTTCTCCACAACCACCATTCTATTCCACATATATTGCTATGTCCATGGCTCACACTCATGTATTGCGTGAAAATTGAAAAAGTTTGAGAACGTCAAAAGTATGAAACAATTGCTTGGCTTTTCATCGGGGTTGTGCATGATTAAATACTTTGTGTGATGAAGATAGAGCATAGCCAGACTATATGATTTTGTAGGATAACTTTCTTTGGCCATGTTATTTTGAGAATACATGGTTGCTTAGTTAGTATGCTTGAAGTATTATTATTTTCATGTCAATATTAAACTTTTATCTTGAATCTTTCGGATCTGAGTATTCATACCACAAATAAGAGCATTACGTTGAAAATTATGCTAAATAGCACTCCACATCAAAAATTCTGTTTTTATTATTTACCTACTCGAGGACGAGCAGGATTTAAGCTTGGGGATGCTTGATACGTCTCCAACGTATCTATAATTTTTGATTGTTCCATGCTATATTATATTCTGTTTTGGATGATTAATGGGCTTTATTATACACTTCTATATTATTTTTGGGACTAACCTATTAACCGGAGGCCCAACCCAATTGTTGTTTTTTGCCTATTTCAGTGTTTCGCAGAAAACAAATATCAAACGGAGTCCAAACGGAATGAAACCTTCGGGAACGTGATTTTCGGAACAAACGTGATCTAGAGGACTTGGAGTGGACATCAAGAAACAGACGAGGAGGCCACGAGGTAGGGGGCGCGCCCTCCACCCTCGTGGGCCCCTCGTGGCTCCACCGACCTACTTCTTCCTCTTATATATATCTACGTATCCCCAAACCATCAGAAGCACCCACGAAAACCTAATTCCACCGCCGCAACCTTCTGTACCCGTGAGATCCCATCTTGGGGCCTTTTCCGGTGTCCTGCCGGAGGGGGCATTGATCACGGAGGGCTTCTACATCAACACCATAGCCTCTCCGATGATGTGTGAGTAGTTTACCTCAGACCTTCGGGTCCATAGTTATTAGCTAGATGGCTTCTTCTCTCTCTTTGGATCTCAATACAAAGTTCTCCTCGATTCTCTTGGAGATCTATTTGATGTAACTCTTCTTTTGCGGTGTGTTTGTCGAGATCCGATGAATTGTGGGTTTATGATCAAGATTATCTATGAACAATATTTGAATCTCCTCTGAATTCTTTTATGTATGATGTGTTATCTTTGCAAGTCTCTTTGAATTATCAGTTTGGTTTGGCCTACTAGATTGATCTTTCTTGCTGTCGGTGTCAAAACCGGCGGATCTCGGGTAGGGGGTCCCGAACTTGTGCGTCTAGGCGGATGGTAACAGGAGACAAGGGACACGATGTTTTTACCAGGTTCGGGCCCTCTCGATGGAGGTAAAACCCTACTCTTGCTTGATTAATATTGATGATATGGGTAGTACAAGAGTAGATCTACCACGAGATCGAGAGGCTAAACCCTAGAAGCTAGCCTATGGTATGATTGTTGTTCGTCCCATTTAACTAAAACCCTCCGGTTTATATAGGTACCAAGAGGGTTAGGGTTACACAGAGTCGGTTACAATGGTAGGAGATCTACATATCCGTACGCCAAGCTTGCCTTCCACGCTAAGGAAAGTCCCATCCGGACACGGGACGAAGTCTTTAATCTTGTATCTTCATAGTCCAGGAGTCCGGCCAAAGGTCATAGTCCGGCTATCCGGACACCCCCTAATCCAGGACTACCTCAGTAGCCCCCGAACCAGGCTTCAATGACGACGAGTCCGACGCGTAGATTGTCTTCGGCGTTGCAAGGCGGGTTCTTCTCCAAATCATGTGTACCTGTTGAATAGTGTCCGGCTTCTTGTAAATATCGCGCTCCTTGGCTTCCAAGCATAATAATGGCCATCTTCCACGTGTTGAACGAATGCGAAAAGCCAGGGTATTTTTACATTTACCCCCCTAGCTGCGCAAATGAGCTGCCTATATAAGAGACGAGGATCTAGATCCGAATCACACCATATTCCCTTCGCGAGCTTTCATCGGAGCGCATCTGACAGAAATCTATTCCATCATGGACAGTCGACGCGGCTCCTCCTCTCGCCCTCCCAGTCCTTAGCACTCGAGATTGGGAGAGATGCTCATCCCCTGCACAATGAGCTAGTGACGCTCCAAACCAAGGGATTTCTTCCCCAGCCTTCATGGTTCCGGTTCGAGCCGGACTCGCCACCTATAAGGGCGGAAAACAAGCGGAGAGCGTCCCCAGTCCCTCCCAAGGAGAGCGGGTATGCCTTGTCCCTTATTTGATAAGAGGGCTCGGACTTCCAATTCATCCGTTTCTCCGGGGGCTCCTGAGTTCTATGGCCTCCAGTTGCACAACCTTACGCCTGCCTCCATTCTGCATATTGCGGGCTTCGTGGCCCTTTGCGAGCTGTTTTTGGGCATCGAGGCTCATTTCGCACTGTGGAAGAGGTTGTTCTACCTCATACCCCGTTCTCAGGAGGGCGGAGCCGAACTATGGCACATCCCCGGGACCGGATATCTATCCGGAACCCCGAAGAAGGCGTCCGAAGACTGGCCTTCGGAATGGTTTTATATAGAAGATGTGCCCCTACCGACCTGCTCGGATCGGCCTCCGGAGTTCATAATGCTCCTTTGAAGAAACGCCTAAGTCAAGTCCACGGAGCCCTCGGAGGAAAATGACAGGGGCGCCCTTTACGATGAGCCGAATAAGGTTGTTGGCTCATTCCGGACTGACCATGATCGGGGTCATGGCCACACGCATTATGCGAGGGGTGCAGCCGCTCCAGTATAGAGGCCACCCCATGTGGGATTTCAACGGGGAGGATGATGCCACCCGCCATGGCCGTAAGGGGCCGGGATCGGTCGCCGATCTGATGAAGACCTTGTCCGCATTGTACAAGGGAGAAGAGGAGGAATTTCTTCGCGTCAACCCACATGAAGAATTTTCTATGAACAATCCTCCGAGCTGGGTAAGCGGACATTTCTTTTTGCCCATCCGATCCATATTCCCATAGTCAAGTATCTCATTTTGTGATTTCGACGCAGGAACTGCGCCAGGCCGTAAGGATATAAACAGCCTGCCTCCACAACCCAAGATCCAACGGTTCCTCGATCCGCCTCCCAAGAGGATCCGGACATATCGGTGGAGCTGATCGATGGGGTATTTCACCAACTGAGCATTGATAATGCCCTGGTTGCCATTACGGCCGATTACCTCGGAATACTTCCAGCTTCACAGGTAACTGAGACCGAAGCCCCAATACTTTGAGAATGATTCATCCGTGCTTATTTTTGATCACTGTATACCAACGGTGTTTTGCAGGGGGAGCCCTTGAGGCGGAAGGCCGAGCCTGCGGCTAGCCAACAAGGCAGCACGCCCAACAAAGCTAAAAAGAAGTGCGGTCCGGATTGAAACGCCATAGCGGTATGGCGTGTCACCTTATTCCCAGGTTTTATTCGGAAGGCATACTAACGCCGTGCTCTCTTCAGGAAAAAGCGCCGCGGACTATATCCGGAGAGGTTGCCAATCGAGCCTCCGCCACCAGTGCTCCAAAGCCAGGCCTGCGGAGGCGAACACGAGGCGTCGTCGGATACTCCTCCGACGAGAGGATGCCGACAGATTGTCCGCCACCAACTCCGAGGTGGAGAGTGCCATGGATCACAAAGGCGTCGCGGACAATTCTTCGTGACACATGTTTCTCCCAAGAGGCATTGAAAGCCTTCAATTCGGAGATGCGCACCTCTGCCGCTCAAGATGGTCTAGCGAGCCACGGGCAAAGTATGTAAAAGACATGCAGTGAGGAAATTTAACAGATATATATGCCAAGAGCCCCGAGACTTGAAATAGTTAGAATAACTGATTTAAGGATCATTTATTGTGCAGAGATCTTCTGAAAAAGAATACCCAACTGTCCCAGAGCTTGAAGAGTGCAAAGCCCAACTTGAGGCCGCTGGCCGCGACGGGGAAGCCAAAGAGACCCTCCGTAATATACGCTTTTAAAGATAAGTATGTTGTGAAGTGCGGCGTGTGTATAAATCGACAATAACATTGCAGATGGCGCTGGGGTAGATCCGGACAAGCAACAACTCTTGCGCCGGTTAAAGGCCGGCGAGAACGTGCTTCGAGGGTGAGGCAGAGAAAAATAATCTCCAAGATGCCAACACCCGGCTGAGTGAGGAACTAAAAGATGTTCGTGCCACCGTCTGAATCTGTTAAGGAGAATCGGTAACTTCGACGCGGCATTTTTGTAAGTGCTTAAACGAACTTTGAAAAAAGAGTTCGGCGAGGAAGTCGACTAATGAGTTATGTCTGTAGGTATGCTCACAGTGCCGTCCTGCATAGGAAATGCCCGGTTCTCTGGGTGACCTTCTTCCCGAAGCTCTTACAACTGCATCGAACGAAGTTCAGCGGTGATGAAAGGCGTCGCCTGTGCCTTGTGGCCATCTCTCTCCCTGCCAAGGCCTTGTGGAGCTTGCGAGAGGCTCCAGGAGCGCGCGGCGCTCCGATTATGGAAGATACTGCCTGCCGTCAAGGCGCCAGGAGGCTCGGGCCATGGTGAAGGCGCGGTACACGAGGCTGACCCAAACCACATGGCCGAGGTCGGACACTGTGGGGCCCGATGGGAAGGAGATCCTGTGAGCTTAGTGTACGGCCAGTAGAATTGGCCAAGTATTCCCCGCAGGATCAGTAAACTAGACAACCTGTTAGATGGCATTGAGGAGGAATACAATCACCAAATTGACTATGTAATTTAAGGTGACATGTAAAATTCCTTCTAGTCGGATTTAAGATCGCTTGTCATAGCGGACCTTTTCGCTTCAACCTCGGGACCCAGAGTCCTGAGTGTGTCCGAATACCCTCGCGGTTATATAAAACCGGGCATGCATGGAGACCAGGCGTAGGGGTCATTATTGCTTTATCGGACAAGTGCCCAACTAGTTATGTTATATTACATGGTTAGTAAGAAACATCTTCCAGGGAGAATAGTTCCGTTAGGGGTTCCTTTCCCTGGGAGGCATGCCCTAAAGTGCATGTCCGGACTGCGGAAAAAGCAGAAAAACATCTGGGGGCAGATAAATAAATAGGTAAGAAATCTTCTTTTAGTTGACCGACCGAATATTCTCTTAAGAACGCTAGCTTTCGGCTTCACCCAGTCCGAGGTACACATCCGGTGACCCGCGGTAATAATCGCAGAGGTGCTCCCTTTACCACCTAGTCAAACAATCGGGAACGTAGGGGTAAGCACATGAGCCAGGCAACCCAGCTTGGCCAAAACTTAAGTCATATCGATGCATATAATGGTGAATAAAAGGTACATGCGGAAGTGTGACACATGTATTGGGCATGAAGCCCTTATAAATAAGCTTCTGTGAAAGAAGCCCCCAGGTACAATGAGCACGGATAGCGCGTCAAGTGTGTGCGAACAATGCGCTAACGAGCCTTCGGAGGCTGGAAAAGAAAAAAAGGAGGAAGAAGGAGAAAAATAGAAGACAACTAAAGTGTAAAATATGGACAGAGGAAGGAGACGAACTCAGAATCCGGCGCTAGGCGTAGAATCTTCGGAGACGGGCTGCTGTAACATCCCAAATTTTCAATTTGGAATGTTATACATTAGGTCATCATGCATATCATATTTTCTCGCATTTTTCCGATCCTAGAAAATTTCACGCAACTCAAGGACCCTCGGAGAGAGTTGGAGATTTCATTATTTTCAGATTTGGGATTTCTCAAATTTTGAAAATAGGATCATTTGGATTTATTTATTTATCTTCAAAAGTTTTTCCGATACAAAAATTTAAGAGAGGGAATAATATGACTTTCCCAACATTTAGGAAAAATGAAGATATTATAAATAAATCAAATTTTAATTTTGAAGTTTTATTTGCTTTAGGCAAAATGAGCATTTTAAAAAATATGCATATTTGCCCGTTTTAAAGTTCATTTTGTTCGACTCATTTTTAGGAGTCGGGAAAATTGATTTTATTAAATTGAGTTCGTTTGGTTTTATTTTAAATCGTTTAGTTTTTGTTTTTTATAAAAAACGCGCCCCGGGCCAAGGCCCGGCCCGGCCCAACCACCGCCTGCCCACCTCCCTCTCCCCTCACTGTGATCTCCCGCCCGCCGCCTCCACGCCCGCCCCAGTGTCCGGCTCGGACACGAGGTCGCCGCCGCCTGCCCTTCCCAAGGCACCCCCTCCTTTTATACCCGCGGACCCCCCCCCCTCTCCTCATCCCGCCGTCGCCCTTTTGACCTGAGCACGCCGCCCTTGCTCGCCCG
Source organism: Aegilops longissima (assembly GCA_021605205.1). Taxonomy (NCBI): domain Eukaryota; kingdom Viridiplantae; phylum Streptophyta; class Magnoliopsida; order Poales; family Poaceae; genus Aegilops; species Aegilops longissima. Next base: position 289,413,705 of record CM038682.1, read on the forward strand.
AGCCGCCGCCGCCGTCTTCGCCGTCGCCGGAGCCCCACGCCGCCCTCGCCGCCCCGACCCGCCCCGAGCTCCCACCGAGCCTCGCGGAGGTAGCACCTCGCCGCCCGATCCGGTTTTTTCTTTAGAAAACCCGATCCGGTTTTTTATGATGTTCCGTTTTTTTTCAAAACCCTAGATGGTTCTTTTTATTATTTTTCGGTTTTCTTATTTAATGAACGCTCACCAACCGTTCGTTTCAATGAACGTGTTCGTTGGATTAGTTCTGTTAACGAACGTCCGTTATTTAATCCGTTAAATCGTTTTCTTTTAATCGGATTTAATCCGTTATTTTTCGATTCGATTTCGATCCGATTTTCAAATCTGTTTATTTTCTCGCTCGCTTATCGGAATCAGTGATTCAAGCGCTGGAGTTTCGTTCTTTAAACCACCGTTCGACTAACCTACTTACACAAAGTTTTGCTACTGTGAAATTTTGACCTAGTTTCAGATTGCTAAACCGAGTCGTTCTCTCTCGAGTTTCGACTTTCGATGCCTTATTTGATTCGATTCTTTTGCAACCAGGGTTCTTAAGTTGAACTCTCTGGTTAGATCTTTTATTCGAGTTTTCCCTGTGCATTAGATGAGTACTTATTGTATGCTTGTTGTTTGTCTGCGTTAGATCACCCGGAGTGCGCCGCTTGTTACTTCGAATCTCTAGGTCTCATGGATCATCGCAAGGCAAGTAACACTTGATCATACCTTTTCTACTACCCAGTTTTATGCATTAGATCAACCTCAAACACTTGCATGTTTAGGATCTAATTAAATTGTGGGTTGGGAAGTAGATTGAGGTAGTACCTATTACTGTTTTAATTATGAAACCTTGGGAGTTACTTCTCGTTTGCTTATTATACCATGCTATGCTAGTAGACGTGGATTGGGTGAGTGAATATCCATGACAGATGTGAGATTGTTAATTAACGGTTTATTTAAGGTGGCAACCAAACACACATCTGGGTGGATTGAGGCACCTGGTTTCCATCGAGACTTGCTGTATTTCTTGGACCGCCACCCGTGCTCTAAGGGATCATAAGATTTTTCAAACTGAAACTTCCGTGTGCAGCCACAAGCCAATTATGGGCTCTGGCGTAGTTGACTAAGTTGTGCGAACTCTTACGGGTAGGCTAGCTGATGTAGGGGATGTAGGTTGGTATGGTCTACCCACATGTAAGGTGCTAGCACTTCTGAAAGACTATGTCTCGGTCATCCGTTTCTCAAACACCATGTAGTGCGAGAACCAAGCGGAGGCGATCGAGTCTTGTGGGGAAAAGTCATAAACCTCTGCAGAGTGTATAAACTAATCATGATTAGCCGTGTCCCCGGTTATGGACGTTTTGAGTATCCGTAATTGAATATCATGTGAATCTCAACATGTTACTGCTAATAAAAGTTATTGGGATTTTTATGAGTAGTTTTAATTGGGATTGAGGATCTTGTCAACCATTCTCAATGTTTAACAACCACCATGATAGTTAAATAAAATTATTCCTTTGTTGTAGGGAAAACTAGCTTTATGCAAAAATGTAACCAGAGAGCCTTACCACCAGCCATATATGCATGTAGTATAGGCTTATTTCCTTCATTGCTCTTTATGTGTTACATTGCCAAGATATTCCATGTGTCGACCGTTTCGGGCTGCAACTTTCACGGTGCGAGACTTTTCGCATTTACGACGAGTAAGGTGTTAGGTCGTGGTTCTATACTCAGTGATGCCGATGGAGTTGATGGACTCACTTATCTTCCAAGCCTTCCGCTGTTATTATTAGATGGCCTTAAGCCATATTATTGTAATAAGTTCCCTTGTGGACAACGATGTAATAAGTGTGTGATTGCTACTCGCTATAAATCCTTGAAATCATCGGTGGTGTCGGATTATCGATCCGGGGATGACACTGAGCACAGAGACTTGATCCATTCGGGTCTGGTCGCTACAGCTGCGTTCCATGGGTTCGGCTCGAGTCGGTTATCCGATGCATCTCGCAGACGGTACGCTCCACAGGTCAGGACTTGGTCGATGATAAAGGGACCTTCCCATTTGGGCTTGGGTTTGTCCTTTTTCTTGTCCGGCAGGCGTAGAACTAGCTCGCCAACATTGTAAGTTTTGGCCCGTACTTCTCTGCTTTGATATCTTTGAGCCTGCTGTTGATAGAATGCGGAACGGGCTTTTGCTACGTCACGCTCCTCCTCCAAGGCGTCCAAACTGTCCTGCCGATCGAGCTCGGCTTCCCTTTCTTCGTACATGTGCACGTGAGGTGAGTCATGAATTATGTCGCATGGCAGAACTGCCTCTGCGCCGTATACCATAAAGAATGGTGTGAATCCGGTCGTGCGATTCGAAGTGGTCTGCAGCCCCCAGAGTACGGAGTCGAGCTCCTCTACCCAGTGCGTGTTAGATTCCTTGAGGGACCGCACTAATATGGGTTTGATGCCACTCATAATTAGACCATTTGCTCGCTCGACTTGACCGTTAGCTTGAGGGTGATAGACTGAAGCGTAGTCGAGCTGGATGCCCATGTTTTTGCACCAGAGTTTGACCTCGTCGGCCGTTAAGTTCGTGCCGTTATCAGTGATGATGCTGTGGGGACAACAGAACGATTATCGACCCTGATATGAAGTCTATCACCGGTCCAGATTCGGCCATCTTAACAGGCTTGGCCTCTATCCATTTGGTGAATTTATCCACCACGACCAGTAGGTATTTTTGCTTGTGGGTTCCCCCATTAAGGGGTCCAACCATGTCAAGCCCCCAGACCGTGAAGGGCCAGGTGATGGGTATATTTTTGAGGGCGGTGGGTGGCATGTGGCTTTGATTAGCAAAGAGCTGGTATCTCACGCATCGTTGGACTAAGTCCTGAGCATCTGCCCGGGCCGTCGGCCAATAAAATCATGTACGGAAGGCCTTACCTACAAGGGCCTGGGATGCGGCGTGGTGCCCGCCGAGTCCGGCATGAATTTCAGCCAGAAGATTCCGCCCTTCCTCTTTGGAGATACACCTTTGAAGGACTCCGGTTGTGCTTTTCTTATAAAGCTCTCCCTCATGGACCTTATAGGCTTTAGATCGCCGCATTATGCAGCGGGCCTCGTTTTGGTCCTCGGGAAGTTCCTGCCTGGTTAGGTAGGCTAGGAATGGTTCTGTCCACGGGGCAATGACTGCAATTATTACGTGGGCTGAGGGTGTTATTTCGTTGGCAGAACCACGAACTGTGTCAGGATGTTTGGTGTGGGGCAGTGCGGTTGGGTCCGGGTTGTTATTTCTGGGCTCTCCCTCCCATAATACGGATGGCTTGAACAGCCTCTCTAGGAAGATGTTGGGGGGACGGCGTCGCGCTTTGCGCCGATGCGTGCCAACACGTCTGCTGCCTGGTTGTTATCCTGGGCTATATGGTGAAATTCGAGCCCCTCAAACATAGCTGACATTTTTAGGATGGCATTGCAATAAGCTGCCATTTTCGGATCCTTGGCATCAAAGTCTCCATTTATTTGGGATATCGCGAGGTTCGAATCTCCGCGCACCTCTAGGCGTTGTATGCCCATGGAGACTGCCATCTGAAGACCATGTAGAAGGGCCTCGTATTCGGCTGCGTTGTTGGAGTCCGTATACATTATCTGGAGTACGTATTGAACCGTATCTCCGGTTGGGGACGTCAGAACGACGCCAGCTCCCAGGCCAACCAACATTTTGGAGCCGTCGAAGTGCATTATCCAGTTGGAATATGTGCCATACTCTTTAGGGAGTTCGGCTTCGGTCCATTCGGCGACGAAGTCGGCCAAAACTTGCGACTGAATAGCTCGCCGTGGCTTATAGGTTATGTCGAACGGGAGGAGCTCAATGGCCCATTTGGCAATCCGGCCCGTCGCGTCGCGGTTGTTTATAATGTCGTTAAGAGGTACTTCAGAGGCTACTGTTATTGAACACTCTTGAAAGTAGTGTCGCTGCTTCCGGGATGCCATAAACACCGCGTACGCTATCTTTTGATAATGCGGGTACCATGACTTGCATGGAGTTAGCACAGTGGACACGTAGTAAACTGGTTTTTGAAGGGGGAACTTGTGTCCGTCCGTTTTTCGTTCGACAACGAGCACCGCGCTTACAACTTGATGAGTTGCCGTGATATATAATAGCATTGGTTCGCCCATGTTGGGCGCGGCCAGGACCGGGTTTGTTGCCAATATGGCTTTTATTTCTTCGAGTCCGGCCATGGCGGCATCCGTCCACTCGAAGTGTTCGATGCGTCAGAGGAGGAGATAAAGGGGTAATGCCTTTTCTCCCAAACGAGAGATAAAGCGGCTTAGAGCCGCCACGCATCCAAATAATTTTGTATTTGTTTGAGGTCTTTGGGATATCCAATTGTGACAGCTTCGGATCTTGGCTGGGTTTGCTTGGTTCCTCTACGATACAATGAAGCCCAAGAGCTTTCCGGTGGTACGCCAAAAACGCATTTTTCCGGGTTGAGCTTGATGTCATATGTTCGAGATTATCGAATGTGAGCCTCAAGTCATCTACTAGAGTTTCGACATGCTTGCTTTTGACGACCACATCGCTCACGATGCCTCCACCGTTTTGCCGATCTGGTTTGCGGACATGTCTCAATCATGCGCTGATATGTTGCGCCGGCGTTTTTGAGCCCGAAGGGCATTGTGTTGAAGCGAATGGGCGTATGGAGTGATGAATGCCGTTGCGGCTTGGTCAGCTCTGCCATCTTAATTTGGTGGTAGCCGAGTATGCGTCGAGGAAGCACAATGAATCGTGTCCTGCGGTAGCGTCGATAATTTGATCGATGCGGGGGAGGGGGAAGGGATCCTTCGGGCAAGCCTTGTTGAGGTCCTTGAAATCGATGCATAGGCGCCAGGATTTGTCCTTCTTTGGTACCATCACCAGGTTTGCTAGCCAGTCCGAATGTTTTATATCTCTGATGAATCTGGCCTCCAATAGTTTGGCTAGCTCCTCTCCCATGGCCTGTCTCTTGGGTTCGGAGAAACGCTAAAGAGCCTGTTTGACTAGCTTGAATCTTTTTAGGATGTTTAGGCTGTGCTCGGCCAGCCGGCGTGGGATTCCTGGCATGTCTGAAGGGTGCCAGGCAAAAATGTCCCAATTTTCGCGTAGGAATTCTCTTAGTGCGGCGTGTACATAAGGATTTAATTGTGCCCCGATGGAGGCCGTTTTTGTAGGGTCCGTTGGATGGACTTGGAATTTGACTATTTCGTCCGCCGGTTTAAAGGAGGTGGACTTGGATCTCTTATCAAGTATCACATCGTCCCTATTCACCATGGAGCGCAGTGCAGTGAGTTCCTCGGCCGCTAGGGCTTCAGATAGTGCATCAAGGGCCAGTGCAGCTGTCTTATTTTCGGCGCGGAGTGCTATGTCCGGGTCACTAGCAAGAGTGATGATTCCGTTGGGCCCGGGCATTTTGAGCTTCATGTACCCATAATGGGGTATAGCTTGAAAAATTGTGAATGCCTCTTGCCCAAATAGGCGTGGTATCCGCTGCTGAGCAGGGCCACTTGGGCGTGACCTCCTCGGACGTGTAATTATCCGGCGTGCGAACACCACATCCAAAGTGATTTTTCCCAGACAACATGCTTCCCGACCGGGATTATTCCTCTAAAGGTTGTGCTGCTTCGCTCAATGCGGCTCCAGATCTATTTCCATTTTTCGTAGGGTTTCCTCGTAAATGAGGTTCAATCCGCTGCCACCGTCCATGAGTACCTTGGTAAGGCGGCCGCCCACTATCGAACTAAGGACCAACGCGGCCGGTGCTCGGGCTGTTCGAATTTAGGTTCACACGGCATTAAAGGTAATAGCTGTGTCCCCATGGGTTTATTGTTGCTACTTGGTAGACTTCGACAAGGCTAGGCTAGTGTTCGTTTCCGCATATTATTTGATGCGAAAGTCTCGAAGACTGTTAATACCGTACTGGTATCCCTGGGCTGGTGCTCTAGAGATAGAAGCTCTTCGCCACTTTTGGCCACCTGCCGTACTATCCAACATGCTCTAAGGCTATGAGTTGGAGTGGTGCCCTCTGTACTATGAATTTTACAGGGTCCATTGAGCCATCCCTCCAGTACGGTTCCATGCCCTATAGAGGGTTTTTGCTTTCTGGTATTTAACCCAGGTGCCTGGTGATGATGCACCCTTTTATTTCGGACTGGGGTTGTATTCAAGGCCGGATTGTCCCAAAATCTTGCTTCGGTTTTCCAAGCGCTTTCCATCGCACAGTACTTTCGTACTATGGACGCCAAGTCGGCAAAGCGTGTAATGTCACGGCGACTTATAGCATTGAGGATCCCGTTGTCCGTGCAATTATTGCAGAAGAATGAGATTGCGTCCTCCTCGCGGCGATCCTTTATCCCGTCCATAACCAGGAGGAATTTGGCCCGATAATGTTGTAATTGCTTCTGCGGGCTCTTGCGAATTTGAGATAGGTCGCTTATGTTTGGGTGGGCGGGTGGAATTAAATCCAGAACCTCGCCCGATCTGAGACTTAAGAGCCAAGGAGCTTCCGAACTTGGAAGCTTGGATTCTTGGATGTTGTCCAATGAATCTAGCCCGCAGCCTGACTTTAGGTTCAGGGCTTGAGTGATGTCCTCTCCTCCGCGGGAATCCGGCATGGAGGGATCGGGAATCCGGACGTAGTTAGTCCTTAAGATAGAAGAAGGGTCGTCGTATTGTTCCTCTACCACAACAACGTGGTGGGTAACCTGGGGAGAGTTAATCTCTCTCAGATCGGGTTTAGTCCCAATCTGATCATAGTCTGTAGCGACTCCGAGGGCGGCAATGCGATCCAAGAGCTCGTTTAAGGAAGAGAGCTCCATCGGATCTAACTGCTCGGCGAGTTCTGAGTTAACATGAAGATTGCCTTCGATGACCCGAGAAGTCATCGTCGGCGCGGCGGACGAACAGGCGGTCATAAGAAAACCGCCTAACCGGAGAGTTTGGCCGACCGCCAGAGCTTCTTTAGCAACAGTGCCGTTGTAACGCCCTCGATGCGGCTATATCTCCCACGTGTCGAAGCACGACTTAGAGGCATAATCGCATTGAAAGCAATGTCGCAAGTGAGGTAATCTTCACACAACCCATGTAATACATAAGGAAAGAGATACATAGTTGGCTTACAATGCCACTTCACACAATACATAAATAAACATCCATCATTCAGATTACACTCAAGGTCCGACTCACGGAACCAAAATAAAAGAAGATACCCCAAATGCTACACAGATCCCCGATCGTCCCAACTGGGCTCCACTACTAATCATCAGGAAAAGACACATAGTAACGACCACGTTCCTCATCGAACTCCCACTTGAGCTCGGTTGCGTCACCTGCACTGGCATCGTCGGCACCTGCAACTGTTTTGGTAGAATCTGTGAGTCACGGGGACTCAGCAATCTCACACCCGTGAGATCAAGACTATTTAAGCTTATAGGAAGGACAGAGTTGTGAGGTGGAGCTGCAGCAAGCGACTAGCATATATGGTGGCTACATTCGCAAAAGAGAGCGATAAGAGAAGCAAGGCACGGACGTGAAGCTAGTAGCGATCAAGAAGTGATCCTGAACTACTTACGTCAAGCATAACTCCAACACCGTGTTCACTTCCCGGACTCCGCCGAGAAGAGACCATCACGTTACACACGCGTTGATGTGTATTTAATTAAGGTCAACTTCGGTTTTCTACAACCGGACATTAACAAATTCCCATCTGCCTCATAACCGCGGGCACGGCTTTGAAAGATAATACCTGCAGGGTGTCCCAACTTAGCCCATTATAAGCTCTCACGGTCAACGAAGGATATTCCTTCTACCGGGAAGACCCGATCAATCTCGAATCCCGACTACAAGACATTTCGACAGAATAAAACAAGACCAGCAAAGCCGCCCGAATGTGCCGACAAATCCCGATAGGAGCTGCACATATCTTGTTCTCGTGGCACACCGGATAAGCGAAGCGTCAGAGAACCGACGTAATCCAAGTTACCAAGGAATGGTCCCGCACGGTTCTCTAGTTTGGACCAACGCTCGAAGGAGCACTGGCCCGGGGGGTTAAATAAAGATGACCCTCGGGCTCGCGAAACCCGGGGAAAAAGGCTTAGGTGGCAAATGGTAAAACCAAAGTTGGGCCTTCTGGAGGAGTCTTATTCAAAGCGAACTGTCAAGGGGTCCCATAAATCACCCAACCGTAAGGAACGCTAAATCAAGGAACATAACACCGATATGACGGAAACTAGGGTGGCAAGAGTGGAACAAAACACCAGGCATAAGGCCGAGCCTTCCACCCTTTACCAAGTATATAGATGCATTAATTATAGCAGATATATTGTGATATCCCCAACAAGTAAACATGTTCCAACAAGGAACAACATCTCCATGTTCCAACAAGGAACAAACTTCATCTTCACCTGCAACTAGCAACGCTATAAGAGGGGCTGAGCAAAGCGGTAACATAGCCAATCAACGGTTTGCTAGGAAAGGATGGTTAGAGGCTGACATGGCAATATGGGTGGCATGATAAGCAAGTGATAGGCATCGTAGCATAGGCATAGCAAAAGAGCGAGCATCTAGCATAGCAAAGATAGAAGTGATTTCGAGGGTATGGTCATCTTGCCTGCAAAGTTCTCAGAGTTGTCGAAAGCTTGATCCTCGTAAGCGTTCTCAACAGGTTCCTCGTTCACGTACTCGTCTCCCGGCTCTACCCAAAGCAATAACACAAACAAAGGAACCACAATAAATCATTGTGCAATGCACAAGCAACCTGATGCAATACATGACATGATATGCGAGATGTGATATGCAATGCGTATGCGCGCTCCGGAAGGAAAATGATGAACCAGGCATCAACATGGCAAACCAAGTATGCCGCTGGAAAGATGAGATAATTTTGGTTGAAATCGATATAAAGATCACCGGAATCGGATGCACGGTTTGCAAATGACAAGCAAAACAAGAATGGCACAAATCTGCCATTAACAGCATGATGCCACTTAGCAAGCGACAAGAAATTAGGCTACTGCACCCAAACGTACCAACAAAGTATATGGCAGTGATCTACTCAAGATGCTTGACAAAATATGAACACTGAGCTACGGCTAAATCACATCATAACAGGTCCAAACAAGCATGGCAAAAGTGCATAATATATCAGCTTCACAGACTTGGTGAAATTACTGAACATGGCAAAATCAGCATCAGGAAGCAATGTTCAGAGCAAGAAAACAACATGCTACAGGAACTTATAATAGCAAAACAAGGCATGGCATGAATCTACTCAAAGCATAGAACAAAAGTCCCTTACTGACCATAAGACAAAAAGGATTAGAAAATATAATAACACCCATGTCAATATAGCAAGTTTAGTTAATGATTCAAAGAATGTGGCATGGCAAAACAGATAACAAGTAGGCATGTTTAAGAGCTCGATGCACTCACTATAGAGTATTAAATGATAAACTAAGAATACATCCTTCAAGAAGACATGACATAGAAGATATACATGGCAAGAACAACATCATAGCATACACGGATCAACTACAACAACCTTGGCAAAATTGAATAACATGTAAACAATCTGCCAGGAAACATTTTATAGCAAAAGTAGAGCTCGATTGACTCAAGCTATGGTACTCCATAATTGCAAACAAAGGCACGGATGGATAGAGCATAACCATATGTTCAAAACATCCTTACTGAAGTATCTCAAAATATGCATGGATCTCTCGGTAGCATCAAGTTAACATGGCATAAAAATATCAAGAAAAGCAGGGCTGAAATCAGCAACATCAAGAAGCCTAGTTTGCATGCTTGTGCTAGTCACCACAGAGATCACAAAAATACATGGCATACACCCCTGGATAGATGGCATGGCATATTACAAAACACATGTAGGACTCAAGTTCATAGGGTGCACACATCAATCATGGCAAAATGACAAAAGTGCATGTTACATTAAGAAATGAAACTAACATCACATAGCCCTCTTCTGACAGCATTTCGGGCATCAAGATGAGCTCAAATGAAAATGATGCAATGACACGAAATGATCTACTCATCAAGGCGAACATTTCGACATATTACACGCACGAAACGGAGCCACAGGTGCAAAGTTATGATGCGTTGAAGATGCCACAAATTAATCATAGAAAAAGACTTAGAGGGATTCGGGGGGAGGAGAAAGTCAACCCCCTCGAGGTGGATCTGAGATCCGATCCGATCGGATCGGGTCGAGGCGGCGGCGCGGCTCGCCGGAGCTCGTCGGGGAGGAGAGGGGAGGCCGGGGCCGGTCGGAGGAGGCGGGCGGCACCGGCGGAGGCGGCACCGCGACCAGCCGACGGAGACGGGCGGGCGGCGGGGCGCCGGTGGTTAGGCGGCGGCGGCGGGCGCCGTGGCGGGCGGCCGCCGGGCGAGCGGCGAGCTTCGTGGGGCCGGGCGGCGACGGCGGAGGAGGTCCGCGGCGGCGGCGGAGCGGCGCGCTGGCCGGGCGCGGACGCGGGAGGCGGCGGCGGCGCTGGCGGCTGGCCCGCTCGGGCCCACCGCCAGCGGCGCGCGCGCGCGAGGAGGGCCATGTGGCGCGCCCGATTGGCCGGGCGCGCGGCGGCGGTTTCGTCCGCCGGACGGACGTGTCCGGGGCGAGGTGGAAGAAGGCTAGGGTTTGATTCGGAATTTGAGGGGGAGGCTATATTTATAGGTAGAAGGAGCTAGGAAGCTCCAAATGGAGTGTAGTTTTCGCCCACACGATCGTGATCAAACGACGGAGAGCATGGAAGTGACTTAGATGGGTTATTGGACTATTTTGGAGGGGTGTTGGGCTGCAATTAAAATAGGCCTTTGCGAGAGTGCGGTTAACCGTTGGAGTACCACACGAGCTCCAAATGACCCGAAACTTGACCAGTGGTCTAACGGTGGTATACCAAGGCCACTTGACAAACCTCGGTCCATTCCGAGAAAGTTTAGTACCCGCTCACGGAAAAACGTAAAAGGGGACGCCGGGGACATAGGAGTGCGGATTGCAAAACGGACAACGGAAAAATGCTCGAATCATGAGACGAACACGTATGCAAGTGAGATGCACATGATGACATGATATACAATGCATGACATGGACAAAATGAAAAAACGAAAGACAAAAACCCAACCATGGAGGGAATATCATATCACAATGCCGAAAATGGCAAGAGTTGGAGTTACAAATATGGAAAGTTACATCCGGGGTGTTACAACACTCCACCACTACAAGAGGATCTCGTCCCGAGATCTAGGACTGAAAGAACTCCGGATATTCGGAACGGAGGTGATCCTCGCGCCCTGTGTGGCTTCTTGGTCGGAATGGTGTGACCACTTCACTTTCAGGAATTTGATTGACTTGTTGCGAGTCTTGCGCTCGGTTTCTTCAAGAATAGCAACGGGGTGCTCATGATAAGAGAGATCTTCTTGAAGGTCAATTTCTTCGAAGTTGATAGTGCGCTCAGGAGTCTTGAAGCACTTGCGAAGCTGTGACACGTGAAACACATCGTGCACGTTCGCGAAGTTGGACGGAAGCTCAAGTTGATAGGCGAGATCGCCTCTTTTGCCAATGATCTTGAAAGGACCCACGATCTAGGGGCAAGCTTCCTTTGATACCGGGCGGCGAGTGCCTTTCATTGAGAGACGCGGAGGTAGACATGGTCTCCGATTTCAAAAGCCACATCACGGTGCTTGTCATCATAATAGCTCTTACGGCGCGATTGCGAGGCTTTGAGATTCTCACGAATGACTTTGCACATTTCTTCGGCTTCTGTGATCAAGTCGTTGCCAAGAAGTTGGCGTTCACCTGTCTCGGACCAATTGAGAGGAGTACGGCACTTTCGCCATAGAGAATTTCGAATGGGGCCTTGCCTCGAACTCGCTTGGAAGCTGTTGTTGTAGGAGAACTTCGGCATATGGAAGACAATCTTCCCACTTCATACCGAAGGAAATGACACAAGCCCCGAGCATATCTTCAAGGATTTGATTGACTCGCTCGACTTGGCCACTTGTTTGAGGATGGAAAGCTGTCTGAAACGAATGTTGGTGCCCATGGCCTTCGAAAAGAATCCCAAAACTTGGAGGTAAAGATGCTGCCACGGTCTCAAGAGATCACTTGTGGAATGCCGTGCAAGGAGACAATCCTCGAGGTGTATAGCTCGCCAACCGAGCTGCTGTGATGGATTCTTTGATAGGAAGAAAATGAGCCACTTTAGTAAGCTTGTCAATGACAACGAAGATAGCATCATTTCCACGCTTGGACTTTGGAAATCCAGTCACGAAGTCCATTTCAATATGATCAAACTTCCATTCGGAATAGCAAGAGGTTGGAGGAGACCAGCTGGTCGTTGGTGTTATCTTTCACTCTTCTGCAGACATCACACTCATTCACGAATTGAGCAATTTCTCGCTTCATTCGAGTCCACCAATATGACTGCTTGAGGTCATGGTACATCTTCGTACTTCCGGATGAATGGATAGAAGGAATTGTGTGCCTCGTTCATAATGACTTTACGTAGATCACCCTTAGGAACCACAATCCGTCCTCAAGAAAAGAGTATCTTTGTCATCAATGTGGAAGCACTTGTACTTGAAATGCCCTTGTCGATACCACGTTTCACCTTTTTCACCATGGTATCCAGGAGTTGAGCCTCACGAATTTGATCTTCCAAAGTAGGAGAGACTATGAGGTTGGCAAGAAAGCCTTGAGGAACAACTTGAAGATTCAGCTTGGAAAGCTTCACAGAGATCCGGTTGGAAGGGCTTGAGGATTAAACTGCTGCGATAAGCTTTCCTGCTCAAAGCATCTGCAATCACATTGGCCTTGCCGGAGTATATTCAATACTTGGGTTGTACTCTTGAATCATTTCGACCCATCGAGTCTGCCTGAGGTTGAGGTTGGGTTGAGTGAAGATATACTTGAGGCTCTTGTGATCGGTGAATATGTCCACTTTCCTTCCCAACAAGAGATGTCTCCATGTTATCAATGCATGGACAACTGCCGCCAACTCAAGACCGTGAGTGGGGTAGTTCTTTTCGTTGGGCTTTAGCTGGCGAGAGGTATAAGCCACAACCCTCTTCTCTTGCATTAACACAGCACCGAGACCTTGAAGAGAAGCATCACAGAAAACTTCGAATGGCTTGGATTCATCAGGAGGAGTCAAGACAGGAGCTGTGACGAGTTTCTCTTTGAGAGTATTGAAAGCAACGTCACACTCAGGAGACCAGACATACTTCACGTGCTTTTGGAGGAGGTTGGAAAGAGGCTTTGCAATCTTGGAGAAATTCTCAACGAATCTTCGGCAATAGCTTGCAAGACTAAGAAAACTGCGGAGCTGCTTGACATTCTGAGGAGGTTCCCAATTCACAATTGCAGACACCTTCTCGGGATTAACAGCGATGCCCTTGGCGGAGATGATATGACCAAGATAGAGCACTTCATCAAGCCAAAATTCACATTTGGAAAACTTCGCATAGAATTGATGCTCTCTGAGCTTGTCTAGCACCAATCGCAAATGGTTGGCATGATCCTTCTTATTCTTGGAGAAGACCAAAATATCATCCAGATAGACCAAGACGAATTCATTGGTGTAGCGGTTGAAGATGAAGTTCATCATCCGAGAGAATGTTGGAGGAGCATTGACGAGGCCGAAAGACATGACAGTATATTCATAAGAACCAAAGCTTGTTCTGAATGCTGTCTTGGGAATATCTTGTTCACGAATGCGAATTTGATGATAACCCATACGAAGGTCAAGCTTGGAGAACACTTTAGCACCTTTGAGTTGCTCGAAAAGCTCATTGATGTTGGGAAGTGGATACTTGTTCTTGATTGTCTTCTTATTCAATGGACGGTAATCGACGCAAAGTCGGTCCGTGCCATCCTTCTTCTGGACAAAAAGAACACCACAACCCCAAGGAGATGAACTCGGTCTGATCAAACCCAGACGCTCTTGTTCATCGAGCTGCTTCTTCAATTCCTTCAGCTCATTAGGTCCAAGCTTGTATGGACGCTTGCAAACGGGTTCAGTGCCAGGCTCAAGATCGATAACGAATTCAACTGGCCGGTGAGGAGGTATTCCTGGAAGCTCTTCTGGAAAGACATCTTGGTACTCACAAACGAATGGAATCTGAGAGATAGCATCCAATTCGCCCTTCTCATTGAGAGAAAACAACCGAATGGTTTCATCACGAGCGACATAGATGATCACATCATTAGAAGAGTGAGTCAATTGAATTTCCCTGGCAGCACAATCAAGCTGAGCTTTGTGCTGAGAAAGCCAGTCCATCCCAAGAATAAGATCAATATCCGAGTCACCAAGGACAAATGGTTTAGAAAGAAATCTATAGTCGCCCATCTTGATAGACATCATGAACTATTGAGTTGGCTCTCATTGACTTCCCCGGAGAAACAATACCAAAGGTTTATCCAGGTAAGACCAAGAAAAATCATTCTTTGCAAAGAACGATCTTGACATGAAACAATGCGATGCACCAATATCAAATAAGACTTTTGCAGGAATATCATTAACTGAGAGATTACCCATTATCACATCAGAAGATTCCTCCGCTTGAGCTGCATTCATCATGTTCACCTTTGCAGCCTTGGGATTATGCTTGACCACTGCATTGCTGGAAGATTTCACAGGAGGAGGAGGCGGAAGGCGCCTTTGGTTGAAGCACTTGTTCGCATAGTGACCTTTCTGCTGACACTTGTTGCAAGTCACCTCTGAGAGCGGACGGTGGTAAGGATCATTTGACCTTGGAGCTTGAGAATTAGACTTGTTCTGATAGCCTGGGTTGGGCGGGTGGGAAGATCCACGACCACCTGAGTTCTTCTGCGATAAGGCCGACGGAACGGAGGAGGAGGAAGGTAGAACTTCGCTGCTTAGCTGCCACTTGAGAGGAATAAGAAGACTGAACTGCATCCCGATTCTCTTCTTAGAAGCCTCACATTTGAGCTGGGCAGCTTCTTGCTTCATGCCATGTTGTAGAATTCATCATACTTTTCGGCTCAAAAGCACGAGAGCTAATTGTAGATCTTCTCTGAGACCACCTCTGAATTGATAGATCATACTCTTTTCATCGTGGACGCCTTGCTTAGCAAAGCGAGCGAAGTTTCGAACTGGATATTGTATTGATACACGACATTTTGCCTTGCTTGAGATTGCGGAACTCCTCACGCTTGCTCTCAACAACACTTTTCGAATGTGGTGAGCTCAAGTCTCAGCGAACTCATCCTGTAATGACACGACCTCCTCTGGAATCTTTGTATTGCTGGTACCACTCAGCAGCTTGGTCCTTGAGTTGAAACGATGCAAACTTAACAAAGTCCTCAGGTCTGACATTGCTACATTCAAAATGTTTGCAGATGTCCACAAGCCAATCGTCGGCGTCTGTGGCCTCGACAAAGAAACTGAAAGACTTCGGCTGATTAGCGAGGAACTGACTGAGAGTAGCAAAGTGCGGCTGGTTGTTGCCTTGACCTTGATTTCCTTGATTGCCTTGCCCTTGGGTACGCTCTTGCAAGAGTTGCAAAATCATCTGAGCATTGGCATTGGTGGCTGCCATGATAGCTTGCCAGGCCTCCGGAGGCGGAGGTGGAGGTGGAGGGTTCGACTGACTCCCATCATTTCGTTCCGGATTCTGACGCGTAGGCGGAGCCATCCTGAAGAGGGTGACATCCGTTAGCACTTTGATAGACAGATAGACAAATTGAATCAACGGATAGAAATTGCAACATGTAGTCTTCACAATAAACATTCGAACAAGGATGAACGAATGAATTCCAAAAAGCTAACATCACACGTCCATTAAGGTGAGAAGCCACTTGATTAAAGGTTGATGAAAAAAAAATAACAAGGTAAGACTGGAACAAATAAGTGGTAAGGATTACCCAATCACGAACCAAATATCTGCGGGAAGAAATGCTAAGAGCTACTTGAATCCCACCTATAAACTCCCAAACTTTCTCGGCTTATGCAATCTGGTGTTGGGGATACAGGGACACAAAATATATCACCCAAACTAACAATACCTAGATCCAGCTGTATCCATCCGTCAACACATAACCAAGAAACCTTCGGAAATCGTGTACCTCGACCTTCGAAAAGCATCCGTTATACGAGTCATGGCAATACTCCCGAGCTCGCCCCAGTACTGGGTTATCGGGGTTATCTCACCAACAACTGTACAAAAGAGATTTCGATGTCGGTAAAACTCAGGTATTCGAAGTGCAACGATAAAATTGTGACGACAACACCTCGGAGCTCAACTCCCGGGACACCGCCAAAACCCCTAAATGTCGAGGCACCAAGAACAATGTTCTCGTCACAAAACCATCGGAACGATTCCAAGATACCCGCGTGATCCTAAATTTTTTTTTAGTGAAATTTGAGGAGAGGAGAGTCAAAACTTCTACGTCAGGAGACCTCACCAGAGCGACGAAGGGACTGGGAGTAAAAAGAATCCTACTCTCGATATATATAATCCTAAGACCCAAAACATTTTCCGTTCTAGACTCAACAACGCCAAAGAAACAATCAAGCGGGGGCTCCTAAGTCGGGGATGGCTCTGATTACCAACTTGTAACGCCCTCGATGCGGCTATATCTCCCACGTGTCGAAGCACGACTTAGAGGCATAATCGCATTGAAAGCAATGTCGCAAGTGAGGTAATCTTCACACAACCCATGTAATACATAAGGAAAGAGATACATAGTTGGCTTACATTGCCACTTCACACAATACATAAATAAACATCCATCATTCAGATTACACTCAAGGTCCGACTACGGAACCAAAATAAAAGAAGATACCCCAAATGCTACACAGATCCCGATCGTCCCAACTGGCCTCCACTCTGATCATCGTGGAAAAGACACATAGTAACGACCACGTTCCTCGTCGAACTCCCACTTGAGCTCGGTTGCGTCACCTGCACTGGCATCGTCGGCACCTGCAACTGTTTTGGTAGAATCTGTGAGTCACGGGACTCAGCAATCTCACACCCGCGAGATCAAGACTATTTAAGCTTATAGGAAGGACAGAGTTGTGAGGTGGAGCTGCAGCAAGCGACTAGCATATATGGTGGCTACATTCGCAAAAGAGAGCGAGAAGAGAAGCAAGGCACGGTCGTGAAGCTAGTAGCGATCAAGAAGTGATCCTGAACTACTTACGTCAACATAACTCCAACACCGTGTTCACTTCCGGACTCCGCGAGAAGAGACCATCACGGTTACACACGCGTTGATGTGTATCTTAATTAAGGTCAACTTCGGTTTTCTACAACCGACATTAACAAATTCCCATCTGCCTCATAACCGCGGGCACGGCTTTGAAAGATAATACCTGCAGGGTGTCCCAACTTAGCCCATTATAAGCTCTCACGGTCAACGAAGGATATTCCTTCTACCGGAAGACCCGATCAATCTCGAATCCCGGACTACAAGACATTTCGACAGCAATAAAACAAGACCAGCAAAGCCGCCCGAATGTGCCGACAAATCCCGATAGGAGCTGCACATATCTCGTTCTCGGGGCACACCGGATAAGCGAAGCGTCTGAGAACCGACGTAATCCAAGTTGCCAAGGAATGGTCCCATACGGTGTTTAGTTTGGACCAACGCTCGAAGGAGCACTGCCCGGGGTTAAATAAAGATGACCCTCGGGCTCGCGAAAACCGGGGAAAAAGGCTTAGGTGGCAAATGGTAAAACCAAAGTTGGGCCTTCTTTGGAGGAGTCTTATTCAAAGCGAACTGTCAAGGGGTCCCATAAATCACCCAACCGTAAGGAACGCGAAATCAAGGAACATAACACCGTATGACGGAAACTAGGGTGGCAAGAGTGGAACAAAACACCAGGCATAAGGCCGAGCCTTCCACCCTTTACCAAGTATATAGATGCATTAATTATAGCAGATATATTGTGATATCCCCAACAAGTAAACATGTTCCAACAAGGAACAACATCTCCATGTTCCAACAAGGAACAAACTTCATCTTCACCGCAACTAGCAACGCTATAAGAGGGCTGAGCAAAGCGGTAACATAGCCAATCAACGGTTTGCTAGGAAAGGATGGTTAGAGGCTGACATGGCAATATGGGTGGCATGATAAGCAAGTGATAGGCATCGTAGCATAGGCATAGCAAAAGAGCGAGCATCTAGCATAGCAAAGATAGAAGTGATTTCGAGGGTATGGTCATCTTGCTCGCAAAGTTCTCGAGTTGTCGAAAGCTTGATCCTCGTAAGCGTTCTCAACAGGTTCCTCGTTCACGTACTCGCCTCCGGCTCTACCCAAAGCAAGAACACAAACAAAGGAACCACAATAAATCACGGTGCAATGCACAAGCAACATGATGCAATACGACATGATATGCGAGATGTGATATGCAATGCGTATGCGCGCTCGGAAGGAAAATGATGAACCAGGCATCAACTTGGCAAACCAAGTATGCCGCTGGAAAGATGAGATGATTTCGTTGAAATCGATATAAAGATCACCGAATCGGATGCACGGTTTGCAAATGACAAGCAAAACAAGAATGGCACAAATCTGCCATTAACAGCATGATGCCACTTAGCAAGCGACAAGAAATTAAGCTACTGCACCCAAACGTACCAACAAAGTATATGGAAGTGATCCACTCAAGATGCTTGACAAAAGATGAACACTGAGCTACGGCTAAATCATATCATAACAGGTCCAAACAAGCATGGCAAAAATGCATAATATATCAGCTTGACACACTTAGTGAAATTACTGAACATGGCAAAATCAGCATCAGGAAGCAATGTTCAGAGCAAGAAAACAACATGCTACAGGAACTTATAATAGCAAAACAAGGCATGGCATGAATCTACTCAAAGCATAGAACAAAAGTCCCTTACTGACCATAAGCCAAAAAGGATCAGAAAATATAATAACACCCATGTCAATATAGCAAGTTTCGTTAACAGATTCAGCAACAGGGCATGGCAAAAACAGATAACAAGTAGGCATGTTTAAGAGCTCGATGCACTCACTAAAGAGCATTACATGATAAGCTAAGCATACATCCTTCAAGAAGACATGACATAGAAGATATACATGGCAAGAACAACATCATAGCATACACGGATCAACTACAACAACCTTGGCAAAATTGAATAACATGTAAACAATCTGCCAGGAAACATTTTATAGCAAAAGTAGAGCTCGATTGACTGAAGCTATGGTAATCCATAATTGCAAAAAAGGCATGGATGGATATAGCATAACCATATGTTCAAAACATGCTTACTGAAGTATCTCAAAATATGCATGGATCTCTCGGTAGCATCAAGTTAACATGGCATAAAAATATCAGCAAAACAGGGGCTGAAATCAGCAACATCAAGAAGCCTAGTTTGCATGCTTGTGCTAGTCACCACAGAGAACAAAAAAATACATGGCATACACCCTTGGAAAGATGGCATGGCATATTACAAAACACATGTAGGAGTCAAGTTCATAGGGTGCACACATCAAACATGGCAAAAATGACAAAAGTGCATGTTCTGTTAAGAAACAGAAACTAACATCACATAGCCCTCTTCTAACAGCATTTCGGGCACTAAGATGAGCTCAAATGAAAATGATGCAATGAGACGAATGATCTACTCATCGAGTCGAACATTTCGACATATTACGCGCACGAAACGGAGCTACAGTTGCAAAGTTATGATGCGTTGAAGATGCCACAAATTAATCACAGAAAAAGACTTGAGAGGGATTCGGGGGGAGGAGAAAGTCAACCCCCTCGAGGTGGATCTGAGATCCGATCCGATCGGATCGGGGCGAGGCCGCAGCGCGGCTCGCCGGAGCTCGTCGGGGAGGAGAGGGGAGGCCGGGGCCGGCCGGAGGAGGCGGGCGGCGCCGGGAGGCGGCGGCGGCGCGCAGCGACGGACGGGCGGCGGGCGGCGGGGCGCCGGTGGTTGGGCGGCGGCGCCGGGCGCGGTGGCCGGGCGGCTGGCGGCGACGGCGAAGTCAAGGGGCCGGGCGGCGACGCCGAGGAGGTCCGCGGCGGCGGCGGAGCTGGCGCGGCCGGGCGCGGACGCGCGGAGGCGGCAGGCGCGCGCGCTGCTGGTTGGGCGGGCCCTTGGGCCGGCGGCCGGGCGGCGCGGCGCGGCGGAGGGCTGCGTGGCGCGCCCGATTGGCCGGGGCGCGGCGGCGGTTTTCGTCCGGTCGGACCGGACGTGTCCGGGGGCGCGGGGTGGAAGAAGGCTAGGGTTTGATCCGGAATTTGAGGGGGGAGGCTATATTTATAGGTAGAAGGAGCTAGGAAGCTCCAAATGGAGTATAGTTTTCTCCCACACGATCGTGATCGAACGACGGAGAGCATGGAAGTGACTTAGATGGGTTATTGGACTATTTTGGAGGGGTGTTGGGCTGCAATTAAAAGAGGCCTTTGCGAGAGTGCGGTTAACCGTTGGAGTACCACACGAGCTCCAAATGACCCGAAACTTGGCAGGTGGTCTACCGGTGGTATACCAAGGCCACTTGACAAACCTCGGTCCATTCCGAGAACGTTTAGTACCCGCTCACGGAAAAACGTAAAAGGGGACGCCGGGGGACATAGGAGTGCCGGATTGCAAAACGGACAACGAGAAAAATGCTCGGAATCATGAGACGAACACGTATGCAAATGAGATGCACATGATGACATGATATACAATGCATGACATGGACAAAATTCAAAAACAAAAGACAAAAACCCAACCATGGAGGGAATATCATATCACAATGCCGAAAATGGCAAGAGTTGGAGTTACAAATATGGAAAGTTACATCCGGGGTGTTACATCCGTCTTTAAAGACGGGATGAGGCGTCCTTCCTGACGGCAACGACACAGAGGAACTCTCAATGAAAGCACCAATGTCGGTGTCAAAACCGGCGGATCTCGGGTAGGGGGTCCCGAACTGTGCTTCTAGGCGGATGGTAACAGGAGACAAGGGACACGATGTTTTTACCCAGGTTCGGGCCCTCTCGATGGAGGTAAAACCCTACTCCTGCTTGATTAATATTGATGATATGGGTAGTACAAGAGTAGATCTACCACGAGATCAGAGTGGCTAAACCCTAGAAGCTAGCCTATGATATGATTGTTGTTCGTCCTACAGACTAAAACCCTCTGGTTTATATAGGCACCGAAGAGGGTTAGGGTTACACAGAGTCGGTTACAATGGTAGGAGGTCTACATATCCGTATCACCAAGCTTGCCTTCCACGCCAAGGAAAGTCCCATCCAGACATGGGACGAAGTCTTCAATCTTGTATCTTCATAGTCCAGGAGTCCGGCCAAAGGTCATAGTCCGGCTATCCGGACACCCCCTAATCCAGGACTCCCTCACTTACAATGGGAGAAGTGCTTAGCTTATGGTTCAATCTTGCGGTGTCCTTTCCCAGTGACAGCAGGGGCAGCAAGGCATGTATTGTATTGTTGCCATCGAAGATAAAAAGATGGGGTTTATATCATATTGCATGAGTTTATCCCTCTACATATGTCATCTTGCTTAAAGCATTACTCTGTTCTTATGAACTTAATACTCTAGATGTATGCTGGATAGCGGTCGATGTGTGGAGTAATAGTAGTAGATGCAGAATCGTTTCGGTCTACTTGTCACAGACGTGATGCCTTTATACATGATCATACCTAGATATTCTCATAACTATGCTCAATTCTATCAATTGCTCAACAGTAATTCGTTTACCCACCGCAATACTTGTGCTATTTTCAGAGAAGCCACTAGTGAAACCTATGGCCCCCGGGTCTATTTTCCATCATATTAATCTTCCGCCAACAAGCTATTTCTATTGCCATTTATTTTGCTTTCTTTACTGTTAGTATTTATCATAAAAATACCAAAAATATTATCTTTTCATATCTATCAGATCTCAATCTCGTAAGTGACCGTGAAGGGATTGACAACCCCTTTATCACGTTGGTTGTGAGGTTGTTATTTGTTTGTGTAGGTGCGTGGGACTCGAGCCTAGTCTCCTACTGGGTTGATACCTTGGTTCTCAAAAACTAAGGGAAATACTTATGCTACTTTGCTGCATCACCCTTTCCTCTTCAAAGGAAAACCAACGCAGTGCTCAAGAGGTAGCATGGCCCAGCCGAAACCTACCCGAAGCGTAGATTGCTACCTCAGTTCGATGACGAGGCACTTGAGCCCGTACCATCATCGCACAATGTGGTAGGCCAACCACAACTTGGTTCCGGATAAAGCGGCAACTCAAGCCGAATACCAGTCCGCCCCACCCCACCGTAAAGGCAAGAATAAATCAGCTTGGGGTTGTACATACGACCTTTGACAGGACTTGGACAGTACAGTAGGACACACAAGATCGATCTACGGATCGTGAGGATGTGACTCGACACACGAAGACGGCTACCTATCCGGACGTGACAAACCTAGCCACGCCCGGGCCGAAAACCGCAAATGGACTCCATCGGAGGTACATCGCAGTGTGGCCCAACATAGAGGCGCCGCACACCCTCTCTGCTTCACTGACGAAGTAATGGAGCATGAATTCCCAGACGGGTTCAAACCCATGAATATTGAATCATACGACGGAACAACGGATCCCGCGGTATGGATCGAGGAGTTCCTCCTCCATATCCACATGGCCCGCGGAGATGACCTTCATGCCATCAAATACCTTCCACTAAAGCTCAAAGGACCAGCTCGATACTCGTTAAACAGTCTGCCGGAAAATTATATTGGCAGCTGGGAAGATTTGGAAGACGCCTTTCGCGACAACTTCCAAGGAACATATGTCCGGCCACCGGATGCCGATGACTTAAGTCACATTGTCCAGCAGCCCGTAGAGTTAGCCAGGAAGCTCTAGACCTGGTTCGTAGTTAAAAAGAACCAAATCGTCGACTGTCCGGACGCGGAAGCCCTCGCGGCCTTCAAACACAGCGTTCAGGATGAATGGCTTGCACGCGACCATGGTCAAGAAGGACCTAAATCCATGACAGCCCTTACCCCTCTGATGAACCGCTTTTGCGCGGGAGAAGACAGATGGCTCACTCGTAGAAGCAACATCGCCAGCGACTCGGGCACTTCCGAAATCCGAGACGGCAATGGCAAACCATGACGAAGCAAACACAACAGTCGCAATGATAATGAAAGATCACGCGACATAGCGGTCAACGCCGGATTCAACAATCCCAAACCAGGTCAACGGAAAAAGCCGTTCAAGGCGAACAGAGACGAACCATCCAACCTAGACAGGATATTGGACCGACCCTGCCAGATTCACGGCCACCTCGATAAACCGGCCAATCATACCAACATAAGTAGTTGGGTCTTCAAGCAGGCCGGCAAGCTCAACTCCGAACACAAGGGGAGGAGGCCACCAGGCGATAGGGACGACGAAGAAGTTCGCCAACCAAAAACCAGGGGTCAGAAGCAATTTCCCCACGAGGATCGACCAATCCCGGAGCGGAAATAGCAGTTCGGCTTCCGCCGCCCACCTCATATACCCGTGAAATTTGTATCGCACATACATCACTACGCGCTCAAGGTAACATGGGCATCGACGGAAGCACAATACGGACAAGCCCGCAAGCACTCCCGTAACATTTTTTCTTTACTTTGCTCTTTCTTTCTTTATTATCTCTTAAAAACAGGTGACGCAATGGACAAACATCTAAACTGACTTTATCGGAGTTCGGATCTGTACACTCACCTACGAGGCTACTTCCGTCAAAGATTCCCCTCGCCGAGGACAGGCGGCGCAGACGTGCGACAGGAGGTCCAAAATAACTTTTTGTAGACCGCACTCTTTATTTCGAGCCTGTAATATGCCTTTTTCCTCCGCTGTCGACCCCAGGCATGTCAAATAGCCGGGGTTGTGGTCTTTTTATATATGAAGTAATCATCGGCATATCACTTAGGTCCCAATAAATATAATCTGCATTAATCATTCGTTTCTTTTTCACAAATGAATTTGGCCCCTATAGCTGTTTCACAGCCATACATCGGCACAACCTGCCAGGGGCTCGGTATGGGAACAAATGAGTTGCCAACAAAGTCCGAACAACTTTATAAGCGTACTTCGGCGTCACGAGTTTGGCCTTATATGCATCAGCTTCGAATCATGTCTTGGGTCAATGGTTGGGTTGCCCGGCTCCTGTGCTTGCTACCTTACGTTCTGCTCTATCGGCTAGGGTAGTAAAGGGAGAACTACTGCAATTGTGCTTCTGGTTCATCTAGTCAAGCACCTTAGTAGAGAAAGCCGAAAATCGACTGTCATGATACTGCGAGAGCTGGTCAACTACTCAATGACTTATCGGAATCTGTCGCGATTCCCTCCGTGTCACACGAAGTACCTTTTTTCTTCAGGTCATCTATGTAACGCACCATATTGGAATAAGCCATACACATACCAGGGGCTATATTGTAGTCCCCCGTATAAAACTCCTATGGCTAAGTGAAAGTGTTAACACCGTATAGTATGATTGCCTGGTTCGCCGCATTGTCACCTCCTTCATGGACCAAGACGTTGGGTCAAAAGTGATCCAATGCTTTTCTGAACACCCCCATACTTCCTACGAGGGGGCTGAAGCCGACGACTGGAAAACTTTCAGATTATATAAAAACGGCCGCACAGGAGGAACACAAGCTTTCGAGCAAAACATAAAAATAGATTAACTATAAAAGTGTCTTTTACAATTCCCATATACCTCACTCGAATATTATGTCTTTCGAGCATTGACACTCTATCAAGCGAGCGGCCTCTAAGAAGTCTTCGAAATAATGCTCCGGTGTGTGACGGTCCTTGCCTTTGGGTGGACTCTTCGCCGTGACATCGATGGCCTTCATCTTCCCCCAGAATGTCTTGACATGGGCAAAGGCCATCCGTGCACCTTCAATGCACGCCGACCGGTTCACAGCGTCGATACGTGGCACCACATCAACAAGCCACTGCACCAAGCCGAAGTAGCTATTCGGGACAGGCTCAGTCCGCCACAACCGAATTATGACGTTCTTCATGGCAGTGCCGGATATTCTATGAAGCTCGGCCCATTGGGACATCTGTTCATTCAGCAACAGAGGGCGCTTTGACGCGCCAAATTGTGACCAGAAAAGCTTCTCCGTTGCATACCCCTCTCGCGCTTGGTAAAACTACGCATCATCGAAAGAACTCTTCGGCAAGTCTACAAACTCGTCCGTAGAACTCCACACTTGGTTAAGCTGAGCATAGTTCGGATCGCCGAGCTTAGCCTGTAGAAAAAAGGGCTTGCCGGACGCAAACTCCCCAACCTGCCAGATCTCCTCACGGGCGGCTCTGAATTCAGACCGCGCTTCTCTCGCCTCTCGTAAGGCCTTGTCAAGTTCAGCCGTTTTGGCTTCATTCTCCTTCTCAGGAAATTCACAGCGGCCAGTAGTATTTTTTAGTCCGAGCGCGATGGTGGATATCTTCTCCTCGTCTTGACGCCGAGCAGCTTGTTCGACCTTTAACTCAGCCGATGCCTTGTCGGCAGCCGCATTACTAAACCGGGCCTGTTCCTTGGCCCGTGCCAGCTCCGCCCGAAGAATCTCAACGGCGGCAGCACCATCTGCAGTCATGCATATCCCAGTATATAACTTTCAGCGTCATGCTTATATTACAAAATGTATGTGAAAGGACTGCTCCGAATACATACCTTGTGACTCGTCAAGACGCATATTGATTAACGCAATGTCATCCCCTGCCACATCAAGATTCCGATGCAGCTCGGCAATATCCGTAGTCCGGGAAGTAGCCAGGGGGAAGCAGCGTGTATTCCAATTAATCAGATTAGTCCTTGAGCATTTCTTCTTGATCCTCCGTTCGCCTCCCATGGGAAGCCAACCCGAGTCTCAGGGGCAACTACCTATACACAGGTGCATCTTTGCAAATAAAATAGTTGAAAATATTACATCACAAACCTCGAAGCCTCTTAGGAGGCTCATGAAGGCTTCATTCAATCCGCTCTTCACGGACATAATCTTCTCAACCACCGTACCCATCAAGGTACGTTGTTCCTCCGAGACAGATGCTTTTTGCAGCATATCCCTCAACATATCTGGTGCCGCCGAGTCTCCGGAAGCCGCTATAGGAGCACGACCATCCTTTGAAGGATCCCGTTCACCTGTCTCCAAAATCATTGCTGGCTGAAAACCGGATAGTCCGGGGCCTTCATTATTGGCCCCTGAATCCCGGACGATTGGAGGTCCACCTTCGGGTACCGCCTCTTTCATCCCCTGCACCGCTTGTTGATCAAGAAAAATCCTCCGAGATGACACTTCAGAGTCGTCCGCCTTATTCGGCGAGGAGGTCGGGGGAGGCGTCTCGCTTTCCATCATCTCTGGGAGGAGATCTCTCGAAGAAGAGGATTGCCCAGAAAAACTCTGTCCCGAACTGTAAAAATACACATGCACGTTACATATCTCTTCAGTAACGGGAAAGGAGCGGGACGCTACCAAAGCACCCCGGATTCACTTATGGTTTGGTCGAGGGCTTGTCCTCATGATGGAGCTGTTCAACGGCGTCGCCTCCCAAACCTGAGCCGCTCGATGGTGGCATCTTGACCCTCTTAGGATACCGCCCCTCCCAACCTTCAGAGGCGGCCCTTTTCCTCCTGAATGGAGAAGGGATACTGGCTTCTCTTTCGCCTTTATCTTCAGGCAAGGAAATGTCGATTTCTCCGGACTCAGTATCCGACTTACCTCCGGAACGAAGGTCATCACAGGTCTTCTCACTCTCCTCTTTGCCCTCCTTGGCCGGCGCCTGGTATGGTGCCGGTGCCAACATCCTTGTTAGCACGGGGTTAGCTGAGTCTTCGGGAAGAGGGGCCGGACACCTAATCCGTTCTGCTTTCTTTATCCAGCCCTGAAAAAGGACGGATTGATCAGTGTCTTACCACTGGATACCTGATTATGAGGTGTTCGGCGGACGAGTACTTACCGGGGTGTCCGGATGGTTGCAGTCTAGGCCGGTATCTTCGGTGGAACCCGACCATTGTTTTCGTTTCCCGAGGAATAAATGCCACATTCCTTCGTGCATAGTGTCGAAGAAGTGCTGAAGAGTCCGTGGCCCTTCTGGGTTAAACTCCCACAAGCGCAGAGGCCATCGCTGGCACGACAGGGTTCGGCGGACTAGCATTACCTGAATAATGTTGACAATATTGATGTCCTTCTCAATGAAGCATCGGATGCGACTTTGCAGAGTTTGCACCTCGTCAACTGATCCCCAGTCCAACCCCTTATTAATCCACGATGCAAGCTAAATTGGAGGGCTGGATCGAAACGCAGGCGCAGCTGCCCACTTGGAACCACGGGGCTTGGTGATATAAAACCACTCCTGCTTCCATAAGTTGGAAGATTCCTTGAAAGATCCTTTTAGCCAGATAGCGCTGGTAAGCTTGCTCACTGAGGCACCACCGCACTCCACCGGTTCCCCCTCTATCATTTGCGGTTTCACATTGAAGGTCTTAAGACACAAGCCGAAGTGTGGGGGAGTTTGGAGGAAGGCTTCGCACGTGACGATAACCACCGAGATGAGAAGGACGGTGTTCGGGGCGAGATCGTGAAAATCTAACCCGTAATAGAACATGAGCCCCTGGACGAAGGGATTGAGGGCGAACCCCAATCCTTGGAGGAAGTGGGAAACAAACACGACCCTCTCGCCAGATCTGGGGGTAGGGATAACCTGCCCCTCCGCGGGAAGCCGGTGGAGGATTTCTGCGGTCAGGTATCTGGCCGCCCGAAGCTTTGCGACATCCTCCTCTATGACAGAAGAAGCCACCCACCGGCGTGAACGGCTGGATCCGGACATGACGGAGGCTTGCGGAGGGTGAAACCTGGGTGCTGGAACTCGAGGTAGTAAGAGTCGAGGAAGAAGCGAGCATGAAGAGGAAAGGTGGGTCTGTGCCCCTTTATAAAGGAAGAGAATATCGAACGGCTCCACTCGGGCCTTAGAATTTGCCTATTCCCAAGGTGTTGTACCCTACGGACGGTTGGGTTACCCACGTCTGTGTCGATAAAAGAATCCCTTGATAAGGGGAAACAATCTCTGTTTGGATAAGTCGTGCCAATGACAACCGCGTTGTGGAACGTGGGGCCGCAGGCGAAACAACGGTTCGAAATAATGACCGGACCGACATGATGTCAGGTTGTAAAAAGTTGCCAAAGGATTGGACTTATAAATTATTACGACCTCTATGGAAGTACTGCCGAGCCGAACTCGATCGTCCGAAGACCCTTGTGAAGTATACGGAAAGAAGGGAACCCGCCTTGCAATGCCGAAGACAAATCTGCGCACCGGACTCCTCGTCATTGAAGCCAGGTTCAGGGGCGACTAAGGGAGTCCTGGACTAAGGGGTCCTCGGGCGTCCGGCCTGTTAGCCATGGGCCGGACTGATGGGCTGTGAAGATACCAAAACTGAAGACTTTAGCCGTATCCGGATGGGACTCTCCTTGGCGTGGAAGGCAAGCTTGGCGACCAAATATGTAGATTCCTTTCTTTGTAACCGACCTGGTGTAACCCTAGATCCTCCCCGGTGTTTATATAAACCGGAGGACTTAGTCCGGGGGAGGAGACTCTCATTACCATAGTCATATAGGCCAGACTTCTAGGGTTTAGCCATTACGATCTCGTGGTAGATCAACTCTTGTAATACTCATATTCATCAAGATCAATCAAGAAGGAAGTAGGGTATTACCTCCATAGAGAGGGCCCGAACTTGGGTAAACATGTGTCCCCTGTCTCCTGTTACCATCGACCTTAGACGCACAGATCGGGACCCCCTACCCGAGATCCGCCGGTTTTGACACCGACATCTATTAATATCTATGACCCCTCCCTCTCTTCTCGTGGATCGCGCCCTTTGGCCCTCTCTATATGATATGGATATGCCTCTATTTCACACACATTGCATGCAAAATTTTGTTTGAGATGTCATCGACACATATTCCCACAAATAAATTCATGAAATCACCACCCCCCAAAAAAACAAAAAACACTCACGAACACATGACATCTGTCTAGGTTTGTATCTCTCTCACACACCCACGTAGGTGGGGGACGTGCACGAAGAGAAGAGGTGCACGCACGACTCACGTACTCCCGTCTCTTTCCCAACCACACCCGCGCGAGTACACGGTGGAGCTCATTTCTGTACGAAAAGGCAGCCCACGTGGTAAATTGACACGTGTACTGGTTTTCCACTTGATGGAGGATCGTCTACCACGGGCGAACAAACAAATTATGACTTGACGCGTTATGTTAAAAAAGAGGCAAACCATGTGGGGCCTACCTTAGAGGCAAGGCTCTATACACTGGAGTACTTTTGATGTGTCCTGTCAACTCGCAGAACGAGGAGAAGCTTGCTTAGTACGCTGTCTCCCCCGCCCACGGGCGTGGTGGCTCGCTGGATGAGGTGAAGCTTGCTTACTAGTACACCTCACGCCCGCTCCGTCGCCCACGCGCGTGATACGTCTCCAACGTATCTATAATTTTTTATTGTTCCATGCTATATTATATTCTGTTTTGGACATTATTGGGCTTTATTATACATTTTTATATTATTTTTGGGACTAACCTATTAACGAGAGGCCCAGCCTAGAATTGTTGTTTTTGCCTATTTGAGTTTCGCGAAAAAGAATATCAAACGGAGTCCAAAC
This sequence comes from Aegilops longissima, assembly GCA_021605205.1. Classification (NCBI taxonomy): domain Eukaryota; kingdom Viridiplantae; phylum Streptophyta; class Magnoliopsida; order Poales; family Poaceae; genus Aegilops; species Aegilops longissima. The sequence continues at coordinate 289,443,415 of CM038682.1, forward strand.
GGAATGAAACCTTCGAATGTGATTTTTGGAACGAACGTGATCCAGAGGACTTGGACCCTACGTCAAGAAAGCAACCAGGAAGGCACGAGGTAGGGTGGCGCGCCTACCCCCCAGGCGCGCCCTCCACCCTCGTGGGGCCCACGTTGCTCCACCGACGCGCTTCTTCCTCCTATATATACCTATGTACCCCCAAACTACCAGATACGGAGCCAAAACCTAATTCCATCGCCGCAACCTTTTTTACCCGTGCGATCCCATCTTGGGGCCTTTTCCGGAGCTCCGCCGGAGGGGGCATCGATCACGGAGGGCTTCTACATCAACACCATAGCCTCTCCGATGATGTGTTCGTAGTTTACCTCAGACCTTCGGGTCCATAGTTATTAGCTAGATGGCTTTTTCTCTCTTTTTGCATCTCAATACAATGTTCTCCCCCTCTCTTGTGGAGATCTATTCAATGTAATCTTCTTTTGCGGTGTGTTTGTTGAGACCGATGAATTGTGGGTTTATGATCAAGTTTATCTATGAACAATATTTGAATCTTCTCTACATTCTTTTATGTATGATTGGTTATCTTTGCAAGTCTCTTCGAATTTTCAGTTTGGTTTGGCCTACTAGATTGATCTTTCTTGCAATGGGAGAAGTGCTTAGCTTTGGGTTCAATCTTGCGGTGTCCTTTCCCAGTGACAGTAGGGGTAGCAAGGCACATATTGTATTGTTGCCATCGAAGATAACAAGATGGGGTTTATATCATATTGCATGAGTTTATCCCTCTACATCATGTCATCTTACTTAAAGCGTTACTTTGTTCTTTTGAACTTAATACTGTAGATGCATACTGGATAGCGGTGGATGTGTGGAGTAATATTAGTAGATGCAGGCAGGAGTCGGTCTACTTGTCACGGACGTGATGCCTATATACATGCTCATACCTAGATATTCTCATAACTATGCTCAATTCTATCAATTGCTCAACAGTAATTTGTTTATCCACCATAATACTTATGCTCTCAAGAGAAGCCACTAGTGAAACCTATGGCCCCCGGGTCTATTTTCCATCATATTAATCTTCCAAAACTTAGCTATTTTTATTGCCTTTTATTTTACTTTGCATCTTTATAATAAAAATACCAAAAATATTATCTTCTCATATCTATCAGATCTCACTTTCGTAAGTGACCATGAAGGGATTGGCAACCTCTTTATTGCGTTGGTTGCGAGGATTTTATTTGTTTGTGTAGGTGCAAGGGACTCGTGCTTGGGCTCCTACTGAATTGATACCTTGGTTCTCAAAAACTGAGGGAAATACTTACGCTACTTTGCTGCATCACCCTTTCCTCTTCAATGGAAAACCAACACAGTGCTCAAGAGGTAGCAGCGCGCGCTGGCTCGCAGGACGAGGAGAAAATTTTACTACTCCCTCCGTTTACTCCTCGTCCGTACCTTGGTTAGAGAGATTATCATATTGTTTGGAATATATGTCCTTTAGTAGATTTCAATATGAACTACTAGTACATACTCCAAACACTGATGTATATAGACGTATTTTAGAGTATAGATTCACTCATTTTGCTCCATATGTAGTCTATATTGAAACGGATGTAATAGTACACACTCTCCCTCGCCCCTCGCCCACGTGGTGGACGTGCATCAATTCATTCGGTCTCATATAGCCAGAATGATATATACTGCAGTACCATTATTGCTCGACTTCCCGAAGAGGCGAAGAGTCAATCGCAAGGTTAATATTTTGGAGATGCCAAGCGCAAGGTTTATAGGAGAACGAGTAGTAGGTGCCGCGTCATTTATAAATAATGTTTTCTTCTTCATTTGCACGTACGCAATATAAATTGGTTCATATGGAGAGAAAAGAAAACCGCTCCACTATATACATAGGCAGGGTGAGCCTACACGGTTGCTTGCTGGCGTTGCTCTTTTCAGTCTTCAGACTCTCTCGCACAAAACGACTGTGGCCACATCTCTAACATCCTGGGGAATCACGTCCACCGGGCGAAGGGGTGGATGCTTAGTGTAGATGCGGTTGCCGTCGCCGACGACAAAAACCCACTGTCGGCACATCCCGATCAGGGGTCCCCGCCGTTCTCTCTCACAAAGCCGGTGAGGTTACCTTCGTCCATTGCTGACAGCCGCGACGTGGGTAGTTGCCTCCTCCCGCCACCCTCCTCTAGGTTGAGCTACGTCCCGACATCCCTCAGGTACAACTCCCTTTACAGCCGGCTTGCACCACTGCTCCAGCTGCCCACATCTCTCCATGTGGATATTTCTCTACTTCTTTGCCCTTTGTACCTCTCTTCCTTCTCGTCTTGTATTTGTGATGAGTTTATGTCTCATCAACTAGTCCTAGTAATCTTATTCTAATCACCCTTCTTCAGTTTCTTAGCCACAGGGATGCACATCTCAATTTTGGTGAAACTGCACAAAATGATCCGATAGTCAAAGGATTGCAAACTTCATTTCTTCGGAAGCTCCAACGTTGCTAGCAAATTAAAGCCTGGTTAGGGTTTACGGTTCAAGGGCTAGGGACTGCATGGATCGTTTTTTCTTTAGTTGTCTCTATTCCAAAATAAGTGTCAACTTTAGTAGTAGTACAACTTTGTACTAAAGTTTGCATAAAGTTGAGACACTTATTTTGGAATGGAGGGAGTACATATTGGCTATGATCTGTCAATAATTGAGATGCAATAGCATGCATGTTAGTCTCCCTTGTATTTGATGAAATGTTGCAACGGGCAACCTTGGGCGAAGATACATGAAATGAAGTGGAAGCTTCATTGCATTATACAAATTTATCTCCTTGATAAATTACAGTACGTACTATACTAGTACTATGTGAAGAGTTAGGTGTCGCACGGTGTCTAGAAAATATGGTGATAGTGTGAGGTGGGCCATGTAATCACTGAGCCTGCGTGTTTTCACTGTTCTCGCACTCCTCCGTTGAGAATGGAGAAAATTGTAATCTAGTAGTACCTCCTTTCGCCGAAAGCGTGGGACATCCAGCAGTCCTACCACCTCAGTAATAATGACCAATGAGCCGTCAAATCACATAGACCCAGCAGTAAGTTGGACGGACGAATCCGCTTCTCCCTTCAACGCAGGCGCGAGTGAGAGGTCACGTCCGCTCTACCCGGGCATGAATGTGGCACCGATTCTTTGGAGCGGCGCTGAACGTTTCGGGCGGGAAGCGCATGGGGGCGATCGAGGGGCTTTGGGTGGGCCAGGCTGGTCAGGAGCGGGCGTGGCAGTTGTCCCGCCTGTCCCGACCGGACGCCTGGAAACGAGAGGATGCACCGACTCCCGCGGCTAAATCGTACACTACACACCATCTCTCTGTAGGAGTAGGTCGATGTGTCGCTCTCTCTAACACGCACATGCTGTTAAACACACACACACACACACACACACACACACACACACACACACACACACACACACACACACACACACACACACACACACACACACACACACACACACCGAGGTAAAATGAGTCTATATCCCAATTAATGAAGACTTGCATGTTACCATCCATATGTTACTACCTACTATGAAAGTAGTAACATAGACTAGTAACATATGCATGTTACTAGTCCAAGTTACTCACCACTATGACCAGCCTAGCAATGTAACCAAACGCTCCTTACTCTGCCTTGTTATCTCCCCCGGAAACCCAATGGATGGAGCGCAACTACGCGTTGATGCATGCGAGTTAATATGTGGCCCTGCATGGTAGCTAAAACGACATCTCTTAATTGTTGTGATTAATTGTTGCGTTTAGAGACAGAAATCAGGGCTTTGATTGGAGGAAGGACCGGTCAATTTTCTCCTTCTCCTCCAATCTTCTTGCACCTTGGTTCGAAAAAAATTTGCTTGCACCTTGGTCCCGCTGCACCTTCTAACGTGACTTATTACACCTAGACGGAGGGAGTATTACGAGATACGGTGGCACACTGACTTAGATCAAATACAAGTGCCCAAAATTGTGTGCATGTTATAATACAGATTCACTTAAAATAGTACGTGAGCGAACAGAGGGATCAATTGGACAGTGCTCATGAGCAGTAGCGAAATGTGTGAGGTAAGATACATCGTTGGTGCTTTCAATTTTTCTTATTAATTTGTTTGTTTCACCCTCTGACTGGTGGGACCCAACGTACTACATGGAGAAAAGTAAGGTGACTAAGGCTGCATTATTTCTATACTACCAACACTGCTTTAAATCCCAAAAGTCCTTACCACCAAAGCCACATGGCGCGATTATGATTTAAATCCCAATGACTCCCACGCAAAAAAAACACGACATGCTTGTCACACGAATGTAGGAATGTATTAAAGGTTATTTTCCTCTCGTTAAACATAACATGGGGTTGGTGTAGCTGGTTAGCCTGTTTGCTCATCAAACTTGAGGTCTCGGGTTCGATAACTACACTTGAGCATAATTTGTTTTTGTTCGACTTCTTTCTTCCACCTGATGACATGTAGGCCCCGCATGACAGAGAGAGAAAGTGATCTGGGGCGGTGCCAGGAGGATTCTTTGATTGGTAAAAATGGATGGATACGGAGCTATACGACCTTGTAGTGACCGTATAATCACCTCATCACGTATACGCTGCAGCCTCGGTGCTTGTTTTCTAGGGTTTGCACTCTTCACACTCTCTCTCCAGTATATATATACACGCCGGAGCCTCAGCGCTTGTAGTTGCTCTCTTCACACTCTCTCACCCTCTCCAGATCTAAAATAGACTTCATTGGCCTCTCTCTCTCTCCCCTCACTGCTGGTCAAAGAGCCGGCATGATCCGTCCGCCGAGAAGGGAAGGAGGCTTAACGCTGTCGCCGTCGGTGAGGGAGGGTATCCACTACCGGCGCAGCTATTCTCTTTCACCCATCGGCGGCGCGGGCTCCGACCCCTTCTTCCTCGCTGTCGTACATAGTGTGGGCCGAACGGCCTCCGGTCGCCCACCGAACCACACCCCAAGAACCTTAAGGTATAATTTACTTATTCCACATGCATTGCTCTAGCTACATGTGGGCTTTTTCCACTTTTGCACTCGAATCTAGGTGTTGGATCAAACAGGAAAGTAGTGGGGAAAGTTGTATAGCATGAATCTAGGACGTGGTTCAAAGAGGAAAGGAAGGGGGAAAGTACTAGTACATACTGGTTATCCAGCACCTACGTTGGCCAAAAAGGGGAAACAATGACAAAAGCAGTACACACATCTATAACAAACTGATCTTGCGTTTTGGGGGACAAGGCTGTAGATTTTGAGCGGGACTAGATTTGTTGCGCTCACATAGGGAAAGGTGTCTAAAGATAACAAAAGTGGGACCAACAGAAATATGCTCCTTGGTTGTTTTTGTTCTTTGTTGCAACAGACTGTGCATCACCCCATCATACATCGGTAGATGCACATGGTGCTGGTGCATCCACTGTCCCGTGCAATTCATTAGCTGTTGTTATTCTAAGGCCCTGTTTGGTCAAAAACTCCCTAGTCCCTACCTGCTTGGTTCCAGGGACTAAACATGGACTAGAGGTTATTAAATGACATGCTAAAATACCATGTTACCCCTAGTAATGAACTAATAGAGACAAGCTGCAATGCGAGGTAGGGGCAACTGTTGGAAAATGTCCCAAAAAGACTCTCCCTCGGGGTCTTCTTTCTTTAGTCCCTAAAAGTCCCTCCTGTTTGGTTTAGATGGGACTGACATGGATTTTTTAGTCCCTACACCAAAATGTCCCTGTAAACAAACACCCTCTAATAATGCCGCTGGAAAATTTATGCAATGCCATAGTTAAAAGCAAATTACATGTTTAACGGATTTTATTGTTAATATAATATATCTGTTAATATTAATCAATGCCACTGTTTGAGAAATGCTACTGTCTTGCTTTTTTTCCTATTTAGATAAGTTACATGCTTCTTTTTGTTGGCTTCTGTGTCATCCACCGTTATTGACCACTAGTTGTTTCCTTTGCACCTCTGTGTAAACAAGGTTATCTACTTCACCTCGTTGCTATTGTGAACTTTTGTTGCACTGCACAAAACACTTTTGTTTTAAGAGTGTTTTGTGCAGTTCAACTAAAATGTCACACCGACAATGTTGCTTGATTGCTTGATCTTAGTGGAATTGCACAAGAGGAGATCTTACTTCCTATCCATGTTGGCAAATTTGGTCCAGATCTTCTTCTTGTGAGTTGCTTGAATTCCGCGTCATGAGAGGTCAGTACTAGCCTTCTTTCACATGATTGTGCAGTGTGCTTTCATATGTTGTGCTACTTGTACGCTAATGTTGCTTGATTTCAGGGAACTGCACAAATGGAGACAAGATTTCCAATCTGTATGTGCACCTTAATATCCCATTGAGGTAAGATAAGGATATTTCACAACTATTGGCCTGTATTTTGCCACTTTCATCTGAAAATTAACGGCGTTGTTTTGTGCTATACTTGTGTTCCCTAATTGACATGCCAAATCTTACATTGAAGGTGAAGCTTGTCTGTTATTGAACCAAGTGATGAAGGGGAAGAACAAGCGGAAGAAAAACAAAAATCAATTCCCGGTGCTGTAATGAAGCACTGGAACTGTGATGATAGAAGTAATGATATAGTTTTGCATCTTAATTTATTGCTATGGATGGAACGAGCAATTGTTTTGCCACTGATTTTATGTCACTCTTAATGTAATATGTAATTATCTCTACTTGTGCAAACAGGGATCTTCTTTGAAGATACCATATATTTTAGTGGAACTACACAAGAAGATGTTGGAAACATTAAATTAATCGAGGAGTATATAGTAAGCATGGCAACCACAGTAGATAACAACGATGGTTCGGAGAAGTGCTTGATCTGTATGCTCTACACAATAAGCCTCCTGACAAAGGTTGGTACTCGCCCACGGATTTCATCCATATGATTGAGCTTTGTCATCTCTATTGGTGTTGTGCTACTGTTTAGATACTGTCATGAGAAAGTGGTATTGTCCTTGAGAAGTGCTTCATCTGTGTCGTTTTAAATATTTCCTTTCCTTTTTTTGAGCAAACAGGGATGCTAGCATTTAGTTGTCCTCTTGTCTTTGCACAACAGGATCATCCTCCTCTGAAGAAGAATATGGAGTACGTGAAGTGCCTAGTTCCGATTATGCCAGGATAAAGAAGCCAAGCCTCTCTTCTTAAGAAGGGAGCAGTTGAAGGATGGTTACATTATTGCCCACAAGAACAAACTAACTTCAGCTCAGAAGGACTCACGGATCTCCATCTTTATTGCTGTGATGGCCAGTACAATGTTGTTTTATGATTCCTTCCGGTGAGTTCCATTTTTTATATGTTTGCTCTGCATGGATCATGTAGGTTGACTGTTTAAACTGTCAATTCATAGTACAATTTGCTTTATACTAATCACTTTTTTTGTATTTATGCAAACAGGGGTGCTCAGCTTGATTTCAACGGGAACTGCACGAAATGTTCACGAATACATCGAATATTCTTGAATCATTCATTTCCACCACAAGAAAGGAGGTGCCGATATGTTCAAGGCGTTGCAACATATAAAGGCGAAATCATACAAGCTACACATGAATTTGGTTGATTTTGGTGGAACTGCACAAAAAGAACAGATGGTTTATTTAGCACGAGGTGCCATGTCAATGTTCGAACTGATGGTAAACCCTGCCCATTCCACAATCGTAGGCATTTGATAATTTGGAATGGGAAAACCTTGTCAAAGTTTGCTCATTGATGTACGCAAAACAAGACGCATTTGACATTTTGGAATGGGACAACCTTGTCAAATTTTTCTCATTGATGTTAGGAAGAAAACACGTGTTTGATATTTTTGAATGGGACGCCCTTTGCTGTTAGCAACATCGATCGATTTTCCTTTGTTCTTTAGTTGTGAAGTAAATATTGGCTCTGACATGTGAATCACTGAGATGCATAATCATTGATTGTTTTGAATGTTCTCTATGAATTCCCCGGCCTGTGTGTTGATTGCAATGTACAGGAACGCTAAATTTTGTACTCCCTTTGTTCCTTTTTACTTCGCATATTAGATTTCTTTCAAGTCAATTGATTTTACATTGTGAATGTTGATAATTTTTTCTATAAGATTGGTCAAAGTAGAGATTCTTTGACTTCGACAAAACTTATATGCAGACTAAAAAGGACAGGAGGGAGTACATGTGAAACTGCTGAAAACGAGGTGATCACCCTGGGAATAATGCTAGTACGTATTGTTTTGCATGTTCATCCAATGCTAGTGATACAAGAATTCAAGCAAATTGAACTAAATTCATTCATACACTTCCGGATTTCATATAAACATGCCGGATTTCATTACATTTCATACATTCTTCAACTAAAAAGGGGTGCGCTGGAGGTATAATTAATTAACCGTAGCACCGTGTCGGCTGAGCGAGCAGAAGCTTCTTCTCCAATGGATCGAGCTTGACATAACAGCAGGTGCAGTTGCGTCACTTACATGTGGGCCAGATGCCTCTTGGACCCACATGCCAGTGACCCAACTGCACCTGCAGTTAAGTAACTAAAGCAGCGTCCTTCTCCAACATAGCTCTCCGACTCCATGTCGCCGCCAAGAAGCTAATCGGCTGTCAATCGTCAACCCGCCTAGCTTGTCGTCAACCGGAGGGTAGTAGTGGTGGCCTTACTTGGACCCGATCGGCGGCGACCTACCATGTTCTACTCTTCTTCGTTTTCTATGTGGCGCGGCCTCGTTGGCAGCGGGGCGGGGCCTCGATGGAGCCTGTGATGTCCTCTATCTCGTTGCCGGCGGGGCGGCGCCTCAGCGGAGCGGGGGAAATCCTCCCCCTCGTTGCCGGTAGGGTGGGGCCTCGGCTGAGCCGGCGATGTCCTCTAACTTGTTGTTAGCGGGGCGGGGCCTTGGCGAAGCCGGCGGTGTCCTCTGCCTCGTTGTTGGCGCCGTAGGGCCTCGGCAGAGCAGGGCCTCGTCGACGCCAGTGGAGCGGGGACTCGTCTGAGCCGACAGTGTCCTCTACCTCGTCCTTGGTCTCGCCAAACAGCGCCTCGCCCGCTTCATCGCCCTCTTTGTAGGCGGCCGCAGCCTCCGCCGCCCGCATGCGGTACTGCCAGCGCTCAAGGCGGCCCTCGCGGTCGGAGCGGTATGAGTCAAGCAGCGCCTCCTGCTCCGCCCGCTCCGCGGTGATCTGCTCCTCCGCCTGCAGGTGCTCCTGGAGGAGATGGTGGTTGTAGGTGGCGTCGGCCTGCGCCTCCCAGAACTGCTCCTGACGCTTCTGCCTCACCGTGTCCATGTATTGGGCACGGGCATCGCCGATGGTCATGGTGCAATGCACCGGCGAGGATGGCGCGGAGGAGGGGGTTGGCGCCGGATCGTCGACTACCATGTTCTCCATTGGGACGCCGTCGTCCTCCGGCTGCCTGCCGGCCAGCCAGTCGGCAGCAATGGCTGCCATCTCCTTGTGGTCCGTCGTCCGCCCGTCCCGAAGAGCGCTGGAGTGCGAGGAAGCCATGGTGGGAGTAGTGGTGTGGACAGGAGAAAGGAACGGAGGCGGATGACTGCGGCTATGGCCGGCGCAACAGTTTATATAGCAATGGTGGGCGGCAGAGGGACGGATGTGTGGCGCCGGAGTAGCCGCCTCGGCAACCGCGTATCATTAATGTGGGCGGCAGACGGACGGGCGGACAACACTTGTGTCGTTTGAAGGCGGAGCAATCGCGTGCACCGGGAAGCAGGGCGAGCGGCGCTGACCGTTTTGGGCGGAAAGCGCGCATGGGCGAGGGAGGCAGTCTGGGTGGGCCAGGGCAGTCAAGCTCGTGCTTGGCAGCGGGTCGGTCCAGCAGCCGGACATGCTTTGCTCGCCAGCCAGCGAAGCTTCGCCGAGCTGAGCGACGACAATCGACGATGGACGAAGCTTTTCGACCGAGAGCCGCGCCCTTTGTCCAAATCGGTTCATGTCGTGTTCACCATAGAGCAGGTGCGGCCCACTTCGACGCCCTAATGGCGGAAGAGCTAGCAGCACTGGAGGACCTGTGCTGCAATCTCCGTCTCCTCAACGAGCACCGGTGCACAAGCAAACGACAATGTCGTCGCGGACATGTGGCCCTATGATCCTGGCTTCCCGAATGAGCAGCGGGCGCTGTATCAGACCATCCGTAGGGCCCGTGAGGCCCTCTCCGTCGTCCTTTGAGTTGTTTTGATCGCCGTGGCGCCGCCGTCTCGCGTTGTCAACATGGTCAACGGCATGAGGAATGAGGAGATGACTTTACTTGGAGAGGATGACAGTGGGGACCCACCAGGGCCATAGCCGCACGTATGCAAGTGCCTTCTTATTATATACAACTATAATATTTTTTGCTTCCTCCTGGTTTTGCTGACATCCCGGTCCCACACCATTGTCAACCTATGTAGTCAATAAACTAGAGAATTGCAGATGGAGCGACCGACAGTTGGGACCAAGCAGCTGAAGCAGTATTTGTCTTTTTGAGGTGTGAGCACTACAGAGTTTTTCTTGAGCGATGTTTTTGTTGTTGTTCAGAGGAGAGCAGGGTATTAACTGGGCAGGCTGTGGCCTGTCTAGCCCAGGCCAGATATCCAGCCCAGATATTAATTTTTTTCAAGCTAAAAATGGCTAGCCCAGCTATACTTTTTTTTGAGGAATACCCAGGCAAGATCAACTTGTTATTCTCCGCCCCGCTGGGCTGCAAATCTTTCCTAGGACGGATGCATTAGGCTTAACAAGAAAATGGGCTTTAAGAAATAATAAATGAGATGTAATTCTAAAAACTAGGCAGTAACTATAAAAAAATGCACGAAACACATAATTACTTTAAAAAGTATTATTTCTGTATTTTGAAAATTTTAATTTCATTAATTGTTGCACGCGCAATGTTTCGTTGGTTTTTTACGTAATACAAATTTATATTAAAATTGTATTTAATCTGGCTAGAGATTTTGGGATAAAAATATTTCGGATCCCATCAAAATGTGGGAAATTTTATTGAATTCCGTTTTGAACGGTTGGTTGAAATTATTAATCATTGTCCTAGGTAGAAAATGGGTTGTACTTTTAACAAACTGTAAATGGGTTGTAATAAATTCCATTAGAATTCAAAAATGGGTTGTACATTCTTACAAATCACAAATGGGCTATAAGTTCTCTGCCACACACTTGTGGGCCTACTAAGTTGACGCGTATGCAGGAGTGTCCGTCGGATGTCCATCCAACGAATGTCGTGCTTCTTCTTCAATCTTGGATATTCTAGCTTCAGCCGCCCAAAAAATGATTCCTCCCCCTGACATCTGGGGTGCACCGATTCAGAGGCTGACCTATGGGCCTACTAAGTTGACGCGTACCAAGGGCTTTGTCAACTTAGTCAATATAAACAATTGCTGCAGTCACCGTACAATGTCCATCCAACGGTCATAGTGATTCTTCAACCTCTAGTCTTCTTGCTCCAGCCGCACAAAGCAGCGCCGGTCGTGCCACCTGCTCCTCCCTCCCGTGGCCGGCTGTGCTGCCGCGAAGGCCTCACCTCCCCTACCACTCCCACCGCTGGCCAGGCCCTACGGCGACGACATCCTCACACTGCAGCCGAACCAGTGAACCCTCGTACTCCTCTCCGCGTGGGCATCCACTACTGCGTCTTCCCCAGCTCCGCGTCGTCCCCTTCCTAGGCCTCGCCGTTGTCCATCACCTTGGTGCTCTCGGCGCGGCATGGTCAATGTGGTCAACGTGGAGAGGCTGACAGCTGGGTCCACGGCCGCAGCAAGGAAGTTCCTCCTTATTACGCGGAAAATAATTATTCCTCCACCTGACAGCAGGGACCCACCGGACGGGCCACCGTATTTCATGAAAAAATGTTTCCCCCTGACTGTTGGGTCCCACCAGCTACATCTTCGCACGCAAGGAAGTGCATCCATATTACGGGAAAAAAAATGATTCGCCCCCTGACTGCTGGGACACACCAGCTACATTTTTGCACGCAAGGAAGTGTGCCCATATTACGAAAAAAACGATTCGCCCCCTGACTGCTAGGACCCACCAGCTACATCTTCGCACACAAGGAAGTGCCTGACAGTCGGGACCCACCCGGTCGAAGCGTACGTAGCGTTGTCATTTTGGTCGCAAACGTGTACGTACATACTGGTTGATCATTCTGTCTGCAGGCTACAGCGATGAACCGTGGCCGTGTAAGGAAGGGCACGTGTGGTAGTAGAGGCGTGCACGTGTGGTAGTAGAGGGGCGCACGTAGCATGTACACGTACGTACAGCGGCCAGGGTGCAAGAATGTAAATATGACCACGTACGTACATACGGGCGGGGTCTCGAACGCCTACTCGCACATACATACGGCAAGGGCTCGTGTACATGGCCGTGGCTGGGTCAGAACGGAGAAACTACATCGTCGTCGTGTTCATGGGGAGGCAACGGAATGCGTCGTGTTCATCAGGAGGCAACGGAACGCGTGCTATTCATCGGGAGCCAACCGGCTTGGATGGAATAAGCGATGGAAACGACGCCTGGCGTACCGCAGAATGGAGGAAACGGCCTTGTGTTCAACCAACCATGGTGGAAACGGGATCCTGTACATCGGGAGGGGTCTGGCGTACCGCAAAACGGAGGAAACGGACCTCTTATGGTCGAAACGGGGTCCTGTTGATTTGGAGGGGTGTGGTGAAGGAAATATGCCCTAGAGGCAATAATAAAGTTATTATTTATTTTGTTATTTCATGATAAATGTTTATTATTCATGCTAGAATTGTATTAACCGGAAACTTGATACATGTGAGAATACATAGACAAAACAGAGTGTCACTAGTATGCCTCTACTTGACTAGCTCGTTGAATCAAAGATGGTTAAGTTTCCTAGCCATAGACATGAGTTATCATTTGATTAACGGGATCACATCATTAGAGAATGATGTGATTGACTTGACCCATTGCGTTAGCTTAGCACTTGATCATTTAGTATGTTCCTATTGCTTTCTTCATGACTTATATATGTTCCTATGACTATGAGATTATGCAACTCCCGAATACCGGAGGAACACTTTGTGCGCTACCAAACGTTACAATGTAACTGGATGATTATAAAGGAGCTCTACAGGTGTCTCAAGGTACTTGTTGGGTTGGCGTATTTCGAGATTATGATTTGTCACTCCGACTGTCAGAGAGGTATCTCTGGGCCCACTCGGTAATGCACATCACTATAAGCCTTGCAAGCATTGTAACTAATGAGTTAGTTGCGGGATGATGTATTACGGAACGAGTAAAGAGACTTGCCGGTAACGAGATTGAGCTAGGTATTGAGATATCGACGATCGAATCTCAGGCAAGTAACATACCGATGACAAATGGAACAACGTATGTTGTTATGCGGTTTTACCGATAAAGATCTTCGTAGAATATGTGGGAGCCAATATGAGCATCCAGGTTCCGCTATTGGTTATTGACCAGAGACGTGTCTCGGTCATGTCTACAAGTTGTCGAACCCGTAGGGTCCGCATGCTTAACGTTCGGTGAGGATCGGTATTATGAGTTTATGTGTTTTGATGTACCGAAGGTAGTTCGGAGTCCCGGATGAGACCGGGGACATGACGAGGATTCTCGAAATGGTCGATAAGTAAAGATCGATATATTGGACGACTATATTCAGACATCGGAAAGGTTCTGAGTGGTTCGGGTATTTATGGGAGTACCGGAGAGTTACGGGAATTCGCCGGGGAGTATATGGGTCTTATTGGGCTTTAGGGAAAATAGAGAGAGGCAAGCCGCACGCCCCCCAAGGCCTAGTCCGAATTGGACTTGTGGGAGGGGCTGCGCCCGCTCCTTCCTTCTCTTCTTTCTTCCCTTTCCTTGACTCCTACTTCTACAACTTGGAAGGGGGGAATCCTACTCCCGGTAGGAGTAGGACTCCTCGAGGGCGCGCCATAGGGGCCGACCCTCTCCCCCCTCTTCCACTCCTTTATATACGTGGCCAGGGGGCACCTCTAGACACACAAGTTGATCTGTTGATCTATTCCAGCCGTGTGCGGTGCCCCCCTCCACCATATTCCATCTCGGTCATATGGTAGCGGTGCTTAGGAGAAGCCCTACGTTGGTAGCAACATCATCACCATCATCACGCCGTCGTGCTGACGGAACTCTCCCGTGAAGCTCTGCTGGATTGGACTTCGCGGGACGTCATCGAGCTGAATGTGTGCTGAACTCGGAGGTGCCGTACGTTCGGTACTTGGATCGGTCGGATCGTGAAGACGTACGACTACATCAACTGCGTTGTGCTAACGCTTCCGCTTTCGGTCTACGAGGGTACGTGGACAACACTCTCCCCTCTCGTTGCTATGCATCACCACGATCTTGCGTGTGCATAGGAATTTTTTTGAAATTACTACGTTCCCCAACAGTGGCATCCGAGCCTGGTTTTATGTGTAGATGTCATATGCACTAGTAGAACACAAGTGAGTTGTGGGCGATATAAGTCATACTTCTTACCAGCATGTCATACTTTGGTTCGGCGGTATTGTTGGATGAAGCCGCCCGGACCGACATTACGCGTACGCTTACGCGAGACTGGTTCTACAGACGTGCTTTGCACACAGGTGGCTGGCGGGTGTCAGTTTCTCCAACTTTAGTTGAACCGAGTGTGGCTACGCCCGGTCCTTGCGAAGGTTAAAACAGCACCAACTTGACAAACTATCGTTGTGGTTTTTGATGCGTAGGTAAGGACGGTTCTTGCTAAGCCCGTAGCAGCCACGTAAAACTTGCAACAACAAAGTAGAGGACGTCTAACTTGTTTTTGCAGGGCATGTTGTGATGTGATATGGTCAAGACGTGATGAGATATATTTTATTGTATGAGATGATCATGTTTTGTAACAGAGTTATCGGCAACTGGCAGGAGCCATATGGATGTCGCTTTATTGTACGCAATGCGATCGCCCTGTAATTGCTTTACTTTATCACTAAGAAGTAGCAATAGTCGTAGAAGCAATAGTTGGCGAGACGACAACGATGCTACGATGGAGATCAAGGTGTCACGCTGGTGACGACGGTGATCACGACGGTGCTTCGGAGATGGAGATCACAAGCACAAGATGATGATGGCCATATCATATCACTTATATTGATTGCATGGGATGTTTATCTTTTATGCATCTTATTTTGCTTAGATCGACGGTAGCATTATAAGATGATCTCTCACTAAATTTCAAGGTATAAGTGTTCTCCCTGAGTATGCACCATTGCGAAATTTCTTCGTGCCGAGACACCACGTGATTGTTGGGTGTGATAAGCTCTACGTTCAAATACAACAGGTGCAAGACAGTTTTGCACACGCAGAATACTCAGGTTAAACTTGACGAGCCTAGCATATGCAGATGGCCTCGGAACACTGAGACCGGAAGGTCGAGCGTGAATCATATAGTAGATATGATCAACATAGTGATATTCACCATGGAAAACTACTCCATCTCACGTGATGATCAGACATGGTTTAGTTGATTTGGATCACGTGATCACTTAGATGATTAGAGAGATGTCTATCTAAGTGGGAGTTCTTAAGTAATATGATTAAATTGAACTTAAATTTATCATGAACTTAGTCCTGGTAGTATTAGTATATTTATGTTGTAGAACAATAGCTCGTGTTTAGCTCCCCTGTTTTATTTTTGATATGTTCCTAGAGAAAACTAAGTTGAAAGATGTTAGTAGCAATGATGCGGATTGGATCCGTGATCTGAGGATTATCCTCATTGCTGCACAGAAGAATTGTGTCCTTGATGCACCGCTAGGTGATAGACCTATTACAAGAGCAGATACAGACGTTATGAACGTTTTTGAAGAAAGGTCGGTATGATGACTACTCGATAGTTTAGTGCACCATGCTTTACGGCTTAGAACCGGGACTTCAAAAATGTTTTGAACGCCACGGAGCATATTAGATGTTCCAAGAGTTGAAATTGGTATTTCATACTCATGCCCGTGTCAAGAGGTATGAGACCTCTGACAGTACTTTGCCTACAAGATGGAGGAGAATAGCTCAACCAGTGAGCATGTGCTCAGATTGTCTGAGTACTACAATTGCTTGAATCAAGTGGGAGTTAATCTTCCAGATAATAGAGTATTTGACAAAGTCCTCTAGTCACTATCACCGAGTTACTAGAACTTAGTGATGAACTATAATATGCAAGGGATGACAAAAGTAATTCCCAAGCTCTTCGTGATGCTGAAATCGACAAAGGTAGAAATCAAGAAAAGCATCAAGTGTTGATAGTTGACAAAGACCACTAGTTTCAAGAAAAGGGCAAAGGGAAGAAGGGGAAATTCAAGAAGAATGGCAAGCAAGTTGCTGCTCAAGTGAAGAAGCCCAAGTCTGGACCTAAGACTGAGACTGAGTGCTTTTACTGCAAAGGGACTGGTCACTAGAAGCGGAACTGCCCAAGTATTTGGCGGATAAGAAGGATGGCGAGGTGAACAAAGGTATATTGGATATACATGTTATTTATGTGTAATTTACTAGTGTTTATAGAAACCCCTCGGTGATACTAGTTCAGTTGCTAGGAGTAGTAACTTGAAACAGGAGTTACAGAATGAACAAAGACTAGTTAAGGGTGAAGTAACGATGTGTGTTGGAAGTAGTTCCAAGAAAATGATATGATCATCATCGCACACTCCCTATACTTTCAGATTAGTGTTGAACCTAAATAAATGTTATTTGGTTTTTGCGTGGAGCAAGAATATGATTTGTTCATGTTTATTGCAATACAGTTATTCATTTAAGTTAGAGAATAATTGTTATTCTGTTTACATGAATAAAACCTTCTATGGTTATACACCTAATAAAAATGGTTTGTTGGATCTCGATCGTAGTGATACACATATTCATAATATTGAAGCCAAATGATGCAAAGTTAATAATGATAATGCAACTTATTTGTGGCACTGCCGTTTAGGTCATATTGGTGTAAAGCGCATGAAGAAAATCCATGATGATGGGCTTTTGGAATCACTTGATTAATGAATCAGTTGATGCTTGTGAACCATGCCTCATGGGCAAAGATGACTAAGACTCCGTTCTCCGGAACGATGGAGCGAGCAACTGACTTATTGCATATAATACATACTGATGTATGAGGTTCAATGTGTGTTGAGGCTCGCGGCGGGTATCATTATTTTATGACCTTCACAGATGATTTGAGCAGATATGGGTATATCTACTTGAAGAAACATAAGTATGAAACATTTGAAAAGGTCAAAGAATTTCAGAGTGAAGTGGAAAATCATCGTAACAAGAAAATAAAGTTTCTATGATCTGATCATGGAGGAGAATATTTGAGTTACGAGTTTGGTCTTCATTTGAAACAATGCGGAATAGTTTCGCAACTCACGCCACCTGGAACACCACAGCGTAATGGTGTGTCCGAACATTGTAACCGTACTTTATTAGATATGGTGCAATCTATGATATCTCTTGCCAATTTACCACTATCGTTTTGGGGTTATGCATTAGAGACAGCTGCATTCACGTTAAATAGGGCACCATCTAAATCCGTTGAGACGACACCATATAAATAGTGGTTTGGCAAGAAACCAAAGTTGTCGTTTCTTAAAGTTTGGGACTGCGATGCTTATGTGAAAAAGTTTCAACATGATAAGCTCGAACCCAAATCGGAGAAGTAAATCTTCATAGGATAGCCAAAAGAAACTGTTGGGTACACCTTCTATCACAGATCCAAAGGCAAGATATTCGTTGGTGAGAATGGATCCTTTATAGAGAAGGAGTGTCTCTCGAAAGAAGTGAGTGGGAGGAAAGTAGAACTTGATGAGGTAATCATACCTACTCCCTTATTGGAAAGTAGTTCATCACAGAAATCTGTTCCTGCGACTCCTACACCAATTAGTGAGGACGCCTATGATGATCATGTAACTTCAGATCAAGTTACTACCGAACCTCGTAGGTAAACCATAGTAAGATCAGCACCAGAGTGGTACGGTAATCCTGTTCTGGAAGTCATGTTACTAGACCATGACGAACCTGCAAACTATGAGGAAGCGATGATGAGCCCAGATTCCGTGAAATGGCTTGAGGCCATCAAATCAAAGATGGGATTCATGTCTGAGAACAAAGTGTGGACTTTGGTTGACTTGCCCAATGATCGGCAAGCCATAGAAAATAAATGGATCTTCAAAGAGGAAGACGGACGCTGATAGTAGTGTTACTATCTACAAAGCTAGACTTGTCGAAAAAGGTTTTTGAAAAAGTTCAAGGTGTTGACTATGACGATATTTTCTCACTCGTAGCGATGCTTAAGTCTGTCCGAATCATGTTAGCAAATTGCCACATTTTATGAAATCTGGCAAATGGATGTCAAAACTACATTCCTTAATGAATTTCTTAAAGAAGAGTTGTATATGATGCAACCAGAAGGTTTTTTCGACCCTAAAGGTGCTAAGAAAATGTGCAAGCTCCAGCGGTCCATCTATGGACTGGTGCAAGCATCTCAGAGTTGGAATATATGCTTGGATGAGTTGATCAGATCATATAGTTTTATACAGACTTGTGGTGAAGCCGGTATTTACAAGAAAGTGAGTGGGAGCACTACAACATTTCTAATAAGTATATGTGAATGACATATTTTTGATCGAAAATAATGTAGAATTTTCTAGAAAGCATAAAGGAGTATTTGAAAGGAGTTTTTCAAAGAAAGACCTCGGTGAAGCTGCCAACATATTGAGCATCAAGATATATATAGAGATAGATCAAGACGCTTGATAAGTTTTTTCAATGAGTACATACCTTGACAAGATTTTGACGTAGTTCAAAATGGAACAGTCAAAGAAAGAGTTCTTGCCTGTTTTATAAGGTGTAAAATTGAGTAAGACTCAACGCCCGACCACGGCAGAAGATAGAAAGAGAATGAAAATCATTCCCTATGCCTCAGCCATAGGTTCTATAAAGTATGTCATGCTGTGTACCAGATCTATTGTATACCCTACACTGAGTTTAGCAAGGGAGTACAATAGTGATCTAGGAATAGATCATTGGACAGCGGTTAAAATTATCCTTAGTGGAATAAGGATATGTTTCTTGATTATGGAGGTGACAAAAGGTTCGTCGTAAAGGGTTACATCGATGCAAGTTTTGACACAGATCCAGATGATTCTAAGTCTCAATCAGGATACATATTGAAAGTGGGAGCAATTAGCTAGAGTAGATCCATGAAGAGCATTGTTGACATAGAAATTTGCAAAATACATACGGATCTGAATGTGGCAGACCCGTTGACTAAACTTCTCTCACAAGCAAAACATGATCACACCTTTGTACTCTATGGGTGTTAATCACATAACGATGTGAACTAGATTATTGACTCTAGTAAACCCTTTGGGTATTGGTCACATGACGATGTGAACTATGGGTGTTAATCACATGGTGATGTGAACTATTGGCGTTAAATCACATGGCGATGTGAACTAGATTATTGACTCTAGTGCAAGTGGGAGACTGAAGGAAATATGCCCTAGAGGCAATAATAAAGTTATTATTTATTTCCTTATTTCATGATAAATGTTTATTATTCATGCTAGAATTGTATTAACCGGAAACTTGATACATGTGTGAATACATAGACAAAACAGAGTGTCACTAGTATGCCTCTACTTGACTTGTTCGTTGAATCAAAGATGGTTAAGTTTCCTAGCCATATACATGAGTTGTCATTTGATTAACGGGATCACATCATTAGAGAATGATGTGATTGACTTGACCCATTTCGTTTGCTTAGCACTTGATCGTGTAGTATGTTGCTATTGCTTTCTTCATGACTTATATATGTTCCTATGACTATGAGATTATGCAACTCCCGAATACCGGAGGAACACTTTGTGTGCTACCAAACGTCACAACGTAACTGGGTGATTATAAAGGAGCTCTACAGGTGTCACCGAAGGTACTTGTTGGGTAGGCATATTTCGAGATTAGGATTTGTCACACCGATAGTCGGAGAGGTATCTCTGGGCCCACTCGGTAATGCACATCACTATAAGCCTTGCAAGCATTGTAACTAATGAGTTAGTTGCGGGATGATGTATTACGGAACGATTAAAGAGACTTGACGGTAACGAGATTGAGCTAGGTATCGAGATATCGACGATCGAATCTCGGGCAAGTAACATACCGATGACAAAGGGAACAACGTATGTTGTTATGCGGTTTGACCGATAAAGATCTTCGTAGAATATGTGGGAGCCAATATGAGCATCCAGGTTCCGCTATTGGTTATTGACCGGAGACGTGTCTCGCTCATGTCTACATAGTTCTCAAACTCGTAGGGTCCATACGCTTAACGTTCGCTGACGATCGGTATTATGAGTTTATGTGTTTTGATGTACCGAAGGTAGTTCAGAGTCCCAAATGAGACCGAAGACATAACGAGGATTCACGAAATGGTCGAGACGTAAAGATCGATATATTGGACGACTATATTCGGACGTCGGAAAGGTTCTGAGTGGTTCGGGTATTTATCGGAGTACCGGGGAGTTACGGGAATTCGCTGGGGAGTATATGAGCCTTATTGGGCTTTAGGGGAAAGAGAGAGTGGCAGGCCGCGCCCCCCCCCCCAAGGCCTAGTCCGGGTGGACTAGGGGAGGCTGCGCCTCCTTCCTTCTCTTCTCTCTTCCTTTCCTTGACTCCTACTCCTACTACTTGGAAGGGGGGAATCCTATTCCCGGTGGGAGTAGGACTCCTCCAGGGCGGGCCATAGGGGCCGGCCCTCTCCCCCCTCCTCCACTCCTTTATATACGTGGCCAGGGGGCACCTCTAGACACACAAGTTGATCTGTTGATCTATTTCAGCCGTGTGCGGTGCCCCCCTCCACCATATTCCACCTCGGTCATATCGTAGGTGTGCTTAGGCGAAGCCCTGTGTCGGTAGCAACATCATCACCGTCATCACGCCGTCATGCTGACGGAACTCTCCTGTGAAGCTCTGCTGGATCGGAGTTCGTGGGACTTCATCGAGCTGAACGTGTGCTGAACTCGGAGGTGCCGTATGTTCGGTACTTGGATCGGTCGGATCGTGGAGACGTATGACTACATCAACCGCGTTGTGCTAACGCTTCTGCTTTCGGTTTACGAGGGTACGTGGACAACACTCTCCCCTCTCGTTGCTATCCATCACCATGATCCTGCGTGTGCGTAGGATTGTATTGAAATTACTACGTTCCCCAACATGTGGCGTACCGCAAAACAGAGGAAACAGACTTGTGTTGGAGCGCTACGGTCGAAACGGGGGTCCTGTTCATCGGGAGGGGTGTGGCGTACCGCAAAACGGGACTCCACGGGATACTGTTCATCTCCACCGTCGACCTCCCCAGCCTCCACGGGGTACTGTTCATCCACCGTCGACCTCCTGCAGCCTCCACGGGGTACTGTTCATCCACCGTCGACCTCCTTCAGGCTCCACCTGCGACTGTTCTCCCACTGGCTCCTGTTCATCTAGCCTCCACTGCACGCTCCTCCACAGGCTACTGTTCAACCAGCCCTCTCCATGGGTTCCTGTTCAACCACCCCTCCATGGGCTACTGTTCATCCACCCCTCCACCGGCTACTGTTCAACCAGCCCTCCACCGGCTACTGTTCAACCTGCCCTCCACGGGGTCCTATTCATCCAGCCCTCCATGGGGTCCTGTTCATCCACCGGCCTGATCGATCGGGGTACTGTTCATCCAGCGACAACGGCCTCTACTACCACGGGGTCCTATCCATCCAACCCCCACCGGGAACTGTTCATCCAAACCCCCCAACAGCGCTCACTGTTCATCAAGGGAAGGAGGAAGCAGTGTTCAATCGGCTTCAGTTAGCAGCAGTAGTGAAGGAATCACTCGAGTTCAGTTAACAACAAGGGATCGATCGATCGCTCGGGTTCAGTAACGCATAGCCTGCAGTGCAGCCGCTCTGGTTCAGTTAGATCCCAACGCCTCACTCGGATTCAGTTAGAGCCCAACGCCTCACACACATGCGCGTACGTACGAGAGAAACGCGCATCGCTCGGCCCCCGACCAGCCACCGTAACCGGGAACTCCACGATATTTTCCTCGCCCTCGCTTCTACCATGGTTTTTTCCGTCATGGACGACCCAAAGAATGTCATGCAGCTGCGTCTCCGGCCTGCTTAGGACAAAAAGCCCATTTTCTGTCATGATTTTTTGTCATAGAAGTAGGACCCCACCACATATATGATGATACCGGGTTTTGTCACAATTATCATCATAGAAGTGTCATAAGTATGACAAAAAAAATTCGTTTGGCCCAAAATGTCATGGATGTGTCTTTTTTTGTAGTGTAGACCGGTAACCATTATTGCGGGAGAGGCATGAGTTAACATACTTTCTCTACTTGGATCATATGCACTTATAATTGGAACTATAGCAAGCATCCACACCTACCAAAGGTCATTAAGGTAAAACCCAACCATAGCATTAAGTATCAAGTCCTCTTTACTCCCATACGCAACAACCCCCTTACTCGGGTATAAGCTTATGTCACTCTCGCCACCCAATATAAGAGAATCATGAACGTATTTGAACACCCTACAGCGGGAATCCCTCACGCTTGTTTGACACAGAGGGCTCCATAGGACATAACCAAAATAAATCATACAACTCAAACCAATCACGATCATCAATCCACCCATAGGTCAAAACAGATCTACTCAAACATCATAGGATAACCACATATCATTGGATAATAAAATATAGTGTTGCGCACGACATTTAAGTAGAGATTACAACATGGAGAAGAGGTGTTACACCGCTGCATAGAGGGGAGGAGAGTTGGTGATGACGGCAGCGAAGTTGTCGGTGTGGATCGCCGTCATGATGATTGCCCCGGCGGCGTTCGAGAGCCACCAGGAGAGAGGGGAGAGAGCCCCCTCCTTCTTCTTCCTTGGCCTCCCCCTAGATGGGAGGAGGGTTTCCCCTCTGGTCCTTGGCCTCCATGGCGGTGGAGGGGAGAGAGCCCCTCCGAGATTGGATCTATCTCTCTGTTTCTCTTCTATTTCGCGACCCTGATTTTTACTGGGCTGAAATATCGGAGATCCGTAACTCTTACTGGGCTGAAATATCGGAGATCCGTAACTCTTACTGGGCTGAAATTATAACACGATTTTTATCCGGATATAAGCTTCCATGCGGCCGAAGGACACTTCCAACTGACTTACGGGGTGGCTACAAGCTTACCAGGCGCGCCCTGGGTAGGGGGCGTGCCCCTTGAGCTTGTGGGCCCCTCGGGCATTGTCTCGCGTTGATTCCGCTTCCCAAAAATCACATATATTCCAAAATAATTCTCCATAAAATTTTATCGCATTTGGACTTCGTTTGATATGGATTTTCTGCGAAACAAAAAACATGCAACAAATAGGAACTGGCACTAAGCACTGGATCAATATGTTAGTCCAAGAAAATCATATAAATTGTTTCCAAAAGCATGTAAAAGTTGTAGAATATTGGCTTGAAACAATAAAAAATTATAAATACGATGGAGACGTATCAGCTTCCCTAAGCTTAATTCCTACTCGTCCTCAAGTAGGTAAATGATAAAGAAGATAATTTTTGATGTGGAATGCTACCTAGAATAATCTTGATCATATAATCTAATCATGGCATGAATATTAGGACACGAGTGATTGAAAGCATTAGTCTATAGTTTGATATAAAGACATCAATACTCAGACATCCCAACAAACAATCATGTCTTTCAGAATAAAAATGCTAAAGAACGCTATCCCTACAAAATCATATAGTCTTGTCATGCTCCATCTTCTTAACACAAAGTATTTAGCATGCACAACCCCGATGACAAGCCAAGCAATTGGTTCATATGTTTTAACGCACTTCAGCTTTTTCAACCCCCACGCAATACATAAGCACAAGCCATGGATATAACACTATGGGCGGAATAGAATACGGTGGTAGAGATTAATATGGAGAAGACAAAAAAGAGGAAGTCTCACATCGACGAGGCTAACCAATGGGCTATGGAGATGTCCATCAATTGATGTCAATGCGAGGAGTAGGGATTGTCCTGCAACGGATGCACTAAGAGCTATAAGTGTATGAAAGCTCAAACTGAAAACTAAGTCGATGTGCATCCAACTTGCTTGCTCATGAAGACCTCGGGCATTTGAGGAGGCCCACCATCGGAATATACAAACCAGGTTCTATAATGAAAAATTCCCACTGGTATATGAAAGTGACAATATAGAAGACTCTCTATATGAAAATCATAGTGCTACTTTGAAGCACAAGTGTGGAAAAGGACAGTAACATTGCCCCTTCTCTCTTTTTCTCTCACTTGTTTTCTTTTTCTTCTTTTTTTTTTCTTTTTTTTTATTTTTCTTCTTTTTTTGGGGCTCTTTTTGGGCTTTTTTTTTCTTTTCTTGATTTTTGTCCGGAGTCTCATCCCGACTTGTGGGGGAATCATAGTCTCCATCATCCTTTCCTCACTGGGACAATGCTCTAATAATGAATATGATGATCATCACACTTCTATTTACTTACAACTCAAAATTGCAACTCGATACTTGAACAAAATATGACTCTATATGAATGCCTCTGGCGGTGTACCAGGATGTGCAACGATGTAGCGTAGCAAAGATATCAAAAAATGGACGAGCCATGAAAATATCATGCTAGCTATCTTACGATCATGCAAAGTAATATGACAACGAATGCTCAAGCCATGTATATGATGATGATGGAAGTTGCATGGCATTATATCTCGGAATGGCTATGGAAATGCCATAATAGGTAGGTATGGTGGCTGTTTTGAGGAATATATTGGGAGGCTTATGTGTGATAGAGTGTATCATACCACGGGGTTTGGATGCACCGGTGAAGTTTGCACCGACTCTCAAGGTGAGAAAGGGTAATGCATAGTACTGAAGAGGCTAGCAAATTGCGGAAAGGTAAGAGTGCGAATAATCCATGGACTCACATCAGTCAGAAAGAACTGACATACTTATTGCGAGAGTTCATTAGCCCTCGAAGCAAAGTACTACTACGCATGCCCCTAGGGGGATAGATTGGTAAGACCATCACTCGTCCCCGACCGCCACTCATATGGAAGATAATTGATAATAAATCATGCTCCAACTTCTTAGCATAATGAGAGACTATACATGCATGCTTCGGAAATCACAAATCTTAACACCAATATTCTTACTAAATCACAATCATTCACTAGTACCTCCCACATATTATCATCTCTATATCGCAAAACTATTGCAAGGAGTCAAACATATCATATTTAGTGATCTACAAGTTTCATGTAGGATTTTATGACTAACCGTGTGAATGACCAATTCCTGTTGACTCTCTAAATGGATATAAGTGAAGCAAGAGAGTTTAATTCTTTCTACAAAAGATTTTCTGACGCTCTAACAAATATAAGTGAAGCAAAAGAGAATTCTACAAATGGCGGTTTTCTATGTGTAGAGAAACATGCAATCCAAACTTCAAATGATATAAGTGAAGCACATGAAGCATTCTAAAAATCCATACTCAAAAGATATAAGTGAAGTGCAAAGAGCAATCTATAAATCAACCAAGGACTATCTCAGACCAGAATGGTGCATAAAAGAAAAAGGAAAAATAAAAACAAAATATGCTCCAAGAATTTACGCATATCATGTGAACAAAACAAAAACCGAAACATACCGACAATTGTTGAAGAAAGATGGGATGCCTTCTGGGGCATCCCCAAGCTTAGACGCTTGAGTCTCCTTGACCATTTACTTGGGATGCCTTGGACATCCCCAAGTTTGAACTCTTGCCTCTCCTTATTCTCCTCATATGGATACCTCCTCGATCTTCGAACACTTCATCCACAAAAAACTTATCCAAATTTTTTATTAGCGGGGTTAGTACATATAACATAAAATCCCATCATGTCCTGCTATAACATTATTGTATAATTATAATAAAACATTACCCATTGTATGCTATCACAACTCTATGGCTCCAAGTCAAAGGAGGCTCAACTAGATTTCAAACATACGCAAATATTGAAACTATAAGAGCAATCTGCGAAAATAGGACAATCTGTAAAGATGCAGATGGTACATATACTTATGTAACTCAAACAATTCTGAAAAATTAGGACAAAATAAAAAAAATTGCGTAGCAGTACCGTGTAGGAATTTCAGAAACTTTTGACGTTTTAGTAAAAAATGTAAATTCACGCACTACAACAAAAGTTTTTGTTTTTGCACCGCACATACCAAACAAGCAATCTAATCATCCTAAAGGCAAATCTTGGCACATTATTTTTGTAATACAATGGATTTGTACAAGGGGATAATTATTTTTGTTGAAAACTTTCTGTAATTCAAGATTTGCAAAGTTTCCATGGGCATGAACAAAGTTCAAGGAGCTCCCCCACTTCAACGGAGCCCGTCTTTCTTACTTTCACTTTAATTTTTGAAAAGTTTTAGGTTCCCCTCTATATTTTATATTTTAAAAAATTTTAAGAGCACATAACAGAATAAAATGAATCTCTAAAACTTCTGAGTTGTCTCCTTGGCAGCGCTTTCTTTAAAGCCATTAAGCTAGGCACAAAGTGCTCAAGTAATCGATCCACTCGGATCCCAAGGTATATCAAAGCCAATTTTAATTAACAATGATTTCTAAGTTAGTATTGAGCACAAAGAAACATATATCATGCAACAACAAAGTTTAACTCTCTTCCTATGCATCAACATGTCATAAAAGAACAATTCATGCACACTTAGTAAAGGACGATACATATCAAGTAGGAGAGGTGGAGATGTAGTTCCACTCTCATAATAATCGCAAGCAGGAGCAGCAAGCACATGCGTATTATATTCATCAAAATCATCATGTGTAGTAGTAAAACACAACCCATCAATATAATCCTTAATAAGCAAAACTTCCTCGATATAGTGTACTTCGGAGAATTCAAAAAGATAATAGGACTATCATGTGTGGGTGCAATAGCAACAATTTCTTTCATAACATAAGGAAATATAGCAAGTTCATCTCCATAAGCATAATTCAAATGGACATCTTGGCCACAAGCATAGCAAGCATCAATTTTATCAAAAAGGGATATTTCAAATGAATCCATGGGATCATAGCCATCATCATAGCATTTATCCTTCGATATAAGAACGAAGGGAATTTAAGCAATGTATGAGTTGAGGAGTTACTCTCATTAGAAGGTGGGCACGGGTAGCTAATCCACTCTTCCTCCTTTTGTTCTTCACTCTCCTCGTCATCTTTTTCATGTAATGAGCTCATAGTGTCATCAATTTCTTCTTCAATAGTTTCTTGTAAAATATTAATCTCTTCTAGGATAGCAGAGACTTTCTTAATAAACTCATTAATATCGGCATTATATTTATAATTCTCATAGCAATATTTAAGTATATATTTTTTTTGGATCTGTAGACAACATCATCACAATATTCATACTTTTCAAACAAAGAATCAAATTCATAAGCACCCTTAAAAGCAACAAATTCGTCTATTCGTTCCACATCATAGTAATCATATATACCATTAGCATAATAAGCCAAGGTTTCATTATCGTTAAATTCACATGAAAAGGGAAGGCGTGGAGCCTTCATCCTAGAGCAACAAGTTTAATCATATCTCAAGCATAGATCCCAAGCATACCAATGCAACATTTCAATTTGGTCCCATAAGAGTTTCCCTTTTTGATTCAAGCGATAATCCCTAAAGTATTCACGTTGATCCAACGCGTCTCCCATTATCAAGCTGAATGGAGTTTTCTCAGGATGATCAAAGTAGTATTTAATATATTTCACATAACGAGCATTGCGGGTTTTATGAGGTTCCCCATCTCCATGACTAACAAGTACACCTAATTTTTTTTGGTATTTCGTGTTCCATATCTATAACTAAAGATAGAGAACAACTTAGAACCAAAAATAAAATCTATTTAGTGATAAAGAAAACAAGGACACACGAGAATATTCACCCCACGCTATTGCTCCCCGGCAGCGGCGCCAAAAAAGGTCTTGATAACCCACAAGTATAGGGGATCAATTGACTACTTTCTTTATAAGTAAGAGTGTCGAACCCAACACGGAGCTGGAGGCAGAATTTATATTCCCTTCAAGTTCTATCGACCATCGATACAACTCTACACGCACTTAACGTTCACTTTACCTAGAACAAGTATGGAGCTATTTTGTAGGTGATAGGGATAGGTTTGCAATAATAAAACTAGATGTACTTAGCGATAATAAAACTATGAGTAAACTGCAAGATAATAAAGTTAGTTGTTTAGTACATATCTTTTTGTAACATAAGAAAGTTATTTGTCCCTAGGCAATCGATAACTAGACAAATAATCATTATTGCAATTTTATATGAGGGAGAGGCATGAGCTAACATACTTTTTCTAGTTGGATCATATGCACTTATAATTAGAACTGTAGCAAGCATCCGCAACTAGCAAAGATCATTAAGGTAAAACCCAATCATAGCATTAAGTATCAAGTCCTCTTTACTCCCATACGCAATGCTACTTCATGAGCTTGCGTTGGTTTTTCCCTTGAAGAGGAAAGGGTGATGCAGCAAAGTAGAGATAAGTATTTCCCTCATTTAAGAACCAAGGTATCAATCCAGTAGGAGAAACACGCAAGTCCCCAATATATGCACCTACACAAACAATCAAACACTTGCACCCAACGCGATAAAGGGGTTGTCAATCCCTTAACGGTCACTTGCAAAGGTGAGATCTAATAAAGATAGATATAAAAGATTACTAAAACATAAAACAAAATAAAAGTAAATAAATTGCAGAAAGGTATTTTTGGTATATAGATCTGAAAATATATGAAGAAAAATAGACCTGGGGGCCATAGGTTTCACTAGAGGCTTCTCTCTTGAAGGCAAATAATACGGTGGGTGAACAAATTACTGTCGAGCAATTGATAGAAAACGCAAAGTTATGAGGATATCCAAGGGAATGATTATGAATACAGGCATCATGTCCATGTCAAGTAGACCGACTCCTGCCTGCATCTACTACTATTACTCCACACATCGACCGCTATCCAGCAGCATCTAGAGTATTAAGTTCAAAAGAACGGAGTAACGCCTTAAGAAAGATGGCATTATGTAGAGGGATAAACTCAAGCAATATGATGAAAACCCCATCTTTTTACCCTTGATGGCAATAATACAAATACGTGCCTCGCCACCCCTACTTTGTCACTGGGTGAGGACACCGCAAGATTGAAACCAAAACTAAGAAACTCTCCCAATGCAAGAAGAACCAATCTAGTTGGCCAAACCAAACCAATAATTTTAAGAGAACTACAAAGATATCAAATCATGCATATAAGAATTCAGAGAAGATTCAAATAATATTCATAGATAAGATGATCATAAATCCACAATTCATTAATCTCGACAAACACACCGCAAAATAAGATTACATCGGATAGATCTCCACAACATCGAGGAGAACATGGTATTGAGAACAAAGAGAGAGAAGAAGCCATCTAGCTACTAGCTATGGACCCGTAGGTCTGTGGTAAACTACTCACACTTCATTGGAGGGGCAATAGAGTTGATTTGGATTCCCTCCGTGATCGAATCCCCCTCTTGCAGGATGCTGGAAAAGGCCCCGAGATGGGATCTCACGGGAACAGAAGGTTACGACGGCGGAAAAGTATTTTTGTTGACGCTTCTGGTCGTTTTGGAATATCTGGGGATTTATAAAACTCAGAGGGAGGTCAGTGGACTCCCGAGGGGCCCGCAAGCCAGGGGCACCCCCCTAGGGCGCACCCTGGAGGCTTGTAGAGTCCTCAGGACTCTCCTGACTTGGACTCCAAGCTCAGTGGGTGTCTTCTGTTCCAAGAAAAATCATCGTAAAGTTTTATTCCGTTTGGACTCCGTTTGATATTCTTTTTCTGTAAAACTCAAAAACAAGGAAAAAACTTAAACTGGCACTGGGATCTAGGTTAATAAGTTAGTCCCATAAATAATATAAAATAGCATATTAATGCATATAAAACATCCAAAACAGATTATATAATACACTACAAAAAAAAGACACATCCGTGACATTTTGGGCCGAACGAATTTTTTTTCTGTCATATATGAAACTTCTATGACGATAATTGTGACAAAACCCGGTATCATCACAGATATGGTGGGCTCCTACTTCTATGACAAAAAATCATGACAGAAAATGGGCTTTTCGTCCTGGGCAGGCCGGAGACGCAGCTGCATGACATTCTTTGGGCTGTCCATGACGGAAAAAACCGTGGTAGAAGCGAGGGGGAGGAAAGTTTCGGGGAGTTCCCGGTTACGGTGGGAGGTCGGGGCCGTGCGATGCACGTTTCTCTCGTACACATACGCGTGTGTGTTCGATGCGTTGGCTCTAACTGAACCCGAGCGAGGCATTGGGCTCTAATCAACCCGGCGACAGCTGCGCAGCAGGCTACGTTATCGAACCCGACCGAGCGATTCTTCGCTCTCGCTGCTAATCAAGCCGATCGATGGGATGAACAAAGAGTGTTGCGGGGGGTTGGATGAATCTGGAGTGGTGGCGTTGCCTCTGCATGAACAGGACCCCGTGGTGTGGTGGAGGGCTGGATGAACAGTAGACAGTGGAGGGGTGCCCGTGGAGGGGTGGATGAACAGGACCCCGTGGTGTGGAGGGCTAGATGAACAGTAGATGGTGGAGGGGTGCCCGTGGAGGGGTGGTTGAACAGGACCCCGTGGTGTAGATGGCTGGATGAACAGTAGATGGTGGAGGGGTTCCCGTGGAGGGGTGGTTGAATAGGACCCCGTGGTGTGGAGGGCTGGATGAATAGTAGACAATGGAGGGGTGGTTGAACAGTAGCCGATGGAGTAGCGCGCCGTGGAGGCTGGATGAACAGGAGCCCGTGGAGGCTGGAGGAGGTCGACGGTGGAGATGAACAGTATCTCGTGGAGTCCCGTTTTGCGGTACGCCACACCCTCCCGATGAACAGACCCCGTTTGACCGTAGGAGGTCCGTTTCATCCGCTTTTGCGATCGCCACACCTCTCCCAATCAACAGACCCCGCTTTGGCCGTAGGAGGTCTGTTTCCTCCGCTTTTGCGGCACGCCACACCCTCCCGATCAACAGGACCCCGCTTCGACCGTAGGAGGTCCATTTCCTCCGTTTTGCGGTACGCCAGACCCCTCCCGATGAACAGGATCCCGTTTCGAACGTGGCCGGTCGAACACAAGGCCGTTTCCTCCGTTCTGCACTACGCCAGGCCTGGTTTCCATCGCCTGTTCTGTCCAAGCCCTCCCGATGAACACGACGCATTCCATTGCCTCCCCATGAACACGACGCATTCTGTTGCCTCCCCATGAACACAACGCACTCCTTGCCTCCCCATGAACACGACGACGACGCTGTTTCTCCGTTCTGACCCAGCCATGTACACGAGCCCTCGCCGTACGTATGCGCGAGTAGGCGTTCGAGACCCCACCCGTATGTATACATACGTGGCCGTATTTTCTTTCTTGCACCCTGGCCGATGTATGTACATGTACATTCTACGTGCGCGCCTCTACTACGACATGTATGCGCCTCTACTACGACACGTGCGCGCCTCTACATCCACCAGTATATATGTACGTACACGTTCGCGACCAGAATGACAACGCTACGTACGCTTCGACCAGGTGGGTCCCGACTGTCAGGCACTCCCTTCCGTGCGAAGATGTAGCTGGTGGGTCCTAGCAGTCAGGGGCAAACGTTTTTTTCGCGAAATACGGTGGCCCGTCCGGTGGGTCCCCGCTGTCAGGTGGAGGAATAATTATTTTGGTCGTAATAAGGAGGCACTTCCTTGCCTCGGCCGTGGACCCAGCTGTCAGCCTCTCCACGTACATTCCACGTCCGATGGAAGCGTTCCTTGACCACGTTGACCACGCCGCGCCAAGAGCACTAGGGCGGTGCACGACGGCGAGGCCTAGGAAGGGGACGACGCGGAGCCGGGGAAGACGCTGTAGTGGATGACCACGCGTAGAGGAGTACGAGGGTTCACTTGTTCGCTGCGGTGTGTGACTGCCGTCGCCGCAGAATAACAGGGGGTGTGGGTGAGTAGAGGGATGGCCTGGCCAACGGTGGGAGTAGTAGGGGCGGTGAGGCCTCCGCCGCATCGCAGCCGGCCACGGGAGGCAGGAGCACGAGGAGCGACCGACGCTGGTTTGGGCGGCTTGAGCAAGAAGACCAGAGGTTGAAGAAGCACTACGGCCGTTGGATGGACATCGTGCGGTCACTGGAGCTAGAATCGTGCATATTGACTAAGTTGACAAAGCCCTCCGTCCCCGTCAACTTAGTAGGCCCACAAGTCAACCTGCCACTATACTGGGTCCCAGCTAACAGGGGGAGTATTCATTTTTTTGTGTAATAAGGAGGCACTTCCTTGTGTGCGAAGATATAGCTGGTGGGTCCGAGCTGTCAGCGGTGGTAACGTATTTTTCGCGAAATACAGAGGTACTATCGGTGGGTCCCTGATGTCAGGTGGAGGAATCATTATTTTGCGCGTAATAAGGAGGCATTTCCTTGCGTGCGGCCGTGGACCCAGGTGTCGGCCTCTCCACGTAAAGTCCACTTCAGATGCATGTCGGTCGTTGACCACGTTGACCAGGCCGCGCCGAGAGCACCAGGGCGGTGGACGACGGCGAGGCCTAGGAAGGGAACGACACCGAGGCAGGGAAGACTCGGCAGTTGTTCCCCACGCGGAGGGGAGTACGACTGTACGAGGGTTTACTGGTTCGTCTGCCGTCGCCGAAGAATAACAGCAGATGTGGGTGAGTAGAGGGATGTCTAGGCCAGCGATTGGAGTACGATGGGGCAGTGAGGCTCACAGGCAGAGAGCCGGCATGGGGAGGAGGGAGCAGTAGTCCCTTGGCGCTGCTTGAGCGGTTGAAGCGGGAAGAGCAGAGATTGAAGAAGACGACGGTCGTTGGATGGCCATCCAACAATCCTTTGCTAGGCCAACCTTTTTAGGAAAGCCTCAAATCTATGGAAAACAGCATACAACCCATCTGCCATTATTTCTAATAATTTACAGCCCATTTGCTAATTATTAAGGTTTTTTGGAGCCCATATTCTTTTTGTTAGCATTACAACCTATATTGTGTCCACGGTTAAAAAATTATACGAAATTTTGCATATTTCGGTGCGGTCCGAATTATTTTTAATCCCAAAATTTCGACTCACATTCAAACTGATTTAAAAAATAAATGTATATCAATATAAAATCCAACAAATTCTCCACGCATAAAAATTAATGTAATTTCAAATCTCAAAATGAAAAAAGATATTTGAAACTAATTGCCGGTTTGATGTGTTTTAAAAATTTACATCCCATTTCTCATTACTGATGGGCCATTTTCTCGGCCAGCCGAATGAAAGCTCTCCTCGTCTTGAAAGATTTGCAGCCCAACAGGCCTGACAAAGCGACTTACTTGGCAAATCACAAAAAATCTGGGCTGTGGCCGTGGACCCAACTGTCAGCCTCTCCACGTACAATACTCTTCCGATGGAATGTCGTTGACCATGTTGACCACGCCGCGCCGAGAGCACCAAGGCGGTGGATAACGCCGAGGCCTAGGAAGGGGACGACGCGGAGCCGGGGAAGACGCGGCAGTGGATGCCCACACGGAGAGGAGTACGAGGGTTCACTGGTTCGGCTGCGGTGTGAGGCTGCCGTCGCCTTAGGGCCTGGCTAGCGGTGGGAGTAGTAGGGGGCAATGAGGCCTCATCGGCAGCACAGCTGGCCACTGGAGGCAGGAGCAGGCGGTCTCCCCGGCGCTGGTTTGGGTGGCTAGTGCAAGAAGAGAAGCGATTGAAGAAGCAACAGGACCGTTCGATTCAAATCCAATGGTTACTGCTGCTAGAATCGTTTGTTGACTAAGTTGACAAGCCCTGCGTACGCGTCAACTTAGTAGGCCCACAGGTCTGCCTCCCAACCGGTGCGCCCCAGATGTCAATGGGAGGAATCATTTTTTTGCGCAATAAGGAGGCAGTTGATTGCGTGCGGCCAGGCCAGCGGAGGGAGTAGGGTGGGCCGGGGAAGCCTGCGTGGCATCACAGCGGGCCACAAGAGGAGGGAGCAGGCAGTCCCACCGGCGCTAGTTTAGGTGGCTGGAGTAGGAAGATCAGAGATTGAAGAAGCACGTCGGCCGTTGGATGGACATCCAACACTAACTGCTGCTAGAATCGTGTGTTTACTAACAAAGCCTTGCATAAACAAGCCAGCCTCGAAATCTGTGGCGTGTACAGCCCATTTGCTATTATTTTTATAATATTTACTCATTTTCTAATTCATATGGAATTTATTGCAACCCGTTTTCCATTTTTAGAATTGCTGGCCATTTTCTGGTCAGTACCAGGGTCAAAAAATTAACTAAATATGTGGGAAATTTTGAAAATTCGCAAATTTTTGCTAGGGAACGAAATATTCTTAATCCAAAAATTAATAGCCATACTAAAACAAATTCAAAAATAAATTAGTACTATGTCATGTTAAATCCAATGAAATACGTATAAGATATCAGTGAAGAACAAAAACAAAAAAAGAAAATTATATCCCATTTGCTATAATTTTTTGGAATTTTCAACCCTTTTGATATTACTTTTAATAGACATTGACCGTACTTTAAGCCAGGCCGAATGCATCCTCCTCGCCTTGAAAGATTTGCAGCCCAAGAATTCGGAGAAAACAAATATGCCTAGCTTGGATATTCTTCAAAAAGAAATACTGGGCTACCTATTTTCCAAAAGAACTGGTGCATGAGAATTTAGCTTTATTTATTTACTTATTTATGTTTAGGGGACCATGAGCATGTACCTGGGCCGGATTCATGTGAGGGCCTCCCTTCCAGTTAATTATGGGCTTCTCTATTGGGCCTTCATTAGTGGGCTGCATGTTATCAACAAGTGGAAAATGTGTTCCGAGTTTCAAAAGAAAAGTGTTCCGTACGATAAATAGTATGCGCTACGTACGGTACGGGGCACTAAAGGATCGAACCGTGGAACGACTTCCAAAACATTGTGTTTGTCGTTCTAACAACACATTTATTCAACCAATGTATTTAAATATACTACTGATTGTACATTGAAAACAGAGCAGCAAAGAACCAGGGCTGGGGTGCAATGTAAGCGATAAGTAGGCGGAAAGAGTGAAGACGCAGCTCTCTCTTCCAAACCAAACATCAGCCATCATTACAAAAGGGCTACCAAAAAGAACAAGTGTATGCATCAAACTAAATAAAGATCCCACTACACCAAGTGTACGCATCTAACTAATCGGCTCGCTTAGACGTTACTATTTATTAAGTCAGTGGAGATAGGTCGACGGCTTGAACCAGATGGGTGCCTGATGGGGGAAACTCCAGCCAGCAGGTCAAAGTCTGATACTTGCGACCCTCTCTCCTACTTTGGGCTGCAGAGCGTGGCGGCACATATCAGGGTATGGTGCATGCAGAGACGCATTGTACGCTGTGTACAAACAGTTTTGCCTGATGAACGAAACCGCGCTGCCATCATGATCCTTGCCGTTGGTTATCTCCTGGTTAATCGGATAATTCAGTCCGACAAACAGAGAGCGTATACCAAGGCTAATTACCAGCCTCCACTCAAAAATTCCTGAAGGCCCAGAGAAGATGGGATCCTGCTCAAAGACCTTGCAAAGGATCGTGATTGAATTCCTCGAAACAACACGTCCGATGCGTGCGACGATCATCAATCTTTCACCGTCAATGCGATCAAGCCAGAACCACCTGCAACTGCCATGCCGCTTTTCTTTGAAAGGTTCGGGATTAGGAAGGGTAGGGACACCAAAGTGCCTACAACATCATATCAAGTTGAGTCAAATAAAAAAGGGCTCTTGGTTTAGTCAATCTTAAGAACAACATGTTATGAGCATGAATATTTTTTCAGCAAATGTTGACAGTAATATAAGCAAGCCATCATGATATCATAGGAAAGTAACATACTGCTGTAACAGCCGTTTGTAGCCATGACTGGAGTAGGCCAGCAATACGTCCAGCCATAGAAGGAGTCGACAACGTAAATGAAGCCCTTGTGTTCAATGGCATCAGAGAACCATGGAGGATGTATGATCCTGCGATGGACGTGCAGATTTATCCACTTACCGCAGTGACCTGTCAGATAGGCGAGACCGCGGTTGAAGAATGCAATTAGCCTGAAGTCTTTATAATTCGCAGATCTTGTAGGCACTTGGCAGATTACAACCTTGGGCAAATCAAACTTGGTATCATGTTGGCTACAGTAAGATTCCGAGTGTTCTGGGCCGTGGTGCCAAAAGCAGTGCAGTGTTAATCGAAGGAAGGGGGATCAATCGTCGGGTGTAGATCTCCATGAGCATCCAGCTGCCGCGACCGTCGACGAGCACCATCCAAGACGTGTTCATGCCGACCCAGTACATACCATTAATGTAGTTGAGGCTGACGGGGATCGGATCGCAGTTAAGGGGGTTGATGCTCGCCACCCTATGATCGTTATGCTATGTGACACGCCGTTTCTGAAGATCAGGCGGCATCAGCAAGCAAGGAGCTGACTTAAAAAGCTCCAGCCTGAGGGCTTTGAGTAAATGGTATAGCCTCGACGAGCACGCGGCGAGCGGCATGGTACTGAGATTGTCCACACGCGAAACAATGAGCTTGATTACCACTGTGGGGAGCGAATTCCAGCCACTCTTTCGGTGGACGCTGCTCGGTTCTGCCTAGGGATGAGAATGGAATGGAAACTTTCCGTATTTCCGAAGGAAAAATGAAAACGGAGAGGAAATATGAAAACGAAAATGGAATTTTGCAAAACGGAAGTGGAAGTGGAATTTTTATGCGGAAACAGAAACAAAAACAGAACGGTGTTTTCCGATGGCATATGCGTGGAAACGGAACTTTCCATTTTCGTGAATATGGACTTTCCGTTTTTACTATAGACCTATGGCTACTTTGTAGTCCAACCACAAAACAACACACAATTATACAATGAGTAGAATGGATCATTTGAGCCCAACTTCTACTACCACACACCTACTCAGCTTGACCATATACACAATTGTCCCGTACTACTACAATACTACACTAAGTTTCTCACATAATGTTTTTCTGAAGCCATGTTAACAATGCATTAAATTTGTTTCTCCTTTGCGCGTATTTCTCTTTGATTCAAGGTTTTTTTTAATTTCCGATCAATGCCCACTTCTGTTTCCGTGTTTGCTTTGTATTCGCTCTGTGTCCGTTTCCGGTAGTATCTGTTTCCGTATTCATTTCCGAGGTTTTTGTATTCGTTTCCGCTTCTGCAAAAATATATGAAAACAAATATGGTAGCACTCAGTTCCGTCCGTTTCCGCTCCGTTTTCATCCCTAGTTCTGCCATTGTTAGTGCTTGGGTTTCAGACGAGGGGGGGGGAGGCGCCTTAGCGGGGATGGAAGATTGGACGAGATTATGTGCAGACAAAGATGGAGAAGCGGATATGTGCTGTGGGAAGTGGACAGGTGATGATGACTACAGCACGCCGCTTGACTTACGAGACACATACCAGCAACGTAGGGTCATGTCGATGCCAGACAACTTTCTTGAGTGATCACAGTACTGGTACTCCCTACCGTGCTATGCCCTAACTTGCTTGAGTAGAGTAGTATAGTAGGACTCTGCTCTACTACTAGCACCGGAGGAGTAGTATATTCTAATCTAAAATAGTTACAAACTTCAATGCCCGAGCATGGAACGACTACGAACCATGCTCAAAGACTGTGTTTACGTGGTGTTTGGACATGGGCGACAATCTCAACGCCAACGGTGCTGCTCCCGTTGCACCGTATGTGTTTATGTCCTTCCTGTTCGAAATTGTGGTAGAATTCAAGTTTCTACTCTGTATCCTACTACTATGCTAGTCCACATGATTAGTTTCATCTCTGTTGTAGCCATCATGATTTATTTTGTGCTTATTCGGATTAAATCTCGTAGTAACTTGCACATATATTCAACTGGCGCAACGTCCCCTACAGCCACTCCCGTTTCATGGACGGCCCGGTCGATGTTGGAATTTTGCTAGTAGGCCTTTATAAGGTGAGCTCTTCTACCACTTGTATGAGCATGAGAAGAGGAGACCTACACGCGCGCTCCTCCTCCTCCTCGCTCGCCTCGCCACGCCACGCCTCGCCACGCCACGCCTCGTCACGACGCGCCGCGGGTTGCGGGATTGAACCGAGCCGAGGACAGAGCTATACTCCCACGACCTACCCGGCCCGCACTGTATAGTTTCTCACCACCGTTCCAGATCATTGCGCCGCCAAGCAAGTCTTCTCCATCCCTCCTTTCGTGTGCACCGGAGAAGGGACATCAGCTTCGGAACCCGCCTCGTGATCCTCAGACGGGAGAGGGGTGATCAGGTTTTTGGGAGCGCACTTTCAAGGCGATCGCTGGCAGCGACGACTTCATTTAACGACGACTTCTTCCCGACCTCGGCAACCTCATCCTCGATTTACATGGGCGATAACGTCAACGCCGGGCGGTGCTGCTCCTGCTGCACTGTATGTGATTCTATCCTTCCTGTTCGAGATCGTGGTAGAATTTATGTTTCTAGTATGTGATCTGTTCATCTGCTATGCTATTTCGCATGATTAGTTTAATCTCTATCAATGCTGTCATGATCTATTTCCTATTTATTCGGATTAAATATCATAGTAATTTTCTCATATTTCCAACAATCCAAAAACCTGATAATAGGCCCTTTTTCCACTGCTATGAATGCCCAATGCCGTTTTGTGGCTCGTCGGCGGACATGGTGCATCACCTCACGGATGCGTGCAGCGGTCACTGCTGGCCCTTTGCGGAGAACATCAAGTACGAGACGTGCTACCCGTTCACCATGCCGGAGTCGCTGGAGGATCACCGCCGCCTGCTTGTCTCGGAGGAGGACGACAGCGTCTTCCTCTTGATCGTGGGCACCGGCGAGGCCCGCGCAGGCCGCCGCCCCGTCTCTGTAATGTGCGTCAGGGGCACGCCACTGACGCTGACACTGACACGAGGCCGATGTACGGGTGCATGGTCAGTGTTACTACCCCTCTGGGTCGCGTGGGCGGCGACACCGGCCTCATCGAATGGACTTGGACTCTGGGGAGCTGGGACTATCCCGCCAATGTGGACTTGGAAAACCCATGGCATCCTTTACCCGCTGACATGGTGCACGGGGACTCCAAGGAGGTTCACCTGGACATACGCATTATCAAGTTAAATGTTGATCATTGGTCTTCACTCAATGTAATCCGCTGTCTAAGCATGTGGAGACTTCCATGCAGGATCTTTCTCTATTGGAGTATCGCGCATGAATAAAAGTGTATCCGTTTATGGTTTAGTCTAGAATCTTCCATGTATGAATTTTACTACAAGATTGGTGAAAGACTTACGATGAACCATTTCTTACATCTCCTCTGCCCGCTTGCAAGTCATCCTGATTTAATCCCTCCGTCTAGGTGTATAAGGGCATGGTTAATGTTACTTAATAGTATAGCCAACTGTTGACTATAAGAAAGTGCCATGTCATCTGTAGCCAACATGTATAACAATCGATACTCAAAAACTAATTCTTAAAGATCATTTCTTGCAAAGGACAATAAGTGTTATTTCTTCACAAGTTTTGGATGCAGGTTGAACAGTTGAACGCTTTTGTTTGCAAAAGATACCTTTTTATCTATTTCACCCGGATGTTTGTGAGCTCTAGAGATGAAATAATATCCAAAGAAACCTATCGATACCGTTACATGAGATGACCCCACATCCTTTGTCAAAATAAACAACTCCCGATCAATGCATTTCACTCTTCGGTGCAACGCACGGGCACCTTACTACTATAGATTAGTACGACCAAAAATTTAACTAACATTATATATAGTATGATAAATGCTGATGCATGTCACATAAAATTATATCATTTAAAACTATGTTCAAATACGAATCCAACGATATAGTTTTTGTTGACATGCACTAACATTTTGTTAGTTAAATCTTCAGTCAAATTCAATGGGGAACCACGACCGATGTAGTACATGTGTAGAGGGCGGCGCTGCATGGGAGTCTCACCTCTCACCCCGCTCGTGGCGCGACAGTAAAGCCGTCATATCACAAAACCCAACCACTCCCAGTAATAAGTACACTGTAGCCAGCCTGCAAGTCGTGTACACTGTACTGACAGTGGAACCCACAGAGTACTTAGAATACAAGATTAAGGATGCCATTAACTTTTTATAGAGGGAGAATCATACACGCAATTAACTCAAATGGATTGGACGTGACTCTATTATTCTCCAACGGCAACCGGCAAATTTCCTCCCGCGGGCCGGAGTAGGTTTCTCAGTTTGCCTGCGGGTTTAACGGAGGGGTTTGATGGAGGCGAGGAGGCGTGTTCAGCCGGGCGTGCAGTGGACGGTGCAGTCCTATTCGATTTGACAACTACAACCAGTATACTATAAAAAACAAATAAGAGTAGTAGAGATAGAGATAAGAATAGAGACTAGGGAGGAGCACCATCTATCGCTTCAGGCTACTCAAGGCCCATTCGGCGGTCAGAACGCCCCTACAGCCACTCCTCCTGCGCTCCATTCAAGCGGCGCCGTTGAAATTTGGGAGCGACTCGCGATCGCTAGCAGCGACGACTTCACCGACGACGACTTCTTCCCGACCTCGCAACATCTTCCTCAACGACATGGGCGACAACCTCAACGCCAATGGTGCTGCTCCCGTTGCACCGTATGTGTTTCTATCCTTCCTGTTTGAAATCGTGGTAGAATTCATGTTTCTAGTCTGTGTCCTAGATTCGATCTGTTCATCTACTATGCTAGTCCGCATGATTAGTTTAATCTCTGTTATAGCCGCCATGATTTATTTTGTAGTAAATCTCGTAGTAACTTGCTCATATATTCAATCGGCGGAACGCCCCTACAGCCACTCCTGCTTTCATGGACGGCCTGGTCGATGCCTCCATGGAGCCCTTCGCTCATCGCTATGAGTGCCCGGTGCCGTTTTGGGGCTCGCCGGCGAACATCGTGCATCACCTGATGCAGGCGTGCAACAATAACTACTGGCCCTTGGCGAAGAACATCAAGTACGAGACGTGCTACCCGTTCACCGTGCTAGAGTCGCTGGACGATCGGCGCCGCCTGCTAATCTCGGAGGAGGACGACAGCGTCTTCCTCTTGATCGTGGCCACCGGCGAGGCCCGCGCAGGCCGCCGCCACATCTCTGTAGTGTGCGTCAGGGGCTACGCTGCTGACGCTGACGCTGACACGAGGCCGATGTACGGGTGCGTGCTCACAATTACTACCCCTCAGAGGTACGTGGGCGGCGACACTGGCTACGCCAAGCATACTTGGACTCTGCCGAGCTGGGACTTTCCCGCCGATGTGGACATGGAAAGGGCACGGTGTTATTTGAACCCCAACGATGTGCACGGGGACTCCAAGGAGGTTCACCTGGACATCTGCATTATCAAGTTAAATGTTGATCATTAGTCTTCGCTCAATGTAATCCGCTGTCTAAGCATGTTGAGACTTCCATGCATGATCTTGCTCTATTGGAGTATCTCGCATGAATAAAAGTGTATCCATTTATGGTTTAGTCTAGAATCTTCCATGTATGAATTTTTACTACAGTACTGGTGAAAGACTTATGATGAACCATTTCTTACATAACCTATGCCCCCTCCCAAGTCATCCTGATTTAATCCCTCTGTCTAGGTGTATAAGGGCATGGTTAATACTTAAATAGTATAGCCAACTGTTGGCTATAAGAAAGTGCCATGTCATCTGTAGCCAACATGTATAACAATGGATACTCAAAAATTAATTCTTGAAGATCATTTCCTACAAAGCACAATAAGAGTTATTTCTTCACAAGTTTTGGATGCAAAGAATAGTTGAACGCTTTTGTTTGCAAAAGATACTTTTATCTATTTCACCCGGATGTTTGTGAGCTCTAGAGATGAAATAATATCCAAACAAACCTATCCAAATGAACTAACCGAGGCATCTCCATCTTAATTTTCTCTTGCAAGTCGTGCGTGGTCCCTTCATCGTGAAAATGCTCTGGCCATCGCATTGATTTGCATGCATGGATAGCACCACCATATTTTCAAAGGAGGAGCGAGCTCTATATTTCAGCCAATGCATGCATGATTTGAGGAATTATGGTTGGGCATGCATGTAGAAAAGGGAGGAGAGTAATTTTCATGCGAGGGATTAAAGGAAGGGAGGCCAGTGGCTAGGCATTCAAAGGAGGCTGCATCCAAGATTACACGGGATCCAGATACTAGTCCCAAAATCAGTTCCTCTTTTTGCGAACATGCCTTGGTTCGAGAGATTAACAAGTTAGGCCCTGTAAAAATGGATGGAGGGAGTAGTAGTGCTAGTGTAGAGGGTGGCACTGCACGGGAGTCTCACCTCTCACCCGCTGTGGCGCGATAAGAAGCCATCATATCACAAAACCCAACCACTCCCAAAGAATAAGTGGCCTGGTAAAATAAACGGACATGCAACCATCACATCCCTCCGCCTTTTTGCATTTCATCTCTCTCAGATTTACTTTCTCCGGTTCATCTCTTTTCTCGATCCCTAGCTACTACTCCTAGGGCCAGTTCTTTTGGCGGCTTCCCCAGCTTTTCCCACAAGACTAGTCAAAGTGGAGAGTAACAATAAGGCGCCTCACTCATTTATTTGGGCTTCTAAACTACTATTCCGTCTTGGTTTATTCCTCACCATTGTAATTTGTGCTAAATTTTGACCAAAGATTTAACTGGTTTATTCCTCACCATTGTAATCCCTCCGTCTAGGTGTGTAAGTCATCTTACAAAAACCAAATAATTCCAAAACACTTAGGCGCGGTGCATTAACTTATACCTCGTTTCTTGTTTCTTGACATATCAACCAATAAGAGATAAAGAGTGTGCTTGCTTTTAATGACTTCAGATATCAAACACGACATGCTGTGGTTAGTTCATTGCATGCAATACTATTAATTATGAAATAAACATTAACGTTTCTCGTTTTCTCCTCCTTCTTGGTCACGGTGCACAGCCTAAGATGACTTACTCACCTGGACGGATCGAGTAGTGCATGTGACATGCACTAACATTTCATTAGTTAAATTTATGATCAAAATTTGACACAGATTACAATGGGGACCAATAAACTAGGACGGAGGTAGTAGTTATGGGATTACTAATCTAGAAGCCTAAAAGAACTGGCCCCTAGTACTCCTACTAGTAGTAGTACTCAAGTTGGAATTCCAATTGCATGACACAACTTGTTAGGCAAAAAATTCGATACAGGGTGTAGGAAGCGGTTTGGGAATTTGCATACATTTCCAACCAGTGAGATACTCCGTACAAAGTATGATAGAGAAATAACCACAGCGAAGGAAGCTAAAAGTAAACAATCAAACGAGCATTTTTGCATTTGTTTTGCATTGAATCGTTTCACAAGCTTGACTAGTGTTGTTTTTCTACTTTTACAAAAACCGCATTGTAATGTTAAAACGTGCGTTTGCACGTACATAAGTAATAGTAGTACTCCCTTCGTATAGGTGTATAAGTATTCCCTCCTAGGTCACGGTGCACAACCAAAGATGACTTATTGACCTAGACGAAGGGAGTAGCACAGTGTGCAAGCATATATCGAGAGAGAGTGTAGTGCGATAGTACATAGTAAAGTTTGTGCTATATGCACGTACTTGCAAAATGCGTACGAATACACAAGGTTTCCAAACTTTCCCTTTTACATACTTAATTAATGATGCTAAAAATTCCTGAACATTCGGGATTTATCATTTGCGTCCCAAAACTAATGAGATCGCCTTACGAAACAAAAATTAAACTCCTCCTAAAAGCCACGACGCTCGCAGGAGTGCTTGCGCGCGCCACGAGTGCCTTGGTGCGCGGCCATTTCCCAGCGCACCGACACAACGCCTCTTCCTCAGCCTCGCAACTCGTGAGGTGCTGATTGGCGGCTTGCCGGCAGGCAAGCGCGATCTCACCGGTGTGGTGATCCGGCGCCAACAGGTACTCCTCCTCCCTGGAAGCGTGCACCCGGTCCATGTACCGCCAGCATAGATGAGGCGCTCGGGCCCGACTGCACTCAGGGCGTTGGCACGGGCGTCCTCCACCACCCTCACGGCCCTCGCACGAGCCTCCTGCCAAAGAGCCAATTGCCTGACTCTCTCGGACGCGACATAGGCCTCCCAGGCAGCTTGTTCCACGGTGCGCTTCTCTTCCTCGGCCTTCTTCTCCGCCTCTATTTTGGCGCGCTGTGCTGGAGGCAAAGTCTCCCACACGGCGACATCCATTTCTTTCCAAAGCTCCTCATGTCTGGGGGGGCTCGGCGGCGGCGCAGCGTTCTCTTCATAGCGAGGAGCCAACGCG
This sequence comes from Aegilops longissima, assembly GCA_021605205.1. Taxonomy (NCBI): domain Eukaryota; kingdom Viridiplantae; phylum Streptophyta; class Magnoliopsida; order Poales; family Poaceae; genus Aegilops; species Aegilops longissima. The sequence goes on from CM038682.1 coordinate 289,487,907, forward strand.
TCCTCCGGCGCGCGTGCTGGCGAGATTGGGAGCGCCGACGCGTCCACCTCGACGCGTCGCGGCGAGGAGCGGAACGCCGACGCGTCCTCCTCGACTAGTGGCGGCGAGGAACGGAATGGCGACGCGTGACCGTCCGCACGGTGCAGCGAGGGGCTCCTAGGGCTTGGGAGGGGCGATGCCATGGTGGTCGACGTGAGAGGGAGGGGGATGAGATAGCGATGAACGTGAATGTGAGGGGGAGGAGATAGCGATGTCGTGGGAGGCGCAGTATTTATAGCGAGCAATGGCACACCTACGTAAGATATGGACTGAGCTGCACTGACTTAACCGCAGGTCCAGTTGCGCCATCGACATGTGGCGGCACTCTGTTGGGCCCATATGTCAGTGACCCAATGCACCTGCAGTTAAGTAACAGCTACATGGGCATATTTGTTGGAGTAAATTACGGGAGAGCGAAGGGGTGGAAATATTGCGGTCACAACGGATTGGACGAGCGTGGGGGAGGAGAGTCATGCATGCAAATTTTTCACACGGGTGGAGTGGTGGGACCGGGAGGGAGAAGAAGAGTTTGGCAGGCATATTGTTTCCACACATGGAGAGGAAAATATTTGGAGATGAACGGGCTTCCTGCAGGTATGGGGAACGGTGCATAATAAGTAATCTTGCATGCCGGGCTAGGTATAGTCTCAAGTCATTAAAAACATACACGCCCCACACATGTTCATATTTCAAGGTGCACTAAATTATTGCATGCGATGATTAAGGCTGGCCATAATGGTGGTATCTTAGCTGGTATCATGCACACGGGAATAGCAAACATGCTGATGTGGCAAAGAATTAAAGAAGAGAGGGGGTTAGAGTAACTAGTGTTCATGCATGCATTGGTAAACACATTTTTTGTGAAGAACGACAGCACTAGTTGAGTACTTTTGCAGACTTCAAAAACTATTCCACAATGTGTCAACATTCACAATGTCAAATCAATATTTTACACTCATTATAAAACGTAGTTCTTATACTCATTATAATTATTACTCCCTCCGTCTAGGTGAGTAAGTCATCTTAGGTTGTGCACTGTGACCAAGGAGGAGGGGAAAATGATAGATCTTAATGATTATTTGCTAATTAATAGCATTGCATGCAATGAACTAACCACTGCATGTCGTGTTTGGCAGTCTCAAGTCATTAAAAGCATGCACACCCACATCTCCTATAGGTTGATATATCAAGAAACAAGAAACGAGGTAGAAGTTAATGCACCGCGCCTAAGTGTTTTGGGATTATTTGGTTTTCGTAAGATGACTTACACACCTAGACGGAGGGAGTATTGTAGATATTGATGTTTTTAGTATAAATTTGGTCGTGGGATTTCATTGATGCCTGTCAAAGCGTGGAGGAAGCGGAGCTTAGGGCTTGCATTGCCGGTCTCTACATAGGTATTTCTCTTTATAATCCTGTAATTTTAGAGACTGATTGCGCTTTTGTGGTAGCGTGTCTTGCATCGGGGGACTATGACAGGTCTGCTATGCCTGACCTGAAGATGAAAGCGTTGAGCATCTCGAAGTTGATCAACAATCTTCAATTGTCAAAGATTAGCCGTTCGGCCAATATGGTGGCACACTTAATCGCTAAGTATAGCTTTGACAATAGATTAGATGGTAATCTTGTAAATAACATACCGCCCTGTGTGGTGAATATTGTATCGAATGAGTGTACCGGTGTGGCTGGTTAATTAATATAAGGTGGTGTTAAAAAAAGTATAAATTTGGTCAAACACTTTGCAAACGGTTGACGGGAGTAAAAAGGACCAGAGTGAGTATCATGCATGCGGAGTAGGCAAAAAAAATTGCTTGTCTAAAAAAAGGCAAAAAAATGCTCATTTATAGCCGGTCGAAGTCTCAAAGGGCGCGACCGCGCCAGGGAGGCGAAGGTCGTGGGAGGCGCGACGTTTGATGGAATTAAGTGAAGTTACATCCATGCGCCGGCATGGCGTGCGAAAAGGCAGAAGCTATACCGTCAGGCCTACGATATGGGTCTAGTAGACATGACATCTAGTGGGTCCCGCATAGTTCTCGAGAACTCTTTGGGGGCTTGCAGCTGTTTATCCACCAGGCAAGCCAGCAACCCCACGCCGTTTGCACGCCCTACTCGTCCCCGTCTTCTACCTTACAACAGTTCGCTCCCAGTCGTCCCGTCCTTTCACATTAGTTCGCTCCCAGTTTTTTTTGCGGGGTACATGAAGGAAATATGCCCTAGAGGCAATAATAAAGTTATTATTTATTTCCTTATATCATGATAAATGTTTATTATTCATGCTAGAATTGTATTAACCGGAAACATAATACATGTGTGAATACATAGACAAACAGAGTGTCACTAGTATGCCTCTACTTGACTAGCTTGTTAATCAAAGATGGTTATGTTTCCTAACCATGAACAAGGAGTTGTTATTTGATTAACAAGGTCACATCATTAGTTGAATGATCTGATTGACATGACCCATTCCGTTAGCTTAACACTTGATCGCTTAGTATGTTAATGCTTTCTTCATGACCCATACATGTTCCTATAACTATGAGATTATGCAACTCCGCCACCGGAGGAACACTTTGGTACTACCAAACGTCACAACGTAATCGGGTGATTATAAAGGAGTATTACAGGTGTCTCCAAAGGTACTTGTTGGGTTGGCGATTTGAGATTAGGTTTTGTCACTCCGATTGTCGGAGAGGTATCTCTAGGCCTTCTCGGTAATACACATCACTTAAGCCTTGCAAGCATTACAACTAATGAGTTAGTTGTGAGATGATGTATTATGGAACGAGTAAAGAGATTTACCGTAACGAGATTGAACTAGGTATTGATACCGACGATCGAATCTCGGGTAAGTAACATACCGATGACAAAGGGAACAACGATGTCGTTATGCGGTTTGACCGATAAAGATCTTCAGAGAATATGTAGGAACCAATATGGGCATCCAGGTTCCGCTATTGGTTATTGACCGAGAATGGTTCTAGGTCATGTCTACATAGTTCTCGAACCCGTAGGGTCCGCACGCTAACGCTTCGATGACAGCTCATTATGAGTTTATAAGTATTGATGCACCAAGTTTGTTCGAGTCCCGGATGTGATCACGGACATGACGAGGAGTCTCAAATGGTCGAGACATAAAGATTGATATATTGGAAGCCTACATTTGGACATCGGAAAGGTTCCGAGTGAAATCGGAATTTACCGGAGTACCGGAGGTTACCGAACCCCCGGAACTACATGGGCCCATAGTGGGCCTTGGAGGAAAGGAGAAGGGCAGCCCTAGGTGGCGCGCGCTTCCCTTCCCTAGTCCTATTAGGACTAGGAAAGGTGGGCCGCCCCCTCTCTCTCTTCCCTCCCAGTCCTAATCCAACTAGGATTGAGGGGAATCCTACTCCCGGAGGGAGTAGGACTCCCTTGGTGCGCCTCCCCCTTGGGCCGGCCACCTCCCCCTTGGCTCCTTTATATACGGGGGCAGGGGGCACCCCATGACACACAAGTTGATCTACGGATCTTTCCTTAGCCGTGTGCGGTGCCCCTTCCACCATATTCCACTTCGTCATATCGTCATGAGCTTAGGCGAAGCCCTGCGCCGAGAAGTCATATCGTCGCGAGCTTAGGCGAAGCCCTGCGCCGGTGGAGCATCAACATCGCCACCACGCCGTCAGGTCGACGGAACTCATCCCGACACTTTGCTGGATCGGTCCGGGATCGCCATCGAGCTGAACGTGTGCGTAACTCGGAGGTGCCGTGACGCTCGGTGCTTGGATCGGTCGGATCGTGAAGACGCACGACTACATCAACCGCGTTGTTATAACGCCCGCTTTCGGTCTCGAGGGTACATGGACGGACACTCTCCTCTCGTTGCTATGCCATCACCATGGTCTTGCGTGATCGTGGAAAATTTTGAAATTACTACGCTACCCAACAAGGGTATCGAGCCTGGTTTTATGCGTTGATGTCATGTGCACGAGTAGAACACAAGTGAGTTGTGGACGATACAAGTCATACTGCCTACCAGCATGTCATACTTTGGTTCAGCGGTATTGTGAGATGAAGCGCCCGGACCGACATTACGCGACGCTTACGCGAGACTGGTTTCACCGCCCGAGCACTCGTTGCTTAAAGGTGACCGGCGGGTGTCTGCTCTCTCACTTTAGTTGAATCGAGTGTGGCTACGCCCGTCCTTGAGAAGGTTAAACGGAGTCTATTTGACGAAGTATCGCTGTGGTTTTGATGCGAGGTAAGAACGGTTCTTGCTCAGCCCGTAGCAGCCACGTAAAACTTGCAACAACAAAGTAGAGGACGTCTAACTTGTTTTTGCAGGGCATGATGTGATGTGATGTGGTCAAGACGTGATGCTATATTTTATTGTATGAGATGATCATGTTTTGTAACCGAAGTTATCGGCAATCGGCAGGAGCCATATGGTTGTCGCTTATTGTATGAAATGCAACGCCATGTAATTGCTTTACTTTATCACTAAGGAGTAGCGATAGTCGAGAAGCAATAGTTGGCGAGACGACAACGATGCTACGATGGAGATCAAGGTGTCGCGCCGGTGACGATGGTGATCATGACGGTGCTTCGGCGATGGAGATCACAAGCACAAGATGATGATGACCATATCATATCACTTATATTGATTGCATGTGATGTTTATCCTTTATGCATCTTATCTTGCTTTGATTGACGGTAGCATTATAAGATGATCTCTCACTAAAATTATCAAGAAGTGTTCTCCTGAGTATGCACCGCTATGAAAGTTCTTCGTCTTTGAGACACCACGTGATGATCGGGTGTGATAGGCTCTACGCTCAAATACAACGGGTGCAAAACAGTTGCGCACGCGAATACTCAAGTTAAACTTGACGAGCCTTGCATATAACAGATATGGCCTCGGAACACGGAGACCGAAAGGTCGAACGTGAATCATATAGTAGATATGATCAACATAGTGATGTTCACCATTGAAACTACTCCATCTCACGTGATGATCGGACATGGTTTAGTTGATTTGGATCACGTAATCACTTAGATGACTAGAGAGATGTCTGTCTAAGTGGGAGGTTTTAATATGATTAATTAAACTTAAATTTATCATGAACTTAGTACCGATAGTATTTTGCTTGTCTATGTTTCTTGTAGATAGATGGCTCGTGCTGTTGTTCCGTTGAATTTTAATGCGTTCCTTGAGAAAGCAAAGTTGAAAGATGATGGTAGCAATTACACGGATCGGGTCCGTAATTTGAGGATTATCCTCATTGCTGCACGTAAAAATTACGCCCCGAAGCACCGCTGGGTGACAGGCCTGCTGCAGATGCCGAGCCGAAGTTGTGAACGTCTGCAAAGCAGAGCCGATGACTACTCAATAGTTCAGTGCCATGCTTTACGGCTTAGAACCGGTCTTCAACGACGCTTTGAACGTCATGGAGCATATGAGATGTTCCAGAGTTGAAGTTAATATTTCAAGCAAATGCCCGGATTGAGAGATATGAAGTCTCTAATAAGTTCTATAGCTGCAAGATGGAGGAGAATAGTTCATCAAGTGAGCACATACTCAAAATGTCCGGGTATAACAATCACTTAATTCAGCTGGGAGTTAATCTTCCGGATGATAGTGTCATTGATGAATTCTCCAATCACGCCACCAAGCTACAAGAGCTTCGTGATGAACTATAATATGCAAGGGATGACTAAGACAATTCCTGAGCTCTTCGCAATGCTAAAAGCTGGAGGTAGAAATCAAGAAAGAGCATCAAGTGTTGATGGTCAACAAGACCACTAGTTTCAAGAAAAGGGCAAAGGGAAGAAGAAGGAAACTTCAAAAGGAAAAGCAAGAAAGTTGCTGATCAAGAGAAGAAACCCAAGTCTGGACCTAAGCCTGAAATCGAGTGTTTTACCGCAAGGCGGACCGACATGAAGTGGAACTGCCCCAAGTATTTGGCGGATAAAAAGGATGGCAAGGTGAACAAAGGTATATGTGATATACATGTTATTGATGTGTACCTTACTAATACTCGCAGTAGTACCGGTATTTGATACTGGTTCATTGCTAATATTTGCAACTCAAACAGAACTACGGATTGCGAAGATTGGCTAAGGACGAGGTGACGATCGCGTTGAAATGGTTCCAAAGTCGATGTGATCGCGGTCGGCACGCTACCTCTACATCTACCTTCGGATTAGTTTTAGACCTAAATAATTGTTATTTGGTGCCGCGTTGAGCATGAACATTATATCTGGATCTTGTTTAATGCGAGACGGTTATTCATTTAAATCAGAGAATAATGGTTGTTCTATTTATATGAGTAATATCTTTTATGGTCATGCACCCTTGAAGAATGGTCTATTCTTGTTGAATCTCGACAGAGTGATACACATATTCATAATGTTGAAGCCAAAAGATGCAGAGTTGATAATGATAGTGCAACTTATTTGTGGCAATCGCCGCTTAGGTCATATCGGTGTAAAACGCATGAAGAAACTCCATACCGATGGGCTTCGAATCACTTGATTATGAATCACTTGGTACTTGCGAACCGTGCCTCATGGGCAAGATGACCAAAACGCCGCTTCTCGGAACTATGGAGCGAGCAACTGATTTGTTGGAAATCATACATACCGATGTTTGTGGTCCAATGAATGTTGAGGCACGCGGGTATCGTTATTTTCTCACCTTCACAGATGATTTGAGCAGATATGGGTATATCTACTTAATGAAACACAAATCTGAAACATTTCAAAAGTTCAAAGAATTTCAGAGTGAAGTGGAAAATCATCGTAACAAGAAAATAAAGTTTCTACGATCTGATCGTGGAGGAGAATATTTGAGTTACGAGTTTGGTTTACATTTGAAACAATGTGGAATAGTTTCAAGAACTCACGCCACCCGAACACCACAGAGAAATGGTGTGTCCGAACGTCGTGTCGTATTTTACTAGATATGGTGCGATCTATGATGTCTATTTCCGATTTACCGCTATCGCTTTGGGGTTATGCTTTAGAGACGGCCGATTCACGTTGAATAGGACACCGCCAAAATCCGCTGAGACGACGCCTTATGAACTGTGGTTTGGCAAGAAACCAAAGTTGTCGCTTTCTTAAAGTTTGGGGCTGCGATGCTTATGTAAAGAAACTTCAACCAGATAAGCTCGAACCCAAATCGGAAAAATGTGTCTTCATAGGATACCCAAAGGAGACTGTTGGGTACACCTTCTATCACAGATCTGAAGGCAAGATTTTCGTTGCTAAATTCGGATCCTTTCTAGAGAAGGAGTTTCTCTCGAAAGAAGTGAGTGGGAGGAAAGTAGAACTTGATGAGATAATCAGATCTCGCTCCCTTATTGGAAAGTAGTTCATCACAAGAAATGGTTCTGTGACAACTACACCAATTAGTGAGGAAACTAATGATGATGATCATGAAGCTTCAAATCAAGTTACTACTGAACTTCAGAGGTCAACCAGAGTAAAATACGCACTGAGTGGTACGGTAATCTTATTCGAAGTCATGTTACTTGACCATGGCGAACCTACGAACTATGAAGAAGCGATGGTGAGCCCAGATTCGCAAAATGGCTGGAAGCCATGAAATCTGAGATGGGATCCATGTATGAGAACAAAGTATGGATTTTGGTTGACTTGCCGATGATCGGCAAGCCATTGAAAATAAATGGATCTTTAAGAAGAAGACCGACGCAGATGGTAATGTAACTGTCTACAAAGCTCGACTTGTTGCGAAAGGTTTTCACAAGTTCAAGGGTTGACTACGATGAGACTTTCTCACCAGTGGCGATGCTTAAGTCTGTCCGAATCATGTTAGCAATTGCCGCATTTTATGATTATGAAATTTGGCAAATGGATGTAAAACTGCATTCTTGAATGGATTTCTAGAAGAAGAGTTGTATATGATGCAACCAGAAGGTTTTGTCGATCCAAAGGGTGCTAACAAAGTGTGCAAGCTCCAACGATCAATTTATGGTCCAGTGCAAGCCTCTCGAGTTGGAATAAACGCTTTGATAGTGTGATCAAAGCATATGGGTTTGTACAGACTTTTGGAGAAGCCTGATTTACAAGAAAGTGAGTGGGAGCTCAGAGCATTTCTAATATTATATGTGGACGACATATTATTGATTGGAAATGATATAGAATTTCTGGATAGCATAAAAGGATACTTGAATAAAAGTTTTCAATGAAAGACCTCGTGAAGCTGCTTACATATTGGGCATCAAGATCTATAGAGATAGATCAAGACGCTTAATTGACTTTCACAAAGCACATACCTTGATAAAGTTTTGAAAAGTTCAAAATGGATCAGCAAAGAAAGGTTTTTACCAGACATAAGGTGTAAGATTGAGTCGACTCAATGCCCGACCACAATGAGAAGATAGAGAGAAAATGAAAGATGTTCCTATGCTTCAGCCATAGGCTCTATCATGTATGCAATGCTGTGTACCGACCTGACGATGCTTAGCTGTAAGCTTGGCAGGAAGGTACCAAAGTAATCCAGAGTGGATCATCGGACAGCGGTCAAGAACATCCTGAAATACCGAAAAGGACTAAGGATATGTTTCTCGATATGGAGGTGACAAAGAGCTAGTCGTAAATGGTTACGCCGATGTAAGTTTTGACACCGATCCGGACGATTCTAAATCGCAAACCGGATACGTGTTTTTATTAAACGGTGGAGCTGTCGGTTGGTGCAGTTCTAAACAAAGCGCCGTGGCGGGATCTACATGTGAAGCGGAGTACATAGCTGCTTCGAAGCAGCAAATGAAGGAGTCTGGATGAAAGAGTTCATTTCCGATCTAGGTGTCATACCTAGTGCATCGGGACCGATGAAGATCTTCCGTGACAATATCGTGCAATTGCTTTGGCAAAGTAATCCAGATTTCACAAGAGGACCAAGCACATCAAGAGACGCTTCAATTCCATTCGGGACCAAGTCCAAGTGGGAGACATAGAGATTTGCAAAATACATACGGATCTGAATGTTGCAGACCGCTGACTAAGCCTCTTCCACGAGCAAAACATGATCAGCACCAAGACTCCATGGGTGTTAGGATCATTACTTTGTAATCTAGATTATTGACTCTAGTGCAAGTGGGAGATCAAGGAAATATGCCCTAGAGGCAATAATAAAGTTATTATTTATTTCCTTATATCATGATAAATGTTTATTATTCATGCTAGAATTGTATTAACCGGAAACATAATACATGTGTGAATACATAGATAAACAGAGTGTCACTAGTATGCCTCTACTTGACTAGCTTGTTAATCAAAGATGGTTATGTTTCCTAACCATGAACAAGGAGTTGTTATTTGATTAACAAGGTCACATCATTAGTTGAATGATCTGATTGACATGACCCATTCCGTTAGCTTAACACTTGATCGCTTAGTATGTTAATGCTTTCTTCATGACCCATACATGTTCCTATAACTATGAGATTATGCAACTCCGCTTACGGAGGAACACTTTGGGTACTACCAAACATCACAACGAATCGGGTGATTATAAAGGAGTATTACAGTGTCTCCAAAGGTACTTGTTGGGTTGGCGATTTCGAGATTAGGTTTTGTCACTCCGATTGTCTGGAGAGGTATCTCTAGGCCTTCTCGGTAATACACATCACTTAAGCCTTGCAAGCATTACAACTAATGAGTTAGTTGTGAGATGATGTATTACGGAACGAGTAAAGAGACTTACCGTAACGAGATTGAACTAGGTATTGGATACCGACGATCGAATCTCGGGTAAGTAACATACCGATGACAAAGGGAACAACGATGTCGTTATGCGGTTTGACCGATAAAGATCTTCGAGAATATGTAGGAACCAATATGGGCATCCAGGTTCCGCTATTGGTTATTGACCGAGAATGGTTCTAGGTCATGTCTACATAGTTCTCGAACCCGTAGGGTCCGCACGCTTAACGCTTCGATGACAGCTCATTATGAGTTTATAAGTATTGATGCACCGGTTTGTTCGAGTCCCGGATGTGATCACGGACATGACGAGGAGTCTCAAATGGTCGAGACATAAAGATTGATATATTGAAGCCTACATTTGGACATCGGAAAGGTTCCGAGTGAAATCGAATTTATCGGAGTACCGGAGGTTACCGAACCCCCGGAACTACATGGGCCCATAGTGGGCCTTGGAGGAAAGGAGAAGGGAAGCCCTAGGTGGCTGCTGCGCCCCTTCCCCTAGTCCTATTAGGACTAGGAAAGGTGGGCCGCCCCCTCTCTCTTTCCCTCCCGAGTCCTAATCCAACTAGATTGAGGGGAATCCTACTCCCGAGGAGTAGGACTCCTTGCGCGCCCCCCTTGGGCCGCCACCTCCCCTTGGCTCCTTTATATACTGGGGCAGGGGGCACCCCATGACACACAAGTTGATCTACGGATCTTTCCTTAGCCGTGTGCGGTGCCCCTTCCACCATATTCCACTTCGGTCATATCGTCATGAGCTTAGGCGAAGCCTCGCGCCGGAGAAGTCATATCGTCATGAGCTTAGGCGAAGCCCTGCGTCTGTGGAGCATCAACATCGCCACCACGCCGTCGTCTTGACGGAACTCATCCCGACACTTTGCTGGATCGAGTCCGGGATCGCCATCGAGCTGAACGTGTGCGTAACTCGGAGGTGCCGTGACGCTCGGTGCTTGGATCGGTCGGATCGTGAAGACGTACGACTACATCAACCGTATTGTTATAACGCTTCTGCTTTCGGTCTACGAGGGTACGTGGACGGACACTCTCCCCTCTCGTTGCTATGCCATCACCATGGTCTTGCGTGATCGTAGGAAAATTTTGAAATTACTACGTTACCCAACAGTACAACAGTTCAACTTCTCCTAACCCTCCTCCAAAATTCACCGTGTCGCTCTCAAAGGACATCCACCGAACCTTTTAGTGTGTGTGAAAACAATCCTCGAATATTACTCAACTTTTTTTCCTGTGAAAGTTCTTGACGCTGCAATATTTCCATATATTTGAATTTAGCTCCAGTTCGTGTTTATTTGGATTTGGACGTTTTAGGTGCGCCCTAGTTTTTTTTAATACTGATTTTGTGTGTGTGACTGAGAGAGAACGTGTGTATGTGTCCATATGTGTGTTGTGGCGAAGGGCAATGTGGAGACGATGTGCGTGTGTCTACGACATAGAGAGGTGTGAATGTGCAAATGATCATGCATGAGTGAGACATAGACAGATGCCGATACGTTGTGTATACATGAGAGAACGGTCTTCTACTTTACTTGTGTGTGTGTGAGAGAGAGAGAGAGAGAGAGAGAGAGAGAGAGAGAGAGAGGAGCATCCGTAACACAACAACCATTTCTCTCGATTCGTCCGTCCCTCGCACGGTCGCATGCAACACATGCATCAACGCACACATTTTGACAGCCTCACCCGGCCCCTGCCCACCTCAAGGCCCGCACAATCTCTTTGTGAATACCCATTTCTTTCCTTAGGTTTGTTTTCTCTCAATATCTGACACACACACACACACACACACACACACACACACACACACACACACAGACACACGCAGCACAACACACACACACACACACTCCCCCGAGCACACAATTCATCCCCATCCAAGGTTATACGGCGACCACTCTCGCTTGTGCTTCTTTGCACCCCAACATGCACAACACCTCAATCTTCACAGAGGGCAACGAACAGATCGAAGACGGCGACCACACCGCGCTAGAGAATGCGGGGTCATTTGGAAGCAGGGTGATGTGACGACGGCTGACTGACTCCTCCCCCCACCCTCTCTCTCTCTCTCTCTTGCACAAAATTACCAATCCCTCTCTCCCCCACACAAAATTGTCAATCCCTCAACCCACGAGATCCTTCCCCTCTCGTCCATGTTTTTCCAGCTCTCTCATCAAACATGTTTTCTCTTCTCCTTCCACGTATACAGAATCCAGATGCACACGCATCTCATGTATATTACATGTATGCATCTTTCTCACAGACCTAACTTCTTCCTCTCTCTTTCTCTCTGTATCTCTATCTCTTTGTCTCGTTAGGTTTGTCTCCTACTCTCTTGTCCACATACATACAATCTTTCCCGCCCTATCTGCTCCATCTTCAAAAGCTCTCTCTGCACGTTTCATTCACACATTGGGATATGTTAATATGTTGCTGCTATAATGGCTGATGTAGAGTTACTGTTGTTTTTGTTGCATCCTATAAAGTAATAACTATGAAATGCATTTAGATTCTCATTTGACTGGGATTATGTGAGTTTGAGCATGTTGTGAAGTACTATAGACCTTGTATACATCTTGGGATTCGACAATGATTGTAACTATTGAATTGTATAGACCATTACATTCGAAGTCAATAGCCTAATATATTTATTTCACAATTTCAACAAATGATTAGTTCACTACAAACTAAGAAAACAAATGTGTACTCCTCCATTTTTATTTAAGTCCAGCGATTAGCATTGTTCAAAGTCAAGTTTTGTAAACTCTCGAAAGTTTATAACAAAAATATTAACATATACAATAACAAATAAATACCATTAGATTCATTATTGAATGTACTTTCACATCATACATATTTGTTATGGTAAATGTTTATATTTTTCTATAAACTTGGTCAAACTTTAGGAAGTTTGATTTCGGTCAAACCTAATATGCAGAGTTTACTACTACTACTCGCTAGTTGCTTAGTTTAATCATCGAACACACCACACGGGAGTCCAAAGGTCACAAAATTTTGAGGTCGGGGAAAATCTCCCGCGACCCTGATTCGAGCAGTGGGAAGTTACCATCATAGCCTTCAGAACAGGCCTACGGATGACGCTTGGTAGGGGGCCGTTTTCGTAACTTCAGGTTCTGTAACATCCCAAATTTTCAATTTGGAATGTTATACATAGAGCATCATTTTCATATCATATTTTTGTTGCATTTTTGCTCGATCCTAGAAATTCTACACAACTGAAGGACCCACGGAGAGAGTTGGGGGTTTCGTTATTTTCATATTTGAGTTTTCTCAAATTTTGAAAATAGGATCATTTGATTTTAATTATTTTATCTTCAATTATTTCTACTATCAAAATATGAGAGAGGGAATAAAATGACTTTCCCAAAATAAAGAAATAATGAAGATTTAATAATAAAATCTAATAAGATTTAATTTTGGAGTGTTTCATTGCTTTTATTTGAATTTAGGAAAATGCGTGTTTTCAAAATTGATTTAGGCCCTAAATAAATGTTCATCTAGTCCGCTTGATTTTAGAAGTCGGGAAAATTTATTTCGCATTTTGGAATCCATTTAGTATTTCTTTTATTTTTCTTCACATGAATTATTTAAAAACGCAAGACCGACCTTGGGCTGCACTCGAAGGGACTCGCCTGGGCGCTTTTAAATAGCGCCACGGGCGCCCAAATTTCACCGAGCCGCCTCGCCTCAAATTTCACCGAGCCGCCACCCCACCCACCAAAACCTAACCCTAGATCCGCCATCACCGCCTCACCCGACCACGAGCTCGCCGACCTCGCCACGAGGTTCGCCATTGCTTTTCGTGTACACGTTTTTTTGAAAACCGGCGTTTTTCTTGGTTTTTGGTTTTTTAGTTTTCGTTTTTAGTTTCGGTTTTTTTCGTTTAGGTTAAATAACGAACGCTCGCTCGCTCGTTTGCTTTTAACGAACACGCTCGTCAGATTAGTTTAGTTAACGAGCATCCGCTCGTTAACCCGCTCGTCGCTTTTTCTTTTCTCGGATTTAATCCGCGATTTTTCTGATCGCGATTCCTGATCCGATTTTCGTTTTAGTATAACTTTTCGCTCGTTTATCGGAATCAGGCGATTCAAACGCTTGGAGTTTCATATCGAAATCCTCTTTCCGAATAACCTACTTAAACAAGTTTTTGCTTCTGTAAAATTTGACCTAGATCCAGATTAGTAAAACGAAGCTGTTTTCTTTCACCTTTTGACTTTCGTTGCTTCGTTTGATTTGATTCTTTTTGCAAACCGGAGTTCTTAAGTTGAACTATCTGGTTGGATCTATTTGAGTTTTACCTGTGCATTAGATGAGTACTTATTGTATGCTTGTTTGTTTGTCTCGATAGAATACCCGGAGTCTTGTTGTTACTTGAGTCTCTAGGTTTCATGGATCATCGCAAGGCAAGTAACACTTTGATCATACTTTTCTACTACCCAGTTTTTATGCATTAGATATATCCTCAAACATTGCATGATTAGGATCTAATTAAATTGTGGGATGGGAAGTAGTTGAGGTAGTACGTATTTCCTGTTTATTTTTCAAACCCTTGGGAGTTACTTCTACGTTTGCTTATTATGCCATGCTATGCTAGTAGACGTGGATTGGGTGAGTGTATTCCATGACAGATGTGAGTTTGTTAAATTAATGGTTTATTTAAGGTGGCAACTTAAACACACATCTGGGTGGATTGAGGCACCTGGTTTCCATTAGGACTTGCCTGTATTTCTTCGGACCGCCACCCAGGCCCAAAGGGATCATGAGATTATTCCAACTAGAAACTTATGTGTGCAGCCACAAGCCATTATGGGCTCTGGCATAGTTGATTAAGTTGTGCGAACTCTTACGGTAGACTAGCGATGTAGGGGAAAGTAGGTGTACCGTCTACCCACATGTAAGGTGCTAGTACTTCGAAAGACTATGTCTCGGTCATCCGTTTCTCAAACATCATGTAGTGCGAGAAATCCAACGGAGGCGATCGAGTCTTGTGGGGAAAAGTGCGCAAACCTCTACAGAGTGTATAAACTAATCATGGTTAGCCGTGTCCCCGGTTATGGACATCTTGAGTATCTAGTACTTGGATATCATGTGAATCTCATCATGTACTTCTAATTAATGTTGTTGGGTTTTTAAAGAGTACTTTTAATTGGGATTGAGAATGCTGTCAACCATTCTCAATGTTTAACAACCACCATGATAGTTAAATAAATTTATTCCTTTGCAGTAGGGAAAAATTGGCTTTACGCAAAAACTGTAACCATAGAGCTTTCCACCAGCCATATATGCATGTAGTATAGGCTTATTCTTCCATTATTCTCTATGTGCTACATTGCCAGCATATTCCATGTGCTGACCCATTTTCGGGCTGCAACGTTTCATGGTGCAAACTTTTCAGACGACGAGTAAGGTGCTTAGGTCATGGTTCTATACTCCGTGATGCCGTTGGAGTTGATGGACCCGCTTATTCTTCCAAGCCTTCCGCTGTTATCGTATTTAGATGGCCTTAAGACATATTTATTTTATTAAGTTATCTCTTGAGATATTCCATTGTAATAAGTGTGTGATTGCTACTCTGTTATAAATCCTCCGAGTAATCGTGTGGTGTCAATTCTTCGATCCAGGGGATGACATCAAGCACGAGATCGATCGCTTTGAGGTCCGGTCGCTACAAAGATGGTATCAGAGCACACGCTGACTGTAGGACACGACCATTAAGCTAAAGCCCTAGATCACTACTCTCTTCTCATTTCTGACTCCTCATCTTTTCTATTCTTTTAGGATGACGGAAGCGAGGATCAAGTTCACCCAGCCGGATGAAGATATACCCTTTGGACGACATCTGAAGGAAGTCACTAAGTACCTGAACATCGGAATACCAAGCTTCATCGGGACCTACAATTCCACTTTACCTAAAGAAGAGCGCTGGAAGATTCAAGCTCAAGTTCTCGGAAGGATGTTTGCGCCAATCACGGAGCCCATTGAGATTGTTTTGAATGCACCAACCTGGAGTCTAGGAAAGAGCATGGCAGCTCACATAACCATGGGACGCATTGGAGAAGTTTACAAAGAAGACCTCAAGGATACTATCTACCAGATTTGCGGGCGCCGAGATGAACAATGGGAGATAGTTTGCACTAAGAAGGATCGGTCCATTGCAGCTTTCATCCAGGAGTTAAACCAGCACATTCGACACCAGGAGAACCAGATGTGCGCAGGCATGATGGAGTAGAAGACAGCAAAAACCAAGATTATCGAACTAGAAGGAGAACTGAAGGCCACTCGCAAGGACTACATGGAGGAGATTGTAGCTCTAGTAGGACAAAACGGCGATCTTAAGGAGAAGATTGAAGAACTCATGGGAAATTCAGCACCCGGAGGAGAAGATGAAGATTGCACCTGTCCAGAGAACTACATCATCATCGACGACACCGATTCCGATCCTAGTGATGATGATTTCGAAGATGAAGCTGGAGCAGATATCATGGAGTCTTCATCGGGGCAGTTTTTCTAGTTGACCACCATAACAGTAGTAGATTCCCCCATTGAATATTAGTTTTAGTTCCAGCACTTTGTAACGATAGATAGACCGTTGTATGCCCTTGTTTGAATTGATTGGAGTGATATTGCGTGATTTGTCTCATGTGCATATGGGTAGTGTTTCTCCCTAGACCACATTCTATTCTTAACTCTCGTCTTTTCTATAAACCCTCAGATGCCTCCGAGACGCGACCCCGGATTTGTTTTCCCGCCAGAGATCACTCAGTTGATTCAGCAGCAGAATGCCTTGAGTCAAACATTGGTACAGAACCAAGGCAACAACAACAACAACAACAACAATAACAACCTACCGCCACCACCACCTGTTGACCATTTGACCCGTTTCTTAAGGTTGAATCCGTCGGTGTTTTCCAGTAGCACCGAGCTGATTGTTGCAGATGATTGGCTCTGTAAGATAGGGAGGGAGTTGACCACTGCCGGATGTACAGATGGATAAAGGATTAAATTTGCCGCACATCGGCTTGAAGGACCCGCAGCAGCATGGTGGAAGAATTTTACAGCCACTTACCTCAGAGACACCGCCACATGGGATCGGTTTCAAGAAGCTTCCGTCGCCCCATGTTTCAGCAGGAGCTATGGCCATGAATAAGCGTGAGTTTCGCAACTTGCGCCAAGGAGGACGGACAGTTGGCCAGTATGTGGATGATTTTAGTAAACTAGCACGTTATGCCCCAGATGACGTTGCTACGGATGCAGCTAAGCAGGAGAAGTTTCTAGAAGGACTGAATGATGAGCTGAGCATGCATTTGATGGTAGCCACCTTCAATAACTACCAGGAGTTAGTAGATCGTGCTCTTATGATTGAAGGGAAGTAGCAACAGATTGACAATCGCAAGAGAAAGTATGGACAGGGGAAGAATAACTCTGGAGCTCAGCAGAAACTTCGCTTTACCCCGAAGACAGGAGGACAATTTCAGCATACCCATGGAGGAGGTAGCTCGCACAACCATAATGGCACCAAGAATGGGAACGGGAATGGAGGAAGCAATGGACAAAACCGCACCAACCCGTCAACACCATCCAAGGTAGACCTGAGCCACATCACTTGCTTTAAGTGCCGCAAGACCGGGCATTATGCAAATGATTGTCCAGAAGGCCAAAATGGTAATGGTAATGGAAGATCAGGAAAGAAGCCGAACCCTTTCAACAGGGGACAAGTGAAGCACTTTACCGTGGAGGAGGTTGAAGTTCAGCCAGATGCAGTAATAGGTAAGTTTTTGGTTAAGTCATTTACTGCAGTTGTTCTTTTTGATACTGGTGCATCGCATTCATACATATCAAGGGGATTTGTGGATAAGTTTAGCCTACCCACTAGGACTCTTAAGACACCCATGCTAGTAAGCTCACCGGGAGCGGAGTATACGGCCAGTCAAGGATGTTTTCAAGTGCCATTAAGTATAGGGAGGCATGTTTTCCCAACAGATTTAATTATATTGGAATCCCAAGGTTTGGATGTAATTCTTGGTATGGATTGGTTGTCGATGTATGGAGGAAACATCGATTGCACCAGTAAGACAATTTTTCTTACGACACCAGAAGGAAGGAGAATCAAGTATGTACCACGGCATGAGCCGAGAAGGGCACATGTAAATTCCTTATCAGGAGTTGTACATGAGGAAGTACCAGTGGTAAGGGATTACCCGAACGTGTTTCCGGAAGAGTTGCCAGGCATGCCACCGGATAGGGACATTGAGTTTCTGATTGAACTATCGCCGTGCATCGGGCCGATATCTAAGAGACCGATAGGATGCCAGCCCAAGATTTGGAGGAAATTAAGAAGCAGATTAAGGAGTTACTGGATAAAGGTTTTATTCGCCCAAGTTCTTCACCTTGGGGATCACCAGTACTTCTTGTGGAGAAGAAGGATGGATCATTAAGAATGGTTGTTGATTATCGCGGATTGAATGAAGTGACCATTAAGAACAAGTACCCGTTGCCGATGATCAATGACTTGTTTGACCAATTGCAAGGAGCTAAGGTGTTTTCCAAGATCGATTTGCGATCAGGGTACTATCAGTTGAAGATTCGAGAGCAGGAGATACCTAAGACGGCTTTTACCACCAGGTACGGGCTGTATGAATATACTGTTATGTCATTTGGTCTGACTAACGCACCTGCCCATTTTATGAACATGATGAATAAAGTGTTTATGGAGTTTTTGGATAAGTTCGTCG
This sequence comes from Aegilops longissima, assembly GCA_021605205.1. Lineage (NCBI taxonomy): Eukaryota > Viridiplantae > Streptophyta > Magnoliopsida > Poales > Poaceae > Aegilops > Aegilops longissima. The sequence goes on from CM038682.1 coordinate 289,506,416, forward strand.
TGGTGTTCATTGATGATATTTTGGTTTACTAGAAGAATGAAGAGGAACATAAGGAACACTTGCGTTTGGTACTCGAGTAGCTCAGAGAACACCAGTTATATGCCAAGTTCAGCAAGTGTGAGTTTTGGTTGAAGGAAGTTGGATTTCTCGGACATGTTATATCCAGAGAAGGTATAGCAGTAGACCCCACTAAAGTTGCCACTATAACAAACTGGGAAGCGCAAACAACACGAGAGTTTCCTTGGACTCGCAGGATACTACCGGAGATCTATTGAGAATTTCTCAAGGATTGCGAAGCCTATGATAGAACTGTTGAAGAAGGATACCAAGTTTATTTGGACTGAGGAGTGTGAGGCTAGTTTCCAAGAGTTGAAGAAGCGTTTGGTTACCTCACCCGTATTAATCCTGCCAGACCAAAGCAAGGATTACGAAGTTTATTGCGATGCTTCACGTCAAGGACTTGGAGCAGTGCTTATGCAGGAGGGAAGAGTTGTTTCGTATGCTTCACGTTAGCTTAAGCCTCATGAGCTAAATTATGCTACTCATGATTTGGAGTTAGCAGCCGTAGTGCATGCGTTGAAGACTTGGAGACATTTTCTTATTGGGAATCATTGTGAGGTGTATACGGATCACAAGATTTTGAAGTACATCTTCACGCAGAAGGAGTTAAATCTCAGGCAGAGGAGATGGTTGGAGCTTATTAAAGATTACGATATGAGATTGCATTATCACCCCGGAAAGGCTAACGTTGTAGCAGACGCGTTGTGCCGCAAGAGCCATATCAATACACTAATGACGAGAGAAATACCAAAGGAGTTAGGCGAGGATCTTCGAGAACTATGTTTGGAAATAGTTCCGAGAGGCTTTGTAGCAGCATTGGAGATTCAGTCAACTTTGATGGATAGAATCAGGGAAGCTCAGAAGACTAATAAAGAGATTGCCTCTATAAAGTAGAAAATGAGCGAAGGGAAGGCTAAGGGATTTCGTGAGGATGAGCACGATACCCTATGGTTTGAACACCGTGTTTATGTGCCCAATGACCCGGAGATCAGGAAGTTGATTCTACAAGAGGCACATGATTCACCATATTCGATTCACCCAAGAAATACCAAGATGTATTTGGATTTGAAGAATACTTTCTGGTGGACCGGAATGAAGAAGGACATTGCAGAGTACGTAGCGGTTTGTGATGTATGTCAGAGGGTGAAGGCAGAACATCAGAAGCCAGCAGGATTGCTACAACCATTGCCTATACCCGAATGGAAGTGGGATAAGCTAGGTATGGATTCATCACGGGATTGCCCAGGACCCGTGCAGGGTATGACTCGATTTGGGTTGTAGTCGATCGCTTGACGAAGGTAGCTCATTTCATTCCAAAGAAGACTACCTACAAGAAGGCTAAATTGGCTAAGATATACATGACCAGGATTGTATGTTTGCATGGAGTTCGAGGAGTATCATATCGATAGAGGAACCCAATTCACCTCAAAGTTCGGAAGCAGCTTGCACGAAACTTTGGGAACCAGGCTGAGTTTAGCACAACTTTTCATCCACGCATGTATGGACAAACCGAGAGAGTCAACCAGATTTTGGAGGATATGCTTAGAGCTTGTGCTTTGGATTATGGATCAAGTTGGGATGATAACTTACCATATGCGGAGTTTTCTTATAACAACAGCTATCAATCTAGTTTGAAGATGGCCACTTTCGAAGCCTTGTACGGAAGGAGGTGCAGGACCCCGTTGTTGTGGGACGAAGTTGGAGACCGCCAGTTGTTTGGACCAGATTTGATTAAGGAGTCTGAATGGAAAGTGAAGTTAATTCGCGATAGGCTCAAGGTAGCCCTGTCAAGACAGAAGAGCTATGCAGACTCAAAACGCAAGAAGACAGAACACGAAGTCAGAGATAGAGTTTATCTTCGTGTATCGCCACTTCGAGGAGTTAAGCGTTTTTGTGTTAAAGGAAAATTAGCGCCCCGATTTGTAGGACCATATCGTGTTTTGGAGCGCATGGGAGAAGTTGCGTACAAGTTGGAACTACCCGAAGGATTGTCAGGAGTTCATGATGTGTTTCATGTATCTCAGTTGAAGAAGTGTCACGCAGAGATGGCTACTATACCACTGAGAGATACAGTGCCTCTGGAAGCGATTCAGTTGAAAGACAATTTGACCTACGAGGAGAAACCAGTTAAGATTCTGAAGTATGCCAGCCGAGTCACCCGTAGCAAGGTCATTAAGTTTTGGAAAGTTCAGTGGAGCCACCATACTAAGGATGAAGCCACCTGGGAGCGAGAGGAAGATTTGCTTAAGGACCACCCTCACCTATTTTCTAGCCAACCCGAATCTTGAGGGCGAGATTCATCTTAAGGGGGTAGGTTTGTAACATCTCAAATTTTCAATTTGGAATGTTATACATAGAGCATCATTTGCATATCATATTTTTGTTGCATTTTTGCTCGATCCTAGAAATTCTACACAACTCAAGGACCCACGGAGAGAGTTGGGGGTTTCGTTATTTTCATATTTGAGTTTTCTCAAATTTTGAAAATAGGATCATTTGATTTTAATTATTTTATCTTCAATTATTTCTACTATCAAAATTTGAGAGAGGGAATAAAATGACTTTCCAAAATAAAGAAATAATGAAGATTTAATAATAAAATCAAATAAGATTTTATTTTGGAGTTTTTCGCCATTTTATTTGAATTTAGGAAAAATGCGCGTTTTTCAAAATTGCATTTAGGCCCCAAATAAATGTTCATCTAGTCCGGCTTGATTTTAGAAGCCGGGGAAAATTTATTTCGGGATTTTTGGAGTCCATTTAGTATTTCTTTTTATTTTTCTTCTGCGTGGAATTATTTAAAAAAACACGCACCGACCTTGGGCCGTACCCGAGCGGGACTCACTGGGCGCTTTTAAATAGCGCCACTCGGCGCCCAAATAGCCCACCGAGCCGCCTCGCCTCACCCCACCGAGGCCACCGCCCACCCGCCAAACCCTAACCCTAGATTCCGCCACGCCGCCGCCATCCGCCGTCGCCCACCGACCACGAAGTTCGCGGACCCGCCGAGGTTCGCCGCCGCTTTGTTTTATGTGTCATTGTTTTTTAAAACCCGGGTTTTCTTCGGTTTTTTAGTTTCAGTTTTTTCCGGTTTAGGTTAAATAACTAACGCTCGTTCGTTTCATTTTAACGAACACGTTCGTCAGATTAGTTTAGTTAACGAACGTCCGCTCGTTAACCCGCTCGTCGCTTTTTCTTTTTCTCGGATTTAATCCGCGATTTTCTAATCGCGATTCTCGATGCGATTTTCGCTTTATCAGAACTTTTCGCTGCTTATCTAATCAGCGATTCAAGCGCTGAGTTTCATCTCAAACCCTCTTCCGAATAACCTACTTAAACAAGTTTTTGCTTCTGTAAAATTTGACCTAGATCCAGATTAGTAAAACCAAGCTGTTTTCATTCGCCGTTTGACTTTCGTTGCTTCGTTTGATTTGATTCTTTTTGCAAACCGGAGTTCTTAAGTTGAACTATCTTGTTAGATCTATTTGAGTTTTACATGTGCATTAGATGAGTACTTATTGTATTCTTGTTTGTTTGTCTGCGATAGAATACCCGAAGTGCACCGCCTGTTACTTCGAGTCTCTAGGTTTCACGGATCATCAGCAAGGCAAGTAACACTTTGATCATACTTTTCTACTACCCAGTTTTTATGCATTAGATCTATCCTCAAACATTGCATGATTAGGATCTAATTAAATTGTGGGATGGGAAGTAGTTGAGGTAGTACCTATTTCCTGTTTATTTTTCAAACCCTTGGGAGTTACTTCTACGTTTTCTTATTATGCCATGCTATGCTAGTAGACGTGGATTGGGTGAGTGTATTCCATGACAGATGTGAGTTTGTTAAATTAATGGTTTATTTAAGGTGGCAACTTAAACACACATCTGGGTGGATTGAGGCACCTGGTTTCCATCAGGACTTGCCTGTATTTCTTCGGACCGCCACCCAGGCCCAAAGGGATCATGAGATTATTCAAACTAGAAACTTACATGTGCAGCCACAAGCCATTATGGGCTCTGGCATAGTTGATTAAGTTTTGCAAACTCTTACGGGTAGACTAGCAGATGTAGGGGAAAGTAGGTGTACCGGTCTACCCACATGTAAGGTGCTAGTACTTCTGAAAGACTATGTCTCGGTCATCCGCTTCTCAAACATCATGTAGTCGAGAAATCCAACGAGGCGATCGAGTCTTGTGGGGAAAAGTGCTAAATCTCTGCAGAGTGTATAAACTAATCATGGTTAGCCGTGTCCCCGGTTATGGACATCTTGAGTATCTAGTACTTGGATATCATGTGAATCTCATCATGTTACTTCTAATTAATGTTGTTGGGTTTTTAAAGAGTACTTTTAATTGGGATTGAGAATGCTGTCAACTATTCTCAATGTTTAACAACCACCATGATAGTTAAATAAATTTATTCCTTTGAAGTAGGGAAAAATTGGCTTTACGCAAAAACTGTAACCATAGAGCTTTCCACCAGCCATATATGCATGTAGTATAGGCTTATTCTTCCATTATTCTCTATGTGTTACATTGCTAGCATATTCCATGTGCTGACCCGTTTTCAGGCTGCAACGTTTCATGTTCCAGACTTTTCAGACGACGAGTAAGGTGCTTAGGTCGTGGTTCTATACTCAGTGATGCCGTTGGAGATGATGGACTCGCTTATTCTTCCAAGCCTTCCGCTGTTATCGTATTTAGATGGCCTTAAGCCATATTTATTTTATTAAGTTCTCTCTTGAGACATTCGATTGTAATAAGTGTGTGATTGCTACTCTGTTATAAATCCTCCGAGTAATCGTGTGGTGTCAAGATTCTCGATCCAGGGATGACACCGAGCACGAGATCGATCGTTTGAGGTCCGGTCGCTACAGTGTTCACCCTACCCAGCCAACCCCACCCCGGCACCCAGAGTAGTACACCTGAATACTCCCCAATTTCTATCCCCACCGCAAAATAGACTTCTCCACGGCACCACATCCTTCGTGCTCCTCCCCTTTACATCGGCGCACTCGCCCACCGCAGCAAGATCTCGCCTCATCGATGACCTCAGACGCCAGACTGGAGCCGGTCCAACGGCGTTGTCGACACGGAGCCTCTTCCCGCATCGCCTTCCACGGTCTCGGATCTGCTTCCGGAAGCCGGGCCAAGCGCAGAAGTACCACCGTCATGGACAATGAACTCGACTCCGTTGTCGACCATGACTCACAGAGGCCGCCATGACCATCGCTCTCCTCCTCGATTGGTAATGTGTATTGAATCACTTAGCAAAGACATGTGCAGTTCCAATTTTGTTCATACCTACCCTTCAAATTTATTGGGTGTTATTGTTCCCGTAAAAGTAATTGGTCATAGCCTCCATTGTCCAAATGTAATATCACCTTGTAATTGTGCGCCGCCTCCCGTGTCGCGTTGTGCTTGGTAGGTTTTTCATCCGCAACCAGAGTGTGGCAAATGATGGAAATGTTTTTAGAACTAGCAAGATGCCCATATGCTTGCATGCATCAAGATGCATTTGTATGAGTAGTTTATCTTGTTGGAGATGCTCTAACATGGCGCATTTAGTGCTTTAATGTTGCCCACAATATGCTGTGAGTATTACTAGTAGTATATTTTCTTGCCATGTTGAGATTTTAAAACCACGAAAAGTAACATGCAGAGGAGCAATGATGACCAAACACGGGATATTCGGGACATCTTCAAGGAGCATGGCAAGTTAAAGAGGAGCTGCACCGAACCTGTAAAATGAGCTTTGGTAAGTAACACCCTTTCAATTACTTTTGTGTAGCCTCGTGTTCTTTGATGTGTATATGTCGTAGTTTCTGTTTCTCTTAAGCGTGGTATTCTTTGATGTGTAATAAGAAGAGTCTTAATCGTCCTAATGCTTTCGTTTTTAGCTTGATGTAGGAAGTGGGTGTCGGTGTTCAGGGAACGGGGGTCCCCAGACTTGCCTGCCTGCGGCCTGCGGCGTGGTTCAAAGGAGGCCCAGGACAGCCCATCTTCACCAACACAAGCTCAAGACCCTCGCGAGGGGCCAAGCCTCACGGGGCGGACGACTAGGAGCTTCCTCAGGCACGGCCTCGTCAGGCTGGCTCATGAGAAAGTGGAGAGTTCAAGGCAGGGTACCTCGCGAGGTGCCCGTGACGCAAGCCATGACGAGCAAGGGCGCCAGTCGGGCGCCAGCCCGCGCAGCTTCCTCCTTTCCTATTTGGTGCAAAGGGAGCAAGCGCAGGCGAGAGCATCAAGCAAAGGCATCCGTTTCGGTGCAACAAGACCAAGACCAGCCCCAACGGCTGGAAGGAGTCATCGTGGAGCCCAAGCAAAGGCCATCACCAGAGCCTTTGGCGAGCAAGGACCAACTTTAGTCAGGATAAGTGTACCCGCTGTTCCCCTTCAAAATGGCCAATTGTTGGCGCCCTTCCCGCTCAATATTTGGGGAAGAGGCCTAGGGCCTTCGTCTATATAAGTAGAGCTAGCCACCATAGTAGGGGGGAGGGGAGGACGATCGGATAGAGAGAGATCAAGACAATCGGCATCTAGAGAGAGAGACAGACCCGATCCTCAAGCTAGAGCGATGGGACACCACCTAGCAGTTCATCACATCCACCAAGAACAGACCCTCGCGAGGCTGTTCTTCCCAGTACTATTCCTCATCAGCCCAAGAGGCAATCCACCACACCACAAACTAGAGTAGGGTATTACACCACAACGGTGGCCCGAACTAGTACAAATCTTGCGTCTCTTGTGCTGTTGTTTCTAGTAGTTTAGGTTCCTGCGATTCGGCGAGATACGAGACGGTGGAGGGTTGGATCTCCGCGCGCACCCCAGAGCTCGAACCTCAAGGGTCTGCCGGAACCCGAAATCCGACATTTGGCGCGCCAGTTAGGGGTGCGCCGGAATCTGCCTTTCATTGCCTCGTTCTTCCCCGACCACCGCAACCATGTCTGACGCTCATCGGGCCCGCGTCGAGCGCCGAGCCGCCCTCGCCTCCCAAGTCGCCCAGACGGCTCCCGTCGGCGGGCGTCCTCGTCGTTCCCCGTCGCCAGCCGTCAACGCCGCCACCGGCCCGGCGGGGAACGAGCAACAAGCGCCGCCCCAAAGACTCGTCCCATGAGGCGGTACGGCCGCACCGCCACGACTTTCGCTCACCCGCTGGTTTTCTTTCACGCGCTTCAGCCATGGAGGCCCGAGCTGCACTCATCGCGCTAACGAGCTCCTGCGCTACCGCCCCATATAGACGACGTTTACGAAGAATGGCTCGACCGAAGTCGCCGAGCTCGTCTCGCGCTGCAGAGGCGACTCAGCCGTCCGTCTCGCTGCACCGCACCGCCCTGGCGATGAAGCTCCCGGGCGCCAGCCGCCTCCTCAAGACGGCGCCGCCCCCAAAGCGCGCGGTCCCTGGCGGAACCTGCTCCGCCAGCGCCGCGCTGCAAGAGCAGAGCTGCCAAGAAGTTCTCGCCCGCAAGAAGCTGCCCGAGCGCCCCCGCCCAAAGACGCTAAGACCTGCGCTGCCCCGGGCGCGGCGCAGGAGGCCTGTAAGACCAAGCTCTCGCCGTCCGAGGCCCCAGCTGCCACGGCGGGCTGCCGCGCTTTCACCTCCGAAGGCGCAGGCCGCATGGCCCGCCAAGTTCAAGCTGCACCTGCCTCCTCGCCACGACGGCACCGCCGACCCTTACGGAGTTCCTCCAGCTTCACGAGCTGGGCATCGAGGCTGCCGGGATGAAAAGGTCATGGCGAACTGGTTTCCCATGGCGCCAAGGACGGTTCCCGCACTGCTCTGACCGCCCTGTGCACGATCTCTTCTCGGCCGAGATGCGCACCCGCTGCATCGCCAACTTCTGTGGTATCGCGACCGCCACCGCCGTGAGCGACATGCGCCAATCAAGCAGCCGGGGAAACCCCGCAAAGTACATCCAGCGCTTCAACAATGCGCGCTCAAGATCCCTGTGGTAACAGAGGAGGCCATCATCTCGCTTTCTCCGATGGCGCGCGCGACGCCAAGATGAAGCAGGGCTGGCGATGCATGAAGATCTATGCACCTCCCTCGAGCTGTTCAACTTGGCGACCAAGCGCGCCAGGCTGAGGAGGGCGCCTCCTCCTCGAGCTGCCCGCCGCGATCCCAAGAGAAGAAGTCCAAGGCCAAGGACGTGAAGTGCAAGGGGCTGCCGCATCGCGCCGAACCGCACACCAAGCGAGGCGTAGATCAGCCCGAGTCCTCCAAGGGCAGCCGGTATCGCGGTACCACGACCTCCACACCCACAACACCAATGAATGTCAAGAGCCCGGGCCGCGGCGCTGAAGGAAGGGTCGGCCGGCGCCCGAGCGCAGCGACCGGGCTACGGCCGAGGAGGAAGGAATGCAGACGCTGGAAGACCGCGCCCGCGCCAAGGGTGGCGCGACCAACCTCGCGAGGACCGCTGGCAAGACCCACCTCGCGAGGGGGGCTGAGGATCAGCCTCGCGAGGATCGCCTGCAGGGAACGCAGGCCTCCCTCCGCCGCCGCCGCCAAGGAGAATCAAGATCGCCATCGACGAGGGGCTGGGGCTTCCAGAAGCGTGCGATCGCTTTGCATCCCGGGTGGAGCTCAAGCCCCGCCTCTCAACAGATCTTCAAGCAGTTCGCCCACAAGTGAATGCAGTCCTCCCAAGCTCGAGTCCACGCGCCCTCTAAGGTGGTCAGCATGCGCCATCACGTTCAGCTCAGCGGATCAGCTGAAGTGCGCAGACACAGCCGGAGTTCTCCCGATGCTTTGTTCCCCAATCATCGCAATGTGCTAGTCACCAAGACCTCATCGACAGCGGAGCAGGGCTCAACGTCCCGTCCGTGGAGACATTCAACAATCTTCAAGTGCCTTACACCAGCTTCAGCCAACCAAGCCTTTCTCCGAGTCACCGACGGCTCCACGGTCCCGATCGGGCAGGTCCGCCTTCCCGCACCTTTGGGGCTCGCGACAACTACCACACCGAGCTCATCGACTTCGATGTCGCCCACATTCGCCAGCCAGACAACGCCATCCTCGGTACCCAGCGCTGGCCAAATTCATGGTCAGAACTCCACCACGGCTACAACATCCTCAAGATGCCAGAAGCGGCGAAGTCATCACGGTGGCCCTCGTGAAGAGAGAGATGCAATGTGCCCCGGAGCGAGCTTTTCAGGCCGCATCGCTGGAAGACCCAGACCACAGCAGCAGGAGGCCTCCCGAGGCCGCACCCAAGAAGAAGAAGACATCGACCAGCCCGGCTCTTCAAGAGACAGGCCCCTCAGGGTCCGCACCGGGCCAGGGGGAGCCTCCTTCCATCACATAGGAAAGCGCGCCCGGCGCCCTCCTTCACGCAGGGCTCGGGGGCTCTCCCCTGGAGGGCCGCCGACCTCGCCAAGGTCTCGAGGGAGGCGCTTGGGCACCACGTGGAGGTGTGTTTCAAGCACGCTTCCATAAGGTGAGCAAGACCAGGAGGAAAGAACCTCAAGAGTTCATCGCAAGGCCATTCAGAGCTACAGGAGTCAAGGGTCATGAGGGGCAGCCGCCGCCACCACCTGTGGCCCCCATCCAGCGACGATGGTGGGCTGCGCGTCTGATCGACATACCAGGCTCAACCGAGCCGCATCTCAAGAGCGCCTTTGGCCCTCGCGAGTGGGACGTTGCGAGGGTCCGCCCCACAGCTACGTACGCATGCCTTATGGCCTGCCAAACGCGGCTGCTGCATACCAGCATCTCATGAGAACCATCCTGAAGGCTCAAGAGGTCAGGCACGCCGCAGCCCTAGCGGAGATGGAGATGGCCCCTGAGGAGCCGCCAACGCCTCGGGAGCCTCCCGAGGCCCCTGGGCCTGGGGGCTCGTGAGGATCGGCTCCCGCAGCCCACCGAGTCTGCTACATCAACAACCCTTCATCCCCAACATCACCAGGTGACATCTTTAAGTTTTATTTCCGGTTGGGAGCGCCTTCAGGTCAGATTATTCCTGTGCCGCGTGGGTCCGCCCCTCGGCATGTATCCCTTTATTTCATGTCGTTAGCCTATCCTATTGGGGGCGCCCCTCGGGCTGCATCATCCCCAAGCCACTCGGGCCAGTCCCAGCGGCATGTATCCTTCCTACTTTTTCCTTCGGATTATGCTCTCGCCCACCGTGCTTGTTATTTGGTGCCTTTTCCGGTGGCGGAATCTTGCATGTTAAAGGGGGTGCCGAGCATCGCGACTCAGGCTCCTACCGCTCTCCGCCCTCACCCTCTGGTCTTGTCCATGGCATCGCGACCTGGCTTGCCAACACGGCCGAGACCAGCTCGAGATCCGGACCCGAGAACGAGTTTCGCCATCCAACCCAGCTTGCGCTTAAAGTGGGGGTGCTCGAGCATCGCGACCAGGGCTCCTACCGCCTCCGCCCTCACCCTCTAGTCTTGTCCATGGCATCGCGACCGCTTGCCAAATGACGGTCGAGACCAGCCCGAGAGCCGGACCCGAGGACGAGTTGCTGCGTCTGACCCAGCTTGCGCGTTAAAGGGGGGGTGCCTGAGCATCGCGACTCAGGGCTCCTACCGCCTCCGCCCTCACCCTCTGGTCTTGTCCATGGCATCGCGACCTGGCTTGCCAGCCGACGGCCGAGACCAGCCCGAGCCGGATCCGAGGACGAGAGTTGCGCTATCCGACCTAGCTTGTGTGCTAAAGGGGGTGCCCGAGCATCACGACTCAGGCTCCTACCGCCTCCGCCCTCACCCTCCGGTCTTGTCCATGGCATCGCGACCTGCTTGCCAGCCGACGGCCGAGACCAGCCCGAGAGCCGGACTCAAGACGAGAGCACCGACATCCGCCAAATTTGCGTGAACACACTCAAGATAAGGCCCAGAGCTAGGCGCAACCCGCCTTGAGGTAGGGCCTCGTGAGTCCCGCGCTGGCTCACGGGTGCCCAGACACACCTCGCCCAGCCCTACCGTGCAAGGCCACGTGTCGTGGTGGGCTGTATACGCCTGGGGCTCCTCCCGAGGGGAGCCCCTCCCACGCTCCAAAGGAAGCACCATGCTCAGCGGTGGCGACGACATCGCCGAGGAGCGGCTATGCCCACACGCAGGAAGCACTATGTCTCTACTGGTGATAAACAATCGAGGGTGGCCTCCGGTCACACCAACCTCGAGGAGCCCAGAGCTCAAGTGTCCGGCCTCATCGCAACGCCTCCCTCGAGCGCCAGAGGGGCTGGGCACGGGCTGCGCCTAGGTCACGCCTGACACGCACGCCACCCAGCCAGCCCCTCGGCCTGGTTCGTCCTGACGCCACTCCCCGAGCGGAGCCAAGGTATGCAACAAGGTATGCATGCTGCTTGAGCGCCAAGGGGACTCCGAGCATCGCGACTCAGAGCCTAATCGTCACGTAGCCCTCACCCCTTAGTTCCGAAGGCTAATGGCGATTGAGGTATGCGCGGGCCGGGCTCTGCAGACGAGAACGGTGGATCCGCCACGCCACCTCCCTACTTGTTGTTCAGGCGCCAAGGGGACTCCCGAGCATCGCGACTCAGAGCCTAACTTGTCACGTAGGCCCTCACTCCTTGGTCCCGCCTTGGTTTCCGGCCGGGCTTACGCGGCTGAGGTAGCAAGGGCAATGGCTCTGCGGCGTAGAACATAAGCAAGTAGGAAGCACAAATTTCAAGGAATTCAAAAGCAAATATTACAGTCCACACTGTTATCGCAATACCAAACGCAAGTTTAAACGCCTCCCCGAGGCATGATACACGTGCAGGAATTAAAAGCAAGACAGGAGCCACAACGGAGTCACTTGTCGGCGGTGGAGCAGCGCGGAGTGGGCTCGCCTCGTGAAGCAGCAGGGCCGGCAGCGCCTCGCTTTGGCTTGGTGTCAAGGTCCGAACTTCCCCAGAGCCTCCTGACGACCCTTCACAGCCTCGGCAGCGGCAGCTGCATGCTCGCCGCTTGCGGCTCCAAAGAGGCTGTCCATGTCGACGCTGGGATCACGAAGATAGATGTGGGTGAGGATCCGCGTCGGTGCTGCCGAGAAGACAAGACACGCGCCGGCCTCACCGTGGGGCCAAGACCAAGGGAGACATCTTCAAGAGCACGAATCAGAAGGGAAGCAGCTTGGTGGGCCGTCCTCTCGCCGGACAAGGGCTCTCCAGCCGCTATCATAAAGCTCCCTCAAGAAGGCGCGAGCCTTCACCTCCATATCCATGAAGGCCACGCGATCTTCGGCAAGAACCCGCGCCTTGGCGCCCAGCTCGACCTTCCTCGCCTCCAGCCTCCTGCTCCAGCTGGCCTAGGCGGTCACGACGCTTCACTTTGGCCTCCTGGTCCTTGGCGGCCACCTCGCGAGCCTTCATGCTTTCCTCCTGCTCCTGGCGGAGGCGGGCCTCCTCGGCGAGCTGGTTCTGCAGGCCCTTTAGCTCGCCCTCCAGCGTCTCACAGCGACCTTGTATGCTGGCTGCCTGCCCCAGGGCAGCATCGCGGGCTACCTTCGCCTCACGAACATCCTGCTTCTCCTCATCGCAAGCCGTCGAGGCCTGGACCAGCACCGCCCGAATCGAAGCGTCGGCGCGAATCCAGCCAGAGGCCAGCTCCAAGCGCCCGGCCACCAAGCGAGGGTCGGCGCCCAGAAGTTCCTGCCGCAGCCGGTCCGGTTCAGCGGCAGCATGATCCAGGACAGCGGGAGGAGTCGGAGAGATAGCAGTTGGCGGAGTAGGAGGAGATGGCGGCGGTGTAGCCACCGCTCCTTGAGGCGGAACCAGCGGCGCCACGGCAACGATGGAGGCAGCGCCCAGCAAGGCCACCTCGGGAGTCGCCTTGGTCAAGGGGCTGAGTCGCCCAGCTGGGCTCAGCCAGCCTCGCGAGGACGCCCGGCAGGATAGGCTCAGGCGTCGGGATCATCTTCTTTTTCGGCAGACGCATCGCCACGGATGGGGCCTCGAGAGCCCCTTCAGCTTCTTCACATGGCGCCACCGTCAAGAACATGGACATCGATCTCGCCGACAGAGCAATAATCAAGATGGGAAGCAGCACTTACAGTGTCGCCATCGGTGGACTCGAGCAGCCTCCGCCATACTTGAAGCCCGAGAGCCGACCGCAGGATCAGCTTCAAGGGGACCAGGAGCAGGAGGCGCTGCTCATGACCGCCTGGGCGGGCGGACCTGCTGGGACCAGCCCAGTCCGGTCCTTCTTCGGATCGGGGCAGGCTTCGCCTCCCCGCCACCTCATCCTCGCTGCCACTCTCGGGAGGCGGAGAACGCGGGCTGCGCCGCAGGAGGAGCCCTTGACTCCGCCCGAATCAACCCCTCTCCGGCTCTGCTTCTCCACCTCTTCGCCGAGTCAAGAGGACACGCCCACCAGTGTCCTCCGGAGCCTCATGGGCACGAGCCCATCCCGCTGAAGGCGGGCATGGACCCCACAACCTGCTCCCAATCTCGCTGAAGAACAGGGCGCAGGGCGCCCGGTCTCGCCACATCGCCCCTAACCAAGGACTGGAGGACTGTCGCCAGATCCTCGCCGCCGTGGCCACGGGCTCGGGTGAGGCCTCCACATCGAAGCTTAGCATCGCGTGCGGAGCCAGCTTGGTGCTCCAGAACTCCTCAAGAGCGACGCACTGGTTAGCTTCGCCACGCGCCGGCCAACTTCAGATCTGCATCCATCTTCTCCAAAGACCAGCCAGACGGGATCCCAAGCTTCGCTGGGACCAGTCGTCGGAACTCTCGGCGGGCTCTGTGGGCAGGATCAGCCGAGGTGGATCCGCCCAAGATCCACCAAGACCCACTTGCTCCTCAAGCCCTCAATCCGCTTCCAGGGTTTGAAATGGCGATGGCTCCGCCAGATGCAACAAAGCTCACAGACGCTGGAGGCGGAGCCACGGGAGGCCCGGAGGAAGAAGTAGTGGCGCAGCAAGGCCACCGAGGGCTTCACCCCAACATGGGCCTCACAATAGTAAGCGAAGATTGCCAGAAGAAGGACGGAGTTGGGATGGAGGTGCAGAGCTTGGATGTTGTAGTGAAGGAGGACAGAAAAGAAGAACTCAGAGAAGGGAGGCACCGCATCAGCAATGATGGCGCCGCGAAGAACGGGTAGAAGGTACTCCCCGACCGCCGTGGGCGGAGGAGCCGCCTTGAACACCGCCGTTTCCATTGACGCCCTGCGCCCGCCAACCGGCGATCGTATGCAGGCTCGCCGACACATTTGGCGGGTCCAAGGCAGGAGAGTACCAAGCTCCGCCGGGTTTGGCAAGGAGCCATGATCGCTAGGGCGCGAGCAGCGGAGTGGATCTCAAGATCTCGGAAGCGAGAGGAGAGGCGCAAGAAAGGGGATCTGAGCAGCGATCGCGAAAGTAAGGGAGGAAAGGAAGATGCCGCTCGTTATCAACCCACGCTGTTGCAAAGGCGCCGATCGAATCAACCGCCACGCGGCGCCCAAGGTCAGAGAGCTGTTAGGGCTCATGACGCTCGCGACTTGCCCTTTCGCCTCTCGCCGCCAAGTTCGGAGTGCCATGGGCCCGGGCTACTGCTTGTGTTCGGGAATGGGGTCCCAGACTTGCTCGCCATGCGCTCTGCGCGTGGTTCAAAGAAGGCCCAGACAGCTCATCTTCACCAACACATGCTCAAGACCTCGCGAGGGGCTGAGATTCGGGCGGACGACCGGAGCTTCTCGTGCACGGCCTCGCCAGCTGGCTCATGAGGAGGCGGAGAGTTCAAGGCAGGTACTCGCGAGGTGCCCGTGACGCAAGCCATGACGCACCAAGGGCGCCACTGGCCGCCAGCTCGCAGCAGCGCCCTCCTTTCCTCTTTGGTGCAAAGGGAGCAAGCGCAGCGAGAGCATCAAGCAAAGGCATCCGCTTCGTGCAACAAGACCAAGACCAGCCCCAACGGCTGGAAGGGAGTCATCGTGGAGCCCAAGCAGGCCATCACCAGAGCCTTGGCAGGCGAGGACCAACTTTAGTCGATAAGTGTACCCGCTGTTCCCTTCAAATGGCTAATTGTTGGCGCCCTTCCCGCCAATATTTGGGGAAGAGGCCCAGGCCTTCGCTCATATAAGTAGAGCTAGCCACCATAGTAGGGGGAAGGGGAGGACGATCGGATAGAGAGAGATCAAGACAATCAGCATCTAGAGAGAGAGACAGACCCGATCCTCAAGCTAGAGCGATGGGACACCACCTAGCAGTTCATCACATACACCAAGAATGCACTCATGAGGCTGTTCTTCCCTCAGACTATTCCTCATCAGCCCAAGAGGCAATCCACCACACCACAAACTAGAGTAGGGTATTACACCACAACGGTGGCCCGAACTAGTATAAATCTTAAGGCCTCTTGTGCTGTTCTTTCTAGTAGTTTAGGTTCCTGCGATTCAAGGCGAGATACGAGACGGTGGAGGGTTGGATCTCCGCACACCCCGTAGTTCGAACCTCAAGGGTCCGCTGAACCCGAACCGGCAAAGGTGTTCTCACCTTGTAATCTGTTTTATTTATTTTTCCTTTTGAATTCACTTCTCCGAAGTTCTGCTTATCCGCTTCTACTAAATGGATCTAGGTTGCTCTAAGTATTGATCTAAAAAGAAGTAACTTCATGTCGATGCAGTTCTGCGAGGAGGAAGTGTGGTCAACCTCGAGATCATGTTTCCAAAATGAGGTTGGATTACACACAAGGTGTCAGTTCCCTAATGATGCTGGATTAGACACAAGGTGCAAATTCCCAGATGATGTTGGATACAAACAAGCCAGGTGGAGTCGTCAGCTGTTCGGGTCCTCGTGGCATTAGTAAAGGCTGAAAGAAAGCATGCAGCAGCCCTTGAGAATGTAGCTGAGTTCCTGAAGAAGCGAAAAGAGCAATCAGATGCTCTCTTCACCGAAGCCAAAGAAGAGATGGAAGAAGCCAGAAATAAGCTAGCAGAGGCAGAGCAAGCTAGGCGTCTCCTGCTATCTAAAACTGTTGTCAATACAAAATTTCCTTCATAATAGCTAGGTTCAAATGTTTATCCAACAAGATGCTCACAGATGTCCGTGCATCTACTTGATGTTGCACAAACTGTTTTTTTGGGTCATGTAATAACAACAATTACTTTCCAAACAATAATGCATTTAAGCATTGGACATGGTATAGTTCACGCAAGCCCGACATTCCAAGTTCAACTTCCACATCAAACTCATGTTCACAGATATCTGCACATTCATACATAATGTCCACAACCATGATTCACTTCAAAGCCAAAAAAATGTGAGGAGAGTTATAAATAAAGAAAATCCTCTACTAGTTCCTGCTACCAGTGAGAGCACAACAAGTCAAGACCATGCGTAAATTAATTATATTTTAGTCATTTTTTGTGTTCTAAAATGCCTGCCGCTCATGGATGGACATGTTGCCGGCACACGCACGGATTCAATGAAGGCAAAGGGCAGTCTTAAGCTGGTTGCATCGCAAGCGAGGAGGTGCTCACCGGCCTCGCAAAAGTGCGGCCCTCTTGGCGGGCGACCGTTCAATGCCCGCGCTATGAGAGGTCGCGTCCATGTCGAAAGCAATCACTCCCTCCAGTCCTTTTTTGTTTGGGTATAACAAAATCTCGCTTTTCCATTCACATTTTACAAGTAAAATTTGTGGACAAACTTTCACCCAAAGTACGATGGGGACTAGTAAACCGAATGGAGGTAGTAGTTTTTTTAATCAAAGAAGGGTTTCCCCTTCCGATTTTCATTACTGAAAACCAGCATCTAAATCTAAACCATAGTATTTGCCCTAGAACTACCAGGTTCAACATCTCGCAACATAAACCCATACAACCTCGATCACAAAAAAAACCATACAACCATACGCCAAGGAGGTACGTAGTACTATGAATTCCATTTTCGCTGCATACCAATCGTTCTAAAAACTACTTACTACTTATAACGCACCATTGAAAATGGGAACTATTAACCCCGCTAAAAAAACGATATTTTAAACATGGCTACTCGATCTGTGGCAACTGGCGAGCCACCGCGCTCCAAGTCGTTCACCTGTGATCCCGAACATCAACTCCTACGGATCAAATTATCACGCGAGCTGACTATTCCTACAAAGGTGCTCCAGCACGTACCCGGTACCCGCGAATGCAGCAATCGTGCACCTAGGGTTTTAGGGTTTATTTGTTAACGTCGCCTTTACGTAACACTCATGTGTGCGAGACAGCGAGAGGCCGATCGCGACGCGCGCCTCTTCTCTTCAGATATGTACTCCACCGCTTGTCCGGTGTCCAAAAATTATAATAACTACTAGCAATGTGCCAATGCGCTGCCACACGATCAAAGTAGATTAATACACAGGCGGAGCTAGATGCAGATTACGCCTGGGGCTGTGCTATGTTGAGTGACAAACTTCTATGATTTTCTATGCTTTGCATGAAGAAATTACAAAGTAAGTTGTTTCTAGGCACAGGGCTATAGCCCTAGCAGCCCAGCCTGCCTCCTCACCAATGGATTAATACATATTCACCGATTTGATAGAAAAAAGTCTAGCTTTGAAATACGATATCACTAAAAATATGTTATGTTTCACTCAAAATATATTCCTTTGGCGGTTTTGATGAGATAAGGGAGGAATGTTGTTGGTTTCAAGATTCGAGAAGTGGTATATGTCTAATTTCTACTTTACTAGTAAGATGCCCATGCGTTGCATGGAACATCAAGATCTTGTGGGAGAAAAGGATGAACGAGGAAGGCCTTATCTGCAAATGTGGTGAAGAGTGCGGTAAATTGCCATATTTTCCTTCCTATCCGTCGATATAAATCGACGACCTACATTGCAGGATGGCAGGCCCACCATCATCACCAACTCTATCTTTTATCCCTACTCTTATAATAAGCATTGTCAGTGATGATCGTGTGCCTGCCATCCTGCAATATAGGCCGTCCGATCTGTATCTGACGGATAGGAAGGAAACTATGGCAATTTTGCAAAAAGATACCCACATCCCTCTCCACATTTGCAAATAAGGCCTTCCCTCGTTCATCCTTTTTCCCCACAAGATAAACTACTCATACAAATGCATCTTGATGTTTCGTGCAACGCATGGGCATCTTGCTAGTTGTTGCAAAAAGCCCATGTGTGTGTGAGAGAGAGGGAGAGTGGAGGAGGACGGAGTGCATGTGTGACAAAGACACAAGGAGTGTGTGTGCGATAGGTATCAGCTTAAAATGAGGCGATAGTGTGTGTGTGCACGATCGAGAGGGCGTGTCTCAAGAAGGGAAGAACAATCTACATAGATACAAGGAGCGGGAAAGAGACATGTATGCGATGGTGGAAGCACGACTGTGCGGGTGTATAAACCTATCTAGAGGCTAGCTTGTCGATAAATGTTTGTGAGAGAAATACGAGTCGGGTGCGAAAGCGAGAGTTTTGTGAGAGAGAGAGACGGTAGTCGGGAAGGGGAGTGGAAGCAGGAGTTGTGTGTGTGTCTGAGAGAGAGAGAGAGAGGAGACGGTAGTCGGGGTTGTTTGATCGGTAAACAAATGAATAATATCAGTCTGGGATGGAGACGAAAAGGAGACCGCAACAAATGTTGTGTCTACAGGAGAGATAGAGAGAGTAGTTTTAGTGGTATGAGTCATATGTAGAGACATATAGGGTGTGTGAGAGAATCCCATAGAGAGAAAGAAAAAGTGAAAGACGAGTGGAGACTGTGTGTTTGACGGTGAAAAAGAAAGCTTAGGTACCGAGTGATACCAGAGAACAGTAGAGACATTAGAGATAATGAAAACCACGTAATGTATAATGATAGGGAGAGTGTGACACTTCTCAAGGGAGACGTCGAGAAACCATGTTTGCGAGGATAGGAGCAGATTGAAGTGAGCGTGCGGGTGAGCTGGAGAAAACAGAGTGATAGCTACCTGAAGGAGCATGCATGCGAGAGAGATGGGCGTGAAAGGAGTGAACAAAAAAGGTATTCAAATATTTGAATTCGAGATGATGATACATGTAATCCATACTCGAACCAAAATTGATCTATCAAACATGCATACTCATATGAATTCACGCACATCTATGTTATTTAATATGTAGATATTACTGATCCATACATTTTAGTAGAACATAATTTGGTTAATTTTTTTCGAATTCAACGTTAAGATTTCGAGATCGTTGTATTTTTAAATCATATTATACATATAAAGGAGCAGAATTCTTTGTTGTGATTTTGAAAGTATATTTATAAAAATGATGTATATAGAATGTAATTCCAATTGAAAATGGATCCCGCCCGGAAAAGAAAAAGAATACAAACGGGATTCGAATTGAGTTGGCACGTAAACGCGTGCACTCGCAAAATTTGAACGAAGCGGGAAAGTCGCAGAATCGCCTCAAACCAAAATCTGCGAGATGGAAATAACTACTGCCTATCCCTGCCATACAAAGCCTATCTTCTGGATTTCTATAGGTTTCGATAGGGTAGGTTTTTAATTTCACCCAAACGCGCCTCTCTCCCGGATTCATACACGGTGCGCGAAAAACAAGTGTGTCCTCGCCAAAATCGACTCCTCCCGATTCATATTCATACACGGTGGGCACCAAAACAAACTCTAAATCGGCAAATATTCAGTGTATGCGAGATTACCTTCCTATCCCCAACCGACGAGTGTTGCTGTGATGTAGTAGAAATTTGAAGCGGGCTAAGTTTGTAAATTTCTCGCATTTGAGACAAGCGCTTGAATACATGGTTCCCCTTCCTCTCTACCTCCCTTTTCCCCATTCGTACTCCGTGGGCGCCAAAACACCCTCTCCACCCCACCCTCCTCCGTCCGCCGCTGTCCGCCAACCAATCCACCGCCGTCCTCCTCCACCATGCCGGAGCTGATACCCCGACACCGCCATCCATTACAAGAGATCGACCTCTCTCATCCACGGCTGCAGACCGATCCCGCATCCCGTCCTCTCGCTTCATCCCGCGTTGTCCACCTTGCCGGGCGCTGCCTCCCACGACCGTCGGCCCACCACGCCCCGCCGCCACCGCCTACCCTCCTAGATCTGCTTCCACGCCGCCGACACCATCGCTACCGTAGCACCGCCAAATTCTCAGCAGATCGTGACAGGCGCCGCACTGTAGGCGGTACTCTTTGTATCTGCTCAACTTATTTATCGCAAAAGAAAATAGATCGCCACCGCTTTACTCGATTTCTTGTCTTGGTTGCGGTTGCCTTTGTCCGGTTTGCACCTTCAGATCCGCCATGGCACGCCAACACCATTCTCCCAATGCTTATGGTTTTCCCTTTTATATTCCACACTAGTTAAATCACTTGTAGACTAAATTTCAAAATTGGGTTAGTCGATTTTTCAGAGCTCGCCGGAGTTCATCGGTGCGATCGAAGGGGCTCGGGTGGGGACGGTGGTTGTGGGGGGCGGTGGTGGGGCCTCGTCGAATGAAGAAAACTCGACGCGGGTGGGGGCGGGGATGGGGTGGTGGAGGAACACAGCGGTGGGGCTGCTGGTTCGCCGGGCGTCCCGCAAGCGGTGTTCTCAGATGGGAAGCATAAGATGTTCCTTGTCGAAGGGGGCAGGGACATCTGCAATCAACAGTGATAGAGCTGGCCTGTACGTGATCGATAGGATCTCAATTACTAGCGGCAATACAACACCGTAATTTCTAGCCAGTTCCACTTTCCCGATTTATATATCCTGGTTATGGTGTACCCCTGTTATGTACACTATGATCTACCTAGTTGTTGTGTGCTCTTGTTATCATGGTTTGGCAATAAACTCTCTATACAGTATATTATTAACATATCATCTGCCAGCTATCCTTACTTCTGGAGCCTATTTTTTTTGTGTACTTGTGCCAAATTATATAAATGCACGCACCATATTACAGCACACATGAGCTCTCTCATCAAAATCCAGTGATAGCACACAAGTGTTTACAGGGGCGCCCCTATATTAGAATATCATCTTCATTACAAAGATAATCTCACAGCTATTTATGTTTTCATGGTTTTCAGATATTATACACAATTACAGTGAATATCAGAATCCGCGCATCAGAAGAATATTGTGGAACACTGCAATGACTTACAAAATTGGCAGCAAGGCATTGATTGCCATTCGAAGCAATGAAACTCAGACGCCCCCGCTGTTGATTCTTGTTCGAATATCATCCTAATGACTATTCTAACCTCGAGGAGTCAAAGGCAGATGGCCTGTCCTGTTCACCCATCAAGGTGCCTGTTCTAATTTGGCAAGGTTTTACTGATTGCGCGTATCTTGCATATGTTGTATTGCATTTCTTCTACTTTGTTGCACCGCCATCTTCTTAGTTTACTCATCATATAACTCGAGATGCCATGCCCATCCATTATCAATACATATTCCATCTGTCATCATACCATCTTTTTCCACTCAAATGTTGTTCTTGTGCATCAGACATCAAAAAGGAAGAGGGTGATTGCGAACTGAAGGAGCACCAGAAAGTCCTTGAAAAACGTGGTGGTGCCGAGAAATCAGACATCACCCCACTTATATTGGCTGTACAACCAGTGACACAAAACGTAGGACCGACTCCAGCAGACTGTACCCATACTTCACTGGCCACACCACTAGCCCCACCACACAGGACCTTCACTCCAGCAAAAGGTATACCGATTTCATTTGCCATAGCACCAGCTGTACCACAGAAAAATCCCACTCCAGCAAAAAGTACAGCAAGTCCACCGACCGAAGACCTATCCCAACTGCAGAGACGGCCAATTCCTGTAGATTGGAACCCCATTCCATTTATTCCCAGTTTAAAATACAATGCTTTAAATGTTGTTAGGGACTACGTGCATATATTCCCATCATGGGAAGATTATTGTGAAGACAAACACCATTTTCACATCTTCCTGTCCAACTTACGTGTAAGTGCTGTTATTCATGGTTATTATTTTCCTGTTTTCTGCTGATTGAACACATGAATGATTTACATTACATTGTTGTAACTAGGCGAGGGTCAATCTGGATAGTCATGACGAGCAAAGCTTGCTTGTGCTTTTCAAGGAAGCATTGCAGCAGTATCGGTGTTACCTGAGGAAATCACACTTTGATGGCAAGTCTATAAACGAATTTCCGATGAAGTCTTTTGTGCTAAATTTAGAAGACATTGAATGGAAAATACTTGTTATGCACTGGTCTCTTTCCCAGGATGAGGTACTGTCTATGAAATCACATGACAATTTGAACTTCACCTTTTCCGCATTTGCCTTACGGATCTTTTTTGTAGGAAATCTGCTCGAAGAAGAATTCCGGTTTGACAAGAACGACAGGATATCGCAAATATGCTGCCCGCTGCTTTGCTCTTGTTATTACCTGTTGTCCTGTATCACTGTACTTGCATACATACCTGGTTCATTATGTGACAGCAGTATGCATGATAGTTTGCTTATCAATTGTTCACTCCAAATTATCTGATCTGTATGAATGGTTACATTAGTGTAGAATATATACAATGCCAATGTTTTTTTAGCTCTGCATTGTTCTTGTAAGTACATGCTTTCCTGTATCAGTGTACTTATAATGACATGTAGTTGTTCATGTACCATCACTCTGCAGCTTATTTTCCTTTTCCCTCCATTTTCTACACATCAGATCTATATTTACTCTTACCATAAGGTTGGTACTGAAGAAGTTTAGCTGTGCATTGCTCTTGGCTGTACCTTTTGCCTGTATCGTTGCACTTACATTTATAGCTACTTGGTTATGTAGCATCACTCTTCATCTTATCTTAAATATTCTCCATTTTTTCGTATATTATCACATCTATATTTACTCTTAAAAAAATGTAGAATAAAGGCAATGCTTTTGAAGAAGATTATGTGGTAAACTTCTTGAATTGCCCCCCCATCAGCATGGACAAGGCCTTTATAGAGCCTGTCTTCACCAATAATGTAAGTTTGTGCATCTCAAGCCTTCAAACTTTGTTGTATATATTTGGTTAGGCATGACTGCAACAGCTGTTTATTTTTGGTGTCTGCATCAAATTGCTTGTTTAAAGTTTATTATATGTAGTTCATAAACAAAAGTTTGTCCTTTCTCAATTTAAGTTTTCAGTTGGACAACCAAGTTCCTTCTTCATGCCATGTAAATTAAACTATACAGAGCAAGTGATCTTCTTTTGCACTGCATGTATGCTTCTGTTCTTCATCCGTAATCCAGTGGTGTGGTCAACCTACCCACTACAGCACAATGTCATATTCTGCAATGTCTTAACTATGAACAATGTCATATCATTCTACTATTATTTAAACCGTCTCTTTATTTGCCAATCTGAAATGGTAAAATTGACAGCACACTAACCATTGATACTTATGAGTTCTTGATCTGTAATCCAGTGGTGTCGTGAAGTTGGCAACTCCTTCACAATGTCATTTCCTGCCATGTCTTGACCTGAACAATACCATATTGTGTTAATGCAAATTTAAACTGTGTCACTTTATTCGTCAGTAAGAAATGTGATGAATTGACAGCACTGATACTTTTATGTGCAAAACCTGTCATCTGTCTACTTGTTTATCTTTCAGAGTGAGGAAGATATAAGTGTTGAACAAGCGCAGATCTCATCATCTTGCTCAGCTGCTTATGCGCTGCAGCTCCCAATGAGGCTAACCTTTCTTGAACTCTATTGGAGTGTTTGTCAGTTTTGTATATTATTTTTTCAAGCGTGTTTATTTGCAATGGTGGCAATCTTTGATGCCCAAAGTGTATGTAATCATTGTCTGCTTGTGCTTTATTATCATAGTGGCGAACTTTGATGCCCAGTGGATGTAATATGCCGTATTTTCTTTATTGTATAGTCTAGGTTTTTTCTTGTTCTCGATGATGCAGTTATTTTACTGTATATATATATCCTGTCTTCGTAGTAAACCGGCCAAACCGTAAAATTACGGTACATAATCGGGCCGTCATGTAGTCACGATGTAGGTTGGGCCCGAACGTGCGAACAGCTCACGGGCGGCAGCAGCCGAAATGAACCCCGCCCATGATTGTGCAAATCAAATCACGGGCTTTAACAGCCAAAAATTGTCTCGGTCTTTGTTTGGCCCAATCAGATATCGGCTGCGAGCAGGCCGGATGCAAACCGGGTCGTAGTTAGGCCCAACTATATGACGGGCTTTTAACAGGCTGAAATTAATAGAGGGCCGGAATGTTAAACGGGCCCTTAACAGGCCAAAACTAATATCAGGCCGAATTACTAAGTGGGCCTTTAGGAAGTGGGCCCAAAAGCATAGTGTCCAGTTGACGGGTCGAATCTGATATGAGCCATAATTAGGCCCAAAACCTCTTAAAGGGCCGGACCTGATCTGGGCCGTAATTTGGCCTAGAACGTGGTAGGCTTTTAACGGGTCGGATCTCATATGTGCCACTATTAGGCCCGGAGCGTGGCAGGCCATTAATGGACCGGATCAAATATGGGCCGGCATTTGGCCCAAAACATGGCAGCCAGTTAATGGGCCGGCCTACTAGGGTCCTCAAAATCTTGTGGGCCTACAGCTGGGTCGGCCCATTAATGTCGGCGAAATCTCGTGGGCCTTTAGCTGGGCCGACCCATTATGATCCGCAAGAATTTTGTGGGCCTTTACCTGGGCCGGCCCATTATGGCACACAAGAATCTTGTGGGCCTTTAGCTGGGCCGGCCCATTATGGCCCGTGAAATCTTCTGGGCCTTTAGCTGGGCCAGCCCATTATGGTCCACAAAATCTCGTGGGCCTATAGCTGGGCCGGCCCATTATGGTCTGCAAAATCTTGCGGGCCTTTAGTTGGGCCGGCCCGTTTAAACTTGTTGGTCCGTGCCACGTGTCGACGTATCATAGGCGCCTTCTGTCCAGTGAGTGAATGAAATCTGTCCCGACGATGAGCCGACACGTGTTTCCTCTAGCCAATGATGATTTTACACGTGGAAATCCCCATTGGTCGGGGCTGTTAACGGGTTATCGGATCCAAAACCCGACCCGATAGCTTAACGGCGTTCGCTACGGTGGATGCCACGTGTCGGTCACCCTTGATGAAAGCACTTCGGACGCGCGATTTATCGTCATGGAAGTGGACACTTCGTGATGATAATTTTGGTAATGTCATGGAACACTTCTCTGACGACAGCACATGTATGACTATCTTGATGCTGTCATAAATTTGTCATGGATGTACATGCATGACAAAAAACGCGACCTACTGTGACAAACACGTATCATCACGGAAGTGTATTTTTTGTAGTGATAGCATGGACCAATCAAAAAATATAGATATGTTGGAGACGTATCAAGCATCCCCAGTCTTAATTTCTACTCGTCCTCGTGTAGGTAAATGATAAAAACAGAATTTTTGATGTGGAATGCTACCTAACATATTTATCCATATAATTTTCTTTATTGTGGCATGAATATTCAGATCCATAAGATTCAAAACAAAAGTTTAATATTGACATAAAAACAATAATACTTCAAGCATACTAATAAAGCAATCATGTCTTCTCAAAATAACATGGCCAAAGAAAGTTATCCATACAAAATCATATAGTCTGGCTATGCTCCATTTGCATCACACAAAGTATTAAATCATGCACCACCCCGATGACAAGCCAAGCAATTGTTTCGTACTTTTGATGTTCTCAAACATTTTCAACTTTCACGAAATACATGAGCGTGAGCCATGGATATAGCACTATAGGTGGAATAGAATATGGTGGTTGTGGAGAAGACAAAAAGAAGGAGATAGTCTCACATCAACTAGGCGTATCAATGGGATATGGAGATGCCCATCAATAGATATCAATGTGAGTGAGTAGGGATTGCCATGCAATGGATGCACTAGAGCTATAAGTTTATGAAAGCTCGAAAAGAAACTAAGTGGGTGTGCATCCAACTCTGTTGCTCACGAAGACCTAGGGCAATTTGAGGAAGCCCATCATTGGAATATACAAGCCAAGTTATATAACGAAAAATTCCCACTAGTATATCACAGTGACTATATAGGAGAATCTCTATCATGAAGATCATGGTGCTACTTTGAAGCACAAGTGTGGAAAAAGGATAGTAACATTGTCCCTTATCTCTTTTCTCTCATTTTTTGTGGGCTTCTTTGGCCTCTTTTATTTTTTATGAAGTCCGGAGACTCATCCCAACTTGTGAGGGAATTATAGCTTCCATCATCCTTTCCTCACATGGGACAATTCTCTGATAATGATGATCATCACACTTTCATTTACTTACAACTCAAGAATTACAACTCGAAACTTAGAACAAAAATATGACGGAACGTTGGATGTTGCATGGAAATATATCTCAGAATGGCTATGGAAATGCCATAATAGTAGGTATGGTGGCTGATTTGAGGAAGGGTATATGGTGGGAGTAGTGCACTGATGACCCACAAGTATAGGGGATCTATCGCAGTTCTTTCGATAAGTAAGAGTGTCGGATCCAACGAGGAACTATCAAGTATGGGTGCAATATCAATAATCTCATGTTTAACATAAGGAACTATAGCAAATTCATCTCCATAAATATTGGCATAATGGCCAGAATAATGGCAAGCATCATATTCATCGAGGGATATTTCAAACAAATCATCGGAATCATAATTATCTACATATTCATGCATATCATTATTTTCTTCCAAAGCAACGGTCATTCTCTCAATAAATTCCTTAACATAGGCATTATGAGCATAGTTTTCATAACGATATTTAAGTATGTCAAAATTTTCAGATTTGTGGAGAGTAATATCATACTTTTCAATCAAAGAAGCAACTTCATAAGCACCCTTAAAAGCAACAAATTCTTCAGTTTGTTTGATATCATAGTGACTATAAACACCCTTTTCACAAGAAGATAAGATTTCATTATCATTAAACTCACATAGGTAGGGAAGGTGTTTTTTAGGGTTCTTAGAGCAACAAATAAAATCAGAAAGTTCACAAAGGTTCCAAGCATAACATAGCAAACAATTTATTAGATTCCATAAGAGTCTCCCTTTTTCAGACAAACGGTGATGAACAAAATGAGCATGCTCATCAAAACATTTTCCCTCAACTAAACAAGTTGGGGTTTCAACACGAGCACATATGGATCGAAGATGATCCAAGTAGAAAACTTTAAGTGGTTCCACCAACCTTTTTTATTCCGTTTTGTCAATAAACACACAATGATACCAAGGAAACAAGCAAATGAGCCAAGTAAGACATAAAGGCAAACGAAAGAAAGGCGAATAAAAAGGAGAATCTTTTTGTATTTTTCTGAAAACATTTTAGAAGTGGGGAAGAGAAAAACGAGAGGCAAATGGCAAATAATGTAATGCAAAAGATGAGAGTTTATGATGGGTACTTGATAGGCTTGATGTAGCTCTCCCCGACAACGGCGCGAGAAATTCTTCCTGCTACTTCTTGAGCTTGCATTGGGTTTTCCCTTCAAGAGGAAAGGGTAATGCAGCAAAGTAGAGATAATTATTTCCCTCAGTTAAGAACCAAGGTATCAATCCAGTAGGAGAAACATGCAAGTCCCCAATATATGCATCTACACAAACAATCAAACACTTGCACCCAACACGGTAAAGGGGTTGTAAATCCCTTAACGGTCACTTGGAAAGGTGAGATCTGATAAAGATAGATATAAAAGATTGATAAAACGTAAACAAAATAAAAGTAAATAAATTGCAGCAAGGTATTTTTGGTATATAGATAGGAAAATATATGAAGAAAAATAGAACTGGGGTCATAGGTTTCACTAGAGGTTTCTCTCTTGAAGGCAAATAATATGGTGGGTGAACAAACTAATATCGATCAATTGATAGAAAAGCGCAAAGTGATGAAGATATCCAAGGCAGTGATTATGAATATAGGCATCACGTCTATGTCAAGTAGACAGACTCTTGTGTGCATCTACTACTATTACTCCACACCTCCACCGCTTTCCAGCATGCATCTAGAGTATTAAGTTCAAAAGAACGGAGTAACGCCTTAAGCAAGATGACATCATGTAGAGGGATAAACTCAAGCAATATGATGAAAACCCCATCTTTTTACCCTTGATGGCAACAATACAAATACGTGCCTCGCCACCCCTACTTTTTCACTAGGGGAGGACACCGCAAGATTGAACCCAAAACTAAGCACCTCTCCCATTGCAAGAAGAACCAATCCAGTCGGCCAAACCAAAACGATAATTCGAAGAGAAATACAAAGATATCAAATTATGCATATAAGAATTAAGAGAAGATTCAAATAATATTCATAGATAAGCTTATCATAAATCCACTATTCATCAATCTCGACAAACACACTGCAAAAGAAGATTACATCAGATAGATCTCCAAGAACATCGTGGAGAACATGGTATTGAGAATCAAAAAGAGAGAAGAAGCCATCCAACTACTAGCTATGGACCCGCAGGTCTGTGGTAAACTACTCGCGCTTCATCGGAGGGGCAATAGAGTTGATGTAGATGCCCTCCGTGATCAAATCCCCTCCCGCAGGATGCCGGAAAAGGCCCAAAGATGGGATCTCGCGGGAACAGAAGGTTACAACGGCGGAAAAGTATTTTTGTGGACGCTTCTGGTCATTTGGAAATATCTGGGGATTTATATAACACAGAGGGAGGTCGGTGGATACCTGACGGGCCCACAAGCTAGGGGGTTGCGCCCTGGAGGCTTGTGGAGTCCTTGGGACTCTACTGACTTGTCCTCCAAGCTCCGTGGGTGTCTTTGTCAGTGTCAAAACCGGCGGATCTTGGGTAGGGGGTCCCGAACTGTGCGTCTAAGGTCGATGGTAATAGGAGACAGGGGACACGATGTTTACCCAGGTTTGGGCCCTCTCTATGGAGGTAATACCCTACTTCCTGCTTGATTGCTCTTGATGGATATGAGTATTACAAGAGTTGATCTACCATGAGATTGTAATGGCCAAAACCTAGAAGTCTAGCCTGTATGACTATGGTAATGAGTATCTCTCCCTTCGGACGAAGTCCTCCGGTTTATATAGACACCGGGAGGAACTACGGTTACACAAGGTCGGTTACAAAGAAAGGAATCTACATATTCGGTCGTCAAGTTTGCCTTCCACGCCAAGGAGAGTCCCATCCGGACATGGGTGCAGTCTTCGGTCTTCATATCTTCACAGCCCATCAGTCTGGCCCATGGCTAACAGGCCGGACGCCCGAGGACCCCTTAGTCCAGGACTCCCTCGGTAGCCCCTGAATCTGGCTTCAATGACAAGGTATCCGGCGCGTAGATCCGTCTTCGGCATTGCAAGGCGGGTTCCTCCTTCCGAACTCCAAAATAGTCTTCGAACGTATCGACGTGTCCGGACCTGTAACACACACACCACACACAACCACAGAGAGAATATAATTTTAGACGAGTCCAATCCGCTGTAACATGACATATTATCTGTCCGGTCGTAATTTTGAACCTTTTATCGTCTGCCGCTCCATGTTCCGAGACGCGGTTGTCATTGGCACGTCTTGCCAAAGCAGAGAACGTGTCCCCTTATTGCGGGATTCTCATCAATACGTGCGTGGGTAACCCAACCGTGCCATTTACACAACCCTTGGGAATAGGCGAGTTTTAGGGCGAGTGGGGAGGCGTTTTACATTCGCGGCCTCTATAAGGGGATAAGGATTCGTCCTCATTCTCCCACGCCTTCTCTTTCCTCTGCCCATCCATTCTTGAGTTCTAGCGCCCAAGCTCTAGCTTTCCCCGCCCGAGAAAGCACTCCAACCATGTCCGGATCCGGAGCTGGAGGCAAGTGGATGGCCTCCTCCGTTAAGAAGAGAGATATCAAGGAGCTCCGAGAGGCCGGATACCTGGCCAAGGAGATCGTTCAAGACTCCCAGCCAAGGGACAGATCGTCCCTACCCCCGAGCCTCATGAGAGGGTGATGTTCCTCGCGCATTTCGTTCGCGGGCTGGGATTCCCTCTCCACCCGTTTGTCCGCGGACTGATGTTTTACTACGGGATAGACTTCCATGATCTAGCCCACAACTTTATCCTCAACCTCTCGGCATTTATAGTCGTCTGCGAGGCCTTTCTCCGCATCCCACCTCACTTCGGCTTGTGGCTGAAGACCTTCAATGTGAAGCCGAAGGTGGTGAGCGGTCAACAAGCAGAGTGCGGAGGTGCCATGGTGGGAAAGATGCCCAATGTCACCTGTCTTAAAGGCTCCTTTGTGGAGACGGTGAAGGGGTGGCAGTCGGGGTGGTTCTACATCACCGAGCCACGCGATACCAACTGGGCGGCGGCCCCCGAATTCCGATCCTGAGTTCCGACGTGGCTCGCCTCCTGGCAAGAGAAGGGCCTAACCTGGGGTTCTTCGAACGAGCTGACTGGGCTCTAGACGTGTGTCCAGAACATGATAACCAAGAAGATCAAACTTGTCAACATGATCCAGGTCATGCTCATTCACCGGATCCTTCCGTGCCAACGCCGGACCTGCTATTTGTGGGAGTTCGATCCGGCCAAGCACCAGACGCTGCTAGAGCCCTTCGTCACGACGCGCGAAGACATTTGGAAAGTTCTCTTCAAGGCCGGCGAGACACCACCGCCTACGACCGAGGATCGTGGGCTTAGCTTAAAGCCTCAGGCTAATTCGGTAAGCTCTTTCATGTTTTCAAGGTATAGCCTTTACTGGCATATTTTGTGGAAGGAGTCTAAGCCTTCCTATCAATTTCTTTTAGGCCTGGACCGACATAGCGGGGCAGATTAATTGTCCAGCTCCGCTACCCGAAGATGAATAAACCCCACTCCCGACGAAGATGTTGTTTCCAGCGGCTTATGATGTGCCGGAGAAGAAGGCCAAGAAGAGGGCCAAAGGGACCAGGAGTGGCCTTCGCCGAAAGGGTGCCTCGAACATGTCGTCCGAAGACGAGACTGACACTTCGGCCGCCGAAGATGACGGCGAGGAGGAGGAAGAAAGCAGCTCCCCCCTGAGGGGGGAAGGAAGAAAAGGGGGGCTCTCCCCTTATATACGCCAGTGGGGAGGAGTCCTTGTCTTGATCACCAAGTCTTGTGGAATCTTCCTTGTATCGCAGCAATGTCCGAATCGCCCAGAGTATACGGCCATGGGGTCCTCGCCCAATCCAAGCCGATCGAGACGACGTGATGAGTACCCCTAGTCCAGGACACCGTTAGTAGCCCTGTTGGGATATTACCATCGGTGTAAACCGCCAGAGAGGCTGGTTAAGCTCAGTGAAGATGAGACGTTTACGCTTTATGAAGGCCCAGGGCCCAGAACCGGTTTAAGGCCTATAGACATAAACCAGTATTCATATGTAAACTTGTGTTGTAAGATAGAAAGAAGAGAGACCGAGCGGACACGTTTACGCCGCCTCGGGATCTGAAACCGACAAGCGTCAACCCATGTATATAAGGGGACGACCCGACAGCAGTTCAAGGACAACAGACAACAACTCGAGACCCAGGCAAAGCGTATTCGCTCCCTGGTCATCGAAACCCCAGCAATTCCATCACAACTAGACGTATGCTTTACCTTCATCATAAGGGGCCGAACTAGTATAAAACTCTCTTGCGTCCCTTGTCCGCTTTTACCCTTTTAAGCTAACCCGTAGCGATGGCTCCACGACTAAGTCCTTTCACGAGGACATCTGCCGTGACAAAACCATGACAATTGGCGCCCACCGTGGGGCTATCGCACGATGGTTTCAAGTTCTTGGAGGGCAACTTCGAGGACTCAAGGGTTACGTTGTGGGCCGGATGACCAAGAGTCATAGTGGCAAGCTCTACATCGACGATGCAGGCTGGGGCCCCGAGGCCGGCTCAATCGAGTACGGGTACCGGGTTCCCTTTGGTGGCATACACGTTTTCATTGGCAAGATCGGTGAACCGGGCCCTGAGCCGGACATCTGCACCGACCTCGTCGAAACGGCTCAGCGTGCGAGATCTGCCCGGGTCAAACCGGTCATGAAGCGTGCCTTCGTGGGAGTCATCCATGGAGGGGAATCAGAGGATAGATCGGAATCTGGTGGTGAAACCGTCGTTTATTCCGGCGACGAGTCGTCAACCGGAGAGACTGAGTCGTTATATCAGTTACAAGATGGCCGGATTAGGGGCTGTTCCGATGGTGACAGTATTCCGGACCCCTTTGATCAACCAAACCGGGTTGCGATCTTCACGGCCGGCACGCAACCAGCGCTCCACTCTTCGACCGCAGCGGCGATGATTTCCGGATCGGCAGCGGCTGTCGGAGTAATGGACTACGGGTAGGCAGACCCGAGCCCCTGAACCTTTCAAAACATCGGGGCAGACTGCGCCCCTCAAGACCCCTAGACAAAGAGCCGCCTTCGGATAGTCAGCAACAGAGTCGCCGGCTACCCCTCGGGCCGAGTCCCATAGGCCGCCTTCAGGACAAGCCGACTCCAAGCCAGCGACCTCCAGGGCTACGAGGAGTCGGCCCGCGACCTTCACCACCTCACGCCAGAGCGACTACGGGTGAAGCCGCCCCGCGGCCCATCCCCGCCTAGTCCATAAAGGGCGTGTATACAGGCGCCGCATCGACGGAGATCTCCGTCGGCGCAGCACTATTGCCATGCCGACCACGACATCGAGATCGTGGGCAGATTCCTGTACCCACGATGGCTGTCTGTCTGACCGAAGACGGTGGGACCGCTTTGTCGGGAGGTACCAAGACGGCGGCACCCCAAGGACGGACCCGATGGAGTCGGCCTCCGGAGTCGGCCGCTCCTCCCGGGATCCACGCGCTATTAACCGAACAAGACAGGAATGGCAACGGTGATCGCCGCCAAAGGCGGCACTGCTGCCATAACCCCATGACCAAGCTCACGTCATTAGAAGCACGGCCACAGAATCTGCAGCGGCAAGACCCTACCACAAGGACAAGGGCTGTCGGCCCCATGCTGGGCCGCTAGCGGGGCCCACTAGTCAGCGGGCCCTAGGAGTCGGCGGAGAGGATGGCGACTTAGAGACTGACGACTTGGACCCACACCCAGCCAGATTACCATTGTACCCCCGGGGGGTAGGCCTATATAAACCCCCCGGGGCACCCATGCAAAGGGTTGGAAGCTAGTAGTTTTAGACACACACATAGAGGGAGAGAAGAGCAAGCCGTGCCCTTCTCCTTCCTCACCCTGAACAGCTCAAGGAGCCTCTTGTACCCACTTTGCCATAGTGATCATGCGGAGACCCCGCAGAGCACCAGTAGGGGTGTTATCTCCTCGGAGAGCCCCGAAGCTGGGTAAGATTCGCCGGCGTGCATGTCTTTGCCTCATCCCGTTTCCAGGCATTAGCGATGTTCTACTCGCCCCCTCCATGATAAGCCATCCTTTGGCATATGTCGCACCCAACCCCCGACATTTGGCGCCCACCGTGGGGCCTGGTGCACCGTCGTCTGGAGTCCTGCTCTGGACGGGAACCCTCTTCCTCCCTGGCGAGCGCAGCCAGCCCGACACGCCAGATGGAGTTTGCACCGATGCGCTGCATGGCGCTGAGGTTGCTCGCATGATGAGTTGCTCGCCCGAACTTGTCGGCGAGGTTCGCCTCT
The DNA here is from genome assembly GCA_021605205.1 of Aegilops longissima. Classification (NCBI taxonomy): domain Eukaryota; kingdom Viridiplantae; phylum Streptophyta; class Magnoliopsida; order Poales; family Poaceae; genus Aegilops; species Aegilops longissima. The sequence continues at coordinate 289,539,943 of CM038682.1, forward strand.
CGACGAGCTCAAGCGTCCGATGCGTGCACGGACGGCCCGAAACCTCTCGCGGGCCTCCTTGAGCAGCTCCACGTCGACGGCGAGCTGCCGCCGACACAGAGTCCGTAGGCTCCACCGACCCGATCTTTGGTCGATTCCGACATCGCGTCGCTCGACGCGTTCCCCACCAACGTGGTGGTCTCACGACGAGCCTCTCCCTCGCGCGAGAGCGGCGGGAGCACCATCACGTAGTACTGCGTCATCGATCACGGCGAGCCCTCGGGCGGGGGACTCGTGACCTTCTCGACGCTGTTCTCGCAAGACCGACCGCCTCCATTCCGGAGGACGCCGGCGCCGAAACGCTGGAGGCGCGCCACCTTCAGCTCCTCGTGGGCGCGCAGAAGCTGGCAAGCATGAGACGCTTGTCGGAAGCCTATCAGCGCGAGATGGATCGCGTGGGCGGCTTCGCCGGGCTCGACCGGCCCTAACCGCCTAAGCGCGGTTCGGCAGCGCGCGGCCCTCGCCAGATCTGTTTGGGGCGGTCGCCCTGTACGCCACGCTGCGGAGAATATTCGTGCCGCCCGGCGGCGGCGGACGAGCTGGATAACTTCGGCGAGGCGCCGCTGATGAAGGCGAGTCCAAGCAGCTCCTCGGCGCGGCCGCCAAGAAGACGGCCGCCGCCGCACGGAGGCGCCACGACGACAACACGGCGACTTGCCTCCTGGCGAGATCAAGGCGCGACATCTCGGACGCCGACCGGCGGCGCCATGGAAGAAAGAACGGGATCCGCCGTCAGCCATAGCCGGACTCACATCTCCAACGAATGCGACGAAGACGGCCGCCCAGGCGGTGGAGCGCGGGACGACTATCATCCTCCTCCTCCCTTGCAGAGAAAGCGAGTCTCCCGCCACCATCGAGCATCCGACTCGGCGACCGCCTTGGCCGCCGGGAGGAGTCGGAGAGAACGACGCCCGCCACCGGATCGAGCGACTCCACCGATCCCTGGCGCTAGAAGAAGAAGATGAGTTGGGCCCACCCTGTTTCGGACCTCGCATCGTGACGAGCCTTCCCCGAGGATTCACACTCCCGAGACACACCCAAATACACCGCTCCGTGGCCGGAGGACTGGCTGTGGACTACTCCACGGCCGTCAGCATAGCGAACGACAACAAGCGCGTTGCCGTAACGTATGTTCCCCTCATGCTCCAGGGCACGGCCCGGACATGGTTGAACAGCTTGAGGCCCCGCAGCATCAACGGCTGGGTCGACTTCATCGAGGCCTTCATCCACAACTTCACGAGCACATACAAGCGACCTCCCAAGCCTCGTCAACTGTCCTTGTGCGTGCAAGGCCCCAACGAGTCCACTCGCGACTACCTCACGCGCTGGGGCGAGCTCCGGAACTCCTGCGAAGGGGTGCACGAGGTGCAGGCAATCGAGTACTTCACCGCTGGGTGTAGAGAAGGCACCCTCCTCAAGCACCAGCTCCTTTGCGACGAGCCGGAGACCCTCGACGAGCTGCTAGTCATAGCAGACAAGTACGCCACTGCCGACTCCTCCATGAAGACGGAGATCGAAGTTAGTGCGACTGGCAAAGTAGCTCCTCAGGCTCCCAGAACTCCGGCTGGCGACGCCAGTCGGCGACAGCAGCAGAATGATCACAAGCGCAAGGCCCCGCAGCTGGCTTCCAACAGACGGCAGGTGGCGACAGTCGAAGACCAGCAGCCGGAGGGGCAGCCTCCCGCCAGCGCGCGTAAAGGCGGCAAGTCCAACTGGTTGCCGCCTTCTCTTCGAGCAGACTTTGACGGACCCCTGCAAGTTCCACAGCGGCGCCGAAGCGCCAAATCACACCACCCGAAGTGCCACCGCTCACCAGATCGCCAAGGAGACGGCCTTGCCCTCCTCCGCTCGCTGGGCCGCCGCCTCACCACCGCCCCAGAGCCGGCTGTCCGCCGGTCGACGCAGACAAGACGATTACCGGAAGAGCACGGCGCCTATGTCGTGTTTACTAGCGTGGCCGATGATCGCCGCAGCAGCGGCAGCAACAAAGAAGAGGTGAATGTCGTGGCATCGACGCCCCGAGTTCATGCACTGTCCGAGAAGCCCATCACCGGGCCGTCCGATCACCCAGAGGTGATGCGAACCGGGCTCCTACGCCTGGTCTTGGGAGCCACCTTGCCACGGATAGGCGGGCCGCTCGCTTCTCGCGGTACTTGATAGACGGAGGCAGCAGCATCAACATCCTGCATAAGGATACGATGGAGAAGCTAGGAATCAAGCGAGGCAGCTTCAAAGATAGTCGGACTGTGTTCCACGGAATTGTACCGGCCTTTCCGCTCACCGATTGGCAAGATTCTCGATAGACGCCCTCTTTGGGGACAAGGATCACTTTCGCCGAGAGCCAGTCTGGTTCGAAGTGGTGGATCTCGAGAGCCCCTACCATGCCTTGCTTGGCCGACCTGCTTTGGCCAAGTTCATGGCGGTCCCCCACTACGCCTACCTCAAGATGAAGATGCCGAGTTCCAAGGGGATTCTGACCGTAGCCGGCGACTACAGAAAGTCGTCCGCCTATGCAGCTGAAAGCAGCCGGCTAGCCGAGTCCCTGGTGATCGCAGCTGAGAAGCGGCTCCTGGATCGGGTCGTGGCGATGGCCGGCAAGCAGCCAGAGATATCGCCCGACCCCAAGGAGTCAGAAGCTGAGGGCTCGTTCAAGCCGGCCAAAGAGACCAAGAAGATACCCTTGGACCCGGAGCACCCAGAGAAATACGCTGTCATAGGTGCGAACCTCGACAGCAAATAGGAAGGCGAGCTCGTCGATTTCCTCCGTGAGAATCGGGACATCTTCGCGTGGTCCCCAAAAGACATGCCAGGTGTACCGACGGATTTCGCCGAGCACAAGTTACTTGTCCGACCTGATGTGAAGCCCGTCAGGCAACCCTTGCGCCGCCTGTCATAAGAGAAAAGAAGAGTTGTTGGGGAAGAGATAGCCCGGCTCCTTGCAGCCGATTTCATCGTGGAAGTTTTCTTTCCAGAATGGTTGGCCAACCGGATCCTGGTACTAAAGAAGAACAAGCAGTGGCGGATGTGTATTGACTACACAAGCCTCAACAAAGCCTCGCCCCAAGGACCCGTCGCTCACCTGAATTGATCGTGATAGACTCCACGTACCGGATGCGAGCTGTTGAGCTTCTTAGATGCATATTCAGGATATCATCAGATCAAGTGAACCCGCAGACAGATTGAAGACCGCCTTCATCACGCCATTTGGAGCCTTCTGCTACCTGACCATGATGTTCGGCTTGAGGAACGCCGGCGCCACCTTTCAGCGTTGCATGCAGAAGTGCCTCCTCAAGCAGCTTGGCGAAAACGCCCACGCCTCGTGGGCGATGTGGTGGTGAAGACGGAAGCGAGGAATGCTGTTGGAAGACCTCAAAGAGACCTTTGAAAACCTGCGCCGATTCCAGATCAAGCTCAACCCAGAAGTGCGTCTTGAAGTACCAGGCCGCCAGCTCCTTGGTTTCTGGTATCCGAACGCGGCATAGAGTGCAACCGTGAAGATCAAGGCAATTGAGAGAATGGAAGTGCCCGCCGACCGCTGGATGTGCGAAGTTCACCGCTGCTTACGCCTATCACCGATTCATCACCGGCCGGGTGAGAAAGCCCTTCCTCTGTACCCGCTTATGAAGAAGACCACCTTCTTGAATGGAACTCAAGGCGGATGAAGCTTTTCTCAGCTTGAAAAGGATGTCGACTACTCCCCAAAGGCTTGGCGGCTCCGACTCAAAGGAGCCCATGCTCTGTATATTGCCGCCACCAGCAGGGTAGTCAGCGTAGTTATTGTGGTTGAACGCAAGGAGGAAGGCAAGGCTCTACCTATCCAGAGACCAGTATATTACCTGAGCGAGGTACTGTTGACCTCCAAGCAGAACTACCCCCACTACCAGAAGATGTGTTACGGCGTGCACTTTGCCGCCAAGAAGTTGAAGCCTTACTTTCAAGAGCATTCAGTCACCGTGGTTTGCACGGCCCCACTAGCAGAGATCATCGGAAGCCGAGATGCTTCAGCCGAGTGGCCAAATGGGCCATAGAGTTGGCCCCCACACCATCTTTACCAGCCCCGCACCGCCATCAAGTCACAAGCATCGCCGACTTCCTCGCCGATTGGGCCGAGACCGATTCTGCCGCCAGCCGCATACGACTCCACCCATTGGCGGATGCACTTTGATGGCTCCAAGATGCGCGCGCTTGGGAGCCGGCCGTGGTCCTCACTTCCCCTAAAGGCGACAAGCTCAAGTACGCGCTGCAGATCCATTTCACCGCCTCCAACAACGTCACCGAATACGAGGCGCTCATCCACGGGCTCCGGCTTGCCAAAGAACTCGGCATTCGCCGGATCCTGTGCTATGGCGACTCCGACTTGGTGGTCCAACAGTCATCCGGCGACTGGGACGCCAAAGATGCAAATATGGCGTGCTACCGCTTTCTGGTACAGCAGCTGAGTGGATATTTTGAGGGATGCGAATTCCTCCATGTACCAAGGAACGACAACGACCAAGCAGATGCCCTGGCAAGAATCGGTTCCACCCGACAGGCAATACCATCCGCAGCCGCCTTCAGCGCCTTCTCAAGCCATCCGCCAAACCGCTCACTAGAATCAGACTCATTTTGTGTGCCGGCCCCTCAAGAAGGCAGATCCGACCTCGAGCCTCGGCAGACGGCACAAGAATCCTTGAAGACGCCTCAAGAACGCGGCGATCGGCCGGCCGGGACTTCTGTAACCCGCCCGGGGACGCGCGACCTTTTCAAAGACTCCAAGACTCGCCCGGACTCGCGCCAATCGCCCGGGATTTCTTCAACGCAGCAAGCTGCTGCAGACTCCAACCGTCGCCTCCCAGCCCAGCCGCCTCGTCCAAGTAGCAGTCTTGCCGGTCTAAGAAATCGAGCACCCTCATGGCCCAGCCCATCTTGAAGTTTTTGGTAAGCGAGAACTACCAACTGATGAAACCTTGGCTCGGCAAGTGCAACGCCGAAGCGCAGCCTATACTATAATCAATAGAGAGTTGGTCAGCGCAGCGCCACGGTGTCTACCAATACGGCAAATCTGAGCAAGGCCAGCAATCCTCGAAGACATCCATCGTATGAAAAGGGCCATCATGCAGCCTCCGTAGCACTCGTTGCCAAAGCCTTCCGCCACGGTTTCTTCCGGCCGATCGCCCTAGAAGAAGCCAAGGAACTAGTTCAAAATGCAAGGTGTGCGGTGTTCCGCTCCAAGCCGCTTCAGCCGGCTTCAAGACTCAAGACTATCCCCATCGCCTCGCCCTTTGCTGTGGGGCCTCGGACATGGTGGGACTATTCAAGACGGCACGAGGCGGCCTAACTCACCTACTTGTCGCGGTGGACAAGTTCACCAAGTGGATAGAAGCAAAACCCATCAAGAAGTTGAACGGTCCTAATGACGGTGACTTTTATAGCCGACATCACGACTCGATGCACGGCGTACCACACAAAGATCATCACCGATAACGGCACAAATTTCGCCAAGGCGGCCTGGCCCGTTGCTGCGCGCATTTGAGGCATCCGATCGACTTAGCGTCTGTTGCCCATCCGCAATAAACGGCCAGTGGAGCGGCGTAACCACCTCATCTTGTCCGCATCAAGCCTCGCCCGTCGAACCAATCGAGCGCTCGCCGGCTGCTTGCTCGAGGAGTTGCTACCGTCCTCTGAGTCTGCAGACGACTCCAAACAAGTCAACTCGCTTCACACCCTTCTTCCTCGCTTCACGGTGCCGGCCGCCATCCCAACGGATATAGAGTTCGACTCCCGCGAGTCACCATGTACACCGAGGAGGAAGCGGAAGAAAGCACGTCAAGACGGCGCCGATCTGCTGGAAGAGGGTCGATTCTCGGCACTCACCGTCCAAAGATCTACCAGCAGAGCTCGCGCCGCTACTACAACAAGAAGGTCAAGCCAAGATCCTTCCTAGAAGGCGACCTTGTGCTCCGCTGATCCAAATAACAGCCGCCAAGACAAGTTGTCGGCGCCTTTGGGAAGGACCGCTCATCATCGAGAAAGTGCTGGGCAACGACTCCTATTACCGATCGACGCCAAGCCCGAAAGCACGCAAGAGGGACGACTCGGCAAAGAGACGGAGCGGCCATGGAATGCTAATCTCCTCCGAAGATTTTATAGTTGATGCAGTATGTACCACGCCACCCTTTTGTGTTTGAAATACCAAGACTCCGGGCCCCCCGAGACGAGCTCGGGGACTGCCCTCTTTTGTTATCTTTATGATAAGAATTATGCCTTTGAGCATGTTACCTTTTTGATTATGCTGCTTGGCACGGGCTCGACTAGTCGGCCCGGGACTCGCCTTTGAGCTATGAAGTGCTTCACGAAGTCGACAAGTAGCGTCACGGTGCCCAAGCCGCCTCTGTCGAAGCCGCAGCTCGCAGAGCTGACTTGCTTGGTGGGCAGGAGTAAGGTAGTGGGCGCGCACACGAAAAAATGGCTAAGGATCCAAAGCATAAACATAGTTTAAATCGGCTCCCAGCCCGTTTCGTGAAATCGACTCTTAAGAAGCCGGGCTTGCCGCTTTTCTACTCAACTCGCTTAAACGACTCTAAATGGCCAAGTACTTGCCTTCTCAGTAGCCAAGCACTTGACCTAGACGGCAATCCATGAGCGGTTGCCCGGCAGAACAAGGCGGCATCTAAGGGAAGGCGGCAAAGGAAAAGCCACAAGAGCAATAAGCAAGGAAACATGAAATTAGAATAATATTTACACAAATTTAGGCCCTTGGCGGATCTTCAACAAAGGTTCCAATACACCCTGCGGTGGAATTGTGCGACTAACAAAGTTCTTTCAAAAGACTAACAAGCAGATAAAATAAAGCCAAGGCAGCGCCTAAGCGGCGGATGGGGTTGGAAGGCCGGAGGCGGCGGCGGTGTCAGCGCCGGGCGGCCGGGCTGGCAGTCTCGGTTTGATCGCCTCGCAGCGGCTGGCTCGGATGGGCGCGGCTCGTTCTCGGAGGCACGGTCGGCTGAGGCTGGCCGCCCGCTCCCTTCTTGACGCCCATGCCGCCTCCGCCCTCCGCCTCGTCTTCATCCTCGGTCTGAGTCGATCACCTCCGCCGAGTCCTCGCCAGTAGTCCGGGTTCATCCCAACCACTCCGGCGGTGCCTCCCCCGCCTTCAGCCTGCCGGGACGAAGACGCTGGTGTCCGTAGTCGGGCGATCGCCGCCAAGACGCCGACGAGGGCGCCCTCCAGCTGCCTGCAGCCCGCGCTGGGCTTCGACCGAACGCGCCAGCCGGTCCAGGTCAAGCCTCGATACCATGCCTTGATTTAACTCTGTGGCTCGGGCGAAGCCCACCCGAGCCGCTGGAGCCCTTCCAAGCCTCAAGACGCACAGCATGATTTCTAGCTACCGGGCGGTCTGGCTGGGAGTGCGCAGAACCAGCATGTCTGGCCACATGTCAGCAATCGCCTGGGCCCCGACACGCTGAAAACGGCGCAACATCCGATGTGCCGGCCGCAGACGAGCCTCAATGCTTAGGAGCTGCTCGTCAAGGGTCCGGGGGGCGTTGGCTGCGATCTCGGCGCCACCCGCCCTCCGCGTCTCGCGTTCAGCCTCGATGGCCTGATTGGCGCTGCAGATGACTGTGGAAGAAGTCTGCCAAGAAGAAGAAAAGCAAGTTAGATAAAACAGAGCCGCTTAACCCATAGTCGGCAAACCCAAAAGAGAAAGTAAAAGCAAACTTACCATCGATTTATATCTTTGATTTCATGGAAGCGAGGTCAGCTGCACCTCTGCCGGGTCCAGCGGAGCGCCGCCTCAATTGCCAGGAGGGCGGCCTCCTTCTTCTCCGCTGCTCAAGGCCACGCTTTGAGCAGCTCCTCTCGCTCGCCAAATGCAGAGCAAGAGGTCGCGCTCTGCGGCAAGCTTACAAGACTCCTCCTCTTTGGCGCGCAAGGCGGTCTCGCCAGTATTCAGCTGCCCCATAAGCGGCGTTGGATTATGAAGAACAAAAAAGAAGAAGGACGCGAAGTCGTCGCCATAAGAAGGTCGCCGGAAGATCCGCCCGATCGCAGCAGCAATCGGCCGAATCTCGGGACTACAGCCCGCTGGCGTGCTCAAGCGCTCCCGGTTAAGGAAACTCACCGCTCCTTGCAGTCAAGAGTCGCTTGTTCAGCTCTTCAACGCTATGCGGTTGAAGGCGGTAGCGAGGTTGTGATATTCTGTAACAAGGATTCCGAGCACGGATAAAAACTTGAAGTAAGCAAATAAAGTTCCGGTCACCTCCGCTCAAGCCCGAATTCAAACTCGGGACTACACCAGTGGAGGCCGCGCCCCACGGAGAAGATCAAAAGAAAAATTCGGAAATAAAACTTACCCGCACGGCGGATCGTGACGCCAGGTGCGCCAGGAAAGCTTCGAGGGCGACGCCGCCCGCAGCTTCGCTTGGACGCCCAAGAGCCGTGTTCAGCAGGCCGTGCCGCCTCCTCGCACCCACCCAGCCGGGCGCGGGCGCTTGTCGCGAAGGCCGGATGGCCGAGCTGGCGGCGCCCGGTCTCAAAGGCGCGGCGCCTAGTCCTCCTTCTCAAGACGGCGCCGAGCTGGCGAGGCGACGAAGAAGAAGCAAGCGCCATGGCTTCGCTGCCGTCGGTCGGCAGGCGGGTGGGTCCGCCGGCTGTTTACCTCGCGACCTCGAGGCTTGGCGGGCGGCGGATGGCGCGCCACGCCCGCGAAGAGACCTCGCCGCCTTTCCTCCCTCGCGACAGGGACCTCACCACCAATTCCGACCGTGCACCGTGAACTCCGGCGGTGGTGGCGCAGAGCTCAGCGGAGGACAAGCAGCGCCGATTGAAGGCGCGCGGCCTCCTCGGCTTGCCTTCTTGTTGCTGCTGCGGCGTCGACCGCCTTCTCGGCCGCCGCCTTCTCTCGACGGGCGGCTGCCTCCTCGTCGCGCTTCTCCTGCGCATTCCGCTCTGTTGCCTCCCGGATGGCGGCCGCAGGGTCAACCCGCCGACTGCTGGCGGACGTCTCCGCCAACCCCATGACGGAGGCGGCGGCGACCCTCTCCAAAGTAAGGGGAGCCCTGATGAGAAAAAAGGACATGAGAAGATTTGGGCAGGATGGACTAGAAGAAAACAAGACATAATAAAAAGATACTTACGCGGAGACCAGCGGTGGTTTCTTCACCTCCTGCGGAAGCGGTTAGCCTTGCGACTGCTTCCTCGCGGCTGAGTCGCGGGCGGGCGCCTCCTGATTCTCTTGGCCTGGCCGGCCGGCTGACTCGGCCCGCCCGGCGCCTCTTCTACCGCCTCGGCCCCAAGGCGGCGGAGGAGCTCGTGCTGGATGGCCGGCTCTCTGGCTGGCGGGGGCGACTTCATCATCGTGCCATCTGCAAAGGTGGCCGAGGGATGAGATCGCTGGCCCCTCCCTCCTTCGCATCGGCCTCATCGCCGCCACGCCCAGTCGGGTCGCCGGGCGCTCTCCGCCCCGGCGGGGGACGAAGTCGCGAGCCGCCATGCATGCGCCGGTCGAGGGCGGCATGAGAGGATTCTGAGTCGAAAAGGCCAAGGAGTAAGAGCCGGATCCGCTAAGGAAGGAAGCAGAGAAGCAAGAGATGACTTACCATCGGCGGGGGATTGGCGCACGAGTATGGCTCCTTGTCAAACGCCATTCCTCCGTGAGGTCGCAGTTCGCCAAGAAGTTCACCGTGTCCACCACCTCCGCGTGGGGCATGTCCTGGAGCACAGCCGGTGGGGTCCGCGGTCGCTCATCCGGCAGATCGATGAGGGCGACCACAAGAGGGAGAACTTCGGCGCCACGGCGGCCAGCAAGTCTGCTCCAGTCAGGCCCTCCGACTGCACCACCACGCGGAGCCGCGCGACGGCTGCGGTGCCTGCGAGGGTCAGCGACCGGGCCCTGTAGGACCAGCTGGTGGGTCGGCCCGCCAGTTCGCCGCCCACATAAGGCGGCAAGTTGACCCAGTCGCCGTCTGGGGCGACGTTCTTGACGTAGAAGTATGAGCACTGCCACATCTTCACCGACTTGATGAGGGGGATCGTAGGGAAAGGATTCTCGGGCACCGGCCTCCTCTTGGCGATGAACGTGCCGCACAGAGCCGGCACGCGAGCGACGTGGGTCCCGAGCTTCGCTTGAAAGAACTCTCCCCACAGCTCGATGGTGGGGAGAACTCCGAGGAAACCTTCGCATAAGGATGCGAAGGCGGCCAGCAGCACCATCGTGTTGGGGCTGAGGTGGTGCGGCTGGAGCCCGAAGAACACCAAGAACGCGCGGAATAAGCCGCTCGCCGGCAGCCCCAGCCCGCGCGTGAGGTGCGAGCGGAAGATCACCCGCTCGCCCTCCTCCGGCGCCGGCGTGATTTCGCCCTCCGGCGCCGGCGTGATTTCGCCCTCCGGCGGGGCGCGGGCTCGCACTAGGTGGCTGCCGGGGATGCGGCGCGTCTGACGGAGGAACTCGATTATGTCGTCGTCGATGATGGAGCCGTCCCACACGCCGGAGCGCGCGGTGGGAGGCCGGGCGATGATGAGGAGCTCATCTCCGGGCGAGGAGAAAACGAGGCTCGCACGGTGGAGCAAGGAAGAAGACGAGGTAGGGGCGGGATGAGAGAGCGCGCGCCGCCGCCCCTCCTCCCCGCCTACTTATAGGCGCCCTAGGCTCGCGAGCCGAGGGGCGGGCGGATTAACCGCGCCCACGCCCTGCGCTTCATGATTTAACCCACGACGTTACTGCGCGCAGTAACGGCGTGGGGAGTCCAACCGCCCGCACGCATCGCAGCGGATCTGCTGCTGCGCCGAGGCATGGTAGTGGCGGGCCCTTACCGACGGGTCTTGCCTTGTCACGCGCTGGGCTGGCAGACGCCCCTGCCACGTGGCGCCACGTGGCGGGCCCATGATGGGCGGCTGCCGGGAAGCTTCTCAGACACGCCGCCCGGATCCCGCTGCGACCTTCGAAACCCTTTGAAGAGCAAGACGGCCCCCTGCAGCCGACTCGTAAGGAGAAGGCGGGCGAGTCCAGATTCTCCCATCAAAGGGATGAAGCCGCCGAGGCTCGACGGGCTGCCCTCGGCGCCCCCAGCTTCGAGGACTCATCGTCGAGTAATGGACTACGGTAGGCAGACCCGAGCCCTCGAACCTTTCAAAACATCGGGCAGATCGCGCCTCAAGACCCTAAGACAAAGAGCCGCTGGATAGTCGGCACAGAGTCGCTGCCACCCCTCCGGGCCGAGTCCCATAGGCCGCCTTCAGGACAAGCCGACTCCAAGCCAGCGACCTCCAGCGAGGCCGGCTACGAGGAGTCGGCCCGCGACCTTCACCACCTCACGCCAGGGCGACTACGGGGTGAAGCCGCCCCGCGGTCCATCCCCGCCTAGTCCATAAAGGGCAGGTATGGCTACAGGGCGCCGTACCGACGGAGATCTCCGTCCGGCGCTGCACTGTTGCCATGCCGGCCCTGACATCAGCATCGTGGGCAGATTCCTGTACCCACGATGGCCTGTCTGTACGACCCGAAGACGGCGGGACCCGCCTGTCGGTGGGGGTACCGAAGACGGCGAGAGCACCCCAAGGACGGACCCGATGGAGTCGGCCTCCGGGAGTCGGCCGGCTCCTCCCGTGGGATCCACGCGCCATTAACTGTATTAAGACAGGAATGGCAATAGGATCGCCACCAGCGGCGGCACTGCTGCCATAACCCCATGACCAAGCTCACCATTAGAAGCACGACTACAGAATCTGCAGCCGGCAAGACTACCACAAGGGACAAGGGCTGTCGGCCCCATGCTGGGCCGCCAGCGGGGCCCACTAGTTGGCGGGCCCGAGGAGTCGGCGGACGACTTAGAGACTGACGGCTTGGACCCACACCCAGCCGGATTACCATTGTACCCCCGGGGGGTAGGACTATATGAACCCCTCGGGGCACCCATGCAAAGGGTTGGAAGCTAGTAGTTTTAGACACACACATAGAGGGAGAGAAGAGCAAGTCGTGCCCTTCTCCTTCCTCACCCCGAACAGCTCAAGGAGCCTCTTGTACCCACTTTGCCATAGTGATCATGCGGAGACCCCAGAGCAGCAGAGGGGTGTTATCTCCTTGAGAGCCCCGGCCGGGTAAGATTCGGCCATGCATGTCTTCGCCTCATCCCGCTTCTGTGCACCAGCGACGCTCTACTCGCCTCCATGTTAAGCCATCCTTTGGCATATGTCGCACCCAACCCCGACAGCGGCAACAAAGAGTCAGGGCAGAGGCCCCGCATGCACCACCGCTCAGTTCACTACAAAAAAAAAACACTTCCGTGATGATTCGCGTTTATCATAGTAGGTCGCGTTTTTGTCATGCATGTACATCCATGACGCATTTTATGACGTAATCAAGATAGTCATACCGTGTCGTCAGAGAAGTGTTCCATGACATTGCCAAAATTATCATCACGAAGTGTCCACTTCCATGACGATAAATCGCGCGTCACGAAGTGCTTTCGCCAAGGGTGATCGACACGCGGCATCCACCATAACGGAACGCCGTTAAGCTATCGGGTCGGGTTTTGATCCGTAACCCGTTAACAGCCCCACCAATGGGAAATTTCCACGGTAAAATTTTATTGGCCGGAGGAAACACGTGTCACCTCGCTGATTGGGTCGATAGGCGCCTATGATATGTCGACATCGCGCCACGCCCACCATCGCCCATTTAGCTTACAAAGCCGGCCCTTTTGACTTGGTCAAAAGTTAACGGGCTGGCCCATGAAAATCCTGTTAACGGTCTCTTCGCAAATAGCCCATTTTACGGCTCGTTAGGCCCTAAAGGAAATCGGCCCAACAATGTCATGTGGGCCGTCGAATATAACACCAGCCCATTCCACTTTCGGCCCATGTATGGCCCACAACGTCTTTCGGCCCATATGAGGCCTTCGTATCTTTCGGCCCTTTCCAGGCCCACGGTGACTCTAGCCCATAATGAACAGTAATTTTCTTTATGCCCGTTAACGGCTCGTGATTTACATGGGCCGTTTGCAGCCAGTGTTAGCTTTCGGCCTATTGACCGCCCATACGTTCTTGGTCTCCTTTTCGGCCCTTGATTACTTCCGGCCCGTTACTGGCCTATTCCCCTAATGGGCCAAATTCGGCCCATGGAAAAAGTCGGCTCGTTACTGGCCCGTTCCCCTAATGGGCCAAATTCGGCCCATGGCAAGAGTCATCCCGTTACTGTCCTGTTACCCTAATGGGCCAAATTCGGCCCATGGCAAGAGTCGGCCCGCTTCAGCCTCATAACCTGCTTGCGCCATTTCCACCCGTCCCTATATTCTCGCCCATTAATGACCCGTTATGCCCGTGATAGAATTAAGCCTTTGCTATCCTACGGCTCGTTAACGGCTGTTACCGTCTTGGCCGATACCAATTATGCCCGACACGCCCATGTAGACCCATTTATTTGACGGCCCGAGGCTAACCGACATAGAGCCCATTTATCGACGGTCCGTAGGAGACCCATGGATCCTACGCCCGTATATGGCCCATGGTAGTTTCGCCACTAGCAAACCAGGAAAAGAAGACTAGGAAATAAATAAGGCTGAAACTAACGCTAGGCTATTAAGGCGATTGCACAGATTACATCCACTCGACATCAAAGATCGCCACCAGTGCAAATATAGGGAACACCCTACACTATACAAAAATGGCTTGCTGTTTTCTTCAGCCGGTGGCTGCATGTTAAGAATAAATTTTGTATCGCACCAAAACAAATTACAACTATATAACAAAAGGAAGGTTGGCATAAAACTTAACAGTTTAGCAGATAAATGCACCACCAGAAGTTCAGAAGCTCAGTTCATTTGACCTGACTTTTACATTTTCATGCTGTATTGTCCGATGGAGCACCATATCCCTCGCCTTCATTTCCCCTAGGCTCCTGAACAACATAGAAAATGTCTGATAGTCTGGTTTCAAAACCATGCATATCTTGACGACATTGAGCAATGTTTCTCCTTGTTTCACAAAGGGTCTTTGTTAGGGAACGGACTTGTGTGTGGAGCGCAGATACAACATTGCTTTGAGCTTGCATATCTTGATCATGAGGCAGTTTGGACGATATTGCCTTAACAACCAACCCAGTATTACGCAGGAATGTGCTTTTGGCACTGTTAGTGGACAGGTACTGACCCACTGCAACAAGAGCTGACATTGCGGTTATAGTTGCCTCGCCACTTTCAAAAGGTGGCGGTTCCACCATTTTTTCCTTAGCTCGCTGAAAAGTTGAGGTTTTACATTAGTAGTACCAGAACAGAAGATATTAAGGAGGTACCAAAACCAAACAAAATAGCTTTGGTCTATATACAGAACTTATTCTGGTGAACCCATGTAAAATATTAGTTGTACTTCATTTCAAAGTACATAATAAAAACAGGTTCCAAACATATGACCATGTACCATCGCTAATGTATTGTCTATTTCTTCACATTGTACTGAGGGCTAAGGATAAAGAGACGAAGTTTATAATATGGTAAGCATAGTATGACATCATTCATATCACAAAACAACCGAGAATGCATAAACAGCAATTGTAACGTTGTGTGGGCAAGTCCAAATCGGAACTAGATTACGGTCAAGATCAAAGAAACATCACTCCTCTCTTTTAAACCTTGTAAGGTGCGATGATACGCTAAGACAATTGTGTATAAAATTGAAGAGAGTAATAGACATTGGCTGCAAACCATGCAGTTCAAGGCACAAGTCGAGTAAGTAGTAGTTAAAAGGCATGAGGATTAAGGACTTACAACAGAGCTTTGACTGTGTAGTCATGCCCTTCTTCTTGCTGGTGTGACAATCCTTGAAGATTTCCATAGCATTTGGTTCAGATACTTTTGGTCCTTATGGGCTTTCCTCTCGCATTTTAACAAGTCAATATAGATCTGATAATATGGTACATCGAAAAGAGTGAAACAACAACTAATTACAAGAGCCTCACAAAGGTGGAATATAGCTACGAGATCCCGTAAATGCGTTGAATTTCACTTTCAGACGGTTTGCCTTGTTCTTTGAACAGTTCACCTACAAGAAGATATATTTGTCCGCACATGCGTAAATAGGACTTCAACATGTGATCTGATCACATATATATATAATGTACCGATACTTGGATCGCACCAGTGTTTAACAAGGCCCTCCAGCCTTCATCCGATATATTTTCCATCGAGATGTTTGGGAAAGTTCTCGCTAGCCTTGCCTTCAAAGTGATTTTTCCTCAAGTTATACCGACATCGTCGCAGAGCAGACTTGAAAACATGGGTGCAAGCTTGTCCGGTTGCATCATCTTGGCTATCCAACTTGAACCTCATCTGTTGAAAATTATGGGAGTCTCATTATCGCAAACCTAGAAAGTATGGGACAGAGAAAGACGATATTACTAGGTTCCATACATAACCATACTTACAGATAAATGGTCGAGGAAGGTGTTGAACTGGTTTCGCTTTTGTCATTCCTGCATCAATCCATGTTGGGAGGATACGTACATGACACCTAACGGCAACCGCTGCCTCGATACTAACTTGGCCGACTCAGAGCATCACGTGGCCTTTTTAAACCTGCCTCAAAACGGATCTCCATTCTTCCTCCTCTAGATTTAGTTAACCTATCGAGCATTATTCCTGATGTTTGTTTCCTCTTGCGCCTAGGTGCTAGTCCAACAACTAACATAGGAAGTGTTAGTGTACATCAAACTGTGAGACTACATATAAAGAAGCATGTAATCAGAATTTGACTCCAGAACTAGCTTCTTGCTGTTGAAGCTCACAAGGTTCATCTAATATTGCCAACTCGCCTTGTGTCAAGAGTGCTTGGGAAGTAGTGTCGTGGCAAGGGAGCTTGGGAACGTCTCAGAAGCTCACTTGACGACGAGTAAGTCGTGGCAATTGGTAGTACTGTGGTAGGTGTTGCAAGAACTAGGGTTGTCTCTCGCTTGTTTGGTGGAAGCTATTTGTTTCTGCTTGGCTTTTTTGCAACTCGTAGCATGGGATGCCGTGTTTGTAGAATTTTCCGCTGGACTTTGACCTTCTATTGCACCAATCAGCATTCAGCAGAATCTGCAGGATTCATCCGCTTCTCATTCCCGCCATTCTGTGTTTCTTCCTCTTTCTCGTGCCATGTTAAGTCAAGCCGACAAGAAAACGAATAACAATTTAGTTCTTCGTAACAAATTGATTCGTGATGCGCATTTAACTGAACTTTGATGTTAGACAACCACATGATAGGAGGATGTAATATGTATGAATAACAGGACGGAAGAGATAACCGTAACTATGATGTGTAAACTAAGAAGAAGAAATTTCACCAAATTAGAAGCAATGCAATGGAAGGTAGACACCATATGAAAGATGCTACAAATATCGCTCCCGCCAAGTTAATGTTGTCTCATCATAAATGGCATTTAAACAAATGTGAAGCAGTACAAGAAATAAATCATATGCAAGATGCAAACAACATCACACTACCATGTTAGAGGTCTCTCGTCATTAGTGCCATTGCATACTCGCAGCATTGCATATTCACAGCTTATGATGTGTAAACACAGCTTATGATGTGTAAACTAAGGAGAAGGCAGTTCAACAAATTATAAGCAATGAAAGATAGACACCAGATGAAAGATGCAACGAATATCACTCTACCAAGTTAAAACTGTCTCGTCATAAGTGCCATTTCAACAAATTAGTAGTACAAGCTAGAAAAGAATGTGAGATGTCACCTATATTATACTCCGAAGTCAAACGTGTCTTATGATAAGTGATTGTTGCATGTTACACAACAGTAGTAACTTGATGTAAGAACATGGTGTGATAGACAGATATTGTAAGTTCTAGAAACAGGAACACGTGTCTTATTCAAGTATAATGTGTAAAATAAGCAGATGGAATTCAACAAAATTAGAAGCAATACAAGCTAGACATCACACATAAAATGCAACCACATATAACAGTGCCAAGTTAGAGGGAGCACCATTGATGCTGCACTAGGAGAGACGTGCTCATCATAAACACAGCTTTGTTGAGTGTCTATGCATGTGTTGTCTTGGAAATCATCTTGGGGGTGTGGAGGAGTAGAAACAGTAGAGGCCCTCCGTTCGGAAGGAGCACCTTTATCCGTTGCCTTGCTAACTTCCTTCCGCTTTATTGATTTTGATATGTCAAGTAAAACCGACAAGAAAAAGCAATAAAATTCTCTCTTCAGAACTCATTCATGCATGATACTGACAATCACTACTTTGATGTAAGGCAAACAGATGATACCAGGTTGGTATATGTAAGAAAAATAGGACGGCATGGCATGTTCACAACTGTTTGTGTAAACTAAGCAGAAACCATTCCAGCAAATAAGAAGCAATGCAAGCTAGACACCACATGAAAGATGCAACCAATATGACTCTGCCAAGTTAAAAGAGTCCCATCATAAATGGAATTTCAACAAATTAGAAGCAGCACATTCTATAAATCATATGAAAGATGCAACTAATATCGCACTGCATATACTAAAGGTGTCTCGTCATGTTGATTGATGCGGGATACAAAAACAAACAATAGTTTTATGTAAGGACATGCTTAATAGACAGATGTACTATGTACTAAATACAGGAAGGCATGTCACATTAACATGTATAATGTATAAGCTAAGCATACTCGCACATGCAGTTTAACCAGATTGGAAGAATTACAATCTAGACACCATATGCAACATGCAACCACGTATCACGCTGCCAAGTTAGAGCAAGCACCTGCGATGCTAGTGTAGGGGAAAGTCTATAATCAACTACAGAGCTACATTCACTATCTTCATCTAGCATTTATGTTTCTTGAGAATCATGTCGGGAGGTTGACGCTGCATTCTTTAAATAAAGAGTAGTCCCCTTGCCTCCCTGTCTCGTCATAAGTGATTGATGAGGGATACACAAGAACATTAGTTTGATGTAAGAACATGGTTAATTCACAGATGTACTAGTATGTACCAAAAACAGAAAGGCATGTCATATTCAAAGGTATAATGTGTAAGCTAAGCAGATGCAATTTAACCAAATTGGAAGCAATATAAGCTAGACATCCGGCTGGAGTGGTGAGCATGATCATCTAGGACCTGAGAGCCTGGCTGCTTCGCCACCATCACAGCTTTTTAGTTGGCTTCCAGGTGATGCCTATCTTTGTTGGGCTTGTCACTGCCTCGGCCAATGCCCTGACTAGCTATTTGTCTTCTGGTGTTCACGGGATGGTGGTTCATGTAAAAAAATATCTTTCCTTATCTTACTGACTTCGGCCTTTCGAATACAAGCTAGACACCATATGGAACATGCAACCACACATGACACCACGAAGTTAAAGCAAGCACCTGGGATGGTGGTTCATTGCGAGCGAGGTCATCAACTCCAGAGCTACGTTTACCATCTCCATCTGCTGACACTGCACCCTTTATAGCGCTGTAATGTGTCTTGCCTACCCGCATACAAAGCTGGAGCGACTTCTCTCTTTTCTTTTTGGCTTCTCTCATGGCAGCAGAGTCTGAAATACCCTTGCATAAAAACACAATAGTGAGAGTAAGGGTGAAGTGTGTGCGTAACTAGTGCAATCGTAAAAGTAGCGTATAGTAGGTGGCTGAAAAATAAATGATAGGAGACATATGATAGCTCTACAACATTGCATGGCAAACAAAATTAGATTCTACTCCGTATGCTTTTGTAATATATGAGCACAGAAATGCAGTACTCTCCAAAGACACCACCACATGTGGTCATATCTAAGATAACAATGGCTGAAAATAAATAGGTCAGTCGATTTTTTTAGTGAACCGTCCGATCTATAAGGAACGGGCAGATGGCCTTCGTCTACCTCCCGCCAGTCACTGTTGAAAATCTTTCTCGAACCGCCAACGACCACCGCCAGACTCTACCTCCGCCGCCCGCCTCCCATCGACCTCACACCACCGCCATGCTTGGCAGCGCCCAGGCATCCTTTAATCCCGCCGACCTCCAGATCGGGCGCCAAGAGCTCTAGGCCGCACACGCACCTAAGATAAACACCAATGCGCTGCTTCCCAACGTAATAGGCGATTAGCGCTGTTACGCCGGGAATGCTTCCGCAATTGGGAATCAACTCGCCGAAATTGAAATTGTGGGGCGACGGACCTCTAGCTAAGGTGAAATAGTATATGAGGAGAAACCTTGTGCATCGCGAGTTACGAGGAACATCTAGTATCAAGAAGAAGCGGTCAACTAGTGTCTTCTGTGGGATGAATACCGTGCAAGCAGAGACGTAAGATTTGCATGAATAAGGGAAGGGGAGTAACTTTTTCGGTTGCCGGTGTGGTCACCTCCACAAGTCGCGCCGATCTTCTTCTTTTTGCCGGGGAAACCGATGTTCTGGAGGGTGCAGGCTTGGACGAACCCATGGCCAAATTGTTGACTATGTTGCCGTGGTCGTATGTCGATGGAGGGGAAGCAGATCCGAGGCGGCGAAGGACGGCGTAGCAGGAACGGCTCCGGTGCGGTGGAGGGTGGTGAAGTTGGAGCGGCAGCGGTGAGGCGCAGGATAGCGTGGTTGAACTGGCTCGGGTACGGACGGCTCGACCTTGGCTTCAACTACTAGCCGTGGAGGGCATTGCGGTTGAGGTTGCGGTGGACGACGACGTCGGGGTATCGGCTCCGACGTGATGGAGGAGGGCGGCGGTTGATGGGTGGGATGGGGTGGCGGACAGAGGACGCTGTGGTTTCGCGACTGGTGGGGAGGTAGTTTTGGCGCCCACGGAGTACGAATGGGGAATCGAACGGGTGGGGGGAACCATGTTTCGTCTGGGACGCGCTTGTTTTTGGCTTTTTGAACAGAAGATGGGACGCCTTGTTTGAAATTTGGGAAAGTACAAACTTTGCACCCTCTTAAATTTCGGACCCATCGCAGCTCGGGGTAGGATAGTAATCCTGTGTGTCCCAAATAGTGGGCGGAGCGATTTCGCCGCAGCATGTGTGCTTAGGCGGCCATCGTGTATGAATGTTTTTCGATGCGTTGCGTGGCGTCTAGATGAAGCTACAAACCTACCCCGGTTTAGACCTTTGGACGCCGAGCCAGTAGATTTCACGGTCGGAGTTATTAGAAAAGTAATTTCCTTGTACTACCAAACATTGGTCTCACGCGTTTCAAGTAGTAGAGGCTCTTTTGGCGCTTCGCTCAAATTTTGAAACACAAGCATTCACGTTTAGAGTACTCTTGAACTATGAGGATTGACCTAAATAGACAATGTTATATTTGAATTATCCGCTTCTTTTTGAAATTTTGACACTTGAAAATCCTATAACTACGATTATTTTGGAATGGAGTAACTAAATTTGAATCTATTTTGTACACGACTACATATGCTATTATGTACAAAATCAGAGCAAATATTGGTGCTCGCATAATTTAGGTATGGTTTACAAATGCCATGATATCAAATTCAAATAATTGAATGGACTTCATGTTGAATTCGATTTTTTAAAACCACCTTAAATTGAATTCAAATGTATGCTAGTTCATATCTAGCTATTTATAATGTCCATTGTGTAACTTTCGTATGTATAATGTGCTTTACACACACAACATGAACTATACTCACGTTTATATTCGATTGCTAAAGCGATGCATTGTCTGGAGTTCAAAATACTAACTATGTGGATCAGTTCTGTCGAATAATAACATAGACATGCTCAAATTCGATAGAATCTAGATGTCTAATGGATCAATGACCGCTCCTTACGCAAATTGCAAATATCATGATCCCATCCTAATATTTGCATACAATTTATATCTTTAATCAATGCGTAGAGCAGTCTTTTACGTGTAGTTTCACTCTCCATCGGTGGTCTCTCACACATGCTCACACACTCTCCCGAGGTGTCTTTCTCGCACACATGCTCTAGATATAACCCTCCCTCCCTCTCGTAACCATTTACAACTGTTTTCACTAACCTTTATCACAAGCAGTCTTCCTCTCGCAAATATACACATGCACAATCCTCATTGACCCTTTCTATATACATGGACCTGCCTACGTGTCTCATGTACGCACATTATCTTTACACCTGTCTCTCACGCATTGTCTCACACCTCTCTTCCTAATCGAAGAGTATGATTCTAGCAGAGCATTCTGTAGGATGCCCCTTAAAGTTAGGTTGGATGAATAGTAATATCGGAGATAAAGGGGTTACCTTAGTCCGAGAACCTAGGGTTACAAATCCTAGCCGGCTTTGTCAATGGACACAAAGTCCTTCACAATTCTGCTATCTTTGTCTTGTACGACTAGTCATCCATGGGTCTTCCTAAATGCGCCACGGGCGACCAATGTGGCGAGGACGGAACCGAACGAAGGGCCTCACCTCGACCCCGGACCTCATGCGATGACACACTCTCTCCCCCCACGTCTCATTATCTTCTCACAACCACATATACCAACACAAACACCACACACACAGAAAATTTCTCCTGGTGCCTCTATTCCCTCCCCCGTTGCATATACACACTCAAGGGAATGGAATCTCTTGTCGTGACGTCATATTCATCTCTCTCTCTCTCTCTAGATCACTCTCATTTCTCGTGCTATCTCTCCCACGCCCCCCCAGTCGGCCCCTGTATCCATGCCTCTCTCGAATACGTAATACACACACATACCTCTCTAGGCCCCGCCAAATGCATCAACTACACATTCACACATGTTACATCACGTACCCCATTGATCTAAAAAGCCCTTTCTTCACGTTTATTTCGCATACAACATTCCTTTTGAATAAAGTGTGGCCAAAAAATTATTTTAGAGTTTCTACATATATACAACATTACAAACTTATATGGAGGAGTACGAACGCTAATTTGCATTGCATGGTACCCACAATGATATTTATTCTGCACTGTGAATTTGTATATTTTCATACTATATACAAAGTTAGTCATAATAAAGAGAAACGGCGCATCTCTCTCTCATCGTGATACCCCTCAGACCCCTTTCACGTATGCACACAAAACTATCTCCGTGTCCTCTAAAGGTAAGCCCCGGAAAATTCACGATGTTTCATCTTTCTCTCGCGATATATGCAATGACGATCATTGTATTTGAAGCGAAAGCACGATCGTACATTGACTTCAGAATCCACTCATTACGGTCACCATTTACGCTTAGTGGTTATTATACATCACGGGCTCACCGTACGACTCAGATTTGCTCATGACATGACTAGTTGACCAGCTTAAATGCTCCACGTGGCACCTCCAGTGTTGCATCACATTATCTCACTACCATCGTGCCCACCGCCGACTTGTATCTACTCTACATCTACACTCTTATAAAATACATAAAATACACTCTTATAAAAAACAGAGTTGGTGATGATGGTGTGCCCGCCATCCTGAATATAGGCCGTCCGATTTATATCCGACGGATAGGAAAGAAACTATGGCAATTTTGCAAAAGGTACCCACACACCTCTCCACATTTGCAAATAAGGCCTTCCCTCGTTCATCCTTTTCTCTCACAAGATAAACAAGTCATACAAATGCATCTTGATGTTACGTGCAACGCACGGGCATCTTGCTAGTAAGAATGAAAACAAACGGCAAAAAAATATATTTGGACGATGGTTTGAAGTCATGACCGCGGGCACAGCGGACAAGGTGGCCTTGTATTGGTATGCTGAGCCGTCTGTTTTAACACACAGGAGCTGGTGTGGTGATTATACACACACGCACGCATGCACACGAACTACATCCACACAACACTCACACAAACTGATGCACCCATGCACGCACGCAACACTCACACGTACACACGCAGCCACGCACGCACGCAACACTCACACGCATGCACGCAACACTCACACGCACACACGCACGCATGCATGCACACACCAGTACACCACACGACCAACACACACTCTCACGCTCAAGTGCTCAACCTACACGCATGCACACACATCAGGCCCCGATGCATACATACACAACCAGGTGATTCCCGCGCGCACGGTTGGAGCCTTGTCGCGCTGCGTAAATTTGTGTTTATCTGACCTTTTGCCTATGCGAACTAATAGGTGGGACCCACAAGGAACGTGGTCAATTTAACTAGTCAACATGGCGCCACACAGACTATTTGGCCGGTCAACAGAGTGCAATCCGATGCTGAATTGTGAGCAAATGACCGTATAATCACCGCAAAACGTATATAGTGACCGTAATCATCTTATTCTGAAGTTCGTGACCGTATACGCTTTTCTCTCAGAGGCCCTCCAAAACTACATCTCTACACGCTCGCATGTTACATCTAACAACTATGCAATACAACACTACTACTACACTCTAACACAATAAATCATATGTGTTTTTAGTTTTACAAGATATCATATTGTTACTTATAATTATTCAGTTTGCATACATTAAAATTGCCTTTGAAATGTATAGCCAAGATTATCATCTACAAGGGGAAAAATCCCGCCTTTCCTATTTAATCGGGTTTGTATCATTGGATCGTATGTAAACAGCAAAACTATAGTACTATACAATACAAGTGACAGTTCATCGGGCGTCGGTCGCCTACTCCTCCGTCAGAAGAGTGGGCGCCGCTTTCATAAATCTTCTAGTCCTTTTCACCGACATGTGGGACATCAAGCTACCGGGTCCACGTACATACCGAATACAAAGCAGAGCAGCAGGGATGAAGCACCTCGGTCATGGCGCCGCATAGTAATGAGCAATGAGGCGTCAAATCACAAAGCTGCACCTTTCCCGCAGTTAAGTTGGAGGGATGAAGCAACCATCATTTCACTCGTT
Organism: Aegilops longissima; assembly: GCA_021605205.1. Taxonomy (NCBI): domain Eukaryota; kingdom Viridiplantae; phylum Streptophyta; class Magnoliopsida; order Poales; family Poaceae; genus Aegilops; species Aegilops longissima. Next base: position 289,563,759 of record CM038682.1, read on the forward strand.
GCTGAATCCGCTTCTCCCTCATCTTCTTCAACTTAACCACGTGTTGCTTCTGCCGTTGTTCTCCCTCATGTGGGACGCGGATCGGCTTGGTAAAGCACTGACACGTGGGACCACATGTTAGCAAACCGCCAGGACAACGCCCTATGAATATAAGAAGCCTAATCCTAGACTTACAAAGGGCTACGTAGCTGCTACATATACTTTCCATCTAATCTATATATGCCCCCCTGATTTTCAGGTGGGGTTGGCCTAATCCTCTACTTTAATCCAATCAAATAGTCCCACATCACATCAGTTCATAAATTTATGTAAACCATTACGTGGATGTAGCATTACTCAAATAAGAAACCTCCCCCGCCATCCGCGCGGCAAAATCACCTCCTTTTTACTAATCTTGATTCTATAATTTTTTAGATCAATATAATTGAGATTTGTATAGATAGCACAGAGGAGCAAAACCAAGTGGTACGGTTAAGGGCATCCCCAATGTGTAGCCAAATGTGAAAATAGCTTTTGGCATCATGGAAACCATTGTGGACGGTGTTGCCAAAGCCAAAAAGATGGAACCGAAGCTCCCTGATTGATTGATTGAAGGAATAGAAAAATGCAACGTCTCTCCTCTTTCTCCCATGCTTGGACGCATGTAGTGCAGTATAGAGCACAGAGTCTACTCTCCTGTCCCTTCTATCACAAATCACAAAGGAGTGAGGCGTCAAATCACAAAAGCACGGACGAAGCAACCATCATTTCACTCTTCGCTGACTCCGCTTCTCCATCGTCTTCATCCAGAAACCATCTCACCGCACTAGTACTCCAAGTAGTACTAGTAAAGGACTTCCTGGATGCAAATAAGGCGGTTGTCTCGGCTTGCAGGCGGCACTTGCGAACGACTTACCGTGGTCTCCCTCAATGGTGTTCTCCGTCGAACGCACTTCGCCAAACCACCAAAAAAAGATATCATCGACGTCACCGCAATGGGAAAGGAAGTCAAATATAGTTACTACCTCCATTTTTTGTGTACACAAGGACAGTATCAAAATTACAATTTGAAAAGGGCCACTAACACTAATCGAGGCAAAATTGATGGGGTTAGCAACCAAGGACATTAATATCCCCTGCATGCATGCGGAAGTGAGAAGGTTGGTTTGCATGGCGCTGCATTAATCAAGCGATGAGGAGTGAGATGGTTAGCTCTTTGGTCTTTGGACAAAAAATATGCATTAATTGACACGTGAAACGAGGATTTCTATCGATTAAATCCCGTGAAGGTAAACCCCGCCTTTTTTTAACACTACTACTCCTAGTACGTACGTACTTATCCTGTTTGGGTCTAGGCCTTGCATTGCCAAACTTCGGCACACATTTTTGCCAAGCCTGCCTAAAGTTTTCAAAATGAGAAGGAGGTACACTTGTGCACGGCTGTTGCGGTCGCACCGCAACCTTACACGGTCGCTCCTGCACGCCGCGGTCGCACCGCACCCTCACACAGTCGCTCCTGCACGCCACAAACCAAACCAAGGGAACACACCCTCACTGACACGTGTTTTCGCATGTGAACAAACCAAACTCAGCCATCCTATCGCTGACACATAATTTTCGTCCATAGAGTATGTTTATCCAACCGTTTGTTGGGGAGTAACCGTACGGCCCGTGCGGTGGTCCGTTGGGGAAGAAGAAGAGGTGAGGAAGAAGGAAAGAAGGGTTAGGAGACATAGGATATTCATCCAACCGCCTGAAATGGTAGACTGACCCAAGTCAGGCGACTTGCATAACATATATATGTTTTTACACAGCAAAAGATCCATAAAAACAACAACATAAAGAAAAACTATCACTGCTCGCGGAAAGAGACGGCCTCATCGTCTTTGGCTGGTTGCGCGAACCAGCCGCCGTTGCCGACGTGTGTCTCCGCACCGTGGTTGTCCTCGGCCTCCAGCTAATCGTTCAAGCGGAGCGTGCGGGCGCTCTGCACGGACGAGAGCGCAGCCCGATTCAAGTCGAGCACGTCCGGTTCCACCTGCAGGAGGGCCTCGATGGCAGCGGCATCCGCGCGCTCCGCGTCGAGTCGAGCCTCCGCCGCGCGGTTCAAGTCTAGGACGTCCGGTTCCGCCTGCAGGAGGGCGTCGATGAGAGCGGCATCCACGCGCTCTGCGCCGAAGTCGAGCCTCGCCACCCGGTTCATGTCCAGACGTCCGGTTCCGCTGCAGAGGGCCTCGATGACACGGCATCCGCGCTCCGCCTCAAGTTGAGCCTCCGCCGCCCGGTTCACATCCACGACATCCGGTTCCGCCTGCAGGAGAGCCTCGATGGCAGCGGCATGCGCGCGCTCCGCGTCGAGTTGAGCCTCTGCCTCCCGGTCCTCCTTTAGTATCGCCATGTTGAACCAATGGTCCGCCTGCACCATGGGGGACTCGGACGCCGGCACGAAGTCGACGTCCATCGTCTCACACCCATCGGGGGCCTTCTGCACTGCGACCTCCGCCATGAACATTGGATCGGCTTCCTCCTCCTCGTAGCTTGGCTCCAGAGAACTCGGGGGTTGGCCCGCCGCAAAGCGAGGTTGGGAACGGAGGTCTGTGGCACTGACCGTCGCCGCGATTTCTGCACGGCGTTCCGGCGTCAACATCTTGTAGTTAGTAATCTTGCGGCGCAACATGGCTTTCCGGTGAACTAGAGGACGCTTGATGCGGGCTAGGGGATCGAAAGGTGGGGGAATGGGCAGGAGATTTGGTGTAGTTTTAGGGCAGTGGCTGGCGTAGGCCGAGCAGCGAAGGTTCTGGTGTGAATAGTGGGTTTCGGTGACGATCGGTCAATCGGTTTTGACTGTACATCGCTCTTGTCGTGTTCGCGTTGCAGCCCGGCACGCTGGACCCTCCACGTCACTCACCGAATGGAACGGGCTTTGCGTTTTACGCCGCTTGGGGACCACAGTTGAGAGCAAACCGACGTCCCTCCCCCTCCCCCGCCCGCGTCATTTATTATACCACCACTCCCTCCGTTTTATGCGGACTAAATGAAAATAGAGGGAGTATACTACGGATGAGGATCCCCTGACATGGCCGAACCCATTGAGTAACTGACATGCAGGGCCTAGCAAGCATGGGGCCTGCCAGTAAGTGACCGAAAGGGAGGGTAAGGCAGGGATACCTACGTCAGAGGACCCACTTCCACTATACTACTTTGACCAAATGTTAGAGTAATAATATATGACATGCAACTTACACAAATGTTAGAGTAATAATATATGGCATGCAACTTACACAAAGCATACAGGGTCTAATGCGTTTTTCGAGGCTAACTTTGGCCAAATGTTAGAGTAATAATATATGACATGCAACTTACACAAAGCATACGGTCAAATTCGTATGTGAACGGAGTTTCCAATGATATAATTTTCACATTATACATCCCATGTACTATTAATGTTGTCAATAGTCAAATTGGAAACCATCTCGAGTACAAATCTAGGAGTACGTACGAATCTAACAATATTGATTGGGTGTTGTTGAATGTTGATACCTTTTTGATCGAAGTAGAGATACTTTGACTACACATAAAACTTATATGTAAACTATAAAGGATAGGAGGGAGTATATTGTATGTTCAAAAACAAAACGAACATTGAATACCATTTATATATGATTTGCGGATGCTATGATCACCGGTTCAGAATTTTGAATCCGCCTTAGGTATCATGTGACCCCACTCGTTCCCTCTCGATTTCATCTCGGGGTCCGGAGATCTATTAAAAGAAGACTAGGGTGGGTACATGCGAATGATACTCGGCGGAATGTTCAAAAGAGGCATGCAGGAGGATGGACTCGACTGGAGGGTGACATGATCGATGGAGAAGAGGGTTGGAGAGGAATGAGAAATAAGCAAACGCCACATGATTATACTTGAATGGCTCAAATAAACAATAAGTTGTCTCGCTTGGCCTACATAGTGAAAGGCCTAATGCGCAACGCGGAGCACCGATGCTCGAATATGGCCGGGAAAATAGGGAACCGACATGTGGGGCACACCCGTCGGGACGACATAGAGCAGACTAGTCCTATGGGGGAGCTGGCCCACGACCTCCTCGCCACCGACAACTGTTCATGTGGGTCGTTGGGGCCAACAACGGGGCGCAGCTCCAGCACCGCCTCTAGACACGGCGACCGTGGTGAGCGACACGCTCATATCATCGCTAGACACGGTCGGTTTCAGTGTGCCGAGGGTGGCGTTAGTGCTGTGGCACGACCAACGGTATGTTTGGTTTGTGCCCAAGGTTGCCCCATCAAAGCATTGGGTAGCCAAAATTTTGGTTGAGGTATTGGTTGCCCATGATTTGGCCGACATTGGCAAGAAAAATGAACTAGAGTTGGCTAGAGTTCATTGGCATGCCAAAGAAATAGCAGCCATCCAAACAAAGACCAATCTTTGGGTCATGACCAAAATTTTGGTTGAGGTATTGGTTGCCCATGATTTGGCCGACATTGGCAAGAAAAATGAACTAGAGTTGGCTAGAGTTCATTGGCATGCCAAAAAATGGCAACCATCCAAACAAAGACCAATCTTTGGGTCACGACCAAAATTTTGTTAAGGTGCACTTTGGCCACAATCCAAACACACCCCAACACCCGGCTCGTCTAGATTGCACAGGGCGCCGCGACGCGTCCGCGGAGTGGTGTAGCGCGGCCAACTGCATCCTCTGGACCTGAGACCATGCCAGGTCGTTTTGCTTTTTCGATGACATGCGGGGATCGCATGTGAACAAAGGGCATCTCCAACGTTGCCACGACCGCAGCTGACTACCCTGGCACACCAAAACCCTTGTCCCTCGCGCCGTTGCGCGATGCGTTCCCAGCTAGCGCCAGCTGCCCGCATTCATGCCGTCCGTTCGTATGTCGTCGTTAAGAGGCTTGGTGCCCGAGGAACCAACTCCGGCGACTTAATGACGCACCCAGATGCTTGGCCTCACTAGAATGCGCTACTTAAAGCGGCAACGCCCAGCTAACCTCCACACCATAGTGCATCGTCCTCCTACCTGGCACCACATCTGCCATGACCGCAAGTGCGAACACTCTGCGGGAGAGCTTGTCTTCGAGGATGAAGCTCGAGGTCACCGCCCTCGCTCAAGTTGCTTTTCGCGATGCAATAGTGGTGTGGCCGGATGCGGACGAGACCGCACAAGCGGTGGCCACGCTGGCGGCCGACGATGGGAGCACCGTCAGCCACGCGTCCTACTTGCGGCCGTCCAACGTCCGGCACCGCCGAGGTCGGGGACTCCTCCGAGTATGAGTAGGGCATGGGAGGCGGCAGGGCATGGTGTGCCAACTGGCCGGTCTGTATCCCGTGTTCTACTCTTCCTCGCCGGAGACCGCACCTTCACTTCACGGGTCTTGAACCCCGCCCCGTACATAGAGATCGCAGATGGAGGACGTCGGTCGCCGCCGTGGAATAGGTTTAGGGTCAGGTTTATTTTATTTTTCTGTCCTATAAAAGTTCGAAATGTAATGAAAATCTCCCATGTTTGCATTAATCTCGTCCGGTGTATATGAACTTTCACAATAATATACATATTGTAGGAGTATTAGCAAGATGCCCGTGTGTTGCACGGAAGATCAAGATCTTGTGGGAGAAAAGGATGAACGAGGGAAAGCCTTATCTGCAAATGTGGAGAGGAGTGCGGGTAAATTGTCATAGTTTCCTTCCTATCAATTAGATATAGATCGGACGGCCTATATTGCAGGATGACAGGCACACCATCATCACCAACTCTGCTTTTTATTGAACCGAGACAAATCTAACATGCGAAGTAAAATAAACACATAGGGTATATACATACATAAATTATCTTAGGCACTCCAATAATACGTCCACTACACATTCACGCATTTCACATCGTTCTACATCTACGGGAACCTACGAAAGGGTTAACATAAATTGCCTCTCTCTCGCCTCCCCTGATTTTCATGGTGGTGGGCCCCTCCCTCCCCCCAATCTACAATCAACAGCTCACACGTCTCACATTACGTTAATTACGTAACTGGGATTACGTAGGTGTAGCATTACTCGTCCTAAAAACCCAACAAAGCCAACCTCCCAGCATATCACGCGGGAAAAGAGCCGGCCGCGCCGTTTTAGTCGGGATTACCGGATTACTAATAGTAGTATCGATGGATTGCACGAAGCAACAAAATTTTATTTTGAGGGGGCGAAGCACCTAGTTTAAAAGGAAAAAAGGCGGTACACTCACATCACTCCTGTCACGGTCGCATTGCACCCCACACACGTTCGGTCATGCACACGGCTCACTCAAACGGAAAGCGCTTCGGCTTGCCTCTTCACTGACGCGTGGGACTGCACTTGGAGAAACCGACCATGCGCCAACCCCCCCCCCCCCTCGCCCACCGCCCACCGCGCGAAAATCCTCCCCCCCACACCCAAAAATTCCCCCCAAATCCGATTCAACCGCCCTTCGGCCAACGAGCCAATAATATTCCCCAAACCCCCCTCCCCCTGTCCCCCTCCACTCCATTTGCTCCACCAAAGCCGCCCTCCCCGCCGCGCCGATGCGTCGGAGCTGCGGTTCGGCGATCCTCTCGCTCCCATAGTACGCTCTCGTAGACTGCCGTCCTCTTGCCGCGCCGCCACCTCTGGCTACGTTCTTGTGGATGCGCACGGCGATCAGCGCCGCCACCACTGGCGATGTTCGTGTGGAGATGCAGGATGGTCAGCTTCTCCCACGGTACGCGCATTCTAGACTGAGGCCCCGTTCATGCCGGTGTAGCGCTGAATGTTAGCTGATAGACGCTGTTAATCTCACTGTTTGCTGAAGTAGTTTACTGTCAATATGCTCTACTTAAGAAGATTCCTTGTCGTGTTCTGCACTCAATCTGCTTAGCTAAGATGGCATGCCAAGGCCGATTAGTTGCTAAAATATCCTGCCATATATTTATTGTGACGTAGATTGCCATGGTCTAGTAGCCAATTTGTTAGGTGAAATAGCTCTACACCATTTTATACTCGATCTTTGTTGCTGCGATGGCCTTCGATAGTTTGATGGCTGTGTGCTCGGTCTCATTGACTGGTGAGACAGCCTGCCATAATTTGGCACTCAAATCTGTTTGCTGAATTAGCTTTACATATATTTCGTTACTTAGATCTGCTCGTCCAAATATCTTGCCATAGCTTTAGACATCGACCTAGGTATTTTTTTTCTGGACTTCATAAAAAAGCATATATGTTTTTCTTGTAATATCTAGTAGAAGAACTAATTTGTATGTCTAACAGATGGACATGACTTGGATAACTTCTTCTCGAAGATTCTCCGCTGCATATGTCGAGGGGGTTGAAAACTTCATGAACTTTATCAGAGCTGAGTACAGTGGTCCGAAATCAGATGTGCTCTGCCCGTGTAGCAGTTGCATGAATTCAGTTGCAAGACCCCAGTCAACTGTGCAAAATCATCTACAGTTGTATGGGATGTCGGTCACGTATACACTGAGGGAGTCCTGGATTAGGGGGTATCCGGACAACCGGACTATATCCTTTGGCTGGACTGTTGGACTATGAAGATACGAGATTGAAGACTTCGTCCCGTGTCCGGATGGGACTCTCCTTGGCGTGGAAGGCAAGCTTGGCGATACGGATATGTAGATCTCCTTCCTTGTAACTGACTCTGTGTAACCCTAGCCCCCTCCGGTGTCTATATAAACCGGAGGGTTTAGTCCGTAGGACCAAGAACAACAATCATACCATAGGCTAGCTTCTAGGGTTTAGCCTCTTCGATCTCGTGGTAGATCAAATATTGTAATACTCATATCATCAAGATCAATCAAGCAGGAATAGGGTCTTACCTCCATCGAGAGGGCCCGAACCTGGGTAAAAACATCGTGTCCCCTGTCTCATGTTACCATCCGCCTAGACGCACAGTTCGGGACCCCCTACCCGAGATCCGCCGGTTTTGACACCGACATTGGTGCTTTCATTGAGAGTTCCTCTGTGTCGTCATCGGTAGGCACGATGGCTCCTTCGATCATCGATAGCGATGCAGTCCTGGGTCTGGCTTTTCTCCCCGGACAGATCTTTGTATTCGGTGGCTTCGTACTGCGGGCCAACTCGCTCGGCCATCTGGAGCAGATCGAGAGCTACGCCCCTGGCCACCAGGTCAGGTTTGGAAGCTTAAACTACACGGCTGACATCCGCGAAGACTTGATCTTCGATGGATTCGAGCCCCTGCCGAGTGCGCCGCACGGTCTCGATGAGCATGATTAGCTCTGCCGCCGGGCAGTGTTCAGGAGATCGCACCTGCAACCGCTCCGACCCTCAATTCGGAGCCAATTGCGCCATCCATGGACGGGTGGCTAGACCACACCCCGGAGGCCGCAGTCCCAACCGTGATCGAGCCGAATACCGACCTTACCCTTCATGAGGGCCGTGACCCCAAACTGCCGGATTCTCCTCCGGCCACGGACTCCAAACCACCTGCGCCCGTGCCTATCGAGTCCGACTGGGCGCCGATCATGGAGTTCACCTCCACGGATATCTTTCAGCACTCGCCCTTCGGCGACATACTGAACTCATTAAGGTCTCTCTCCTTGTCAGGAGAGTCCTGGCCGGACTATATCCGGCAGGATTGGGATGCGGATGACGAAGAAATTCGCCGCCCACCCACCACCCACTTAATAGCCACTGTCGATAATTTGACCGACATGCTCGACTTCGACTCCGAAGACATCGACGGTATGGACGACGATGCAAGAGACGAGTAGGAACCACTGCCCACAGGGCATTGGACAGCCACCTCATCATATGATGTATACATGGTGGACACGCCAAAAGAATACGACGACGAGGAGCGGAAGGACACAACAAAGAATCGTTCCCTCGAGAAGCAGTCAAGGCGGTGGCCTAAGTGCCGCTCCAAATCCCGCCTCGGAAAGAACAGCGCTCATTTAGACCCAGCGATAGAGCAAGGTGAGCCAGCGGACGACAAACACAGCATTGAACAACCATCCAACCACGACAACACGGAAAACCAAACCGAACAACCCGTCTCCGGCGAAGATAACAGTCCAGATGATGTCACACCGGACAAACACCGGGAAGAACAGAATCTCCATCAAAGGCTTGTCTCCACTACGCGGAGTCTGAAAAAGCAGAAGCGAAGGCTCAAGGCTGCGCAAGATACACTCAGAAGCAGATGGAGTAAAGTGCTCAACAACGCGGAAAAGTATGGCGGCAGTCGCCGTACAAAGAGCTACCCGAAGCGAAAGCTATTACCTGAATTCGATGATGAGGCCTTAGAGCCCCCACAACCAAAAAACAAAACAGCCACCCGGTCAGATAGACGACCTCGTGGACAACATAGAGCGGCAAACGACGCCGCACACAAGCCAGTACGCGATCCACACGAGAACTCGCACCAAAAGGATGGCCCAACTAGATCCATCTACGGGCCAAGACAGCGCGCTCCAGCACGCAACACAACACAACAAACATCCGAACACCACGGTACACCCAAGTACAGGGGTGCCGCACACCCCCTATGTTTCACCGATGAGGTGCTGGACCATGAATTTCCAGAGGGATTCAAACCCGTAAACATAGAGGCGTATGACGGAACGATGGACCCTGGGGTCTGGATTGAGGACTATATCCTCCATATCCACATGGCTCGAGGAGAGGATCTCCATGCCATCAAGTTCTTACCCCTCAAGCTCAAAGGGCCAGCCCGGCACTGACTTAAAAGCCTCCCCGAAAAAACCATTGGGAGTTGGGAAGAGCTCGAGGATGCCTTTCGGGCAAATTTTCAAGGGACTTATGTCCGATCACCGGATGCAGACACTCTAAGTCATATAACTCAGCAACCCGGAGAGTCAGCCTGAAAGCATTGGAACAGGTTTCTTACTAAAAAGAACCAAATAGTTGACTGTCCGGACGCCAAAGCCTTATCAGCTTTCAAACACAGCATTCGAAACGAGTGGCTCGCCTGACACCTCGGCCAAGAAAAGCCGAGAACAATGGCTGCATTAACAAGCCTCATGACCCGCTTTTGCGTGGTCGAGGACAGCTGGTTAGCCCGATGTAGCACCAACGGCCCAAGTACATCCGAAGTAAGGGATGGAAACGGGAAGCCACGACGCAGTAAAAACAAGCGCCGGAATAAAGAAGACAGCCCGGAGAGCACGGCAGTAAACGCCAGATTCAAAAGCTCTTGGCCGGGTCAGCAAAAGCTGCCCTCCAAAGGCAACAGGGACGAACTGTGCAGCCTAAACAAGATTCTGGACAAGATATGTCAAATCCACAGCACCCCCGATAAACCTGCAAATCATACCCATAGAGAATGTTGGGTCTTCAAGCAGTTCGACAAACTCAATGCCAAACACAAGGGGCTGGATACACCAAGTGAAGACGAGTACGAGCCTCGCAAACCAAGGAATGGGGAACAGAAGAAATTTCCACCAGAAATCTAAACAGTAAACGTGTTACACGTGACGAAGGGGAAAAACAAAGCGGTGTTCCTAGAGACACGCGCCCCAGGGCCCGTTACCGCGGAGTCCTGCCACTGGTCGTCCCAACCAATCACCTTCAACCATCGGGATTACTCGGCCAGTATCCGGCAGGCAGGATGGGCTGCCTTGGTGTTCGACCCAATAATCGACGCATACCAGTTTAAACGAGTACTGATGGATGGCAGCAGTAGTTTAAACCTGATATATCAGGACGCAGTCCGCAAAATGGGGATTAACCCAACATAAATTGGCCATAGCAATAATACCTTTAAAGAAGTAACGCCAGTCCCAGAAGCCCACTGCACGGGCTCCCTGCTACTAGAGGTTATATTCGGCTCGCCCGATAACTTCCGAAGTGAAAGGTTAACCTTCCACATCGCTCCATTTAAAAGTGGCTATCAAGCACTACTCGGGCGCGAAGCTTTCGCCCGCTTTAACGCAATACTGTATTACGCTTCTCTCATGCTTAAGATGACCGGTCCACGTGGCATCATTACAGTGAATGGAAATATTGAGCGCTCCTTGCACGCGGAAGACCATGCGGCTGCCTTGGCAGTCGCACACTAGACAGCCTCACCAACTAGAACATCTGACAGGTCGTTAAGACCATGGACACGGTTAGACGAGTCCGGTGCAGCTATGCATAATTGATACAGGTTTGATGGCTATACCCCTACAACAATACAAGGGGCTCAACGCGTGTAAACAAGTGATAATTATCCTCAATTTAACTCATCTTGAACTGTACATGGTTTATTTAGTATAACCTACCTTTTAGCACGGCTACTTTTCCACTAAGTTCCTCTCTTTTACAGATGACCATCGTGCTACACCCGTCCAGGATACGGCACAACAGAGACACAGGCGCAGACGTGCAGCAGGGACCCGTTCCAAGGATTCTCTTTAGATTAAGACCCTGCGTAAACCTTTTTTACTGTCTCTTGTTGATATACATCCCCTGGATTCTCAGTACAACTGAGAAGGATGCTGACGTATTGGCATGTGGCCACGCCAGAATACCGCACGTACCTGGACACCAGGGGCTTATTACAAAGGGCACCGTTTAGCCCGGTTTTACATCATAAATACCGAATACTTAGGGAGAGTTCGGCGTCGCGAGTTTGGCCTTATATGCATCAGCTCCGAATCATGTCTTTGGTCAAATGTTGGATTTGCCTGGCTCCTGTGTTTTGCTGCCTTATGTTCCGTTCTATCGGCTAAGGCGGCACCAGGAGAACTACTGCGATTGTGCCCTAGTTCATCCGGATGAGCACCTCAGTAGAGAAAGCCGAAAACTGACTGTCATGATATAGCGTGAGACTGGTCAACCACTCGATGACCTAACAGAACCTTCGAGATTCCTCCGCTTTAACGAAGGGCCGTTTCTCGGCCAGGCACGTACGCGCCCCGAATTCGGGTGAGCGCGGAGCCACCAGGGGCTATATAGTAGCCCCACTGTCAAACTCCTATGGCTAAGTGAAAGTGTTAAAGCATTATAGTCCGATTGCCTAGTTCGATGTGCTATCACCTCCTTAATGGACCAAGACGTTGGATCAAGTGTGAGCATGCGTCTTCTCGAACACCTCCGCATTATATGCATGGGGGCTGAAGCCGACGAATGCCATCTTTCGGGTTATATACATATATACATGAACGGCCGCACATGAGGTATTATAATTCTTTAAGGCAAAAGCATAAAATAGCATTTACAATTCAGCAAAACATTGTTTCTTCAATGGGAATACATGTCATTAGAACATAATATTCTTCGAGCACTGCGCTTCTATTGAACGAGCGCCCTCAAGAACTTCTCGAAAGTAGTGCTCGGCAGGTACTCGGCTTTTTTCTGAATCTTGGGCTGCAATGGCGGTGGCCTCCATCTCTGCCCAGTATGTCTTCACATGGGCAAGGGCCATCCGCGCACCCTCTATGCATGCCGACCTCTTCATTGCGTTGATATGCGGCACTTCACCAAGGAACTGCTACACCAAACTAAAATAGCTGTTTGGGTTTGGCCTTTCCGGCCATAGATGATCCACAACATACCTCATGGCGAGTCCGAACAATCTATTCAGCTCGGCCCATTCGGCCAACCGAGCAGTCAATGGAAGCGGACGCTCTGGAACGTTAAATTGTGACCAGAATAGCTTTTCCACCTCAAGATCCTTTTGATCTCAGAAGTGTTCGGCCGCATCAGCAGCACTCACCGCTAAGTCCAGATATGCATCCGCAGAACTCCACAGCCGGTCCAACAGGGCGTATGTTGGATCTTCGAACTTCATCCGCAGCATAAAGGGCTTCCCAGCTGCGATGTCTCCAGCTTGACGCAGCTCCTCCTTCATCGCTCTCATTGCAGAGCGGGTGTCTTTGGCCGCCATCGTGGCCTTCTCCAGATCTGTTATGTTTGCTTGATCTTCCTTTTCAAGAAGTTTGCAACGGTCAGCGGCATTCTTCAATTCCACAGCCATCCTGGCTATTTCCTCCTTGCTTTGGCAGTGAGCGGCCTGTTCGGCTTTCAGCTCCTCGATTGCCTTTAGGGCAGCCACATCGCTTTTCTTGGCTTGTTCTTTGGCTCGGGCAAGTTTTGCCCGAAGGTTCTCTATGGCCGCAGCTCCGTCTGCATTAACACACACGTAATAGATACTGGCATAATGCTCCTCTTCCAATGTGTCACCGGAGAAACCACATACCTTGTGCCTCGTCAAGCCGCTTGTTGACAAGCACGATGTCGGCATCTGCCATGTCAAGTAGCCGCTTTAACTCGGCAGATTCATCAATCTGGCTGGCCACCGGACACTTCGCTACCTGCATTTTAGGGCAGCAAGATTATTCCTGGGACTATGATCCTCTGTGCATCGTCGTCTTCGACAGCACCCAGAGTCTCAGGGGCTACTATCTGCACAGGGCGCATCTAAAAATGCGCGGTACTGTCAAAAATGCACATCATTTCGCATACCTCAAAACCTGCCAATAGGCTCGTAAAAGCTTCATGCAACCCGCTCTCGGCGGACGAGATTTTGGCAATCACCGTACTTGTCAACGTGTGGTGCTCTTCTGAGATAGCTACTCGCTCTAGCATATCCCTGAGTACATCCGACCGCACACAGGACGGTACCAGACTCTTCTGATTGCTCTCTTCAGGAGCCGGACACTGAGGACTTCGGGTGGCCATAGGATTGCCCTCTGGCCTTGCCTGATCAGGAGAAACCCTCCGTGACGACACTTCGGGGTCGCCCGCCTCGCGAGGCGGTATGTCAAGGGGAGGCGTTTCGCTCTCCATCATCTCTAGGAGAAGATCCCCTGAAGACGAGCTCAGCTGAGAAGGGCTAATATCCTAACTGCAAGATAAAGGCTTCGGTTACTTTCCTCAGAAGTAAAGAATGATATTTTCATTATTAAAGTACCCTTTTTACTTACAGCTCGGTGGAGGGCTGATCCCCTTGAGGGCATAGTGCGGCCGGGGTATTCCCCAGGTCAGGACCCTCCGGCGAAGTTTTCTTCCCCCGTTTGGAGACCATTGTTTTTGGGTCCTCGGAGGCGGTCCTCTTTCTTCCCCGAGGAGAGGAAGTTTTAGTTTCTCCTCCATCGCTAACCTCCTTTGCGGAGGCCCCAGCCTCCTCGTTCCCTCCTTTATCTTCACTTGAAGGTGCTAGATAAGGAACGATCTCCAACATCCTGACTAGCACGGGATCTAGTGAGGTCTCAGGGAGGGGGCCGGACACCTGATCAACTTTGCCTTCACTATCCAATCCTGGTCAAAGAGCGACTTTTTTAGGGCAACTTTGCGACAAATAAATGGATAGTGTGTTCGGATGCGGGGCTACTTACTTGGGTATCCGAGCGATTGCAGCTTAGACCTGCATCCTCGGTGGTGTCCGGACACATTATTTGCGGTCTGAAGAATAAATTGTACATCTCCTCGGGCGTCTTGCCGAGGAAGTGCTGAAGAGCTCGCGGTCCATCCGGATTGAACTCCCACAGGAAGAGAGGACGACGTTTGTAGGGCAGGACTCGGCGAATTAAAATGACTTGCATCACCATGACCAGACTGACATCTCTCTCGAGGAGATCTCGGATGCGGCTCTGCAATACGGGCACATCCTTGGCTGGCCCCCAGTCCAGCCCCTTGTTGACCCATGACATTAGTCGTGGCGGGGGACCCGAGCGAAAGACAGGTGGGGCCAACCACTTGGTGCCCCTGGGAGCTGTGATATAAAACCACTCTCGTTGCCATAAACTAGACACCTCCTGGAAAGAGCCCTCAGGCCATGGGTCGTCGGCGTTTTTTTTATTACGGCGCCTCCGCACTCTGCGTGCTTCCCCTCGATCATCTTCGGCTCCACTTTGAAGGTCTTGAGCCACATCTGAAGTGAGGGGTAATACGGAGGAAAGCTTCACACACGACGATGAACGATGAGATGTGGAGGATAGACTCCGGAGCTAAATCGCGGAAGTCCAGCCCATAATAGAACATAAGCCCCCTCACGAAGGGATCTGGCGCGAAGCCTAGCCCTTGGAGGAAGTGAGATACGAATACGACGCTCTCACCCGGCTTGGAAGTGGGAATAACCTGCCCTTGTGCAGGCAGCCTATGCGGGATTTCGCCGGTCAAGTACCTGGCCTCCCTTAGCTTTATTACGTCTTCCTCCGTGACGGAGGAGGGCATCCACCGACCTTGAAGGTTGGATCTGGACATGATCGGAGGTCCGAAGCGCCTGAACCTGAGCTTTGGGTGTTATAACTCAAGGCGGGAGGTGGATTCGATTGAGATCGAAAGAAAAGGCCTTGGTCTCTTTATAAAGAGGTTGAATACCAAGTGCCCTCCTCGTGACTGTCTGGCACTTACCTCCAATCGAGGGGTCATACCAACGGGCGCGGTCAAGTTACCCACGTTCGTATTGACGAGAATCCCGCAATAAGGGGACATGATCTCTGCTTCGACAAGACTTGCCAAGGAAACCGCCTCGAGAAACACGTTGAGGTTGGTTGTAAAAAACGATTCAAATAAAGACCTGGTTGTGGCATGATGTCACGCTACGGGGTACGTCAGCAGATTAGATTTGTGGAAATATTATTCCCTCTACGGTGGTATGTGGAACTTGTTTTGCAGAGCCGGACACGATCCTTGTGTTCGGAATCTTTTAAGAAGTATTCGGAGGAGGAACCCGCCTTGCAATGCCGAAGACAATCTGCGCGCCGGACTCATCATCATTGAAGCCTGGTTCAGGGGCTACTGAAGGAGTCCTAGCTTAGGGGGTATCCGGACAGCTGGACTATATCCTTTGGCCGGACTGTTGGACTATGAAGATACGAGATTGAAGACTTCGTCCCGTATCCGGATGGGACTCCCCATGGCGTGGAAGGCAAGCTTGGCGATATGGATATGTAGATCTCCTTCCTTGTAACCGACTCTGTGTAACCCTAGCCCCCTCCGGTGTCTATATAAACCGGAGGGTTTAGTCCATAGGACCAAGAACAACAATCATACCATAGGCTAGCTTCTAGGGTTTAGCCTCTTCGATCTCATGGTAGATCAACTCTTGTAATACTCATATCATCAAGATCAATCAAGTAGGAGTAGGGTTTTACCTCCATCGAGAGGGCCCGAACCTGGGTAAAAACATCATGTCCCCTGTCTCCTGTTACCATCCGCCTAGATGCACAGTTCGGGACCCCCTACCCGAGATCCGCCGGTTTTGACACCGATAGTTACAATGCATGTGTTCGCTGTGACAGGAATCCGCTGTCATACGCAATACTTAGCAAGATCTGTTATATTGGACACCGCCTTTTCCTTCCCAAGGACAAGCCGCGTCCTAGAAAATACCGAAGACATGTGTTCAATGCAAGGCATGAAAACCGTGATGCGCCAAAGAGGCTCACCGCCGATGAGTTGCAAGTGGAATTAGGGAAGGTAAGGCATATTACACTAGGAAACCATCCTGGTAATGGTAGCGGGAAAAGGAAGCGTGGCAGGGTAGAAGAGAGATTATTGTTTACCCGCAGGTCCACTTTGTGGGACTTGGAGTATTGGAAAGATTTGGATCTGCGGCATAATCTTGATGTGATGCACATCGAGAAAAATATATGTGATAGCATTATCGGCACACTTCTAAATATTGAAGGCAAGACGAAAGATACCTTAAAATCTAGGATTGATTTGACACACCTGGGTATCAGAAAGGATTTGCAAGTGCAAGATGAAGGTAAACCACGGGATATGGCACCAGCTGTGTACGTCTTGGACAAGGTAAAAATAAAAGAATTCTGCGAGGTCCTGTCACGTGTGAGATTCCCACATGGATTTGCTTCCAACCCTGCAAGGAGATTCAGTGCAGATGGAAACAAGGTACAAGGGTTGAAAACTCATGACTTCCACGTCCTACTTCAAAGGGTTTTGCATGTTATCCTTAGAGGATTGGGCCGCCCTGACTTATACAGAGCAGTTTCAGAGTTGGGACAATTCTTCAGGGAACTCTGCAGCAGGAATATCAGGATAGATGCTTTGGAGCGTCTTAGAGACAAGATACCAACTATCCTATGCGACCTTGAGTAGATATATCCTCCAGCCTTCTTTGGCGTGATGGTGCATTTGGCTGTTCATCTACCTGATGAGGCACTACTTAGAGGTCCAGTATAGTATGGCTGGGTGTACCCTATTGAAAGGCGGCTAGGCACTTTCAAGGGCTATGTTAGGAACAGAGCTAGACCCGAGGGTTCCATTGCAGAGGCCTACATTGCTAGAGAAGCGTTGACATTCTGCTCAAAATACATTGAAACAGATGATCGGCTTAGCAAAAAGGTGGGTGAAGACAATCCCGGGCTCAATGTTTTCGATTATTCTGCTCGAGTTACAGGGAAGAGTCGACAAGAGGACAAACCTAAAGATTTGGACAAAATGGTTTGGTATGTGTTGAATAACCGTCACGAGATACTACCTTATATCAAGTAAGTGCGATCTCGCAGCTTATACAACGTAATCTACTAAACTTGTAGCACATTCTTATATATTTAGATGTTTGACGCGATCACTATCTTGTGCAGCATCTACAAAGAGGAGTTACTGCCGCAAAATCCAAGAAACATTGACAAACTGGTTATGGCAGGATTTGCGAAATGGTTCAAGAACCATGTAAGCTTTTGAAGTGCACTGTCAGTTTTTTTAATATATTGAGTACATAAGATGATCAGCTTGTCTATTTTCTAATCATATGTTAAGAAGATGCGGGAGGATGGACAGGCAGTTATGATGCCCTTTACTCGCTAGCATTGGGTCCTGATACTCGGGTAAGACATTATGAATCTTGCGTTGTTGGAGATGTGCGCTACAACACCCTTGCACGAGACGAAGGCAGGAAGACACAAAACAGTGCCATCATGAGCACGGATATGTATGACAAAGAGACAACTGAAATGTATGCTAACATAATGACATCGTTCGATTGCGTATATCTCCGCTTCGAGGATCATTGGTGTGTGGTTCTGTTGTCTTTGTCGTTGGTATAACCTGTTTTCGAGGATCGCAAAACCCGAGTTGATGATTATTTCAAATCCATCAATGTCAAGGTGGCGTACCGCACCAACGAGCCTTTTATTTTGGAAAATCAAGCAACACAGATATTTTTCTTGGAAGACACATTTGCACGTAGCGATGATCGGAGAGTATTGCAAAGGTTTGAGCAGAGGAATTCGTTTAATGAAGTTGCACAACAAGATGATGCTTACTTGCTCACGATGTACAAGATAACACAGATGTTCCTAATATCTTTGAGAACCATCACGTCAATGACGCCGGCGAAAAGATTGCCTGTCGTGCTGTGGACATACAAGAGTTGATAAAGAAGAAGCCAATGTTCGAGGATGTTGAGGACGAAGAAGAAGATGACACCATGGGGAATTACGATTTAGACTGATACACATGGCGAAGATGTTGACGCTACTGCTGCAGATGATGATTACATTGCTTTTGTCGTATTTGCCTGTCAGAAGACGTTTTTTATCTACTATGTGAAATTATGTTTGCTATGACAACTCAAACCTGATGAACATGTTGTTTAGTATTTTGCTGTGAGAACATCACTTGTTATGTATGCTAATTTGTGTTTGGTGATTATATGACAACTAAAACATGATGACATTGTTGTTTAGTTGTAGTCATATTTGGCTGTGAAACTTGAATTTGATGACATAGTTTGTTGTTGGACTGCAATTTGCTCGACGTCTTCGAATGAGAACAAAGCTGACCCGACAAGGCCTCTACTATTTATTTATTTATATGAGAAAAAGGGGATACCCCCTGATTTCCGTTAATAGAAATCATTAGATGTTCACAACACTACGGCCAGCCTGCTACACAGGTTTCATTCATTACTAGTTTCAGCAAAGTGCTCATGTCGTAGCCCTTTAATACATCACGAGTGCTACATACATCGCAAATAAAGAGACAATCATCCTCTGAGCACAACGATGTTGCCCATTATCTTCACAAGTTCTTTCATCTCCTCATTGTTGTCAAGGCCGTTCAGCAATGTTGCTTGGCCATGATCAGAGGAACTGCATCTTTAACCTTCTGCTCTGCATCTTCCTCTTCTGTCGTTCCTTCAGTTACTTGTCCAACACCCCAACCTGCTGGTATTGGGATTCCTCCGCTAACCAAATATTTAGCATAGTTGCATTCCCCCACATCAGTAACTTCCCAAAAATACAAATCACACGAATCTTCCCTTTTCTGCACGAATCAAATTGGAAGATCATCAAACAAACTATTAAAAAAATCAGCAACTGAAAGCAGCAGAACAACACTTAAACATATTATTACCCCATGATTCGGGCATTTGTAGAAGACTCGGCCAGGGTTGCGGATTGTGGTTGAGACGCGACGGATGACTCTGCGTGATTTGCAGCAGTGGCACCACACCAACGACAGCGGTTGCGATGAGCAATCGGCTGCGGTGCGCATGCCGGCGGGGGTGTGATGAGACCCACAGGCGATGGTACGGGTGGCGACTTGGCGCATATCTGGTTGTTGCCTGCTGAAGAGTAGGTGGACGAGCAGCCAGCAGACATGGTTGCTGCGGCGAGAGCTTCTGATGCTAGGCAGAGTAAGTAGAGAAGAGGAGAAGCGAACGTTGGATATGTCAGTTTCATTACTTGCAGAGTAGCATAGCACCATATATAGTCATAGTCTAGGTTTGGATTCGAACCAGCTACAGGAGCACGTCTTTCTTTTTGCTAAAACTCGGCAACATCTCTTTACTGGTACACTAGCTTGTTCTGTACGCCTTCCCAAGTCTTTGATTTTCTTTCCTTTTTTGCGAGGAAGGAAGGAGGACAAAATTGAGAGTTCCTGGGACTCGAACCCAAGACCTCTCGGTTGAAAACCAAGGGTGCTAGTCACTTATGTGGCAAACGTTCCCTGTGAGGAGGACGACAGACAAACACATTTTCCTCGCAGTTTTCTTCCTATATATAAAAAAGTATGCTACTTGTTGTCCGCTTAGTCAACAAACGATTGTGCCAACCTTGACCGTTGGATTGACATTCAACGTCTTTCGCGTTTCTTCAGTCTCTTCTTCCTCGAGCCGCCAAAGCCAAACCAGCGCCGGCGGGACCGCCTGCTCCCGCCTCCCACGGCTGGCTGGGATCTTCCGCGGCTCATGTTCGTTCCCGTCTGAGGTCTCACCATCGTCCTCCGCCTTGGTTCACTTGCCGTGGCGCCGCCCTCCGGTGTTTTCAACATGGTCAACAACCGAGAGGAATAAGGAGATGACTGTACATGGTGAGGATGACAGTAGGGACCCAGCAGTGCGCGCAGTAATTTTGTTTTTTTGGGACAAAGAAGGGTATCAACTGGGTTGTGCGGGACCCGTGGCCCGTCTAGCCCAGGCTTTTATTTCATATGCTTAGCACATGACCAGCCCAGTTTGTTTTCTCCTTTCTGAAAATGGCTAGCCAGCTATTTTGTTAATCCAGCGGTCGTGCTGCTTCTTCAATATCTGATCTTCTTGCTCCAGCCGCCCAAACCAGCTCCGGTTGGACTGCCTGCACCCGCCTCCCATAGCCGGTTGTGCTGCCGCACAGGCCGCACCGCCCCACCCTACTTCATTGCTGGCCAGGCCATTCCTCTACTCACCCACACCTCCTGTTATTTTCCGGCGACGGCAGCCGGACCAGTAAACTGATGACCCACAAGTATAGGGGATCTATCGTAGTCCTTTCGATAAGTAAGAGTGTCGAACCCAACGAGGAGCAAAAGGAAATGATAAGCGGTTTTCAGCAAGGTATTCTCTGCAAGTACTGAAATAAGTGGTAACAGATAGTTTTGTGACAAGGTAAATTGTAACGAGCAACAAGTAAGAAAAGTAAATAAGGTGCAGCAAGGTGGACAAATCCTTTTTGTAGAAAAGGACAAGCCGGAACAAATTCTTATAATAGGAAAAGCGCTCCCGAGGACACATGGGAATATCGTCAAGCTAGTTTTCATCACGTTCATATGATTCGCGTTCGGTACTTTCATAATTTGATATGTGGGTGGACCGGTGCTTGGGTGCTGCTCTTACTTGAACAAGCATCCCACTTATGATTAACCTCTATTGCAAGCATCTGCAACTACAACAAAAGTATTAAGGTAAACCTAACCATAGCATGTAACATGTGGATCCAAATCAGTACCTTATGAAGCAATGCATAAACTAGGGTTTAAGCTTCTGTCACTCTAGCAACCCATCATCTACTTATTACTTACCAATGCCTTCCTCTAGGCCCAAATAATGGTGAAGTGTTATGTAGTCGACGTTCACATAACACCACTAGAGGCTAGACAACATACATCTTATCAAAATATCGAACGAATACCAAATTCACATGACTACTAATAGCAAGACTTCTCCCTTTTCCTCATGAACAAATGTAACTACTCACAAAGCATATTCATGTTCATAATCAGAGGAGTAATAATATGAATATAGGATCTGAACATATGATCTTCCACCAAATAAACCAACTAGCATCAACTACAAGGGGTAATCAACACTACTAGCAACCTACTATCACCAATCCCGAACTTGGAGACAAGAATTAGATACAAGAGATGAACTAGGGTTTGGAGATGAGATGGTGCTGGTGAAGATGTTGATGGAGATTGCCCTCTCCCGATGAGAGGAGCGTTGGTGATGACGATGGTGATGATTTCCCCCTCCCGGAGGGAAGTGTCCCCGGCAGAACAGCTTTGCCGGAGCTCTAGATTGGTTCCGCCAAGGTTCCGCCTCGTGGCGGCGGAGTCTCGTCCCGAAAGGTTTCTTCTTATTTTTTTCTCATCGAAAGACTTCATATAGGATAAGATGGGCGTCGGAGAGTCACCAGGGGGCCCACGAGGTATGGGGGCGTGCCCTAGGAGGGGGGGCGCCCTCCACCCTCGTGAGCAGGGTGTGGCCCCCCTGGCCTTCATCTTTGGCAAGGATTTTTCTTTATTTATTTTAAGATGTTCCGTGGAGTTTCAGGACTTTTGGAGTTGCGCAGAATAAATCTCTAATATTTGCTCGTTTTCCAGCCCAGAATTCCAGCTACCGGCATTCTCCCTCTGTATGTAAACCTTGTAAAATAAGAGAGAATAGCCATAAGTATTGTGACATAACGTGAAATAACAGCCCATAATGTAATAAATATCGATATAAAAGCATGATGCAAAATGTACGTATAAACTCCCCCAAGCTTAGACCTCGCTTGTCGTCAAGCGAAAAGCCGATAACAATAAATATGTCCTCATGTTTAGAGGTAGAGGCGTCGATAAAAATAAAATACGGACTTGAAGGCATCATGATTATTATCATAACAGAAACATATATAGATTTTTTCATATGATTACTTATGTTCAAGTGATAATCTATTCACAATGCAAAAGTATGAATCAGAAACCTTATTGAGCACCAACAAACAATAACCTCAGTTATTGAAGCAATTGCAATTTATCATAACATCGGAAAGAGTCTATGTCAGAGCTAAATAGCAAGTCCACATACTCAACTATCATCTAGTCCTTCATAATTGCTAACACTCACGCGATACTTGTGGTTACGGAGTTTTAATGGACACAGAGAAAGATAGGGGCTTATAGTTTTGCCCCACAACCTTTTACCTCAAGGGTAATGTCAACAATAATAATTCATACTCCCCTACATCCAATTAGATATATATATATATATATATATATATATATATATATATATATATATATATATATCATGTTCTTTCCAACATGCTGGGCTTGCCAAAGGATAAAATGAAAAAGGAAAGGTGAAGATCACCGTGACACTTGCATAAGGTAGAAGATAATAGAAAAAGATAGGCCCTTCGCAGAGGGAAGCAGAGGTTGCCATGCGCTTTTATGGTTGGATGCATAAAATCTCAATGCGAAAGAACGTCACTTTATATTGCCCCTTGTGATATGAACCTTTATTATGCAGTCCGTCGCTTTTATTACTTCAACATCACAAGATCGTATAAAGCTTATTTCTCCCACACCAATCAATCATACATATTTAGAGCAATTTTTATTGATTTGCACCGATGACAACTTACTTGAAGGATCTTACTCAATCCATAGGTAGATATGGTGGACTCTCATGGCAAAACTGGTTTAAGGGTATTTGGAAGCACAAGTAGTATCTCTACTTGGTGCTGAGAATTTGGCTAGCATGGGGGGGAAAGGCAAGCTCAACATGGTAGAGGATCCATGACAACATACTTTATCTCGGATATAAGAAAACATAACTTATTATGTTGTCTTCCTTGTCCAACATCAACTCTTTTAGCATGTCATATTTTAATGAGTGCTCCCAATCATAAAAGATGTCAATGATAATATATCTATATGTGAAACCTCTCTTTCCTTATTACTTCCTATTAATTGCAGCGATGACCAAAGCTATGTCTGCCAACTCCCAACAACTTTTAATCATCATACTCTTTCTATGTGAAGCCAATACTTTCAATAAGATCAATATGAACTCTTTGTTTTTTTTATTCTTTTTCTTCTTTTATTTTATTCACCCAAGATCATGGCAAAATAATCAAGCCCTTGACTCAACACTAATCTTTATTATATATATATAGCTCACGGACTCGATTACATAGAGAGATCATAAAGCAAAACTCAACACTAGATCATGCCATAAATTTTATTCTACTAGATCAAGATACTACTAATAGGATCGAACTAAGAAAAACGGTAAAGGTAGGGGATGTGATGGTGATACGATACCGTGGCACCTCCCCCAAGCTTAGTAGTTTCCAAGGGGAGTGCCCATACCCATGTGATTATGTCTCCTTTGTTGGTGAAGAAGGTGGTGGTGATGGATAATCGCACATCGAGCGTAAGAGGTCCTCCAGCTTGCGGATAATGCCCTTGAGTGCGACAATATGCTCCTTCAACAAAATATTTTCTTGTGTGAGATACTTGTTCTGTATACGAGCTAACTCAATCATCTTGAAAGCTTCGATCTCAGTTGGGGTAAGAAGGTTATGATCAAGTTGAAGGATGTCTTTTGCTGCCGAAGCTTGATCCTCCGTGGCCTTCTTGATCCTTTCATCCTTGTTGACCTTCATGGGTTCTTCCCTCTTCAGTTCTATCTTCATTAGCAAGCATCGTTGTCACCATTGTTGGAGGAGGGGGACGACATGATGCCTAGCCATGAAAACCCTGACAGAAAACAGCTCGAAACAAGAACAAAGGAGATTTGTGTGATACGGGAGTCAAAACCTTAGGGAGAATATATAATGAATTTTACAGACCAAAATACGTATCGTGCAAGAAAACGGAGTCCGGAGGGCACATGAGGTGCTCACGAGGTAGGGGGCGTGCCCAGGGGGTAGGGCGCGCCCACCACCCTCGTGGGGCCCTCGTGTCCTTCCCGGGCTGCTATTTATTTTTCTGTTTTTCTAAATATTTCGAAATGGAGAAATAGTGCCTTAAATATTGTTTTGGAGTCGGTTTGCTTACCGTACCACATACCTATTCCTTTTCGGAGTCTGAAACTGTCTGGAAAGTATCTCTTATGTATTCCTCCGGGGTTACAGTTTCAACAATATTGGTTTCGACATTTATGGGATTACCTGAGATATAATGCTTAATTCTTTGACCGTTTACCACCTTCGGGTTCGTACCTTCAAATTTGTTGATTTTTATGGCACCGGAATGATAGACCTCCTTGATAACGTAAGGGCCTTCCCATTTGGAGAGAAGTTTTGCCGCAAAAAATCTTAAACGAGAGTTGTATAGCAATACATAATCACCTACATTAGACTCACGCTTTTGTATCCTTTTGTCATGCCATCTTTTAACTTTTTCTTTAAACAACATGGCATTTTCATAAGCTGGGGTTCTCCATTCATCAAGTGAGCTAATATCAAATAACCTCTTCTCACCGGCAAGTTTGAAATCATAGTTGAGCTCTTTAATAGCCCAATATGCCTTATGTTCTAGTCCGAGAGGTAAGTGACATGCTTTTCCATAGACCATTTTATACGGAGACATTCCCATAGGTTTTTTATATGCAGTTCTATATGCCCATAATGCATCATCAAGTTTCTTGGACCAATTCTTTCTAGGCCTATTAACAGTCTTTTGCAAAATTAATTTGAGCTCTCCGTTGCTCAATTCTACTTGACCAGTAGACTGTGGGTGATAAGGAGATGCAATTCTATGATTAACATCATATTTAGCCAGCATTTTACGGAAGGCACCATGAATAAAAATTAATTTGAGCTCTCCGTTGCTCAATTCTACTTGACCAGTAGACTGTGGGTGATAAGGAGATGCAATTCTATGATTAACATCATATTTAGCCAGCATTTTACGGAAGGCACCATGAATAAAATGTGAACCACCATCAGTCATTAAATATCTAGGGACTCCAAACCTCAGAAAAATAACTTCCTTAAGCATCTTAATAGAAGTGTTATGATCAGCACTACTAGTTGGAATAGCTTCTACCTACTTAGTAACGTAATCAACAACAACTAAAATATGAGTCTATCCATTAGAGGCAGGAAAAGGTACCATATAATCAAAGCCCTAAACATCAAATGGTTCAATAACAAGTGAATAATTCATAGGCATTTCCTGACGTCTACTAATATTACCAATTCTTTGACATTCATCACAAGACAAGACAAACTTACGGGCATCCTTGAAGAGAGTAGTCCAATAAAAACCGGATTGCAATACCTTATGTGCAGTTCTATCTCCCGCATGGTGTCCTCCATAAGCTTCGGAGTGGCACTTGCGTAGGATCTGTTCATGTTCATGCTCAGGTACACAACGTCTAATAACACCATCTGCTCCTTCTTTGTAAAGATGTGGATCATCCCAAAAGTAATGTCTCAAATCGTAGAAAAACTTTTTCTTTTGTTGGTATGTGAAGCTAGGTGGTATAAACTTAGCAACAATATAATTAGCATAATCAGCATACCAAGGAATACTACGAGAAGTACTTATAACATTTAATTGTTCATCAGGAAAGCTATCATCAATAGGTAGTGGGTCATCAAGAACATTTTCTAGCCTGGACAAGTTGTCTACAACGGGGTTCTCAGCTCCCTTTCTTTCAACAATATGCAAATCAAATTCTTGTAGCAAGAGAACCCATCTAATAAGTCTAGGTTTAGCATCTTTCTTTTCCATAAGATATTTAGTAGCAGCATGATCAGTGTGAATAGTTACTCTAGAATCAACAATATAAGGTCTGAACTCATCACAAGCAAATACAACTGCTAAAAGTTCTTTTTCAGTAGTAGCATAATTTCTTTGAGCATTGTCTAGAGTCTTACTAGCATAATGGATAACATTTAATTTCTTATCAACTCTTTGCCCTAGAACAGCACCTACAAGATAATCACCAGCATCACACATAATTTCAAAAGGTAAATTCCAATCAGGTGGCTGAACAACAGGTGCAGAGACTAATGCTTTCTTAAGTATTTCAAATGCTTCTACACAATCATCATCAAAGAAAAACGGTATATCTTTTTGCAATAAATTAGTCAGAGGCCGGGAAATTTTTGATAAGTCCTTAATGAACCTCCTATAAAATCCGGCGTGACCAAGGAAGCTTCTTATACCTTTGATGTCCTTGGGACATGGCATCTTTTCAATAGCATCAACCTTAGCTTTATCAACTTCAATACCTCTTTCAGAAACTTTGTGCCCCAAGACAATACCTTCATTAACCATAAAGTGGCACTTTCCCCAATTCAAGACAAGATTAGTTTCTTCACATCTCTGCAAAACTCGATCAAGATTGCTCAAGCAATCATCAAAAGAGGAACCATAGACGGAAAAGTCGTCCATGAAAACCTCACAAATCTTTTCACAAAAGTCAGAGAGTATAGCCATCATGCATCTTTGAAAGGTAGCAGGTGCATTACATAAACCAAAAGGCATACGTCTATAAGCAAAAGTACCAAAAGGGCATGTAAAAGTAGTCTTTGATTGATCTTTAGCCGAAACAGGTATTTGAGAGAAACTGGAATAAACATCTAGGAAGCAATAATGTGTATGTTTACATAATCTTTCTAGCATTTGATCAATAAAAGGTAAGTGGTAATGATCTTTCTTAGTAGCCTTATTTAATTTGCGGAAATCAATTACCATCCTATAACCTATGATAATTCTTTGTGGGATCAATTCATCCTTATCATTAGGAACAACAGTAATACCTCCCTTCTTAGGGACACAATGGACAGGACTTACCCACTGACTATCAGCAACGGGATAAATTATACCTGCCTCCAGAAGCTTTAATATTTCTTTTCTTACAACTTCTTTCATTTTAGGATTCAGACGTCGTTGAGGATCACGAATGGGTTTGGCATCTGCTTCCAAATTTATTTTATGTTGACATAGAGTGGGACTAATGCCCTTAAGATCATCAAGAGTATATCCAATAGCGACACGATGCTTCTTCAGAGTTTTCAATAATCTTTCTTCTTCATGCTCTGAAAGGTTAGCACTAATAATAATAGGATATATCTTCTTTTCATCAATATAAGCATATTTAAGATTATCATGCAACGGTTTAAGCTCAAACACGGGATCACCCTTGGGTGGAGGAGGATCCCCTAAAATTTCAACAGGCAAATTGTGTTGCAGAATAGGTTCCTGTTTAAAAAATACTTCATCTATTTCCCTTCTTTCATTCATGAACATATCATTTTCATGGTCTAGCAGATAGTGTTCTAAAGGATCACTAGGAGGTACGGCAATAGAAGCAAGACCAATAATTTCATCCTTACTAGGCAATTCTTCCTCACGATGTTGTTTACTAAATTTAGAGAAATTAAACTCATGAATCATATCATCCAAGCCAATAGTAACAACATTCTTTTCACAATCTATCTTAGCATTAACAGTGTTCAAGAAGGGTCTACCAAATATAATGGGACAAAAGCTATCTTGTGGGGAACTGAGAACAAGAAAATCAGCGGGATATTTAGTTTTCCCACACAAGACTACAACATCTCTAACTACTCCCACTGGTGAAATAGTATCTCTATTGGCAAGCTTAATTGTGACATCAATTTCTTCTAACTCAGGAGGTGCAATTTCATGCTTGATCTCTTTATACAAGTCATAAGGTATAACACTAGCACTAGCACCCATATCACATAAGCCATGATAACAATGATCTCCTATTTTAACAGAAATAACAGGCACGCCTACCACATGTCTATGTTTATCTTTTGCACAAGGTTTAGCAATTCTAGAAGTTTTAGCGTTGAACTAAATGACATGCCCATCAATATTATCAGAAAAGAGATCTTTAACAATAGCAATATTAGGTTCTACTTTAACTTGCTCAGGAGGTGTATAAGTTCTAATATTGCTTTTACGAACAACAGTTGAAGCTTTAGCATGATCCTTTATTCTAACAGGGAAAGGTGGTTTCTCAAAATAAGAAGTAGGAACAATAGGATCATTATAAGTGATAGTCGTTTCTTCAACTTTAATAGGTGCAGCTACTTTTACTTCTATGGGAGGATTATATTGAAACCACTTCTCCTTGGGGAGATCAACATAAGTAGCAAAAAATTCACAGAAAGAAGCTACTATCTTAGAGTCAAGTCCATATTTAGTGCTAAACTTACGGAAAATATCGGTATCCATAAAATATTTAACACAATCGAACTTAGGTGTCATACCTGACTCCTCACCTTCGTCGAGGTCCCAATCTTCAAAATTGCGTTTAATTCTATCCAATAAATTCCATTTAAATTCAATAGTCTTCATCATAAAAGAGCCAGCACAAGAAGTATTGAGCATGGTGCGATTGTTTTCAGAAAGCCGAGCATACAAATTTTGAATAATTGTTTCCCTTGAAAACCCATGATTGGGGCATGAATATAACATTGATTTAAGCCTCCCCAAGCTTGAGCGATGCTTTCTCCTTCGCGAGGCCAGAAATTATATATATAAATGCGATCACGATGAACAAGATGCATAGGATAATACTTTTGATGAAATTCCAATTTCAATCTTTTATAGTTCCATGATCTCGTATTATCACATAGCCTATACCATATCAATGCGTCTCCCTTCAAAGATAAAGGGAAGACCTTCTTCTTAGCAACATCATCGGGTATACCTGCAAGCTTAAATAATCAACAAACTTCATCCACATATATTAGGTGCTCATCAGGATGTTTTGTTCCATTTCCTGTAAAAGGATTAGCTAGCAGTTTTTCCATTATACCCGAAGGAAATTCAAAAGGAGTTTCATTTTCAATAGGTTCAGTAGGTTGAGGAGCAACTCTTTGCTCTCTTGGACGGGTGAAGATACCCGAACAAGCCCCTCGAGAATTACTTTCCATAATAACAAGTGACAGTAAATTTCAGCACACTATATAAATTTTTCCTTACCAAATTCCACCAACCAAAGGCGCTACACTCCCCGGCAACGGCGCCAGAAAAGAGTATTGATGACCCACAAGTATAGGGGATCTATCTAGTCCTTTCGATAAGTAAGAGTGTCGAACCCAACGAGGAGCAGAAGGAAATGATAAGCGGTTTTCAGCAAGGTATTCCCTGCAAGTACTGAAATAAGTGGTAACAGATAGTTTTGTGAAAAGGAAAATTGTAACGAGCAACAAGTAACAAAAGTAAATAAGGTGCAGCAAGGTGGACAAATCCTTTTTGTAGCAAAGGACAAGCCGGAACAAACTCTTATAGTAGGAAAAGCGCTCCCGAGGACACATGGGAATATCGTCAAGCTAGTTTTCATCATGTTCATATGATTCACTTTCGCTACTTCGATAATTTGATATGTGGGTGGACCGGTGCTTGGGTGCTGCTCTTACTTGAACAAGCACCCCACTTATGATTAACCTCTATTGCAAGCATCTGCAACTACAACAAAAGTATTAAGGTAAACCTAACCATAGCATGAAACATGTGGATCCAAATCAGCCCCTTACGAAGCAACACATAAACTAGGGTTTAAGCTTCTGTCACTCTAGCAACCCATCATCTACTTATTACTTCCCAATGCCTTCCTCTAGGCCCAAATAATGGTGAAGTGTTATGTAGTCGACGTTCACATAACACCACTAGAGGCTAGACAACATACATCTTATCAAAATATCGAACGAATACCAAATTCACATGACTACTAATAGCAAGAGTTCTCCCTTGTCCTCAGGAACGAACGTAACTACTCACAAAGCATATTCATGTTCATAATCAGAGGAGTAATAGTATGCATATAGGATCTGAAGATATGATCTTCCACCAAATAAACCAACTAGCATCAACTACAAGGGGTAATCAACACTACTAGCAACCTACTTGCACGAATCCTGGACTTGGAGACAAGAGTTGGATACAAGAGATGAACTAGGGTTTGGAGATGAGATGTTGCTGGTGAAGATGTTGATGGAGATTGCCCTCTCCCGATGAGAGGAGCGTTGGTGATGACGATGGTGATGATTTCCCCCCCGAGGGAAGTGTCCCAGCGAACAGCTCTGCGGAGCTCTAGATTGGTTCCGCCAAGGTTCCGCCTCGTGGCGGCGGAGTCTCGTCCCAAAAGGTTCCTTCTTATTTTTTTCTCATCGAAAGACTTCATATAGGAGAAGATGGGCGTCGGAGAGCCACCAGGGGGCCCACGAGGTAGGGGGCGCGCCCTAGGGGGGGCGCCCCCACCCTCGTGAGCAGGGTGTGGGCCCCCTGGCCTTCATCTTTGGCGAGGATTTTTCTTTATTTATTTTAAGATGTTCCGTGGAGTTTCAGGACTTTTGGAGTTGCGCAGAATAGGTCTCTAATATTTGCTCCTTTTCCAGCCCAGAATTCCAGCTGCCGGCATTCTCCCTCCTTTTGTAAACCTTGTAAATAAGAGAGAATAGCCATAAGTATTGTGACATAATGTGAAATAACAACCCATAATGCAATAAATATAGATATAAAAGCATGATGCAAAATGGACGTATCATAAACCCTCGTACTCCCCACCGCGTGGGCAACCATTGCCGAGTCTTCCCCTGCTCCGTGTCGTTCCCTTCCTAGGCCTCACCGTCATCCACCGCCATGGTGCTCTCGGCGCGGCCTGGTGAACGTGGTCAACGAACGACATCCATTGGCCATGGACTGTACGCGCAAAATAATGATTCCTCCACCTGATAGCTGGGACCCACCGGAAGGGCCTCTGTATTTCGCGAAAAAATGTTCCCCCCGCTGACATGTCGGACCCACCAGCTATATCTTCGCACGCAAGGAAGTGCCTCCTTATTACGCACAAAAAATGAATACCCCCTGTGAGCTGGGACCCACCATAGTGACAGGATGACTTGTGGGCCAACTAAGTTGACAGGGATGGAGGGCTTTGTCAACTTAGTCAATGTGAACGATTCTAGCTCCAGTGACCGTACGATGTCCATCCAACGGCCGTAGTGCTTCTTCAACCTCTGGTCTTCTTGCTCCAGCCGCCCAAAGCAGCGCCGGTCGTGCCGCATGCTCCTGCCTCCCGTGGCGGGCTGTGCTACACGGAGGCCTCACCGCCTTACAATTCCACCGCTGGCCAGCCTGCAGCGACGGCAGCCTCACAACGCAGCCGAACCAGTGAACCCTCGTACTCCTCTCCGCGCGGGCTTCCACTGCCGCGTCTTCCCCGGCTCCGCGTCGTCCCCTTCCTAGGCCTCGCCATCGTCCACCGCCGTGGTGCTCTCGGCGTGGCCTGGTCAACGTGGTCAAGGAACGACTTCCATCGGACGTGCACTGTACGTGGAGCGGCTGATAGCTGGGTCCACGGCCGTAGCAAGGAAGTGCCTCCTTATTACGCGGAAAATAATGATTCCTCCACCTGACAGCTGGGACCCACCGGATGGGCCACTGTATTTCACGGAAAAAAACATTTCTCCTGACTGCTAGGACCCACCAGCTTCATCTTCACACGCAAGGAAATGCGTCCGGGCAAAAAAACGATTCGCCCCCCTGACTGCTGGGACCCACCAGCTACACCTTCGCACGCAAGGAAGTGCGCCCGGGCAAAAAAAAAACGATCCGCCCCCTGACTGCTAGGACCCACCGGCTACATCTTCGCACGCAAGGAAGTGCGTCCAGGCAAAAAAAACGATTGCCCCCCCTGACTGCTG
This sequence comes from Aegilops longissima, assembly GCA_021605205.1. NCBI lineage: Eukaryota > Viridiplantae > Streptophyta > Magnoliopsida > Poales > Poaceae > Aegilops > Aegilops longissima. The sequence continues at coordinate 289,595,897 of CM038682.1, forward strand.
GGACCCACCAGCTACATCTTTGCAGGCAAGGAAGTGCCTGACAGTGGGGACCCACCTGGTCGAAGCGTACGGAGCGTTGTCATTCTGGTCACGAACGTGTACGTACATACTGGGCAATGTAGAGGCGCGCACGTATCGTAGTAGAGGCGCCACGTGTCGTAGTAGAGGCGCGCACGTAGCATGTACACGCACGCGTACGCCGCCGGGTGCAAAAAAGAAAATACGGCCACGTATGTGTACATACGGCGGGGTGTCGAACGCCTACTCGCGCATACTTACGGCCTGGGCTCGTGTACATGGCTGGGTCGAAACGGAGAAACAGCGTCGTCGTCGTGTTCCTGGGGAGGCAACAGAATGCATCGTGTTCATGGGGAGGCAACGGAATGCATCATGTTCATGGGGAGGCAACGGAACGCGTGGGAGCCAACCGGCTGGGTCGGAACAGAATGCGTGGTCGTGTTCATCGGGAGGGCTTGGATGGAACAGGCGATGGAAACGAGGCCTGGCGTACCGCAAAACGGAAGAAACGAACCTATTACGTTCGGAACGGGGTCCTGTTGATCGGGAGGGGTGTGGCGTCCGCAAAAACGGAGAAGCGGACCTCCTACGGTCAAAACGGGGTCTGTTGATCGGGAGGGTGTGGCGTACGCAAAACGCAGATTTAAACGGACCTCCTACGGTCAAAACGGGGTCCTGTTGATCGGGAGGGTGTGGCGTGCCGCAAAACGCAGACGAAACGGACCTCCTACGGTCGAAACAGGGTCTGTTCAACGTGAGGGTGTGGCGTGCATAAAACAGGACTCCACGGATCTGTTCATCTCCACCGTCGACCTCCTCCAGCCTCCACGGGCTACCGTCGACCTCCTCCAGCCTCCATGGGCTCCTGTTCATCCAGCCTCCACCGTGCGCTACTCCACCGGCTACTGTTCAACCACCCCTCCACGGGCACCCCTCCACCGTCTACTGTTCATCCAGCCCTCCACACCACGGGTTCCTGTTCAACCAACCCTCCACGGGCACCCCTCCACCGTCTACTATTCATCCAGCCCTCCACACCACGGGGTCCTGTTCAACCACCCCTCCACAGGCACCCCTCCACCGTCTACTGTTCATCTAGCCCTCCACACCACGGGGTCCTGTTCATCCAGAGGCAACGCCACCGCTCATCGCTCATCCAACCCCCCCGCAGCGCTCCATCGTTCATCAATCGATCAGCTTGATTAGCAGCGATGATGAAGAATCGCTCGATCGGGTTGATTAACAACCATCGATCGATCGCTCGGGTTCGAATGTCAGAGCTGCAGTCAATCGCCGGGTTCGATTAGAGCCCAACGCCTCGCTTCGGGTTGATTAGAGCCAACGCCTCACACACACAGCAGCGTCGTGTGAGAGAAATGCACATCGCTTCGGCCCCCGACCTCCCACCGTAACCGGGAACTCCCCGAAATTTTCCTCCCCGTCGCTTCTACCACGGTTTTTTCTGTCATGGACGGCCCAAAGAATGTCTTGCAGCTGCGTCTACGGCCCACCCAGGATGAAAAACCCATTTTCTGTGATGATTTTTTGTCATAGAAGTAGGAGCCCACCACATCTATGATGATACCGGGTTTTGTCACAATTATCGTCATAGAAGTGTCATATGTATGACAGAAAAAAAATTTGTTCGGCCCAAAAGGTCACGGATGTGTCTTTTTTTTTGTAGTGGTTCTATCTGATTTATTTGACGCATTGGCAACGCTGATGGCAGAGGTTAACCCGACGGACCAGGATGCACAAAATGCGGAAATTGCAAAGGTGAAAGATTAGATCACCCAGGCCAAGGCCGATTTGGCAGCTCAGGATACCAGGATGGCCACGGAGCGGGCCACTTTGGATGCACATGCTTACCAGCTTATGCTGGATCAGAGTGCGTCGAACGAAGTCCTGAAAAGGAGGTACCGATCTCGCCTATCGCCGGTTTATGGTGCTAGAAACCTCTTTAACACCCCAGGAGCAGGGACCAGTAACCCGCCGGTGGTAAGCCGGGCGGAGGCACCTGGGGCAGGGGCGCCGGTTCAGCCACGTTTGGTGGATCTGCCTCGTTAGAACAACATTGTAGCACCACATGTCCCAACGCCACCGGGTCATTACTCTAACCCGATGGACAACATTGTCGCTGCCGCTTCACGGCTGGCGCCCATCCCGATCGAAGGCGATTCTCCGGCTGCGGTCGAGACGCGTCGGGTTAAGGATCTTATTCAGACAGCCTTGGTTCAACAGGAGGCTTATTCATATAGTTGCGATCGGATTCATTCCACTCCCCGTCCAAGCCGGAGTTACAGCAGACGTATGGATGAACCAGCAGTGTTAAGCAACGAGCGGAACCGTGATCCGCCCCATGGCAATAACCCAGCGGGTGATGCTCAGGAGGTGGTGGAATGAGCTCGGGCTCGCAGAGAAGCCGAGTTAGTGGCGCAGCATGAAGCCCGTCAGCTTACTTCGGTTCGCCCAACCACGTCGGTGGAACCAGGAGTTACTTCTAATTCTTTAGGGGTGTCGTGTCCCCTCCCAGCGTTGCGCAATGCGTGCCTGCCCAAGGATTTTAAAGGTCCATGCAAGGTGCCTAATTACACCGCCAATTTATCCCCTGAGACATGGGTCGAAAGCTATGAGATGGCCATGGAGATGATAGATGTGGATGATGCGGCATGTGCGAAATACTTCACCATGATGCTTGAAGGGATGGCCCGCACTTGGCTAAAGAGCTTGCCGGCTAATTCTATCAGGTCATGGGCCGAGTTGAGAGCCCGGTTTATTCAGAATTTCAAGGATACATGCAAGCAGCCCATGTCAATTGTAGACTTAGCTGCCTGTGTCCAGGAGGAAGGAGAGTCAACAACCCGTTGGGTGCGCCGGGTTTCGGAAATTTTGCATTCATCGGACCGCATCAACGATGATACCGCACTTTTAACATTGGAAGGCAATTGTCGGTTTGAACCACTGAAGTTGAAGTTGGGACGGCTCAAATGTCATTGTAATGACATGGGAACCCTCATGGCTGCTTTGGTGAAGTATGCCGATTCTGATAGTACCAAGGATCCCGAGTCTGATGATGATAAGACCGGGAAGGGAAAAAGGAGCGGCAACGCCAAGGGCAGCACCACAACCCGGCGGGTCATGGAAACGGCGGCAAGCGTAAAGCGGACCACAGCTTATACTCTATGGCTAATACCAGCACGCAGGACAAGGGCCAACAGCGTAAGGGTAAACCGCCCCAGCGAGGTGGAGCACCAAGTCCTAACCCGGACCGCCTGTCTTATCTGTTCAACCAGCCTTGCCCAAAACATGGGACGAAGTAGATTCCGTCTACACACCTCTGGAAAGATTGCTACATCATGCAAGAGTTAAAAAATTCTTTCTTTCCAGTATGATCATGGACCGGGTGGCGGTTCGGGCCCCGGATCTCATGGGCCGGGTTATGGTGGAGGCAGTTCCGGTTCAGGTTTTCATGGTAACCAGAGCGGGCATGGAAGTAGAAACAATCAGGGCAATCAAGGCGGTTATAACAATCCGGGGAATCAACAACAGCAGCAGCAATAGTCGGGTTATCAGAGCAACCCGAAGCAATTGAATAGCGGGCAGTATCATGTCTTCACTACTAGCCTGGACAAGCGCGATCAGAAGCTTCATAAAAGGGCAGTGAATGCCATTGAACCGGCAGTGCCCCGTTATTTGCGCTGGTCTGAGCAGCCGATTGTGTGGAGCAGAGAAGATCATCCGCCCCAGGTTGACAATCCGGGTCATCTGGCACTGGTGGTGGCACCTCAGGTGGGAGGTTATAAGTTCACTAAGGTACTCATGGATGGAGGGAGTAGTATCAATATCCTTTATTATGAAACTTTATGTCGCATGGGGTTAACAGATAAAAATCTTAAACCGTCCAATACGGTGTTCCATGGTGTGGTGCCTGGTAAGTCGGCGTATCCTGTTGGTAAGATAGCTCTGGAGGTGGCTTTTGGAGATGAGCATGACTCAAGATCAGAAACTTTGACCTTTGAAGTGGTGAAAATCAGAAGTCTGTATCATGCCCTGTTTGGACGGCCAGCTTATGCTAAGTTTATGGCACGGCCTTGCTATGTCTATCTGCAGCTCAAGATGCCAGGTCACAAGGGAACTATAACTGTGCATGGCAGCCGCAAGATCGCTCTGGAGTGTGGAGAAGGTGATGCGGCTTATGCAGAGTTGGTTTGTGCGACATAAGAGCTAAAGTTTTACAAAGACAATGTTGATCCCGCAGATATGACTTCATTAAAGAAGCCAACTATAGAGCATGATCCGGCCCTGAAGTTTAAATCGGCTGATGAGACTAAGCTTGTTGACTTCGTGCCTGGTGATTCGTCCAAGCAGTGTAACATCAGTGCTAACTTGGATCCGAAATAGGAAAGCGCGCTCATCGAGTTCATCCGTGAGAATCGGGACATCTTTGCGTGGAAGCCTTCTAAAATACCAGGTGTACCGAGAGAACTCACTGAGCGAACTCTCAATGTTGATCCCAAGTATAAACCGGTCAAGCAGTTTCTCCGCCGGTTCAATGAAGAAAGACGCAAGGCTATTGGAGAAGAAGTAGCCAGGCTCTTGGCGGCTGGATTTATCGTTGAAGTATTCCATCCTGAGTGGTTGGCTAATCTGGTGCTGGTCCTTAAGAAGAACGGAACTTGGCGTATGTGTGTGGACTACACAGATCTCAACAAAGCTTGTCCAGCAGATCCTTTTGCCCTGCCCCGTATTGATCAAATTATTGATGCTACAGCGGGTTGCGAGCGTTTGAGATTTTTGGATGCATATTCTGGTTATCATCAGATCAAGATGGCAGTTAAGGACCAGGAGAAAACAGCCTTCATAACTCCCTTTGGAGCCTTCTGCTATGTGTCCATGCCCTTTGGGCTTAAGAGTGCCCAGGCGACTTATCAACGATGTGTGCAGAATTGTCTTCATAAAAAAATCGGTTGTAATGTTCATGCCTATGTGGATGATATTGTGGTGAAATCAAGGAAGGATACATTGATTGATGACTTGAAGGAAACCTTTGATAACCTGCGGGTTTACAAAATGATGCTTAATCTGGCCAAGTGCATTTTTGGTGTACCGGCAGGCAAGCTCTTGGGCTTTTTGGTGTCTAACAGGGGCATTGAAGCTAATCCGGAAAAGATCAAGGCTATTATTTCCTTGGCCAAACGGAAGTGTATCAATGATGTTCAACGCCCGGCAAGCCGGATTGCCGCGTTGAGCTGGTTTATTCGCCGCCTTGGCGAGAAGGCCATTCCTTTGTATCAGATGCTGAAGAAAACGGATAACTTCGTCTGGAGTGACGCCGCAAATGAAGCGTTTGAGGACTTAAAGTGGCAGCTGGCTAACCCGCTGGTTCTTGCTGCTCCGGTTGACAAAGAGCCATTGTTGCTATATGTGGCAGCAAACGCTCGGGCAATTAATGTGGCTATTGTGGTGGAGCGCAAGGAGGCAGGAAAGGAATATCCGGTTCAACATCCGGTTTATTATATCAGTGAGGTACTTATTGAGTCCAAGCAGAGGTACCCGCACTGGCAGAAGTTGGTATATGGAGTTTTCATGGCAAGCCGGAAGCTTAAGCAATATTTCCAAGGCCATCCCATCACAGTGGTCAGCTCTGCTCCTTTGGGAGATATAATTCAGAACAGGGAAGCAACTGGCCGGATTGCTAAGTGGGCTATCGAGCTCGGGCCTCACGGGTTGAAATACATACCCCGAACGACGATCAAATCTCAGGTACTTGTGGATTTCATCAATGATTGGACAGAACTACAAGCGCCAGAAGAGAAGCCGGATCATACTTATTGTACTGTTCATTTCGATGGGTCCAGGCGATTGGAGGGCTCGGGGGCTGGAGTTGTATTAACTTCCCCACGAGGTGATAAGTTTTGTTATGTTCTTAGTTTAATGTTCCCCTGCACTAACAATGCAACTGAATATGAGGCCTTACTCCATGGTGTTCGGATGGCTAAGGAGATGAACCTAAGCCGAGTTAAGTGCTTCGGTGACACGGACCTGGTAGCTCAACAAGTGTCTGGCACTTGGGATTCCAAGGAACCACTCATGGCAGCATATCATCGTGAGGTGGATATTGTTGCAGGTCACTTTAAAGGTTATCAGGTGCATCATGTGGACCGGCGGAAGAATGAAGCGGGGGACGCTTTAAGCCGCCTGGGTTCCCAATGTAAACCGGTTCCGCCTAATGTCTTCTTGGATGTTCTACATAATCCGTCCGTCAAACTCCCTGGTGAAGAGAATTTGGCTATTCCTGATCCGAAGCTCACTTGGTGGCGGTTCTTCATGTTATCCCGGATTGGACGGTTCCATATCTGGCGTATATGAACCGGGGCGAGTTACCAGAGGATGAGACTTTGGCCAGGCAGATAATCCGACTGTCCAAGTCCATGACTATTATCAACGGAGAGTTACATCATTGCAGTGTGATAGGGGCGTTTCGACGCTGCGTAACTCCTGAAGAAGGCTATGAAATTTTGCGCGAGATCCACGAAGGAGATTGTGGTCACCACGCCAGTTCAATGTCTTTGGTGGCCAAGACGTTAAGTCACGGTTTCTATTGGTTTACAGCTCATGCTGATGCCGAGGATTTGGTCAAGAGATGTGATGGCTGCCAGAAATTGTCAAGGCGCGCTCATGTACCGGCTCAAGAATTAAGGATGATTCCAATCACCTGGCCATTTGCAACTTGAGGGCTGGATATGGTCGGCCCTTTCAAGAGGTCCAAGGACAAGAAGACCCACCTTTTGGTTGCAGTTGATAAATTCACAAAGTGGGTGGAGGCAGAGCCAGTTAGCAAATGTGACGCAGCCATGGCGGTTCAATTCATCAAAAAGGTGATCTTCCGGTTTGGCTTTCCACACAGCATTATAACAGACAATGGTACCAATCTGTCAAAGGGTGCCATGAAGGAGTTCTGCCAACGTGAGCACATCCGGCTTGACGTATCATCAGTGGCTCACCCCCAGTCCAATGGTCAAGTGGAGAGGGCCAATCAAGAGATCTTGAGAGGCATCAAACCCCGGCCTATGGTTCCTTTACAACGGACGCCGGGTTGTTGGGTTGAGGAGCTACCTTCAGTATTATGGAGCATCAATACCACACCCAATAGATCGACAGGATACACGCCGTTCTTCATGGTTTATGGAGCGGAAGCAGTTCTTCCTAGTGACATCCGTCATGACTCACCTCGTGTAGCGGCATATGTTGAAGCTGACAACGAGAAGGCACGGTAGGAAGCTTTTGACCTGTTAGATGAGAAACGTGACATAGCGGCAGCCCGTTCGGTGATTTATCAGCAAGATCTGCGTCGTTATCATAGACGCCGGGTTAGAACCAGAACCTTTCAAGAAGGAGATTTGGTGCTTCGATTCATCCAGGATCAGACGGATATGCACAAGCTATCCCCCCCTTGAGAAGGACCCTTTGTGGTCAGCAAGAATCTACACAACGGGTCGTACTACCTAATTGATGTTCAAGAGCACAAAGACTCGCGTAAATCGGAGGAGGAAACCAACCGGCCGTGGAATATTGCTCATCTTCGGCCTTACTATACTTGAGCTATAGGCTCTGCTTATGTACATATTATGACAATGTATATATTATGGTCAATATAATAAACTGGAACCTCAGCTAAAACGGGGTATCTGTTGTTTTCTTACATCATTTGTGGTTACATGGAGCTTCTGTTTATAAAGCGGCGTCCGGTTTACCCCTTGATTTAGCTTTTCAAAGCTTTATATCACATCACTTGGGGGCTTGGTCGTATTCGAACCATAGCTACACCTCTTAATCGGCGTAATGCCACAACATCACTTGGGGTCTTGGTTGTATCTGAACCACAGTCACACCTCTTGATCGGCTCAAGGCCAAATCAATCCGGCGCCAAAGAGAGTGTTGTAAAACAACAACTCAAACATAGGCACCCACTGAGCACAGCTCAAAACGTTACTTGGCGATTCTTTGCTATCGCAATGAACTTAGAATCTACACTTGTAATGGGCTATCAAGCCATGGCTTGGAAGCCTGGTGTATACACCTAAAACCCCGGGTTAACCTGCCTCTTTAAGTAAGTTACTCCGCCCAGGTAAACCTGGTATAACCCTTCGAACTTTGACAAGTTACTCAAAAATACAGACCCTGAACTTGTCAAGTTAAAACGATGATTGGTTAAGGATTAAGGACCATCTTAAAAGGCTTCGCAAAAACGGTTTAACTCAGTGGCCTGGCAGCCCATGAAAAGCCTCAAATTTGGGGCCTGGCAGCCCGTGAAAAGCCTCGACTACAACAATTTTTATTTGCGTTTTGCTAAGTTTTCTTTTCATAAGATTTGTGATGTTTTTGACCCAGTGTTTATCAACCCGGTTAGGCTGTCAACTATAAGTTGTCAGTACAAGTTATAATCCGGAGATTATCAGCCCGGTCTAGCTTTTACTCAAAGTCACCAGTATGGAATAAACCGGAGTTTATCACACCCAGCACGGTTTTATTGTAAACTGATACGTCTCCGTCGTATCTACTTTTCCAAACACTTTTGCTCTTTTTTTGGACTCCAACTTGTATGATTTGAATGGAACTAACCCATACTAACGTTGTTTTCAGCAGAATTGCCATGATGTTGTTTTATGTGCAGAAAACAGAAGTTCTCGGAATGACCTGAAACTCTACGGAGTACCTTACAACAAATAATAAAAAATCCTCGCCAAAGATGAAGTCCAGGGGGCCCACACCCTATCCACGAGGGTGCCCCCCCTAGGGCGCGCCCCCCTACCACGTGGGCCCCCTGGAGACTTTCCGACGCCAACTCCAACTCTATATATTTGCTTTCGGGGAGAAAAAATAGAGGAGAAAAATCATCGCGTTTTACGATACGGAGCCGCCGCCAAGCCCTAAAAGCTCTCGGGAGGGCTGATCTGGAGTCCGTTCGATGCTCCGGAGAGGGGGATTCGTCGCCGTCGTCATCATCAACCATCCTCCATCACCAATTTCATGATGCTCACCGCCATGCGTGAGTAATTCCATCGTTGGCTTCCTGGACGGTGATGGGTTGGATGAGATTTATCATGTAATTGAGTTAGTTTTGTTAGGGTTTGATCCCTAGTATCCACTATGTTCTGAGATTGATGTTGCTATGACTTTGCTATGCTTAATGCTTGTCACTAGGGCCCGAGTGCCATGATTTCAGATCTGAACCTATTATGATTTCATGAATATATGTGAGTTCTTGATCCTATCTTGCAAGTCTATAGTCACCTACTATGTGTTATGATCCGGCAACCCCGAAGTGACAATAATCGGGACCACTCACGGCGATGACCATAGTTTGAGGAGTTCATGTATTCACTATGTGCTAATGCTTTGTTCCAGTTCTCTATTAAAAGGAGGCCTTAATATCCCTTAGTTTCCATTAGGACCCCGCTGCCACGGGAGGGTAGGACAAAAGATGTCATGCAAGTTCTTTTCCATAAGCACGTATGACTATATTCGGAATACATGCCTACATTACATTGATGAATTGGAGCTAGTTCTGTGTCACCCTATGTTATGACTGTTACGTGATGAACCGCATCCGGCATAATTATCCATCACTGATCCGGTGCATACGAGCTTTCCATATACTGGTTTACGCTTATTTACTTTCTCGTTGCTATTGTTACAATCACTACAAAATACCAAAAATATTACTTTGCTTGCACTACTCTTTTGCTACCGTTACCACCACTATCATATTACTGTGCTACTAAACACTTTGCTGCAGATACTAAGTTTCCAGGTGTGGTTGAATTGACAACTCAGCTGCTAATACTTGAGAATATTCTTTGGCTCCCATTGTGTCGAATCAATAAATTTGGGTTGAATACTCTACCCTCCAAAACTGTTGCGATCCCCTATACTTGTGGGTTATCATAAATCGGCATCATATAAATGGAATTACTTATCCTCCAGAGTAGGGTTATGGCCCTCATTGCAATGTTGGCCAGCCAACATTATGCCTAAAGGTCACAGGAACAGCTTGCATAAATGGCTATGAATTATGAATATCATATCTTAAGCATGTCGGATTAAGCAAGCACCAGTCGCAGATAAATATGCACGAAGGCATATCAGACCAAGTATTTTAACTAGCCTATTACAAGGCGTTTCAAGTGCCCAAAAGGATAATTGTTTTCTCAAATACATGTTTTAGCATGTCGAAGACTAAACCGGCCTCCGGTTCATGATTGGTCACCAGCTTGGCCTAACGGATGCGGATCGTCTCGCACCGGTTCATCTCCCTCCTCTCTACCCAGTGGCTGGAAGTCAATAGTTGCCCAGTCGATCCCCGTTAGGGCTTGGAATACAACTTCATCGCTTATAAGCGTGGACGGTTCAATGTTAGGGGCATAGGTGTACTTACGGATTGGTGGGATAAGATTTTGAGCTTCTGGAATTGGTGCAGCAACCCGTTTGTTCTTGTCGTCATAACTTGCCTGATAGTATGAAAGGTCCGCTTCATCAACCAGTTGACAAGCCAATGGGCGTACTTCCCGGTTTATGATCCGGAGATCACCATTGCTCAATTATGTTCCGTCTTCCTTCAAGCTGGGATAACCTTGGGCCGCTTCCACTGGATCAAAGTCAGGAACCCACGCTTTTGCCCGGGTCAGTGCAGCCAAAGCACCCGTTCTAGCGGCAGACTCGTCTACCCGGGCAGGAAGCATAGATAACCTTTCTAAGGTATCCTTGATCAAGGTGGGAGGAGGATTATTGTGTGAAGCAGTGTAGATGATCCGCTGTGCACCGGTATACAGCTGCTCTATCAGGGTATAGGCCGCTTTCAACTTCTTCTGGACATCGGAGCCAAGATGGCTAATACGAGTTCCTGCATCATTACAAGCATTCGTAAACCGGCAATGCATGAAAGGATATGTTGACAGCGTAAGTCAAGGATGTTTACCGAACACAGCAGCAGTCATGGCATGAATCTGCCGCTTTACGCCGGTCAGTTCATCAACCACCGGTTTAAGAGCGACTTCTGCTTTTTCAGCCCTTTTTATCAAAGCGGATTTTTCAGTCTCCCAATCCTCCCGCTCTTTGTTGAAACCTTCTTTCAATTTCTCCATAGCGCCTAGAGCGCTGGTCAATTCTTCTTTCGCTTTGGAGGTTTCAGCTTGTTGGGACTTGAGGTTCTCTTGCAATTCAGTGGTTTGGCTTTCCTTCTTGCTCAGTTCAGTCTATAAAGAGACAGATATATAATGAGTTGATAGTACATATTTGAAGTAGCAAGCACATAACAAGTTATGCCCTTAGTACTTGGGGGCTAATGCATATTTGCTCTTTATCAGAAAATTTTTACAAGTCCCAAGCGCAATACAAGTATTAAGCTTGGCACTTGGGGGATAATGTATATTTGCTCATAAATTGCTGAGATGGGAATTCTTCTACAAAGTCCCGGTTCATCTTTATATTGTTAAACCGGCCCTTGGGGGCTACATCAGTGAAGTTAAGATGCATGGTTGCAAACATGAAATTGTTACTAAGTCTCGGTTTAGATTGATATCTTAAACCGTCACTTGGGGGCTACTGGAGTTGATACGCTGTAATTAAATATAAGAGAGAAACACTTATGAAGTTACCTCGTATCGCTCCTTCATCATATTTACGAAAGTGGCTTCATAGTCATGGCTGGTGTACAGACGGTTCAGGAAGCCAGAGTGAAGGTCTTGAGCGTTCAGATAGGCAAAATTTGACAAATCGGTGTTCCATTTGCCTTTGCCAATTGCAGAGAGTTCATCTTTGGCAGTATGCTTTGACAATGCGACAGGATTGCCAGGAGTGGTATGGCCAGTGCTAGTAATCATAACATCATGATCTTTGTCGTCAGCAGCCGTTACTGGGGTTGTCGGTTTGTCAGTATTTTTAACCGGACTTGCCGGTTTGTCGGGCAGGCTTGGTTGGCTGGTCAGCATGGCTTGTGGTGTCAATTTCTACCTGCTCAGCAAGGAAGTCATGATCTTGAGGCGATGGGTCAGTCAGCATACTATCAATGTAGGTCTCTTCAGGATCTGGAGTCTTCTCCGCTTCAACAGCCACGTCCTCATCAGTCGGTTTATTCAACCGAGCCTTCTTGCTGGGTCTGGGCTTGGCGCTGAGAAAGATAAACATGAGGATCAGTACAGTATATATTAAAATAACATATCAAGGATAAAAATAAGTGTATGACTCACCCAAGAACTGTTTGAGGGGTGGAAGTTTTGTGGCCGATGATTCGCCAGAAGATGAGTGAGAAGTGCCCTGATAATTTGAATCAGACGGGTTAAGAGGCTGGCGGAAACAACCTACTTTGGGGCATGAAGTGTCAAGGGGATAAGAGACCTCTGATCGGCGTTTCTGAACCGGGCTGTTCGGTAAACCGGCGGAGGTAACTACCTGGCCGCTGTGCCGAGTTGTGCGGCGAGCTTCGTGCTGCTGTGTCTTCAAAAGAAAGTTTGGGACCAAGTAAGCAAGGGGGTGATAAAATTTTAGTTTCCGGTTTGCTTGACGGATTTTTGATGTTGGCAGAGGATCTAAATCGGAGGAAAGAATGATTACCTCTACATCATCAGCGTGACTGCCTTCAGCGTCGTCCTGGTAATAATCATTGTCAATGAGGTGTATGAAAAATGAACCAAGAGAATCAAGTTCTACCTCTGATTCCAGATTACCCACATCGTCATCAGCTGGTGAATCGGAGGATGAAGTGGTCTTTTTCTTGGCACGTTTTTTAACAACCTTGGTCCTTGGATGAACTAGCTTGACCGGTTTATCTTGCGGCTTTGCCGGTTTGTCTTGTGGGGGTTTCTTGTTCCAGAACGGATCATCACCCTATCAGAAAATAATCACACTTTCAGAGAATATTTGGACAGAAGCAACTTCAGATAAAAAGATTATATGATTCTTACAGCTGGCGGTTTGTTGAAGGTACAGAAAGGGAGTAGTCCGGTTTGGGCACAGACAGCCTCTGGTTCGTTCAACATCTTTTTTACAGCCTCAGTGACTTCTTCATCTGTAAGCTGAATGTCAATGTGCCGCTGAGCATCCTTCAAACTCCCCGTATACTCACACATCAAACCGGAGCGCCGGCTTAAGGGCAGAATGCTCCAGCTTATCCAACATCGAGCAAGATCAACTCATGTCAAACCGTTTGCCATGAAGGCTCTAAGCTTTGATAATTGAGGAGCATAGTTGGCCCTCTCTTTTGCAGTCAACCTGTGAGGGAAAGGATGTGTGTTGCTCAGGCGTTCAGGGCGGTAACCTGGCAGGGGGCTTTCATCAGGTGGAGATATATCCTTGTAGTAAAACCAGGTCTGGTTCCACTCCTTGGGGTGAATGTGAAGTTTGGGATGAGGAAAAGTAACTTCCTTCCTTTTCTGAACCGCCATTCCACCCAATTCAGTGTTGGGACCATCTGTGAATTCTGTGCGACGGTTTAAGTGAAAGAAATCCCTGAACAGTTCTACTGTAGGTTCCTCTTGTAGATAAACCTCACAAAAAACTTGGACGTGGCAGATGTTGGTCACAGAATTAGGATCGATGTCTTGAGGGCGCAGTTGAAAGCTGGCCAGTACATCCCGGAAATTTTTTGAACTGGGAGGGCTGAAACCCCGGCCTAAGTGATCAGCAAACACAACTACCTCTCCATCCTTCGGGGTAGGAGGATTTTCTGGGCCAGGGACCCTCCAGTGGATGCCATCTTTCTTGGCTAAAGCGCCCGTTTTAACAAGATTGTTTAACTGTTCTTCAGTCACTCGAGAAGGAACCCAATTGCATGCATACACTTGCTTGGCCATGGCAATGAAAATCTGAAACATTATTGTTGCCGTTTTAAGATTTACAGTGGACAACTATACAGTGATATAAAGGTGCAAGCATATTATTAAACCAGGCATTGCTTTACAGTTTACTGATGGAGACAGTATAATGGTGAAGTACAATTGGCGGTTCAACAGGGGACTAATGGTATCTACTGGGTCGTCACTTTTCTAAGGAGTTAAACCGCCTAACTTGATATTTAAGATGCAAGTCCAAAGATTCATAAGTGAAGTAAAAACATGTTTCACAAGTTGGCATTGTAAATTTTGGATCTACCGCATGTTAGAAAATGGAAATATATTCAGACCTAAATATTGGTACCGAGACAGTTGATGAAGGTTCAGATGTGATCTTCTACTTAAACAAGACGCATGGATGGAGAGAAAGGCTACGGCTATCATTATACAGTATAAATATCAAAGTTTGAATCAAAGAGCTATTATACAAACGACGAACAACGACGAACACCGAGGAACACCGAAACCCTAGAAATAGATCTATGGCGGAAGAACAGAGAGCTTACCGATGCTGATGGAAGAGCGGAGAAGCGCCGTGATTCTCTGGTACGTTCAGGGTGATGCAGCGGCCGGCGTTCAGGCAGAAGCGACGGTCAACAGTGGCGGCGGAGCTCCAAAGGTCGGGCAGCGCAAGGAAGAAGATGAGATGAAGAGGTACGGGGTGAGGGGGGAATGGAAAGACCCCCTGACCCTATTTATAAAGGCAAAAGATAAGTGTCAGGCGCGAAAATTGAGGAGTCCGAAATTTGGATATGAGGCACAGCTGTCGCCTCGATTGTCGGAGGTTCATTAATGAGGATGGATTATATGAATTTTAAATAACAGGTGATGTCATGGCGGTTTACCGTGGTTCTGGAAAGTAACGTCACGGCAGTTTACAAAGTATGTGAAGATATTGAAGAAGAAATTTTCTTAAGTATTCAGGACTGACATGAACCAGTTCAAATCAGTCTGGGGCCTAATGTTGGGGATATTACCACTGGGTGTAAACCGGCGAGGAGAGGCCGGGTTAACCCCATCAGTGGTTCATCATATCTGAAGCCCGTGAAGACAGACGGTGACGCTTTATGAAGGCCCAGGGTCCAGAACCGGTTTAAGGCCTGTAGACATAAACCGGTATTCATATGTTAACTTGTGTTGTAAGATAGAAAGAGCAGAGACCGAGCCGGACACGTTTATGAGCCGGCCTCGGGATTCTGTAAACCGACGGGCGTCAACCCATGTATATAAGGGGATGACCCGACGGCGGTTCAAGGACAACATGCAATAACTCGAGACCCAGACAAAGCGTATTCGCTCCCTGGTCATCGAAACCCCAGCAATTCCATCACAACTAGACGTATGCTTTACCTTGATCGTAAGGGGCCGAACTAGTATAAAACTCTCTTGCGTCCCTTGTCCGCTTTAATCCCTTTAAGCTAATCCCTAGCAATGGCTCCACGACTAAGTCCTTTCACGAGGACATCTGCCATGATAAAACCACAACAAGCCCCCTGAACTGGTCTTCTAGTTGGGGACGCTCCTCGATTCTTCCGAACTATTCTTCATCTTCGGTTGTCGGTCTTGAAAACTGGTTCAACAAATCTTCTCATCTTCGATCTTGAGGATCGCCGAAGTGCATCCAATGAGTTTACACGTCGGGTATCCGAGGAGCCCCTTTAAGTTTCCGGCCTTTATCAATGCCTTGCTATTTTTATGCCACACCTCGGGTTTGAAGTTTTTCCTTGGGCGGCAGTGTCCTCTTGCGTCCAAGCCCCAAGTCGGACTGTATTTGAGGTATCTTTTGCAGTCGGGTACCAACGTCGGGCTGTATCCGAGCTCCAACGTCGGACTGTATCCGAGGTGTCATAGATCACCTTGGTTCTAAAAAGTTGAAGGAGTTTAGCCGAGCTCAATGCCGGAAATGCCCTCTATGGAGCCAGCCACTAGCGCCCGAGCTTTATGCCGGACTGCTTCCGAGGTGGTGCACCACCCGACAGCGGCTAATTTTTTGTGAATATTTTTGATTGGTGCAATTTATTCTCTGCCGAAATATATAGCCAGTATATGTATATCCAGTAGCCCTCAAGGTGTGTGTTGGTCTAAAATCCGAGATGCACCTAAAGGAAAATATGAAACACCTGATCCTAGTAGCTTCTGAGACTCAGGTCGTGAAATCGGCCTGAGGATCAACTCCTAGCTCGGCAGCATACATAGGAATAAAAACGCAGTGTAATATATTAGAGATAATAGTGATTGGCGACGAGCCCCTGAGAGAGGGTCGTGAGAAGTCGCCGCAATATACTAGCTTGATGCCGGATAGGTCCATATGGTACCTACTATTGTCCGAAGACGCGTATGCGCATAGTTCGGTCAAGCCGAACACTGAGCACTTTGAATTCTCTGCATTGAATAAGCAATGCAGTAGCCCCCGAGACACTGGTAAGGTGGCAACACCAAATTAGGGGATCGATGTGCCCCTTTAATATTTACAAATAATGAGCACGAAGCCCAGTAGCCCCCGAGCCTTAATGTGGGCACGGGTTGCCGAATTAAGGATCGATATCCAGAGTAAAATCATAGATTATGTGTAATGATTCTATGTGTCCAAGTACTTTACATCATTATTTTGACTCCATTGCGACCGTTTATCAGTTGAAAGTGGCCCATCGTCTGCTTCTACCCCTTGGTAGATACTACGCAGGGTGTTTCCGCACTAACAAAACAACCCTTAGCCGACGTCTTGGTGCCCGGAGGCGGTTGTGTTAACAGAAATGAGGCAATCAGATATGCGGGCTTTATAACTTTCACTTAGTCATAGGAGCTTAAAGTTACTAGCCTCCGGTTAGTGTTCGGCAAAAGTCGAGGTCAAGCCGTAAACACTTCGGCCAATATTATGAACGGCCCGTCATTTAACACAGTCATCGGATCGCTGACCAGTTTACGCTTATTGTGACAAACAGTTTTCGGCTTTCTCCACTGAGGCACTTAACCATGCTAGCTGGAAGCACAATCGCAGTGGTTCTCCTGTTGCGCACCTAACCGAATAAAGTGGAACGTAGGAGGCAAGCATAGGAGCCGGGCAACCCAACTATTGACCAAAGACGCAATTCAAAACCGATGCATATACAGCAATGTTCGAGACTGTTTTTGTCGAATCCGCACTACGAGACTAATGCTGGAAACACACAAATAGCTTAAAAGTGCCATAGGCTTGGAAAACCAAAAACTTCAGTAAAAACTGGACGCCCGAACTAGATCAAGTGCTCGGTGCCAAATCGAAAATTGGTCTTAGAAAAAGAAAATTGTGTCGCTGTCGTGCTTTACAATGACACATCCTATCTCAAGACTTCAAGCGGGTCAGCGTACCGCTTCAACCTCCTTATCCCGAAGGCGGAGTGCTTCTCCGAGGCTAGTTTAGAAAACTAAGTTCGAGCGGCTTTAGAGAGAAGCAAGGCTATCCGGCTATTGACCACACACTTGCGTCGAGAAAGGAGTGATAAATAATAATAGAAAAAACTTTGCAACGACTAAGAAGAAGAACACTTATTATAAAACAGATCATTTATGAGCCCCCAAGTGACTTGGGCAAAAAAAATTATGTATAATGATTGTATGTACCAAAGTACTAATATCATATCTTTGTTCACCCGAACTTTAAACGCGTCTTAACCGACCGCCGGCTTCTCCCTCTTCAGTCGAGGACCGAAAAGTGTTATGTACTCCACCTGTCGAAAATATCAACGGTGTTTTCGATAACCAGGCAATCAGGCCATAAGGCTGTAACAGACAAAGTGCGCTCAGGTAACTTATGCTATATTACTGACGAAGTGTAAGAAGCATCTTCGGAGAAAATAGTACCCCCAACGATACATTTCTTCGGTTGCTCATTGTTACTATGAGACTTGTGCAATAGATTTTTTGTACTCATGAGTTCCATTACGTGCCGACCATAATTGAAAACAATAAGAGCGCTAGCTTTCGGCTTCACCCAGTCTGAGGTCCGAGCTCGGATGACCCAATCATGACAATCACAGTGTGCTCCCTTTACTCCCTAGCCGAACAATCGGGAACGCAGGGGTAAACACATGAGCGAGGCAACCCTGCTTGGAAATCGCTTAAGTCAATATGGTGCATATTGTGGCGTAATACACGAACAAGGAATGAAGCCGTACAAGTATAATCATATGCAAGAGGAAAGGCTTCATGAAGGAAGCCCCCAAGTGAACTGGGTATTTGAATTTGTGTGTCACAAACAAGGTTATGACAAGGAATTTTTTTCACAAACAACTTTTTGCCAAAAAGGTATAATGCTAGGTCGAACCGAACACAAGTTAAAAATTTAAAACTTTGAGCATGAAGGCAACTTAGCTGGTTAATGTGTTCGGCATTGATGACGCGGTCCGAGCTTGATGCGGGACAAGGTTCCATCCTCCAAGCCGGTCCCGAGGTGGCGGACCGAAGAGCTCGGCACTCCGAAGTGGTGACATAGCACGACCAACGCAGGCCGGCAGAGTGACGCCGAAGTCCCCGGCATGGGGTAATGAAGTGTTGACGAAGCCCCCCATCCAGCCGAGGTGACGTGGTATGTCATTACACCGAGTTGACGATACTGCCCGACCCGGATCATTTCCCTGTGCACAAAAAATAGTGCAAACCGGAGATAATAGTAATAATAAAAAAATCATTGCATAATAAATAATTTATGCAAAGTGAGTAATAAAAGAAAATATGGCCTGCACACCGAAATGAATGTCGATGCAGGGTATCGGCGTGATGCGGTAAAGGCGTGGCAAAGCCTGAATTCACAGGTCGGCCCGAGTTCCGGATGCGGCGTGCGCCGGACTATGTACGGAACCTGACCGAACAACCATGCGACCATCGTTAGTGCGGCCATCATTCGATAGACCTGTGTACAGATGATGGAACAAACCTGAGTAATAATTTCTTGGAAAAAATAAACCCAAACAAGCAAAAATTACTAGGATTAATAGCACCTGGTTTATTTGTTGTAGCAATACGAAGAAAGGTGACTCCCAAAATTGGGACTCGATCCGCACACTCATTGCCTGATGGGCGATAAAGCGACAGTATGGCGATGCTGGCAAAGGTTGGCTTGCCGAGGCAAAGCCCTCGGTCCAGCTAACGTGACGAAGCTGGTCGGCTAGTGACGCTGAAGTCTCCGGAGTAGGTTGATGAAGAGATGGCGAAGCCCCCGATCCAGCCGAGATGTCGAAGCCTTGATGTCAGCCGATGAGTCGAAGTAGGTCGGCGTGATGGACATCGGCTTGAAGAAGCAACAGCGCGGCCCTGCCGATGCCGGTCGTGACGTGGTCAATGCCAGCTTAATGAAGTGACCGTGTAGCGATGCCGGTGCGCCCGCTCCGTGTAATCCGTGGGGCGGCGATGTTGGTGATGATTTATCCTTCGTGATGCCGAACTCTTGTTCGGCTTGCCGAGATGATGATCTGAAGAAGTTGAGCTCAGCTCAATAAAGTGACAACGTGTCTAGCGCAGGTTGGCAGCCGTAGAGCAACATTGTCGGGCTGGTTTGACACCAGCGCGATGGTGAAGATCATATTAGAAAAGACTTCAAAATTAACGGGTTGTGTTTGGGAACAAAACACAATGCCCCATACAAAACTTCCTTCAAAAAGGATGTTTGAAATCCCATTCATAAAAAGATGAATTCGGGTCGGATTTGTTCTCGCGCAGAAAACAGATCCGAAAAGTGATGCACTAATCGGAAGGTTCCCGGAGTTTGGACGGTCAGATCGAGCTGAAATTTTTAGGGGTGGTAGATATAGGAATTCCACAGCCGATCAACGGTTGGATCCTCCAAAGGATGTCCGAGCTAGAAGATGGACACCACGCCCGAAACTTGTCCAGATTCCCATCCAGATTTGACAGGGCTCTGGTATATCGTGGACTGCCAGAGATTCCTCCATCGGAACTCGGCGAAATTTTCCAGGGTTGTTGTAGACTCAATTCCGCATAATTCCACCGAAGCAATCATTAAAACGACACTTGAGGAGGCGGTGGCGGCGGATACAAGTTCGCTGTCCATAAAAATAGCACGGTTGCCCGAGGGCAATGTTGACATTGAGCCCCCGGGCTCCCTGGATGATTCCTCCATGATCTTGATAGAGATCGGAGTTGATGTTGATGAAGGACCTCCTCCGAACATGACGATCGGAGGTAGGGCGCAGTCCTCGGTCCAGCCAAGGTGACCAGTTGAGCCAGCGACGAAGATGCCGGCGTCGCGGTTGACCTGCGGGCAAGCCATTGATCCTTTTGCCGATCACACATCGGAACTCTCAACGAAAGCACCAATTTCGATGTCAAAAACGGCGGATTTCGGGTAGGGGGTACCGAACTGTGCGTCTAAGGCGGATGGTAGCAGGAGGAGTGGGACATGATGTTTACCCAGGTTCAGGCCCTCTCGATGGAGGTAATACCCTACTTCCTGCTTGATTGATCTTGATGATATGAGTATTACAAGAGTTGATCTACCACGAGATCGTAGAGGCTAACCCTAGAAGCTAGCCTATGATTACGATTGTGTATATCTCTATCGACTAGCCTGGCCTCGGTTTATATAATGCACCAGAGGCCTAGGATAACAAGAGTCCTAGCCGAGTACGCCAGTGGGGAGGAGTCCTTGTCTTGATCACCAAGTCTTGTGGAATCTTCCTTATATGCGGCAGTTGTCCGAACTGGCCCATGAGTATAGGGCCATGGGGGTCCTCGGCCCAATCCAACTGATCGGAGATGACGTGATGAGTACCCCCTAGTCCAGGACACCGTCAGGGGCAGCCAAAAATCTGGAGGCGAAGGCGCCCGAGAGGAGGAAGGGCTCCCTTGCGGGTAACTCCGCGTGGGATGTCGATAGTAGTCCGGAGCGAATGCCCCAGACCAAGCCTCAGGCCGCCTCATAAGTACTTCAAATCTTATGCACATCAGATGCCTGGCCTTTCCATTTTGTAATATTAATATGTTTAAATTATGCCATTGCAGTCCGGCCCGCGATAGCTCCCTGCGATCCTCAACAGAGGGTTCGCTAGACTCAAAGGAGATGGCTAGCATGTCACCACCACCCGCTCACTCTATCTCGCCCAAGGGTGATGACGAGGTGGTGTCCCAAAGGACCTTCCCAGACCGGGGGGAGGTTCCGGACATCGTCAGGGTGGCGCCCAAGGATGACTCCTCGGCCGCTCGACACATGGGGGAAAAAGCCCCCATGAGGACTGGTGACGGGGGCCAAGTTCCATTCGGCCCCCAGCCGGATGCCATTCTGGAGACCTACATGGCTCCGGAGTCTAGCAAATGGCCTTCCCCGAAAGGAGGAGGTGTGCCTGTTCCACCGGTGACCTCTGTCCAACTAGAGGCACCGAATAATCTGCTGGAAGTGCTGCGAGGTGCTTCCATTGTGGATGAACACCGTGTCCTTAGGGGCACGGTGATCGAAAAGGTTCAGTCCACCAAAAGCGGACTGACCGAAGCCTGCGCTAGCCTTTTAATAGGCTTTGAGGTAAGTAGTGCACTTGTAGAAAGAATATCACAGTGTAGACAGTAGTCCCAGATGCTCTGTTCGGTGTTTCGGAAAGAAAAAGCCGAATAGAGGACCAAAATAATTTTCGCAGGAGTCTAACATAAGATGTCTATGTGAATAAGCATGTGTCGGTGCTGGCTGCTGCCGCTCATACTGCGGAGGTATCCGGCCTGAAGCAGAGCCTGGAGCAGGCCGAAGAAGAGCTCAGCCTCATGAAGAAGCAGTTGGAGGACAGCCAAGGTATGCACTAACCTGCGCGTATATTTAGGGAGGATGAATGTTTCGTGTTGACTAAAGTGTCATGCACTTTGTTAGGGGACACGGCCGAGGTGGCGGCCCTCAAGAAGGTGTTAGCCGAGGCCGAGGACAAAGCGGCCAAGGAGCACGCCGCGCGCGAGAAGCACGAGGCCCGGGTCGGCGAAGTCCAGCAAGAGCTCCAGGACGCCGTCAAGAAGTACGAGTCCTTGGAGCGTGATTCTAAGATGCAAGCGTCCGAACTTGCGAACGCCCGCCAGAGGGCACAAGAGGCTCGAGCCGAGGCCCAGAGCGCCCTTCAGGAAATCCAGGTGGCTAAGAAGATCTCGGCAGGTAAGGCTTTCATTATGCGAAGCAAGTCTGTGAAGGAAATGTTCCTTTTACTTACCCGAATTTGGAGCTCTCCAGGGGCGTTCACGGATTTGCTGCGCAGCGTATCAGATGCTGCCGAGTTTTATCCAGCCGAAGAAGGGAGTTCTACGGAACAGCTGTTCTGGTCTCAATATCTGAAACAGCTGGTCGAGCTGCTTAAGGTGGCCGAACTGGCCTTGAAGGACTTGATAGTCCAACTATGGCCTGCCGCGCCGGTACCCAGCAGCTACTTCGGACTTGTGAAGCGGCTTGTTAGTGCCTGCCCACGGCTTGAGGTCATAAAGCGGTCGGTCTATATTGAAGGTGCACGGATGGCCTCTGCCCGCGTTAAGACGCACTGGGCGAAGATGGATGCCAAGAAGCTAATGACCGAAGGGCCGCCTGAGGGCAAGGAGCACCGCCGACCCGAGTTATATTTTGATGGTGTCCTGGAGGGATCCCACCTTGTGGCGGAGCAATGTATGAAGGATGTTATATTCCCATGAAAACATTCGTATTATCCTGTCCTGTAATATGGAACAATGATGTTATGTAATATAATGCTTGTGACTTTAAAATTTTACCTCATGTGAGGCCGTTTATGAAATCTGAAGGTTGGCCAGTCGTCGGCTTCTGCCCTCACGTAGATAGTATGGGGCTGTTCGGGATAAATCTAAACACTCTTTACTCCATATTCTGGTCCTCAAAGGAGGTGTTTAGCGCAACGAACGAGGCCTTTATCGCCCTCACTTAGCCATAGGAGTTTGACAATGAGAATTTTGGCGAAGCCCCTGGTATTCGGAAGGCCGAACTTGGGGCGTTATACGCACCTGATCGGATAAGAAACCGATTCCTTGCATAAAGCTGAAAAAATCTCTAAGGATTTGAAACCTCTCGAACAACTGACCAACTCGCGTTGCATCATGACAGTCAGTTTTCGGCTTTCTCTACTGAGGCGCTCGTCTGGAAGAACTGGGACACAATCGCAGTAGTTCTCCCTTTACTACCCTAGCCGATAAAGCAGAACGTAAGGTAGTAAGCACAGGAGCCGGGCAACCCAACTATTGACCAAAGACATGATTCGGAGCCGATGAATATAATGCTATAAGTTCAGGGTGCCGAACTGCACTGAAAAAGGTGTCCGGACTTATTGCCGTACTGCCGGGCACAAAAGCCCCTGGTGAAGTAAAATGTACCAGAGTGTACGTGTGCAATGAGTAATAAATACAAAGTAAAGAAAAAAGGGAAAATTAAGCAATAAGCTGACGCTACCATTTATTTACCATTGTAATGTGATTAATACGTCGAGGCGTACTTGTACAAGTAATGCGATAAGCAAGTAAGGCTATTTAACATGCCATGACCAAGAGCGAGCTGCGTGCGGGTATGTAAAACAGGTAGAGCAATTGTTAGCAGAGACCACCTGGGGATTCCCTTGTATGCCAAAGCTCCTTGCCTCCTTGGTGTGTCCGACAATCGGGTTGTCAGAAGAAACATCGAAAAGAGAAAAACCCGAAAAAGGAAAAGTGAGGGTTTGCGAATCCTAGGGTCGGTCGAGCCGCACAATGGATCGTGAGCTAGCTATGCCTCCGTCGATACCCACGGGATTTTGAGTGCGTAGTTATGTACGCATGGTACGAATGCCGCTGTTTGATTGGGACTGGGACGGAGGCCAAATTGCTAATTAACCTCTTGACGAGCTGGGCTGTCTTGCTGCAGAATGGTCCGGACTCTTTTAATGGTGTCCGGGGGCTTGGCCGCTGAACTAAGGTTCTGCTGGAAAAGGCCGCGCTGTATTTTCCTGCTAAGGCCGTGGTGTCCTCCTCGGTATGGAGGAAGAGTTCCATATTTCCATTGATTGTTATGACGCCACGTGGTCCGGTCATCTTGAGCTTGAGATAAGCGTAGTGAGGTACTGCATCGAATCGAGCGAATGCGGTTCGTCCGAGCAGTGTGTAATAGCCGCTGCGAAAGGGGATGATATCGAAGATTAACTCCTCGCTTCGGAAGTTATCCGGAGATCCGAAGACGACCTCTAGTGTGATTGAGCCCGTACAGCGGGCCTCTACGCCTGGTATGACTCCTTTAAAGGTAGTCCTTGTGGGTTTGATCCGTGATGGATTAATGCCCATTTTGTGTATTGTGTCCGGATAGAGCAGATTGAGGCTGCTGCCACCGTCCATGAGGACTCGCATTAGGTGGAATCCATCGATGATTGGGTCTAGGACTAGTGCGGCTGATCCGCTATGCTGGATGCTGGTCGGATGATCTCGACGGTCAAAAGTGATCAGGCACGATGACCATGGATTGAATTTTGGGGCGGCTGGCTCTATCGCATAGACGTCCCTTAATGCGCGCTTGCGCTCCCTCTTGGGGATGTGTGTAGCATATATCATGTTCACCATTTTGACTTGAGGGGGAAACTTCTTCTGTCCCCCTATGGTTGGCTGCAGGGGCTCCACGTCATCGTCCTCGCTCTGCAATACCTTTTCCTTATTCTTGGCGTTTAACTTGCCGGCTTGCTTAAAAACCCAGCAATCTCTGTTGGTATGATTGGCTGGTTTGTGCGGGGTGCCATGGATTTGGCACGGACGGTCAAGTATGCGGTCCATGCTAGATGGTCCCCGATTGTTTCTTTGATACGGCTTTTTCCGCTGACCGGACTTGGAGCCGCTGAATCCGGCGTTTACAGCAGTTTCATCGGTGTTATCGCCATTGCTTCGGCGTTTGTGTCTGCTACGTCGGAGCTTGCTGTTGCTATTTTTGGCCTCGGAGGGCCCTGCCTCGCTAGCCATATTTTTACTGCGAGCCAGCCAGTTGTCCTCACTGGCACAAAAGCGGGTCATGAGGGCCGTGAGGGCGGCCATAGATTTCGGCTTTTCTTGGCTGAGGTGGCGGGCGAGCCATTCATCGCGGATGCTATGTTTAAAGGCCGCTACGGCTTCTGCATCCGTACAGTCGACGATCTGGTTCTTTTTAGTTAGGAACCTAGTCCAGAATTTCCTTGCTGACTCCCCGGGCTGTTGAACTATGTGACTTAAGTCATCGGCGTCTGGCGGCCGGACATATGTACCTTGGAAGTTGTCGAGAAAGGCTTCTTCCATGTCCTCCCAGCTGCCGATGGAATTTTCAGGCAGGCTGTTTAACCAGTGCCGAGCTGGCCCTTTGAGTTTTAGTGGGAGGTATTTGATAGCATGGAGGTCATCTTCGCAGGCCATGTGAATGTGGAGAATAAAATACTCAATCCATACCGCGGGATCGGTTGTTCCGTCGTATGATTCAATATTGACGGATTTGAACCCTTCGGGGAATTCATGGTCCATTACTTCATCAGTGAAGCAAAGAGGGTGTGTGGCGCCTCTATATCGAGCCGCATCGCGACATAGCTCCGATGGAGTCTGTCTATGGTTATCGGCTCGAGGGTGACTAGGTTTGTCACGTCCGAATAGGTAGCCGTCGTCGCGTGTCAAGGCACATCCTCATGATCCGTAGATCGATCTTGTATGTCCTGCTCTACTATCCAGGTCTTGACGAAGGTCATATGTATAGCCCCGAGCTGTCTTATCCCTGCCTTTTCGGCGAGGTGGGACTATCTGTTTTTCGGCTCGGGTTGCCATTTTATCCCGGCCGCGTGGTGGCTGATCGACCGCATTGCGTGATGCTGGTGCGGGCTCTGGCGCCTCATCATCGAATTGAGGTAGCAATTTGCGCTTCGGGTAACTTTTGGCTGGTCGTTTAACGCCGTATTCTTCGGCTGCCAGGACATCGGTCCATCTGTCATTGAGCAGGTCTTGATCAGCTTGAAGCTGCTGCTGCTTCTTTTTCAGGCACCTCGCAGTGGCTATTAGCTGAAGCTTAAAGTGCTCCTACTCGAGGAGTTCCTCAGGCACGATGAAATCTTCATTGCCGAGGCTTAGCTCCTCCTCGGAGAGTGGATGGTAACTACCGTCCTCTGAGTCTTCTTCCGTGGCCTGTTCATCAGGGCGGACTTGCCCATTTTCCCGATGGTCTTGTTCGGCAGTTTGGTCCTCGGGCTCCTCTGTGTCTTCAGCACCATCCGTAGTGTTGTCGTTTGCTGTGCCTGTATTTTTGTCTCTACTGCGGCGTGATTTAGAGCGGCGCCGTTGACGCCGATGCTTTGGTTGTGTTTTAGGAGGGTCCTCCTTCACTGGGTTTCCTTGTCATCGCCGCTATTATTTTTGGGCGTATCTATCATGTATACGTGTGACGCCCCGGATTCGATGCGCCAGGTGTCCGCCAGTTATTCGTCGTTGTTGCCATGTCATTTGCTTGCGTGTTGCATTTTTTCATGTCATCATGTGCATTTCATTTTGCATACGTGTTCGTCTCATGCATCCGAGCATTTTCCCCGTTGTCCGTTTTGCAATCCGGCACTCCTATGTCCCCGGCGCCCCCTTTTACCTCTTTTCGTGTGCGTTTGTTAAACGGTCTCGGAATGGACCGAGGTTTGCCAAGCAGCCTTGGTATACCACCGGTAGACCGCCTGTCAAGTTTCATGCCATTTGGAGGTCGTTTGATACTCCAACGGTTAACCGGGTACCGTAAAAGCCTAGTTTGTTTGCAGCCCAACACCCCTTCAAAGTGGCCCAAAACCCATCCTAACCCCCTCCATGCTCTCCGCCGTTCGATCACGATCGCGTGGCCGAAAACCGCACCTCATTTGGACTCTCCTAGCTCCCTCTACCTATATAAACACACCCTCCCCTGAAATTCGCGGATGAATCCACCCTAACCCTAGCCTTCTTCCTCCTCCCGCCGCCGGACGCGTCCGCCCGGCACCGGACACGTCCGCTGCCGTCCCCTCGCCCAACCAGGGAGCGCCACGTGGCACTCCCGCCGCCTCCGCCATCCGTCCCGCGCCCCGCTGGTTGGCTGGCCAGCAGCGCCGCCTCCGCCCGCCACCGCCGCCTCGCCGGAGGGCTCCGCGCCGCCGCCCGCCGCCTCCGCCAGACCGCCGTCGCTTCGCCGCTTTTTCGCTGCCCGGTGTACGCGCCCGGCGCCCGTGCCCTGCGCCTCGTCCCGATCCAGGGAGGAGAGGAGCTCCTCCCGTTCGCCTCGCCGCCGACCGCATCGCCCCGCCGCCTCGTCGACCCCGCCGCCGGAGCTCCGCTCCTCGCGGTCGCCGCCCGCCATCCTCCGCCGCCGCCGTTTTGCCTCCTGCCGCCTCGCCCAGCGCCGCTTGCGCCACTGCATCCCGTGGCGGAACCCCCTCGCCGGAGTCGCGGAGCCGCGGAGTCTCTCCGGCCAGATCCACTCGGGATGGATCAGATCCACCCGCGCATCGAACCAAACGCGGCATCCCCGCATACCGGATCCCTCCGTCCCGCGTTGACTTTCGCGGAGGTAAAATCCACCAAGTCCCTGTTTCTGCAACATTTTCATGCCCTGTTCATCACATCATAACTCTGCATCCGTGGCTCCGTTTCGTGCGTGTAATATGTCAAATTGTTTGTCTCAACGAGTTCTCCATTTCATTCCATTGCATCATATCCATTTGAGTTCATCTTGATGCCTGAATCTTCGTTGCAAGAGTGCTATATGATGTTAACCTGCTGAAACTGTTATAACTTGATGATATGTCATTTTTGTTGCATTTGATGTGTGCATCCTATGAGCATGAGCTCTACATGTGTTTTGTGCTACATCATGCCATCTTCACAGTGGTGCCATCCATGGATTTTTGTGGTTGTTGTAGTGAGTGCATCGAGCTTGTTAAGTAGGGTATTTGTTGTTGCTGTTTTGCTAGGCTGATTCTGTTATATTATGATGCTATGTAAACCTGCTGCTACAAGTCATTCTATGCATAATCTGGAGATGTTCACTAAGGATGTTTTGTTATACATGTCTTGCTCTATCCCTCCATGCCCCTTGTTGCATTTATAGCTTGCTGTACCTTGTTATATCTTCTGATCCTTTTTGGCTCATGGTCACTAAAGGAATTTTGTTCTATGCAATTAGTAGATTCATGCCATACCTTTGTTTGCCATGATAAGTTCCTGTAACATGTTGTTTGATAGCTCTTAACATTGCAACCTGATGTTATTTCTGCTAAAGTCTGAAACTGTTATTATTTGCAATCTTGCCATGTCTTTTTTAGCATGTTCTAGTAGTTTCTGGAGATAGCTCAGTGTTCATGTTTTGTTATGCTTTACCTGTACATCATGTCCATGCCTTTTGTTATCATGTTATGGTGCTGTAGCATGTTACTTTGGTGCTTGCAAGGTGCCTAGTTGCTGTTATGGACAAATTGTTGTTATGTCTTGTATAGAGTGTGTGTGTTGAACCGTTGCTCCGTTTTGAGTGTGCTCTATATGAAACTTGCTTGATTTTGCATGTAGCTTCATATTATCATGTTGCATCCTTGTTTTGAGGTGTTTGCTTGATGTTTGTATGCATTTTGCATCAATGCCATGCTTATCTTGTTTTGCTCATATCTTCTAGGCCGTAGCTCCGAATCTAATGAACTTTATATGTAACTTGACTAGATTTTCGTGTAGATCATCTTGGTGCATCTTAACATGCTGTTTAACAACTTGAACATAATGTTTATTCAGATCTGGACCAATTTCAAAATTTGCATATGAGGACTTACCGGAATTGTTCTATGTTGTTTCCGGCCTCATTTAAACTTGCTTTGATGTGTTCCTCTTGTTTGCATCATCTCTTGCCATGAGTAGCTTCATGTAGCCTTGTCATGCATCATACTTGGTTGTGCATCATGCCTTTTTCATGTGTGGTGTGTTTACTATGTTGTGTGCTTTTTCTTGTTAGTTCCTGTTTCGTTGCGATCGTGAGGATTCGTTCGTCTACGCTTGGTTCGGCTTCATCCGTTCGTCTTCTTCGTGGACTCATTCTTCTTCCTTGCGGGATTTCAGGCAAGATGACCGCTACCCTGGATCTCACTACTATCATTGCTATGCTAGTTGCTTCGTTCTATCGCTATGCTGCGCTACCTATTACCTGTTTATCAAGCCATCCCAAATTGCCATGTCAGCCTCTAACCGTTGTCACCCTTCCTAGCAAACCGTTGTTTGGCTATGTTACCGCTTTTGCTAAGCCCTTCTTATAGCGTTGCTAGTTGCAGGTGAAGATGAAGATTGCTCCATGTTGGATTATGTTTATGTTGGGATATCACAATATCTCTTATATTATTAATGCATCTATATACTTGGTAAACGGTGGAAGGCTCGGCCTTATGCCTGGTGTTTTGTTCCACTCTTGCCGCCCTAGTTTCCGTCATATCGGTATTATGTTCCCGGATTTTGCGTCGCTGACGCGGTTGGGTGATTTATGGGACCCCCTTGACAGTTCGCTTTGAATAAGACTCCTCCAGCAAGGCCCAACCTTGGTTTACCATTTGCCTCACCACCACCTATTTTCCCTTGGGAGTAATTAACCCAAGGGTCATCTTTATTTAGCCCCCCCGGGCCAATGCTTGTGTAAGTGTTAGTCCATACCAGAGCCACTTGTGGTGCCGCCCCTAGGCAACTTGGGGTATCGTCGGTTGCCGTACGTAGTGTTCATCCGGTGTTGCCCTGAGAACGAGATATGTGCAGCTCCTATCGGGATTGTCGGCGCATCGGGCGGCTTTGCTGGTCTTGTTTTATTACTGTCAAAATGTCTTGTATCCGGGATTCCGAGACTGATCGGGTCTTCCCGGGGAGAAGGAATATCCTTCGTTGATCGCGAGATCTTATCATGGGCTAATTTGGGACACCCCTGCAGGGTTTAAACTTTCGAGAGCCGTGCCCGCGGTTATGTGGTAGATGGGAATTTGTTAATATCCGATTGTAGTAAACTCAAAGTAAACTCTTCTAAAATACACCAACCGTGTGCGTAACCGTGAGTGTCTCTTTTCGGGGTTGATCGAGAGGAGAACACGGTTTCTGGGTTATGTTTGACGTAAGTAGGAGTTCAGGATCACTTCTTGATCATTTCTAGCTTCAGGACCGTTCCGCTTGCTCTCTTCTCGCTCTTATTTGCGTTGGTCAGCCACCATATATGCTTAGTCGCTGCTGCAACCTCACCACCTTACCCCTTCCTTTCCCATTAAGCTTTGCTAGTCTTGATACCCATGGTAATGGGATTGCTGAGTTCTCGTGGCTCACAGATTACTACACAACAGTTACAGGTACAGGTTATGCGATCATCATGACGTGAGAGCGATGTTTGCTTGTTTTGGAGTTCGTCTTCTACTTCTTCGATCAGGGGATAGGTTCCAGGTCGGCAGCCTGGGCTAGCAGGGTGGATATTGTTTGAGTTTCTTTTTATGATTCATCCGTAGTCGGATGTTGATCTTGTATGTTGTATTGTTGTATTCATGTGACATTGTATGTCTTGGTTGTATCCCTATGTATTATGTAATGTTGATGTAATGATATCCACCTTGCAAAAGCGTTTCAATATGCGGGTCTATCCTTGGTGGGACCTTCGAGTTCCTTTTGGATAGGGTCGCATATTGGGCGTGATAAGTTGGTATCAGAGCCTCGACCGACCCTAGGAGCCCCCTTGATTGATCGTGTAGTTTGGTCGTTGTTGAGTCTAGAAAAAAAACTATTTTTGGAGTCTAGTTATATCGGAGAGCAGGAATTCTTTTTACTCCTCAGCCCCTTCGCCGCTCTGGTGAGAAATCTTGACGTAGGTGTTTTGAATTACTCATCTTCCCATTCAAGTTTTTCTTTAGGATCACGCAGTTGGTTTTTCGATCGTTTTTCCTCAGCTCTTTTCATCCGGTGCATTTCTCGTCAAGTTGACTCGAGCCTCTTCATCGTTGTCAAGTCCAATCCTCAGTTGTTTTCTTTTCCCGCCCGCCCACCCTTCTTCTTCTTGGAACCGGTGTCCGTAATCGAGTATCCATCCTACTCGTGCGAAGTCTTTGTTTTCTTTCCTCAATGATTTCAACCGGTGTTTCCTCTTGAACTCATTCGTCGGTTTCCCCTTTCAAGTTGCCTTTGTTTTTCCCGCCCTCCCACCCTCTTATTCCCGGAGCCTGAGTCTTTTTCGACCATCAATTTCATTCGTGTGGAGCCTCTTCAGTCCTCCCTCAATCATTTCAACCGGTGAATTCTCGTCTCGTTTGACATTCATCATCTCTTTTTCTTCTCCGGTGGATTCAATTCTAATTTTGGTAGTGATTATATTCTTTTCCTCGGATCAAGTGTTTTTCCCCTTGCTCGTTCGCCTCTCGCCAGTTTATCCTTCCGGAGTGTTCAAGACATCTCAGGAGATTCGTCCGTGTTCCAATTAATTCGAGGTTGTCACCTCATTCAAATATTTCAATCATTCCGGTGCATCATCTATCTCTTCAACAATCCTTCCCAACGGTGTTTCTTTTTCGTGGGCCCTAACCCACAGGTCTTTTCCCAGGATCTAACTTGACTCTTCTAATTATTCCGGAGCCATTCCCAATTCTTTCAGTTCTTCCGGAGGCTTTGCGTTGTTCATCTTTTCTCTTGCGTTCTTGCTTCATCTCATCCCTTTTCTCTTCCGGCTCGGTCCTAAGATCTCGGGACGAGATCTCTTGTTAGTGGAGGAGTGTTGTAACGCCCCGGATTCGATGCGCCAGGTGTCCGCCAGTTATTCGTCGTTGTTGCCATGTCATTTGCTTACGTGTTGCATTTTGTCATGTCATCATGTGCATTTCATTTTGCATACGTGTTCGTCTCATGCATCCGAGCATTTTCCCCGTTGTCCATTTTGCAATCCGGCACTCCTATGTCCCCCGGCACCCCCTTTTACCTCTTTTCGTGTGCGGGTGTTAAACGGTCTCGGAATGGACCGAGGTTTGCCAAGCGGCCTTGGTATACCACCGGTAGACCGCCTGTCAAGTTTCGTGCCATTTGGAGGCCGTTTGATACTCCAATGGTTAACCGGGTACCGTAAAAGCCTATTTTGTTTGCAGCCCAACACCCCTTCAAAGTGGCCCAAAACCCATCCTAACCCCCTCCATGCTCTCCGCCGTTCGATCACGATCGCGTGGCCGAAAACCGCACCTCATTTGGACTCTCCTAGCTCCCTCTACCTATATAAACACACCCTCCCCCGAAATGCGCGGATGAATCCACCCTAACCCTAGCCTTCTTCCTCCTCCCGCCGCCGGACGCGCTGGCCCGCCGCCGCCTCGCCCAACCAGGAGCGCCACGTGGCACTCCCTCGCCGCCTCCGCCGTCCGCCCGCTTTGCCTGGCTGGCTCATGGCTTGCCAGCTGCGCCCAGCCCGCCGCCGCCAGCGCCCTGCGCCTCCGCCCGTCACGCCGCCTCCCGGAGTTTCCGCGCCGCCGCCCGCGATCGATTGCCGCTTCGCCCGCCGCCCGCCGCGCCCGGCGCGCGCGCCGAGGCGCCCGTGCCTGCGCCTCGTCCCCGATCCAGGAGGAGAGGAGTTTCCCGTTCGCCTCGCCGCCGACCGCATCGCCCGCCGCCTCGCCGACCCCGCCGCCGGAGCTCTGCTCCCTCGCCGTCGCCGCCCGCCATCCTCCGCCGCCGCCGTTTGCCTTATCTGCCGCCCGCGCCGCCGCCGCCGCCACCAAAGATCCCGTGGCGGAACCCCCTCGCCGGAGCTCGCGGAGCCCGCCGGAGCTCTCTCCGGCAAGATCCACTCGGGGTGGATCAGATCCACCCACGCATCGAACCAAACGCGGCATCCCCGCATCCCGGATCCCTCCGTCCCGCGTTGACTTTCGCGGAGGTAAAATCCACTAAGTCCCTGTTTCTGCAACATTTTCATGCCCTGTTCATCACATCATAACTCTGCATCCGTGGCTCCGTTTCGTGCATGTAATATGTCAAATTGTTTGTCTCAACGAGTTCTTCATTTCATTCCATTGCATCATATCCATTTGAGTTCATCTTGATGCCTGAATCTTCGTTGCAAGAGTGCTATATGATGTTAACCTGCTGAAACTGTTATAACTTGATGATTTGTCATTTTTGTTGCATTTGATGTGTGCATCCTATGAGCATGATCTCTACATGTGTTTTGTGCTACATCATGCCATCTTCACAGTGGTGCCATCCCTGGATTTTTGTGGTTGTTGTAGTGAGTGCATCGAGCTTGTTAAGTAGGGTACTTGCTGTTGCTGTTTTGCTAGGCTGATTCTATTATATTATGATGCTATGTAAACCTGCTGCTACAAGTCATTCTATGCATAATCTGGAGATGTTCACTAAGGATGTTTTGTTATACATGTCTTGCTCTATCCCTCCATGCCCCTTGTTGCATTTATAGCTTGTTGTACCTTGTTATATCTTCTGATCCTTTTTGGCTCATGGTCACTAAAGGACTTTTGTTCTATGCAATTAATAGATTCATGCCATACCTTTGTTTGCCATGATAAGTTCCTGTAACATGTTGTTTGATAGCTCTTAACATTGCAACCTGATGTTATTTCTGCTAAAGTCTGAAACTGTTATTATTTGCAATCTTGCCATGTCTTTTTTAGCATGTTCTAGTAGTTTCTGGAGATAGCTCAGTGTTCATGTTTTGTTATGCTTTACCTGTACATCATGTCCATGCCTTTTGTTATCATGTTATGGTGCTGTAGCATGTTGCTTTGGTGCTTGCAAGATGCCTAGTTGCTGTTATGGACAGATTGTTGTTATGTCTTGTATAGAGTGTATGTGTTGAACCGTTGCTCCGTTTTGAGTGTGCTCTATATGAAACTTGCTTGATTTTGGATGTAGCTTAATATTATCATGTTGCATCCTTGTTTTGAGGTGTTTGCTTGATGTTTGTATGCATTTTGCATCAATGCCATGCTTATCTTGTTTTGCTCATATCTTCTAGGCCGTAGCTCCGAATCTAATGAACTTTATATGAAACTTGACTAGATTTTCGTGTAGATCATCTTGGTGCATCTTAACATGCTGTTTAACAACTTGAACATAATGTTTATTCAGATCTGGACCATTTTCAAAATTTGCATATGAGGACTTACCGGAATTGTTCTATGTTGTTTCCGGCCTCATTTAAACTTGCTTTGATGTGCTGCTCTTGTTTGCATCATCTCTTGCCATGAGTAGCTTCATGTAGCCTTGTCATGCATCATACTTGGTTGTGCATCATGCCTTGTTCATGTGTGGTGTGTTTACTATGTTGTGTGCTTTTTCTTGTTAGTTCCTGTTTTGTTGCGATCGTGAGGATTCGTTCGTCTACGCTTGGTTCGGCTTCATCCGTTCGTCTTCTTCATGGACTCGTTCTTCTTCCTTGCGGGATTTCAGGCAAGATGACCGCTACGCTGGATCCCACTACTATCATTGCTATGCTAGTTGCTTCGTTCTATCGCTATGCTGCGCTACCTATTACCTGTTTATCAAGCCATCCCAAATTGCCATGTCAGCCTCTAACCGTTGTCACCCTTCCTAGCAAACCGTTGTTTGGCTATGTTACCGCTTTTGCTCAACCCTTCTTATAGCGTTGCTAGTTGCAGGTGAAGATGAAGATTGCTCCATGTTGGATTACGTTTATGTTGGGATATCACAATATCTCTTATATTATTAATGCATCTATATACTTGGTAAAGGGTGGAAGGCTCGGCCTTATGCCTGGTGTTTTGTTCCACTCTTGCCGCCCTTGTTTCCGTCATATCGGTATTATGTTCCCGGATTTTGCGTCCCTAACCCGGTTGGGTGATTTATGGGACCCCCTTGACAGTTTGCTTTGAATAAGACTCCTCCAGCAAGGCCCAACCTTGGTTTTACCATTTGCCTCACCACCACCTATTTTCCCTTGGGAGTAATTAACCCAAGGGTCATCTTTATTTAGCCCCCCCGGGCCAATGCTTGTCTAAGTGTTGGTCCAAACCAGAGCCACTTGCGGTGCCGCCCCTAGGCAACTTGGGGTATCGTCGGTTGTCGTCGTAGTGTTCATCCGTGTTGCCACGAGAACGAGATATGTGCAGCTCCTATCGGGATTGTCGGCGATCGGGCAGCTTTGCTAGTCTTGTTTTATTACTGTGGAAATGTCTTGTAGCCGGATTCCGAGACTGATCGGGTCTTCACGGGAGAAGGAATATCCTTCGTTGATCGCGAGAGCTTATCATGGGCTGTTGGGACACCCCGCAGGGTTTAAACTTTCGAGAGCCGTGTCGGGGTTATGTGGCGATGGGAATTTGTTAATATCCGGTTGTAGTAAACTCAAAGTAAACTCTTCTAAAATACACCAACCGTAAAGCGAATCGTGAGTGTCTCTTTTCGGGGTTGATCGAGAGGAGAACACGGTTTCTGGGTTATGTTTGACGTAAGTAGGAGTTCAGGATCACTTCTTGATCATTGCTAGCTTCACGACCCTTCCGCTTGCTCTCTTCTCGCTCTTATTTGCGTTGGTTAGCCACCATATATGCTTAGTCGCTGCTGCAACCTCACCACCTTACCCCTTCCTTTCCCATTAAGCTTTGCTAGTCTTGATACCCATGGTAATGGGATTGCTGAGTCCTCGTGGCTCACAGATTACTACACAACAGTTGCAGGTACAGGTTATGCGATGATCATGACGTGAGAGCGATGTTTGCTTGTTTTGGAGTTCGTCTTCTGCTTCTTCGATTAGGGGATAGGTTCCAGGTCGGCAGCCTGGGCTAGCAGGGTGGATATTGTTTGAGTTTCTTTTTATGATTCATCCGTAGTCGGATGTTGATCTTGTATGTTGTATTGTTGTATTCATGTGACATTGTATGTCTTGGTTGTATCCCTATGTATTATGTAATGTTGATGTAATGATATCCACCTTGCAAAAGCGTTTCAATATGCGGGTCTATCCTTGGTGGGACCTTCGAGTTCCTTTTGGATAGGGTCGCATATTGGGCGTGATAATACGTCATATGAGGAAGTGGATGTCCAACGTCCAGTGAATGGCGGGTCTTGGCCTTGCTCCCCGTCGGCATCGTCCTCCATACCGTCGATGTCTTCTGAGCCGTAATCAAGCATGTCGGTTAAGTCCTCGACAGTGGCTATGAAGTGGGTGGTGGGTGGGAAGTAAAATTCTCGATCGTCAGCCCCTAGTTTGAACCGGACATGATTCGGCTACGCGTCCCCCGCCAAGGACAGACTCTTTAATGAGTTAAGCACATCGCCCAAAGGTGAGTGCTGGAAGATGTCTACGGCGCTGAATTCGAAGATCGATGAACGATCAAGTTCGGCGTCCACGGGCTCACATGGTTCGGAACTTATAACCACAGACGAGTCCGGAATTCCGGTGACACATATATTGTGTAAGGTTAAGTCCATGTGCAGCTCCAACGCTGGGGAATCCGTGGCCTCCGTGGTGAGGTCGAGCCTCCAATCCTTGGATGCTGCAGTGTGCTCTGGATATAAGGCCGGAGTGGTCGCAGGAGCTATCTCCTGGATGCGGTCTGACGACAGATTTAGGTCATGTTCATCAAGGTGACCAGGGGCGGTCGCCGCGGTCTCGAATCCGGCGAAGATCGATCAAATCTCCACGGATGTCCGCAACGTAATTCAAGCTCCCAAATCTGACCTGATGGCCAGGGGGAAGCCGCCGAACACGAAGATCTGTCCGGGGAGGAAGGTTTCTCCTTAGACAGTGTCATTGTTGACAATTGAAGGGGCCATCAAACCTTTTGGGGACGGCACAGTGGAACTCTCAATGAAAGCACCAATGTCGGTGTCAAAACCGGAGGTTCTCGGGTAGGGGGTCCTGAACTGTGCGTCTAAGGTCGATGGTAACAGGAGACAGGGGACACGATGTTTACCCAGGTTCGGGCCCTCTCTATGGAGGTAATACCCTACTTCCTGCTTGATTGATCTTGATGGATATGAGTATTACAAGAGTTTATCTACCACGAGATCGTAATAGCCAAATACTACCTCTTGAGCACTGCGTTGGTTTTCCCTTGAAGAGGAAAGGGTGATGTAGTAAAGCAGCGTAAGTATTTCCCTCAGTTTTTGAGAACCAAGGTATCAATCCAGTAGGAAGCCACGCACGAGTCCCTCGCACCTACACAAACAAATAAAATACTCACAACCAACGCAATAAAGGGGTTGTCAATCCCTTCACGGTCACTTACGAAAGTGAGATCTGATAGATATGATAAGATAATATTTTTAGTATTTTTATGATAAAGAGAAATAAATATGCAAATTAAATAAAAGGAAATTGAAATAGCTAAGTGTTGGAAGATTAAATACGATGGAAAATAGACCCGGGGGCCATAGGTTTCACTAGTGGCTTCTCTCGAGAGCAAAAGTATTACGGTGGGTAAACAAATTACTGTTGAGCAATTGACATAATTGAGCATAGTTAAGAGAATATCTAGGTATGATCATGTATATAGGCATCACGCCCGCGACAACTAGACGACTCCTGCCAGCATCTACTACTATTACTCCACACATCGACCGCTATCCAGCATGCATCTAGAGAATTAAGTTCATAAGAATAGAGTAACGCTTTAAGTAAGATGACATGATGTAGAGGGATAAACTCATGCAATATGATACAAACCCCATCTTGTTATCCTCGATGGCAACGATACAATAATTGCCTTGCTGCCCCTACTGTCACTGGTAAAGGACACCGCAAGATTGAACCCAAAGCTAAGCACTTCTCCCATTGCAAGAAAGATCAATCTAGTAGGCCAAACCAAACTGATAATTCGAAGAGACTT
Organism: Aegilops longissima; assembly: GCA_021605205.1. Taxonomy (NCBI): domain Eukaryota; kingdom Viridiplantae; phylum Streptophyta; class Magnoliopsida; order Poales; family Poaceae; genus Aegilops; species Aegilops longissima. Next base: position 289,633,578 of record CM038682.1, read on the forward strand.
GCAAAGATAACCAATCATACATAAAAGAATTCAGGGAAAATTCAAATATTGTTCATAGATAAACTTGATCATAAACCCACAATTCATCGGTCTCAACAAACACACCGCAAAAGAAGATTACATCGAATAGATCTCCACAAGAGAGGGGGAGAACATTGTATTGAGATCCAAAAAGAGAGAAGAAGCCATCTAGCTAATAACTATGGACCCAAAGGTCTGAGGTAAACTACTCACACATCATCAGAGAGGCTATTGTGTTGATGTAGAAGCCCTCAGTGATCAATGCCCCCTCCGGCGGAGCTCCGGAAAAGGCCCCAAGATGGGATCTCACGGGTACAGAATGTTGCGGCGGTGGAATTAGGTATTAGGCTCCGTATCTAGTAGTTTGGGGGTACGTAGGTATATATAGGAGAAAGAAGTATGTCGGTGGAGCAACGTGGCCCCCACGAGGGTGGAGGGAGCGCCTAGGGGGGTAGGCACGCCCCCTACCTTGTGCCCTCCTGGTTGCTTACTTGACGTAGGGTCCAAGTCCTCTGGATCACGTTCGTTCCAAAAATCATGTTCCCGAAGGTTTCATTCCGTTTGGACTCCGTTTGATATTCTTTTTCTGCAAAACTCTGAAATAGGCAAAAAAATAGCAATTCTGGGCTAGGCCTCCGGTTAATAGGCTAGTCCCAAAAATAATATAAAAGTGTATAATAAAGCCCATTAATGTAGCATGGAACAATAAAAAATTATAGATACGTTGGAGACGTATCAAGCATCCCCAAGCTTAATTCCTGCTCGCCCTCGAGTAGGTAAATGATAAAAACAGAATTTTTGATGTGGAATGCTAGTTGGCATAATTTCAATGTAATTCTCTTAATTGTGGTATGAATATTCAGATCCGAAAGATTCAAGACAAAAAATTAATATTGACATAAAAATAATAATACTTCAAGCATACTAACTAAGCAATTATGTCTTCTCAAAATAACATGGCCAAAGAAAGTTATCCCTACAAAATCATATAGTCTGGCTATGCTCTATCTTCACCACACAAAGTATTTAAATCATGCACAACCCCGATGACAAGCCAAGCAATTGTTTCGTACTTTTGATGTTCTCAAACTTATTCAATCTTCACACAATACATGAGCGTGAGCCATGGAGATAGCACTATACGTGGAATAGAATGGTGGTTGTGGAGAAGACAAAAACGGAGAAGATAGTCTCACATCAACTAGGTGTATCAACGGGCTATGGAGATGCCCATTAATAGATATCAATGTGAGTGAGTAGGGATTGCCATGTAACGGATGCACTAGAGCTATAAGTGTATGAAAGCTCAACAAAATAAACTAAGTGGGTGTGCATCCAACTCGCTTGCTCACGAAGACCTAGGCATTTTGAGGAAGCCCATCATTTGAATATACAAGCCAAGTTCTATAATGAAAAATTTCCCACTAGTATATGAAAGTGATATCATAGGAGACTCTCTATCATGAAGATCATGGTGCTACTTTGAAGCACAAGTGTGGTAAAAGGATAGTAACATTGTCCCTTCTCTCTTTTTCTCTCATTTTTTATTTGTCCCTTTTCTCTCTTTTTTTATGGCCTCTTTTTTTTATTTAGTCCGGAGTCTCATCCCGACTTGTGGGGGGATCATAGTCTCCATCATCGTTTCCTCACTTGGGACAATGCTCTAAAAAATGATGATGATCACACTTTTATTTACTTACAACTCAACAATTACAACTCAATACTTAGAACAAAATATGACTCTATGTGAATGCCTCCGACGGTATACCGGGATATGCAATGAATCAAGAGTGACATGTATGAAAGAATTATGAACGGTGGCTTTTCCACGAATACAATGTCAACTACATGATCCTGCAAAGAAATATGACAATGATGGAGCGTTTCATAATAAACTGAACGCTGGTAAGTTGCATGGCAATATATGTCGGAATGGCTATGGAAATGCCATGGTAGGTAGATATGGTGGCTGTTTTGAGGAAGGTATATGGTGGGTGTATGATACCGGCGAAAAGTGCGCGATATTGGAGAGGCTAGCAATGGTGGAAGGAAGAAAGTGTGTATAATCCATGGACTCAACATTAGTCATAAAGAACTCATATACTTATTGCAAAAATCTACAAGTTATCGAAACAAAGTATTACACGCATGCTCCTAGGGGTATAGATTGGTAGGAAAAGACCATCGCTCGTCCCCGACCTCCACTCATAAGGAAGACAATCAATAAATAAATCATGCTCCGACTTCATCACATAACGTTTCACCATACGTGCATGCTACGGGAATCACAAACTTTAACACAAGTATTTCTCAAATTCAAAACTACTCAACTAGCATGACTCTAATATCACCATCTCCATATCTCAAAACAATTATCAAGTATCAAACTTCTCATAATATTCAACACACTCATAAGATTTTTTTACTAATCTTGAATGCCTATCATAATTAAAGCAAATTACCACGCTGTTTTGTAGGACTCTCAAAATAATCTAAGTGAATCATGAGAGAACGATAGTTTCTATAAAACAAAACCACCACCGTGCTCTAAAAGATATAAGTGAAGCACTAGAGCAAAAACTATATAACTCAAAAGATAAAAGTGAAGCACATAGAGTATTCTAACAATTTCTGAATCATGTGTGTCTCTCTCAAAAGGTGTGTACAACAAGGATGATTGTGGCAAACTAACAAATAAAGACTCAAATAATACAATACGCTCCAAGCAAAACACATATCATGTGGTGAATAAAAATATAGCTCCAAGTAAAGTTAACGATGGAAGTAGACAAAAGAGGGGATGCCTTCCGGGGCATCCCCAAGCTTAGGCTCTTGCCACTCCTTGTTCCATAATCCATCAAATCTTTCACCCAAAACTTGAAAACTTAACGACACAAAACTCAGCAGAAAATCTCATGAGCTCCATTAGCGAAAGAAAACAAAACACCACTTCAAGGTACTGTAATGAACTCATTCTTTATTTATATTGGAGTTAAACCTACTGTATTCAAACTTCTCTATGGTTTATAAACTATTTTACTAGCCATAGATTCATCAAAATAAGCAAACAACACACGAAAAACAGAATCTGTCAAAAACAGAACAGTCTGTAGTAATCTATAACTAACGCAAACTTCTGGAACTCCAAAAATTCAGCCAAAATAGGACAACCTAAACAATTTTTTTATTGATATGCTGCAATTGTAATCAAATCATATCACATTCTTATAATTTTTAACAATTGTTTTTGTGAACAGAAAGTTTCTGGAATTTTCAGCAAGATCAAATAACTATCGTCCAAGAAGATCCTATAGGTTTCACTTGGCGCAAACACTAATTAAAACATAAAAACACATCTAACCAAAAGCTAGATGGAAGATTTATTACTTAGAAAAAAATCAAGGAACTTAAAATAAAATTGGGTTTCCTCCCAACAAGCGCTATCGTTTAACGCCCCTAGCTAGGACTTGAGATTTCAATGATGCTCACAAGAAAGACAGGAATTGAAGCACAAAGAGAGCATCATAAAACACGTGACAAACACATATAACTCTAAAATACTTCCTATGCATAGGAATCTTATAGGCAAACAAATTATCAAGGCAAAAAACTAGCATATGCAAGGAAGCGGAAAGAAACAATAGCAATCTCAACATAACGAAAGGTAATTTAGTAACATGAAAATTTCTACAACCATCTTTTCCTCATAATAATTACATGTGGGATCGTAAGCAAATTCAACAAAATAGCTATCACATGAAATATTTTCAACACGATCCACATGCATGCAAAGTTGACACTCTTCCAAAATAGTGGGATTAACATTAACTAAAGTCATGACCTCTCCAAACACGCTTTTATGAAAAATACCATAAGATTGAACATTCTCCAAATATGTGGGATCTAAAGTTGACACTCTTCCAAACTCACTTTCAATATTATTGAAAACACTATTATCAATCTCATATTCATCATGGGGCTTAAATAAATTTTCAAGATCATAAGAAGAATCACCCCAATCATGATCATTGCAACAAGTAGTAGACATAGCAATACTAGCATCCCCAAGCTTAGGGTTTTGCATATCATTAACACAATTGACATCAAGAGAATTTATAGTAAATTCATTGCAATCATGCTTTTCATCGAAGGAACTATCAAGTATGGGTGGAATAGCAACGATCTCATGTTTAACATAAGGAACTATAGCAAATTCATCTTCATAAATATTGGCATCATGGCCACAAGAATAGCAAGCATCATGTTCATCAAGGGATATTTCAATCAAATCATCGGAATCATCATTATCTATAGATTCATGCATATCATTATTTTCTTCCAAAGCAACGGTCATTCTTTTAATAAATTCTTGGACATAGACATTATGAGCATAGTTTTCATTGCAATATTTAAGTATGTCAAAATTTTCAGATTCGTAGAGAGTAGTAGCATACTTTTCAATCAAAGAAGCAACTTAATAAGCACCCTTAAAAGCAACAAATTCTTCAATTTGTTCAATATCATAGTAACTATAAACACCCTTTGCATAAGAAGATAAGATTTCATTATCATTAAACTCACATAGGTAGGGAAGGTGTTTTTTAGGGTTCTTTAAGCAACAATAAAATCATGAATTTCACAAAGATTCCAAGCATAACACAGCAATTTGTTTATTTGATTCCATAAGAATTTCCCTTTTTCAAACAAACGGTGACGCACAAAATGAGCATGCTCATCTAAAGATTTCCCATCAACTAGGCTAGTTGGGGTTTCAGCACGAGCGCATAAGGATCGAAGATGATCCAAGTAGAAAACTTTAAGTGGATCCATATCAATAGATTTTCAGCAAGCGAAGATGCAAGCATATAGAAGGCACATGGCAACATGAGCAAACCAAAGGACGAACGGAAGAAGGGCGAATAAAATGGCAAAGGTGAAGTGGGGGAGAGGAAAACGAGAGGCAAATGGCAAATAATGTAATGCGGGAGATAAGAGTTTGTGATGGGTACTTGGTATGTTGACTTTTGCGTAGACTCCCCGGCAACGGCGCTAGAAATCCTTCTTGCTACCTCTTGAGCACTGCGTTGGTTTTCCCTTGAAGAGGAAAGGGTGATGCAGTAAAGCAGCATAAGTATTTCCCTCAGCTTTTGAGAACCAAGGTACCAATCCAGTAGGAGGCCACCCACGAGTCCCTCGGACCTACACAAACAAATAAAATCCTCGCAACCAACGCAATAAAGGGGTTGTAAATCCCTTCACGGTCACTTACAAAAGTGAGATCTGATAGATATGATAAGATAATATTTTTGGTACTTTTATGATAAACAGAAATAAAGATGCAAAGTAAAATAAAAGGCAATAGAAATAGCTAAGTGTTGGAAGATTAAATATGATGGAAAATAGACCCGGGGGCCGTAGGTTTCACTAGTGGCTTCTCTCGATTGCATAAGTATTACGGTGGGTAAACAAATTACTGTTGAGCAATTGACAGAATTGAGCATAGTTATGAGAATATCTAGGTATGATCATGTATATAGGCATCACGTCCGCGACAAGTAGACCGACTCCTGCCTACATCTACTACTATTACTCCACACATCGACCGCTATCCAGCATGCATCTAGAGAATTAAGTTCATAAGAATAGAGTAACGCTTTAAGTAAGATGACATGATGTAGAGGGACAAACTCATGCAATATGATATAAACCCCATCTTGTTATCCTCGATGACAACAATACAATACGTGCCTTGCTGCCCCTACTATCACTGGGAAAGGACACCGCAAGATTGAACCCAAAGCTAAGCACTTCTCCCATTGCAAGAAATATCAATCTAGTAGGCCAAACCAAACTGATAATTCGAAGAGACTTGCAAAGATAACCAATCATACATAAAAGAATTCAGAGAAGATTCAAATATTGTTCATAGATAAACTTGATCATAAACCCACAATTCATCGGTCTCAACAAACACACCGCAAAAGAAGATTACATCGAATAGATCTCCACGAGAGAAGGGGAGAACATTGTATAAGATCCAAAAAGAGAGAAGAATCCATCTAGCTAATAACTATGGACCCGAAGGTCTGAGGTAAACTACTCACACATCATCGAAGAGGCTATGGTGTTGATGTAGAAGCCCTCCGTGATCAATGCCCTCCGGCGGAGCTCCTGAAAAGGCCCCAAGATGGGATCTCACAGGTACAGAAGGTTGCGGCGGTGGAATTAGGTTTTTGGCAAAGTATCTGGTAGTTTGGGGGTACGTAGGTATATATAGGAGGAAGAAGTACGTCGGTGGAGCAACATGGGCCCCACGAGGGTGGTGGGCGCGCCCAGGGGGGTAGGCGCACCCCCTACCTCGTGCCCTCCTGGTTGCTTTCTTGACGTAGGGTCCAAGTCCTCTAGATCACATTCGTTCCAAAAATCACGTTCCCGAAGGTTTCATTACGTTTGGACTCCGTTTGATATTCTTTTTCTATGAAACTCTGAAATAGGCAAATAACAGTAATTCTGGAATGGGCCTCCGGTTAATAGGTTAGTCCCAAAAATAATATAAAAATGTATAATAAAGCCCATTAATGTCCAAAACAGAATATAATATAGCATGGAACAATAAAAAATTATAGATACGTTGGAGACGTATCACCAAACCCTAGAAATCTAGCTTGTATGCCTATGGTAATGTGTATCTCTCCCTCCGGACTAAGTCCTCTGGTTTATATAGACACTGAGAGGATCTAGGGTTACACAAGGTCGGTTACAAAGAAAGGAATCTACAAGTTCGGTCGCCAAGCTTGCCTTCCACGCCAAGGAGAGTCCCATCTGGACACGGGTGTAGTCTTCGGTCTTCGTATCTTCACAACCCATCAGTGTCGGGGGTTGGGTGCGACATATGCCAAGGGATGGCTTATCATGGTGGGAGCGAGTAGAACATCGCCGGTGCCTGGAAACGTGATAAGGCGAAGACATGCATGCCGGCGAATCTTATCCAGCTTCGGGGCTCTCCGTGGAGATAACACCCCTACTGCTGCTCTGCGGGGTCTTTGCATGATCACTATGGCAAAGAGTGTACAAGGTTGCTCCTTGAGCTAATTTCCGGAGGTAGGAGAAGGCAGGGCTAGCTCTCCCCTTCCTATATGGTCTAGTATAATGCTAATGGATTCGAACCCTTTGCATGGGTGCCCTGGGGGGTTTATATAGGCCTACCCCCCCCAAGGGTATAATGGTAATCTGGCTGGACGCGGGCCCAGCCGTCAGTCTCTCTGGCCACCACCTTCTCCGCCGACTTTTGGGGCCCGCCGATTGGCTCGGTACGGAGCTGACAGGCCGCGTCCACCGCGGGCGGGTCTTGCCGCCTGCAGATTACTATAGTTGTGCTTCTAATGACGCGGGCTTGGTCATGGGGTCGTGGCAACAGCCCCGCCGTCTGGCGGGCGATCACTGTCGCCACTCCCCGTTGCGTCTGGTTAATGACGTGTGGGGCTCGTGGGAGGGGCTGGCCGACTCTCAGGGGCCGACTCCCATCTGGTCCGACTAGTGGCGCTCTCGCTGTCTTCTGTATTCCCGCTGACTGGTGGGACCCGTCGTCCCTGGGTCGTACCGGCAGGCTGTCGTGGGTACAGGACTCCGCCCACTGGGGCTGACGTCAGGGCCGGCATGGCAACAGTGCTGTGCCAGGCAGAGATCTCCGCGGGTACGGCACACTATAGCCACGCCTGCCCTTGGATAGGGGTGGGAGTGGACCTTACTGTGGCCACTCCCCGCCCCGTCCCTCTTTATGAGGGCATGGGGTTTGTTGGCGTCGCGGGCCGACTCCCCACGGCCGGCTTCTCTGGAAGTCGCCAGTTAGGAGTCGGCTCATCCTTAAGTCGTCCCCGGGACTCGGCCGTGAGCGGGCAGTCGGCCCTTGCAGCCGACTCCCAGAAGGCGGCTCTTCGTCCTGGGGTCTGGAGGGGTGCAGCTGGCCCCGATGTCTTGAAAGGTTCAGGGGCTCGGGTTAGCCTACCCGTGGCCTATTACTCCGAGAGTAGTCCCCGAAATTGGTGAGGCACCGAGGGTGATATGTTGAGGAGCCTCAACAGTTTCTTATTTCCGGCGGTTGAATCTGGGCCTTGCTCGTCGTCTTCGTTCGAGCCGACTAGTTGGAGCCGGACTTGCATAAGGCCGACTCGCCCCCAAAAAGTTTGAACGTCGCGGCGGGGTCCAGGCGGCGTGCCTGATAAGCCTCCAGGTTGCCGCCCATTGCGGGCCCGTCGCGTGGCGCCACGCGGCTGGGCCAGTCTGCCCACCCACGCGCGCGACGGGACAGGCCTACAGGTGTGGCCCTCCACTGCCGCGCCTCGGCAGGTGAACGGATCAGTTGTGGCCGTGCGGACAGTTGGGGTTCCCACGTAGTAATTGCACGCAGTAACTTCGTGTGGTAAATCGTGGGGGCCGTGGGGTCCTGGGCGACTGCCTCATCGGCTTCTCAGCCCACGAGCCTGTAAGTAGGCAGGAAGAGGGGGGCGGCGAAGGACGCGCGCCCATCTTCCCTACTCCCTTTCGCTCCTTCTTGCTTCTTCTTCCTCTCGCCGCCGCTGCTCCCAACCACACCGCGCCCGCAGCGATGAGCTCTTCCTCCGCCGCCACGCCTCCCATTGTGTGCTCCGGAGTGTGGGACGGCTCCAAGGTCGATGACGACGACGTCGAGATCCTCCGCAAGACGCGGCGGCTGCCCGGCAGGGGATTAGTGCGGGTCCGCCTCGCGCCGGAGGGGGAAATATCACCGGCGCCGGAGGAAGGAGAGCGTGTCATATTCTGCTCGCACCTTTGCGCGCAGCCCGGGCTGCCGGCAGCGCTTTTTTGCTCCTTCTTGAGTTCCACGGGCCCACCGCACCACCTTACTCCAAACACGGTGGTGTTGCTGGCTGCCTTCGCCACCCTATGCGAAGGCTTCCTCGGCATTCTCCCCACCATCGAGCTCTGGGGGGAGTTCTTCCAGTCCAAGCTTGGCACACACGTCGCCGGATTGCCGACCAGTGTGGTGTGTTTATCGTGATGCGGAGACCAGGGGCCGACAATCCGTTTCCCACCATCGCGCTGATCAAGTCGGTGAGGATGTGGCAGCGGTCCTACTTTTACGTGAAGAACGTCGCCCCAGAAGGCGACTGGGTCAACCTGCCGGCTTACGAAGCCGACGCGCTGGCTGGAAGGCTCCCCAGCTGGTCACACCGAGCCAGGACGCTGTCTCCTGCTGGCGCCGCCGCCATCGCGTGACTCCGAGTGCTGACGCAGTCGGAGGGCTTGACCGGGGCCGACTTGCTGGCCACCTTTGTGGCGCGTCCGAGTCCTCCCACTCCAAGGCCGACCTCACCTGATCTGCCAGATGAGCGGTCATCGGGACCCGAGTCGGATGTGCTCCAAGGACATGCCTCACGCGGAGGTAGCGGACACGGTGAACTACATCGCGAACTGCGGTCTCATGGCAGATTGGCAGTTCGGCAAGGAACCGTACTCACGCGCCAACCCCCCGCCTATTGTAAGTCGTCTCTCTTATTCTTCCGTCTCTTTTGTTGTCGAGTCCGACTTGTCCAGTCTGACCATTAGGTTTTGAATCAGAACCCCCTCATCCATCCTTCGGCCGGCACCACGGGGCCGGCCCGTCAGTTTGTCCCCGACCGGGTGGAGAGCGACATCGACGACCCTGACTTGGGGGCGGCGGCCATGGAGGCCGACGCAGAGGGAGGAGGAGGAGAAGCAGGCGGCTCCAGGCCCACGGCCACTTTCGCCGACTAGCCTGATGACGATGCTGAGGGATAAGTCGCCCCGCACCACCAGCCAAAGGTTGGCCAGCCAAGCGCGAGCTCCTCCTCCGTCTTGGACGCTCAAGGCGGCGCAAAGAAACGCCGGGCCAGGCCGAGTACGCTTGGTGGCCGGTCAAAGAAATTCAAGGGAGCGGCCGCCGCGACCAAGCGGGAAGAGGCGGCCGCGAAAGCCAACCGCTTCCGCAAGGAAGTGAAGAAGCCGTCGCTGGTCTCTGCGTAAGCGCCTCCGCTCCCCATCTTTATTTTCTCTTTGTTGATCTTGTCTGAGTCTTTTACATGCTTCCCTTGTTTCAGGGCTCCCCTCACTCTTGAGAGGGTTGCCGCCGCCTCCGTCATGGGGTCGGCGAAGACGTCTGCCACCACTTGGAGGATTGACCCCACCGCCGACCTCCGGGAGGCGACGGAGCGGAACGTGCAGGAGAAACGCAAGGAGGAAGAGGCCGCCGGCCTGGAGAAAGCGGAGGCCGAGAAGGCGGAGGCCTCCGCCCATAAAAAGCTGGAGGAGGTCGAGGCCGCCGTCGCGGCAAGGCGACAGGTTGAGGAAGTCGTGCACCGTCGATCGGCGGTGTTCGTCACCCCACTGAACTCTGCGCCGCCACCTCCGGAGTTCATGGGACAGTCAGGGGAAGCCGGCGGCAAATTCCCGATCATGGAGAGGGACGGCGGAGATGCCTCCATGCTAGACGCGGTCGTTCCGCCATCGCCGCCTCCGCCGCCGTCTGGGAGCGCGCAAGGCAAACAGCCGGCGAACCCGCCGGTGCCGCCGACTGACGACGAGGCCGTGGCGAAGCTACTCCTTCAAGTCGGCTCGCCTATGCGTCGTCGTCTTGAGAAGGCGACTTCGGCGCCACGCCCCTTGGAGACCGACGCCGCCAGCTCGACGATACCAGACGCTGAGGCGACGAGCGCTGTGCCCATTGGGTGGGTGCGAGGAGGCGGCATGGGCCCGCTGAACCAGGCGCTTCTGGGCGTCCAGACAAAGCTGCGAGCTGAGGGCGACGCTATCCAGAACTGCACCAAGGCGCACCTGCCGTCGCGGGCAGCCGTCCGGGTATGCTTTCTCCTTTGTCTTTGTTTTCTTGTTCCTCTCTGTGGGGGCGCGCCAGCGCACCCACTGGGTGTAGTCCCCGAGTTTCGAGCCGGCTGCTGAGCAGGCAGCTCGGAACTCCAATTGGCGAGTTCCAAGTACTATCTTTTGTCCGAAATACTTGTCACAGGATTATCACAACCTCCGCGTCACCGCCTTCAACCGCAATGTTGAAGAGCTGGGCAAGCGGACCGCCGACTTGTCGGAGAGCCAGAGTGAGTCCTTTTTCTTCTTCTGGGTGCGCTGCGGGCGCACTCCATCGCTCAGTAGTCCTCGAGATTCGGCCGATCACCGAGCGATCGGGCCGGATCTCCCCGGTGACCTTCTTTGCTGATGACTTAACGCCTTCTTTCTTCTTTCTCTTCAGAGCCCAACGCCACTCTTCAGTAGCAGCTGGGCGAAGCCAACTCCGTGTTGCGCGCCAAGGGGGAGGAGTGCAGCAAACTAGCCACAGAGCGCGACCTGCTGGCCGCACAATTGGCAGAGCAGCAGGAGCTGCTTAAGAAGGCGCAGAAGGAGGCGGAAGAAAAGGAGACCACCCTCCTGGCCGAGTTCGTGAGTGAGCACTCCTCCTGGAATGACAAGGAGGCAATGCTGGCCTACGGCTTCCATGAGATCGAGGACATCATCGATGGTGAGTTTCTTTGCTTTCTTTCTTCGATCTGCCGGCTATAGGTCGAGCCGACTCCTGGTTTTTTTTGACTTGTTCTTCATTCTTTTCGTCTTGGCAGACTTCTTCCCCGGCCACTCGCAGGCTGCCAATCAAGCCATCGAGGCTGATCGCGAGGGGCAGAGGGCAAATGGCGCGGAGATCGCCGCCGACGCCCCCCGGACCCTTGATGAGGAGATTCTCAGCATCGATGCTCGTCTGCGGCTGGCCCATCGGATGTTGCGCTGGCTTCAACGTGTCGGTGCCCAGGCGATCGCTGCCCTGTGGCTAGACATGCAGGCTCCACGCACCCCCAGTCGGACTGCCGACTGGCTGGAGGTCGCGGCTGGCCGTCTTGAGGCCTGGAAGGGTTCCTCGGCCCGGGCTGGAGCGCGCCGAGCCTTGGAATTCATCAAGGCGTGGTATCACGGGCTGGACCTAGACCAGCTGGCCACACTCCGGCCAGAGGCCCAGCCGGAGCTGCCAGCCGCGAAAGACGCCCTCGTCAAGCGCGCAGCGGCGATCGCCGAGTACACCGATACCAGCATCTTCGTCCCCGAGCGGGCTGAAGACGGCGAGGAGGCACCGCCGGAGTGTTTTGGGATGAACCCAGACTACGGCGAGGACTCGGCGAAGGTGATCGGCTCCAGCGTCGAGGAGGAAGGCGAGGCGGAGGACGGAGGCGAGACGAAGGTACCAGAAGACGGAGCGGACGGCCAGCCTCAGCTCGACCGCGCCTCCACCAACGAGCCGCGCCCGACCGAGCCGGCTGCCGCCGGAGGTTATCAAGCCGAGACTGCCCAGCCGGCCGCCCCAACGCCTAACACCGCCATCTCCTCTGACCCTCTGAACCCGTGTGCCGCTTCCTAGGCTGCCGCCTTATCTTTGTTTTATCTGCTTTAGTAGTCTTTGAAGAACTTGTTAATTTGCACAATTCCACCCGCGGGGTGTATTTTGAACTCCTGCTTGAAGGCTCGGCCAAGGGCCTTTGTTATGTAAATATTCATCCGACTTCTATTTCTTCTTGCTTATTACTCCCTTGGCTTTTTCCTTTGTCGCCTTCTGTCGGATTTCGGGTTCCGGCAGACCCTTAAGGCACGAACTCTGGGGTGCGCGCGGAGATCCAACCCTCCACCGTCTCGTACCTCACCAGATCGCAAGGACCTAAAACTACCAGCAAGAACAGCACAAGAGACGCAAGATTTATACTCGTTCAAAGCCACCATCGTGGTGTAACACCCTACCCAAAGTGTGGTATGTGAATTGCCTCTTGGGCTGATGGAGAATAAGACAGGAAGAACAGCCTCGCGAGGGTCTCTGCTCTGGTGGAAGCGATGAACTCCTAAGTGGTGTCCCGCCGCCTAGCTTGAGGCTCGGGTCTCTCTCTCTCTCTGGTTTCAATGGCGGATCCTTCGCCCCTCCTATGGTGGCTAGCTCTACTTATATAGACGAAGGCCCCGGCCTCTTCCCAAATATTGAGCGGGAAGGGCGCCAAAATTGGCCATTTTGAAGGGGAACAACAGGTACACTTATCCTCGACTAAAGTTGGTCCTCGCCGCCAAAGGCTCGTGATGACGCCGCTTGGGCTCCACGATGATCGCATTCCAGCCGCTTGGGGCTGGTCTTGGTCTTGTTGCACCAAATGGATGCCTTTGCTTGATGCTCTTGCCTCGCTTTTCTCTTTGCACCAAAGGCTGCGCTGGCTGGCGCCTTGGTCGCCATGGCTTACGCCATGGGCGCCGCGAGGTACCCTCGCCTTGAACTGTCCGCCTCATGAGCCATCCCGACGAGGCTGCCTCGAGGAAGCTTTGTCGTCCGCCTCATGAGGCTTGGGCCCTCGCGAGGGTCTTGAGCTTGTGTTGATGAAGATGGGCTGTCCTGGCCTCCTTGAGCCACGCCGCAGCCGCAGCAGTGCAAGTATGGGGACCCCTGCTCCTGTAACGCCGACATTAGCCCCGGGCCTGCGGGCGCGCCTGACTTGGCCGAGCAGAGAGGCGAAGGGCAGGCGGCGTCGCTGGCCCTAACAGCTCATGCGGTTTTGCACCGCGTGGCGGCTGATTGGACGGGCGGCATCTGCCCCCCATGACGCCTTGGTAACCGCCTGGATTCGGCTGTGTCCTTGCATGCAGAGTTGGTCATAATGATCGGTGATCGTGGAGGCGGCAATGGCCTTCGCCAAGCATAAGTATGGAACGGCGCGCCCCTTCCGCCTATCCCTCTTGTCTCTCTTCTTCTCCATGGCTCCACCAAGGAAGTTCTCGGCACAGAGAAGGGAAGGGCCACGAGGTTGAATCTTCCCTCCTCCGCCTGCTGCGTGGTCGAGGTCGCCCTTGCAAGCACCCCTGTGGCCTCCACGGTGGTCTCCCCGGTCGGGGGAGGCTCAAGATGGTGACGAGCGGCTGGCCATGGTTGGAGGGCGTGCTCCGCCGCTGGCCCCCGAGGCCGCGCCTCCATGCTGCTGAAGCGCTGCCGGAGTTCATGGTGAGGGCGGAGGAGCCGTTCAGCGTCCGGCTTCAGCTCCCGTGCTTCCTCCTGGGTGAGCTCCCAGATGGCGCCTGAGTGGCCTCTGCCCAGTGCATGGCTGTTGCATCCGGCTTCGTGGGCTTCTCCGAGGTCTCCCGCAGGGAACTCAGCCCCCTGCCCGCGGGTGCAGACGCGTTGCCACAGGGTCTCCGCCACCGGTGCTACCTGCACTTCAAGTATGATGGCGACGCCACCCCACGTGAGGGTTTTCGGGAAGACGGCTGCCGATTGGGTGCTGCCCTGAGGCGACGATCATGCCGAGGACTCAGCCCGGCGCTGGCGGGAGAGGGCAGCGCTGGGCGGCCGGGCGACACCCGACGACTCCTCACGCTCACCAGCTCTTCTTGGGTGGCGATTCTTCCAGCAGCAGCGCCAGCCCCCACGCCACGCCTGCTTGGGGGTGGCAGCGGTCCGCTGGCCACGCCCGGTGAAGCGAGATGGAGTCCGACCGAGCCCGAGGCGGCCTGGCCTCCTAAGAGAGACGGCACGGGCGTGCTTCACCTGCTTTTGTCCTTTCTTTCCTTTTCTCCCGCGTAAAAGGGAACAATGTGGCCCCTGGGGCGGTTTAGGGCAACGCCATAATTATTGTACTGCTTTTGTTATCCCGACATCGCTCCTTCGTCAGGCGCCCATTCGCAAGTGAACCCCGATCGTGGTCACAGGCGACCGACCCCGGCCCCTGTTCAAGCGCAGCTGCCCGTGAGGCATGGTCGAGGGTGCTCCAGCTATGGACCAGGCCGTGAAACTCAGCGATAGGGAGGAACACCTGGGGCTCTCGAGGCTTCGGCCATGAGTCCCCGCAAGAAGAGAAACCGAGGCAGAGGGCGAAAAGATCAAGAACCACGGACCAAAAAGGGCGATAGTTTCGACAAAAACTTCAAATGGGAATAACCAACAACCGCAGAAAGCAAATGAAAAAGCCGCGTCTGCACCTAGTCTAGTCTTGGACGCTTTCTCACCAGCGACAGCTAAGTGCTGCCATCAAGGAGGGAGCCCTGGGCCTCGAGGCCGGCACCCTCGAGACTCCGGGCATGTACAGCCCCACTCATTATTACGTGAGAGTGTCACGGGCGGCGAGCTTCACAGCACTGGCCTTCTTCATGTGCTCTGGGCCTTTCTTTGGTAAGCAAGCTTCACGGGCGCTTGCCCTCTTCACAGTGCCTGGCCTTCCAGAACGCGACAGCTTCACAGCGCCGCTTTCTTCATGTGCTCGGGCCTTTTCCCAAGAGGTGAGCTTCACAGCATTCGCCTTCTTCACAGTGCCCGGCCTTTCCAAAAGATGAACTTCACAGCATTCGCCTTCTTCATGTGCTCGTGGCCTTTTCCAAAAGATGAACTTCACAGGCATTCGCCTTCTTCACGTGCTCGTGGCCTTTTAGGGTAGAACCTCCGAGGTGCCGGATGTTCCACGCGCTCAGATAGGTACTCCTCTTGTGTCTCCAAGCGCATGAGCCAGGCCTCGAAACATGAACAACCTTTAATGGGCCCTCCTACATGGGAGAGAGCTTATGCAGTCCCTCCCCGAGAGGACCTGCTTGAACATGAGGTCTCCTACCTCGAGAGTTCTGGGCGGATGTTGCGGCAGCAGTATCGCGGAGTGCTCGCTGGTACCTTGCCGCCAGAGTGCAGCTTCCGACGGGCGCCTCCCCAAAGACAAGAGCTGCCCCTCAAGATGGCGCCCCGCTGCGCTTTCATCGAACGCCAGATCACAAGGATCGGCTTGACTCGTGAGGGAGGACCGCTTGCCCGTGAGACCAGAAGAAGGGGTCTCTCCGCTTGGCTTGGTCGCAATTGTGCGGATGGACCATAGCACGGATGGAAGCTCGCAGCATCAGCCTCTCGCCGCAGGCTTCCAAATTCTTCTTGAATGTCCTGGTCTTTAGGCCTCTCAGACCTCTCTGCATTGGCCCGCCGCCTGTCCATTGCTGCGGGTGTGCCACCGAAGCGTAGCATATCTGCGCTCCAAGGTTAGCGCAGACGCTTTTAAAAGGTTACCGTGAACTGCGAACCGTTGTCGGTGATGATGCGGTTCGCACTCAACCGCTCACGATGCCCTTGATGAACTTGACCGCAGAACCAGCGGGATGGCGCGGACGGCCTCGACTTCGCCCACTTGGTGAATTTGTCCACGGCGACGAGATAGCGATAGCCTCGCGCCCGAGGAAAGGGCCCTGTAATGTCCAATTCCCTGCACCGCGAATGGCCAAGTGAGGGAATGGTTTGCGTGCCTCCCGCTGGCCGGTGGATCTGCTTGGCATGGAACCGAAAGCCTCGCAAGCCTTCACGAGGTCGATGGCGCCATTGAGCGCTGTGGGCCAATAGAAACCGCTATGAACGCCTTCCGACAAGGGTCCGTGACGGCGAATGGTGCCCACAATCTCCGCCATGTATATCTCGCCAGCAATTCCTTCCCCTGCTCTCGGTGATGCAACAGAGGGATACGCTGCTTGGTCGCCTCCGGTAAAGCTCTCCATCCATGATGTCAGATGCCGTGGCTTGCCGCGCCACACGCCCTCCTCCTCCTTCTCCGCAAAGTCCCACGCTAAGTAACTCTTGAGCTCCGTGATCCAGACTCCTCTTGAGGTTCCATCGTTAGGAGCAGCGTGCTCCCAAGGCCGGGCCACAGCCGGGCTCCCGAGGCTGGTGGCCGAGGGAGCTCCTCCCGAGGCTGTGCCGTGCTTGATAACGGCGGCAGGCTGAGGGCTTGAAGAGCCGCCTCAAAGACACCCGGCCTCGGGGTAACCTCCCGAGGCTCGCTTTGGCGGCGTCGCTGCCTCTTGATTGGTGCCAAGGCACGGCTGCAGCTCCAACCCCTGTAACTGTTGCTCCATCCTGCGGACCTCCGCCAGTAGGCCTCCATGTGTTCATCCCTTGGCTCAGACACCTTGTTGGAGAAATTGACGAGGAGCTGTGAATCGCCTTGATGGTAAGGCGCCACCCCTGTGGCAGCGGCAGCCTTCGCACCTGCTATCAGCCCCTCGATTCTGCTATATTGTTGGAGACCTTCTCGCCATGCCGAAACAGAGCTGCACGGCATAGTAGAGCTTGTCCCGAGAGGGGATATGAGTACTGCCCCAGCCCCAGCCTGTCTCGAGAACGCCCGTCAAGTACATGACTAAACCTTCGGCGCTTCGCTTCCCCGGGAGAGGGACCGATCCTTGCCGCCCCGAGGCCCGTGCTTCTGCCCATTCGCCATGAAATCTGCCACGCCCCTTTGATGACTCGGGTCAGATCAACTCGAGCTGAATGCTTGCAGCTCATCGTTCCACTCGGCACCCTTCCCGCCGAGTTGGAGCTCCCGAGCACCTCTCCGGGGGTATGCCGAGACAACCTTGATTGATGACCTCGAAGTAGTGCCGCAGTTTGCGTGAAGCCACTAGGAGTGCCAGGAGGAGCTTCGCATGCATGGGGTACCGTGTCTCGATCCCGTGAGCACGGCATCGCGGGCACACCGGGTGCTTGACGAGGTTAGGGGCGCGGTGCTGGTGGCGCCCTCCCGAAGTCGTGGTCCCTCCCGAGGCGCCGGCGCCCCGGAAGCCGGGTGCTTGGACGGGAGGCCTCCCGCCTTTGGTGCGCCTCTGCAGACGGCCGATCTTCCTCCATTGCGGTGCCGGCTTCGCTAGTTCCTTCGATTCGGTCTTGCTTTTAGCTCGGTGGCCGCTGTGGTCTTGGCTCGACGCCTCCCCTAACCGCCACTAGAGCAGCGCTAGCGGAGTAGGGAGGGCGGCAAGTAGAGTACCAAGGGCTCTTGAGGCGCGGGGCCACCATCACCGAGGGCTGGTCAGTACCTCTTGAGGTCTTGAACGCTTGGTCGGCCTCTTCACCCACTCAGAGGGCCCTTTTTCTTCATCACCGGAAGAAAGGCAGCGCCTCCCCCAATCGGGAGATGAAACGGCCAAAGACTGCTACGCCCCTATGAGCTTCTCAGATCTCCCCGAGGGTCTTCGTGGGCCTATGTCTTCCACCGCTTTGACCTTTTCTCGGGTTGGCCTTGATGCCTCGGTGGGACACGAGAAACCAAGGAGCTTGCCCGAGGGAACCCAAACACACACTTCTCTCGGTTGAGTCACGTGCTCACCGCGCTGAGGCTCGCGAAGGTTTCTTCCATGTCTTGTATCAAGGTCTTGGCCTCGCAAGACTTCACCATGATGTCGCCGACGATGCCTCCACATTCTTCCCGAGCTGTGGGCCCAAGGGATGTGCATGAGTCACCGGAAGGTTGCCCCTGCTATGCGCACCCGAATGGCATGCGTGTATAGCAAAGATACTCCACACGGGTTAGAAGGCCGCCTTTCCACGCCTTCCACCACCATCTTGATTTGATGATACCTCAAAAGGCGCCCAAGAAGCACAACAGTCACACTCGGCGGTGGAATCGACGATCCGTCGATGCGAGGGAGCGGAAATGGATCCTCGGGCATGCTTTGTTGAGTTGGTGAAGTCGACACCCATGCGCCCTTTCCTCCTTCTTCGGCACTACCACGGGTTGGCTAACCAATCTGGGTATCGGACCGCGGATAACCCCGCGCTTCTAGCTTATGCGTGTCTCCTGGACGATGAAGACCTGCTTTTCGGACTGCCTCTCGCTTCGCTTCATCGACGCACGCTAGGGGCACACGCTGAGGTGGTGCTCGATCACGCCTGTGGAATCCCCGCCACTGATCAGGCTCCCAGTGCTAACACCTTCTTGTTCAACGCAGGAACTTGACAAGGGCTTCCTCCCGCTCGGGCTCGAGGTTGGCGCCTATGGTGAAGGTGGCGCTAGGACCCATCCTCATCGACGGGTATCTGCTGGTCTCCGCCTTTGTCTTGAGGAACAACTGCTTTTCTTGGTCGGCGCAGCCCCTTGGGCTTGGGGCTTCGCGATCGGGCGGGCTGGCTGCCGGCGGCCGCCGCCTTGAGGGTGAGCCCGAGCGCGCAGCGCGCACCCCTTAGTATCCCCTGCACGGTGAGGACGCCGCTGCCCTGTGCATCTTCATGAGGTTGTACCCGGGTGGGTTATGCCATGAATTTGGCGACGCCGGATAGCCAAGGATGGCGCTAGGGGAGGTCGATGGGGCGATGTCGGTCGCACCAATTCCGTCCGAAGTTGTCGAGGTGCCAAGGTCACCGAAGCCGGATTTTCCCAAGGAGTTGGATGACCTCCTCCCACGCCTCAAAAGGCCGGGCTGGGCAGCAGCCGCCTCCTGGGTATGCAGAGGAGGTTGAAGGCCTCGACCGAGAGTACATTGAGGCTGGCGCCGCCGTGATGAGGGTCCTGGTGACGGCGACCTGGCAGATGGTAGGTGTGCAAAGCAGCGGAGCGCACCGAGCCGGCCGAGTTGGCGGGGTGGTCTTGAGAGTCGGCGGTCAGCCCGGCCGACGACTCCGTCCGGCTTGAGGGAGCCTCAGCCGGGAGGCGGCGCCACCCCATGGACGTAATGTCTTGACATGGCGGTTGGAGGGCGGCGCCGCGAGCCGAGGAGGGTCGCGACGAGTGGAGAAGCCAGCGAGGGGCGGGCGACCAGGAGCCGCTGCCTCCCCCATGAAGTCGCCGCGCGCAGAGACGATGTTGCTGCCGTCCCCGCCGGGCCGATGGCGGTGTTCACGGCAGTGACAAGGAACGACGAGGGCGCCCACGACGGAGCGCCCGGCGACGGGAGGCGAGGGCGGCTCGGCGCTGGCGCTGGCCCGACGAGCGCCGATATGGTTATGGTGGTCAAAGAATGAGGCGACGAAGAGTAGATTCCGCGCACTTTACCGGGCGCGCCAAATGTCGGATTTCGGTTCCGCAGACCCTTAAGGTTCGAACTCGCGCGCCGGAGATCCAACCTCCACCGCCTCGCACTCATCAATCGCAAGGACCTAAAACTACCAAAGAAGAACAGACAAGAGACGCAAGATTTATATCGTTCATGCCACCATCGTGGTGTAATACCCTACCCAAAGGTGGTGTGTGAATTGCCTCTGGGCTGATGGAGAATAAGATAGGGAAGAACAGCCTCGCGAGTGTCTCGTTTGGTGGAAGCGATGAACTGCTAAGTGGTGTCCCGTCCGCCTAGCTTGAGGCTCGGGTCTCTCTCTCTCTGGGTTCCGAATGGCGGAACCTTCGTCCCCCTCCTATGGTGGCTAGCTCTACTTATATAGACGAAGGCCCGGGCCTCTTCCCAAATATTGAGCGGGAAGGGCGCCAACAATTGGCCATTTTGAAGGGGAACAGCGGGAACACTTATCCTGACTAAAGTTGGTCCTCGCCTGCCAAAGGCTCTGGTGATGACGCCTGCTTGGGCTCCACGATAACTGCATTCGAGCCGTTGGGGCTGGTCTTGGTCTTGTTGCACCGAAACGGATGCCTTTGCTTGATGCTCTTTCTTGCGCTTGCTCCCTTTGCATCAAGGAGGGAAGGAGGACGCTGCGCGGGCTGGCGCCCGACTGGCGCCCTTGGTCGTCATGGCTTACGTCATGGGCGCCTCGCGAGGTACCCTGCCTTGAACTCTCCGCCTCCTCATGAGCCAGCCTGACGAGGCCGTGCCTGAGGAAGATCTTGGTCGTCCGCCCCGCGAGGCTTGGCCCCTCGCGAGGGTCTTGAGCTTGTGTTGATGAAGATGGGCTGTCCTGGGCCTCCTTTGAGCCACGCCGCAGGCCGCAGGGAGGCAAGTCTGGGGTCCCCCGTTCCCAAAACGCCGACACCTTCCCTTAGTTGCCATCTTGCGAGTCGGAAAGCCGCTCTACGGACTGCCGCTGGATCAAGTACTTGGCTACTTTGGGAAGGCAAGTACTTAGCCGTTCTAGAGTTTCTTAGCAAGTTGAATAGAAGGCGGCGAGCCGACTGCTCAAGAGTCGGTTTGCGAAAAGAGGCTGGAAGCCGGCTTAAACTATGTTTATGCTTTGAGTCCTTAGCCATTTTTCATGTGGACGCCCATTCTTCCTTACTCCTGCCCACCAGGCAGTCGCTCTACGAGCTGCGGCTTCTGACAGGAGACGGCTTAGGCGGCACACACTACTTGTCCGGTTGCAGGAAGCATTTCATAGTGCAAGGCGGCAAGTCCCCGGGTCGACTAGTCGAACCCTGTGCAAAGCGGCATAACAAAGAGTAACATACTCGAAGGCACAATTCTTATCATATAGATAAAAGAGGGAAGTTCCCGAGCTCTTCTCGGTGGGCCCGAAGTCTTGGAACTTAAATACAAAAGGTAGCGTGGTACATACTGCATTAACTGTAAAATCTTCGGAGGAGATTTTCATTCCATGGCCGCTCCTTCTCTTTGCCGGAGTCATCCCTCTTGCGTGCTCGGGATTCTGAAAGGCCGATCGTAGTAGGAGTCGCTGCTCAAAGACTTTGTCGATGATGAAAGGGTTTTCCCAAAGGCGCCGACTAGCCAGTGGCCGGCTGTTCGCTGGATCACGGAGCACAAGGTCGCCTCTTGGAAAGATCTCGCCTGACCTTCCTCGTTGTAGTATCGGGCGCTCTCGCTGGTAGATGCCGGACCGCCGAGTGCCAACAGCTGCCCTCTTCCAGCAGATCGACGCTGTCTTGACGCGGCTTCTTCCGCTCTCCTCGGTGTACATGGTGACTCGGGAGTCGAACTCTATGTCCGCTGGGATGACGGCTTCGCACCAGAGACAAGGAAGAAAGGCGTGAAGCCGCTGACTTGTTTGGAGTCGTCGCAGACTCCAGAGGACGGCTGGCAACTCGTTGTTAACAGCCGCCGAACACTCCAGCGGTTCGACCAGTCGAGGCTTGATGCCGGACAGGATGAGGCCGTTTGCTCGCTCCACCTGGCCGTTTGACTGTGGATGGGCAACGGACGCTAAGTCCAGTCGGATGCCCTGTGTCGCGCAGAAATGGGCCAAGGCACCTTTGGAAAAATTTGTGCCGTTGTCGGTGATGATGTTGTGTGGTATTCCGTACCGAGTTGTGATGTCAGAGATGAAAGTCACTGCAGTCAGACCATTCAACTTCTTGATGGGCTTTGCTTCTATCCACTTGGTGAACTTGTCCACCGCAACAAGTAAGTGAGTTAGGCCACCTTGCGCCGTCTTGAATGGTCCCACCATGTCCAGGCCCCAAACTGCAAAGGGCCAGGCGATGGGGATAGTCTTGAGTGCGGAAGCCGGCTGATGCGGCTTGGAGCAGAACTTCTGGCACCCCTTGCATTTTTGGACCAATTCCTTGGTCTCTTCTAAGGCAGTCGCCAGAAGAAACCGTGTTGAAAAGCTTTGGCGACGAGTGCTCTTGAAGCCGCATGGTGGCCGCACTCGCCTTGATGGATATCTTTGAGAATTGTTTGGCCTTGCTCTGGCTTTACGCAGCGCTGGTAGACGCCAGTGACGTTGCGCCTGACCAGCTCTCTGTTGACTATGGTGTAAGCTCCTGCTCAGCATTGTACTTGCCGAGCAAAGATCTCATCAGTCGGCAGCTCTTTGCTCACCAGGAATTTGAGGATGGGATGGGCCCATGAGGGTGCTGCTATTTCTTCGACTGCCAGAACTACGACTTGGACGAGGGCGACTGGGCTGGGAGGCGGCGGGCTGGAGTTAGCAACTGCTTGCTGGATTGATGAAGTCCCCGGGCCGACTGGTGCAGCCCCCGGGCCGAGTTTTGGAGTCTTCGGGCTGGTCACCGCAGTCCCCGGGCCGGGCTCTAAAGTCCCCGGGCGGCCGATCGGGGCGCTTTTGGAGCCGTCAGAAGAATTCTCGTGACGCTCGCTGGGGCTCTTGAGTCGGATCCGACTTCTTCCGGGAGCCGCACAAAGATGGAGTCTGATTCGTGAAGGCCCGACAGACGGCTTGAGGAGGCGCTGAATAGCGACGCCGATGGAATCGCTTACAGTGGAGCCGATTCGCGCCGTGGTGTCTGCTTGGTCGTTGTCGCTTGGCACATGGAGGAACTCGCACCTCAAAATATCCACCGAGTTGTCAGTCTGAGGAAGCGGTAGCTCGCCATGTTTGCATCTTTGGTGTCCCAGTCGCCAGACGACTGCTGGACCACCAAGTCGGAGTCACCATAACACATGATCCGGTGAATGCCAAGTTCGTTGGCAAGCCGGAGCCCGTGAACGAGCGCCTCGTATTCGGTGACGTTGTTGGAGGTGGAAAAATGGATTTGCAGCGCGTATCTGAGCTTGTCGCCTTTGGGAGAAGTGAGGACAACGCCGTGTAACGCCTGACACACCCGCCGGTGGTCACATTCTCGGCGGATCTAGACTCGCCCCACAGATCAATACTAGTCTTTTCTGCGCGACTTTGTCCTCACTGCACACCCGGAGCAACTTCGGTCGGTCACCCATCCTGAAACTACTCCAAGCTGAGCACGCTTAACTTTGGAGTTCTGTCCAATGGGATCCCGGAAAAGAAGGAATTCCTTATTGATATGAGTAGTCTATCATCCCTAATAAGCCGTGCTATTACATACACCCCACTCGAGGAACCGACGCCCTCGCCGAGCCACAGAACGCTCCTCTTAGCACAACCGCTCGCATCCATCTGCGTACATGTGCTATGTCGGGTGCCACGACGGGTCACAAACGCCATGAACAACATGACCACGCACCGTCCGCAACCATCCGTAACCGCGAGGGTCGGCTCGATTACTAACTTGTAACGCCTTGACACACCCGCCGGTGGTCGCATTCTCGGCGGGATCTAGATCGGCCCCACAGATCAATACTAGTCTTTTCGCGCACTTTGTCCTCACTGCACACCCGGGAGCAATCTTCTCGGTCGGTCACCCATCCTCAAACTACTCCAAGCTGAGCACGCTTAACTTTGGAGTTCTGTCCAATGGGATCCCGGAAAGAAGGAATTCCTTATTGATATGAGTAGTCTATCATCCCTAATAAGCCAGGCTATTACAGCCGGCTCCCAAGCCGGTGAGCATCTTGGAGCCGTCGAAATGCATCCGCCAATGGGTGGAGTCTCGCGCCGGCAAGAGGTATCTGGTCTCGCCCAATGACGAGGAAGTCGACGGTGCTTGCATTTGATGGCGCAAGGGGGCTGGTAGTAGATGGTGTAGGGAGCCAGCTCTATGGCCCACTTGGCCACTTGGCTAGAAGCATCCCGGCTTCCGATGATCTCGGCCAGTGGGGCTGTGCAGACCACAGTGATTGGATCCTCTTGAAAGTAAGGCTTCAACTTCTTGGCAGCAAAGTGCACGCCGTAGCACATCTTCTGATAGTGGGGGTAGTTCTGCTTGGAGGTCGACAACACTTCGCTCAGGTAATATACCGGTCTCTGGACAGGTAGTGCCTTGCCTTCCTCCTTGCGTTCCACTACAATAACTGTGCTGACTACCCAGCTGGTGGCGGCGATGTACAGGAGCATGGGCTCCTTAGGAGTCGGAGTCGCCAGAACGGGTGGAGTAGTCAACATCTTTTTCAACTGGAGAAAAGCTTCGTCCGCCTTGTGGTTCCACTCGAAAAAAGTGGTCTTCTTCATGAGCTGGTATAAGGGGAGAGCTTTCTCGCCCAGCCGACTGATGAATCGGCTGATGGATGCCAAACAGCAGATAAATTTTTGCACGTCTAGCAGTCGGCTAGGTACTTCCATCCTCTCAATGGCCTTGATCTTCACGGGGTTGCATTCTATGCCGTGTTCAGATATCAAAAAACCAAGGAGCTGGCCGACTGGTACTCCGAAGACGCACTTCTCAAGGTTGAGCTTGATCTGAAATCGGCGCAGGTTCTCAAAGGTCTCCTTGAGGTCTTCCAGCAGCGTTCCACACTTCTCCGTCTTCACCACCACATCATCCACGTAAACGTGGGCGTTTCCGCCGAGTTGCTTGAGGAGGCACTTCTGCATGCAACGTTGAAAGGTGGCGCTAGCATTCCTCAAGCCGAACGTCATGGTCAAGTAGCAAAAGGCTCCAAACGGCGTGATGAAGGCGGTCTTCAGTCTGTCAGCCGGATTCAGCTTGATCTGGTGATATCCTGAATAGGCATCTAGGAAACTCAGCAGCTCGCATCCGGCCGTGGAGTCTATCACCTAATCAATTCTTGGCAAAGCAAATGGATCCAGGGGTGGACCCAGGAAAAAAATTAAGAGGGGGCAATAATGTATGGCCATATTGATGAATTAGCAAGACAATTGTCCTTATAAATTAAAACCTAGGCACAATCACTTCATTGTACATGAGATAACCAAATTCATTGCGAAAAGAAATAAAAACTAACAATTTGAAGCAAAATGACTTACATCTTGTTCCTAGTCGCAAAAGAGAACATTGACACATTGTCTAACAATCTAACCTACAACCTGCAAGAAAAAAATTATTATCAAACAAGGGGATAATGAAAACATCGAAGGGTGCATTTATACATATGAAAAAGAGCTTTTAACACAATCCTTTCGTTTCATCCCACAGCGATTTTCTCCTCATGAAAATGTTTAACTGCCACTTCATTAGGGAAAAAAACTAGCAATTCCTTTTCTACAAATTAGATACGACCATGATTCATACCAATCTGCACTAATATGTTGATTCATCTTCCCGATTGTCATTGGCTTAATCTTCCTTGGATAAGGCTAATATCATTGTGTTGATTGGGGTTGTAGAATGCAATCTTCATCGTTTTCGATGGATGCATAGGCAGCTTGTTTAAATCAACTAGTTCAGGCGTCCTAGTGGTTGTTACTTTTTTTATATAAAAAAACTCTCCATCAGTTTCTCAGTAACTTAAAGTGCCAAAAGACCAGAACGTCAAATGAATTGACAAGGTTTCGAGCATAGTACACGAAGTGTAAGTGTGTTGGGAACTAGGAAAAATAGACGAACCGAATGGAAATTTGAGTTTGTCAATCTAGATTAAAGTCGGTACTGAAATTTTGATCTAAACGGTCTTATATTTGTTTACAGAGGGAGTACATCTTCTAAAAAAATCATTTGAACTTATCTAGTCATCTAAATCGGTAAATTATACACATAAATTGATAATACAGATATTGTTGCAGACGAACAAAAAAGTTAGAAAAGAAAGAACCCTAATGATCTACTATATGGCTTACTTGATGTCAATTAGAACGCTGAAATTACACAACCGGTGATGAGGCTGTGTTGTCGCGGCGGCGCACAAGCGCGAGAGATGGGCGATGGCAAGTTTCTGATTGCCGGCCGCAAGCCGAGCCGGAGACTGCGTGATGCTGCGATCGCGCGATAGGCAGTTTCGGCGGCTCATGGGTGCCGTGTCGTATGCTCATTTTTTATGCGTGCATGGACTAGGGGTCTGATCCATCGAATCGTAGTGTTCGTGGCCGATGTAGTGTAGGCTGTTTCTTGGTGGTGGGCTTCTTATAGCCTTTCAACAGATTTAGAATATATGGGCCTTTGAAAATAAAAAAGAAATTGGGCTGAGTGGGGGCAAAGCAATGGGCCAAGTGGGGGCAGACGTTGCTCGGCAGGATCGACCTAAGCTTACGATGGAAAATCGAGTGGGGGCAGCTGCCCCCGCAACCATCAATGTGCGTCCACCCCTGAATGTATCCTTGGGGCAAGCTTTGTTGAGGCTTGTGTAGTCGATACACATTCGCCACTGCTTGTTCTTCTTCAGTACCAGGACCGGGTTGGCTAGCCACTCTGGAAAGAATACTTCCATAATGAAGCCGGCTGCTAGGAGTCGGGCTATCTCTTCTCCAACAACTCTTCTCTTTTCTTCTGACAGGCGGCGCAAGGGCTGCCTGACTGGCTTGACATCAGATATGACATGTAACTTGTGCTCGGCGAATTCCGTCGGTACACCTGGCATGTCTTTGGGCGACCAAGCGAAGATGTCCCGATTCTCACGGAGAAAATCGACGAGCTCGCCTTCCTATTTGCTGTCGAGGTTTGCACCTATGACAGCGTACCTCTCCGGGTGCTCCGGGTCCAAGGGTATCTTCTTCGCCTCTTTGGCCGTTTTGAACGAACCCTCAGCCTCTGACTCCTTGGGGTTGTACGACATCTCCGGCTGCTTGCCGGCCATCGCCACAACCCGATCAAGGAGCCGCTTCTCGGCTGTGATTACCAGGGACTCGGCTAGCCGATTGTTTTCAGCCGCACATGCGGACGACTTTCTGTAGTCGCCGGCTATGGTCAGAATCCCCTTGGAACTCGGCATCTTCATCTTGAGGTAGGCGTAGTGGGGAACGGCCATGAACTTGGCCAAAGCAGGTCGGCCAAGCAACGCATGGTACGGGCTTTCGAGGTTCACCACTTCAAACCAAACTGGCTCTCAGCGGAAGTGATCTTTGTCTCCGAAGAGGACATCTATCAGAATCTTGCCGATGG
The DNA here is from genome assembly GCA_021605205.1 of Aegilops longissima. NCBI lineage: Eukaryota > Viridiplantae > Streptophyta > Magnoliopsida > Poales > Poaceae > Aegilops > Aegilops longissima. The sequence goes on from CM038682.1 coordinate 289,660,901, forward strand.
GTGAGCAGGAAAGGCCAGGAACTATGCCATGGAATACAGTCCTGCTGTTCAGAAGCTGTCTTTGCTTGATTCCTAACTTCTCCATGGTGTCCTTGTACAGGATGTTGATGTTGTTGCCTCCGTCTACCAGAACTCGCGAGAAACGAGCGGCTCGTCTATCTGTGGCAAAGGTGGCAACCAAAACCAAGGCGTAGGAGCCCGGACTCGGCATCACCTCTAGGTGATCACTCGCCCACCGATAGGCTTCTGACCAAAGGCATGAACTCTGGTGTCTCTGATGCAGCTTCATTCACCTCTTGCTGCTGCCGCCGCCTGCTGCGTCGATCATCAGCCACACTGGTGAATACCACGTAGGCTCTGTGCTCCTCTGGGTACTCATCCTGTGCTCCGCCGACTGGCCTGACAGTCGGCTGCTGGGGCGGGGGCGGAGGCGGCTGCCCAGTAGGCGGGGGAGGCAAGAGGCCGTCTCCCTTGGCGATCCTGGTGAGCCAGTGGCATTTTCGGGTGGTGTGGTTGGATGGCTTCGCACCACTGTGTAACTTGCAAGGACCATCCAGAGTCTGCTCGTATGAGAAAGCCGGCAACCAGTTGGGCTTGCCTCCCTTCTGTCGCTTGGGTGGTCACTCTGCTGTTTTCGCCGACTGGCGTCTCCAGCCGGAGTTCTTGGAGCCTGAGGGGCTACTTTGCTAGTCGCACTAACTTGAGTCTCCGCCTTCATGGAGGAGTCGGCCGTGGCATACTTGTCTACTATGATCAGCAGCTCGTCGAGGGTTTCTGGCTCATCGCAAAGGAGCTTGTGCTTGAGGAGGGTGCCTTCTCTGCACCCGACGGTGAAGTACTCGATAGCCTGCACCTCGTGCATGCTGAGGGAGTCCTGGACTAGGGGGTGTCTGGATAGCCGAACTATCATCTTTGGCCGAACTCCTAAACTATGAAGATACAAGATTGAAGACTTTGTCCCGTGTCCGGATGGGACTTTCCTTGGCGTGGAAGGCAAGCTTGGCGATCTGGGATATGTAGATCTCCTACCATTGTAACCGACTACTGGTAACCCTAACCCTATCCGTGTCTATATAAACCGGAGGGTTTTAGTCCAGAGGACGAACAACAATCATACCATAGGCTAGCTTCTAGGGTTTAGCCTCTCCGATCTCGTGGTAGATCTACTCTTGTACTACCCATATCATCAATATTAATCAAGTAGGAGTAGGGTATTACCTACATCAAGAGGGCCCGTACCTGGGTAAAAACATTGTGTCCCTTGTCTCATGTTACCATCCGCCTAGACGCACAGTTCGGGACCCCCTACCCAAGATCCGCCGGTTTTGACACCGACATTGGTGCTTTCATTGAGAGTTCCTCTGTGTCGTCGCCTATAGGCCCGATGGCTCCTTCGATCATCAACAACGACACACCCAGGTGAGACTTTTCTCCCGGACAGATCTTCAGATTCGGCGGCTTTGCATCGGGCCAATTCGCAGCCATCCGGAGCAGATCGAAGCTAAGCCCCTGGCCATCAGGTCAGATTTGGAAGCTTGAACTATACGGCCGATGTCCGCGGAGACTTGATCTTCGACGGATTCGAGCCACAGCCAAGCGTGCTGAACTGTCTCGATGGGTACGATCTAGCTCTGCCGCCGAAAAGTGCCCTGGAGGCCGCACTAGTATCCGCTCCGACCCTTAGCTCGGAGCCGACTTCCTCGATCGAGGACGAGTGGTTGGACACCGCCTCGGGGGCTACGATCTCAACGGCGATTGAGCCAAACTCCATCCCTGTCCTTTGCGAAGACCGTGACTCCAAGGTGCCGGACTCCTCTCCGGACTCCGAACCCTCCGCGCCCCTGCCAATCGAATCCGATTGGGCACCGGTCATGGAGTTCACTGCCATGACATCTTTCAAAGACTCGCCCTTTGGCGACATCTTGAATTCACTAAAGTCTCTCTCTCTATCGAGAGCCTGGCAGGATTACAGATCGGGGAAGGTTGGGACGCGGACGACGAAGAAATTCAACGCCCACCCACCACCCACTTTGTAGCCACTGTCGATGATTTAACCGACATGCTCGACTTCGACTCCGAAGACATTGACGGTATGGACGACGATGCCGGAGACGACCAAGACCCAGCGCCTACAGGGCACTGGAAGGCCACCTCGTCATATGACATATACATGGTGGACATCCCACAAGATGGGAATGGCGATGGAACGGCGGAGGATGACCCCTCCAAGAAACAACCCAAGCGCCGACGTCAGCTATCTCGCCCAATATTCGACCCTATCCAAAAGGAACTCGACGGTCCCACCAAGGATAGAACCGCATATTGAAACGCTTTTGCAAGGTGGATATCATTACATCAACATTACATAATAGTGGGGATACATACATAAGGCACAAATGCCACAAGAATACATCAACATCATATACAAGAGAACAACATCCGACTACGGATGAAACATAAACAGAAACTCAAACAATATCCACCCTGCTAGTCCAGGCTGCCGACCTGGAACCTATCCCCTGATCGAAGAGGCAGAAGAAGAACTCCAAAACAGGCAAACATCGCTCTCGCGTCATGATCATCGCATAACCTGTACCTGCAACTGGTGGTGTAGTAATCTGTGAGCCACGAGGACTCAGCAATCCCATTACCATGGGTATCAAGACTAGCAAAGCTTAAAGGGAAAGGAAGGGGTAAAGTGGTGAGGTTGCAGCAGCGGCTAAGCATATATGGTGGCTAACATACGCAAATGAGAGCGAGAAGAGAAACAAAGGAACGGTCGTCAACTAGTAATGATCAAGAAGTGATCATGAACTCCTACTTACGTCAAACATAACCCAGAAACCGTGTTCTCCTCTCGATCAACCCCGAAAAGAGACACTCACGGTTGGTGTATTTTAGAAGAGTTTGCTTCAAGTTAACTACAACCGGATATTAACAAATTCCCATCTGCCACATAACCGCGGGCACGGCTCTCGAAAGTTTATACCCTGCAGGGGTGTCCCAACTTAGCCCATGATAAGCTCTCGCAATCAACGAAGGATATTCCTTCTCCCCGGGAAGACCAGATCAGTCTCGGAATCCGGCTACAAGACATTTCGACAACAATAAAACAAGACCAGCAAAGCCGCCTCGGATGTGCCGACAAATCCGATAGGAGTCGCACGTACCTCGTTCTCGGGGCACACCGGATAAGTCAAGCTACGAGTAAAACCAACCTCGAGTTGCCCGTGGTGGCCCAAGATCTTGCTCGGTTCGGACCAACACTCGAAGGAGCACCGCCCGGGGGCTAAAATAAAGATGACCCTTGGGCTCCGGTAACCCAAGGGAAAAAGGGCATAGGTGAGGCAAATGGTAAAACCAATGTTGGGCCTTGCTGGAGGAGTCTTATTCAAAGCGAACTCTCAAGGGGGTCCCATAAATCACCCAACCGCGTTAGGGACGCAAAATCCGGGAACATAATACCGATATGACAGAAACTAGGGCGGCAAGAGTGGAACAAAACACCAGGCATAAGGCCGAGCATTAAATAAATAAGATATATTGTGATATCCCAACAAGTAAACATGTTCCAACAAGGAACAACATCCCCATGTTCCAACAAGGAACAAACTTCATCTTCACCTGCAACTAACAACGCTATAAGAGGGGCTGAGCAAAGCGGTAACATAGCCAAACAACGGTTTGCATAGGAAGGGTGCAAAGGTTAGAGGCTTACATGGCAATTTGGGATGGCTTGATAAACAGGTGATAGGTAACGCAGCATAGCGATAGAACGAAGCAACTAGCATAGCAATGATAGTAATGAGATCCAAGGTGACGGTCATCTTGCCTGAAATCCCGCAAGGAAGGACAACGAGTCCATGAAGAAAATGAACGGATGAAGCCGAACCAAGCGTAGAAGAACGAATCCTCACGATCGCAACGCAACAGGAACTAACAAGAAGAAGCACACAACATAGTAAACACACCACACATGAACAAGGCATGATGCACAAACAAGCATGATGCATGACAAGACTACATGAAGCTACTCATGGCAAGAGATGATGCAAACAAGAGCAGCACATCAAAGCAAGTTTAAATGAGGCCGGGAACAACATATAACAATTCCGGTAAGTCCTCAAATGCAAATTTCGAAATTGGTCCAGATCTGAATAAATTTATGTTCAAGTTGTTAAACAGCAAGTTAAGATGCACCACGATGATCTACACGAAATTCTAGTCAAGTTACATATAAGGTTCATTAGATTCGGAGCTACGGCCTAGAAGATATGAGCAAAACAAGATAAGCATGGCACTGATGCAAAATGCATACAAACATCAAGCAACACCTCAAAACAAGGATGCAACATGATAATATGAAACTACATGCAAAATCAAGCAAGTTTCATATAGATCACACTCAAAACGGAGCAACGGTTCAACACATACACCCTATACAAGACATAACAACAATCTGTCCATAACAGCAAGTAGGCATATTGCAAGCATCAATACAACAAGCTACAGCATCTCAACGTAATAACAAAAGGCATGGACATGATGTACAGGTAAAGCATTACAAAAAATGAACACTGAGCTATCTCCAGAAATCACTAGAACATGCTCAAAATGACATGGCAAGATTACAATTAACAACAGTTTCAGTCATTAGCAGAAATAACATCAGGTTGCAATGTTTAGAGCTATCAAACAACATGCTACATGAACTTATCATGGAAAACAAAGGCATGGAATTAATCTACTAAATACATAGATCAAAAGTCCCTTCCTGACCATAAGCCAAAAAGGATTACAAAATATGATGGCACCCATGTAAACATGGCAAGTTATATTACAGATTCATACATGGCAGGAACAACAATAAGTAGGCATGTTGGTGATCTTGAACCACTCACCACTGAGCAATACATGGCATGGCAAGGCAACCAACAGTAACAAGACATGGCATAGAAGTTATACATGGCAAGAACAACATCATAGCATACACGGATCAACTACAATAACCTTGGCAAAATTGAATAACATGTAAACAACCTGCCAGGAAACATTTTATAGCAAAAGTAGAGCTCGATTGACTCAAGCTATGGCACTCCATAATTGCAAACAAGGGCATGGATGGATAGAGCATAACCATATGTTCAAAACATCCTTACTGAAGTATCTCAAAATAAGCATGGATCTCTCGGTAGCATCAAGTTAATATGTCATAAAAATATCAGCAGAACAGGGGCTGAAATCAGCAACATCATGAAGCCTAATTTGCATTCTTGTGCTAGTCACCACAGAGATCACAAAAATACATGGCATATACCCCTGTAAAGATGGCATGGCATATTACAAACCACATGTAGGACTCAAGTTCATAGGATGCACACATCAATCATGGCAAAAATGACAAAAGTGCATGTTCTGATAAGAATCTGAAACTAACATCACATAGCACTCTTCTAACAGCATTTAGGGCATCAATATGAGGTCAAATGAAAATGGTGCATTGAGATGAAATGGTGTACTCGTCGAGACGAACAATTTGACATATTAAACGCACGAAACGGAGCAATATGTAGAGAGTTATGGCATGATGAAAATGCATGAAATTATTACAGAATCTGGGGACTTGGAGGATTTTCGGAGAGGGGGGGAAGTCAACCTCATGGCATGGAATACGAGGCGAGGCGGATCTCGCCGGAGATGCGGCGCCGGTGGCCGGAGTTGCAGAGAGAGGCGCCGGCGAGGGGGGGGTTCACCGGATCCCGGGCGCGAGGGCGGCTCCGGCGACTACGGCGTCGGGCGGGCTCGCGGCGAGGCGGCCGGGCGCCGGCGGGCGGCGTCGGTCGGGCGAGGCGGCGGTAGGCGGCGGTCGCCGGGCGGACGGGAGGCGCGCACCGAGCGCTTGGGCGGATCGGGAGGCGGCCGGGCGCTGGGGAACCGCGGCGGCCTGGAGGCGCGCGCCCGGGAGAAGACGGCGGCAGGCGGGGATAGCCGCTGGCGGCGGGCGGCGGCCGGGCGCTGGCGAGGTCCGTGACCGGAGACGGCGGCGCGGCGGCGGAGGACGCGCTGGGACGGGCGGCGCGGATGGGCCTTGGGGCCGGAGCGGGCCAGCGCTGGGGCGGCGGCGCAGCCATGTGGCAGGCTAACATTGGCGCGGGGCGGCGGCGCAGGACGTCCGGCGGGCGTCGGACATGTCCGGAGGCGGCGAGGGGAAATTTTTAGGGTTTCGGGGGGGATTGGACTGTGATTTTTGGAGGGGGAGGTGTTTATATAGGTAGAGGGAGCTAGGAGAGTCCAAATGAGGTGCGGTTTTCGGCCACGCGATCGTGATCGAACGACCGAGAGCATGGAGGGGAGTTAGATGGGTATTGGGCCAGTTGAAAGGGGTGTTGGGCTGCAACACAAAATAGGCTTTTGCGGTTACCCGGTTAACCGTTGGAGTATCAAACGACCTCCAAATGACACGAAACTTGACAGGCGGTCTACCGGTGCTATACCAAGGCCACTTGGCAAACCTCGGGCCATTTCGAGAATGTTTGACACCCGCACACGAAAAGAGGTAAAAGGGGGCGCCGGGAGACATAGGAGTGCCGGATTGCAAAACGGACAACGGGGAAAATGCTCGGATGCATGAGACGAACACGTATGCCAATGCGATGCACATGATGACATGATATAAAATGCAGATGATGACATGGAAAAATGCAACACGCAAGAAAATGACATGGCAACGACAGCGAATAATTGGCGGACACCTGGCGCATCGAATCCGGGGCGTTACAACACTCCTCCACTAACAAGAGATCTCGTCCCGAGATCTTAGGACCGAGACGGAAGAGAAAAAGGGATGAGGTCAAACAAGAAACGCAAGAGAGAAGAGGCAAAGAATCGAAAGCACTCGAGAAGAAGAGACGAACGACGAGAATGACGAGAATCGAAGGCTCACGGAAATTAGGAAGACTATGAAAGCACTCGTTCTAACCGGAGTGGTTAGAATGAGAAAAGAAACGGATAAGACTGAAAGGATTTAGGCAGCACTCCGGCTAAAACATGGAGGAATAGAACATGAGTTTGAGAGGATGGAATGATACTTGATGAATAAAAGACACAAAACCTCCGGAAAGAATTTGAAAAAAGTTGAATGAAAGAACGAAGAAGAAAATGACAACTTGTGCCAGGAATGAGATATAAAGCAACCTTAGAAGAAAAGATTGAATGGAATTGTTGAGAAAATTCAACAACGAAAAGAATAAGTTTGTTGTGGATATGGATAATCTCTCAAAATCATAAGGTGATAACCGGCCACAAACGGAAATGATTGGATAGCATAGAAGAACGAAGAACTGCAAAACTCCACTTCAAAAAAATAAGAAGAATTAATTGCACTTCAAAAAGCAAGAAGGAAAGAAACTTGAGCTCCACCAACAAAATCTTGATGAACTCTTGAAGAAAGAATTAAATCATGAAGAACCACCATGAAGAGCTCCGGTGACAAAAGGATGATGAGATAGAATGAAGGAATAAAGAATAAGATGCGCCTTGCGGTGATTTAGATGGAGGTTCCGACGAAATGGCCGAGGAAATTTGATCTCCGGAAAAGAAAAGATGAAATGACTCGGAACTAGAATTTATTCCTCAAGAACAAACTCCGAAGGAAGGGATTAATCACTTTGAGGAAATAAGAATAAGATTTACTGTATACTTATCCTTCATCAAATTAAATTGATGACAAGCAATGTTTTTTGCAAACTACTTATTCTTCTTGAAAAAGGATTGAGAAGTGACATAACGCCAACTTGAGAAGGTCTTCATGAACCACCGGTAGGATTGAAAAGAACAAATGGATTAATATGATAAACAAGGAAAAAGAATCTTGAAAGAACCACTGTTAGAATTCGGAAATGACTGACGAAAATAAATAATCACCGGGAAGGAGTAGAAGAACCAATATGCTAGAGGGGATTTAGATGCAAGAAAACGGGAAGAAGTCGATCTGATTAAAAGCACTTTAACGAAGCACCGGAAGAATATGAAGACGAACGAAAGGCACGGATATAGAATAATTGGAGAACGACTTTGAAAACTTGGAATGAAGAAATCTTCCAAAAAGATGACCTCCGGATGATCGAGAAAGAAGCAACTCCTGAAATGCTCCGGATGGATGAAAAGAATTTGCATGACTGGAAACAATTAGATAGGATAACATCGAGCTAGCACCATGAATCTCCGGGGAACGGACAAGATTTAGAGGAAAATTCTCTTCAATCTTCAAATGATGAGGAGAAACACCACCAAAATTGTTGAGATACTCCGGTAGAATGAAAAGCGAAGAGGTTGAGCCAACAATGAAATGATTTGAAATTGATCTTGGAAAAGGCATGTGACTGATGAAATTCATTCTTACATCCAACTCCGAAAAGAATTGAGAATAACTCCGGGGAATTAGATGAGTCAGGTAAGATCCTGGGAAAAGACCTGTGGGTTAGGGCCCACTAAAGAGAAAAACACCGTTGGAAAGGATTGTTGAACAGATAGATGATGCACCGGAAGAACTGAAATATTTGAATGAGGTGACAACCTCGAATTGATTAGAACACAGACGAATCTCCTGAGATGTGTTGAACACTCCGGAAGGATAAACTGGCAAGAGGAGAACGAGCAGGAAAAACACTTCGAGGAAAAGAATATGATCAACCTCAAAACTTGAATTGAATGCACCGGAAAAAGAAAGGGATGAAGAATGACGAACAAGACGAGAATTCACTGGTTGAAATAATTAAGGGAAGAATGAAGAGACTCCATACGAATGAAATAGCTGGTCGAGAGAGATTCAGACTCCGAGAAGAAAAGGGCGGGAGGGCGGAAAAACAAAGGCAACTTCGAAGGGGAAAACGACTAATATCTTGAAGAGAAAACACCGGTTGAAATCATGGATGAGAGAGAGAAAAAACTTCACACGAGTAGGATGGATACTCGATTACGGACTCGATTCGAGAAGAAAAAGGGCGGGCGGTGGGAAAAACAAGGACAACTTCGACAAGGAAAAACACGACGTCGGAGGAAGAACGAGGATTGAACTTGGCAAAGATGAAGAGGCTCGAGTCGACTTGACGAGAAATGCACCGGATGAAAAGAGCTGAGGAACAACTACCGGAAAAACCAACTGCGTGATCCTAAAGAAAAATTTGAAGGGGAAGAGGAGTAATTCAAAACACCTACGTCAAGATTCCTCACCAGAGCGACGAAGGGGCTGAGGAGTAAAAAGAATTCCTACTCTCCGATATAACTAGACTCCAAAAACAGTTTTCTTCTAAACTCAACAACGGCCAAACTACATGATCAATCAAGGGGGCTCCTAAGGTCGGTCGAGGCTCTGATACCAACTTATCACGCCCAATATGCGACCCTATCCAAAAGTAACTCGACGGTCCCACCAAGGATAGACCCGCATATTGAAACGCTTTTGCAAGGTGGATATCATTACATCAACATTACATAATAGTGGGGATACATACATAAGGCACAAATGCCACAAGAATACATCAACATCATATACAAGAGAACAACATCCGACTACGGATGAAACATAAACAGAAACTCAAACAATATCCACCCTGCTAGCCCAGGCTGCCGACCTGGAACCTATCCCCGATCAAGAAGCGAGAAGAAGAACTCCAAACAGGCAAACATCGCTCTCGCATCATGATCATCGCATAACCTGTACACTGCAATCGGTGGTGTAGTAATCTGTGAGCCACGAGGACTCAGCAATCCCATTACCATGGGTATCAAGACTAGCAAAGCTTAAAGGGAAAGGAAGGGGTAAAGTGGTGAGGTTGCAGCAATGCTAAGCATATATGGTGGCTTACATACGCAAATGAGAGCGAAAGAGAAACAAAGGAACGGTCGTCAACTAGTAATGATCAAGAAGTGATCCTGAACTCCTACTTACGTCAAACATAACCCGAAACCGTGTTCTCCTCTCGATCAACCCGAAAAGAGACACTCACGTTCACGCATACGGTTGGTGTATTTTAGAAGAGTTTGCTTCAAGTTAACTACAACCGATATTAACAAATTCCCATCTGCCACATAACCGCAGGCACGGCTCTCGAAAGTTTATACCTGCAGGGTGTCCCAACTTAGCCCATGATAAGCTCTCGCGATCAACGAAGGATATTCCTTCTCCCGGAAGACCCGATCGGTGTCGGAATCCCGGCTACAAGACATTTCGACAAAGAATAAAACAAGACCAGCAAAGCCGCCCGGATGTGCCGACAAATCGATAGGAGTCGACGTACCTCGTTCTCATGGCACACCGGATAAGTCAAGCTACGAGTAAAACCAACCCTCGAGTTGCCCGTGGTGGCCCCGCAGTTGCCGGTTCGGACCAACACTCGAAGGAGCACCGCCCGGGGCTAAAATAAAGAAGACCCTTGGGCTCCGAAACCCAAGGGAAAAAGGGCATAGGTGAGGCAAATGGTAAAACCAATGTTGGGCCTTGCTTTGGAGTCTTATTCAAAGCGAACTGTCAAGGGGGTCCTATAAATCACCCAACCGCGTTAGGGACGCAAAATCCGGGAACATAATACCGATATGACAGAAACTAGGGCGGCAAGAGTGGAACAAAACACCAGGCATAAGGCCGAGCCTTCCACCCTTTACCAAGTATATAGATGCATTAATTAAATAATATATATTGTGATATCCCAACAAGTAAACATGTTCCAACAAGGAACAACATCCCCATGTTCCAACAAGGAACAAACTTCATCTTCACCTGCAACTAACAACGCTATAAGAGGGGCTGAGCAAAGCGGTAACATAGCCAAACAACGGTTTGCATAGGAAGGGTGCAAAGGTCAGAGGCTGACATGGCAATTTGGGATGGCTTGATAAACAGGTGATAGGTAACGCAGCATAGCGATAGAACGAAGCAACTAGCATAGCAATGATAGTAATGAGATCCAAGGTGACGGTCATCTTGCCTGAAATCCCGCAAGGAAGGAGAACGAGTCCATGAAGAAGATGAACGGATGAAGCCGAACCAAGCGTAGAAGAACGAATCCTCACGATCGCAACGCAACAGGAACTAACAAGAAGAAGCACACAACATAGTAAACACACCACACATGAACAAGGCATGATGCACAAACAAGCATGATGCATGACAAGACTACATGAAGCTACTCATGGCAAGAGATGATGCAAACAAGAGCAGCACATCAAAGCAAGTTTAAATGAGGCCGGGAACAACATATAACAATTCCGGTAAGTCCTCATATGCAAATTTCGAAATTGGTCCAGATCTGAATAAATTTATGTTCAAGTTGTTAAACAGCAAGTTAATATGCACCACGATGATCTGCACGAAATTCTAGTCAAGTTACATATAAGGTTCATTAGATTCGGAGCTACGGCCTAGAAGATATGAGCAAAACAAGATAAGCATGGCATTGATGCAAAATGCATACAAACATCAAGCAACACCTCAAAACAAGGATGCAACATGATAATATGAAACTACATGCAAAATCAAGCAAGTTTCATATAGAGCACACTCAAAACGGAGCAACGGTTCAACACATACACCCTATACAAGACATAACAACAATCTGTCCATAACAGCAAGTAGGCATATTGCAAGCATCAAAACAACAAGCTACAGAAAATATGATGGCACCCATGTAAACATGGCAAGTTATATTACAGATTCATACATGGTAGGAACAACAATAAGTAGGCATGTTGGTGATCTTGAACCACTCACCACAGAGCAATACATGGCATGGCAAGGCAACCAACAGTAAGAAGACATGGCATAGAAGTTATACATGGCAAGAACAACATCATAGCATACACGGATCAACTACAACAACCTTGGCAAAATTGAATAACATGTAAACAACCTGCCAGGAAACATTTTATAGCAAAAGTAGAGCTCGATTGACTCAAGCTATGGCACTCCATAATTGCAAACAAGGGCATGGATGGATAGAGCATAACCATATGTTAAAAACATCCTTACTGAAGTATCTCAAAATAAGCATGGATCTCTCGGTAGCATTAAGTTAACATGGCATAAAAATATCAGCAGAACAGGGGCTGAAATCAGCAACATCATGAAGCCTAGTTTGCATGCTTGTGCTAGTCACCACAGAGATCACAAAAATACATGGCATATACCCCTGTAAAGATGGCATGGCATATTACAAAACACATGTAGGACTCAAGTTCATAGGATGCACACATCAATCATGGCAAAAATGACAAAAGTGCATGTTCTGATAAGAATCTGAAACTAACATCACATAGCACTATTCTAACAGCATTTAGGGCATCAAGATGAGCTCAAATTAAAATGATGCAATGAGATGAAATGATGTACTCGTCGAGGCGAACAATTTGACATATTACATGCACGAAACGGAACAATATGTAGAGAGTTATGGCATGATGAAAATGCATGAAAATATTACAGAATCTGGGGACTTAGAGGATTTTCGGAGGGGGGGGGAAGTCAACCTCATGGCATGGAATACGAGGCGAGGCGGATCTCGCCGGAGATGCGGCGCCGGTGGCCGGAGTAGCAGAGAGAGGCGCCGGCGAGGGGGGGTTCACCGGATCCCGGGGCGCGGAGGACGGCTCCGGCGATGGCGGGCGGCGGGCGGGCTCATGGCGGCGGCGGGCGGGCGCCGGGCGGCGCGGCCGGGCGAGGCAGCGGCGGGCGCGCGGTCGCCGGGCGACGGAGGGCGCGCACTGAGCGCGGGCGGATCGGGAGGCGGCCTGGCGCGAGCGCGCGGGCCTCGAGGAGGCGCAAGCCGCGAGGGAGACGGCGGCGGCGGGATAGCCATGGGCGGCGCGGCGGCGGCGGGCGGCGGCGGCGCCGCGCGAGGTCCGTGACCGGAGACGGCGGCCTTGCGGCGGAGGACGCAGCATGGGGCGGCGTCGGATGGATTTCTGCTGGGGCCGGAGCGGGCAGAAAGGGACGGGCGTCATGCGGCGGCGCAGCCATGTGGCAGGCTGCCATTGGCGCGGGCGGCCTTGAGGAGGTCCGCGGCGCGGGACATGTCCGGAGGCGGCGAGGGAGATTTTAGGATTTGGGGATTGGACTGCGATTTTTGGAGGGGGAGGTGTTTATATAGGTAGAGGGAGCTAGGAGAGTCCAAATGAGGTGCGGTTTTCGGCCACGCAATCGTGATCGAACAACCGAGAGCATGGAGGGGAGTTAGATGGGTTTTGGGCCAGTTGAAAGGGGTGTTGGGCTGCAACACAAAATAGGCTTTTGCGGTTACCCGGTTAACCGTTGGAGTATCAAACGACCTCCAAATGACACGAAACTTGACAGGCGGTCTACCGGTGCTATACCAAGGCCGCTTGGCAAACCTCAGGCCATTCCGAGAACGTTTGACACCCGCACACGAAAAGAGGTAAAAGGGGGCGCCGGGAGACATAGGAGTGCCGGATTGCAAAACGGACAACGGGGAAAATGCTCAGATGCATGAGATGAACACGTATGCCAATGCGATGCACATGATGACATGATATAAAATGCAGATGATGACATGGTAAAATGCAACACGCAAGCAAATGACATGGCAACGACAGCGAATAATTGGCGGACACATGGCGCATCGAATCCGGGGCGTTACATCAGCGGCGCCGTACTATATCCTGCCACAGCAAAAATGGTGATTCCAGCACGGGAGATAATAACACCTCGAGGCGGTTGAAGACAACCCCTCCAAAGCAAGATTCAAGCGCAGGAGGAGGAGAGAAGCAAGACCGCATGACGGTCTGGCGGAAAGAGAGGTAGAGGACGATAATTATCGCCCCCTCGAAGATGAGGCAAGCCTCGGCACGACGATTTAATTTGTCGTACTCGAGGACCCCGCCAACAGGAGCGCTTCAAACACATGCTTATGGCCACGGCGAGCAGCCTCAAGAAAAGCAGCAGCTCAGAGCTGACCAAGACTTGCTAGGCGACAGATGGATGAAGTCCTTGCACCAAGAGTATGAACTCGAACGCCCTCCAAGAGATACCCCAAACGCAGGCTGCTACCCCAATTAGAGGAAGCACCACCCAAACCTACATCACCAGCGCATGATGCGGCCGACCGGCCACCCCGTGGTCGCGACAAAGAGGCCTCTAGACCCTCCATTTAAGCCGCACTCCGGCGTCGCTCGAAAAGTACCAAGGCACGGGGAAACGCGCCAGACCTGCAAGGCATATTGGAGGACAAGGCAAGGCAAACAAGATCGATCTACGGATCGCGTGGGCGCCCCACGACACGTGATGATAACCGCCACACCGGATCAGAACTCCGGCCGGGTCGAACACGATGAACAAAGCTCATATGAGCTACGTCGTGATATAGCCCAATACGAGGCGCCAGACACCCACTATGCTTCATGATGAAGTAATGGATCATCAAATCTCGAGGGCTTCAAACCCGTAAACATCGAATCATACGATGGTACCACAGATCCTGCGGTCTGGATCGAGGACTATCTCCTCCATATCCACATGGCCCGCGGTGATGATCTACGTGCCATCAAATATCTCCCACTCAAGCTTAAAGGACCAGCTCGGCATTGGCTCAACAGCTTGCCAGCATAATCAATTGGTTGTTGGGAGGACCTGGAAGACGCATTCCTTGATAACTTCTAGGGCACATACGTGCGACCACTAGACGCCGATGACCTCAGCCACGTAATTCAGCAGCCAAAAGAATCGGCCAGACAATTCTGGACATGGTTCCTAACCAAGAAAAATCAAATCGTCGACTGTCCGGATGCAGAGGCCCTTGCAGCCTTCAAACATAACATCCGCGACGAGTGGCTAGCCCGCACCTAGGGACAGAAAAGCCAAATCCATGGCAGCCCTCACCACACTCATGACCCGCTTTTGCGGAGAGGACAAGCTGCTGGCTCGTAGTAACAACTTGACCAAGAACCCCGTAGTTCGGATACCAAGGACAGCAATGGCAGGTCACGTCGCATAAGAACAAGCGCCCGCGTGCGGGCGATAATGGTGAAGATATGGCAGTCAATGTCGGATTCAGAGGCTCTAAACCCGGTCAGCGGAAGAAGCCATTCAAAAGAAATACCCAGGGCCCATCCAACTTGGACCGAATACTCGATCGCTTGTGCCAGATACATGGCACCCCCGAAAAACCAGCCAATCACACCAACAGGGATTGTTGGGTGTTCAAGCAAGCAGGCAAGTTAAGTGCCGAACTTAATGACAAGGGGCTGCATAGCGACGACGAGGAAGAGCCCCAGCCGCCGAACAATAGAGGACAGAAGGGCTTTCCCACACAAGTGCGGACGGTGAACATGATATACGCAACCCACATACCCAAAAGGGAGCGGAAGCGTGCACTAAGGGACGTATATGCGATGGAGCCAGTCGCCCCGAAGTTCAACCCATGGTCCTCCTGCCCGATCACATTCGATCGAAGGGACCACCCCACTAGCATCCGTCACGGCGGTTTCGCCGCATTGGTTCTTGACCCAATTATCGACGGATTTCACCTCACTAGAGTCCTGATGGACGGCGGTAGCAGCCTGAACCTGCTTTATCAGGATACAGTGCGCAAAATGGGCATAGACCCCTCAAGGATTAAACCTACAAATCGACCTTTAAAGGTGTAATACGGTGTAGAGGCCAATTGTACAGGCTCGCCATACACTCAAGTGGTCTTCGGATCCCGGATAACTTCCGAGCGAAGAGTTAATCTTCGACATAGTCCCGTTCATGGCGGCTATCACGCACGCCGGACAAACCACATTCGCAAAATTCAATGCGGTGCCGCACTACGCATACCTCAAGCTCAAGATGCGAGGCCCTCGGGAGTAATCACGGTCAATGGAAACACCAAACGCTCTCTCGAGCGGAGGAGCACAAAGCGGCTCCTCCGCGCGGAGGTGCAAAGCAGCCTCTCACAGCAATTCTCGAGTCCGCCATTAAACGCTCGGACACCGTCAACCGCTACCGAGTAACCTACAACAAGACCGCTCTGGCACCATCCAAGCACGCCAGAGTAATCCGCCCCAACCCCAGCCCTCGCGAAATTGCGAAACCAGATTACTGCGCACATAATTACGCCCGAGATACCATCGGCATAAGGGATGGGCACCACCATGGCGCGCCTGAATGCGGCTCAACCGCACTGGGGCCCCAGATTGTGTCATTCTTTTTCTTTTTCTTTTTCTTACTTTCGGACTCCGCTTCTCCGTAAGCCTGTCCGGCACTTTCGGTGTCGAACTCACGATGCAACAGCCAGGGAAGCGAAAGTTACGCCGAGTGTCCGTGGTCTCTATTACGAGCATTATACCTGTTTTACGTACCATCCCGCAGCTTACCCCGAGGGGGACATGTTAAATAGTCCCATCCCTTGCTTATCGCACTATTTGTATCGCTACGCTTTCATTGCAGTACCTTTTGAGTAAACAATACATAGCTTTTGCCTATTATTGCACTCCTTTCTTTATCTATATATATGTTCATTTCATGACATGTTGCACCCGTACACTTTGGTACGGCCAATACACCAGGGGCTTAAGTTCCCCAGAATATGGTGTTAGAAGTCCGAACACTCTCACGAGTGCGGCACCCCGAACTTATAGCATTATATGCATCGGCTCCGAATCATGTCTTGGGTCAATAGTTGGGTTTGCCCGGCTCCTGTGTTTTGCTGCCTTACGTTCCGTTCTATCGGCTAACGCGACACCAGGAGAACCACCGCGATTGTGCCCGGCTGAGCTGGGTTGAGCACCTCGGTGGAGCAAGCTAAAACTGACCGTCCATGATGGGGCGAGCGCCGGTCGCTGTTCGAGAGGTTTTTCCGGTCCCTAAAGACTTATGCCGCTTAGAGCGAGGAACCGCATTGTCCGCCAAGGTGTGGATAGCGCCTCAACTCGGTCTTCCGAATACTAGGGGCTTCACAAATTTAAAATTATAGAATTCTATGGCTAAGTGAGAGTGTTCAAGCATTATAAGTCTGGTTGCCTTGTTCGCTTGCGTTGAGCGCCTCCTCGATGGACCCAAGAATGGGAGCAAGAGCTCAAGTTTATCCCAACACCCCAAGACTGTGGCATGGGGGCTGAAGCCAACGACTTTCCATCTCTCAAATTTGATAAACGGCCGCATGAAGGTAATATTTTAAATTAACAAGCGTTGCTTAGCGATATGAACAAGTTTTCAGCGTACAGGATAACAAATGCGAGTCTATTAAAAATTACATCTTTGGAGCACTCATCCGCTATACGACGGGCACCCTTCAGGACGCCCTCATAGTACATTTCGGCGGCGATGCTCCTTGCCCTTCGGTGGCCCGTCTGTCACAAGCTTCTCCGCAAGATCCAGCTTGCCCCAAAGGCACTTTAGCACGGGCAAGGGCTCGACGGGCACCTTCAATGCAGACGAGCGCTTGATGACTTCAATCCATGGACAAAGGCCCACCAGCTTCGCACTAGCCCAAAGTAGCTCCTGGCATGGCATCCAATGGCCACACCGAACTATGAGGCCCTTCATGGCCTGTTCGGCGACCTTAGGAGCTCGACCAGCTGCTTCAGCTGGTCGCTTAGGGGCACCGGACGTTCGCCTCAAGATATCGAGACCGAACACCTTCTCCGCCGAGCCCCTCCTTGGCGCGGTAGAATGCGGCAGATCGGACACACTACGGGCAGATCTGCGAATGCTCCTGGAGAGCTCCGAATCCGGGTAAGTAATAGGTAATTCACTTTCACATGCTTGCTTTGCATAAAGAATGCCTTACCCGCCGCTATTTTCTTTAATGATTCAACTTCTTGGAGGGCTTTTTGGGCTTCGGCCTTAGCGGCTTTGGCACTTTCAAGAGCCGAGGCGAGCTCGAATCTCGAGTCTTCGAGTCACGCCAAAACCCTCGTGTTTTTCCACGAGCACTGAGCTCTTGCCAGCCTCCGCCAGCTGCGCCCCCCTTCTCTCGCTCGGTGCACCGCAGCCCGCTTTGTTTTGGTCATGGACACCGCCTCCTTGAGGTCGCCACCTCGCCGTGGCCCCCAGCAGTACCCATGTTATTCCTGTATCTTTGCAACCAAATCCTTTCTATAAGGTATTTCTTTAATAAGGTGTTACTTACCTTCCTTGTCCTCGAGCTGCTTTTGGCAAGGCCGAGCCGTTCTCAGACCGCCGAGGCTCTGCTTCAATGCATTGACCTCCTCAGTCAAGGTCAAGAGGAGTCGGCAGCAGCACTGCATTCCCATATTGACATACTTATGTTAGACTCCTGCGTATATCTTTTTAGATCCTTAGTCCGGCTTTTCTTTCGAACACCGAACTAAGCATCAGGCTACCGTCTATGCGGTAATATTTTTACATATTCAAACTTACCTCAAAGCACATTAGAAGGCTGGTACAGGCTTCGATCAGCCCGCTCTTGGCGGATCGAACTCTCGGATCACCACACTCCTGTGGTGGCGGTGCTCCTCCTCGATGGAGGCTACCACAGCGCCTCCGATGCTATCCGGTGCCTCCTGTTGACGGAGGACACCAGCGTCTTACCCTTCCTCTGAAGGACCGCTATGGACTTCGAACCACTGAAGGTTCGGTATGGAGTCGGACGAGGTCGGGCTTAGAGCCTGGGGTCTCGCCCCACGCGCTGAGTCCGGGAGGTTGCCTTGGCGCCTCTGCGCCACCTCCTCTTGACCAGGCCCCCTTGGGGCCCCTCCTGCTGTCGTCCATGGCGTGAGGTGTGGAGGCGGTCGGAAGTGAAGTACTCTCCATTTCCGATTTAACTCGAGGACCCGCCGACGGCGGCGAACTCTGCCTTGGGTGGGTTGCATGATTGTTTGGCATTAGAGAACAATATGCAATGGAAAAAAGCCATGGGTATCCGGACACTTACGATCTCGCCAGGGGCTTAGCCCTTGTTGGCCACTCCTCGTCATTGTCGGCGTTGGTGGAGAAGTCCGGACGAAGGGTCCTTCCCTTCTTGGACCCTCCGGCCTCCCCCGTTGGGGCGGCCTTCCTTTTCTTCTCTCTTCACGGGAGAGGCTTCTTTCCTCCTCCTCTTCCTCGGGAGGATTCCATCTCAATTGTCGGGCGGTGAGTCCGACAGCACCTGGCGCCGGGAGCTCTTTTGAGTTCCCGTGGCCTCCTTCTTGGCCTTCTTCTCCGGCACCACGTGAGGTATCGGAGCCAGCAGTCCTGTCAATCGGGCGTCCGCTGGGTCTTCTGGCAAAGGGGCCGGACAGTTAACCTGTCGGGACGTCTCCAGCCAGTCCTGTGACTCACCTCGCATAGAGTCAAACTATGAAAAAAGAGTCCCATAAAGGGTAAAATAACTCACCTCGCTGGGTTGACGCTGCGAGCTGAATCCGCGATCTTGATGGCGGATGTAGAACCTCGGCGCCTTGAACAACACCTTCCAGGCATCTTCGTACGTAGTGTCGAAGAGCCTTTTTAGAGTTGAGTGATGTGCAGGATGAAATCCCACAATTTGAAGGCCCGTTGTTGGCATGGGAGAATCCGGCGGATGAGCATCACCTGGATTACGTTGACAAGCCTGAGATTCTTGTCCACCAGGTTTCGGACACATGTTTGGAGTCCGGTCAGCTCTTCCGAATCACCCCACATCAGGCCCGTCTCTTTCCAAGATGTGAGCCGTGTGGGGGAGCCAGATCTGAATTCGGGGGCCGCCGCCCATTTGGAGTCACACGGCTCGGTGATGTAGAACCACCCCGATTTCCACCCCTTTACTATTTCCACGAAGGAGCCCTCGAGCCATAGAACATTGGGCATCCTTCCCGCCATGGCGCCTCCGCACTCCGCCTGTCGGCCGCCCACTATCTTCGGCTTCATGCTAAAGGTCTTCAATCATAAACCGAAGTGGGGTTGGATGCAGAGGAAAGCCTCGCACAAGATGATAAACGTCGAAATATTTAGGATGAAGTTTGGGGCCAGATCATGGAAATCCAGGCCGTAGTAGAACATGAGCCCCCGGACAAATGGGTGAAGTGGAAAACCTAGTCCGCGGAGGAAGTGGGTGAGGAACACCACCCTCTCATGGGGCCTGGGGGTGGGGACGAGCTGCCCCTTGTTGGGGAGCCGACACGCGATGTCGCCGGACAAGTATCCGGCCTCCCGCAACTTTGTGATGTGCCCCTCCGTGATGGAGGAGGCCATCCACCTGCCTCCCGCTCTGGACATAGTTGAGAAGGTTGAGGTGGGATGTGCGGACTTGGGCGCTGGAGCTCGAATACGCGGAAATGGATGAGCAAAGGAGGAAGAAGGCGTAGGTGAAAAGGTGGATCCTCATCCCTTATATGGATGAGACGACTATGCGTCCCCACCACTGGTAAAACTCGCTTATCTCCCAAGCGCCGTAATCAATGGCATGGATGGGTTACCCACGTCCGTATTGATGAGAATCCCAGAATAAGGGGGCACGATCTATGCTTTGATAAGACGTGCCAAGTAAACCACCTCGCTAAACGTGCTAAGGTGGAACAGTAAAAAATGAAGTATTCGGAGGAATACGTGGTGTGATGTCACGCCGCGGAATACGTCAGCAGATCTGTGCAAAAGTTATTCTCTCTACGGTAGTATGTGGAACTTGTTTTGCAGAGCTGGACACTATCCTTGTGTTCAAAACCTTCTATGAAGTATTCGGAGGAGGAACCTGCCTTGCAATGCCGAAGACAATATGCGCGCCGGACTCATCGTCATTGAAGGCTGGAATAGGGGGTGTCCGGATAGACGAACTATCATCTTTGGCCGGACTCCTAAACTATGAAGATACAAGATTGAAGACTTCTTCCCGTGTCCGGATGGGACTTTCCTTGGCGTGGAAGGCAAACTTGGCGATACGGATATGTAGATCTCCTACCATTGTAACCGACTCTGTGTAACCCTAATCCTATCCGTTGTCTATATAAACCGGAGGGTTTTAGTTCGTAGGACGAACAACAATCATACCATAGGCTAGCTTCTAGGGTTTAGCCTCTACGATCTAAATGGTAGATCTACTCTTGTACTACCCATATCATCAATATTAATCAAGCAGGAGTAGGGTATTACCTCCATCGAGAGGGCCCAAACCTGGGTAAAAACATTGTGTCCCTTATCTCCTGTTACCATTGTTGGAGATATGCCCTAGAGGCAATCATGTATGATGATATTTCCTATGTGTTTATGAATAAAGATAGTCCTTGGACATTATCAATGATGTGTATCAGCAAGTACGTGACTTGTTTGTGGGACTATACATTGTATGATGATTGTCCTAAAAGGTCCCTAGTCGAAAGGGCTGTGTGGACGCGCAGCCGACTAGACTAGCATATGACACGGTCGATGGCTCGGTCTCACTAGCCATGGAGCATTGGATGCTAACCGGATAATATGGACTTGGAAAGGTCTGGTCGGATTCGACATAGCGGATCCGAGTCGAGATAAGGTCCAGTCGGACAGACCCAACTATGAGGCGCGATATGTCATCTGTGAGTCTCTAGTACAACATATCGTTCTATGTCCTAAGACCTGAGCTGATGCATGTACTCGAGATGGTGATAGATTTTCTTTGGGCCGACCAAACGCTACTCCGTGACTGGGTAGTTACAAAGGTAGGTTTTGGGTTTGTCCAATCCCATGCTTTGCGAGACATGGTCGAGCAAGATGGGATTGCCCCTCCGATCGGAGAGATATACTCTGGGCCCCTCGTGTGATCGACCAGGAATAGCATGGCCATGCGACAGGATTATGAGATAATCCGGATTGTGGTCGGTATCAACTGGAGCGAAAAAGAGGTCGGGCTGGCACAAGGATGACAATCTGGCCTTGAGCCCGGCAACATATATCGTGTGGCAAAGGAGCGAAGTGTGACCGTTATGCGGAGTTCGCCATGAAACCAGCTTCATCGTCGCTTGGTGGTTGTACGCCTTGCTAGAGGCGCTACCAACCGTCTGGTCGGAGGTGATCGAACTGTGACCAAGCTGACTTGAACCTAAGGGGTCGCAGCAAGGGAAGGAACCTCGAGGTCAGTTCAGGAGACCTTGGTCGGATGTGATCCAACTGGACTAGGAACGTGACCGAATAGACTTTGACTTTAGGGTCCGTGCGAGGCCCAAGTGTTGAGCTTCAAGCGAGGCGCCTATATAAAGTGGAGGTGCGGCACACTCAGGCCTGAGAACGCTTTGGCCTCAGGAGGCAGATCGCTTTGGCCTCAGGAGGTTGATCGCTTCGGCCTCAGGAGCCACCTCCACTTGCCGCCGACGGTGTGATCGGACTGGCAGTCCGCCGCCACGATGTTCCTCCCGCACGTCACGGATACCGTTAGAGCGGTGCACTTGCGCGCTCCAGCGAACTCGTGCGATGGGATCGGACGACAGGCCGCTCGAGGGAGATCGAGCGAGGAGGAGGCGATCCACGCGGACGCGTTGCCCCAACTCTTCTTCGCTGCAGCAGCACTGCTGCGTCTAGTGGTAACGAACTATGATCCATCTCCCGTAGCATGTTCCTGGATGTTCTGCGCGTAGGCATTTTTAATTTGCAGTCGACGCACCCTACCGTAGAACCCAACAACCATCCGCCTAGACGCACAGTTCGGGACCCCCTACCCAAGATCCGCCAGTTTTGACACCGACACACGCCTTCGCAGGAGTTTCGGAGCTCGGCCCAACGCGTGAGGTAGTCGTGAGTCGACTCGTTGGGGCCTTGCTTGCACAGGGAGAGCTGGCGAGGCTTGGGAGGCTGCTTGTACGTGCTTGTAAAGTTGCGGACGAAGGCATCGGTGAAGTCGACCCAGCTATTGATGCTGCGGGGCTTCAAGCTGTTCAGCCATGTCCGGGCCGTGCCACAGAGCATGGCGGAGCGTATTTCTGACAACACGCTTGTTGCCGTTCGCGATGTTGACGGCGGTGGAGTAGTCAACCAGCCAATCCTCCGGCTTCACAGAGCCGGTGTACTTGGGCGTGTCTCTTGGGAGCGTGAACCCTCTGGGAAAGGGCTCGTCTCGGATGCGGGGACCGAAACACGGTGGGCCCAACTCGTCTTCTTCTTCCAGCGCTAGGGATCGATGAAGTCGGTCGAACCGGTGGCGGGCGTTGTTCTCTCCGACTCCCTCTCGGTGGCCAAGGCGGTCGCCGAGAGTCGGATGGTCAACAGGCGGCGGGGAGACTTTCCTTTCCTTGCGAGGAGGAGGAGGCGGACCGTCGTCCCATCGTTCCACTGCTCTTGGGCGGCCGTCTTGGTCGCGCTCGATGGTGATGTGAGTCCGACTGCGGCTGGCAGCCGGCTCCTTGTCTTTTCTTCCGCGGACGCCGCCAGTCAGCGTCCGACACGTCGCGCCTTGGTCTCAGCGGGGTGGTAGGTCGTCGTTCTGCCGCTGCGGCACCTCCGTGTGGCAGCCGGCTTCATTCTGTGCGGCGGCCGCGCCGATGAGCCGTTGGACTCGCTCTGTCATCAGGCGATGCTCTTCGCCCTCGAAATTGTCTAGCTCGTCTACTCCCGCCTGGGCGGCTCGGATGTTCTCCGCAGGCGTGGCGTACACGGGGCGATTTTCCCCGAACAGATTGGCGATAGCTCTGTGCCGGCTGCTGGACAGCGCCTAAGCGGTTGGGCCCGATTGGAACTGGCGAAGCCACCCACGCGATCCATCTCACGCTGGTAGGCTTCTGACAAATGTCTCATGCTGGCTAGCTTCTTCGCGCCTTCGATGAGCTGAAGGCGGCGCGCCTCCAGCGTCTCGGCGTCAGCGTCTTCCGGAATGGGCGCGGTCAGGTCTTGCAGCGCCGCGTCAAGTGGGTCATGCACTACTCCGCCGGGATGTTCGTCGTGACCGATGACGAGCACCTCTGTGACGGTGCTTCCGTCGCTCTTCGCGCGAGGGAGCGGCTCGTCGTAGACCACCATGTTGGTGGGGAGCAGCGTCGGCGCCCTTGGTGTCGAGTCGACCAACATCGGTCGGTGGAGCCCTCTGGACTCCAAATCCACGGCAGGCTCGCCGGTGGCGTGGAGTTGGTCAAGGAGGCCAGCGAGGAGGCTCTCGGGGCGCGCTGTGCCTCAAGTCGGATCAGGCCCGTCGAGGCCGAACCTCGCCGACAAGATCAGCGAGCAGCTGGCTCTTGCGAGCAATCTCAGCGGCATGCAAGGCGTCGGCCTGAACTCCGTCTGGCGTGCCAGCTAGCTACGCTTCGCCGAGGAGGAAAGGGTTCCGTCGAGCAAGTCTCCAGACGGCGGTGCACCTCGCCCTTGCGGTGGGCGCCAAATGTTGGGGTTGGGTGCGACATATGCCAAGGATGGCTTATCATGGTGGGGCGAGTAGAACATCGCCGTGCACAGAAGCAGGATAAAGCGAAGAACATGCATGCCGCGAATCTTACCCAGCTTGGGGCTCTCCGTGGAGATAACATCCCTCTTCGCTGCTTTCTGCGGGTCTCCGCATGATCACTATGGCAAAAAGTGTACAAGGTTGCTCCTTGAGCTGATTTCCGGAGGTAGGAGAAGGCAGGGCTAGCTCTCCCCTTCCTATAAGGTCTAGTCTAATGCTAATGGATTCGAACCCTTTCCATGGGTGCCCTGGGGGGTTTATATAGGCCTACCCCCTCCCCCCCAGGGGTACATTGGTAATCCGGCTGGACGCGGGCCCAGCCATCAGTCTCTCTAGCCACCGTCTTCTCCGCCGACTTGGGGCCCCTTGGCCCGCTCGATGCTGGCAGGCGTAGTGGCGTCCGCCGTCAAGCGGGTCTTGCCGGCTTGCAGATTCTTTGTGCCGTGCTTCTAATGACGCGGGCTTGGTCATGGGGTCGTGGCAACAGCCCCGCCGTCTGGCGGGCGATCACTGTCGCCACTCCCCGTCGCGTCTGGTTAATGGCGTGTGGGGCCCATGGGATGGGCTGGCCGACTCTCGGGGGCCGACTCCCATCTGGTCCGACTAGTGGCGCTCTCGTCGTCTTCTGTATTCCCGCTGACTGGTGGGACCCGTCGTCCCTGGGTCGTACCGGCAGGCCGTCATGGGTACAAGACTCCATGCTGGGCTGGCGTCGAGACCAAAGATGGCAACGATCTTTGCGCCCAGGCGGAGATCTCCGCGGGTACGGCACACTGTAGCCACGCCTGCCCTTGGAAAGGGGTGGGAGTGGACCTTACTGTGGCCACTCCCCGCCCCGTCCCTCTTTATGAGGGAATGGGGTTTGTTGGTGTCGCGGGCCGACTCCCCACGGCCGGCTTCTCTAGAAGTCGCTAGTTAGGAATCGGCTCATCCTGAAGTCGTCCCTGGGACTCGGCCGTGAGCGGGCAGTCGGCCCTTGCAGCCGACTCCCAGAAGGCGGCTCTTCGTCATGGGGTCTGGAGGGGCGCAGCTTGCCCCGATCTCTTGAAAGGTTCAGGGGCTGGGGTTAGCCTACTCGTGGCCTATTACTCAGACAATCAGTCCGGCCCATGGCTAACAGGCCGGACGCCCGAGGACCCCTTAGTCCAGGACTCCCTCAGTCTTCTAGTCCAAGAAAAGTCATCGTAAAGTTTTATTCCGTTTGGACTCCGTTTGATATTCCTTTTCTATAAAACTAAAAAACGAGGAAAAACAGGAAACTAGCATTGGGCTTTAAGGTTAATAAGTTAGTCCCAAAAATAATATAAAATAGCATATTAATGCATATAAAACATCCAAAACAGATAATATAATCACACGTAACAATAAAAAAATTATAGATATGTTGGGCACGTATCACGCAACAACCCACTTACTCGGGTATAATCTTTTGTCACTCTCGCCGCCTAAAATTGCAACTATCCCTGGGTTGTTTTGGTAATTATTAACAACATATAGCTCATTGAGCTAATGCTATTTCAAGATAAATATTTCAGGAAAGCTCAATGATTGGCATGGCAAGGATTAGGAATGTGGACCCCTCAAAATGCTAAGGACACATATTGGCTCAAGCTCAAGACTCTACATTTTACTTGATCCAAGATCACATTAAGTCCATAGGAAAAGCCAATACTATTAAAAGGGGATGAGGTGTTGCTTAATGGCTTTGTTGCTCAAAAGCTTAGTGACATGCTCCAAAACCCTCAACCACTTTCTCATATCCACATATGTCCCAAACCAAAAAGTCAAACTCGGCCCCACTAAAATAATCTATCCGGCGCCATCGAGTTCACTTGACATAGCCACTGCCACAAACCCTAGTCACTTCGGTCTCATCGATAGGCATTTCAGTCTCACCGAGATGGGATTGCAAACTCTCTATTTCCCTTCGTAACGTTTCGGTCCAACCGAGATGAGCGATCGGTCCCACCGAGTTCGCAATGCAAACTCTCTGTTTCCCTTTCGTAACGTTTCGGTCTCACCGAAATGAGCGATTCGGTCCCACCGAGTTTGCTTGGCCAACTCTCTGGTTAGCTTAATACCAAATTTGGTCCCACCGAGTTTGTGTAATCGGTCCCACCGAGTTTGTGTAATCGGTCGCGCCGAGATTACGTTATGCCCTAACCCTAATGAAATCGGTCCTACCGAGTTGACATGTCGGTCCCACCGAATATCCTAACGTTCACATTTTGAGCTAAATCGGTCCGACCGAGTTTTCTGATTCGGTCCCACCGAGTTTGGTGAATTGTGTGTAACGGTTAGATTTTGTGTGGAGGCTATATATACCCCTCCACCCTTCTCTTCATTCGTGAGGAGAGCCATCATAACATGCCTACACTTCCAGCATACATTTTCTGAGAAAGAACCAGCTACTCATGTGTTGAGACCAAGATATTCCATTCCAACCATATGAATCTTGATCTCTAGCCTTCCCCAAGTTGCTTTACACTCAAATCATCTTTCCACCAAATCCAAATTTATGAGAGAGAGTTGAGTGTTGGCGAGACTATCATTTGAAGCACAAGAGCAAGGAGTTCATCATCAACACACCATCTATTACCTTTTGGAGAGTGGTGTCTCCTAGATTGGTTAGGTGTCACTTGGGAGCCTCCGTCAAGATTTTGGAGTTGAACCAAGGAGTTTGTACGGGCAAGGAGATTGCCTACTTCGTGAAGATCTACCCTAGTGAGGCAAGTCCTTCGTGGGCGATGGCCATGGTGGGATAGACAAGGTTGCTTCTTCGTGGACCCTTCGTGGGTGGAGCCCTCTGTGGACTCGCGCAACTGTTACCCTTCATGGGTTGAAGTCTCCATCAACGCGGATGTACGATTGCACCACCTATCGAAACCACGAGAAAAAACTCCATGTCTACATTGCGTTTGCTCCCTCCAAACTCCTCCCTTTACCTTCATATGCAATGTTTTACATTCCGCTGCTATACTCTTAGACTTGCATGTGTAGGTTGATACGTCCATTTTGCATCATGCTTTTATATCGATATTTATTGCATTATGGGCTGTTATTACACATTATGTCACAATACTTATGCCTATTTGTCGGCATTCTGGGAACGGGGTTACCCAGACTTGCCTGCCTGCGGCCTGCGGCGTGCCTCAAGGGGTGGCCCAGCACGGCCCATCTTCATCGACACAAGCTCAAGACCCTCGCGAGCCAAGCCTCATGGGCAGACAACAGAAGCTGCCTCAGCACGGCCTCGTCGAGGCTGGCTCGCGAGAGGGCGCAGAGATCTAGGCGGGTACCTCACGAGGTGCCCATGGCGCAAAGCCATGACGACCAAGGGGCGCGGTGAGCGCCAGCCAGCAGGTCCTCATTTCCTCTTTGGTGCAAAGGGGCAAGCGCAGGTGAGAGCATCAAGCAAAGGCATCCGTTTCGGTGCAACAAGACCAAGACCATCTGCGGCAGGAAGGAAGTCATCGTGGAGCCCAAGCCGTCACCACGAGCCTTTGTGAGGCGAGGACCAACTTTAGTCGGGATAAGTGTACTAGATGTTCCCCTTCAAAATGGCCAATTGTTGGCGCCCTTCCGGCTCAATATTTGGGAAGAGGCTCAGGGCCTTTG
Source organism: Aegilops longissima (assembly GCA_021605205.1). Lineage (NCBI taxonomy): Eukaryota > Viridiplantae > Streptophyta > Magnoliopsida > Poales > Poaceae > Aegilops > Aegilops longissima. The sequence goes on from CM038682.1 coordinate 289,688,827, forward strand.
CCTATAAATAGGACTAGCCACCCATAGGGTAGGAGCAGCTTGATCCAGAGCGGGATCCAGATATCGAATCATAGAGAGATCAATCCCAGAGAGAGAGAGAGAGAGAGAGAGAGAGAGAGAGAGAGAGAGAAGCTGATGAACTGCCCTAGCAGTTCATCGCACCAACCAAACAGACCCTCATGAGGCTGTTCTTCCTTGTATTGTTCATCATCAGCCCAAGAGGCAATCCACCACACCACACCTTTGGGTAGGGTGTTACACCACTATGGTGGCCCGAACCAATATAAACCCTGTGTCTCTTGTGTTGTTCCTTTCATAGTTTAGATCCTAGCGAGGTGGCGAGGTGCAGGTAGGTAGAGGGCGAGATCTCCGTGTGCACCCCAGAGTTCGAACCTAGAGGGTCTGCGGAACCCGAAATCCGACATTTGGCGCGCGGTAGGTGTGCGCCGAATTAAATCTTCCGCCGCCCTGTTCTTCGCCGACCATCGCATCCATGTCAGACGCTCGTCGGGCCCGCGCCGAGCGCCGAGCCGCTCTTGCTACCCGCGTCGCCCAGACGGCCCCCGTCGGCGGCCGCCCCCGCCGTTCCCCATCGCCTGCCATCAACACCGCCACCGGCCCGGCGAGGAACGTGCAGCAAGCATCGTCCCAAAGATCCGTCCGTGGCGAGGCGGCCGTCTTGCTACTCCTCACTCGCCCGGTGGTTCTTAAGTCTCGCGCGCTCCACGCCCATGGAGGCTCGAGCTGCGCTCATCGCGACAAGCGAGCTCCTCGCTACCACCACAGACAACGTCTATGAAGAGTGGCTCGACGCGTCGCCGAGATCGTCCGCGCCGAAGGGGCTCCCCAGCCGTCCTTCTCGCTGCACGCGCCCGCCTGCGCTGGCGATGAAGCTCGGGCGCCTCGGCCGCCTCCCCTCAAACAGCATACAGCCCCAAGCGCGTGGCCTGGCGGAACCCACTGTCCGGCGCCCGGCGCAGCAAGCGCAGAGCTGTCAAGAGGTCCTCGCCCCAAGAAGCTGCTGAGTGCTCCTGCACCCGGCTCGTCACGACCACGCTCCTGCTCCAGCATGCCAAGACCCCGCGCTGCTCCCAGCGGCAGCGCACGGGGACCCGCAAGACCAGGCTCTTCGTCACCAAAGGCCTCCCGTGGCCACAAAGAGGCTGCCGCGCCTTCACCACCGAGCTGCGCAGTCGCGTGGCCCGCAAGTTCAAGCCAGACCTGCCTCCTCGCTCTGACGGCATGGCCGACCCTGCGGAGTTCCTTCAGCTCTAAGAGCTGGTCATCGAAGTAATAGCAGGGGCGAGAAGGTCATGGCGAACTGGTTTCCCATGGCACTCAAGGGCCAGAGCCCTTTGGCTCTGCACGATCTCCTCTGGGGCGAGATCGCACCCGCTTCATCGCCAACTTCCAAGGTACTCATGACCGGCCTCCTGCCGTGAGCGACATGCGCCGCATCAAGCAGCAGCCAGGGGAGACCCTGCAGAAGCACAACCAGCGCTTCAAAAACGCACACCTCAAGATTCCCAAGGTGGCCGAGGAGGCCATCATCTCTGCCTTCCCCGATGGTGTGCGTGACGTCAAGATGAAGGAGGAGCTGGCGATGCATGAAGCTCTGTGCACTTCCTTGGAGCTGTTCAACTTGGCGACCAAGTGCGCCAGGGCTGAGGAAGGGCGCCTTTCCCTCCTCGAGTTGCCAGCCGCAGACCCAGAAGAGAAGAAATCCAAGGCCAAGGACGTGAAGCGCAAGGGGGCTGCCGTGCTCGCGGCAGAACCAGACACTAAGCAAGGTAGAGATCAGCCCGAGTCTTCCAAGGGCAGCCGGTACTGTGTGTACCACGACCTTCACACCCACAACACCAACGAATGTCAAGAGCTCCGAGCCGTGCGAGAAGGGAGGATCGGTCAACGCCCCGACCGCAACGATCGAGGCTACGACCGAGGAGGAGGAAGAAACACAGGACACTCGGAAGACCGTGGCCCTCGCCAAGGGTGGCGCGACCGACCTCGCGAGGATCGCTGGCAGGATCAACCTCACGAGGGAGACTGGAGGGATCAGCCTCGCGAGGATCACCCGCAAGGAAACGCAGGCCTCCCTCCTCTGCCGCCGCAGCCAAGGAGAATCGAGGACCATCATCAGGACGAGGGGGCTGGGGGCTGCTATGAGCCGCGCGCGATCGCTTGCATCCTGGGCGGAGCTCAAGCCCCAGCCTCCCAGCGCATCTTCAAGCAGTTCGCCCGCGAAGTGAATGCAGTCCTCCCCAGGATCGAAGGCACGCGCCCTCTCAGGTGGTCAGCGTGCGCCATCATGTTCAGCTCAGCGGATCAGCTCAAGTGCGCGGCCATAGCCGGAGTCCTCCCGTTGCTTTGTTCCCCAATCATCAGCAACGTGCAAGTCACCAGGACCCTCATCGACGGCGGAGCAGGGCTCAATGTCCTGTCCATAGAGACATTCAACAATCTCCAAGTGCCTTACAATCAGCTTCAGCCAACCAAGCCTTTCTCAAAGTCACCGATGGCTCCACGGTTCCGATTAGGCAGGTCCGCCTCCTGTCACCTTCGAGCGCCGCGACAACTACGCACCGAGCTCATCGACTTGATGTCGCCCACATTAAACGCCGCCTAGCGCCATCCTCGGGTACCCAGCTCGGCCAAGTTCATGGCGTGACTCATCACGGCTACAAACGTCCTCAAGATGCCAGGAAGCGGCGGAGTCATCACGGTGCCTTGTGAAGAAAGAGGCGCATTGTGCTCCCGAGGCGAGCTTTTCAAGCCGCATCACTTGAAGACCCAGATCGCAGGAGCGTGAGGCTCCCTGAGACCGCTCCCAAGAAGAAGAAGACATTGCCAGGCCCGACCCCTCAGGAGGCAGGCCCCTCAGGGTCTACGCATGTCAAGGGGCACCTCCTTCTGTCGCATAGGAAGGCGCGCCCGGCACCCTCCTCAAGCAAGGCTCGGGGGCTCTCTCCTGGAGGGCCACCGACCTCGCTAAGGTCACGAGGAAGGCGCTTGGGCACCACTTGGAGGCGTGTTTCAAAGCACGTTTCCCTCAGGAAGGAGCAAGGCAAGGAGGGCCAAACCCTCAGGAGTTCGTCAGCCAGATCACGCAGGAGCTGCAGGAGTCAAGAGTCATGAGTGGCAGCCGTCGCTTATCCGCCGCAGCTCCCCATCCAGGCGAGGATGGTGGGCTGCGCGTCTGCGTCGACATACCAGGGCTTAACCGAGCCGCCTCTCAGGAGCGCTTCTGGCCCTCACGCGTGGGGCGCTGCGAAGGCCCACCCCACAGCTACGTTCGCATGCCCTACGGCGTGCGACGCGCGCCGCCCTGCGCCAGCACTGATGGGAGCATCACAGGCTCAAGAGGCCAGGCGTTCCACAGTCTGGCGGAGATGGAGATGGTCTGCGAGCCACCAGGCGCCTCCGGGCCTCCCAAGGCTCTGGGCACAGGGGCTCATGAAGATCGCTCCGCAGCCCACGACGTCCGCTACTTCAACATCCCTTCGTCTTCAACGTTATCAGGTGACATCCTTCAAGTTTCATTTCCAGATGGGAGCGCCCCCCAGGGCTGCATCATTCCCAGGGCGCGTGGGTCCGTCCCTGCGGCGTGTATTCCTTTTACTTCATGTTTCTAGCTTACCTTATCGGGGGCGCCCCTCGGGCTGCATCATCCCCAAGCCGCTCAGGCCAGACCCAGCGGCATGTACCCCTCTTGCGTTTATTTCGGGTCATGCGTTCGACCCATCATGATTGTTATTTGATGCCTGTCCACGGCACCTTCTTCCTTCATGTCGGCCGCTTGCGTTAAAGGGGATACACGAGCATCGCGACTCATGGACTCCTCTCTGGCTCTCCAGCCCTCACCCTCTGGCCTTGTCCACGGCATCGTGACTGGCATACCAGCAGCGGCCGAGACACGCTCGAGGCGGGACCGGGGACGTGGGCGTCGGCATCTAACCAAATTTGCGAGAACACATCACAAGTTAAGGCCAGTGCAGCGCAACCCGCCTTGAGGTAGGGCCCCTTGAGTCCCGCGCTGGCTCATGGGTGCCCAGATACACCTCGTCAGGCCCTACCATGCCAGCCACGTGTTGGGGCGGGGCTGTACTGCGCCAGGGGCTCCTCCGGGAAGGCCCCCCTCCCACGCCTGATGGAAGCACCATGCTCCGCGCTGGCTGACGACACTGCCGAGGAGCGGCTATACCCGTACACATACGGAAGCGCTATTCTCCGTGCTGGTGATAGACAACTGAGGGTGGCCCTTGGCCGCATCAACCTCAGGGAGCCCAGAGCTCAGTGTCTGGCCTCATCGCAATGCCTCCCCTCGGGAGTGCCGCGCGAGGGGGCTGGGCAGGGGGCTACGCCTGGGTCACGCCCAGACGCACGCCACCCAACCAGGCCCCTCGGGCCTGGTTCGTCGCACGTCTCTCCCCAAGCAGAGCCAAGGTACGAAGGCCGTTTGAGTGTCATGGGGGACTCCTGAGCATCACGACTCAGGAGCCTAACTGGTCATGTAGCCCCTCACTCCTTAGTTCCAGAAAGGCTAACGGCGGTTGAGGTATCTTGGGGCGGGCTCTGCAGGGCGTGGAATGGTAGATTCACCCACACATCTCACCTACCTACTTGCTGTTAAATGCGCCAAGGGAATCTCGAGCATTGCGACTCAGAGCCTAGCGGTCACGTAGCCCCTCACTCCTTGGTCCCGTCCTGTTTCCGGTCGGGGCTAATGGCGGCTGAGGTATCTTGTGAGGCAGGGCTCTGCCGGCGTAGAACATAAGCAAGTAGGAAGGAAAAGCGCAAATCTCAAGGAATTCAAAAGCAAATATTACAGTCCATAGCTGTTGTCACAACACCAAGCATAAGTTTAAACGCCTCCCGAGGCATGATGCATGTTGCGAGGCTGAAAGCGAGCAGGGAGCCTGGCGGAGTCACTTGTCGACGACGGACCTGCGCTGGCGGGTTCGCCTCGTGAAGCCTCGGGACCGGCAGCGCCTCGCCCGGCTTGGTGCTGAAGGCCGGAACCGCCCGTGAGCCTCCGCTCGACCCTTCACGGCCTCAGCAGTGGCAACAGCAAGCTCGTCGCTCACGGGCTCCAGCAGGCTGTCGAGGTCGACGACGGGATCGCGGAGGTAGACGTGGGTAAGGACACGCGTCAGCGCTGCATAAGATAGGACACGCGCCTCAGCCTCAGCCGTAGGGCCAAGGCCAAGGGTGACGTCTTCAAGGGCGCGGATTAGGAAGGGAAGCAGCGTGGCAGGGCCGTCCTCGGCGCCGGCCAGCGGGCTTTCCAGGCCGCTGTCGTAAAGCGACCTCAGCAAGGTGCGAGCCTTCACCTCCATCTCCGTGAAGGCCACGCGGTCCTCGATGAGGACCGGCACCTTGCCGTCCAGCTCGACCCTCTTCGCCTCCAACTCCTACTCCAACGCACCCAGGCGGTCACGGCACTTGTTTAGCTTGGCGTCCCGGTCCTTGACGGCCGCCTCGCGAGCCTTCATGTCTTCCTCCTTCTCTTGGCGAACGCGGGCCTCCTTGGCAAGCTGGTCACGCAAGCCCTGCAGCTCGCTCTCCAGCGCCTTGCAGCGACCTCGGACATCGGCTAACTCCCCCAAGGCGGCGTCGCGAGCAGCCTTCGCCCCAAGGACGGCCTGCTTCTCCTCTTCGCAAGCCGTCGAGGCCTGAACCAGCGCCGCTCGAATCGAAGCGTCAGAGCGAATCCAGCCAGAGGCCAGCTCCAAGCGCCCAGCCACCAAGCAAGGGTCGGCACCCAGAAGATCTTGCGCAGCCGTTCCAGTTCAGTAGCAGCACGATCCAGGACAGTGGGAGGAGTCGGAGAGACAGCAGTTGGTGGAGTAGGAGGAGAGGACGGCAGCGTGACCACAGTATCCTGAGGTGGGACCTGCTGTGCCCCAACAGCTGTGGCGGTGGCATCAGGCAAGGATACCTCAAGGGTCGCCTGGGCCATGGGGGCTGAGCTCGCCCCAGCCAGCTCAGCCAGGCCTCGCGAGGATGACCGGGCAGGAGAGGCCTGTGCCTTGCTGTCACCTTCTTTCGCGGGCGAAGGCACTGCCCCAGACGGAGCCTCAAGAGCTCCCTTCATCTTCTTCACCGCAGGCGCGAGCCTAGCCAATAGATACAGATATCAAGCCTCAGCAATAAAGCAAGGAATAAAATAAGAATCCAGCACTTACTGGTCATCGCTCGCGAGCTCGAGCAACCTCCGGCCATACTTGAAGCCCGAGAGCCGGCTACAGGGATCAGCCTCGAGAGGCCCGGGGGCAGGAGGCACGTCTGCGGATCACCTCGGAGCCGAGGCAGACCCGCGGGGGACCAGCTAGGTCTTGTCATTCTTCGGGATCGGGGGCAAGCTCTCGCCGCCCCGCTCATCGCCATCCTCGTCGTAGCTCGACAAGAGGCGGAGAGCGCGGGACCTGCGCCGGGGGAGGGGCGCTCTCGACTCCCCGTCGGTCGCCTCGGAGTGAGGCCCCTCCTCCCGCTCCTCTTCTTCCTCTTCTTCACTGGAGTCGCCAGAGGACACGTTCACCGTCGCCAGGGCCGCCGGGTCCTTGGGAACCTCTGCGGGCACGGGCCCGTCCCCATTGAAGACGGGCATGGAGTCCACCACCTGCTCCCAATCATCTCGAAGTAACAGGGGCACAGGAGCGCCCTCCAGCCTCGCCAGGTCTCCCCCGACCAAAGATTGGAGGACCGCGGCCAGATCTTCGTCGGCCAAGACTGCGGGGAATCGGGCGGTGCCTCCACGGCGAGGCAATCTTGGCAGTGGGGCCACACAGGTGCTCAGGGAACTCCCTCGGGGCGGCCTTGCAGTCAGCCGCCATCGCCATGTTGCCCGCCACAGGTCCGCATTCATCTTCTCGGCCACCGGCTTGCGAGGATCCATGAGTTCCTTGCGAGACCAATCGTCGGAGGTCGTGGGGTGCTCTGTGGGCAGAATCAGCCGAGGGTGGATGCGCCCAGCATCTACCATGACCCACTTTCTCCTGAAGCCCTCAATCCTCTTCCCGGGATTCGAGATGGCGCTGGAGGTGCCATACGCGACAAAGCTTGCGCACGCGGAGATGGGACCGCGAGTGGTCCGGAGGTAGAAGTAGTGGCGCAGCAAGGCCACTGAGGGCTGCACCCCGATATGAGCCTCACAATAGTAGGCGAAGATCGCCAAGAAGAACAGAGTTGGGGTGGAGGTGCGAGCTTGCAGTTTATAATGTGGAGGACGAGAAGAAAAACTCAGAAAAGGGAGGCACCAGACCGGCAGCAATGGCGCTCATGAAGAGCGGATAGAAGGTGCTTCCTTGGCCCTCGGGAAGGGCGGAGCCAGCCTTGAGCACCTCTGCCCCATCGATGCCTTGCGCCGCCACCATCCGGCGCACCCGGGCAAGGCCCTTCTCCGACATGTTCGGCGAGTCCAAGGCGGGTGAGTACCAATCTCCAGCCGGGGTCTGGCGAGGCGTCATGTCTTGCTAGGGCAAGCGGTCGAAGTAGATCTGGAGATTTTGGAGGCAGGAAGGAAAGGCGCAAGAAAGGGGATCTGAGCAATGACCGGAGGAGGCAAGGGAAGTAAAGCCTAGACAGATGCCGCTCTTTTGTCGATTCACGCAGTAGCTAAGGCGCCCACGTCCAATCAACCGCCCTGGCGGCCAAACCGTGGGCTGTTAGGGCCCTTGGCGCCGCAGACTTGCCCCTTCGCTTCTCTGCTCAGCCAAGTCGGCGCGCCTTGGGCCGGGGCTCTTGTCGGCGTTACAGGAGCAGGGGTACCCAGACTTGCCTACCTGCGACTGCGGCGTGGCTCAAGGGTGGCCCACCACGACCCATCTTCATCGGCACAAGCTCAAGACCATCGCGAGCCAAGCCTCGCGGGTGGGCAACAGAAGCTTCCTCGAGCCGCGGCCTCGTCGGCTGGCTCGCGAGGCGGAGATATCAAGGCGAGTACCTCACGAGGTGCCCATGGCGCAAGCCATGGCGACCAAGGGCGCCCGGGCGAGCGAGCCCTTGATGTCCTCATTTCCTTTTTGGTGCAAAGAGGGCAAGCGCAGGCGAGAGCATCAAGCAAAGGCATCCATTTCGGTGCAACAAGACCAAGACCGTCGCAACGGGAGGAAGGAAGTCATCGTGGAGCCCAAGCCGGCGTCACGACCAGAGCCTTTGACAGGTGAGGACTAACTTTAGTCAGGATAAGTGTACTAGATGTTCCCCTTCAAAATAGCCAATTGTTGGCGCCCTTCCCGCTCAATATTTGGGAAGAGGCCCAGGGCCTTTGCCTATAAATAGGACTAGCCACCCACAGGGTAGGAGCAGCTTGATCCAGAGCGGGATCCGGATCTTGAATTATAGAGAGATCAATCCCAGAGAGAGAGAGAGAGAAGCGAATGAACTCCCCCTAGCAGTTCATCGCTTTTGAGCCAAGAATGCCCTCATGAGGCTGTTCTTCCTTGTATTGTTCATCATCAGCCCAAGAGGCAATCCACCACACCACACTTTGGGTAGGGTGTTACACCACAATGGTGGCCTGAACCAAATATAAACCTGTGTCTCTTGTGTTGTTCCTTTCATAGTTTAGATCCTAGCGGTGGCGAGGTGCGGTAGGTAGAGGCGAGATCTCCGTCGCACCCGAGTTCGAACCTAGAGGGTCTGCGGAACCAAATCGACACTATTCTCTTATTTTACAAGGTTTACATAAGGAGGCAGAATGGCGGCAGCTGGAATTCAGGCTGGAAAAGGAGCAAATATTGAGACCTATTCTGCACAACTCCAAAAGCCACGAAACTCCACGGAAGTTACTTTTGGAAATAATAAAAATATTGGCGGAAGAAATACGGAGGGACCCACACCACAGGCACAAGGGTGGGCGCGCCTACCCCAGGCACGCCCACCCTCGTGGGCCCCTGTTGGCCCTCGGTGCCCATCTTACGCTATATGAAGCCTTTCGTCAGAAGAAAAATCATAAGCAAGCTTTTGGGGCGAGACTCCGCCACGAGGCGGAACCTTGGCGGAACCAATCTAGGGCTCGGCGGGCTGTTCTGCCGGGACACTTCCCTCAGAGAGGAAATCATAGCCATCGTCATCACCAACGCTCCTCTCATCGGGAGGGCCAATCTCCATCAACATCTTCACCAACCATCTCCTCTCAAACCCTAGTTCATCTCTTGTATCCAATTCTTGTCTCTAAGTCCGGATTGGTACCTGTAGGTTGCTACTGGTGTTGATTACTCCTTGTAGTTGATGCTAGTTGGTTTATTTGGTGGAAGATCATATGTTCAGATCCTATATGCATATTAATACTCCTCTGATTATGAACATGAATATGCTTTGTGAGTTGTTACGTTTGTTCCTGAGGACATGGGAGAAGTCTTGCTATTAGTAGTCATGTGAATTTGGTATTCCTTCGATATTTTGATGAGATGTATGTTGTCTCTCCTCTAGTGGTGTTATGTGAACGTCGACTACATGACACTTCACCATTATTTGGGCCTAAAGGAAGGCATTGGGAAGTAATAAGTAGATGATGGGTTGCTAGAGTGACAGAAGCTTAAACCCTAGTTTATGCGTTGCCTCGTAAGGGGCTGATTTGGATCCATATGTTTCATGCTATGGTTAGGTTTACCTTAATACATCTTTTGTAGTTGCGGATGCTTGCAATAGGAGTTAATCATAAGTGGGATGCTTGTCCAAGTAAGGACAGCACCCAAGCACCGATCCACCCATATATCAAATTATCAAAGTACCGAACGCGGATCATATAAACGTGATGAAAACTAGCTTGACGATAATTCCCATGTGTCCTCGGGAGCGCTTTTCTTTATATAAGAGTTTGTCCAGGCTTGTCCTTTGCTACAAAAAGGATTGGGCCACCTTGCTGCACTTTATTTACTTTTGTTACTTGTTGCTCGTTACAAATTACCTTATCAGAAAACTATCTATTACCTATAATTTCAGTGCTTGCAGAGAATACCTTGCTGAAAACCGCTTATCATTTCCTTCTGCTCCTCGTTGGGTTCGACACTCTTACTTATCGAAAGGACTACGATAGATCCCCTATACTTGTGGGTCATCAAGACTCTTTTCTGGCATTGTTTCCGGGGAGTGAAGCGCCTTTGGTAGGTGGAATTTGGTAAGGAAAAATTTATATAGTGTGCTGAAATTTATTGTCACTTGTTACTATGGAAAGTAATCCTCTGAGGGGCTTGTTCGGGGTATCTTCAGCCCGACCAATAGAGAAAATAGTTGCTCCTCAACCTCCTGAACCTACTGAAAATGAAAATGTCTACTTTGAAATTCCTTCGGGTATGATAGAAAAACTTCTAGCTAATCCTTTTCCAGAGATGGAACATTACATCCTGATGAGAACCTAATATATGTGGATGAAGTTTGTGGATTATTTAAGCTTGCAGGTATGCCCGATGTTGTTATCAAGAAGAAGGTCTTCCTTTTATCTTTGAAGGGAGATGCATTGACATGGTATAGGCTATGTGATGACATGGGATCATGGAACTACAAGCGATTGAAATTGGAATTTCATCAGAAGTTTTATCCTATGCATCTTGTTCATCGTGATCGTAATTATATATATAATTTTTGGCCTCGCGAAGGAGAAAGCATCGCCCAAGCTTGGGGGAGGCTTAAGTCAATGTTATATTCATGCCCCAATCATGAGCTCTCAAGAGAAATGATTATTCAAAAACTTTATGCTCGGCTTTCTGACAACAATCGCACCATGCTCGATACTTCTTGTACTGGTTCTTTTATGATGAAGACTATTGAATTAAAATGGGATTTATTGGAAAGAATTAAACGCCACTCTGAAGATTGGGACCTCAACGAAGGTAAGGAGTCAGGTATAACGCCTAAGTTTGATTGTGTTAAATCTTTTATGGATACCGATGTTTTCCGTAAATTTAGCACTAAATATGGACTTGACTCTGAGATAGTAGCTTCTTTTTGTGAATCTTTTGCTTCTCACGTTGATCTCCCTAAGGAGAAGTGGTTTAAATATCATCCTCCCATAGAAGTAAAAGTAGTTGCACCTATTAAAGTTGAAGAAAAGACTATCAGTTATAATGATCCTATTGTTCCTACTGCTTATGTTGAGAAACCACCTTTCCTGTTAGAATAAAGGATCATGCTACAGCTTCAATCGTGGTTAAATAAGAGCAATATTAGAACTTATACACCTCTGAGCAAGTTAAAGTCGAACCTAATATTGCTATTGGTAAAGATCTCTTGGCTGATAATATTGATGGGCATGTTATTTATTTCTGTGATGAAACTGCTAGAATTGCTAAACCTTGTGCTAAAGATAAACATAGACCTGTGGTAGGCATGCCTGTTATTTCTGTTAAAATAGGAGATCATTGTTATCATGGCTTGTGTGATATGGGTGATAATGCTAGTGCAATACCTATTGATTTATACAAAGAAATTATGCATGATATTGCACCCACTGAGTTAGAAGAAATTGATGTTACAATTAAGCTTGCCAATAGAGATACTATATCACCAATTGGAATTGTTAGAGATGTTGAAGTCTTGTGTGGGAAAACTAAATATCCTACTGATTTTCTTGTTCTTGGTTCTCCACAAGATAGCTTTTGTCCCATTATATTTGGTAGACCCTTCTTAAACACTGTTAATGCCAAGATAGACTACAAAAAGGATGTTGTTACTGTTGGTTTGGATGATATGTCTCATGAGTTCAACTTTTCTAAATTTCGTAGACAACATCGTGAAGAGGAATTACCTAGTAAGGATGAAATTATTGGTCTTGCTTATATTGCCGTACATCCTAGTGATCCTTTAGAACAATATTTGCTAGACCATGAAAATGATATGTTTATGAATGAAAGAAGGGAAATAGATGAAGTGTTCTTTAAACAGGGACCTATTCTGAAATACAACTTGCCTGTTGAAATCCTAGGGGGTCCTCCTCCACCCAAGGGTGATCCCGTGTTTGAGCTTAAACCATTGCCTGATACTCTTAAATATGTTTATCTCGATGAAAAGAAGATATATCCTGTTATTATTAGTGCTAACCTTTCAGAGCATAAAGAAGAGAAATTATTGAAAACTCCGAAGAAGCACCGTGCTGCTATTGGACACTCTTGATGATCTTAAGGGCATTAGTCCCACTCTATGCCAACACAAAATAAATTTGGAGAAAAATGCCAAACCAGTTATTGATCACCAACGACGGTTAAATCCTAAGATGAAAGAAGTGGTAAGAAAGGAAATACTAAAGCTCCTTGAGGCAGGTATAATCTATCCCGTTGCTGATAGTCAGTGGGTAAGCCCTATCCATTGTGTCCCTAAGAAGGGAGGTATTACTGTCGTTCCTAATGATAAAGATGAATTGATTCCGCAAAGAATTTTTACAGGTTATAGGATGGTAATTGATTTCCGCAAATTAAAAAAAGCTACTAAAAAGGATCATTACCCCTTACCTTTTTATTGATCAAATGATAGAAAGACTATCCAAACATACACATTTTTGCTTTCTAGATGGTTGTTCTGGTTTCTCTCAAATACCTGTGTCAGCTGATGATCAAGCTAAGACCACTTTTATTAGCCCTTTCGGTACTTTTGCTTATAGACGTATGCCATTTGGTTTATGTAATGCACCTGCTACCTTTCAAAGATGCATCATGGCTATATTCTCTGACTTTTGTGAAAAGATTTGTGAGGTTTTCATGGACGATTTCTCCGTTTATGGATCCTCTTTTGATGGTTGCTTGAGAAACCTTGATCGAGTTTTGCACAGATGTGAAGAAACTAACCTTGTCTTGAATTGGGAAAAGTGCACTTTATGGTTATTGAAGGTATTGTCTTGGGGCATAAAATTTCTGAAAGAGGTATTGAAGTTGATAAAGCTAAGGTTGATGCTATTGAAAATATGCCATTTCCCAAGGACATCAAACGTATAAGAAGTTTCCTTGGTCATGCCAGTTTTTATAGGAGGTTCATTAAGGACTTCTCAAAAATTTCTCGGCCTCTGACTAATCTATTAAGAAAAGATATACCATTTGTCTGTGATGATGATTGTGTAGAAGCATTTGAAATACTTACGAAAGCATTGATTTCTGCACCTATTGTTCAGCCACCTGATTGGAATTTACCCTTTGAAATTATGTGTGATGCTAGTGATTATGCTGTAAGTGCTGTTCTAGGGCAAAGAGTTGATAAGAAACTAAATGTTATTCAATATGCTAGTAAAACTCTAGACAATGCCCAGAGAAATCATGCTACTACTGAAAAAGAATTCTTAGCAGCTGTATTTGCTTGTGATAAGTTCAGACCTTATATTGTTGATTCTAAAGTAACTATTCACACTGATCATGCTGCTATTAAATATCTTATGGAAAAGAAAGATGCTAAACCTAGACTTATTAGATGGGTTCTCTTGCTACAAGAATTTGATTTGCATATTATTGATAGAAAGGGAGTTGAGAACCCTGTTGGAGACTGTAGGATCGAAATGTTGTCTAGAGGGGGGGGGGGGGTGATTAGACTACTTGACCAAATAAAAATCTAGCCTTTTCCCAATTTTAGTTCTTGGCAGATTTTAGCAACATAGCACAAGTCAAGCAATCAACCTACACATGCAAATTCTAAGAGTATAGCAGCGGAATGTAAAACAATTGCATATGAAGGTAAAGGGATGAGTTTGAGGGAGCAAACGCAATGTTGACATAGAGATTTTTTATCCGTGGTTCCGATAGGTGGTGATATCGTACATCCACGTTGATGGAGACTTCAACCCACGAAGGGTAACGGTTGTGCGAGTCCACGGAGGGCTCCACCCACGAAGGGTCCACGAAGAAGCAACCTTGTCTATCCCACCATGGTCGTCGCCCACTAAAGACTTGCCTCACTAGGCTAGATCTTCACGAAGTAGGCGATCTCCTTGCCCTTACAAACTCCTTGGTTTAACTCCACAATCTTGTCGGAGGCTCCCAAGTGACACCTAGCCAATCTAGGAGACACCACTATCCAAGAAGTAACAAATGGTGTCACTACAAAAAAAGACACATCCGTGACATTTTGGGCTGAACGAATTTTTTTTCTGTCATACATATGACACTTCTATGACGATAATTGTGACAAAACCTGGTATCATTATAGATGTGGTGGGCTCCTACTTCTATGACAAAAAATCATGACAGAAAATGGGATTTTCGTCACAGGCGGGCGGAGAGGCAGCTGCATGACATTCTTTGGGCCGTCCATGGCGGAAAAACCGTGGTAGAAGCGAGGCGAGGAAAATTTGGGAGTTCCTGTTACGGTGGGAGGTCGGGGCGAGCGATCGCGTTCTCTCATACACGCACGCGGCTTGTGTGCGGCGTTGGCTCTAGCTGAACCCGGCGATTGCTGCGAGCTATCGTTCTTGAACCCGGCGATCGATCGATGGTTGTTAACTTAACCCGATCGGCGATTCGCCGTTCTCGCTGCTAACGAAGCCGATCGATTGGATGAACAATGGCGTTGCGGGGGGTTGGATGAGCAGTGGCGGTGGTGTTGCCTCTGGATGAGCAGGACCCGTGGTGTGGTGGAGGCTGGATGAGCAGTAGATGGTGGAGGGGTGCCCGTGGAGGGTGGTTGAACAGGACCATGTGGTGTGGAGGGCTGGATGAGCAGTGAGCGGTGGAGGGTGGTTGAACAGGACCCGTGGTGTGGAGGGCTGGATGAGCAGTGACGGTGGAGGGGTGATTGAGCGATGGCGGTGGAGTAAGCGCCTGTTGGAGGCTGGATGAACAGGAGTCCGTGGAGGCTGGAGGAGGTCGACGGTAGCCCGTGGAGGCTGTAGGAGGTCGACGGTGGAGATGAACAGTATCATGTGGAGTCTCATTTTGCGGTACGCCACACCCCTCCCGATGAACAGGACCCTGTTTCGACCGTACGAGGTCTGTTTTGCGGTACGCCACACCCCTCTCGATCAACAGGACCCCCGTTTCGACCGTAGGAGGTCCGTTTCGTCCGTCTTGCAGTACGCCAGACCCCTCCCGGTCAACAGGACCCCCGTTTCGACCATAGGAGGTCCGTTTCCTCCGTTTTGCGGTATGCCACACCCCTCCCGATCAACAGGACCCCGTTTCGAACGTGGCCGGTCGAACACAAGGTCGTTTCCTCCGTTCTGCAGTACGCCAGGCCTTGTTTCCATCGTCTATTCCGTCCAAGCCCTCCCGATGAACACGACCACGCATTCCGTTCCAACCCAGCCGGTTGGCTCCCACGCGTTCCGTTGCCTCCCGATGAACACGACGCATTCCGTTGCCTCCCATGAACACGACGCATTCCGTTGCCTCCCCATGAACACGACAACGGCGCTGTTTCTCCATTCCGACCCAGCCATGTCAACGAGCCCTCGCCGTACGTATGCGCGAGTAGGCGTTCGAGACCCTGCCCATATGTACACATACGTGGCCGTATTTTCTTTCTTGCACCCTGGCCGCTGTATGTACGTGTACATGCTACGTGCGCGCCTCTACTACGACACGTATGCGCCTCTACATCCACCAGTATATATGTATGTACACGTTCGCGACCAGAATGACAACACTACGTACGCTTTGACCAGGTGGGTCCCGACTATCAGGCACTTCCTTGCGTGCGAAGATGTAGCTGGTGGGTCCCAGCAGTGAGGGGGGCGAATCGTTTTGTTTTTTTTTTTTTTGCCCGGACGCACTTCCCTGCGTGCGAAGGTGTAGCTGGTGGGTCCCAGCGATCGGGGAAACTTTTTTCGCGAAATCGGTGGCCCGTCCGGTGGGTCCCATTGTCGGTGGAGGAATAATTATTTTGCGCGTAATAAGGAGGCACTTCCTTGCTGCGGCGATGGACCCAGTATCGGCGTCTCCACGCCTGATACTCTTCCGATGGAAGTCGGTCGTTGACCACATTGACCACGCCGCACCGAGAGCACCACGGCGGTGGGCGACGGCGAGCCTAGGAAGGGGACGAAATGGAGGCGAGGAAGAC
Source organism: Aegilops longissima (assembly GCA_021605205.1). Taxonomy (NCBI): domain Eukaryota; kingdom Viridiplantae; phylum Streptophyta; class Magnoliopsida; order Poales; family Poaceae; genus Aegilops; species Aegilops longissima. The sequence continues at coordinate 289,704,802 of CM038682.1, forward strand.
TCGGCAGTTGTTTCCCACGCGGAGGAAATACTGACTGTCACGAGGGTTCTTGGTTCGTCTGCCGTCGCGGAGAATAACTGCAGGTGTGGGTGAGTAGAGGGATGGCTAGGCCAGCGATGGGAATGTACGGGGCGGTGAGGCTGCTGGCAAGCCTGACCCGGCAGCGGGAGGAGGGAGCAGGAAGTCCCACGACGCTTGTTTGAGTGGTTGGAGCAGGAAGAGCAGAGATTGAAGAAGCACGACGGCCGTTGGATGGCCATCCAACGATCAACGCTCTGCGTCAACCTTTTTAGGAAAGCCTCAAATCTGGAAAACAACATACAACCCATCTTCCATTATTTCTAATAATTCAGCCCATTTGCTAATTCTTAAGGTTTTTTTTGGAGCACATATTCTTTTTGTTAGCATTACAGCCCATATTGTGGCCACGGTTAAAAAATTATACGAAATTTTGCATATTTCGGTGCCGTCCGAACTGTTTTTAATCCTGAAATTTCGACTCACATTCAAACTAGTTTTAAAAATAAATGTATATCAATATAAAATCCAACAAATTCTCCACGCATGAAAATTAATGTAATTTAAAATCTTGAAATAAAAAAAAGATATTTGAAACTAATTGTCGGTTTGATGTGTTTAAAAAATGTACAGCCCATTTCTCATTACTGATGGGCCATTTTCTCGGCCAGCCAAATGAAAGCTCTCCTTGTCTTGAAAGATTTGCAGCCCAACAGGCCTAACAAAGCGACTTACTTGGCAAATCACAAAAAAACTGGGCTGTGGCCGTGGACCCAGCTGTCAGCCTCTCCATGTACAGTACTCTTCCGATGGAAGTCGTTCCTTGACCACGTTGACCACGCCGCGCGGAGAGCACCACGGAGGTGGACGACGGCGAGGCCTAGGAAGGGGCGACACGGGCCGGGAAGACGTGGCAGTGGAAGCCAGCGGAGGAGAATACGAGGTTCACTTGGTTCGGCTGCGGTGTGAGGCTGTCGTCGCCGCAGGGCCTGGCCAGTGGTGGGAATAGTAGGGGGCGTTGAGGCCTCTGCGGCAGCACAGCCGGCCACGGGAGGAAGGAGCATGCGGCACGACCGGTGCTGCTTTGGGCGGCTGGAGCAGGAAGACTAGAGGTTGAAGAAGCACTACGGCAGTTGGATGGACATCGTACGGTCACTGGAGCTAGAATCGTTCACATTGACTAAGTTGGCAAAGCCCTTCGTCCCCTCAACTTAGTAGGCCCACAAGTCAGCCTCCCACCAAGGTGGGTCCCAGCTAGCCGGGGGAGTATTCATTTTTTGTGCGTAATAAGGAGGCACTTCCGGTGGGTCCGAGCTGACAGTGGGGGGAACGTTTTTTCCGCGAAATACGGTGGCCCATCCGGTGGGTCCTAGCAGTCAGGGGGAAACGATTTTTTTTTGCAAAATACTGGTGGCCCGTCTGGTGGGTCCCCGCTGTCAGGTGGAGGAATAATTATTTTCCCCGTAATAAGGAGGCACTTCCTTGCGGCTTCTGTGGACCCAGCTGTCGGCCTCTCCACGTACAATACTCTTCCGATGGAAGTCGGTCGTTGACCACATTGACCATGCCGCGCCGAGAGCACCACAGCGGTGGACGACAGCGAGGCCTAGGAAGGGGACGACACGGAGCCGGGGAAAACGCGGCACTGGATGCCCACGCGGAGAGGAGTACGAGCGTTCACCGGTTCGGCTGCGGTGTGTCGCTGTCGTCGCTGCAGAATAACAGGGGGTGGGGTGAGTAGAGGGATGCCTGGCGAGTGGTGGAACTAGTAGGGGCGCCGAGGCTGCTTGCGGCTGGCACAAATGGGCACGGAGGCGGAGTAGGCGGTCCCGCCGGCGCTTCTTTGGCGACTGGAGCAAGAAGATCAGAGATTGAAGAAACACGACGGCCGTTGGATTGACATCCAATGGTTATATCTGCTAGAATCGTTTGTTGACGTATATAATAACTAAAAAAATCTTGCATATGCGTCAACTAAACAGGCCCACAAGTTAGACCACTCCCTTTTTTTAATAATTTATATATAGCTCATGGCAACTTCTTATGCAATTTATTGCGATCGTTTTTAGTTGGCGGGGCCAATTTTGCATATTTGTGGGTTCCAAACTATTTTTAATACCGAAATGTCGAGCCATATTTAAAGTACTTTGAAGATATATTTAAATTAGGTTAATGCCCAGTGAAATAGGAATCTGAAAATGTGAAAAAATTCAGAAACTATAAAGTAATTGCCAATTTGTCATACGTTTTTATATTTAAAACCCACTTCATATTACTTTCAAGATTTGGAGGCGTCTTGAAAGAGTTGCAGCCCATCAGGGCGTAGAAAAATAAGTAGGCCTGGATTGGGTATTCTTCAGAAAAAATAAACTGGGCTCATTTTGACAAAGAAAAAATAGCTGGGCTGGTCACATGGTGAACATAAAATATAAGCCTGGGCTAGACGGGCCACAGCCTAGTTCAAACCCTGCTCCGTCTCAACAATACCAAACAAAAAAAATACTCCTCGAGTAGCTACGTCCCAGGTTTCGGCCGATCTTGTGTTCTTCTCTTGTCTATTGACTATATACGCTCACAATGTCGTGGGTCCCACATGTCAGGAAAACACTAGGAGGAAGCATTTTATTTTTCCATATGGTGACGTGGTGGGCCCCTACTGTCATCTTCTCCACGTACTTCTGCCGATTCCTGTTATTTGTTGACCATGTTGACAACGCGAGAGGGCGGCACCACGGCGAGCGCACCAAAGCGCGCGGAGGACGTCGGCGTTAACGATTTAGGAGACGGTGGGGCGGCGATGCGTGCGATGAGGCGCAGCCAGCCGTTGGAGGCGAAGAAGCGGCCCGCCAATGCTGGTTTGCTTTTTACGCGGTGGAGGAAGACAGGATGAAGAAACACGACAGGTGTAAAAGCAGCGAGTACTTAACAACCTTAATCAAACCATCGGGCGCTTAACAACCAAATCTGAAAGCAGTATGAGTACTTATACAGGTTCAACTGTACAAAGCATGCCTCGAACAGTGCTACTTTGCCTACAGTTAACCAAGGGTGAGGCCGCCAAGCCCCAGGACAAGGCCCAGGCGCCACCCCGCGCATCCACAACCTTCTGAAAGCGACTTCATCTCGCAACGTGGTCAATAAACAGGATATTCGCTTTAGAGCCATGGAAAAGCATGAACATAATCTTATGTCCTATTCTCCAAGATGGACGAGCCTTCATTATTTGATACCACCCATGAATAAGTATCTTTTCACCTCCAAGGGGAATTGAGTAGGTCAACATAAACATCATGTTGTGACCAAGCGCAAGTCTGACCCGACCGTGGTCAGCCTCAGATAGGAACAATAGAACTCGACGCCTCTGTTTCAAGAAGATAACAGTACAGTAAACGTGTATAAGCAATAGTTTATGAACAACATATATAACGTAAAACAGCTCGTACCATAAGTTTCTCGACACAGTTGGGCCTGTTCAACGCGAGTGCAGCGATGGCACACATATCCCGTGGCCTTCCACCATTGAAACGCCCCACAAGGACCTCAAGGCGATCAATAAAGTGTAGGAACTTGTGGATGTCGATCCATCAACTTCAAGCCATTAGTAATAGCGAGTTATTACAGAGTAACAAACGAGTAGACCGCTTAACTCTGAAAAAACCTACACGTGCCACCAATTATAAGAAAATATTACTTAGAAGTAGCATATTCGTGATAGATTCGTTGCTACTTCTAATGTTAAATTGTGATTAGTTAGACAGAATAGGTGGATTAAGAAGTAATCGAGGCAACAAGCAAGAACCAGATACAAAACTAACATGGATGAACAATTGGAACAACGTCAGGGTGGAAGATCGCAATGAAGATGAGACCAGGTTCTGCTATTTCCATCAACATTCATACACCAACTTTCAGTCTGTAACACTTGAGAAAGTTTATCCAAGTTCGGCCATAAAAAAAGTAGCGATCTTCTTGGTTCATGAACCCAACTCGGAACTTATATCCATGGCTTGTCTTCACTGTGACCATTAAACTAGTTTATTCAGTTATGGCAAGGCCGAGCATCTTGAGTACATGTGTTCTGGCAGAGTTAATAATACACTGCAGGAAAAATAATATGAGAACACAACATGTTCAAAAACACCCAACCCTCCCGGATAGAAAAGAGGATTCTAGGAACATAGTATGCGTGTTTCAAAATGCCGTGTTAGGATGAGAAGGAACAAGTGTGGCATCTCGCCGAGGGCGCAGAAACCTATAGGGTACTCGCACTTTGGGCACTGCAAATGAAACACACTAGATTCAGTAGGAAGAAAAATGCATCAATGGCGGCGGCTGCCATCCTAGGATTACCTGCGACCAAGGCACTTGGATTTATCGGGGATGGATGAAGAATTCGTACCTGGTTCTCCATGAGAAAACCCTATGCAATCGCCGAGAGGGGTTTTCTCTGAACAAGAAGACAAGGGAGAAGGGATTCAGGCCCAAAGAAATATTGCCACTTAATCCGTCCACTTCGCTTAAAATTTGGAAAGGGGGGTTGTGATTTGAAGGCTCATTGCATTATCAGCGCCACTGACCGGGTGTGTCTATCGTGAAGTTGTGCACTCTAATTTGTGCATATGGCACGTGGACCCGTTGCGGTTGCCCCACATATCAGCGAAAGGAAGTAGAAAGACAGAGTAACTAGTTACACATAAATATATTTTTGACGAGAGATACTCCCTCTCAGAAAGAAATATACAAATCTTTATATCACAGACTCACCTTGCCGAGAAATATAATCCCTCGCAACGCACGGGCATTATGGGGGTTCAGTTTTTTATGGGGTTCAGCTGAGAATATAATACTCGAGATAGGCTCACGGTTACGGACTTTGGGCATGAGCCGACCACGCATGTTTGGGGGCCCATGTGTTCTACCTCAGCACTTTTCATATTGCAAGCGATCGATGCAGCGCTGGTCTTAGATCTTTCGCAAGGCGAATACACAAAATTGAATAAAGCACGACAATTTGTTGGAATGAAATCAAAGAACGCTCCTAACCAGCAATCGAGTTGCAATTCTATCAACGATATACCATGTGATAAATAATACCGTCGTACTACTTATACACACAGGACACTTGTTTCACCATGCCGATTATTACATCAAAATCTCTCGGAGGATAGATCAGTTCGGCGATTATGTCTTTGCTGATTTCAAAGTTGATTTGGACCAGCTCTCCTTGCCGAGAAAGTTCGATTTTGACATCATCCCCACCGCAAGATATGATTTAGATTTGAACCTTGACCATCCTTTAGCATCAATCATCATCGACCATCCTTTGTAATTACAGATATATTGAGCAAGTTCATTCACACCAAGGCTGCGCATGGTAAGAGAAACTTGGCATGATGTCGCCGGATTGTTGAGCGAGCGCCTCGTTGCTCTAGGAATTCTCTGTTTGCAAACAAGAAGACATACCCAAACAGTTAGATCAACACAGTGAATCATGTGAAACAACATGGAAAGAAAAAAGAACGAAGCACTTGGGCAGCCAATGCTTACCAAGAAGGTGGACATGTCGGTTTTTGTAAGGACTTTGGTATACACTACAAAAAAATACACTTCCGTGATGATACGTGTTTGTCACAGTAGGTCGCTTTTTTTGTCATGCATGTACATCCATGACAAATTTATGACAGAAACAAGATAGTCATACCTGTGCTGTCGTAGAAGTGTTCCATGGCATTACCAAAATTATCATCACGGAAGTGTCCACTTCCATGACGATAAATCGCGCGTCACAGAAGTGCTTTCGTCAAGGGTGACCGACACGTGGCATCCACCGTAACGGAACGCTGTTAAGCTATCGGGTCGGGTTTTGGATCCGATAACCCGTTAACAGCCCCGACCAATGGGCAATTTCCACGTGTAAAATTCTTATTGGCCGGACGAAACACATGTCAGCTCGTCAGTGGGTCAGATAGGCGCCTATGATATGTCGACACGTGGCACGGCCCAACAGTGGCCCATTTATCTTACAAAGCCGGCCCGTTTGACTTGGTCAAAAGTTAACGGGCTGGCCCATGAAAAGCCTGTTAACGGTCTCTTCGCAAATAGCCCATTTTACGGCCCGTTAACTCACGGCCCGTTAGGCCCTAAAGGAAATCGGCCCAACCACGTCATGTGGGCCGTCGAAAATAATACCAGCCCATTTCACTTTCGGCCCATGTATGGCCCACGACGTCTTTCGGCCCATATGAGGCGTTCGTATCTTTCGGCCCATTACAGGCCCACAGTGAGTCTAGCCCATAATGAAGAGTAATTTTCTTTATACCCATTAACGGCCCGTAATTTACATGGGCCGTTTCCAGCCCGTGTTAGCTTTCGGCCTACTGACAGCCCATACGTTCTTGGGCTCCTTTTCGGCCCTCGATTACTTCGCCCACATCGGCATGTTCCCTAATGGGCCAAATTCGCCCATGGCAAGAGTCGGCCCGTTCATCGCTCGTTACACTAATGGGCCAAATTCGCCCATGGCAAGAGTCGACCCGTTCTCGGCTCAGTTACCCTAATGGGCCAAAATCGCCCATGGCAAGAGTCGGCCATTTCTCGCCTGTTAACCCGTTGCTTCCGTTTCGGCCGTCCTATATTACGGCCCATTAACGACCCGTTATGCCCGTGATGTAATTAAGCCTTTGCTGTCCTACGACCGTTAACGGCTGTTACCGTCTTTGGGCCGATACCAATTACGCCCGATTATGGCCCATGTAGACACATTTATCCGACGGCCCGTGGCCCACCGATTCTGAGCCCATTTATCGACGTCCGTAGGGAGACCCATGGATCCTACGGCCCGTATATGGCCCATGGTAGTTGTGGCCACTAGCAAACCAGGGAAAAAGAAGACTAGGAAATAAATAAGGCCGAAACTAATGCTAGGCTATTAAGGCGATTGCACAGATTACATCCACTCGGCATCAAAGATCGCCACCATTGCAAATATAGGGAACACCCTACACTATACAAAAATGGCTTGCTGTTTCCTTCAGGCGGTGGCTGCACATTAAGAATACATTTTTTATTGCACCAAAACAAATTACAACTATATAACAAAAGGAAGGTTGGCATAAAACTTAACAGTCTAGGAGATAAATGCACCACCAGAAGTTCAGAAGCTCAGTTCATTTGACCTGATTGTTACGTTTTCATGTTGTATTGTCCGATGGAGCACCATAACCCTTGCCTTCATTTCCCCTAGGCTCCTGAACAACATAGCAAATGTCTGATAGTCTGGTTTCAAAACCATGCATATCTTGACGACAATGAGCAATGTTTCTCCTTGTTTCACAAAGGGTGTCTGTTAGGGAATGGACTTGTGTCTGGAGCGCAGATACAACATTGCTTTGAGCTTGCATATCTTGATCATGAGGCAGTTTGGACGATATTGCCTTAACAACCAACCCAAGATACGCAGAACGTGCTTTTGGCAATCGTTAGTGGACAGTCTTGACCCACCGCAGCAAGAGCCGACATTGCGGTTATAGTTGCCTCGCCACCTTCAGGTGGCGGTTCCACCATTTTTTCCATAGCTCGCTGAAAAGTTGAGGTTTTATATTAGTAGTACCAGAACAGAAGATATTAAGGAGGCAGCAAAACCAAACAAAATAGCTTTGGTCTATATACAGAACTTATTCTGGTGAACCCATGTAAAACATTAGTTGTATTTTATTGCAAAGTACATAATAAAACCAGGTTCCAAACATATGAGCATGTACCATCGCTAATGTATTGTCTATTTCTTCACATTGTATTGAGGGCTAAGGATGAAGAGACGAAGTTTATAATATGGTAAGCATAGTATGACGTTATTCATATCACAAAACAACTGAGAACAGACAAACATGCAATTGTAACGTTGTGTGGGCAAGTCCAGCATGGAACTAGATTACGGGTCAAGATCAAAGGAACATCACTCCTCTCTTTTAAACCTTGTAAGGTGCAATGATACGCTAAGACAATTGTGTATAAAATTGAAAAGAGTAATAGACATTGGCTGCAAACCATGCAGTTCAAGGCACAAGTCAGAGTAAGTACTAGTTAAAAGGCATGAGGATTACGGACTTACAACAGCGGCTTTGACTGGTGTAGTCATGCCCTTCTTCTTGCTGGTGTGACAGTCCTTGAAGATTTCCACAACATTTGGTTCAGGTACTTTTTGGTCCTTGCGGGATTTCCTCTGCATTTGGAACAAGTCAATATAGATCTGATAATATGGTACAGCGAAAAGAGTGAAACAACAGCTAATTACAAGAGCCTCGCAGCGTGCAATATAGCGACGAGATCCCGCATTGGAATTTCACTTTAAATGCGGTTGGCCTTGTTCTTTGAACAGTTCACCTACAAGAAGATAGATTTGTATGGCACATGCGTAAATTGGACTTCAACATGTGATCGATGACATATATATAATGTACCGATACTTGGATCGGACCAAGTGTTTAACGAGGCCTCTCCAGTCTTCATCAGATATATTTTCCACTGGAGATGTTTGGGCAAGTTCACTGTTAGCCTTGCCTTCAAAGTGAGTTTTCCTCAAGTTATACCGATACTATCGTAGAGCAGACTTGAAAACATGGGTGCAAGCTTGTCTGGTTGCATCATCTTGGCTATCCAACTTGAACCTCATCTGTTGAAAATTATGGGAGTCTCATTATCAGCAACCAAGAAAGTATTGGACAGAGCAAGACGATATTACTAGTTTCCATACATAACCATACTTACAGATAAATGGTCGAGGAAGGTGTTGAACTGGGTTTCGTCTTTGTCATTCCTGTACTGAATCCATGTTGGGAGGATACGTACATGACACCTAACAGCAACCGCTGCCTCTAATACTAACTTGGCTGACTCTGTAGCATCACGTGGCCGTTTTAAACCTGCCTCAAAACGGATCTCCATTCTTCCTCCTCTAGATTTAGTTAACCTATCGAGCATTATCCCTGATGTTTGTTTCCTCTTGCGCCTAGGTGCTAGTCCAACAACAAACATAGGAAGTGTTAGTGTACATCAAACTGTGAGACTACATATAAAGAAGCATGCAACCGGTAACTTGACTCCAGAACTACCTTCTTGCTGTTGAAGCTCACAAGGTTCATCTGATATTGCCAACTCATCTTGTGTCAAGAGTGCTTGGGAAGTAGTGTCAGGTGGCAAGGGAGCTTGGGAACGTGCTGCTAGCTCAGTTGACGCACAAGTACGTCGTGCAGCTGGTAGTACTGTGGTAGGTGTTGCAAGAACTAGGGTTGTCTCTACTTGTTTGGTGGCAGCTATTTGTTTCTGTTTGTCTTTTTTTGCAACTCGTGTAGCATGGGATGCTGTGTTTGTAGAATTTTCTGCTGGACTTTGACCTTCTATTGCACCATCAGTACCAGCAGAATCTGCAGGATTCATCCGTTTCTCATTCCCTGCCATTCTGTGTTCTTCCTCTTTCTCTGTGCCATGTTAAGTCAAGCCAACAAGAAAAACGAATAACAATTTAGTTCTTCAAAACAAATTGATGCGTGATGCAGACGAACTGAACTTTGATGTTAGACAACCACATGATAGGAGGATGTAATATGTATAAAAAACAGGACGGAAGAGATAACCAGAACTATGATGTGTAAACTAAGAAGAAGACATTTCACCAAATTAGAAGCAATGCAATGGAAGGTAGACACCATATGAAAGATGCTACAAATATCGCTCTCCTTGAAGTTAATGTTGTCTCATCATAAATGGCGTTTAAACAAATGTGAAGCAAGACAAGAAATAAATCATATGCAAGATGCAAACAACATCACACTACCATGTTAGACGTCTGTCGTCATTAGTGCCATTGCATATTCTCGGCATTGCATATTCACAGCTTATGATGTGTAAACTAAGGAGAAGGCATTTCAACAAATTAGAAGCAATGAAAGCTAGACACCATATGAAAGATGCAACGAATATCACTCTACCAAGTTAAAATTGTCTCGTCATAAGTGACATTTCAACAAATTAGTAGTACAAGCTAGAAAAGAATGTGAGATGTAACCTATATCACACTCCGAAGTCAAACATGTCTTATGATAAGTGATTGTTGCAGGTTACACAACAGTAGTAATGTGATGTAAGAACATGGTGTGATAGACAGATATTGTATGTTCTAGAAACAGGAACACGTGTCTTACTCAAGTATAATGTGTAAAGTAAGCAGATGGAATTCAACAAAATTAGAAGCAATACAAGCTAGACATCACACATAACATGCAACCACATATAACAGTGCCAAGTTAGAGGGAGCACCGGTGATGCTGCACTAGGGAAGTCGTGCTCATCATAAACACAGCTTTGTTGAGTGTCTATGCATGTGTTGTCTTGGAAATCATCTTGGGGGTGTGGAGGAGTAGAAACTGTAGAGGCCCTCCGCTCGGAAGGAGCACCTTTATCCGCTGCCTTGCTAACTTCCTTCCGCTTTATTGATTTTGAATTGTCAAGTAAAACCGACAAGAAAAAGCAATAAAATTGTCTCTTCAGAACTCATTCATGCATGATAATAACAATCACTACTTTGATGTAAGGCAAACACATGATACCAGGATGGAATATGTACAAAAAACAGGACGGCATGGCATGTTCACAACTGTTTGTGTAAACTAAGCAGAAACCATTCCAGCAAATAAGAAGCAATGCAAGCTAGACACCACATGAAAGATGCAACCAATATGACTCTGCCAAGTTAAAAGCGTCCCATCATAAATGGAATTTCAACAAATTAGAAGCAGCGCATGCTATAAATCATATGAAAGATGCAACTAATATCGCATTGCATATACTAAAGGTGTCTTGTCATGTTGATTGATGCGGGATACAAAAAAACAATAGTTTTATGTAAGGACATGCTTAATAGACAAATGTACTATGTACTAAATACAGGAAGGCATGTCACATTAACATGTATAATGTATAAGCTAAGCAGACTAGCACATGCAGTTTAACCAGATTGGAAGAATTACAATCTAGACACCATATGCAACATGCAACCACATATCACGCTGCCAAGTTAGAGCAAGCACCTGCGATGCTAGTGTAGGGGAAATGCTGTAATCAACTACAGAGCTATGTTCACTATCTTCATGTCGCATTTCTATTTCTTGAGAATCATGTCGGGAGGCTGACGTTGTATTCTTTAAATGAGGAGTAGTCCCCTTGCCTGCCTGCCTCGTCATAAGTGATTGCTGAGGGATACACAAGAACATTAGTTTGATGTAAGAACATGGTTAATACACAGATGTACTAGTATGTACCAAAAATAGAAAGGCATGTCATATTCAAAGGTATAATGTGTAAGCTAAGCAGATGCAATTTAACCAAATTGGAAGCAATACAAGCTAGACATCCGGTGGGAGTGGTGAGCATGATCATCTAGGACCTGAGAGCCTGGTGGGAGGCGGGCTGCTTCGCCACCATCGCAGCTTTTTAGTTGGCTTCCAGGTGATGCCTATCTTTGTTGGGCTTTTCACTGGCTCGGCCAGTGCCCTGACTAGCTATTTGTCTTCTGGTGCTCACGGGATGGTGGTTCATGTAAAAAAAATCTTTCCTTATCTTACCGACTTCGGCCTTTCGAATACAAGCTAGACACCATATGGAACATGCAACCACATATGACACCGCAGAGTTAAAGCAAGCACCTGGGATGGTGGTTCATTGCAAGCAAGGTCATCAACTCCAGAGCTACGTTTACCGTCTCCATCTGCTGACACTGCACCCTTTAAAGCCTTGAAACGTTTTTGGCCTAGCCGTGTACCAAGCTGGAGCGACTTCTCTCTATTCTTTTCTGCTTCTGTCAAGGCAGGGTCTGAAATACCCTTGCATAAAAACACAATATTGAGAGTAAGGGTGAAGTGTATGCAGAACTAGTGCACTGTAAAAGTAGTAGATAGCAGGTGGCTAAAAAATAAATGACAGGAGACATATGATAGCTCTACAACATTGCATGGCAAACAAAATTAGATTCTACTCCGTATGATTTTGTAATACATGAGCACAGGAAATGCAGGTACTCCTCCAGCACACCACCACATGTGGTCATATCTAAGATAACAGTAGACTAAAAGTAAATAGGTCAGTCGATATTTTTAATGAACCGTCCGATCTATAAGGAACAGGCAGATGGCCTTCGTCTACCTCCCGCCAGTCACTGTTGACGATCTTTCTCGAACCGCCAATACCACCGGCCCAGACCCTGCCTCCGCCGCCCGCCCTCCCATCGACCTCACACCACCGCCCAGCTTGGCAGCGCCCAGTGCCATCCTTTAATCTCGGCCGACCTCCAGATCAGCGCCAAGAGTAGCTCTAGGCCGCACACGCCCCTAAGATAAACACCAAGGCGCTGCTTCCCCGGTGTAATAGGCGTACTAGCGCCTGTTATGCCAGGGAATGCTTCCGTTAATTTGGAATCAACTGGCCAGAAATTTAAATTCAGGGGGGCGACGGACTTCTAGCTAAGGTGAAATAGTATATGAGGAGAAACCTTGTGCATCACGAGTTACTAGGAACATCTAGTATCAAGAAGAAGCGGTCAACCAGTGTCTTCTGTGGGATGAATACCGTGCAAGCAGAGACGTAACATTTGCATGAATAAGGGAAGATGAGTACCTTTTTCGGTTGCCGGTGTGGTCACCCCCATATGTCAGGCTTATCTTCTTGTTTTTACCAGGGAAACCGATGTTCTGGACGGTGCATGCTTGGACGAACCCATGACCAAATTGTTGACTGTGTTGTCGTGGCCATATGTCGGTGGAGGGGAAGCAGATTCGAGGCGGCGAAGGACGGCGTAGCAGGAACAGCTCCGGTGCAGTGGAGGGTGGCGAAGTTGGAGCGGCAGTGGTGAGGCGCAAGACGGCGTGGTTGAACTAGCTCGGGTACAGACGGCTTGGCCTCGGCTTCAACTACTAGCCGTGGAGGGCGTTGCGGTTGAGGTTGCGGTGGACGACGACATCGGGATATCGGCTCTGGCGTGATGGAGGAGGGCGGCGGTTGATGGGTGGGATGGGGTGGCGGACGGAGGACGCCGGGGTTTTGCAGCTGGTGGAGAGGTAGTTTTGGCGCCCACGGAGTACGAATGGGGAATCGTACGGGTGGGGGGAAGCATGTTTCTGTCTGGGACGCGCTTGTTTTTGGCTTTTTTGAACAGAAGATGGGACGCGCTTGTTTGAAATTTGGGGAAAGTAGAAACTTTGCCCCCCTCTTAAATTTGGGACCTACTGCGGGTCGGGGGTAGGATGGTAATCCCAGGTGTCCCAAATAGTGGGCGGGAGCGATTTCGGCCGAGCGCATGTGTTCTTAGGCGCCATTGTGTATGAATGTTTTTCGGATGCGGTTGCGTGGCGTCTAGATGAAGCTACAAACCTACCCCGGTTTAGACCTTTGGACGTCGGGCCGGTAGGTTTCACGGGTCGGAGTTATTAGAAAAGTAATTTCCTTGTACTACCAAACATTGGTCTCACGCGGTTTCGGGCGAGTAGAGGCTCTTTTGGCGCTTCGTTCGAAATTTTGAACACAAGCATTCACGTTTAGAGTACTCTTGAACTATGAGGATTGACCTAAATATACAACGTTATATTTGACCTTGTATGTTTGAAAACCTCATTAAATTATCCGCTTCTTTTTGAAATTTTGACACTTGAAAATCCTATAACTACGATTAATTTGGAATGGAGGAGCTAAATTTGAATCTATTTTGTACACGACTACATATGCTATTATGTACAAAATCGAGCAAAGATTGGTGCCCCCATAATTTAGGTATGGTTTACAAATGCCATGATATCAAATTCAAATAATTGAATGGACTTCATGTTGAATTCGATTTTTTTAAACCACCTTAAGTTGAATTCAAATGTATGCCAGTTCATAGGTAGTAGCTATTTATAATGTCCATTGTGTAACTTTCGTATGTATAATGTGCTTTACACACACAACATGAACTATACGCACGTTTATATTCGATTGCTAAAGCGATACATTGTCTGGAGTTCAAAATACTAACTATGTGGATCAATTGTGTCGAATAATAACATAGACATGCCCAAATTTGATAGAATCTTGTCGGCGTTCTGGGAATGGGGGTACCCAGACTTGCCTGCCTGCAGCCTGCGGCGTGGCTCAAGGGGTGGCCCAGCACGGCCCATCTTCATCAACACAAGCTCAAGACCTCGCAGGGGCCAGATTCATGGCGGACGACAGGAAGCTTCCTCAGGCACGGCCTCGTCAGGCTGGCTCGGGAGGAGGCGGAGAGATCAAGGCGGGGTACTTCACGAGGTGCCCATGACGAAAGCCATGACGACCAAGAGCGCCAGGCGGGCGCAAGCCCGCGTAGTGTCCTCGTTTCCTCTTTGGTGCAAAGGAGGCAAGCGCAGCCGAGAGTATCAAGCAAAGGCAACCATTTCGGTGCAACAAGACCAAGACCAACACAACGGCAGGAAGGAGGTCACCGTGGAGCCCAAGCCGGCGTCACCGTCAGAGCCTTTGGCAGGCGAGGACCAACTTTAGTCAGGATAAGTGTACTAGATGTTCCCCTTCAAAATGGCCAATTGTTGGCGCCCTTCCCGCTCAATATTTGGGAAGAGGCCCAGGGCCTCTGCCTATAAATAGGACTTGCCACCCACAGGGTAAGGGGATGGATCATCTTGAATCTTTGGGAGAAGAGAGAAGCGACTAAACTCCCCCTAGCAGTTCATCGCACCAGCCAAGAACAGACCCTCGCGAGGCTGTTCTTCCTTGTACTGTCCATCATCAGCCCCAGAGGCAATCCACCACACCACACACTAGAGTAGGGTATTACACCACAATGGTGGCCCGAACCAGTATAAACCTTGTGTCCCTTGTGTTGCTCTTTGTGTAGTTTAGACCCTTGCGAGGTGACGAGGTGTAGGTAGGTAGGAGGTGTGATCTCCGCGCGCACCCCAGAGTTCGAACCTAGTGGGTCTGCCGGAACCCGAAATCCGACATTTGGCGTGCCAGGTAGGGGTGCGCCGGAATCCGTCTTCCACCGCCCTGCTCTTCGCCGCCCCGCGCATCCATTTCTGACACTCATCGGGCCCGCACAGAGCACCGGGCCGCTCTCGCCACTTGCGTCGCCCAGACAGCCCCCATCGGCGGCCGCCCCCGCCGTTCCCCGTCGCCTGCCGTCAACGCCGCCACCGGCCCGGCAGGGAACAAGCAGCAGGCGTCGTCCCAGCATCCATCCGTTAGGCAAGACGGCCGCACCGCTACTCCTTCGCTCGCCCCAGCTGGTTCTTCGTCCCGCGCACTCCGCGCGCCCATGAAGGCTCGAGCTGCACTCATCGCGGCAAACGAGCTCCTGCGCTACCGCCCCATCGATGACGTCTACGAGGAGTGGCTCGACCGCGGCGCCGAGCTCGTCCGCGTCGCAGGGGGCTCCCCCGAGCCGTCCTTCTCGCTGCACCGCACTCGCCTTCGCGCAGCGATGAAGCTCGTGGGCGCCAACCGCCTCCCTCAAGAAGGCGCCTTGTCCCCAAGACGCATGGCCCCAGGGCAGAACCCGCTCCGTCCGGCACCGGCGCAGCAAGAGCAGAGCTGCCAAGAGGTCCTCGCCCCAAGAAGTCGCTGGGTGCTCCTCGCACCGCCCGTCCACGACCAGCGCTCCGGCCTCAAGCGCCAAGACCCCGCGCTGCTCCCAGTGGCAGCGCACGGGGACCGGCAAGATCAAGCTCTCCGTCACGAAAGGCCTCCCGCGGCCACTACAGGCTGCCGCGCCTTCACCGCCGAACTACACAGCGTCGCATGGCCTGGCAAGTTCAAGCCAGACCTGCCTCCTCGCTACGACGGCATGGCCGACCCGGCTGAGTTCCTCCAGCTTTACGAGCTGGGCATCAAAGCTGCCAATGGGGACGAAAAGGTCATGGCGAACTGGTTTCCCATGGCGCTCATGGACGGGGACCGCACCTGGCTCCTGAACCTGGCTCCTGGCACGATCTCCTCCTCGGACGAGATGCGCACCCACTTCATCGCCAACTTCCAAGGCACTCATGACCGGCCTCCTGCCGTGAGCGACATGCGCCGCATCAAGCAGCAGCCAGGAGAGACCCTGCAGAAGTACATCTAGCGCTTCAACACTGCACGCCTCAAGATTCCCAAGGTGACCGAGGAGGCCATCATCTCAGCCTTCTCCGACGCTGTGCCCGACGTCAAGATGAAGGAGGGGCTGGGGATGCATGAAGACCTATGCACATCCCTGGAGCTGTTCAACTTGGCGACCAAGTGCGCCAGGGCTGAGGAAGGACGCCTTTCCCTCCTTGAACTGCCGGCTGCCGACCCCGAAGAGAAGAAGCCCAAGGTCAAGGACGTGAAGCGCAAGGGGGCTGTCGTAATCACGGCAGAACCAGACACCAAGCAAGGCAGAGATCAGCCCGAGTCTTCCAAGGGCAGCCGGTACTGCGTGTACCACGACCTCCACACCAACAACACCAACGAATGCCAAGAGCTCAGGGCCTTGCGAGAAGGGAGAATCGGTCGACGCCCCGACCGCAGTGATCGAGGCTATGGCCGAGGAGGAGGAAGAAATGCAGGATGCTGGGAAGACCGTGGCCCTCGCCAAGGGTGGCGTAACCGACCTCGTGAGGACCACTGGCAGGATCAGCCTCGCGAGGGAGGTTGGAGGGACCCACCTCGCGAGGGAGGCTGGAGGGATCAGCCTCGTGAGGATCGCCCACAAGGCAACGCAGGCCTCCCTCCTCTACCACCGCAGCCAAGGAGAAATGAAGACCATCATCAGGACAAGTGGGCTGGGGGCTTCCAGGAGCCACGCGCGATCGCTTGCATCCTGGGCGGAGCTCAAGCCCCAGCCTCTCAGCGCATCTTCAAGCAGTTTGCCCGCGAAGTGAATGCAGTCCTCCCGAGGCTCGAAGCCACGCGCCCTCTCAGATGGTCAGCGGCGCCATCACGCTCAGCTCAGCGGATCAGCTCAAGTGCGCAGCCACGGCGGAGTCCTCCCGATGCTTTGTTCCCCAATCATCAACAACGCAAGTCACCAGACCTCATCGATGGCGGAGCAGGGCTCAATGTCCTGTCCGTCGAGACGTTCAACAATCTCCAAGTGCCTTACAATCAGCTTCAGCCAACCAAGCCTTTCTCCGGAGTCACTGATGGCTCCACAGTTCTGATAGGGCAGGTCCGCCTCCCTGTCACCTTCGGGGCGCACGACAACTACCGCACCGAGCTCATCGACTTCGACGTCGCCCACATCCGCCTGCAGTACAATGCCATCCTCGGGTACCCAGCCCTGGCCAAGTTCATGGCCGTGACTCATCACGGCTACAATGTCCTCAAGATGCCAGGAAGCGGTGGAGTCATCACGGCGCCTTGTGAAGAGAGAGACGCAGTGTGTTCCCTGGAGCGTGCCTTTCAAGCCGCGACACTTGAACACCCAGACCATAGGAGCGGGAGGCTCGCCGAGGCTGCTCCCAAGAAGAAGAAGACGTCACCTGACCCGACCCCTCGGGAGGCAGGCCCCTCAGGGTCCGCGCCTGTTCAGGGGGCACCTCCTTCTGTCGCATAGGAAGGCGCGCCTAGCGCCTCCTCGAGCAAGGCTCGGGGCTCTCTCTGAGGGCCACCGACTTTGCTAAGATCACGAGAGGCGCTTGGGCACCACTTGGAGGCGTGTTTCAAAGCACGCTTTCCCTCGTGAAGGAGCGAGGCAAGGAGGGCCAAACCTCAAGAGTTCGTCGGCAAGATCATTCAGAGCTGCAGGAGTCAAGAGTCATGAGTGGAACCTGCTGCTTCCGCCGTAGCTCCCCATCCAGCGAGGATGGCGGGCTGCGCGCCTACATCGACATACCAGGGCTCAACCGAGCCGCCTCAGAGCGCCTCGCCCTCACGCATGGGGCGCCAGAAGGTCCACCCCACAGCCACGCTCACATGCCTTACGGCTTGCCGAACGCGGCTGCCGCGCGCCTGCACCTCATGAGGAGCATCTTGGAGGCTCATGTGGCCAAGCGTTCCGCAGTCCTGGCGGAGATGGAGATGGTCCGCGAGGAGCCACCGGCGCCTCCGGAGCCTCCCGAGGCTCCTGGGCCTGGGGGCTCGTGAAGATCGGCTTCCGCAGTGCATGACGTCCGCTACTTCAGCATCCCTTCATCCTCAACGTTATCAGGTGACATCCTTCGAGTTTCATTTTCAGCTGGGAGCGCCCCCCAGGGCTGCGGCATGTATCCCTTTTGCTTCATGTTTCTAGTTTACTTTATTGGGGGCGCCCCTCGGGTTGCATCATCCCCAAGCCGCTCGGGTCAGACCCAGTGGCATGTATCCCTCTGGCGTTTATTCGGTTTGTGCGTTTGACCCATCATGATTGTTATTTGGTGCCTGTCCGCGGCACCCCTCTTCCTCCATGTCGGCCGCTTGCACGTTAAAGGGGGGGGGTACCTGAGCATCGCGACTCATGGGCTCCTACTGGCTCTCCAGCCCTCACCCTCTGGCATTGTCCACGGCATCGCGACACAGCAACGACGGCTGAGCGCCGCTTGAGGGCCGGGACCCGAGGACGTAGAGCGTCGGCATCACCAAATTTGCAGGAACACATCACAAGTTAAGGCCCAGAGCCAGGCGCAACCCGCCTTGAGGTAGGGCCCCGTGAGTCCCACGCTGGCTCACGGGTGCCCAGATACACCTCGGCAGGCCCTACCATGCCAGCCACGTGTCAGGGCGGGGCTGTACACACTTCGGGGGGCCCTCCCGGAGGGGAGCCCCCTCCCACGCACCAGTGGAAGCACCATGCTCCGTGCTGGCTGACGACACTGCCGAGGAGCGGCTATGCCCGTACACATACGGAAGCGCTATGCTCCGCGCTGGTGATAAACAACTGAGGGTGGCCCCCGGCCGCATCAACCTCAGGGAGCCCAGAGCTCAATGTCTGGCCTCATCGTAACACCTCCCCTCGGGAGTGCCGCGCGAGGGGGCTGGGCACGGGGGCTACGCGTGGGTCACGCCCAGACGCACGCCACCCAGCCACGCCCCTCGGGCCTGGTTCGTCGCACACCTCTCCCCGAGCGGAGCCAAGGTACGAAGGCCGTTTGAACATCAAGGGGGACTCCTGAGCATCGCGACTCAGGAGCCTAACTGGTCATGTAGCCCCTCACCCCTTAGTTCCGAAAGGCTAACAGCGGTTGAGGTATGCGCGGGGCCGGGCCCTGCCAACGTAGAATGGTAAATTCAGCCATACATCTCACCTCCCTACTTGTTGTTCGTGCGTCAAGGGGGACTCCTGAGCATCGCGACTCAGGAGCCTAACTTGTCACATAGCCCCTAACTCCTTGGTCCCGTCCTGGTTTCCGGCCGGGGCTAACGGCGGCCGAGGTATGCGCAATGGCTCTGCCCGACGAGAACATAAGCAAGTAGGAAGGAAAAGCGCAAATCTCAAGGAATTCAAAAGCAAATATTACAGTCCATAACTGTTTTCACAACGTCAAACGCAAGTTTAAACGCCTCCACGAGGCATGATGCATGTTGCGGGAGTCGAAAGCAGGACAGGAGCCACGAAGGAGTCACTTATTGGCAGCACCGTCGCTGGCGGCGGAGCTGAACTGGGCAGGTTCGCCTCGTGAAGCCTCAGGATCGGCAACGCTTCGGTTCGGCTTGGTGCTGAAGGCCTGGAACTTCGCCAGCAGAGCCTCCGCTCGACCCTTCATGTTCTTAGCAGCAGCGGCGGCAAGCTCGCCGCTCACAGGCTCCAGCAGGCTGTCAAGATCAACGTCGGGATCGGGAAGGTAG
Organism: Aegilops longissima; assembly: GCA_021605205.1. Classification (NCBI taxonomy): domain Eukaryota; kingdom Viridiplantae; phylum Streptophyta; class Magnoliopsida; order Poales; family Poaceae; genus Aegilops; species Aegilops longissima. Next base: position 289,724,617 of record CM038682.1, read on the forward strand.
ACATGGGTGAAGACGCGCGTCAGCGCTGCAGAAGACAGGACACACGCCTTGGCCTCAGCCGTGGGGCCGAGGCCAAGGGTGACATCTTCAAGAGCGCGAACCAGGAAGGGAAGCAGCTTGGCGGGGCCGTCCTCGGCGCCGGCCAGCTGGCTTTCCTGTGCCACCGTCAAAAGCGACCTCAAAGAAGGTGCGAGCCTTCACCTCCGGTTTCGCAAGGCCACGCTGTTCTCGCCAGACCCGCCACTGCTATCCAGCTCGATCCTCTTCGCCTCCAACTCTTGCTCCAGCGCACCCAAGTGGCCATGGCGCTCATCAAGCTTCGCGTCCCGGTCCTTGACGGCCGCCTCACGAGCCTTCATGTCTTCTTCCTTCTCTTGGCGGACACGGGCCTCCTTGGCAATGTGATAGCCTGGCTTATTAGGGATGATAGACTACTCATATCAATAAGGAATTCTTTCTTTTCCGGGAGCCCATTCGGACAGAACTCCAAAGTTAAGCGTGCTCAGCTTGGAGTAGTGTCGATGGGTGACCGACCGAAGTTGCTCCTGCGCGCACGGTGAGGACAAAGTGCAAAAAGCCTAGTATTGATCTGTGGGGCCGCCTAGATCTCGCCAGAGTAACGACCACCGGCGGGTGTGTCCGGGCGCTATAAGTTGGTATCGAGCCGACCCTCGCGTTACACGGATGGTTGCGACAAAAGTGCGTGGTCATGTTGTTCATGACGCTTGTGACCCGTCGTGGCACCCAACATGGCACATGTATCGGATCGGAAGCACGACGCTTGTGCCAAGAGGGAACGCTCTCGGGGCCCGGACGAGGACATCGGTTCCTCCGAGTGGGGGTGTATGTGATAGCCCGGCTTATTAGGGATGATAGACTACTCATATCAATAAGGAATTCTTTCTTTTCCGGAGCCCATTCGGACAGTAACTCCAAAGTTAAGCGTGCTCAGCTTGGAGTAGTGTCGATGGGTGACCGACCGAAGTTGCTCCCGGTGCGCACGAGTGAGGACAAAGTGCGCAGAAAAGACTAGTATTGATCTGTGGGGCCAGTCTAGATCCCGCCAGGAGTAACGACCACCGGCGGGTGTGTCCGGGGCGTTACAGGCAAGCTGGTCACGCAGGCCCTGGAACTCGCTCTCCAGCGCCTTGCAGCAACCTCGGACATCGGCTGCCTCCCCAAAGGCGGCGTCGCGAGCGGCCTTTGCCCCGAGGACGGCCTGCTTCTCCTCATCGCCAGCCGTCATGCTCGAACCAAAGCCGCCGAATCGAAGCATCAGAGCGAACCCACCGAGGCCAGCCCAGCGTCCCGCCACTGGCGAGGGTCGGCGCCTGTAAGATCTTTTTGCGCAGCCGGTCCAGCTTTAGCAGCAAGACGATCCTCGGACGGTAGAAGGAGTTGGAGAAATGGCAGTTGGCGGAGTAGGAGGAGAGGACGGCAGCGTAATCGCAGCACCATGAGTTGGGGCCTTCTGCGCCCCGGCGACTGCGGCAGAGGCGTCAGGCAAGGACACCTCAGGAGTCGCTTGGGCCATGGGGGCTGAGCTCGCCCCAGCTAGCCCCGCCAGGCCTCGCGAGGATGACCAGGTAGGAGAGGCCCGCGTCTTGCCGCCCACTTCTTCTGCGGATGGAGGCGCTGTCCCGGGCGAAGCCTCAGGAGCCCCCTTCAGCTTTTTCGCCGCAGGCGCCAGCCTAGCCAAGGAGTACGGATATCAAGCCTCAACGACAAAGCAAGAAGCAAAACAAGAATCAAGCACTTACTGGTCATCGCTCGCGGGCTCGAGCAGCCTCCGGCCGAACTTGAAGCCCGAGAGCCGCCTGCTGGGATCGGCTTCAAGAGGCTCGGGAGCTGGAGGCACATCTGCAGATCGCCTCGGGAGCTGGAGGCACATCTGCAGATCGCCTCGGAGCCGGAGCAGACCCCCGGGGAACCAGCCCCGTCTTGTCCGTCTTTGGTATCAGGGGCAAGCTCTCGCGGCCCCGCTCATCGCCATCCTCATCGTTGTCCGGCAAGAGGCGGAGAGCGCGGACTGCGCGCCGAGGAGGGCGCTCGACTCCTGGCGGCCGCCTCGAGTCGGGCCCCTCTTCCAGCTCCTCTTCTTCCTCCTCTTTGCTGGAGTTGCCGGAGGACACGTTCACCGTCGCCAGGGCCGCCGGGTCCTCGGGAACATCTGTGGGCATTGGCCCATCTCCGTTGAAAGCGGGCATGGAGTCCACCACCTGCTCCCAATCATCTCGAAGGAACAGGGGCACAGGGGCGCCCTCCAGCCTCGTCACGTCTTCCCCGACCAAAGACTTGAGGACCGCGGCCAGATCTTCGTCGGCCAGGACTGCAGGGCTCGGGCGAGGCCTCCACAGCGGAAGCGAGTATTGCCGAAGCGGAGCCACCCGGTGCTCTAGGAACTCCCTCAGAGCGACGCCCGGTCAGCTTCGCTGCCGCCATGTTGCCCGCCACAGTCCGCGGCCCATCTTCTCCAAAGACCGCTTCAAAGCGGGATCCACGAGTTCCGTGTGAGACCAAGCGTCGATGGGCGTGGGCTGCTCCGTGGGTAGAATCAGCCGAGGGTGGATGCGCCCGGCATCTACCATGACCCACTTGCTCCTGAAGCCTTCGATCCTCTTCCCGGGCTTCGAGATGGCATTGGAGATGTCGTACGCGACAAAGCTCGCACACGCGGTGATGGGGCCGCGAGAGACCCGGAGGTAGAAGTAGTGGCGCAACAAGGCCACTGAGGGCTGCACCCCGACATGGGCCTTACATGGGGTGGAGGTGCAGAGCTTGCAGTTTGTAATGGCGATGGACAGAAAAGAAAAACTCAGAAAAGGGAGGCACCAGACCGGCGGCAATGGCGCTCACGAAGAGCGGATAGAAGGTGCTCCCTTGGTCCTCAGGAAGGGCAGAGCCAGTCTTGAGCATCGCTTCCCCGTCGTTGCCTTGCGCCGCCATCATCCGGCGCGCTCGGGCAAGGCTCTTCTCCGACACATTCGGGGAGTCCAAAGCGGGCGAATACCAAGCTCCGGCCGGGGTCTGGCGAGGCGCCATATCTTGCTAGGGCGCGTTGTCGGAGTAGATCTGGGGATTTCGGAAGCAGGAAGGATGGGCGCAAGAAAGGGGATCTAGGCAATGACTGGAGAAGGCAAAGGAGGAAAGACTTAGACGGGTACCGCTCCCTTGTCGATTCATGCAATTGTCAAGGCATCGTGGGGGAGCGGAGGCACCCACGTCCAATCAACCGCCATGCGGCGCCCAAGGCCGCAGGCTGTTAGGGCCCGTGGCGCTTCGCACTTGCCCCTTCGCTTCTCTGCTAAGCCAAGTCCAGGCGCGCCTTGGGCCCGGGCTACTGTCGGCGCTCGGGAATGGGGTACCTGACTTGCTCGCCGCGCTCTGCGCGTGGCTCAAGGGGTGGCCCAAAGACGACCCATCTTCATCACCATTAAGCTCAAGACCTCGCGAGGGGCCAGAGCCTCATGGGCGGACGACAGAAGCTTCCTCGTGCACGGCCTCGCCAGTTGGCTCGCGAGGAGGCGGAGAGATCAAGGCGGGTACCTCACGAGGTGCCCATGACGCAAGCCATGACGACTAAGAGTGCCAAGGGGCGCCAGCTCACAAGAAGTGTCCTCGTTTCCTCTTTGGTGCAAAGGAGGCAAGCGCAGGCGAGAGTATCAAGCAAAGGCAACCATTTCGGTGCAACAAGACCAAAACCAACACAATGGCAGGAAGGAGGTCACCGTGGAGCCCAAGCCGGCGTCACCGTCAGAGCCTTTGGCAGGCGAGGACCAACTTTAGTCAGGATAAGTGTACTAGATGTTCCCCTTCAAAATGGCCAATTGTTGGCGCCCTTCCCGCTCAATATTTGGGAAGAGGCCCAGGGCCTCTGCCTATGAATAAGACTAGCCACCCACGGGGTAAGGGGATGGATCATCTTGAATCTTAGGGAGAAGAGAGCAGCGACTGAACTCCCCCTAGCAGTTCATCGCACCAGCCAAGAACAGACCCTCGCGAGGCTGTTCTTCCTTGTACTGTCCATCATCAGCCCCAGAGGCAATCCACCACACCACACACTGGAGTAGGGTATTACACCACAATGGTGGCCCGAACCAGTATAAAACTTGTGTCCCTTGTGTTGCTCTTTGTGTAGTTTAGATCCTTATGAGGCGACGAGGTGTAGGTAGGTAGGAGGTGTGATCTCCGCGCGCACCCCAGAGTTCGAACCTAGAGTGTCTGGCGGAACCCGAAATCCGACAAATGTAGATGTCTGATGGATCAATGACCGCTCCTTACGCGAATTGCAAATATCATGATCCCATCCTAATATTTGGATACAATTTATATCTTTAATCAATGTGTAGAGCAGTCTTTTACGTGTAGTTTCACTCTCCATTGGTGGTCTCTCACACATGCTCACACACTCTCTCCCGAGGTGTCTTTCTCGCACACATGCTCTAGATATAACTCTCCCTCTCTCTCGTAAAAATTTACAACTGTTTTCACTAACCTTTATCACAAGCACTCTTCCTCTCGCAAACATACACATGCACAATCCTCATTGACCCTTTCTATATACATGGACCTACGTACGTGTCTCATGTACGCACATTATCTTTACGTCTGTATCTCACGCATTGTCTCACACTTCTCTTCCTAATCGACAAGTATGATTCTAGCAAAGCATTCTGTAGGATGCCCCTTAAAGTTAGGTTGGATGAATAGTAATATCACAGATAAAGGGGTTACCTTAGTCCGAGAACCTAGGGTTACAAATCCTAGCCGGCTATGTCAGTGGACACAGAGTCCTTCACAATTCTGCTATCTTTGTCTTGTACGACTAGTCATCCATGGGTCTTCCTAAATGCGTCATGGGCCGACCAATGTGGCGCGGGACGGAACAGAACGAAGGGCCTCACCTCGACCCACCGGACCTCACGCGTTACACACCCTCCGCCCCCACGCCTCATTATCTTCTCACACCCACACATACCAACACAAACACCACACACATAGAAAATTTCTCCTGGTGCGCCTATTCCATCCCCTGCATATACACACTCAACGGAATGGAATCTCTTGTCGTGACGCCATATTCGCTCTCTCTCTCTAGACCACTCTCATTTCTCGTGCTATCTCTCCCACGCCTGGCCGGCCCCTCTATCCATGCCTCTCTCGAATACGTAATACACACACATACCTCTCTAGGCCCCGCCAAATGCATCAACTACACATTCACACATGTTACATCACGCACCCCATTGATCTAAAAAGCCATCTCTTCACGTTTATTTCGCATACAAGATTCCTTTTGAATAAAGTGTGGCCAAAAAAATATTTTAGAGTTTCTACATATATACAACATTACAAAGTTATATGGAGTAGTAGGAACGCTAATTTGCATTGCATGGTGCCCACAATGATATTTATTCCGCACTGTGAATTTCTATATTTTTGTACTATATACAAAGTTAGTCATAATAAAGAGAAACGAAGAGCATCTCTCTCTCCATCGCATACCCCCCTTGTACGCCCTTTCACGTATGCATACAAAACTATCTCCAGGTCCTCCAAAAGTAAGCCCCCCAAAAAATTCAGGCATGTTTCATCTTTCTCTCGCGATATATGTAATGACGATCACTGCATTTGAAGCGAAAGCACGATACGTACATTGGACTACAGAATCCACTCATTACGGTCACCATTTATGTTTAGTGGTTATTATGCAGTCACGGGCTCACCGTACAACTCTGTATTTGCTCATGACATGACTAGTTGACCAGTTAAATGCTCCACGTGGCACCTCTAGTGTTGCATCACATTATCTCACTACCATCGTGCCCACCGCCGACTTGTATCTACTCTACATCTACACTCTTATAAAATACATAAAATACACTCTTATAAAAAACAGAGTTGGTGATGATGGTGTGCGTGCCATCCTCTGAATATAGGCCGTCCGATTTATATCCGACGGATAGCAAAGAAACTATGGCAATTTTGCAAAAGGTACCCACACACCTCTCCACATTTGCAAATAAGGCCTTCCTCATTCATCCTTTTCTCTCACAAGATAAACAAGTCATACAAATGCATCTTCATGTTACGTTACAACGCACGGCATCTTGCTAGTAAGAATGACAACAAAGGACAAAAAATATTTGACGGTGGTTCAAGTCATGACCGCTGGCACAGCGGACAAGGTGGCCTTTGTATTGGTATGCCGAGCCGCCTGCTTTAACACACGTGAGCTGGTGTGGTGATTATACACACACGCACGCATGCACATGAACTGCATCCACGCAACACTCACGCAAACACATGCACCCACGCACGCACGCAACACTCACATGTACACACGCAGCCACACACGCACGCAACACTCACACGCACACACGCACGCATGCATGCACACACCAAGACACCACATGACCAACAACACTCTCACGCCAAGTGCTCAACCTACACGCATGCGCACACATCAGGCCCCGATGCATACATACACAACCAGGTGATTCCCGCGCACGGGTTGGAGCCTTGTCGCGCATGCGTAAATTTGTGTTTATCTGACCTTTTGCCTATGCGAACTGACAGGTGGGACCCATGAACGTGGTCAATTTAACTAGTCAACATGGCGCCACGCAGACTATTTGGCCGGTCAACAGAGTGCAATCCGATGCTGAGCTCTGAGCAAGTGACCGTATAATCACCGCAAAACGTATATAGTGTCTGTAATCAGCTTATTCTGAAGTTCGGTGACTGTATTACGTTTTTCTCTCTGTAGGCCCCCCAAAACTACATCTTTACACATTCTCGCATGTTACATCTAACAACTATGTTATACAGCACTACTACTACACTCTAACACAATAAATCATATGTGTTTTAGTTTTACTAGATATTATATTGTTACTTATAATTATTCAGTTTGTATACATTAAAATTGCCTTTGAAATGTATGGCCAAGATTATCACCGCTGGAAAAATCCCGCCTTTCCTGCTTAATCGGGTTTGTATCGATGGATCGTATGTAAACAGCAAAACTATACTAGTACTATATAGTACAAGTGACAGCTTCATCGGGCCGTCAGGTCGCCTACTCCTCCGTCAGAAGAGTGGAGCGCCGCTTTCATAAATCTTCTAGTCCCTTTCGCCAACATGTGTGACATCAAGCTACCAGTCCACGTACATACCGAATACAAGCAGAGCAGCAGGGGTGAAGCACCCTACCATGGCGCCGCATAGTAATGAGCAATGAGGTGTCAAATCACAAAGCTGCACCTTTCCCAAGAGTTAAGTTGGAGGGACGAAGCAACCATCATTTCACTCGTTGCTGAATCTGCTTCTCCCTCATCTTCTTCAACTTAACCACGTGTTGCTTCTGCTGTTGTTCTACCTCATGTGGGATGCAGATCGGCTTGGTAAAGCATTGACACGTGGGACCGCATGTTAGCAAACCGCCAGGACAACGTCCTCCGAAAATAAGAAGCCTAGCCTAATCCTAGACTTACAAAGGGCTACGAGCTCCTACGATACTTTCCATCTAATCTATATATGCCCCCGATTTTCGTGGGTGGGCCTAATCCTCTCCTTTAATCCAATCAAATAGTCCCACATCACATCAGTTCGTAACTTTATGTAAACCATTACGTGGATGTAGCATTCCTCAAATAAGAAACCTCCCCCGCCATCCGTGCGGCAAAATCACCTCCTTTTTACTTATCTCGATTCTATAATTTTTTAGATCAATATAATTGAGATTTGTATAGATAGCACACAGGAGCAAAACCAAGTGGTACGGTTAAGGGCATCCACAATGTGTAGCCAAATGTGAAAATAGCTTTTGGCATCATGGGAACCAATGTGGACGGTGTTGCCAAAGCGAAAAAGATGGAACCGAAGATCCGTGATTGATTGATTGAAGGAATAGAAAAATGCAACGTCTCTCCTCTTTCTCCCATGCTTGGACGCATGTAGTACTACAGTATAGAGCACAGAGTCTACTCCCATGTCCCTTCTATCACAAATCACAAAGCAGTGAGGCATCAAATCACAAAAGCACGGACGAAGCAACCATCATTTCACTCTTAGCTGACTCCGCTTCTCCATCGTCTTCTTCGAGAAGCCATCTCACCGCATTAGTTACTCCTAGTAGTACTAGTAAAGGACTTCCTGGATGCAAATGGTGTTCTCCATCGAACGCACTTCGCCAAACCACCACCCAAAAAAAATATCGTCGACCTCACCGCAATGGGAAAGGAATTCAAATATAGTTACTGCCTCCATTTTTTTGTACACAAGGCCAGTATATCAAAATTACAATTTGGAAAGGGCCACTAACACTAATCGAGGCAAAATTGATGGGGTTAGCAACCAAGGACATTAATATCCCCTGCATGCATGCGGAAGTGAGAAGGTTGGTTTGCATGGCGCTGCATTAATCAAGCGATGAGGAGTGAGATGGTTAGCTATTTGGTCTTTGGAGAAGAAAATACACATTAATTGACACGTGAAACGAGGATTTGTATCGATCAAATCCTGCGAAGGAAAACCCAGCCTTTCTTTTTTAACACTAGTACTCCTAGTACGTACGTACTTATCCTGTTTGGGTCTAGGCCTTGCATTGCCAAACTTCGCCACACATTTTTTCCAAGCTTGCCTAAAGTTTTCAAAATGAGAAGGAGGTACACTTGCGCATGGCTATCACGGTCGCACCGCACCCTCACACGGTAGCTCCTGCACGCCGCGATCGCACAGCACCCTCACACGGTCGCTCCTGCACGCTGCAAACCCAACCAAGGGAACGCACCCTCACTGACACGTGTTGTCGCATGTGAACACACCAAACTCAGCCATCCTATCGCTGACACATAATTTTTGTTCATAGAGTATGTTTATCCAACCGCATGTTGGGGAGTATCCGTGACGCCCCGCAAGGGTGGTCTGCTGGGGAAGAAGAAGAGGTGACGAGAAGGAAAGAAGGGTTAGAGATGTAGGATATTCATCCAACCGCCTGAAATGGTAGATCGACCCAAGTCAGCGACTTGCATAACAAAGATATGTTTTTACACAGCAAAAGATCCATGAAAACAACAACATAAATAAAAACTATCATCGCCATGAAAGAGACGGCCTCGCTGTTTTGGCTGCCAGCCACAACCAGCCACACGCCGACGTGTGTCTCCGCACCGTGGTTGTCCTCGCCTCCAGCTACTGCTCAAGCAGAAGCGGCGGGCGCTCATGGACGAGAGCACAGCCGGTTCAAGTCGAGGACGCCCGGTTCCGCCGCAGAGGGGCCTCGGCGGCAGCGGCATCCGCGCGCTCGCGCGCTGAGTCGAGCCTCCGCCGCCCGTTCAAGTCCAGACGCCCGGTTCCGCCGCAGGAGGGCATCGGCGAGAGCGGCATCCGCGCTTCGCGCCGAGTCGAGCCTCTCGCTGCCCGGTTCAAGTGCAGGACGTCTGGTTCCGCCTGCAGGAGGGCCTTGATGGCAGCGGCATCCACACGCTCCGCCTCAAGTTGAGCCTCCGCCGCCCGGTTCACATCCACGACATCCGTTCCGCCGCAGGAGAGCCTCAATGGCAGCGGCATGCGCGCTTCCACGCCGAAGTTGAGCCTCCGCCTCCGGTCCTCCTTAGTATCGCCATGTTGAACCGCTGGTCCACCTGCACCATGGGGGACTCGGACGCCGCACGAAGTCGACGCCCATCGATCATACCCATCGGGGCCTTCGCGCCGCGACCTCCGCATGAACATTGATCGCTTCTCCTCCTCGTAGCTTGGCTCCAGAGAACTCGGGGATTGGCCCGCCGCAAAGCGAGCTTGGGAACGGAGGTCTGTGGCGCCGACCGCCACCGCGATTTCTGCGCGCGCCCGCGCCAAGATCTTGTAGTAGTGATCTTGCGGCGCACCATGGCTTGCCGCGAACTAGGGGATGCTTGATGCGGCTAGGGATCGAAAGGTGGGGGAATGGGCTGAGATTTGGTGTGGTTTTAGGGCAGTGGCTGGCGAGGCCGAGCAGCAAGGTTCTCGTGTGAATAGTGGTTCCGTGACGACCGTCAATCGGTTTTGACTGACATCGCTCTTGTCGCGTTCGCTGCAGCCCAGCACGCTGGACCCTCCACGCCGCCATCGAATGGAACGCGCTTCCTTCATGCGTTTTGCTCGCCAGGGACCGCAGCTTGAGAGCAAACCGACATCCTCCCCTCTCCCCGCCAAGGCCATTTATTATACCACCACCCTTTGTTTTATGCGAGTAAATAAAAACAGGGTGAGTATTACTACGGATGAGGATCCTCGACGTGGTCGAACCCATTGAGTAACCGACATGCGGGCCTAGCAAGCATGGGGTCCGCCAAGAAGTGACCGAAGGGAGGGTAAGGCAGGGATACCTACGCCGAGGATCCACTTCCACTATACTACTTTGACCAAATGTTAGAGTAATAATATATGACATGCAACTTACACAAATGTTAGAGTAATAATATATGACATGCAACTTACACAAATAATACAGGGTCTAATGCGTTTTTTGAGGCTAACTTTGACCAAATGTTAGAGTAATAATATATGACATGCAACTTACACAAAGCATACGGTCAAATTCGTATGTGAAAGGAGTTTCCAATGATATAATTTCACAATATACATCTCATGTACTATTAATCTTGTCAATAGTCAAATTGGAAACCATCTCGAGTACAAATCTATGAGTACATACGAATCTAACAATATTGATTGGGCGGTTTTGAATATTGATACCTTTTTTATCAAAGTAGATATACTTTGACTACACATAAAACTTATATGTTATTCTCCTTCCATTCAGATAGGGCAAATGCGCTTTCAAGGCTAACTTTGACCAAAAGGTAGAGCAATAATATATGACATGCAACTTAAATGAAGCATACCATCAAATTCAGATGTGAAAGGAGCTCCAATGATATAATTTTCGATTATACATGTCATGTACTATTAATCTTGTCAATAGTCAAAGGCGGTCTTGAAAATGCATTAGGCCCAATATAGATGGAAGGAGGGATTAGAAAGGATAGGAGGGAGTATATTGTACGCTCAAAACGAAACGAAAATTGAATACCCTTTATATATGATTTATGATGCTATGATCACTGGTTCGTAATTTTGAATCCGCCTTTAGGTATCACGTGTTCTCACTCGCTCCTCTCGATTTCATCTCGGGTCCGAGATCTATTGAAAGAGGACTAGGGTGGGTACATGCAAATGATACTCGGCGGAAATGTTCAAATGAGGCATGCGGGAGGATGGACTCGACTGGTGGGCGACATGATCGATGGAGAAGAGGGTTGGAGAGGAATGAGAAATAAGCAAACGCCACATGATTATACTTGAATAGCTCAAATAAACAATAAGTTGTCTCGCTTGGCCTACATAGTGGAAGGCCTAATGCGCAACGCGGAGCACTGACGCTCGAATATGGCCGGGAAAATAGGGAAACAGACATGTGGGGCACACCCGTTGGGACGATGTAGCGCAGACTAGTCCAATGTAGGAGCTGGCCCACGACCTCCTCGCCGCCGACAACCGTTCATGTGGGTCGTTGGGGCCAACAACGGGGCGTAGCTCCAGCACCACCTCTGGACACGGCGACCGCGGTGAGTGACACGCTCATATCGTCGCTAGACACGGTCGGTTTCAGTTTGCCGAGGGTGGCGTTAGTGTTGTGGCACGACCAACGGTATGTTTGGTTTGTGGCCAAGGTTGCCCCATCAAAGCATTGGGTAGCCAAAATATTGGTTGAGGTATTGGTTGCCCATGATTTGGCCGACATTGGCAAGAGAAATGAACTTGAGTTGGCTAGAGTTCATTGGCATGCCAAAGAAATGGCAACCATCCAAACAAAGACCAATCTTTGGGTCATGACCAAAATTTTGGTTGAGGTATTGGTTGCCCATGATTTGGCTGACGTTGGCAAGAAAAATGAACTAGAGTTGGCTAGAGTTCATTGGCATGCCAAAAAAATGGCAACCATCCAAACAAAGACCAATCTTTTGGTCATGACCAAAATTTTGGCAAGGTGCACTTTGGCCAAAATCCAAACACACCCCAACACCCGCTCTGCCGAGGATGCACGGGCGCCGCGACGCGTCTGCTGGAGTGGTGTAGCGCGCCAACTGCATCCTCTCGACCTGAGACCATGCCGGTCGTCTTGCTTTTTCAATGACATGCGGGATCGCATGTGAGCAAAGGGCATCTCCAACGCTGCACGACCGCAGCTGACTACCCCGCACACCAAAACCTCGCCCTCGTCGTGCCGCCGCGCGTGCGCTCCCAGCCGCGCGCCAGCTGCCCGCATTCATGTCATCCGCTCGTATGTCGTCATTAAGAGGCTCGGTGCCCGAGGAACAACTCCAGCGACTTAATGACGCACCCGGACGCTTGGCCTCACCAGAATGCGCTACTTAAAGCGGCAACGCCCAACTAACCTCCACACCATAGCGCATCGTCCTCCTACCTGGAACCACATCCGCCATGACCGCAAGCGCGAACGCCTGCGGAGAGCTTGTTCGGGATGGATCTCGAGGTCACCGCCTCGCTGAAGTCGCCAGACAAGCGGTGGCCACGCTGGCGGCCGACGACGGAGCACCGCCACCACGCTGTCCCTACTTGCCGCCGTCAACGCCCGCACCGCCGAGGTCGGGACTCCTCCGAGGATGAGTAGGGCATGGAGGCGGCAGGGCATGGTGTGCCAACCGCCGCCTGTCTTCCGTGTCTTGAACCCCGCCTGCATATGGAGATCACAGATGGAGGACGCCGGTCGCCGCCAGAGAATAGGTTTAGGGTCGGGTTTTTTTATTTTGTCCTATAAAAGTTCGAAATGTAATGAAAATCTGCCGCTTTGCATTAATCTCGCCGGTGTATATGAACTTTCACAATAATATACATATTGTAGGAGTATTAGTAAGATGCCTGTGCTGTACGGAAGATCAAGATCTTGTGGGAGAAACGGATGAACGAGGGAAAGCCTTACCGCAAACGTGAGAGGAGTGCGGTAAATTGTCATAGTTTCCTTCCTATCCGTTAGATATAGATCGGACGGCCTATATTGCAGGATTGGACACATCTTTCTACATCTACGGAACCTACGAAAGGGTTAACGAATTGCCTCTCTCTCCTCCCCTGATTTTCATGGTGGTGGGCCCTCCTCCCCCAATCTACAATCAACAGCTCACACGCTTCACATTACGTTAATTAAGTAATCGGGATTACGAGGTGTAGCATTACTCGTCCTAAAAACCCAACTAAGCCAACCTCCCAAAGATATCGCTGGAAAAGACCCGCCGCCGCTTTTAGTCGGGATTACCGGATTACTAGTAGTAGTATCGATGGATCGCGCAAGCAACATATTTTTTTTGTGGGGCGGCACCTAGTTTAAAAGGAAAATGCGTACACTCACAAGACTTCTGTCATGGTCGCATTGCACCCCACACACGCTCGTCCTCGCACACGGCTCACGCAAACGGAACGCGCTCGCTTGCTCTTCACCGACACGGACTGCACTTGGAGAAACCGACCATGCGCCAAACTCACCCCCGCCACCACGCGAAAATCCTCCCCCACACCCAAAAATTCCCCAACCGATTCAACCGCCTTCGCCAACTAGCCAAAAATATTCCCCAAACCCCTCCCCCGCCCCTCCACTCCATTCGCTTCCTCCAAAGCCGCCTCCCTCCGCCCGATATGATGGCGCCATGTTCGGCGATCCTCTCGCCCCACAAGACGCCTCAGAGACTGCCGCCCTTAGCCGCCGCCGCCACCTCCGCTACGTTTGTTGAGGCGACGGCGGTCGCCGCCGCCATCACCGGTGACGCTTGTGTGTGAGACGCATGGCTGTCAGCTTTCTCCCACGGCACGCGATTCTAGACCGAGGCCCCGCTCATGTCGGTGTAGCGCTGAATGTTAGCCGATAGACGCTGTTAATCTCACCGCTTGTCAAGTAGTTTATCGTCAATATGCTCGCTTAAGAAGCTTCCTTGCCCTATTCTCGCACTCAATCTGCTTAGCTGAGATGGCATGCCAAGGCTGATTAGTTGCTAAAATATCCTGCCATATATTTATTGTGACGATTGCCATGGTCTAGTAGCCAATCTGTTAGGTGAAATAGCTCTACACTGTTTTATACTCGATCTTTGTTGCTGCGATGGCCTTCGATAGTTTGATGGTTGTGTGCTCGGCCTCATTGACTGCTGAAACAACCTGCCATAATTTGGCACTCAAATCTGTTTGCTGAATTAGCTTCACATATATTTCGTTACTTAGATCTGCTCGTCCAAATATCTTGCCATAGCTTTAGACATCGACCTAGGTATTTTTTTCTCGACTTCATAAAAAGCATATATGTTTTTCTTTAATATCTAGTAGAAGAACTAATTTGTATGTCTAATGATGGACAGACTTGATAACTTCTGCTCAAGATTCTCCGCTACATATGTCGAGGGGTTGAAAACTTCATGAACTTTATCACAGCTGAGTACGGTGGTCCAAATCAGATGTGCTCTGCCCATGTAGCAGCTTGTATGAATTCAGTTACAAGACCCTACCAACTGTGCAAAATCATCTACACTTGTATGGGATGTCGCTCACATATACTAGGTGGGTTCATCATGGTGAAGCTGTGAACGCCAATGTTATTGACTACGTGGAAGCAGCAGATCACCATCTTGATCTCGCCTCGATGCTCGTGTGGAAGAGGAGGAGGAGGTGGTGGTGGCGGAGCCAGTGAGTTTGACCAACATTGAAACAATGCTACTAAATGCTCGTGCATTCCGTGAACTTTCACCGCAGAAGAAAACGGTGGGCCCGCATGTTGGAACAATGCAACGCTGTTGTCACCCCTGTGAAATAAGCTATCAAGATTCTCAGCTATAGTCACCTTTCTTCGTGAAGACATCTGAGCGGATGACCAACAAATCATTCGATGCGATGTTGGCTGCTTTCCGCAAATCTTTCCCAGATGTGTCTCGAGCTGCCACACACCTACAAAGAAATGAAGAATTTCCTTCGTGCAGCTTGGAATTGGATATGATATGATCCATGTTTGTAAGAATAATTGTGTTCTGCTCCTAAGGATTATGCCAACTTAAGTGAATGCCCAAATGCAAATCATCAAGATGGAAAGATGGCGATGCTGTGAAGAGGATTCCTCATAATGTTCTCGAGACATTTTCCAATTACACCAAGATTGCGAGATTGTTTCATGATGTCAAACAAGAGAGGATGTACTGTGGCATTCTAGGAACCAGAGTACAGAGATCATAATGTAATGAGCCATCCATCTCATGGTAGTGAGTGGAAAGCTTCAATGATAAACACAAAGAGTTTGTCAACCCGAGAAACATTAGACTTGGCTTAGCTTCAGATGGATTTAACCCATTTGGCCACCAGAGCGCCACATATAGCATGTGGCCAGTGCTTGTTATCCTTACAACATGCCTCCAAATGTCTCGCACCAAAGAATCAAACTACATGATGGCCTTGCTCATCCCAGTCCAAAAAGTCCCGGAAAGGATTTTGATTTGTTCATGGAGCCTCTTGTGGAGGAACTTCAACAGCTATGGAAGGGTGTTCTCACTGAGACCTATATAGCAGCCCACCAACTGATTTCTTTCTCACAGGTTGTTATAATTTGGTGCATCCATGATTATCCGCTTTGGGCACTATGTCGTGGTGAACGACACATGGTTACAATGCATGTGTTCGCCAGTGACAGAATCCACCGTCATAACCAATACTTAGCAAGATCTGTTACATTGACACCGCCGCTTCTTGCCAAGGACAAGCCGCCCTAGAAAATACCAAGACATGTGTTCAATGCAAAGCATGAAAACCGTGATGCGCCAAAGAGGCTCACCGCCGATGAGTTGCAAGTGGAATTAGAGAAGGTCGCATATTACACCGAAACCATCCTAATAATGGTAGCGGAAAAGGAAGCGTGGCAGGGCGAAGAGAGATTATTGTTTACCCGCAGGTCCACTTTGTGGGACTTGGAGTATTGGAAAGATATGGATCTGCGGCATAATCTTGATGTGATGCACATCGAGAAAAATATATGTGACAGATTATCGGCACACTTCTTAATATTGAAGGCAAGACGAAAGATACCTTAAAATCTAGGATTGATTTGACACACCTGGTATCGAAAGGATTTGCAGTGCAAGATGAAGGTAAACCACGGATATGGCACCACTGTGTACGCCTTGGACAAGGTAAAAGAAAAGAATTTCATGAGGTCCTGCCACGTGTGAGATCCACATGGATTTGCTTCCAACCCCGAAAGGAGAGTCAGCAGATGGAAACAAGGTACAAGGGTTGAAAACTCATGACTGCCACGCCCTACTTCAAAGGGTTTTACTCATATCCTTAGAGGATTGGGCCGCCTGACTTATACAGAGCAGCTGCAGAGTTGGGACAATTCTTCGTGGAACTCTCAGAGAGGAATATCAGATAGATGCTTTGGAGCGCCTTAGAGACAAGATACCAACTATCCTATGCGACCTTGAGAAGATATATCCTCCAGCCTTCTTTGATGTGATGGTGCATTTGGCTGTTCATCTACCCGATGAGGCACTACTTAGAGGTCCAAGACAAGATGGTGGATGTACCCTATTGAAAGGCGGCTAGGCACTTTCAAGGGCTATGTTAGGAACAGAGCTAGACCCGAGGGTTCCATTGCAGAGGCCTACATTGCTACTGTAAGCGCTGACATTCTGCTCAAAATACATTGAAACAAATGATCAGCTTAGCAAAGAGGTGGTTGAAGACAATCTCGGCTCAATTTTTTCGATTATTCTGCTCGAAAGTTACGTGGAAGAGTCGACAAGAGGACAAACCTAAAGATTTGGAAAAATGGTTTGGTATGTGTTGAATAACTGTCCCGAGATACTACCTTATATCAAGTAAGTGCAAGATCGCAGCTTATACATCGTAATCTACCAAACTTGCAGCACATTCTTATATATTTAGATGTTTGACGCGATCACTATGTTGTGCAGCATCTACAAAGAGGAGTTACCGCCGCAAAATCCAAGAAACATTGACAAACCGGTTATGGCAGGATTTGCAAATGGTTCAAGAACCATGTAAGCTTTTGAAGTGCACCGCCGCTTTTTTAATATATTGAGTACATAAGATGATCAGCTTGTCTATTTTCTAACCATAGGTTAAGAAGATGCGGAGGATGGGCAGGCAGTTGATGATGCCCTTTACTCACTAGCAATGGGTCCCGATACTGGTAAGACATTATGAATCTTATGTTGTTGGAGATGTGTGCTACAACACCCTTGCACGAGACGAAGGCAGAAGACACAAAACAGTGCCATCATGAGCACGGATACGTATGACAAAGAGATAACTAAAATGTATGCTAACATAATGTACATTGTTCAGCTTGCAGATATCTCCAGCCGAGGATCATCGTGTGTGGTTCTGTTGTGTTGTCGCTGGTATAACCTGTTTTCCGTGATCGCAAAACCCGAGCTGATGATTATTTCAAATCCATCAATGTCAAGGCGGCGTACTGCACCAACGAGCCTTTTATTTTGGCAAATCAAGCAACACAGATATTTTTCTTGGAAGACACATTTGCACGTAGCGATGGCTGGAGAGTATTGCAAAGGTTTGAGCAGAGGAATTCGTTTAATGAAGTTGCACAACAAGATGATGCTTACAATGCTCCTGATGTACAAGATAACACAGATGTTCCTAATATCTTGGAGAACCATCACGTCAATGACGACGGTGAAAAGATTGCCTGTCGTGCTGTGGACATACAAGAGTTGATCAAGAAGAAGCCAACGTTCGAGGATGTTGAGGACGAAGAAGAAGATGACACCGTGGGGAATAATGATTCAGACTGATACACATGGCAAAGATGTTGACCCTGCTTCTGCGGATGATGATTACATTGCTTTTGTCGATTTGCTCGTCGTAAGACGCTTTTTATCTACTTTGTGAAATTGTGTTTGCTATGACAACTCAAACCTGATGAACATGTTGTTTAGTATTTTGCTGTGAGAACATCACTTGTTATGTATGCTGATTTGTGTTTGGTGATTGTATGGCAACTAAAACATGATGATATTGTTGTTTAGTTGTACTCATATTTGGCTGTGAAACTTGAATTTGATGACATAGTTTGTTGTTGGACTGCAATTTTCTCGACGTCTTCGAATGAGAACAAAGCTGACCCGACAGGCCTCTCGCTATTTATTTATTTATATGAGCAAAAGGGATACCCCTGATTTCGCTAATAGAAATCATTAGATGTTCAAAACACTACGCCCAACCTGCTACACAGTGTTTCATTCATTACTAGTTTCAGAAAGTGCTCATGTCGTAGCCAATCGAATACATCACGAAAAGCTACATACACCGCAAATAAAGAGACAATCATCCCACAGAGCACATCAATTTTTCCCATTATCTTCACAAGATCTTTCATCTCCTCATTGTTGTCAAGGCCGCTCAGCAGAATGTTGCTTGGCCATGATCAAAGGAACTGCATCTTTAACCTTCTACTCGTGATCTTCCTCTTCGCCGCTCCTTCGCCATTTGTCCAACACCCCAACCTCCTGGTATTGGGATTCCTCGCTAACCAAATAATCAGCGTAGTTGCATTCCCCCACATCAGCAACTTCCCAGAAATACAAATCACACGAATCTTCCATTTTCTACATGAATCAAATTGGTAGATCATCAACCAAACTATTAAAAAACAGCAACCGAAAGCAGCAGTAACAACACTTAAACATATTATTACCCCATGATTCCGCATTTGTAGAAGACTCGCCAGGTTGCGGATTGTGGTTGAGACGCGACGGATGACTCGCGTGATTTTCAGCAGTGGCACCACACCAATGGCAGCGGGTTGCGATGAGCAATCGGGTGCGCGTGCGTGTCGGCGAGGGTGTGATGAGACCCACAGCGATGGTACGGGTTGCGATTTGGCGATATCTGGTTGTTGCCTATTGAAGAGCAGTGGACGAGCAGCCAGCGGACATGGTTGCCGCGCCGAGCTTCGATGCTAGGCGAGTAAGTAGAGAAGAGGAGAAGCTTAACGTTGGATATGTCGGGCCATTACTTGCGAGTAGCATAGCACCATATATAGTCATAGTCTAGGTTTGGATTCGAACCAGCTACAGGAGCACGCCTTTCCTTTTTCTAAAACTCGGCAACGTCTCTTTACTGGTACACTAGCTTGTTCTATACGCCTTCCCAAATCTTTGATTTTCTTTCCCTTTTTATGCAGGACCGACACCGGGACCCACCGGAAGGGCCTCTCAGATTTTGCGAAAAAGCGCTCTCACGACATGTCGGACCCACCAGCTATATCTTCGCACACAAGGAAGTGCCTTCTTATTACGCACAAAAAATGAATACCCCCTGCTAGCTGGGACCCACCATAGTGGGAGGATGACTTGTGGGCCAACAAAGTTGACGGGGACGGAGGGCTTTGTCAACTTAGTCAATATGAACGATTCTAGCTCTAGTGACCGTACGATGTCCATCCAACGGGCGTAGTGCTTCTTCAACCTCTGGTCTTCTTGCTCCAGCCACCCAAAGCAGCGTCGGTCGTGCCGCATGCTCCTGCCTCCTGTGGCCAGCTGTGCTGCCGTGGAGGCCTCACCGCCTCCTACTATTCCCACCACTGGCAGTGTCCTCAAGGGCGACGGCAGCCTCACACCGCAGCCCAACCAAAGGAACCGTCAGATTTCTCTCTCAAGGCTTCCACCGCCGCTGCCTTTCCCGGCTCCGCCGCCCCTTCCTAGGCTCGCCGCCCACCGCCGGGTGCTCTCCACGCCGCGTGGTCAACGTGGTGAAGGAACGATTTCCATCGGAAGAGTATCAGACGTGAGAGGCCGACACCGGGTCCACGGCCACAGCCCAGTTTTTTGTGATTTTCCAAGTAAGTCGCTTTGTCGTGCCTGTTGGGCTGCAAATCTTTCAAGACGAGGAGAGCTTTCATTCTGGCTGGCCGAGAAAATGGCCCATCAAGAATGAGAAATGGGTTGTACATTTTAAAACACATCAAACCGCAATTAGTTTCAAATATCTTTTTTCTCATTTCAAGATTTTAAATTACATTAATTTTATGCGTGAGAATTTGTTGATTTTATATAGATATACATTTATTTTAAAATCAGTTTGAATGTGAGTCGAAATTTTGGGATTAAAAACAGTTCGATCAAGATCAAGTATGCAAAACTCAGATAAGTTTTTAACCGTGGCCACAATTTGGGCTGTAATGCTAACAAAAATAATATGGGCTCAAAAAACCTTAAAAATTAGCAAATGGGCTGAAAATTATTAGAAATAATGGCAGATGGGATGTATGTTGTTTTCCACAGATTTGAGGCTTTCCTAAAAAGGTTGACGACAAGCAAAGGATCGTTGGATGTCCATCCAACGGCCGCCGTGCTTCTTCAATCTCTACTCTTCCTCGCTCCAATGGCCAAACAAAGTGCAAGGGACTGCTCGCTCCGCCCTCCCCTGTGGTCGGCTCTGCTGCCACAAGCAGCCTCACCGCCCCATCGCATTCCCATCGCTGGCCTAGCCATCCTCTACTCACCCACACCGCCGTTATTCTCCGGCGACGGCAGATTTAACCAAGAAACCTCAGACAACAGATTCTCCGTGGGAAACAATCGCCGAGTCTTCCCTCGCCTCCGTGTCGCTCCTTCCTAGGCCTCGCCGCCGCCCACCGCCTGGTACTTTCGGCGCTGCCTGGTCAACGTGGTCAACGACCGACATGCATCCGGTGGATCAGACGGGAGAGGCCGATACCGGGTCCATGGCCGCACGCAAGGAAATGCCTCCTTATTACACGCAAAATAATGATTCCTCCACCGACATCGTGGACCCACCGAAAGGCCTCAGATTTCATGAAAAACGCTACTGTCGCCGACAGCTCGACCCACCAGCTATATCTTCGCACGCAAGGAAGTGCCTCCTTATTACGCACAAAGAAAATGAATACCCCTCGCTAGCCGGGACCCACCTTGGTGGAGGCTGACTTAGGGCCTACTAAGTTGACGGGACGGAGGGCTTTGTCAACTTATTCAATATGCACGATTCTAGCTCCAAAGGACTGCACGATGTCCATCCAACGGCCGTAGTGCTTCTTCAACCTCCGGTCTTCTTGCTCCAGCCGCCAAACCAGCGCCGGTCGTGCTCGTGGTTCCTCGCCTCCCGTGGGTCGGCTGCGATGCGGCGGAGGCCTCACCGCCTCTACTACTCCCACCGCTGGCCAGGCCATCCTCTACTCACCCACACCCTCGTTATTCTCAAGGGCGACGGCAGCCTCACACCGCAGCGTAACCAGTTGAACCGTCAGATTTTCACGCTGGGCATCGACCGCCGCTTTTCCCCGGCTCCGCTTCGCCCCTTCCTAGGCCTCGCCATCGCCCATCGCCTGGTGCTCTCGGTGCGGCATGGTCAACGTGGTCAAGGAACGGCTTCCATCGGACGTGGATCAGACGTGGAGAGGCCGACACTGGTCCACGGCCGCAACAAGGAAGTGCCTCCTTATTACGCAAAATAATTATCCTCCACTGACAGCAGGGACCCACCGACGAGCCACCAGTATTTTGCGAAAAATTATTTTCCCCGATCGCTGGGACCCACCGGACGGGCCACCGATTTCCCAAAAAACGCCTCATTGTCAGCTCGACCCACCGGAAGTGCCTCCTTATTACGCACAAAAATGAGTACTCCCGCTTAGCTGGGACCCACCTTGGTGGGAGGCTGACTTAGGGCCTACTAAGTTGACGGGACGAAGGGCTTTGTCAACTTAGTCAATATGAACGATTCTAGCTCCAAAGGACTGCACGATGTCCATCCAACGGCAGTAGTGCTTCTTCAACCTCTCGTCTTCTTGCTCCAGCCCACCCAAAGCAGCGCCGGTCGTATCAAGATGCTTCGCCTCCCGTGTGGTCGGGTCAGGCTGCCGCGAGGCCTCACCGCCTTTACTATTCCCACCGCCGCCAGGCCCTCGCGGGCGATGGCAGCCTCACACTTAGCCGAACCAGTGAACCTCGTTTTCCTCTCACACGCTGGCTTCCACCGCCGCGCCTTTCCCTGCTCCCCGCCGCCCCTTCCTAGGCTCGCCGCCGCCCACCGCCTCGGTGCTTCGGGCGCGGGCGTGGTCAACGTGGTCAAGGAACGATTTCCATCGGACGTGGATCAGACGCGGAGAGGCCGATACCGGGTCCACGGCCGCAGCAAGGAAGTGCCTCCTTATTACGCAAAATAATTATTCCTCCACCGACAGCGGGACCCACCGGACGGGCCACCGATTTCGCCTCCGATCGCTGGGACCCACCAGCTACATCTTCGCAAGCAAGGAAGTGCTCGATACCGGGACCCACCGGTCGGAGCGCACGTAGCGTTGTCATTCGGTCGCGAACGTACGCATATATATTGGTGGATGTAGAGGCGCACACGCGTCGTAGTAGAGGCGCCGTGGTGCAAGAAAGAAAATACGCCACGTATGTGTACATCCGGCGGGTCTCAACGCCTACTCACAAGATACGAACGGCGAGGGCTCGTTTACATGGCTGGGTCGGAACGTAGAAACAGCGTCGTCGTCGTGTTCATGGGGAGGCAACGGAATGCGTCGTGTTCATGGGGAGGCAACGGAATGCGTCGTGTTCATCGGGAGGCAATGCGGCTGGATCGGAACGGAATGCGTGGTTGTGTTCATCGGGAGGGCTTGGACGGAACAGGCGATGGAAACAAGGCCTGGCGTACCGCAGAACAGAGGAAACGGCCTTGTGTTCGACCGGCCAAATTTGAAACGGGATCCTGTTCATCGGGAGGGGTCTAGCGTACCGCAAAACGGAGGAAACAGACCTTCTACAGTCGAAACGGGGGTCCTGTTTGATCGGGATGGGTGTGGCGTACCGCAAAACGGAGGAAACGGACTTGTGTTGGAGTGCTACGGTCGAAACAGGGGTCCTGTTCATCAGGAGGGGTGTGGCGTACCGCAAAACGGGACTCCACGTGATACTGCTCATCTCCACCGTCGACCCCCTCCAGCCTCCACGAGCTACTGTTCATCCACCGTCGACCTCCTCCACCTCCACGGCTCCCTCGCTCATCCAGCCTCCACCGCGCGCTACTCCACCGCCATCGCTCAACCACCCTCCACCGCTCACTGCTCATCCAGCCCTCCACACCACGGGTCCTGCTCAACCACCCTCCACGGGCACCCTCCACCATCTATCGCTGATCCTGCCTCCACACCACGGGTCCTGCTCATCCGCCCTCCACGGCACCCTCCACCGCTTCATCGCTCATCCAGCCTCCAACACACCACGGGTCCTGTTCATCCAGAGGCAACGCCATCGCCATTGTTCATCCACCCCCACCGTTCATCCAACCCCCCCGCAACGCCATCGCTCATCCAGAGGCAGATCGATCGGCTTCAGCTTAGCAGCAGAGCTGGCGAATCGCCGATCGGGTTCGCTAATGCCATCGATCGATCGATCGGGTTCAAGAACGCCAGAGTTCGCAAAGGCAATCGCATGGGTTCGCTTAGAGCCCAATGCCTCGCCGGGTTCGCGAGCCAAAGCTCGCACACACGCCACAGACGCAGTACGAGAGAAACGCGATCGCACGGCCCCGACCTCCCACCGTAATCGGAACTCCCCAAATTTTCCTCCCTCGCTTCTACCACGGTTTTTTCCATCATGGACGGCCCAAAGAATGTCATGCAGCTGCATCTCCGCCCGCCTGTGACGAAAAGCCCATTTTCTTTCATGATTTTTGTCATAGAAGTAGGAGCCCACCACATCCATGATGATACCGGTTTTGTCACAATTATCGCTATAGAAGTGTCATATGTATGATGTAAAAAATTTCGCTCGCCCAAAATGTCATGGATGTGTCTTTTTTTGTAGTGATATGAAGTGAGAACTGCAGCCCGCTTCATTGCTGCAACCGCACGGGCCGGAGTAGATGCAAGTGCAAGTGTTGGTGCAGTGACGGTTGCCGCGCTGCCGGAGATGGTGCTCCTTGTAGAGTTGGTGCCGTGTCGAGCAAGTGCCGTGTCTATGCCCGATCCTCCGTAGATCGATCGATCCATGGACGCTGTCGGTGCCCAATCCTCACCGGATCAGACCGAAGCTTGCCGCATTGCCGCTAGAGCAACCGCCAAGCAAGATCTGTGCGGGACAGCGCGATCGTGGTTCCGGTCTGCTATGATCAGCTTAACTTGACTAGGATCCGTGACCGTGATCCAGTTTTTTTCTTCATTTCTTTTAAACGCGAGAAGGACTAATTGTGGCGCTTTTGTTAAACCAAACTGCAGTTCATCATAGGGATTCAGCTTGTACTGCATAACAGACCGGGTCCAATTTTTTCCAAGAATATAAGTGATGGACAAGCGCCTTCAAGCATCGACACGACATAAGAAGTGAAACCTGCAAAATAGCCATCGAGAGCAAACCAAACATTTTATTCTGTGAGGAATGTCACATGGCAAAACTTGCATCGTAAAATTGCAGGAAAAGAAAGAAAACATGACATTAAATCAATAAGATTTAGACAAGAATCAAGAAGATGTACTTGATGTGACATGAGTGAATCCTTACCAGAAATCACTATGTTGAAGTACTAAATGTAAGATTGATTGTCCAACCACGCTGGGCATGCAGGGCTCCGCTTACTCCCACAAGCAGTGACAGTCCAAAGGTCGGATAAATCGTATGGACCGAACATCCATGGATCGGAAATTTAGCGGTGCGATAAACCCTGCAATGCATACAGATATTGGAGTGTAACCATAATTGATAAACCGCCCTCACAAAAAATATGATCTGATACTTCAAAATATACAGATCGGATTGAGGGATGACATTAACATAGACCGCTTCTCGTGGACTGACCACACACCAAAAGCGGCAGATTAATAAACAATACAGGTTCACAAACACAAATCAAGTAATCAACAATAGTACTTACTACGCATAAGCAAAGTTGCACTAACTAAACTCGCAGACTATTTCTTGCCAATCGACCTACGGGATGAACCCCGATAACCGATTAGGCCATGTACTTCGTGGTGAGATGTCTACATGCACCATCACCATCTTGTCAACCTTGAGAACCTAACAGAGTGGTCTTTCCACTCATAAACATGATGATGAAGACAGGCCGCATCAGATTTGTTGGAAAGCTTTACAAGAACCACACCCTTCAGAATCGAAGGCACAGCCAGAAATTGTTGTGGCAAGCATGCCTCGAGAACACGCCCGACAAAAATGCTACAGGAAAACACTAGTTCGTGACACGTATGCACAAGGACACAAAGAGCTAGATAGTTCAAAGAAGAGAACTCATCATCGTCTTCTAGTTCACGCGACATGACTTTGAGAACTTCATCTCCACCGCTGACCTGGTTCTAATTCAAACAGTAAACCATATTTTGTTACTACCTCCGTTCAGAAATATAAGAAGATTTTCGATATTATACTCTATATATGACTACATATACGCACAGAAATGAGTGAACAAAGACACTAGAACATGTCTTCAAAGGCATGAGAGCAGAGGGATTACATGCAATATCCATAACACAAGTTATCGAGGCAAATATACCCTCTTAAAAGGTAGCATTGGTAAATTATAATTATTTCTCCATCCCAAAATTCTTGTCTTATATTTGTCTAGATACGGATGTATCAAGTCACATTTAGTATTAGATACATCCATATCTAGACAAATCTAAGACAAGAAATTTGGGACAGAGGGAGTAGTTGAAAGTAATCTATAAGAAATCAGGTCAACCTCTCGCATGTTTTGGTCAAAATAGGAATTTAGAACCGCTATTTGGCACACAAAAATCACATGCATGATCACCTGTAAAGTTGTACTACTAGTACTAGTACTCATGTGTTAGATGAAAAACACGATCAAGATCGAGAAAAGATCGCAAGAAGAGATATTACCCGGACTTGCTTAATGAGGGATCCTGAGAGGGGGCTTGGACAGGCGATGGCTTTGAGCTTGTCTCATGTAGTCTCAAGGGTGCTTGCGCTTCGCACTATGAGCCTCAAGGTTTTGGCCAGAGCCATAGACATCACTTTGGCCGGTGCTCCAGTCATTCATCAAGAAACTGCCAAATAGAAATAAAAGAAAAGAAACCATAATCACAAACCCAAAAGAAGAAAAGAGAGGGAGTTATAGGATTAGTCTCGGATTGGAAGACCGGCCTTGGCCGTAATCAACACCATTGATGCGCCACCTTTCCTTCTTTGGGAGATAAGAACAATGGCGTAAGCAGTCGGGTTTTCTTGAAGAAATGAGGAACAAGATGAGGCGAAGTGAGGGTTGGGTAGAGAGGAAGCGAGAGAGAAGAGAGAAATGATGGTTGCTTCGTCCATCCCAACTTATCACTGGAAAGGAGGGGTTTTGTGATTTGATGGCTCATTGGGCATTATCAAGGGCGCTCGATCGGGGTAGTCTACCGTCACTCTACTATCGAGTAATTTAGTGCATGGCTGGTGGACCCGATGCTGGCTGTCCCACACGTCAAGGAAGTGAGTAATTTAGTGCATGGCTCGAGCAAGATCCGCACGTAGAGCATGTCCACTGTTTTCGAAGAAAAAATGATTACAAAGAAGCTGCTTCCACTCTTACGACGGAGGAGTGCAAACATGGCAGCCACTTGAACATACACAGTGCTCCTACTACTAGGCATGTGCAAGTGGTTCATACGCCATTACTACACAATCTTGTTGCTAGTGTAGTAAGATATGATGATAACAAATGATGTTGTGCGATGTCAACTACTCCTATATGTAACATAGTACCGCTTTTTCAACCGTCCGGTCGAGAATGAACGGTGAGATCAATGTTACAGTAACTAGGTCCACAAATAAGACGGAGAGTACGGTGCTATAGTACTCCACGAAACATGAACCATATGAAGCATGAATAGTGTTAGGCAGGGTGTATGAGGGGTGCATGGATGGGAGCAAAAGTTCCCTTCTCACCCACTTTTGGCTGTTTAGCAGAGTGCATGAAGGGTGCATGAGTCCACACTAGTAGGTTGACAAAAATACAGAAGAGGAAACAACTATATTGAGATAAGAATGCAACCAAACACACCCACACGCTTTGTGCATAAAGGATCGATCTGCACCGCCTGAGTTTGATCCAACGGTCATGTTGCGCCGAGACATGGACATGCCCATGCAGAGTGCGCCTAAACACCACCGAAGTCCCTCTGCTTCTCGAGGCGCACGACGTTGGTGATTGAAGGAAATATGCCCTATAGGCAATAATAAAGTTATTATTTATTTCCTTATATCATGTAAATGTTTATTATTCATGCTAGAATTCTATTAACCGGAAACATAATACATGTGTGAATACATAGACAAATAGAGTGTCACTAGTATGCCTCTACCTGACTAGCTTGTTGATCAAAGATGGTTATGTTTCCTAGCCATAGACATGAGTTGTCATTTGATTAACGGATCACATCATTAGGAGAATGATGTGATTGACATGACCCATTCCGCTAGCTTAGCACCCGATCGCTTAGTATGTTGCTATTGCTTTCTTCATGACTTATACATGTTCCTATGACTATGAGATTATGCAACTCCTGCTTATCGGAGGAACACTTTGTGTGCTACCAAACGTCACAACGAATCGGGTGATTATAAAGGAGCTCTACAGTGTGTCTCCAAAGGTACATGTTGGGTTGGCGATTTCGAGAGGTATCTCGGCCCTTCTCGGTAATGCACATCACTTAAGCCTTGTAAGCATTGCAACTAATGAGTTAGTTGTGGGATGATGTATTACTTTAACGAGTAAAGAGACTTGCTGGTAACGAGATTGAACTAGGTATTGAGATACCGACGATCAATCTCGGCAAGTAACATATCGATGACAAAAGGAACAACATATGTTGTTATGCGGTCCGACCGATAAAGATCTTTGTAGAATATGTAGGAGCCAATATGAGCATCCAGGTTCCGCTTATTGGTTATTGACCGGAGATGAGTCCCGGTCATGTTCATATAGTTCTCGAACCCGAGGGTCCGCACGCTTAACGCTTCGATGATAGTTATATTATGAGTTTATATGTTTTGATGTACCAAGGTTGTTCAGAGTCCCGGATGTGATCACGACATGACGAGGAGCCTCAAATGGTCGAGACATGAAGATTGATATATTGGAAGCCTATGTTTGATATCGGAAGTGTTCTGGTGAAATCGATTTTACCGAGTACCGGAGGTTACCGAACACCTCGGTAACTTAATGGGCCTTAGTGGGCCTAGGTGGAAGAGAGGAGAGGAGGCAGGCAGGCTGGCCGCCTCCCCCCTAGTCCTAATAGGACAGGAGAAGGCGGCGCCTCTTCCTTCCTTCTCCTCCACTCCTTCCCTCCCCAAGTCCTAATCCAACTAGGAAAGGGGAATCCTACCCCGTGGGAGTAGGATTCTCCCGGCGCGCCCCAAGGCTGGCCGCACCTCTCCCCTTGCTCCTTTATATACGGGGTAGGGGCACCCCATAGACACAACAATTGATCATTGATCTCTTAGCCGCAGCGTGCCCCTCCACCATAGTCCACCTCAATAATACTGCAGCGGTGCTTAGGCAAAGCCCCGCCGACAGTAACATCAACATCGCCACCACGCCGTCAGGTCGATTTAAACTCTCCTCAACACTCGCCGGATTGAGTTCGAGGGACGCCATCAGCTGAACGTGTGCTGAACTTGGAGGTGCCGTGACGCTCGTACTTGATCGGTCGGATCGTGAAGACGACGACTACATCAACCGCTGCTGTGCTAAGGCTTCCGCTTCGGTCACGAGGGTACATGGACAACACTCTCCTCTCGCTATGCATCACCATGATCTTGCGTGTGCGTAGGAATTTTTTTGAAATTACTACGTTCCCCAACAGTGATGCAGGTTGCAACCGCCCGCAGAGCCCGCTCCTGGTCGACGGGAGCCACCTCATCAAAGACGGCGTCCAATGGCACGAATGGATTCCGATGACGGAGCGCTGAAAGGATTCGCCCGGCAACGGCGACGGCAGCCCGCAACCCCTCCTTCTCCAGCTCAGCCCCCACCATCGCGCGGAGATGGCTCAGCTCCTCGGATATATAGGTGAAGAAGGAGACCAGGTTAGGAAGCCGCAGCTCGTTGAAGTCAACCGGGTGGTCGAACGGGTTTAGCCCGATGGCCGGCATTGTCGCTACCGGCACGACGGTAGGCATCGCGCAGCCGCAACGCTGCGCGTGGCAACTTGGTTCACCAAGTGGCTGAGGCGATCCTCGACCTCGCCACGATCGCCCGCCACGCCCACCGGCTGCCCCGGGGCCTATCGATCTCCCGCTTCGCAGCAACGCCGCCGCCGAGCATCTTTGTGGTGGACGCCGCCGCTTGAAGCTCCGTGAACTCCCGCACATAACAGAGGAGCATGGCACTTTCTCCTCCTTGAGCTCACGGAGCTCCACGCCCTGGCCTTGAGCTCCGTGATCCTGGCATGGAGCTACCGTGTCAGCGCCCACCTCGACTCGTGATCTGCTGCCGCCATGGCACCAGGTAGAAGCAATGGGGAGACGGCAAAGGGGCGAAACGGCTGAAAGGCAATGCACCCACGGAAGGCGGAGGGAGCGGGAATCTTTTGGTTTTCACCACGGTAAAACACCACTCGACGACTTCTCACATCAAGGAGCAGTGGGTTTTTACAGGCGGAGTCATCGTGACTAATTGTTGCCGCGCCTGCTCCCGTCAATCAAAAATTTAATAATCCTGCCGCGCTTACTCCCGTAAATCAAAAAATTAAAAATCCTGCCGCACCCAAACACCAGAGCAACACCGTGGTGGATATTTAAATTCACCTGTCGGCAAGTAGATAAAAAATGGGATGAAAAAACAAATGTGGCAGCGGCCTAGCTAATCGGTCGAACTAGCCCAACTAGCTAGCCACCGTGCTTCACTGATGTACTCGGCAGGAAAATTGGTCTTTCGTGATTTGACGACTCATTTACTTGCTTCGGTGCTATGACCGAGGAGGACCAGAAAACGCGCGGTAGGGCATCCCACGTTAGAAAGAATATATGCGTGCACCACCCGGGAGGACCCCGAAACCGCGTGGTAGGGTGTGCCACGTCTCGGCTCGGAGGAAAAATGTGCGTGTAAAAATATATTGTATCGACGTAGTACCTATGGTTCACCTCGACCCAGCCAAGAGGGTCGAAAACACCCCACTAGCCACACAGCTTCATCATGCAAATGTGGCACGGAGGATAGATGTGGTTAGCTCCGTCTCTACCAGCCACAACGTCTCTTGTTCTAGGCGATTCTTCTATTTTCCAAGCTTTTTTTAGTTGTAATAACACCACAGCAAGCTAGCGCCACTCTTCGTGTGTGCCCGTGCAAAGGTTAGACGATTGAGTGAAGAGAGATTGAGATCGCAGACCTAGGACCCACCAGTAAGTGAGACAACGGTCATGCACGTGTTGATGAGGCACTCCCTCTACTCTACTCAACGCAAGTACTGTATAAATAAAATCAAGTTATGGGACAAAGCCAACAACCGTTCATTTTTTCAGGCTATCGACTTACGCTTTGTAGTCCAAGTTGCCAGTTCGAATCTCGTCTTTCAGATTTGTTAGTTTTAGGTCCAAATTTGATTAATGACAAGTGGGACCCCCGTGTGTTGTTCCGATATTTCAGTGTAGGATGGTTTTTTCGAACAAACACTTTGCGCAGTTAGACAAGTAATGGCACGAGTTACACATATTTTGCAAGTTTATTTAACAAAATGACAGCGCATAGAATATCACATCCACCCCGCAGCTTAGATACTATGGTGATACGAAGTTTTACACCGCTGGAAGTGAGATCCAATGGCTTGGGAGTAGTCTTTGTAATTATGCGCAATTTCCAAACTCTCCAAAGGTTTTTTTGCAAATAAAACATTCAGTTCGTGTGTGCCGCTGCATCTTCGATCCAACGGCCCCCGCTGCTCATATTAGGTGCTCCAAGTAGCTTAATTACCCGCCACGGTGATATGAGCATCTAGGTCGATGATCATGATCGATGGCACATGCGTAGTACTTGTACTTTCTCGCATTTCCCAAACTCTATCACCGATATTGCA
The DNA here is from genome assembly GCA_021605205.1 of Aegilops longissima. Lineage (NCBI taxonomy): Eukaryota > Viridiplantae > Streptophyta > Magnoliopsida > Poales > Poaceae > Aegilops > Aegilops longissima. The sequence continues at coordinate 289,755,758 of CM038682.1, forward strand.
AAAACATTCAAACCTCCTATTGTGGGTCGTTAGATTCGTTGAACTCAGATCACCATAGAATCTACGGCAAGGGAGCACCTCATACTCTCGCGAGAAAACATAAGGTGCTATCGCAGCTTGATGCTACGGTGATACGAGCTTGGAGGTCATTTGATCTGAGATCCAATGGCATCTGAGCAGCCTTTGTGCTTGTAAGTAGTGGCCGAACTCTTTGGGGCTTTTCTCAAAAACCATTCAACCACCGAGGAGGTGTTGTCACAACCAACGCCTCCAAGAGCTTGTATCACCAAAGCATCTAAGGTGTGGTAGCACATGATATTCTTACATACAGGAGAATATGATGTCCTCCTTCATCTTAGATGCTACGGTGATACGAGCTTCGAGGTCGTTGGATATGGGATCAAAGGGCATCTAAGTAGTTTTTGTACAAATTGTGTGCAATTCTCAAACTCATCAAGGTTTCCTGCAAAAATATTAAGACACATCATGTGAGCTGCTATATCTCAGATCTACAAGCTCCAAGCAACTCGTATCGGCATATAGCATCTAAGGTATGGGGGCACATGATATTCTCCCGGGGAGAACGGGTGGGGGTGCACAACCAATCGGTGGCTGGGAGGGTACAATCATAGCTCCGCCTAAACACAACATTTGCATGTACTGTAGTACTAGACTTAATATTCATGTTTCAGTTTCATGTTCATTTTAAATATTGAACTGAGGACCATGGATGTCTTACATTTTACTCTTTTCGTTTTAAATATTAGTCTTTTAGAGGCTTCAAATGGACTGCACATACGGATGTATATAGACATATTTTAGAGTCTAGATTCACTCATTTTGCTCCGTATGTAGTCACTTGTTGAACTCTCTAAAAGACTAATATTTAGGAATAGAAGGAGTATTTTTGAATTCGTGTCATACATGCATGGTTTGGAAAAATAGATGCACTATACTTATTGGATTGTTGTTGTGTTCGTATGCGTGTGTGTCTCGTGTGTGTGTGTGTGGTCATATGCTTGATATTACAAAGTTTTCTCACCTCCATATTGTTCATCTTTTAAATTTGAATTTGCATTGAAAACTTACTAGGATACCATGAAATGTGAAATCCACGTTGAGATCACTATATCACAAACTCACTCTAATTCAACAACTCGTCATAAATCAATTACCACGTTGAGATTAGTATTTGCAAGGAAAATACGGGTATTGTAATACACATAGATTCGCTCGCAATTTAAAAGGTTCCTTTCAGATTCTCGAATGGTAGGATCCAATGGCGCATCAGCCAGACCTTGGCTCGTGTTGATCCTAAAAAACCGGCTCGTGGTCCTTCGTGGCGCATGTGGTACGCACATTAGGCAACCCCAACCAGTTGAGCCTCAAGCTTCAAGTCGAAATATCCGCGCCAGAATTCCAACCCTAGGAAATTCCCTCATGTCCCCGGTCCATAATGACTACCGATGAACAACGGAGGGATGCTTTAGTAACTAGACAACGTTACTCACCGTGTCGAGCACGGTTCAATTCCCTCGCCGCCGTCAAGGTCACCCATCAACTGCATTGCCTAGTACTACTACTACTACACCAGATGAGCATGAATTGAGCCCGCTTGTTCGTGCTTAGTACTTGAGTTAATATATCAAGCAATGCACTGCACGGAGGGATTATCCTTTACTCTGCATATATAACTTGTCTAAAGTCCAACTAAGCAAAATGTTTGACCAAATCCTTTCTTAAGAAATACAACAGACCGATGTACGGCTTGAAAATTTATTGCATGATGCAGGTTATGATATTGTTTCAAATCCGGATCTTAAATTTCAGAAAATCCAAAAGTGAGCATAAATTCTTGAAACTAAGCATGGTCACGGATATGGCACAAATATTACTGTAAGTTTTTTCTTCAATTTGAGACAAGCTGCTTATGACAAGTTGCACAAATGTAGAGCCAAGGTATTTTGGAACAAAGACCTGTCACGTTAAGGCTAACGCTTTCACTATTGAAACCGTATGCGCACGCGCCGCCACGAGTCCCCGCTTCACATCGGCCGGTGCCGCCCGAGCAAGCGTGTGAGTCGACAGGAGGCGGCGAGCGCATCGCCGCGCCGGCCGTCAGGAGGCGGTGAGCGATCACAGGCAGCTCACCGATGCGAGCCTTTGACCAGTTCCGCCGCCCACCGTCGTCCCCAACTGCTCCCACTTTTAGTGTCCCCGCGCCATGTTTAAAATCAACCGCGACTACCCGGTATCGCTACAATCCTCTCTCTTCCTCTCCGATTCTTCCGTTGCTCACCTCCAACTAGTCCGACCTAAACGTACGCCATGCCGCATCACGATGGTCTACCATTAGTGTTCCAGCTTCGAGGAAGACACCCAGCCGGAGTCTCAAGAACATAAGGCGCTGGGATGAGCTTGAATTGGCCTTGCGGGAAGACGCCGCCGCCTCCCCGCCTCCTGCCCGCTCCTGTCCGCCCGATCGCGCCAAATACCATCCCCGTGGCATTGATGGGTTGGGAGCCGCACATTGTCGCCGAGCTTGATCCCACGGGTTCCACGAGGTCCCCGCCGACTTTCACGCTACCGCAGCACTGCCAGCGCATACTGCCGCTGCAGCACCGACGCGACGCCGCGCAGCGGGTGCCCGCACATGCCAGCAAGATGCACTGCGCAGTGCACCGACGGCGCGCCGCAGCCGGTGCCCGCACACGCATGTCTCCGCCGCTTTTGACAGCGCCGTCCTCGCTGGTGCCGCCAAGCCTCAGCGGCATGGATGGCCGCCGTCGACCGCTTACTTGCACCAACGCGAGTTGCCTCCTCCCGCCAGTTGACTCGATCTGAAGTCCAGAACATTTTGGCCTTCCTTAAAGCTAGGCCAACGTCCAGGAGTACGCCAACAACGGCGCAAGACGCCGCCGTCGCCGTCGGTAAGTGGCCCGACGACACATAGAGCACGGCAGAGGAGCCGCTTCCCACCGCGAGACGCCGCCGCCGCCGCGTAATCTAAATTTGCCATGAAAAACATTCGGATTGCCATGCTTAAAATCCAAACGTTTATCATTTCAGTTTATTTTATATCGATCGTCATATAATTTAAAGTCGGAGTCAGACTGAACGAAATGTATGGTTTGATCGATTGAATGTTCTGCTAGAGCCGTATCAAATTAAATATAAAACATCATCAAGCCAGATGTATTCCTTGTCATCCAACGACTTAGACTGCTTCAATGTTGAGCGCACAACACGTTTAGCATGCAGTTAATTTCATGCCAAAAATAGTGCTAATCACATGACAACACGCAAATAATATCCTAGTAGTTAATATCCGCATGCACTTAATATACTTCCAAATTAACGTGCATTGCACATACACACTGACTAGTGCTGCTAGTACGTGAAACTGGTGTCGTGACTTGTGAACGCGTCCAGATATGGTCAACGGCAACATCGCCCGCGAGTTCTTCCTGTTTGCCCGCAAGGCCTAAACGCAGAAGGGGAGGAGAGAGAGAGAGAGAGCACACATGGAACCCACCAGTAAGTGAAGGCGAATAGTACTAAAAATAATATTACATGTTATCCATTATTTAGGTTGTCGTAATATAAAAACATTATGTGAACAAAGGGGTACAACAAACATTGCTATTCTACGATGTTGCCTATTGACGCGGCTTGAAGGCCCGGTCGCATGTTAGATCCTCGCCCTTTATTTTTTAATTTGTATATGGGTCCAAATTTCTTTCATGACATGTGGGCCCCTCGGTGTGTAGTTTGTAGCACTTTAATTTGTGGGTCGAAATTTGTTCCATTCCAAGTGGACTATCGGTGTGTAGTTTTATAGCTTATTTATAATAATTAAAGAGAACAACATAGTTTTTTCAATAATACCATGGTGCGACGTTGAAGGCGAGAAAGGACGTGCGAGAGAGTGATGATCGAGCCAGAGGGAAATCAACTAGGGGAGTTGCGTGGGTTGCAACGGTGTTTGGAGTAGTTGTGGGTCGAATGCTACGAAAATATAATCTAAACCGACCGGAATAAATGCCTACACAAATTAATCCAAGGTCGGAGTGCCCCTCGCAATGTAAATAGCTCCGTCCTTGCGAGGGATGGAGAGGTAGTAGCTTCAACGCATGGAAGATACGGTGTGAGAAAGCGAGGTCAATCGAGAGACATATAGATAGAGAGACAAAGTGAGTGTGGTCCGACATTCATTGAACAAATATATATGCTCTGGAGAGATATTGTTCGGTTGAGCTTTTTGGCAAGGGTGAGGGCTGTAAGATAGAGCTTGAGAGATGATCCAGTCATAGACGTGTAGATATATTTTGTGCGTGGGAGGAAGCAAGGTCAACCGATCACATAGGTTTGCCGTGCGATCGAAAGAGTGAGACGGGTTGGAGAGAGTGACCTAGATAGACGATGTGCGTGAGAGAGTATACAATGTGAATAGGTCGAATTGGGCTCAAACATGGTGATATATCATTTTTGTCCGAGAGCGAGGTCAATCGAGACATACAGAGAGAGAGAGAGGTTGAGTGAGCATGGCCCACCATGAGGTCGAAAGAGTGGCGGCGGCTTGGATGTACTGACCTAGATAGACAATCTGCGTGAGAGAGTATAGAGTGTGTCCATTGAGGCCCGAACAGGGAGATATCTCATTTGTGTGTGTGAAAGAAAACGACGTTAAACGAGACTCAGATAAAGAGAGCGAGATTGAGCGAGTGTGGCCCGCCGTGCGGAAGAAAGAGTGAGACAGTCTCGAGGGAGTGATCTAGATATACAACGTGAATGCGTGCGCACGAGAGGTTGGGGGGCTATATAGGCAATGCATGTATTTAGCGCGAGAGGGTGAGAGGGAGAGGGCGAGAGAGAGAGAGAGCTCGGCATGGGGTGCACTGGCGGGTGTGTGAGGTAAATACATTTGGTAACATATTGGAAAAAGGGGTTGTGTAGTTGAGAAGACTTAGAGACCAAACATGGAGAGAAAGAATGAATGTGTGTTAAAACCGATAGCTTCCTAAGGTGGTTAGGAGAGGAAGATTGACCGATACAGAAGTATGTAGCGCTTGTGGGGGGAGGGGGGGCTAAAACAACATTTGAATGTACATATCGATGTTTCAATTCGGTGTACATTGTAAGATTTGAACCGAGGACCATGCATACGGGTAATTATTTCGAATTCGTGCCATACTAAGTTTCGAAAAGTTGACATTGACTCAGTTTGTTGTGCTATTTTGTAGGTCATATGTTTGAATCCATCCAAAAGTTTTCTCACTACCATGGTGTTCATCATATACATATGAATTTGTATTAAAAAAAGTAGCATGGATACAGTGAAATGCGAAATCCACATTAGAATTGGAGATCACTACGTGACACACACTCTAATTCAAATAACTAACTACGTGACACACACTCTAATTCAAATAACTAATTATGTGACACACACTCTAATCCACGTTAGCGTGGGTACCATTTAGATTTTTTTCAAATAACTCCTCATTAATTAATTTATAGTACTCCCTGTGTTCACTTTTATAAGACCTTGAAGACATTTCAGACAATGTGCAAAACAGTTCATTTTAAGTTGTCTGAAATGACTTACAAAAGTGAACGGATGGAGTATCTCATTTCGAATGACTAATTATTGCAACGAAAACATGGGCATGGTAATACATATAGATTCATTTGCAAATGAAAGAAGATTCGTTTGCATTCTCAAATGTAGGCGCACCAGTGCATCAGGGTCGTCGGGGGTGGATATCGCTTTGTGCCTTAAAGGCAACCGCTTTTGGCTCACTGACATGTGGGCCAGCCACCTGTTGGGCCCACATGTCATGGACACAGAGGCAGGTGCCTTAAGGCACCGAAGCATAGTCCTGTCGGGGTGGTCGCGTGTGTCGAACGGACGCGTAGCACCCAGCCACCCACCCCCCTGCCCCCCAAAAATAGGACGATGACAATATAAGTTCGCGCTTCCACGTTTCGGATTGAAATATCTGGCGGCCCCAATTCCAGCCCTACAAAATCTCTCTTCTCCACCGCCCCTTCCGCGCCAGATTGCTCAAATCCCTAATTCGCCACCAACCCTCGAATTGCCCCTCGCCTCGCTCTCTTTCCCCACCGCTCTCACATCTCATGCCGGACGACGACGACGAAGACGACGATCGCGCTTCACCTCCGCACCGAGCTACCTCATCTACGCCGCCCACCGCACTGGTGGTCCACCGACAACGCCGGCCGCCACAACCGATGTGCCTCACAGACACCGAAGTTCCACCGCATCAGGTGCGCTTCACCGATGCCGCCTCCCAGCTCACCGGGCTACTTCACCGGCACATCGCACTCCACGGCCCCGAGGCTGTTGGGGCTTCACCAACGGTCTCGCCCATCGCATCATAGCGCTCGCTGCCACTCAAGATCGGCATCCGCGGCGCTGCCAGCCAACGCCAGACATCACCTCAACGGCTCGACGTGACTCGCACTCTAGCTAGGCGAGCATGCCCAAACGCCGGCCTGAACTAGGAATCCACACATCACTACCTTGTGCACTGTTCCAACGATGTTTGGATATCCTTTCACTGCTCTCTTAGCTTACACGCCTATGCAACTCTGACTTTAACTCTTATTTCTTCTGGAGATATCATCTTAAACAAGCAAATCCATATTTTAGCGAAGCATGACGGCGCTACGGGATCTGGTACACATCCTGCACACCCGTATAACCTCGTAAGTATTTTTCCTCCGGTACAACATCAAGGTCGATTCCTCTTATTTGATCAACCATTCGCCATGTCAAAAATGCAGAGGGGGATGCAAGGAGCACAAGGCCTGCACATCCAAGCAAGTGGTAACTGTTGGGGAACGTAGTAATTTGAAAAAAATTCCTACGCACACGCAAGATCATGGTGATGCATAGCAACGAGAGGGGAGAGTGTTGTCCACGTACCCTCATAGACCGAAAGCGGAAGCGTTAGCACAACACGGTTGATGTAGTCGTACATCTTCACGATCCGACTGATCAAGTACCGAACGTATGGCACCTCCGAGTTCAGCACACGTTCAGCCCGATGACGTCCCTCGAGCTCCGATCCAGCCGAGTGTTGAGGGAGAGTTTCACAAGACGACGGCGTGCAGGACGATGTTGATGTTCTACCGACGCAGGGCTTCGCCTAAGCACCGCTACAGTATTATCGAGGTGGACTATGGTGGAGGTGGCCCCGCACACGGCTAAGATATCAATGATGAATTGTTGTGTCTATGGGGTTCCCCCTGCCCCCGTATATAAAGGAGCAAGGGGGGAGGGGTACGGCCAGCCTTGGGGAGCGCCAGGAGGAGTCCTACTCCCACCGGGAGTAGGATTCCCCCCCTTTCCTAGTTGGATTAGGACTTGGGGAGGGGGAAGGAGTGGAGGAGAAGGAAGGAAGGGGGCGCCACCACCTCCTTGTCCTATTCGGACTAGGGGAGGCACGCAGCCAGCCCTTGCCTCCTCTCGCCTTCTTCCACCTAGGCCCACTAAGGCCCATCAAGTTACCGGGGTTCCAGAACCTCCTGCATCTCGGAAAATCCCGATTTCACCCGGAACACTTCCGATATCCAAACATAGGATTCCAATATATCAATCTTCATGTCTCGACCATCTCGAGACTCCTCGTCATGTCCGTGATCACATCCGGGACTCCGAACAACCTTTGGTACATCAAAACATATAAACTCATAATATAACTATCATCGAAACGTTAAGCGTGCGGACCCTACGGGTTCGAGAACTATGTAGACATGACCGAGACTCGTCTCCGGTCAATAACCAATAGCGGAACCTGGATGCTCATATTGGCTCCTACATATTCTACGAAGATTTTTATCGGTCAGACCGCATAACAACATACGTTGTTCCTTTTGTCATCGGTGTGTTACTTGCCCGAGATTCGATCATCGGTATCTCAATACCTAGTTCAATCTCGTTACCGGCCAGTCTCTTTACTCGTTCTGTAATACATCATCCCACAACTAACTCATTAGTTGCAATGCTTGCAAGGCTTAAGTGATGTGCATTACCAAGAGGGCCCAGAGATACCTCTCCGACAATCGGAGTGACAAATCCTAATCTCGAAATACGCCAACCCAACATGTACCATTGGAGACACCTGTGGAGCTCCTTTATAATCACCCAGTTACGTTGTGACGTTTGGTAGCACACAAAGTGTTCCTCCCATAAACGGGAGTTGCATAATCTCATAGTCATAGGAACATGTATAAGTCATGAAAGCAATAGCAACATACTAAATGATAGGGTGCTAAGCTAACGGAATGGGTCATGTCAATCACATCATTCTCCTAATGATGTGATCCCGTTAATCAAATGACAACTCATGTCTATGGCTAGGAAACATAACCATCTTTGATCAACAAGCTAGTCAAGTAGAGGCATACTAGTGACACTCTGTTTGTCTATGTATTCACACTTGTATTATGTTTCCGGTTAATACAATTCTAGCATGAATAATAAACATTTATCATGATATAAGGAAATAAATAATAACTTTGTTATTGCCTCTCGGGCATATTTCCTTCAGTCTCCCACTTGCACTAGAGTCAATAATCTAGATTACACAGTAATGATTCTAACACCCATGAAGCCTTGGTGTTGATCATGTTTTGCTCGTGGAAGAGGCTTAGTCAACGGGTCTACAACATTCAGATCCATATGTATCTTGCAAATCTCTATGTCTCCCACCTGGACTAGATCCCGGATGGAATTGAAGCGTCTCTTGATGTGCTTGGTTCTCTTGTGAAATCTGGATTCCTTCGCCAAGGCTATTGCTCCAGTATTGTCACAAAAGATTTTCATTCGTCCCGATGCACTAGGTATGACACCTAGATCGGATATGAACTCCTTCATCCAGACTCCTTCATTTGCTGCTTCCGAAGCAGCTATGTACTCCGCTTCACACGTAGATCCCGACACGACACTTTGTTTAGAACTGCACCAACCGACAAAGACCACTGCTCAATGTAAACACGTATCCGGTTTGCGATTTATAATCGTCCGGATCAGTGTCAAAGCTTGCATCAACATAACCATTTACAATGAGCTCTGTGTCACCTCCATAAACGAGAAACATATCCTTAGTCCTTTTCAGGTATTTCAGGATGTTCTTGACCGCTGTCCAGTGATCCACTCCTGGATTACTTTGGTACCTCCCTGCTAGACTTATAGCAAGGCACACATCAGGTCTGGTACACAGCATTGCATACATGATAGAGCCTATGGATGAAGCATAGGGAACATCTTTCATTTTATCTTTATCTTCTGGAGTGGTCGGGCATTGAGTCTTACTCAACTTCACACCTTGTAACACAGGCAAGAACCCTTTCTTTGCTTGATCCATTTTGAACTTCTTCAAAACTTTGTCAAGGTATGTGCTTTGTGAAAGTCCAATTAAGCATCTTGATCTATCTCTATAGATCTTAATGCCCAATATATAAGCAGCTTCACCGAGGTCTTTCATTGAAAAACTCTTAATCAAGTATCCCTTTATGCTATCCAGAAATTCTATATCATTTCCAATCAGCAATATGGCATCCACATATAATATTAGAAATGCTACAGAGCTCCCACTCACTTTCTTGTAAATACAGGCTTCTCCAAAAGTCTGTACAAAACCAAATGCTTTGATCACACTATCAAAGCGTTTATTCCAACTCCGAGAGGCTTGCACCAGTCCATAAATGGATCGCTGGAGCTTGCACACTTTGTTAGCTCCCTTTGATCGAGAAACCTTCCGTTGCATCATATACAACTCTTCTTCCGTAAATCCATTCAGAATGCAGTTTTGACATCCATTAGCCAAATTTCATAATCATAAAATGCGGCAATTGCTAACATGATTTGGACAGACTTGAGCATCACTAAGGGTGAGAAGGTCTCATCATAGTCAATCCCTTGAACTTGTCGAAAACCTTTCGCAACAAGTCGAGCTTTGTAGACGATAACATTACCGTCGCGTCAGTCTTCTTCTTGAAGATCCATTTATTCTCAATTGCTTGCCGATCATCAGGCAAGTCAACCAAAGTCCATACTTTGTTCTCATACATGGATCCCATCTCATATTTCATGGCCTCAAGCCATTTTGCGGAATCTGGGCTCACCATCGCTTCTTCATAGTTCGTAGGTTCATCATGATCTAGTAGCATGACTTCCAGAACAGGATTACCGTACCACTCTTGTGCGGATCTTACTCTGGTTGATCTACGAGGCTCAGTAGTAACTTGATCTGAAGTTTCATGATCATCATCATTAACTTCCTCACTAATTGTTGTAGGTGTCACAGAAACCGGTTTCTGTGATGAACTACTTTCTAATAAGGGAGCAGGTACAGTTACCTCATCAAGTTCTACTTTCCTCCCACTCACTTCTTTCGAGAGAAACTCCTTCTCTAGAAAGTTTCCGAATTTAGCAACATAAGTCTTGCCTTCGGATCTGTGATAGAAGGTGTACCCAACAGTCTCTTTTGGGTATCCTATGAAGACACATTTCTCCGATTTGGGTTCGAGCTTATCCGGTTGAAGCTTTTTCAAATAAGCATCGCAGCCCCAAACTTTCAGAAACGACAACTTTGGTTTCTTGCCAAACCATAGTTCATAAGGCGTCGTCTCAACAGATTTTGATGGTGCCCTATTTAACGTGAATGCAACTGTCTCTAAAGCATAACCCCAAAACGGTAGCGGTAAATCAGTAAGAGACATCATAGATCGCACTATATCTAGTAAAGTACGATTACGACGTTCGGACACACCATTACGTTGTGGTGTTCCGAGTGGCGTGAGTTGCGAAACTATTCCAGATTGTTTCAAATGTACACCAAACTCGTAACTCAAATATTCTCCTCCATGATCAGATCGTAGAAATTTATTTTCTTGTTACGATGATGTTCAACTTCACTCTGAAATTCTTTGAACTTCTCAAATGTTTCAGACTTATGTTTCATTAAGTAGATATACCCATATCTTCTGAAGTCATCTGTGAAGGTGATAAAATAACGATATCCGCCACGAGCCTACACATTCATTGGACCACATACATCTGTATGTATGATTTCCAACAAATCTGTTGCTCTCTCCATAGTACCGGAGAACGGTGTTTTAGTCATCTTGCCCATGAGGCACGGTTCGCAAGTACCAAGTGATTCATAATCAAGTGGTTCCAAAAGTCCATCAGTATGGAGTTTCTTCATGCGCTTTACAATGATATGACCTAAACGGTAGTGCCACAAATAAGTTGCACTATCATTATCAACTCTGCATCTTTTGGCTTCAACATTATGAATATGTGTGTCACTACTATCGAGATTCAATAAGAATAGACCACTCTTCAAGGGTGCATGACCATAAAAGATATTACTCATATAAATAGAACAACCATTATTCTCTGATTTAAATGAATAACCGTCTCGCATCAAACAAGATCGAGATATAATGTTCATGCTCAACGCTGGCACCAAATAACAATTATTTAGGTCTAATACTAATCCCGAACTTAGATGTAGAGGTAGCCTGCCGATCGCGATCACATCAACTTTGGAACCATTTCCACGCCGCATCGTCACCACGCCCTTAGCCAATCTTCGCTAATCCGTAGCCCTGCTTCAAGTTGCAAATATTAGCAATGTAACCAGTATCAAATAGCCAGGTGCTCTCATGAGCATTAGTAAGATACACATCAATAACATGTATATCACATATACCTTTGTTCACCTTGCCATCCTTCTTATCCGCCAAATACTTGGGGCAGTTCCACTTCCAAAGGACCAGTTTGTTTGCAGAGAAGCACTCAGCCAGGCTTAGGTCCAGACTTGGGTGTCTTCTCTGAGCAGCAACTTGCTTGTTGTTCTTCTTGAAGTTCCCTTCTTCTTCCCTTTGCCCTTTTTCTTGAAACTAGTGGTCTTGTTGACCATCAACATTTGATGCTCCTTCTTGATTTCTACCTCCGCAGCCTTTAGCATTGCGAAGAGCTCGAATCGTCTTTTCCATCCCTTGCATGTTATAGTTCATCACGAAGCTCTTGTAGCTTGGTGGCGTGATTGGAGAATTCTATCAATGAAGCTATCATCCGAAGATTAACTACTGTTGAATCAAGTGATCATTATACCCGCACATCTTGAGTATATTCTCACCGATGAACTATTCTCCTCCATCTTGCAGCTGTAGAACTTATTGGAGACTTCATATCTCTCAATCCGAGCATTTGCTTGACATATTAACTTCAACTCCTGGAACATCTCATATGCTCCATGACGTTCAAAACGTCGTTGAAGACCCGGTTCTAAGCCGTAAAGCATGGCACACTGAACTATCGAGTAGTCATCAGCTTTGTTTTGCCAGACGTTCATAACATCTGGTGTTGCTCCTGCAGCAGGCCTGGCACCCAGCAGTGCTTCCAGGACGTAATTCTTCTGTGCAGCAATGAGGATAATCCTCAAGTTATGGACCCAGTCCGTGTAATTGCTACCATCATATTCAACTTTGCATTCTCAAGGAACGCATTAAAAATCAACGGAACAATAGCTCGGGCCATCTATCTACAATCAACATAGACAAGCAAGATACTATCAGGTACTAAGTTCATTATAAATTCAAGTTCAATTAATCATATTACTTAAGAACTCCCACTTAGATAGACATCCCTCTAATTCTCCAAGTGATCACGTGATCCAAATCAACTAAACCATGTCCGATCATCACGTGAGATGGAGTAGTTTCAATGGTGAACATCACTATGTTGATCATATCTACTATATGATTCACGCTCGACCTTTTGGTCTCCGTGTTCCGAGGCCATATCTGTTATATGCTAGGCTCGTCAAGTTTTACCTGAGTATTCCGCGTGTGCAACTGTTTTGCACCCGTTGTATTTGAACGTAGAGCCTATCACACCCGATCATCACGTGGTGCCTCAGCACGAAGAACTTTCGCAATGGTGCATACTCAGGGAGAACACTTATACTTTGATAATTTAGTGAGGGATCATCTTATAATGCTACCGTCAATCAAAGCAAGATAAGATCCATAAAAGATAAACATCACATGCAATCAATATAAGTCATATGATATGGCCATCATCATCTTGTGTTTGTGATCTCCATCTCCGAAGCACCGTCATGATCACCATCGTCACCGGTGCGACACCTTGATCTCCATCGTAGCATCGTTCTCGTCTCGCCAATCTTATGCTTCTACGATTATCGCTACTGCTTAGTGATAAAGTAAAGCATTACAGGGCGATTGCATTGCATACAATAAAGAGACAACCATATGGCTCCTGCCAGTTGCCGATAACTCGGTTACAAAACATGATCATCTCATACAATAAAATATAGCATCATGTCTTGACCATATCACATCACAACATGCCCTGCATAAAGAAGTTAGACGTCATCTACTTTGTTGTTGCAAGTTTTATGTGGCTGCTATGGGCTTAGCAAGAACCGTTCTTACCTACGCATCAAAACCACAACGATAGTTTGTCAAGTTGGTGTTGTTTTAACCTTCGCAAGGACCGGGCGTAGCCACACTCGGTTCAACTAAAGTTGGAGAAACTGACACCCGCCAGCCACCTGTGTGCGAAGCACGTCGGTAGAACCAGTCTCGCGTAAGCGTACGCGTAATGCCGCTTCATCCAACAATACCGCCGAACCAAAGTATGACATGCTGGTAAGAAGTATGACTTATATCGCCCACAACTCACTTGTGTTCTACTCGTGCATATAACATCAATGCATAAAACCTGGCTCGGATGCCACTGTTGAGGAATGTAGTAATTTCAAAAAACTTCCTACGCACACGCAAGATCATGGTGATGCATAGCAACGAGAGGGGAGAGTGTTGTCCACGTACCCTCATAGACCGAAAGTGGAAGCGTTAGCACAACGCGGTTGATGTAATCGTACGTCTTCACGATCCGACCGATCAAGTACCGAACGTATGGCACCTCCGAGTTCAGCACACGTTTAGCCCGATGACGTCCCTCGAACTCCGATCCAGCCGAGTGTTGAGGGAGAGTTTCGTCAGCACGACGGCGTGGTGACGATGTTGATGTTCTACCGATGCAGGCCTTCACCTAGCACCGCTACAGTATTATCGAGGTGGACTATGGTGGAGGGGGCACCGCACACGGCTAAGACATCAATGATCAATTGTTGTGTCTATGGGGTGCCCTCCTGCCCCCGTATATAAAGGAGCAAGGGGGGAGAGGTGCAGCCAGCCTTGGGGCGCGCCAGGAGGAGTCCTACTCCCACCGGGAGTAGGATTCCCCCCCTTTCCTAGTTGGATTAGGACTTGGGGAGGGGGAAGGAGTGGAGGAGAAGGAAGGAAGGGGGGCGTCGCCCCCCTCTCCTTGTCCTATTCGGACTAGGAGGGAGGGGCGCGCGGCCAGCCCTTGCCCCCTCTCCTCTCTTCCACCTAGGCCCACTAAGGCCCATTAAGTTACCGGGGGGTTCCGGTAACCTCCCGGTACTCCAGTAAAATCCCGATTTCACCCGGAACACTTCCGATATCCAAACATAGGCTTCCAATATATCAATCTTCATGTCTCGACCATTTCGAGACTCCTCGTCATGTCCGTGATCACATCCCGGACTCCGAAAAACATTCGGTACATCAAAACATATAAACTCATAATATAACTATCATCGAAACGTTAAGCGTGCGGACCCTACGGGTTTGAGAACTATGTAGACATGACCGAGACTCGTTTCCGGTCAATAACCAATAACGGAACCTGGATGCTCATATTGGCTCCTACATATTTTACGAAGATCTTTATCGGTCATACCGCATAACAACATATGTTGTTCCTTTTGTCATCGGTATGTTACTTGCCCGAGATTCGATCATCGGTATCTCAATACCTAGTTCAATCTCGTTACCGGCAAGTCTCTTTACTCGTTCCGTAATACATCATCCCACAACTAACTCATTAGTTGCAATGCTTGCAAGGCTTAAGTGATGTGCATTACCGAGAGGGCCCAGAGATACCTCTCCGACAATCGGAGTGACAAATCCTAATCTCGAAATACGCCAACCCAACATGTACCTTTGGAGACACCTGTAGAGATCCTTTATAATCACCCAGTTACGTTGTGACATTTGGTAGCACACAAAGTGTTCCTCCGGTAAACGGGAGTTGCATAATCTCATAGTCATAGGAACATGTATAAGTCATGAAGAAAGCAATAGCGACATACTAAACGATCGGGTGCTAAGCTAACGGAATGGGTCATGTCAATCACATCATTCTCCTAATGATGTGATCCCGTTAATCAAATGACAACTCATGTCTATGGCTAGGAAACATAACCATCTTTGATCAACAAGCTAGTCAAGTAGAGGCATACTAGTGACACTCTATTTGTTTGTGTATTCACGCATGTATTATGCTTCCGGTTAATACAATTCTAGCATGAATAATAAACATTTATCATGATATAAGGAAATAAATAGTAACTTTATTATTGCCTCTAGGGCATATTTCCTGCAGTAACATGGACTTGTACATGGAACATCCCAAGCGCAAGCAGAGCTGTAGTGAGCCTGTACAACGAGCTAGCGTAAGTCCCTGCATTTCATTTTATTCGTACTGGCATTCGTGTATGATTTGTGTGCAGTGGCTGATCCACGAATTCAAGTTACCAGGGTGAACATTTAACTTAAAAAATACGAAGGAACTTGCACTCCGGAAATCAACATAACTTGAGAAATGTGAAGCTACATGCACTTTGAAAACCAGCTAATGATCCAAAGTAGTTCAGATTATAAACACTAAATGATGAAAGCACCAAAAAACACAAAATGCAACATCGTGTACAAGGACTACAAACATGGTATGTACCTGCTTGAATTATTCGTTCTCTGGCTGAAAATATCGAAGTGTAATTGCACGTATAACCAGTGCGCAAACTGCATATCAATATATCTATCCTGCACAAGTATGCCAATAGTTTCAAACAACAGATTAGCAAAGTATTTATGCTATGTTGTCATGATACGGGTACTTTCTGGTAGATGGCCCCGACGTTTCCTCAAGCTATGAAAATGCACTATAATTTGCTTGTCATCAATGCCTACAAATCTCTGTCTCTCTCAACATAGTAGATCATCATTAGACACTAAATCCTTCAATGAGCTTGCAAAATGCTTGCATTAGATCCCTCATTAGACACTATATGTTCATCACCAGGAGCATGTATTGCATCAAATCCTTCATTAGCAGTCTGTTCATTAGACACTTCAGGCTCAAGAACAACATGAGCTTGTATGTTTGCACCGGAAACTTGATTAGATACATCAGATTCAGTCAGTTCAGTATTGATTGGGGGAGTTATAAAATCAGTAGAAATTGGTTTCATACTTGATTAGATTACATACAAGCAGTTTTACAACACTGTTAGGTTTAACTATTGGCCAGAAATTCAAGAGTTAAATTAGATATAATCAGGGATGTAATGTACCTGCTCGTTGCGCATGCTACTCTTGCAAGCTGCGACTGTCCGTTTGCGCAGGCTCGATGCCATGCCCGTGCTGCCGCCGCTGCCTCCCACGCAGGCTGCACCCAGGGTTGGATCTTCATCTTCTTGTCCTTTCGTTCTCTTGAAGCCCGGTGACCACCCTCCAACGAGGGCGCGAGGATGTGCTGTGTCGGTCTGTCCAGCGGCGGCTAGGTTAGGAGCGAACCAGACTGGAGGCTCGAGCGAATGAATTGGGATTTTTCCTGCTGTCGATCGATATGGGAGGCGCTCGTTTGGGCCGCGAGCCTGCTATAGGGCCTGCCTTGCACTTATGTTATTGGCACATCCAAATTGAAACATTTTTCTTCATTCTTTACATTGCCTGCTCGTGCGTTGGGACGAACAAAACTAGCGTGGGCCAACCTGGACGACTCAAACTAGGTGCACAATTTCCAGCCACCTGAGGCGGCCGCCCATACCAGCCCCTATGGTGGCGTCGCCCCTTTTTGCATGTATGATTGGATAGTGAAAAATATTCCAGTGGCGCTTTTGATTTACCCACAGAATGGTTGAATTGCTTGTTTCTATGGACTGAGTTCGCCAATAATGTGAAGGATGCCACAGTATTTTCATCCTATTGTAGATTGCTTAGATCTCGATATGCCAAAAGTAATCGCATGAAATATACAGTAAAAGCCAGTGTGATGTGTTTGGCTACAACTAGTCTGACTACACATCCTCATATAACATATCAAGGACGCACCATCTTACCAGATTAACCATTCGACTTACCCATGCAGTGTGGGAAGAAAGAAGTATTGGGACTACGTATCCAAGCAATTGATGCCATGGACTCCTTCATACAACCTTGTGTTTAAAAAGAAGTTGCAGTGTGCTGTACAAAGAACTAGCCTAAGTTCGCCATACCGCTTCTCGAATTTTAGTTAGCCACTTATTGCAAAAAAATTCAATTACGTTGCTTGGCTTAATTTAGTTTGCTACTGATTACATAATGGCACAGCCTGTTAATCATAATGTAGACTGCACCTATCTATGTGTTTGATACTTACTGTTAAGAATTACCTGTTTGCCTTAACTTAAATATCTACTTGTTTGTTTAACTGCTTTGCTTCTGCAATAGCGGGTTACAATGATGTTACTAACTACTTTTTAGCATCCAATTGGAACTCTTTAATTCCTTGTTTGTTTAACTGGTTTGCTGCTATAACTCCCAGTTGAGATGTTTTGCTAACTACAACTTTTCTGAATCCAATCGGAACTTTAATGGCAAAACAGGTTAGCCCAAGATCAAAGAGCGAGGTCCCCATGGACGTTGCATCATACCACAATAGTCGCACCGGCCCAATCGTGCATTATGAATTGCCAACTGCTGATGCTCTAGAGGCGAAACTAGTGGTAGAAAGAGATTCTGCTTCTGCACTTAGAGATGAAGTTGACATGCTGAGGAAGCAAACAGCACAATCACAAGCAGTACTCAAGACAACCATTAAATATTTGGTGGATTTCAAAATGAAGTAAGCTAAGACTGACCAGATTGTTAAGGTCCTGAAGAAAAATGGAAATTAAGTTCCTACTTCATAAATCATAGGTGAAATGTTCTTTCCATAGTTGAATAACCTTTGTGTTGTCTGTTCATGTAATCAATCAAACCATTTGTTTTAGAGATAATGTAATAATTGTTTTTTTTTTGGTTTGTAACTTTATTTGAGCACAAGTCTGTATTAATTGATAAGACTCGGAGACATTTCATTTGGATTGCTGTGCCAGACCTACAAATATGCCAATCGGGCTGAAAGTGCATTCAACAATAGTAGTATAGATGGACCATAAGTGGCACGCATCGGAAAGGGCCAAGATGCTGGCTAAAAAAGGATGCTGTTGTAGCCAAAAAAAGTACAGCGGCCTGGCTTATGTATGTTAGTTGATATTATTGATCCATATACTCTATAAGTGTTTATATGTCAGTTAGTTCTGTACATTCTTGGTTGATTGACTCGGTATTTGAATCTTGATACATCGCTTGTGTACATATCTAAATGGGAGTACACATTACGTTGCGTGTGACATTTGAGTTGGACATGAAGTGTTCCAAATATTTGAATTCACCTTAAACTGGATTCTAGTTTCTGAATTTGAGTATCGGCATTTGTAAACCATATTCATATATGACAGTGGAATACATCTTTGTCGTCCTTTTGAATATATATAAAAACACATAGAATGATTTATAAAGATTCATATAGGAATACAAAATGGATTCGAATTTAGTTGCCAGGGTAAACGTGGATGCTTATTGTCCCAAAATTCAAAAGAAACAGCAAAATGTCCACTCCCACTTCGGCTGCCCGAAGCCAAGTGTTTGGGAGATGGAAATTACTGTCTACCCATTACACGGACAATCCATTGTCCCGATTTCCACTGCTCTAAATAGGGGTAGGTTAGTAACTTCAATTAGACGTGGCACGACCGCCTCTGAGTCCATTCCGACATGGTGGGCGTCAAACATGGGCGGCAAAACTCATTTGATTCAAGCTCGTCTGAAAGACCTCTATTTCTCCCTCCATTCCCCATTCATACACGGTGGGCGGCAAAACAAACTCTCCTTGTCCGAAATCGATGTAGGCTAATATTTTAAATAGGGGCAGATGTGTAATTTCCATCAGACGTGACACAACCGCCCTACCTGTCAGCCCCGTTCATACCCCGTGGGCGCCAACCGTGGGCGGAAAAACACCCTCTCCTGGCCCGAAATAGTTACCAGCAAATATTTGGGAGATGCGAGATTACCGTCCTATCCCCAACCAACGAGACGTCCAAATTTTAAATGAGGTCTAAGTTCGTAACTTTCCCATATTTCAGATAGGCGCGTCCCAAAAACATGGTTCCCCGTACCTCTCCCTCCATTTTCCCATTCATACACCTTCCGCGCTAGAACACGCCATCCCCACACCAGCCTCCGTCCGCCACCCCATCCATCACCGCCATCCTCCACCACATCAATCGCCACCGTCCTCAACCATGCTGAAGCGCCTACCAAGATCGCGTCGTCCACTGCTAGAGATGAACGTTTCTCATCCACGGGGACGGACCAATAGCCTTGCATCGCGTCCTCTCGCTTCATCGGCGACGCCGTCCTCTTTGCCGGGGCCGCTCACACGACCTTCTCCTCCACCGCAACGGGACTTATCCCCCGATGCACCCGTCTACCATCGTAGATCTGCTTCAACGCCACCGACAGCCATCGCACCCCCGATGCCTACACGGTGCCGCAAGAGTGGTGGTACTTCATATTTCCTCAACTTTCTGATCTCAACCAGAAAATAGATCTTAACTTGGGCGTGTAATTGGTCAGCTAAATGTTCCTAAATTAGTTTCGAAAATGCATGTTCGCCGCTCGGGTGTGTATCTCTACAGGGTGCCCACGGTGGGCCGGCCCACCCTGGGATTTTGGGTCGTCCCAGCCCCGATTCCCCTCGTTACTGCTGCTGGCTGATCTCTACTACGCCTCACCGCTTGCCTCGCCGGTGACTTGCCGTCCCCGGACGGCATGACTCTAGGAGGAGACACCAGACTAACAGGAGGCCAGGAGCCGCTCGCCCAACAGCGTCACCGCTGCCCGGGCGCACCGCCGTGCCTACCTTCCCAGTCCGTTCAGGGCTCATGCATGCAGCACTCACCAAGCCAACCCGATTTATCCTGAGATACGTCCTCAACATTCAGCAGCCACTCCTCATCACCCATTTTCTAATTGATTCATTACTCATTAGGCAGGACTGACATTAGGGTTTGTTGTGTGCTCGATGCTACCTACACTTAATGGTTCAGATGTATTTGGTAATCTTTAGTACCTCTAAAGTTCACAGGGTTTTCAAAATTCGGCCCTCGAATGTAAACTAGTCATTTGGATTGTTGGCGGAGTGACATTGACCTAGATTACTACTACAAGCCAGGTTTGTTGACAATTTTACTTGTCTTTCTTACTCATTCGATATAATATCCAATTATTCACGCCGATTAGTTGCAAACAATAAGTGCTAGACAAACTTCTTCATTCAGATTTTGGACGGTCTCTTCTGCGATTACAATTCGCATACTTGTCCTAGTAAGCTCACAAGTAAATGAATGATTCACTACATCTATGCTTGCCTTGTCATATTTGTTGTCAATATTCTTTTAGGGTGGACCACCCTGTTTCTAAATACTGGAACCGTAGACATGAGTGAATAGTATTTCTCTATGTGATCTCTTCCATCATGTGTGGGTAACGAACACTACATTGTATAGAAACAAAGTGTCATTTCCAGCTTTTACATAGGTTTCGATCTTTTACATGGAATAGAATCTGCCTACTTGCTTTGTGGCGCACTACCAACACTCCACCCTTGAAGCTAAACATTACGCCACTCATAATTGCTTAGTTTATTTGTTCAAATACGAATTTCATATGATTCTAATGTTCCTACTTCAGTTTTGAAATGTGTGCCTGCTGTTATAGAGACATAAGGGGTTTGTATTTACGTGTGTGGTCCGTCAAGACGGTTGGAGAGGTGAACTTTGCATATGCAGGGGGCTTATAGGAGACACTCTCGAGTTGAATCCGCAATGCATTCCATAGATAATCTGACTACTTTTTATGTCTTCATGAATCTCAGATTCTGAACAGCATCATAATGATTATGAGCTTGCGCGCATGAAAAGAATAAAGCAGAACAATGCCATGGCTGTCAAACTTGGCATTAAGGGACTGAGATCAAGTCTGGATGCAATGGAATGCAATATAAATGCTCTCCACCTACAGATTCATGCTCAGAATATGATTCTAACGGTGATTCTGAGCTAGAGGGAGACCTAAGTCAATGTAGCTCCCTAGTGGAGGAGTCAGAGGAAGAGGAAGATGCCCTATCTTATTCACCCATCAAGGTACTTGCTCTAACTTTCCAAGGTTACATTGCTCGCACATATCTTGCAAATGATGCTTTGCATTGCTTCTACTTTGTTGAACTGCCATTAGCTTAGTTTACACATCGTGTATGTGAATACGCCCTGCCTATCCATTTTTAGTACATATTCCATCTGTCATCATACCATATTTATCCATTCAAATGTTGTTCTTGTGTATCAGACGTTCAAAAGGAAGAGGGCGATTGCTGATCGTGGAGGAGCACAAGCAAAGTATTTGGAAAAGGTAGTGGCACCTCATAAATCAAATAGCCCATTAGGTGTAGTTGCAATATCACATGACCCACAAAATAGCCCAACTCTAGCAGACTCTAGCCCTACTACACTGGTCATTTCTGATGCCCAACTCAGCATACCCCAACTGCAGCAAACAGTATGATTATGCCAGTTGACATAGCACCAGCTGTACGACACAAAAGCCCCATTCCAGCAAAGAGTACACCAAATCCAGTTGCCAAATCCCTTTTCGAACCAGAGAGACCCCAATTGCAGCAAATAGGACCCCTGTTCCATTTCTTCCTAGTTTAGAAGACGAAGCTTATGTTGTTGTCAGGAACTTTGTGCGCATCTTTCCTTCATGGAAAGATTATACATGAACACGAACAATTTCCAGTCTTCCTCCGCAACTTACGCGTAAGTAACGTACTAATGTTATTCATGGTCATTACTGCATATGTTTCTGCTGACAGAAGACACAACATTTTATTCTTTTAAATAGGTGAGGAGCAAACTGGATTGTGATGACGAGCAAGGGTTGGTTGCGCTTTTCAAGCACTCATTGATGAAGTATCATTCCTACCTAAGGCAAGCGCACTTTGATGGCAAGCCTCTGAACGAAATTTCTGTAAAGTCTCCGGTGCTACATTTATCCAACGGTGACTAGAATAATATTGTTACACATTGGTCTCGGCTACAGCGTAAGGTACTGTCTATGATATCACATCACAATTTGAACTACATTTCTGCATTTGCCTTAATGTCTCACTTGTACGAAAACTATTAGCAGAAGAACATTCGTTCTCAAGGGACCACAGAATCTCGCAACTATCTGCACAATCGCATTGCTCTTGTGAGTACCTCTTGCCTGTATGATCATACTTACTTTCATAGTTGTTTGATTATGTAGCATCACTGCACATGTTAGCCTCGTAATCGTCCATTTGGTGGACATTATAAGATCCGTATGGACTCTTACATAAATTTAGAATCAACCCAATGCTTTTGAAGAGGTTTAGCTCTGCAGTCCTCTTGTATGGACTGAACGTGTTCTATCACTGTACTTACATTAAAAGCTACTCCCTTCGTCCCATAATATAAGAACGTCTTGTACAGTACACCAGTGTTCTAAACACTCTTGTATTATGGGAAGAGGGATTGGTTCATTTTGTAGCATTCTGCATCTTATCTCCCTCGCCCACCATTTACTAAAAAGATCAGATCTATATTTAATCTTACCAACAAGTAGAATACACAGACAATGCCAGTGCAGAAGTGTAGCCCATTGCTCTTGTCAGTACATTTTGTCCTGTAACGCTTGTATTTCCAGGGATTGGTAGTTGATTATGTAGCATCAATCTGCATCTTATCTTCATTATCCTCTATCCCTTCCAGTATTATCATATCTATAATTACTCTCTACAAAATGTAGAGTACAGGCAATGCTTATGAAGAAGATTATGTGCTGAAATTCTTGAGTTATCCTTCCGTTGACATGGAGAAGGGCATTATAAAGCCGGTGTTAACTGTTAATGTAAGTCCGTCCTTCTAAAGCCTTTATCCTCAACTGCTGTTTAATTTTCTCATACTCCCTATCGTTTGTTGTTGTTTAGTTTGTTGTTTCTACCAAAATGCATGTTCGTAAGAACCGTAAGTTCTAAGTTTTACTTGTAAAACCAAATTCCTTATTCATACCATGCACATTACTTAATACTCCCTATATGTATGCTTGTTTTTGTGGATCTATAATCTAGTGTGTGGTGAAGCAGCCCACGTTTGCACCTTCTCATCTCCTGTTTTATCTTACTGATGTGGCTAATGATATGAACAACATGCCATGCACATTATCCAAAATAGATACAATGATTTTCTTTGCCCTTCATCTATGCTTGTTATGTTGACATGGTAATCCAGTAGGTGTAGTAAGCTCCCCGCATTATGAACAATGCCAAATTATGCTATTGATATTTTGAACATACTCTTTATTTTCTAATTTGAAATTGGATAGAATTGATGAACAGTTATCATCTTTGTTTATACACGCAAAACATGTCATCTCTACGCTTTGTTTCAGGTGATATGCGGATGGCATGCACAAGTCTCTTTGAAGGCTGTGAGACAAACCCAACATATTTTGCAGCAAAGAAGGCAAAACATCTTGAAGATAGCGAGACAACCCCAAAGTCTTGTCTTGATGCAGTGTTCAAGTTACTTTAGACTAACAGTCAGACAAGCTCAAAGAATTCATTGTCTGAATCAGTTCGACTTCTTCAGTCCCAAGTTCTAGAAGAAAGGCATTCTGCAACTCAACTTCGACTTGAAGTCCTATCTCTAAGAAAGATTGCAGAGAACACCAATGAGAACCTCATCGCTAAACAGCTACACCTGGAAGCTATGACCGACATGCTAGGCCGGTCTCACAGCCTTGCTCATCAGCTTGTGCAGTAGTTCCCCCGCAAGGCTAACCTTTCTTGAACTATCTTGGAAGGGGTCTTGGTTCAGTATTATTTTGTTACGCTGCAATGGTGCCCAGTTTTTGTAATCTGCTTCTTCGTTGCGCTTTATGATCACTGGTGGCGAACTTCGATGCCCAGTGGATGTAATATACCTTAAATCCTTTATTGTATAGTGTAGGTTTATTCTTAGTTACTATGCGGTAATTTCTTTATTGTATAGAGTAGGTGTGTTCTTAATTCCTACTAGTTACGCAGCAGCCCGAAATGAACCCCGGCCCATGATTGTGCGAATCAAATCACGAACTTTTAACAGGCCAAAATTGTATCGGTCCTTGTTTGGCCCAATCAGATATCGGCTGCGAGCAGGCCGGATGCAAATCGGGCCGTAGTTAGGCCCAACTATATGACGGGCTTTTAACAGGCTGAAATTAATATAGGGCTGAAATGTTAAACGGGCCCTTAACAGGCCAAAACTAATATCAGGCCGAATTACTAAGTGGGCCTATAGCAAGGGCCCAAATGCATAGTGTCCAGTTGACGGGCCGAATCCTGATATGGGCCATAATTGAGCCCAAAGCCTCTTAAAGGGTCGGACCTGATCTGGGCCGTAATTTGGCCCAGAACATGGTAGGCTTTTAACGGGCTGGATCTCATATGGGCCACTATTAGGCCCGGAGTCTGGCAGGCCATTAATGGACCGGATCAAATATGGGCCGGCATTTGGCCCAAAACATGGCAGCCAATTAATGGGCCGGCCTACTAGGGTCCTCAAAATCTTGTGGGCCTTTAGCTGGGCTGGCCCATTATGACCCGCAAGAATCTTGTGGGCCTTTACCTAGGCCGGCCCATTATGGCACACAAAAATCTTGTGGGCCTTTACCTGGGCCGGCCCATTATGGCCCGCAAAATCTTGTGGGCCTTTAGCTGGGCCAGCCCATTATGGTCCGCAAAATCTCGTGGGACTTTAGCTAGGCCGGCCCAGTATGGTCCGCAAAATGTTATGGGCCTTCAGTTGGGCCGTCCCATTTAAACTTGATGGGCCGGTCCACGTGTCAACATATCATAGGCGCGTCTCGCCCATTGGATGAGTGACACCTGTGCCAACACAGACCTGACACGTGTCTCCTCCAGCCAATGATGATTTTACACGTGGAAAATCCCCATTGGTCGGGGCTGTTAATGGGTTATCGGATCCAAAACCCGACCCGATAGCTTAACGGCGTTCCGTTACGGTGGATGCCACGTGTCGGTCACCCTTGACGAAAGCACTTCTATGACGCGCGATTTATCGTCATGGAAGTGGACACTTCCGTGATGATAATTTTGGTAATGTCATGTAACACTTCTACGACAGCACATGTATGACTATCTTGATTCTGTCATAAATTTGTCATGGATGTACATGCATGACAAAAAACGCGACCTACTGTGACAAACACGTATCATCACAGAAGTGTATTTTTTTTTGTAGCGTGTGTTGATGATGAACTCCTTGCTCTTGTGCTTCAAATGATAGTCTCCCCAACACACAACTCTCTCTCATAGGATTAGATTTGGTAGAAAGAAGATTTGAGTGGAAATCAACTTGGGGAAGGCTAGAGATCAAGATTTATGTGGTTGGAATGGAATATCTTGACTTGAACACAAGTGTAGGTGGTTCTCTCTCAGAAAATATGTATTGGAAGTGTAGGCATGTTCTGATGGCTCTCTCCATGAATGAAGAGTGGCTGGAGGGGTATTGTGACGCCCGGATAATTGAGTACAGTAACCATCTACTAATGATGCCACGTCACCTCGATTACTTTTGCTAATCTCGCATTAGTTCGAAACTGATTCAAATTCAAAATTCAAAATCAAGCAAACAATAAAAGTTTCCAAACTTTAAAACTAAAATGTTCGGGTTTTGCCGAATAATGCATAGGTAATTGTGGTGAAGAAACCCCACTTTATTGAAATGTTTAAATACTCTAAGGTGAATAAAACAGTATCAAAAACAATTACATAAGTGCTATTAAATATAAGAAAAATATTAAACTAATTTATTTTGGGTCCAAACTAGGTTTGGCAGTGCCCTATTTTGATGATACTAATTTAGGTGCTAACTTGGTATTTTAAAGAAACTAAAATAAAATGTAACTATAATAAAACAAGAAAGAATAAATAAAAAGAAAAGAAACAAAACAAAATTAAAAGGGAAAGGAAAAAATAGTAAAACCACCCCACTACCTTTGGGCCTAGGCCAATTGGTCGGCCCAGTCGGGCGCGGCCCAGCCGGCTCCCCACTGCTTAACCCCCATCCCAGGCCAACCCTAACCCTATCCACCCACTCTCCCACGACGCCCACTCCCTTCCTCGTTCCCCACTCTCCTCCACATTCTGGATCGGGGCAGCGAACCCCGATCCCTTCGCCTCTGTCGTCGTGCGCCGCTGCCAGCGCCAACCCCGTCGCCGGATCGCCTTCGTCGCCGTCACTAGACACGCCTTGCCTTCGTCCACAGAGCCCCGCCTCGCTGGACGCTCCCGCCGCCCTCGACCTCTTCGTCCCCGGTGCCGTTTGCCTCGTAGTCGTGGACTCCGGCCACCCCAAGCCGCCTTGAGCCCACTGCCACCTCCCTACAGCTCCTAGTGAGCCCCTCTTTCGTTTCCCCCCTCACCTCTTCTCCCGTCGTCGTAGCACGCCATCACTGACGCGCCCGAACCTCTCTGTTCGCCCGCCGCTCGTGTGTGTTTTGCCGCCGCCGCGCCGCTTTCTTTGCTCCTACTTGCCGCCGCTGCTGCTTGCCATCTTGGCTGTGCCCCGCACGCCCGCATTTGCCGCCTCCGGCCGCCATTGGCCTCGCCACTGTAAACCGGGTCTCCCGCCTCTGTCGTTGACCCCGCGCAAGCTTCGCACCTCCGCGCATGCGCCGCGCGGGCCCAAGCGCGCTCACTGATGCGCCAACAATGCTCTGGCCATGCCCCGGGCAGCACTCGACCGCGCCCCGCTCGCAACCTCGTGGTCCCGTTCGCGCACGCCTCTCCATCGCGCGTGCGCCCGCCTCTCACCGTGCCTGCCTCCGGCCGCCGGCGCCTATTGCCGCGCTGCCCTGCTCCGGCCCGTCGTGGCCGGTGCTCCCCTCCCCTAGTGGCCTGGTGTGCGGACACCCCTTCATGCGCACCCGTTACCGCCCATGCCCGCTATGGCCCCCGCGCCAATGACATGGGGGCCCACGCCCTTAGAACGTTAAAAATTTGATGAAAATAATAAAATAATTAATTAGTGAATTAATTAAGTTAATTAACTCTGTTTAGTTGATCTAATTAATTAGTTAGTTTAATTAAACAGTAATTAGATTAGTTAAACTCTAATTAGAATAAGCGATTAATATGATATTTGGGACCCACACGTCGGTTTGACCCGATCAGCATACATTGACTGCTGACATCATGATGACGTCAGCATGCACTATTCTGGATAATGTTGATTTAAATAATTAAATAAATTCTAAAAATGATTAAATCTTTTAAAATTAATATAAAATAAACCGTACCTCGGTTGGAAAAACTTTGTACATGAAAGTTACTCAGAACGACGAGACGAATTCGGATAAGCAGCCCATTTGTCCGCCACACAACTGTAGCATAGCGAACACGCAACTTTCCGCCTCCGGTTCATGTGGCCGAAAACGCGGAACACGGGAATACTTTCCCGGATGTTTTCCCCTTCGCCGGTTTCACCTATCCCTACGTTAGATTACCCCCGGCACCGCATATTGCCATGTTATGCTTTGTGATGCTTTGATTGCTCTGTTATTTATTGTGTTCCCCCTCCGTTACTTCTTTCTGGTAGACCCCGAGACTGCCGGCGACCCCCAGTTCGACTACGGTGTTGATGACCCCTCCTTGTCAGAGCAACCAGCAAGCCCCCCACTTGATCACGGATATCGCCTATTCTTCTCTCTCTCGCTGCATTACATGTAGTGTAGCATGTTACCGCTTTCCGTTAATCCTATCCTGATGCATAGCATGTCCTTGCTACTACTGTTGTTACCTTTACTTGCAATCCTAATTGCTTAGTATAGGATGCTAGTATTCCATCAGTGGCCCTACACTCTTGTCCGTCTGGCATGCTATACTACTGGGCTGTGATCACTTCGGGAGGTGATCACGGGCATATGATGTATACTTTATACTGTTACATTACTTATGATACTGTTCGGAGATGGGGGCTTGAAGGGCGGTGGCTCCATCCCAGTAGAGGTGGGCCTGGGTTCCCGACGGCCCCCGACTGTTACTTTGTGGCGGAGCGATAGGGCAGGTTGAGACCCCCTAGGAGAGAGGTGGGTCTGGCCCTGGTCGGCGTTCGCAGTTACTTCATAATAACACGCTTAACGAGATCTTGGTATTTGATCTGAGTCTGGCCACTGGCCTATATGCACTAACCAACTACGCGGGAACAGTTATGGGCACTCGGCGTCGTGGTATCAGCCGAAGGTTTCATGACGTAAGCGACTGAGCGGCGCGCGCCGGATTGGACTGGAACGCCTGCTAGGCTAGGTCTGCTTCCGGCCGCCCACGCAACATGCAGGTGTGCAATGGGCGATGGGCCCAGACCCCTGCGCCATAGGATTTAGACCGGCATGCTAACCTCTCTGTTGTGCCTAGGTGGGGCTGCGACGTGTTGATCTTCTGAGGCCGGGCATGACCCAGGAAAGTGTGTCCGGCCAAATGGGATCGAGCGTGTTGGGTTATGTGGTGCACCCTGCAGGTGAAGTTTATCTATTCGAGCGATCGTGATCTTGGTACCGGGACGACTTGGAGTTGTACCTTGACCTTATGACAACTAGAACCGGATACTTAATAGAACACACCCTTCCAAGTGCTAGATATAACCCGGTGATCGCTCTCACACAGGGCGACGAAGGGAGGATCGTCGGGTTGGATTATGCTATGCGATGCTACTTGGTGAACTTACCATCTACTCTCTTCTACATGCTGCAAGATGGAGGCTGCCAGAAGCGTAGTCTTCTATAGGATTAGCTATCCCCTTCTTATTCTGGCATTCTGCAGTTCAGTCCACCGATATAGCCCCTTTACACAGATACCCGTGCATATGTGGTGTAGATCCTTGCTTGCGAGTACTTTGGATGAGTACTCACGGTTGCTTTTCTCCCTCTTTTCCCCCTTTCCTTTCTACCTGGTTGTCGCAACCAGATGCTGGAGCCCAGGAGCCAGACGCCATCGTCAATGACGACTCCTACTACACCAGAGGTGCCTACTACTACGTGCAGGCCGCTGACGATGAGAAGGAGTAGTTTAGGAGGATCCCAGGCAGGAGGCATGCGCCTCTTTCGATCTATATCCCAGTTTGTGCTAGCCTTCTTAAGGAAAACTTGTTTCACTTATGTCTGTACTCAGATATTGTTGCTTCCGCTGACTCATCTATGATCGAGCACTTGTATTCGAGCCCTCGAGGCCCCTGGCTTGTATTATGATGCTTGTATGACTTATTTTATTTTTAGAGTTGTGTTGTGATATCTTCACGTGAGTCCCTGATCTTGATAGTACACGTTTGCATGTATGATTAGTGTACGATTGAATCGGGGGCGTCACAAGTTGGTATCAGAGCCGACTGCCTGTAGGAATCCCCCTTTCCAACTCCTTGGCCGAAGTTGAGTCTAGTCATTGCAAAACCTTTACCAACATGGTTGTGTGGCCTATGGGCCCACGTCACCATTGGGTGGTATTAGGATATTTTATTCCTCGTCTATACTCTGGGACTATGATCTCTCTCCTATTCGGGTTAAATGATTTGCTAACTCTAACTCTAGGTTCTCGTAAATACTTTCTCCCGAAGAGACTATGTGCCGTCGCTTTTACAATTCCCTACCACCGATGTATCCTTCTGGATAACTACATACACTTGCCATTCATACATCATTCCCCATTGATCTTGTTATTACAAGATGCCTCGAAATACTCTCTGTTGTCCCGAGAATCCTTTGAGCTTACTACCTTGCAGTTCTTTACCACATGAATACCCCTACGGATAATTTCTCACACTTATCGAGTATCCGTTCATCCACAGTTGATTCCCGTATTTCACAAATATCTTCGAAATACCATTCGATTATCCTAAAATCCCCAACAGCCTATTGCTCTTGAAATTCTTACTTGCTTGGATTATGATTTACCATAAGTATGTGATACGTCTCCGTCGTATCTATAATTTTTGATTGTTCCATGCCAATATTCTACAACTTTCATATACTTTTTGGCAACTTTTTATACTATTTTTGGGATTAACATATTGATCCAGTTCCTGCAGTTCACATGCATTTGCATGTTTTGGTTTCAGAATATCCATATCAAGCGGAGTCCAAACGGGATAAAAATGGACGGAGATTTTTTTGGAATATTTGGAAAGTCTGGAAGAAAGATCATCGTGAAATGGTGTCCGAGGTGGGCACGAGATAGGGCGCGCCTACCCCCTGTGGCACGCCCAGACCCTCGTGGGCCACCTGTAAGGCGGTTGACGCCCTTCTTCGGCCGCAAGAAAGCTAATTTTTGGTATAAAAAAAATCACGACGAAGGTTTCAGTCCAATCGGAGTTACGGATCTCCATATATATACGAAACGGTGAAAGGGCACCAGAACAGAATGAAGAAACGGAGAGAAACAGAGAGACAGATCCAATCTCGGAGGGGCTCTCGCCCCTCCCACGCCATGGAGGCCAAGGACCAGAGGGGAAACCCTTCTCCCATCTAGGGAGGAGGTCAAGGAAGAGGAAGACGAAGGGGCCCCCTCTCCCCTTCTCTTCCAGTGGCACCGGAACGCTGCCGTGGCCATCATCATCATCACCGCGATCTACACCAACACCTCCACCATATTCACCAACATCTCCATCACTTGTGTTGAGGTTTGCAAGTCCCGTAGCATGCACGTATGGTGAACCGTTATGTAACGAAGTCGGAGCATGAGGTGTTTATTGATTGTCTTCCTTATGAGTGGCGGTCGGGGACGAGCGATGGTCTTTTCCTACCAATCTATCCCCCTAGGAGCATGCGCGTAGTACTTTGTTTCGATGACTAATAGATTTTTGCAATAAGTATGTGAGTTCTTTATGACTAATGTTGAGTCCATGGATTATACGCACTCTCACCCTTCCATCATTGCTAGCCTCTTCGGTACCGTGCATTGCCCTTTCTCACCTCGAGAGTTAGTGCAAACTTCGGCGGTGCATCCAAACCCCGTGATACGATACACTCTGTCACACATAAGCCTCATTATATCTTCCTCAAAACAGCCACCATACCTACCTATTATGGCATTTCCATAGCCATTCCGAGATATATTGCCATGCAACTTCCATCATCATCATATACATGACTTGAGCATTTATTGTCATATTGCTTTGCATGATCGTAAGATTGCTAGCATGATGTTTTCATGGCTTGTCCATTTTTTGATGTCATTGCTACGCTAGATCATTGCACATCCGGTACATCACGGAGGCATTCATATAGAGTCATATCTTTGTTCTAGATATCGAGTTGTAATATTGAGTTGTAAGTAAATAAAAGTGTGATGATCATCATTATTAGAGCATTACCCCAGTGAGGAAAGGATGATGGAGACTATGATTCCCCCATAAGTCGGGATGAGACTCCGGACGAAAAAAATAAAAAAATAAAAAAGGAGAGGAAGGCCAAAAAAAGAGAAGGCCCAAAAAAAGAGAAAAAAAGAAGAAAACAAAAAAATGAGAGAAAAAGAGAGAAGGGGCAATGTTACTATCCTTTTACCACACTTGTGCTTCAAAGTAGCACCATGTTCTTCATATAGAGAGTCTCTTGAGTCATCACTTTCATATACTAGTGGGAATTTTCATTATAGAACTTGGCTTGTATATTCCAACGATGGGCTTCCTCAAATGCCCTAGGTCTTCATGAGCAAGCAAGTTGGATGCACACCCACTTAGTTTCAGTTTGAGCTTTCATACACTTATAGCTCTAGTGCATCCGTTGCATGGCAATCCCTACTCCTCACATTGATATCTATTGATGGGCATCTCCATAGCCCGTTGATACGCCTAGTTGATGTGAGACTATCTTCTCCTTTTTATCTTCTCCATACAACCTCCATCATCATATTCTATTCCACTTATAGTGATATGTCCATGGCTCACGCTCATGTATTTCGTGCAAGTTGAAAAGGTTTGAGAAACGTCAAAAGTATGAAACAATTGCTTGGCTTGTCATCGGGGTTGTGCATGATGTGAATATTTTGTGTGGTGAAGATGGAGCATAGCCAGACTATATGATTTTGTAGGGATGAGCTTTCTTTGGCTATGTTATTTCAATAAGACATAATTGCTTGGTTGGTATGCTTGAAGTATTATTGTTTTTATGTCAAAGGATAGACTATTTCCTTGAATCATTCGTGTCTTAATATTCATGCCATGATTAGACATATGATCAAGATTATGCTAGGTAGCATTCCACATCAAAAATTATCTTTTTATCATTTACCTACTCGAGGACGAGCAGGAATTAAGCTTGGCGATGCTGATACGTCTCCATCGTATCTACAATTTTTTATTGTTCCATGCCAATATTCTACAACTTTCATATACTTTTTGGCAACTTTTTATACTATTTTGGGACTAACATATTGATCCGATTGCCGGTGCGGTTCACATGCATTTGCATGTTTTTGGTTTCGCAGAATATCCATATCAAGCGGAGTCCAAGCGGGATAAAAAGGACGGATATTTTTTTGGAATATTTGGAAAGTGCGGAAGAAAGATCATCGTGAAATGGTGTCTGAGGTGGGCACGAGGTAGGGGCGCGCCCACCCCCCAAAGGCGCGCCTGACCTCGTGGGCCACCCGTAAGGCGGTTGGCGCCTTATTTGGCCATAAAGAAAGCTATTTTTTGGTAAAAAAATCACGGCGAAGGTTTCAGTCCAATTGGAGTTACGGATCTCCATATATATACGAAACGGTGAAAGGGCACCAGAATAGAACGCGGAAACAGAGAGAAACAAAGAGACAGATCCAATCTCGGAGGGGCTCTCGCCCCTCCCACGCTATGGAGGCCAAGGACCAGAGAGGAAACCCTTCTCCCATCTAGGGAGGAGGTCAAGGAAGAAGAAGACGAAGGGGCCCCCTCTCCCCTTCTCTTCCGGTGGTGCCGGAACGCCGCCGTGGCCATCATCATCATCACCGCGATCGACACCAACACCTCCGCCATCTTCACCAACATCTCCATCACCTTCCCCCCTCTATCTACAGCGGTCCACTCTCCCGCAACCCATTGTACCCTCTACTTGAACATGGTGCTTTATGCTTCATATTATTATCTAACGATGTGTTGCCATCCTATGATGTCTGAGTAGATTTCGTTGTCCTATCGGTGGTTGATGAATTGCTATGATTTATTTAATTTGCTTGTGGTTATGTTGATGTCCTTTGGTGCCCATCATATGAGCGCGCGTGTGGATCACACCATAGGGTTAGTTGTATGTTGATAGGACTATGATTGGAGGGCAAGGGTGACAGAAGCTTCAGCCTAGCATAGAAATTGATGCATACGGGATTGAAGGGGAACCAATATATCTTAATGCTATGGTTGGGTTTTACCTTAATGAACGTTAGTAGTTGCGGATGCTTGCTAATAGTTCCAATCATAAGTGCATAGAATTCCAAGTCAGGGATGACATGCTAGCATTGGCCTCTCCCACATAATACTTGCTATCGGTGTAGTAAAGTAGTCAATTGCTTAGGGACAATTTCACAACTCCTACCACCACTTTTCCAAACTCGCTATATTTACTTTATTGCTTCTTTACTTAAAAAAGCCCCTAGTTTTTATTTACGCTCTCTTTATTATCTTGCAAGCCTATCCAACAACACCTACAAAGTACTTCTAGTTTCATACTTCTTCTAGGTAAAGTAAACGTTAAGCGTGCGTAGAGTTGTATCGGTGGTCGATAGAGCTTGAGGGAATATTTGTTCTACCTTTAGCTCCTCGTTGGGTTCGACACTCTTACTTATCAAAAACTGTTGCGATCCCCTATACTTGTGGTTATCAGTATGGTAATCTAATTGGCATCCTTTGTCATTATCATTTCGAGTTCCTTGATTCAATATGTTGCGAATGCCTGCAATCATCAGTTGATCCTTATAAATTATCTTTCCGGCTCACCCGTCATTTTTAACTGGAGTTGGTTCTTGGCCAATCAAATTGCAGTCGATTGTACCCCTAAGCCTACTCGACTTATCCACCATTTATCAGAGCGTTTGCTCCCCTTGGTGAGAAATCATAATTCCTTTACATTTGAGCTTTGAATGAGTCAGTTGTTTCTATACCTAATGCATTTTCATTGTTTCTTCTTCTTATTGTGTGTCGATGCTCACATCAGCTCCGTTGTGGACCGTCAGATCCTTTGTTGAATTATCAATCCAACAGTGTCCTTCGTATACAAAAAACCTCAAGAAGTTCTTTCTCTGACACATAATGCCATTGGTAAATCCCATTCTCTGATTTGGCCAACCATTCTCTACTTTTCAGCTGGTGATATTTACTATTGAAACTTGTGGTATATGTTCGTAAGATGCCCTCATGGGTTGAACCTATGCCTTCCTTAAATCCATGTGAACCTGAAAGATATCATGGGTTATACTTATCTGGTATTTCACCAGGTAAAATTTTCAACGCTAATGTCATTTTTGAAACACGAGAAGTGAATGGAAGGTTATGCATGGAAGAAGTGGGAGTCGACCTTGAACCTTTGTGTTCATGCCCATGGACACAATGCAGATCTTATCATGGAAGCTTCTCGTAAAAATAATTACCCATGGATATAGTATCATCTCGTGGCTATGAATTGATCCCTTTTGCACTCGTGGTTCCGGCCATGTTCTCCTTTAAATACCAATTCTTAGACAAGTTGAAGTACTTGTCTTCTGAAGATCATTACACCTGTCCAACCTTTACTTTGATCTACCATCGAGTATTATACTCTGGTATGTCAAGAATATCATGGAAATGCATAACTTCTTATGGGTTCTTCATTAACTGTTATTTATCACTGATTCCAATTTTCCTGGGTTCTGGGTTGTCGTCAACCGAGAACACCGATATGCGAACCGATTCCGCATTCCGGTTCGATAATCCTAAGTAATTTCTGTTGCTTATGAGTTTAATAATCCTTCAAGTCATTCCTAGCCTGATCGGCTATATCATTATCATGCTGATTCTAACTGTGCTACCTGGTCCTTAATCCTAGAGCACAACTTCCGATGATGAGCTAAGCTTATGTCGAGTTCCTCGTCTTATCATTCCACCTCAAACTACAAGCTTGATCCCGAGTTGGTGTTGTATCCGTGGATCCAATAATCTTTTGCTGCAACAATCCCTTTGCTTGATGCAGTCGCCATTCGATTGCTTCTTCATGGAGCCTCTCGACAAAAGTTGCCGTGATCATCATCAACCTTTTGGGTTCTTTCAGGATATCTATTGAATTCTTGATGAGAAATGACATCCTTGCCCCTTGATGAGTTGTGCTATCATCGGCATCTTTATTGCCCTCCCTCCAACACAAACTTGTTCATGTTTTGTGTAGTTTCCTTTCTATCCAACTTATATTATGATTCTATCTTGGAGTATTACCATCTGTTATGTCAATAATGTTGAGGGAATTACCTCAACTATTAATTCTTGATATAGTAATACTTCTCACCATCACCATTCTTTCTTGGTCCCCATGTTGGTTCTAACCGGGATACCAACAGGTGAACGGTGCTATTTGGATTCTGCCCTTCTAGCAACCCTATTGCTTTGAAGTTAATGGTCGACTGTTCATTCTTAGACTATTGATTATTGATTCACCATTCTAACATTAATCATGCTACCTAATGCCATATTTCAGGCGCACCTTTCAACCAATGTTTAATTGTGTATGTTTTCCTCGAGCATACCTCATTATATCATTTGATCTGACAAAAGTTATCTCCTTGTTCACATAATTGCGGAAATTTATCTGTTGGAAATCTTGATGAATTGTTGCTGAGTTCATCAGCCACCTCCTCATTCTCTACTTGGTTTAATGATGAACTTTTCTTTCGGAACTTGCTTCCATAGTTCATTTCTCGAGAGTCTTGCAATGCCATCTCATCAAATTGAGTTGTGCCTTTTTCTTCTCAGGCATCCTGAGTCTGAGGTATCCTGACACCAATAAGATCTGAATCTTGGTCAGATATGATGGTTGGCAAATATTTTCGAGAGTTATAACATTGGTATTTATATGACCCGGTAAGGTGATGTCATGCCTAGCACACATGGCCGAAGGACCTATTGTCATAGTTTCCTTTTCAGCAAGGTTATCCATTCTTCCATGAGGAAATTGTAAGACTTATTCTATAAGTTGTTTCCGATGGATTCTTGGTATCCAAAGTCCGACCTTTGCTTGAAGACCATGCCAATGCTGTCTCGAAGCATGTATGTGGTACTCCGATTTTCAATAAGAGCATTTGAAGAACAATGCTAAATTTTCTTTGTCCATTATCCAAACACCATTGTTTGGGTTATGTCATGAAATTTCTCTCACCTTACCTAAAGATTTTTCTACATTATATCCTGTCCTGGATATCATGCTCTGCTTGTCCTTGGGAAGGATATACCCTTGAAATATGTGTTTAAACACATTTTCCTTTCCATTGTTCTGTTTAAATCTGATAATCATATCTTCCTTTCCACTGTTTGGTTTAAGCTTTCTTGTGATCTATATGATCTAAGCAGTTATATTCTCTTGCTTTTGTAAACACCTCGGTGTACAATCCTGTCAGAAAGACCTTGTTACTTTTGTTGATGACATTTTGGTAGCCACCGATGGATGAGAACTTTGCCTATTGGTCTGCCTCGTTGAACGAGAAGGAAAATGGTTCTCTTCGTCCCTCGCGCTTGGTACCGATGTTGTTGCCGACATAAGCGACAGACTATCCTCTGACTTGCCTTGCTTACATGGTCGTGCAAGATGTCAACACCTTTCTACTTTTAACCCACATGGTGGGCCCATAACCCACAGTTCCACAGGATTGAAACCTGACTTTCCTGTACACCCCTGTTCCCAAAGTCAATAGTCATGCTTAGCTTCGTGTGCAATTCATGAGCCACCTTCCTAGTGATCTGTTCCGGTATCAGATGCAATACTTAAACTTGATGCTTTGAACCCCTTTCACACTCTTTTTCAGGCATCGAACGATTGTCTATCCGCTTGGAACTCCTTATTGTACCTTCTTACCTTACTCTCGATTTGTTCAACTTGAGAGATACTCATCTGTTCATTCACGGGAAAACCCCAGACAATTACCCCTTATAGCATTCTACCGTTGACGAGCTGCCCCTTGCCTATTCACAAGTACGATGGAGTTCCCGAAGAAAGGATGTCGACTTCATCATGATGACCGAAGCAGAGAAATGAAGACATCACCGTAATGGATCGACCTCTTCGAGAAGGACAACCAAGACCGAGAAGAATCATTAGAAATTTCGTAACCAGAACTCCCCCTCTTATACACCTCTTAAATCTCGGGACGAGATTTCTTGTAGTAGAGGAGATTTGTGATGCCCGGATAATTGAGCTACAGTAACCATCTACTAATGATGCCACGTCACCTCGATTACTTCTGCTAATCTCGCATTAGTTCGAAACCGATTCAAATTTAAAATCAAGCAAACAATAAAAGTTTCCAAACTTTAAAACTAAAATGTTCGGGTTGTGCCGAATAATGCATAGGTAATTGTGGTGAAGAAACCCCACTTTATTAAAATGTTTAAATACTCTAAGGTGAAAAAAACAGTAGCAAAAACAATTATATAAGTGCTATTAAATATAAGAAAAATATTAAATTAATTTATTTTGGGTCCAAACTAGGTTTGCAAGTGGCCTATTTTGATGATACTAATTTAGGTGCTAACTTGGTATTTTAATGAAACTAAAATAAAATGTAACTAAAATAAAACAAGAAAGAATAAATAAAAAGAAAACAAATAAAACAAAATTAAAAGGGAAAGGCAAAAATAGTAAAACCACCGCACTACCTTTGGGCCTAGGCCAACTGGCCGGCCCAGTCGGGCGCGGCCCAGCCGGCTCCCCACTGCATAACCCCCATCCCAGGCCAACCCTAACCCTATCCACCCACTCTCCCACGACGCCCACTCCCTTCCTTGTTCCCCACTCCCCTCCACGTTCTGGATCGGGGCAGCGAACCCCGATCCCTTCGCCTCTGTCGCCGTGCGCCGCTGCCAGCGCCAACCCCGTCGCCGGATCGCCTTCGTCGTTGTCCCTGGACACGCCTCGCCTTCATCCACGGAGCCCCGCCTCGTTGGACGCTCCCGCCGCCCTCGACCTCTTCGTCCCCGGCGCCGTTTGCCTCGCCGTCGTGGACTCCGGCCACCCCAAGCCGCCTCGAGCCCACTGCCACCTTCCTACAACTCCCTATGAGCCCCTCTTCCGTTTCCCCCTTCTCCTCTTCTCCCGTCGCCGTAGGACGCCATCACTGAAGCGCCCGAACCTCGTTGATCGCCCGCCGCGCTCGTGTGCTGCTGCCGCCGCCTGCGCCTGCTGCTGCTCCGCCGCTCCTACTTGCTAATGCTGGCTGCTTGTCGCTACTGGCTGCGCCCCGCACGCCCGCATCTGCCGCCTCCGGCCGCCATTGGCCTCGCCGCTGCAAACCGCGCCTCTCGCCTCTGCCGTTGTCCCCACAAGAAGCTCGCACCTCAGCGCCCCGCAGAGCCTAAGCGCGCCCGACGCGTGCCAACCACGCCTGGCCATGCCCCGGCAGCACCCGACCGCGCCTCGCAGCCTCATGGTCGGCTCGCGCGCGCTCTCCATCCACAATGCGCGCGCCGCTCACCGTGCCTGCCTCCGGCCGCCGGCGCCCGTTGCCGCGCTTCCCTGCTCCGGTCCGTCGTGGCCGACGCTCCCCTCCCCTGGTGGCCTGGGGTGCGGACACCCCTTCACCCGCACCTGTTACCGCCCATGCCCGCTATGGCCCCCGGGCCAATGACATGGGGGCCCACGCCCTTAGAACGTTAAAAAATTGATGAAAATAATAAAATACTTAATTAATGAATTAATTAAGTTAATTAACTATATATAGTTGATCTAATTAATTAGTTAGTTTAATTAAACAGTAATTAGATTAGTTAAACCCTAATTAGAATAAATAGTGCATGACAACTGGGACCAACACGTTAGTTTGACCCAGTCAACGCCCTGTTGACTGATGATGTCATGTTGACGTCAGCATGCACTATTCTGGATAATGTTGATTTAAATAATTAAATAAATTCTAAAAATGATTAAACCTTTTAAAATTAATATAAAATAAACCGTACCTCGGTTGGAAAAACTTTGTACATGAAAGTTACTCAGAACGACGAGACAAATCCGGATACGCAGCCCGTTTGTCGGCCACACATCCCTAGCATAACGAACATGCAACTTTCCCCTCCGGTTCATCTGGCTAAAAACGCGGAACACGGGAATACTTTCCCGGATGTTTTCCCCCTTCCCGGTGTCACCTATCCCTACGTTAGATTACCCCCGGCACCGCGTATTGCCATGTTATGCTTTGTGATGCTTTGATTGCTCTATTATTTATTGTGTTCCCCCTATGTTACTTCTTTTCGGTAGACCCTGAGACTGCCGTCGACCCCCAGTGCGACTACGGTGTCGACGACTCCTCCTTGCCGGAGCAACCAGGCAAGCCCACCCCCCCCCCTTGATCGCTAGGTATCGCCTATTCTTCTCTCTATTGCATGCATTACAGTAGTGTAGCATGTTACTGCTTTCCGTTAATCCTATCATGCTGCATAGCATGTCCTTGCTACTATTGTTGTTACCTTTACCTGCAATCCTAATTGCTTAGTATAGGATGCTAGTATTCCATCAGTGGCCATACACTCTTTTCCGTATGCCATGCTATACTACTGGGCCATGATCACTTCGGGAGGTGATCACGGGCATATGTTGTATACTTTATACTGTTACATTACTTATGATACTGTTCGGAGATGGGGGCTGAAGGGGCAGGTGGCTCCATCCCGGTGGAGGTGGGCCTGGGTTCCCGACGGCCCCGATCGTTACTTTGGGGGTTTATTGGCAGGTTGAGACCCCTAGGAGAGAGGTGGGCTGGCCTGGTCGGCGTTCATGGTTACTTCATAATAACACGCTTAATGAGATCTTGGTATTTGATCTGAGTCTGGCCACTGGCCTATATGCACTAATCAACTACGCGGGAATAGTTATGGGCACTCAGCGTCGTGGTATCAGTCGAAGCCTTCGTGATGTCAGCGACTGAGCAGCGCACGCCGGATTGGACTGGAACGCCTGCTAGGCTAGGTCTGCTTCCGGCCGCCCACGCAACATGCATGTGTGCAATGGGCGATGGGCCCAGACCCCTGCGCCATAGGATTTAGACCGGCGTGCTGACCTCTCTGTTATGCCTAGGTGGGGCTGTGGCATGTTGATCTTCCGAGGCCGGGCATGACCCAGGAAAGTGTGTCCGACCAAATGGGATCGAGCGTGTTGGTTTATGTGGTGCACCCCTGCAGGGAAGTTTATCTATTCGAATAGCCGTGATCTTCGGTAACAGGACGACTTGGAGTTGTACCTTGACCTTATGACAACTAGAACCCGATACTTAATAAAACACACCCTTCCAAGTGCCAGATATAACCCGATGATCGCTCTCACACAGGGCGGTGAGGGGAGGATCGCCGGGTAGGATTATGCTATGCGATTCTACTTGGTGAACTTACCATCTACTCTCTTCTACATGTTGCAAGATGGAGGCTGCCAGAAGCGTAGTCTTCGATAGGATTAGCTATCCCCCTCTTATTCTGGCATTCTGCAGTTCAGTCCACCGATATAGCCCCTTTACACAGATACCCATGCACATGTAGTGTAGATCCTTGCTTGCGAGTACTTTGGATGACTACTCACGGTTGCTTTTCTCCCTCTTTTCCCCCTTTCCTTTCTACCTAGTTGTCGCAACCAGATGCTGGAGCTCAGGAGCCAGACGCCACCATCGACGACGACTCTTACTACACCGGAGGTGCCTACTACTATGTGCAGGCCGCTGACGATGACCAGGAGTAGTTTAGGAGGATCCCAGGCAGGAGGCATGCGCCTCTTTCGATCTGTATCCCAGTTTGTGCTAGCCTTCTTAAGGCAAACTTGTTTAACTTATGTCTGTGCTCAGATATTGTTGCTTCCGCTGACTCGTCTATGATCGAGCACTTATATTCGAGCCCTCAAGGCCCCTGGCTTGTATTATGATGCTTGTATGACTTATTTTATTTTTAGAGTTGTGTTGTGATATCTTCCCGTGAGTACCTAATCTTGATCGTACACGTTTGCGTGTATGATTGAATCGGGGGCATCACAGGTATATGTAGCCTCCACACAGAATCTAACCGTTACACACAAATCACTAAACTCGGTGGGACCGATTCAGAGAACTCGGTCAGACCGATTTGGTTCATAGTGTGACCGTTAGGTGTTTTGGTGGGACTGACATGTCAACTCGGTGGGACCAATTTCATTAGGGTTAGGGCATAATGTAATCTTGGTGAGAGCGATTACACAAACT
This sequence comes from Aegilops longissima, assembly GCA_021605205.1. NCBI lineage: Eukaryota > Viridiplantae > Streptophyta > Magnoliopsida > Poales > Poaceae > Aegilops > Aegilops longissima. The sequence continues at coordinate 289,797,555 of CM038682.1, forward strand.
CGGTGGGACCGATTTTGGTAATAGTCAAACAGAGAGTTGGTCAGGCAAACTCGGTTGGACCAATTCGCTCATCTCGGTTGGACCGAAACGTTACGAAAAGGAAACAAAGTGTTTGCATTGCAATCTCGGTGGGACTGATCGCTCATCTCGGTTTGACCGAAATGTTACGAAGGGAAACAGAGATATTACAATCCCATCTCGGTGAGACCGAGATCCCTATCGGTGAGACCAAAAAGACTAGGGTTTCTGGCAATGGCTATGTCAACTGAACTCGGTGGCTCCGGATAGAAAGAATCGGTGGGGCCGAGTTGGACTTGCGGTGTGGGACATATGTGGATATGAGAAAGTAGTGGAGGGTTTTGGAGCATATCACTAAGCATTTTGAGCAAGCACCTCATTAAGCAACACCTCATCCCTTCTTAATAGTATTCGCTTTTCTATAGACTCAATGTGATCTTGGATCACTAAAATAGAAAATGTAGAATCTTGTGCATTGAGCTTGAGCCAATCTTTTGTCCTTAGCATTTTGAAGGGTCCACTTTCTAATACATGCCATGCCAATCATTGAGCTTTCCTGAAATATTCATCTTGAAATAACATTAGCTCAATGAGCTATATGTTGTTAGGAATTACCAAAACCACCCGGGGATAGTTGCACTTTCAATCTCCCCCTTTTTGGTAATTGATGACAACATATAGATCAAAGCTTCGACAAATGATAAATAGTATTGAAAAACATCGTCGCTTTGAGAAGTATGTGATAAGCAAGAGCTCCCCCTAAATTTGTGCATTATTTGAATTTTGATTTTGAATGCAAATGCACAATCGATTAGGATCATGGGTTACTCTTCCATGTCACATACATCTTGGTGGAGCGCTCAAAATGATAGAAGTTAAAGCATGCACTCATCACCAAAACAAGTGAATGATCATCTAGGATATAAGAGATAATATCATCTAATAAGCATTAAGGGTAGCATATGATCAAACACAAGATCAAACAAGTATCTCACAAGTAGCTCACACAAGCACACAATAAAGTTTCAACCAAACAAAATAAGTGCAAAGAGAGATAAAAACCAACACACTCTCTCTCTCGAAGCCTATGATCTACACATTTTTCTCCCCCTTTTGCAACAAGTTACCAGAAAGTTCAAAAATGCATAGTGCTAAACGACTCTCAGGCTTGATCTTCGATAGGTGGTGTCGAGAGAACTCCAAGAACGAACGCTTCTAATGAAGTAGTTGGAGCTGGTGGAGTAGCTGCTGGAGGTGGAATTAGAGCTGTAGCTGCTGGTGCTGATGTTGTAGCTCTAGTGTCTGTCACTGGTGCTGCAGCAGATCTCTGTCCTCTGGGCACTCTGGCAAAAGCATCTGTGGTAGACTTGCCCTTCTTCTCCTCTGCTTCCTCCTGAAGTTGCTCAACTGCAGTTTGGATCTCTGTTACCTTGACATCAAGGTCATAGAATTTCTGCTCAATGATCCTCTCCAGACTCTCCTGGTTCTTGGTCAGGGTGGCCAAGCCCTTCTCAATACTCGGGGTGGATTTGATCAGATATCCAAGCTGGTCTTTCTTGCTCTTCAAGAATACCTGAGATGCCTCTTCCACAGTTGGCATCTTTGTAGCCTTCTCTCTCTTCTCATGTGCTTGAGCCCAAGATGGTTCATTCTCATTCATCACAATAGTGTTATCTTCAAATTCAGGATAGATGGACAGGTGCTCCTTGTCCAAGAGATATGTGCCTGTGCCCATCTTTGAGTTGATGAGCTCCTGAATGTGTGGAGCATACCCACAACTTCTCTTCTGGTCAGCAGCAGTCCTCTTGATTGTCTCAACAATTAGGCTCATAACCTTGAACTTATGTGGGACATCAAATGTGTGATGTAAGTTGATGGCATGTCCTCTGATCATCTTGTGATCACCTGACTTGGGTAGCAGTGTGTGCCTTAATATCCAGTTGATTGTTGGCAAACCAGACAACAGGTAATGGACAGATCCAAACTTATGTGTATCCAAAGCAGCATCTGGGATCTCCTTGTACATGTTGGCCATAGTGTTGTGGTCTTTCTTCTTCTCTGCATAAATGTCCAAGTTATCCTCATGTTCCTCTGGAGCATTTATAAGCTTGGCCAACTCATCAACTGTAGACTGGTACCTGGTCACACTGATTTGCAGCAGTTGTGCCATACTCTTTCTTAAGCACTTTCTTCTTTGAAGTGGCTTCATCTTCAACAGCCACATAATCTTCATCTTCAGAGTCAAAATTCCTCTTCTTCCTTGTCCTCGTAGCAGCCTTTGGCAGATTACTTGGTGTGCTCCTGCTGCCTTCATCATAGCTGCTAGAGGGATCTGAACCCTCACTCATATGCACCTGTTGCTCAGACCTATTCTGACTGTCACCTTGATCAGACATCTCTACAAATACTCTGACAGCAGACCCTGTGAATAGGTTATAGATGAGGTAGAGTACATGAGCATCACAAAGTACAGGAGTTTTGCAAAATAGATGACTTAAAAACTTAGTTTTAGTTCTTCAAAGAAAGCATTTCTGATCTACCGATTTGTAAACTCGGTGATACCGAAGCAGCTTTTGGAACCTAAACTAGTGAACTCGGTCAGACCGAGTCACAGTTTGGTGGTACCGAGACTGCTAGGGTTTCACAAAGAATCGAACTCGGTCACACCGATTTGCAGTTTTCGGTCAGACCGAAAACGTGTGTGCTCTGGCCTAAGTAAAAATCGGTGAGACCGATTTCTACAACTCGGTCAGTCCGAGATGAATTTGGCGGAGACCTAACCCTAAATTTTCAAATCAAAACTAATCTACAGGACGTTTTCGCTGGACAGGATGATTTCAATCGTGGCAAAGATCATGGCAAAGCAATGTGCTAGGAATCGGAGTTAAGGATTAGAACAAAGGTCAAGTTCGTACCCTAGTTCGGTGACGAACTTGCTACGGTGGTGAAGATTTCCGTTGACGGCAGCGGAGACCAGCGGCGGGAGGTCGCTGGCGACGAGAGGACGATCCGGAGACCCAAAGAGGCAGAGCAGGTTATGCGCGGGCGAGGAGGTTCAGAAAAATTTCCAAAATTTGGCCCGTCGGTATATATAACTTGACCCTGTCGGTGTGACCGAGTGGAACGACTCGGTGGCACCGAGATGCAAAATTGCAAGCAGTTACTGCAACTCGATGTGACTGAAAGGTTCTAATCTGTTGCACCGAGATTGAAAATCCTAGATCAACTTAGTGACTCGATAGGACTGAAAAGGATGAATCGGTCAGACCGAGATGCACAAAGAGGTTTTGGAGGTTTAAGTCTATGACGAATCAGGAACTCCGAGTGCTCCTCACACAGGGTGGTTTGAATCTGACTTGATCAAACTTTGTGATGTAGCATGAATAGAGTTTGAGATGAGGAAAGCATAGATAGCTAGAGAGAGTTCTTAGGCATTCTTGTCCATCCATTTGGCAAAATAGAAAGAGCCAAACAATCAAAACAACAAATGGATGTCCTCGAATGAGTAAAATATGCAACCAACATGCTCACACAATAAAATGGCAAATGAAATATGTGACAAAAGCATGCACAAACACTATAGCATCTATCAAGCAATTTGTCGATGACTAGGTCATCTATATATGAGTATATTGACTTAGGAGTCAAATGAGAACATTTGATCATAGGGCATACTCATCGTTTAAGCACAAGTGGGGTTACCACTTTAACATAAAGCATTGATGTGTTCACACCATTAGAGTTGCTTTAGCTCAATTGATTAGAGTAAAGCTCCCCCTAGATGTGATATCCCCCCTAAGAGGGATGAACTAACCTTGGGTTTTGTCGATGATGACTTCATGTAGGTGTTGAAGATGTAGATGCTCGATGTTGATGTAGATCATTTGGAGCAATCCTTTGGAGCAATCCTTTGGAGTGAGTTGCACTTTCAATACCTACACGGGTTAGTCCCACAAGGAACAAACAAGGATATCCATAGACATAGAGTGATGCATACACAAGATGATGTCCATGAAAGCATTAGGTTACCTTGTCCCTTGTCTTACCAACAAGAGGGTTTGTGACTCCTTGAACTAGTGCAAGATATGGAAGTTGTTTGCACTTGTCCTCGCCAAAATGATAAGAGTGAAGTATGTTGGCAGAGTCACCCTCAAGAACTCTCTAGTTCTTCTTCTTCTGGATCCACACCATCTTGATGGGAACCCTTGGAGTTGTAGTTGTACTTGATGAAGTAGAACTTGATGTGGTCTTGGGAACCCACTTGACCAAGGCCTTCGGTGCTTCTTCAAATGCATCAATTTCCTCTTGAATCTTGTCCTTGCCTTTTGCTTGTGGTCTTGTGGTGGAAGATCATCTTGAGCTTGTGTCCCTTTGAAAGAAGTAGGATCATACTTCTCTTATTGAGGAACAAACTTCGTCTTGGGGTATTGATCTTCTTCCCACTCAACTCCATTGGCATTTAACTTACATTCAAAACCAACACCTTGATTCTTCCGGTGTCTTCCTTGCTTGCGTACGATTTCCTCAAATTGTTTACTTCCAGCAAGGCTCTTGTAAACACGTTTCTCTATAATTCCCTTCAATAAGCTATTTTCTTGCTCAAGTGTAACTTGGCTAAGAGAATCATTAGTGGAATCAAGAGAACTAATAGAAGCAACAACATTGGATTTAGCATGATTGTTGTTACTACTAGATGAAGCATCTTTCTTGTTCTTGTTGCTAGATTTAACTTGTAGCATGTAAGTAGACAAGAGTAAATGCTTGGCAATGTAAGAAGAACTTTTCTTGCGAAGATCATCACTGATTGCCTTTAAAAACTCATGTTCTTGCTCAAGGTTGAGCTTTTCAAAGCGTAGCTTATCATGAGTCTTTAAAAGTTCTCGATGATTTTCCAAGGTAGTTTCATGAGCTACCTTAAGAGTGTTTAGTTCTTTAGTTAGACGCTCAATCTCCTTCTTATCATCATCATTCGTTTTATCTTTATTAACATGATTAATTGACGTTTCATCATAGTTTTCATCACTAGAGTTGTCAACAAGTAAATCATCATCACCTAGCAAATCATCTTCATCACTATTGAAATCAACATACTCGGGATGTGTTACCTTTGGACCTTTGGCCATGAAGCATCTTCCAATTCCTTCATTTGGTGAGTCAAATATGTCGTAGGAGTTGGTTGACACAAGTGCTAGACCGGCAACACCTTCATCTTGAGTATATTCGGAGTCGGAGTGATTATCGGAGTCGGGTCCGGATACCCATTCACCAACATGAGCTTGATGTCTTCTTTTTGTGTAGCTCCTTGATGACTTATCCTTCATTTCCGAGTCCTTGCTTCTCCGAGAGGGTCTTCGTTCATAACGATCATCTCTACTCCTCCTTTCTCTTGGTGGAGATTCTTCTCTTCTACTTCTTCTTTTGGGAGAATCTTCTCTTCTTTTGGGAGAATCTTCTCTTCTTTTGTAGGGAGTCGTACACTCATTGGAGTAGTGTCTGAGTCTTCCACAATGGTAGCAATTTCGCTCACGACTAGAAGATCTTTTGTCATTGTAGGACCTTGACTTGGAACTTCTTTCTTTGATTTTACTCTTGTAGAAGTTGTTGAAGTTCTTTACCATTAGGCCCAATTCTTCATTGAAGGTTTGTTTCTCACTTGATGATGTGGGAGCATCACATGAGGCTTTGTAAGCACCACTTGACTTGTTGTGAAGATCTTCCTTGTCCTTGAGTGACATCTCATGAGCAACAATTCTTCCAATGACTTCCGTTGGCTTGAGATCTTTGTAATTGGGCATCATTTGGATCAATGTGCACACAGCATATTTTCCATCCAAGGCTCTTAGGATCTTCTTGATGATGAATTTGTCGTTCATCTCTTCACTTCCTAAGCCGGCAATCTCATTTGTGATGAGAGCAAGCCTAGAGTACATTTCAGCGACACCTTCACCATCCTTCATTTTGAACTTGTCAAGTTGACTTTGAAGCACATCCAATTTGGATTCCTTGACGGAGTCGGTACCTTCGTGCATATCAATCAAAGTATCCCAAATTTCCTTTGCATTCTCAAGACGGCTGATTTTGTTGAATTTTTCGGGGCACAATCCGTTGAAGAGAATATCACAAGCTTGAGCATTGTATTGTAGCATCTTCAACTCTTCCGCGGTAGCTTCACGGTTTGCTTCTCTCCCATCAAAGAATTCACCTTGCAAGCCAATACACACAATGGCCCAAACGGCGGGGTTATGTCCAAGAATATGCATTTTCATCTTATGCTTCCAACTAGCAAAATTTGTACCATCAAAGTAAGGACCTCTACGGTGGTAATTTCCCTCGCTAGACGCCATACTCTCCTAGGTTGTGAAACCAAGGCTATGACCACCAAAAGCTATGGAAATCAAAGCAAATGGAGACCAAAGCTCTGATACCACTTGTAGGATCGAAAGTATGTCTAGAGGGGGGTGATTAGACTACTTGACCAAATAAAAATCTAGCCTTTTCCAAATTTTAGTTCTTGGCAGATTTTAGCAACATAGCACAAGTCAAGCAATCAACCTACACATGCAATTCTAATAGTATAGCAGTGGAATGTAAAAGAATAGCATATGAAGGTAAAGGGGTGAGTTTGAGGGAGCAAACGCAATGTTGACACGGAGATTTTTTATCCGTGGTTCCGATAGGTGGTGCTATCATACATCCACGTTGATGGAGACTTCAACCCACGAAGGGTAACGGTTGCGCGAGTCCACGGAGGGATACACCCACGAAGGGTCCACGAAGAAGCAACCTTGCCTATCCCACCATGGCCGTCGCCCACGAAGGACTTTCCTCACTAGGGTAGATCTTCACAAAGTAGGTGATCTCCTTGCCCTTACAAACTCCTTGGTTTAACTCCACGATCTTGTCGGAGGCTCCCAAGTGACACCTAGCCAATCTAGGAGACACCACTCTCCAAGAAGTACAAATGGTGTGTTGATGATGAACTCCTTGCTCTTGTGCTTCAAATGATAGTCTCCCCAACACTCAACTCTCTCTCATAGGATTGGATTTGGTAGAAAGAATATTTGAGTGGAAAGCAACTTGGGGAAGGCTAGAGATCAAGATTTATGTGGTTGGAATGGAATATCTTGACCTCAACACAAGTGTAGGTGGTTCTCTCTCAGAAAATATGTATTGGAAGTGTAGGCATGTTCTGATGGCTCTCTCCAAGAATGAAGAGTGGGTGCAGGGGTATATATAGCCTCCACACAAAATCTAACCGTTACATACAAATCACCAAACTCGGTGGGACCGATTCAAAGAACTCGGTCAGACCGATTTGGTTCATAATGTGACCGTTAGGTGTTTTGGTGGGACTGACATGTCAACTCGGTGGGACCGATTTTATTAGGGTTAGGGCATAACGTAATCTCGGTGAGACCGATTACACAAACTCGGTGGGACCGATTTTGGTAATAGTCAAACAGAGAGTTGGTCAGGCAAACTCGGTGGGACCAATTCGCTCATCTCGGTTGGACCGAAACGTTACGAAAAGGAAACAGAGTGTTTGCATTGCAATCTCGGTGGGACCGATCGCTCATCTCGGTTTGACCAAAACGTTGCGAAGGGAAATAGAGATATTACAATCCCATCTCGATGAGACCGAGATCCCTATCGGTGAGACCGAAAAGACTAGGGTTTCTAGCAGTGGCTATGTCAACTGAACTCGGTGGCTCCGGATAGAAAGAATCGGTGGGGACGAGTTGGACTTGTGGTGTGGGACATATGTGGATATGAGAATGTAGTCGAGGGTTTTGGAGCATATCAGTAAGCATTTTGAGCAAGCACCTCATTAAGGAACACCTCATCCCTTAATAGTATTGGCTTTTCCTATAGACTCAATGTGGTCTTGGATCACTAAAATAGAAAATGTAGAGTCTTGTGCTTTGAGCTTGAGCCAATCTTTTGTCCTTAGCATTTTGAAGGGTCCACTTTCTAATACATGCCATGTCGATCATTGAGCTTTCCTAAAATATTCATCTTGAAATAACATTAGCTCAATGAGCTATATGTTGTTAGGAATTACCAAAACCACCCAGGGATAGTTGCACTTTCACAGACAACTTGTCTAGGTTAGAGAATGTTCTTGATGACCCACTACCTATTGATGATAGCTTTCCTGATGAACAACTAAATGTCATAAATGCTTCTCATACTGCTCCATGGTATGCTGATTGTGCTAAATATGTTGTTGCTAAATTTATACCACCTAGTTTCACATACCAGCAAAATAAAAAGTTTTTTCTATGATTTGAGGCATTACTTTTGGGATGACCCACATCTTTATAAAGGAGTAGATGGTATTATTAGACATTGTGTACCTGAGCACGAACAGGAACAGATCCTACGCAAGTGTCACTCCGAGGCTTATGGAGGACACCACGCTAGAGACAAAACTGCGCATAAGTTATTGCAATCCAGTTTTATTGGCCTACTCTCTTCAAGGATGCCCGTAAGTTTGTCTTATCTTGTGATGAATGTCAAAGAATTGGTAATATTAGTAGACGTCAAGAAATGCCTATGAATTATTCACTTGTTATTGAACCATTTGATGTCTGGGGCTTTGATTATATGGGACCGTTTCCTGCCTCTAATGGATATACACATATTTTAGTTGTTGTTGATTACGTTACTAAGTGGGTCGAAGCTATTCCAACTAGTAGTGCTGATCATAACACCTCTATTAAGATGCTTAAAGAAGTTATTTTTCCGGGGTTTGGAGTCCCTAGATATTTAATGACTGATGGTGGTTCACATTTTATTCATGGTGCCTTTCGTAAAATGCTTGCCAAGTATGATGTTAATCATAGAATTGCATCTCCTTATCACCCACAGTCTAGTGGTCAAGTAGAATTGAGTAATAGAGAGCTCAAATTAATTTTGCAAAAGATTGTTAATAGATCTAGAAAGAATTAGTCCAAGAAACTTGATGATGCATTATGGGCCTATAGAACTGCATATAGAAATCCTATGGGTATGTCTCCGTATAAAATGGTTTATGGAAAAGCATGTCACTTACCTCTCGAACTAGAACATAAGGCATATTGGGCCATTAAAGAGCTCAATTATGATTTCAAACTTGCCGGTGAGAAGAGGTTATTTGACATTAGCTCACTTGATGAATGGAGAACCCAAGCCTATGAGAATGCCAAACTGTTTAAAGAAAAAGTTAAAAGATGGCATGATAAAAGAATACAAAAGCGTGAGTTTAATGTAGGTGATTATGTATTATTATACAACTCTCGTTTAAGATTTTTTGCAGGAAAACTTCTATCTAAATGGGAAGGTCCTTACGTTATCGAGGAGGTCTATCGTTCCGGTGCCATAAAAATCAACAACTTCGAAGGCACAAATCTGAAGGTGGTGAATGGTCAAAGAATCAAACATTATATCTCAGATAATCCTATAAATCTTGAAACCAATGTTATTGAAATCGTAACCCCGGAGGAATACATAAGGGACACTTTGCAGAACGTTTCAGACTCCGAAAAGGAATAGGTATGTGGTACGGTAAGTAAACCGACTCCAAAACAGTTCTAATGACTATTTTTCTCCGTTTTGGAATATTTAGAAAAATAGAAAAATAAGAAGCAGTTCGGGAAGGACACGAGGGCTCCACGAGGGTGGAGGGCGCGCCCCTGCCTCGTGGGCACCTCGTGTGCTCTCCGGACTCCGTTTTCTTGCACGATACATATTTTGGTCGATAAAATTCATTATATAATCTCCCAAAGGTTTTGACTCCTGTACCATGCAAATATCCTCTGTTTTCGTTTCGAGCTGTTTATGTGGCAGATTTGGAGCAAGATGTCATCTCAGGATTCCGACGGAGAGAGCTATGTCTCACACCTCATTGCTGACCCAAAGACCTATGGGGATCTATCTCCTTGTGGTCGAACTACGGATGAGGAGGAGGATGCTCATTTGATGAGGATCAATTATTCAAGTTCGGAGGAGGAGGATGTCCCTCTACCTCAACCTGGGGATATGCATGTGAAGTTCAAGAAATCTAGTCTCCCTAAGAGGGCTAAACTATCTAACAACCGATCTATTCCTTCTCGTTTTCGGTAGAAAAGCAAAGGAGATTTATGTGACAAGATCTTGAAGCTGGAATCAGAGGTAGATGATTTAAAGGAGGAAATTGCCCTTCTCAAGTACAATATGAAGAAGCTAAAGGCACAACTTTCATCATCAACAACTCCATCATCACCACCTCCGAAAAGGGAGACATAATCACATGGGTATGGGCACTCCCCTTGGCAACTGCCAAGCTTGGGGGAGGTGCCCCGGTATCGTATCACCATCACATCTCTATCTTTACCGTTTTTCTTAGTTCGTTCCTTTTAGTAGTATCTTGATCTAGTAGAATAAAGTTTTTAGTATGATTTAGTTTTGAGTTTTGCTTTATGATCCCTTTATGTAATCGAGTCTGTGAGCTATATAATAAAGATTAGTGTTGAGTCAAGGGCTTGATTATTTTGCTATGATCTTGCGGGAATAAAAGAAAAAAAGAAAGAATGAAAAGAAACAAAGAGATCATATTGATCTTATGGAGAGTAATGACTTCACATAGGAAGAGTATGATGATTAAAAATTGTTCAGAGTTGACAAACATAGCTTTGGTCATCGTTGCAATTAATAGGAAGTAATAAAGAAAGAGAGGTTTCACATATAAATACATTATCTTTGACATCTTTTATGATTGTGAGCACTCATTAAAATATGACATGCTAAAGAGTTGATGTTGTACAAGGAAGACAACGTAATGGGTTGTGTTTTCTTATATCTGAGATAAAGTATATTGTCATGGATCATCCAACATATTGAGCTTGCCTTTCCCCCTCATGCTAGCCAAATTCTTTGCACCAAGTAGAGATACTACTTGTGCTTCCAAATACCCTTAAACCCAGTTTTGCCATGAGAGTCCACCATATCTACCTATGAATTGAGTAAGATCCTTCAAGTATGTTGTCATCGGTGCAAGCAAAAAAAACTGCTCTCTAAATATGTATGACTTATTAGTGTGGGAGAAAATAAGCTTTATATGATCTTGTGATGTGGAAGAAATAAAAGCGACGGACTGCATAATAAAGGTCCATATAACAAGTGGCAATATAAAGTGACGTTCTTTCGCATTAAGATTTTGTGCATCCAATCCTAAAAGCGCATGGCAACCTCTGCTTCCCTCTGCGAAGGGCCTATCTTTTACTTTTACCTCTTACCCTTATGCAAGAGTCATGGTGATCTTCACCTTTTCCTTTTTACATTTTATCCTTTGGCAAGCATAGTGTGTTGGAAAGATCCTGATATATATATCCAATTGGATGTAAGTTAGCATGAACTATTATTGTTGACATTGCCCTTGAGGTAAAAGGTTGGGAGGCGAAACAATAAGCCCCTATACTTCTCTGTGTCTGATTAAAACTCCATAACCACAAGTATTGCATGAGTGTTAGCAATTGTGAAAGACTAAATGATAGTTGAGTATGTGGACTTGCTGAAAAGCTCTGACATAGACTCTTTCTGATGTTATGATAAATTGCAATTGCTTCAATGACTGAGATTATAGTTTGTTAGTTCTCAATAAAGTTTTTGATTCATACTTGACATTGTGAATAGATTATTACTTGAGCATAAGAAATCATATGACAATATCTATATATGTTGTTGTTATAAGAATAATCATGATGCCCTCATGTCCGTATTTTATTTTATCGACACCTCTACCTCTAAACATGTGGTCATATTTATCGTTATCGGCTTCCGCTTGAGGACAAGCAAGGTCTAAGCTTGGGGGAGTTGATACGTCCATTTTCCATCATGCTTTTATATCGATATTTATTGCATTATGGGCTGTTATTACACATCATGTCACAATACTTATGCCTATTCTCTCTTATTTTACAAGGTTTACATAAGGAGGGAGAATGCCGGTAGCTAGAATTCTGGACTAGAAAAGGAGAAAATATTAGAGACATATTCTGCACAACTCCAAAAGCCTTGAAACTCCACGGAAGTTATTTTTGGAAATAATAAAAAATATTGAGCGGAAGAAATACTAGAGGGGACCCACACCACAGGCACGAGGGTGGGGCGCGCCTACAGGCGCGCCCCCGCCTCGTGGGCCCTGACCAGCCCTCCGGTGCCCATCTTCTGCTATATGAAGCCTTTCGTCCGAAGAAAAATCATAAGCAAGCTTTTGGGACGAGGCGGAACCAATCTAGGGCTCCGGCAGAGCTGTTCTGCCGGGGACACTTCCCTCCAAGAGGGGGAAATCATCGCCATCGTCATCACCAACACTCCTCTCATTGGGAGAGGGCCAATCTCCATCAACATCTTCACCAGCACCATCTCCTCTCAAACCCTAGTTCATCTCTTCTACCCAATTCTTGTCTCCAAGTCCGGGATTGGTACCTATAGGTTGCTAGTAGTGTTGATTACTCCTTGTAGTTGATGCTAGTTAGTTTATTTGGTGGAAGACACTACAAAAAAAGACACATCCGTGACATTTTGGGCCGAACGAAATTTTTTTCTGTCATACATAGGACACTTCTATGACGATAATTGTGACAAAACCCGGTATCATCATAGATGTGGTGGGCTCCTACTTATATGACAAAAAATCATGATAGAAAATGGGCTTTTCGTCCTGGGCGGGCCGGAGACGCAGCTGCATGACATTCTTTGGGCCGTCCATGACGGAAAAAACCGTGGTAGAAGCGAGGCGAGGAAAATTTCGTGGAGTTCCGGTTACGGTGGGAGGTCGGGGCGAAGCGATGTGCGTTTCTCGTACATGTACGCGTGTGTGTCGAGGCGTTGGCTCTAATCGAACCCGAGCGAGGCGTTGGGCTCTAATCGAACCCGGCGATTGCCTTTGCAGGCTACGCGTTCTTCGAACCCGGCGATCGATCGATGGCTGTTAATTGAACCCGATCGAGCGATTCTTCGCCATCTGCTGCTAATCAAGCCGATTGATGCTGCCTCGGATGAGCAATGGCGTTGCGGGGGTTTGGATGAACAGTTCCCGGTGGGGGTGGATGAACAGGACCCCGTGGTGTTGCTTCTGGATGAACAGGACCCCAATCGATCGAGCCGGTTGGGGCTGGATGAACAGGACCCCGTGGAGGGATGGATGAACAGGACCACCCCATGGAGGGCAGGATGAACAGTAGAAGGTGGAGGGCTGGATGAACAGTAGCCCGTGGAGGGGTGGTTGAACAGGAGCCTGTGGAGAGGGCTGGTTGAACAGTAGCCGGTGGAGTAGCGCGTGGTGGAGGCTGGATGAACAGGAGCCCGTGGATGAATAGTCGCAAGTGGAGGCTGGAGGAGGTCGACGGTGGATGAACAGTAGCTCGTGGAGGCTGGAGGGAGTCGACGGTGGAGATGAACAGTATCCCGTGGAGTCTCGTTTTGCGGTACGCCACACCCCTCCCGATGAACAGGACCCCCGTTTCGACCGATGGAGATCCATTTCGTCCGTTTTGCGGTACGCCACACCCCTCCCGATCAACAGGACCCCCGTTTCGACCGTAGGAGGTCCTTTCGTCCATTTTGCGGTACGCCACACCCCTCCCGATCAACAAGACCCCCGTTTCGACCGTAGGAGGTCCGTTTCCTCCGTTCTGCGGTACGCCAGGCCTCGTTTCCATAGCCTGTTCCGTCCAAGCCCTCCCGAAGAACACGACCACGCATTCCGTTCCGACCCAGCCGGTTGGCTCCCACGCGTTCCGTTGCCTCCCGACGAACACGACGCATTCCGTTGCCTCCCCATGAACACGACGCATTCTGTTGCCTCCCCATGAACACGATGAAGACGTTGTTTCTCCATTCCGACCCAGCCATGTCAACGAGCCCTCGCCGTACGTATGCGCGAGTAGGCGTTCGAGACCCCGCCTGTATGTACACATACGTGGCCGTATTTTCTTTCTCGCACCCTGGCCGCCTCTACTACGACACGTGTGTGCCTCTACATCCACCAGTATATATGTACGTACACGTTCGCGACCAGAATGACAACGCCACGTGCGCTTCGACCAGGTGGGTCCCGTATCCGAGCACTTCCTTGCGTGTGAAGATGTAGTGGTGGGTCCCAGCGGTCGGGGCGAATCGCTTTGTTTTTTTTGCCCGGACGCACTTCCTTGCGTGCGAAGGTGTAGCTGGTGGGTCCCAGTAGTCAGGAGGAAACGTTTTTTCACAAAATACGGTGGCCCGTCCGGTGGGTCCCCGCTGTCAGGTGGAGGAATAATTATTTTGCGCGTAACAAGGAGGCACTTCCTTGCTGCGGCCGTGGACCCAGCTGTCAGCGTCTCCACGCACAGTACTCTTCCGATGGAAGTTGGTCATTGACCACATTGACCACGCCGCGCCAAGAGCACCACGGCGGTGGATGACGGCGAGGCCTAGGAAGGGGATGACGCGGAACCAGGGAAGACGCGGCAGTGGAAGCCCGCGTGGAGAGGAGTACGAGGGTTCACTGGTTCGGCTGTGATGTGAGGCTGCCGTCGCCGCAGGGCCTGGCCAGCGGTGGGAATATTAGGGGGAGGTGAGGCCTCTGCGGCAGCACAGCCGGCCACGGGAGGCAGGAGCATGCGGCACGACCGGCGCTGCTTTGGGCGGCTGGAGCAAGAACACCAGAGGTTGAAGAAGCACTACGGTCGTTGGATGGACATCGTACGGTCACTGGAGCTAGAATCGTTCATATTGACTAAGTTGACAAAGCCCTTCGTCCCCGTCAACTTAGTAGGCCCACAAGACAGCCTCCCACCAAGGTGGGTCCCAGCTAGGGTGGGTCCGAGCTGACAGCGGGGGGAACGTTTTTTTTGCGAAATACGGTGGCCCGTCTGGTGGGTCCCAGCAGTCAGGGGAAACGATTTTTTCGCAAAATACTAGTGGCCCGTCCGGTGGGTCCCCGCTGTCAGGTGGAGGAATAATTATTTTCCGCGTAATAAGGAGGCACTTCCTTGCGGCTGCCGTGGACCCAGCTGTCAGCCTCTCCACGTACAGTACTCTTCCGATGGAAGTCGGTCGCTGACCACCTTGACCACGCAGTGCCGAGAGCACCACGGCGGTGGACGACGGCGAGGCCTAGGAAGGGGACGGCGCGGAGCCGGGGAAGAAGCGGCAGTGGATGCCCACGCAGAGTGGAGTACGAGCATTCACCGGTTCGGCTGCGGTGTGAGGCTGCCGTCGCCGCAGAATAACAGGGGGTGTGGGTGAGTAGAGGGATGCCCTGGCCAGCGGTGGGAGTAGTAGGGGGCGCTGAGGCCTGCGCGGCAGCACAGCCGGCCACGGGTGGCGGAAGTAGGCGGTCCCGCCGACGCTGCTTTGGCGGCCGGAGCAAGAAGATCAGAGATTGACATCCAACGGTTACGTCTGCTAGAATCGTTTGTTAACGTATATAATAACTAAAAAAATCTTGCATACGCGTCAACTAAATAGGCCCACAAGTCAGACCACTCCCTCTTTTTTTAATAATTTATATATAGCTCATGGCAACTTCTTATGCAATTTATTGCGATCGTTTTTTTGGTTGGCGGGGCCAATTTCGCATATTTCGTGGGTTCCAAACTATTTTTAATACCGAAATGTCGAGCCAGATTTAAAGTACTTTGTAGATATATTTAAATTAGGTTAATGCCCAGTGAAATAGGAATCTGAAAATGTGAAAAAAATTCAGAAATTATAAAGTAATTTCCAATTTGTCATCGCTTTATATTTACAACCCATTTCATATTACTTTCAAGATTTGCAGCGCTTGAAAGAGTTGCAGTTTCATCGTATGTAGAAAATAAGTAGGCCTCGATTAGGTATTCTTGAGAAAAATAATCTGGGCTCATTTTCTCAAAGAAAAATAGCTGGGCTAGTCACATGGTGAACATAAAATATAAGCACAGGCTAGGCGGGCCTGACCAGTTCAAACCCCGCTCTGTCTCAACAATACCAAACAAAAAAGTCTCGCTCGAGTAGCTACGCCTACAGTGTTAGCCGATCTTGTGTTGTCCTCTTGTCTATTGACTATATCGCTCACAATGTCGTGGGTCCCGGATGTTAGGAAAACACTAGGAGGAAGCATTTTATTTTTCCATACTGTTGGCGTGGTGGGCCCCTCCGTCATCCTCTCCACGCATTTCCGCCGATTCCTGTTGTTTGTTGACCATGTTGACAACGCGAGAGGGCGGCGCTGCGTGGCGAAGCGCCCAAAGCGCCTTGGGAAGCGAAGCGGCTCGGCGCTGGCGCTTGCGGCCAAGCGTCGAACATGAACTGCGGTGGTGAAAACGAGCGGCGAGCGGTCGGCGCACCCTACAGCGCCAAATGTCGGATTCGGTTCGGCAGACCCTTAAGGTTCGAACACTGGGGAGGTGTGGCGGAGATCAACCTTCCACCGTCTCGCACCTCGCCCGAATCGTGAGGGACCTAAACTACTAACGGAGCAGCACAAGAGACAGAGATTTATCTTTGGTTCGAGGCCACCATTGCGGTGTAATACCCTACTCCATTGTGTGGTGTGGTGGATTGCCTCTTGGGCTGATGAGGAACAATACAAGGAAGAACAGCCTGGCAGTCTGTTCTTGGTGGGTGTGATGAACTGCTTGGTGGTGTTCGTCGCTCTAGCTCTTGGTTTCCTTGATGAGGATTCGAGTCTCTGTCTCTCGATGCCAGCCCCTACCCTGTGGTGGCTACTCCTATTTATAGCGAGGCCCTAGGCCTCCTCCCAAATATTAGTAGGAAGGCGCCAACAATTGGCAATTTTGAAGGGACGGCAGGTACACTTATCTGACTAAAGTTGGTCTCGCACATAAAGGCTCAGTGATGGCCTTTGCTTGGGCTCCACGATGACTCCCCTTCTGCCGTTGGGCTGGTCTTGGTCTTATTGCACGAAGCGGATGCCTTTGCTTGATGCTCGCTGCCTTGCTCCCTTGCACCGAAGGAAAGGAGGGCGCTGGGCGGGCTGGCGCCAGCCCGGCACCCTCGGTCGTCATGGCTTGCATCATGGGCACCTCGCAGTACCGCCTTGAACTCTCCGCCTCCTCATTGAGCCAGCGCTGAGGCCGTGCACAGCTCCTGTGATCTGCCCAGTGCGGGCCCCCTCATGAGGAGTCTTCGAGCTCCAATGTTGATGAAGAGCGGGCCTGCTAAAACCCCTCCTCCGAACCCACAGCAGGGCATGAATGACAAGTCCCCGGGGACCCCGTTCGAGCAGATAATAGGTGAAAGGAGACCAGTCCTGGAAGCGCCAGCTCGTTGAAGTCGACCGGTGGTCGAGCAGGTTTAATGCGGACATTAATGTCAGCGCTAGCCTGACGGTAGGCATCGCGCAGCCGCAACACGTCGCGTGCAACTTGGTTCCCAAGTGGCTGAGGCGATCTGGACCTCGTCACGATCGGCCGTCGCGCTCGGCCCGGCTCCCCGACGGCCTATCGTATCTCCCGCTTTCTGCAGCAATACGCCCGGCGCCTCGAGCATCTTTGTGGTGGGCGCCTGCCGCTTTTGAAGCTCCGTGAACTCCCGCACATAACGGAGGAGCATGGCACTCCTCTCTCCTTGAGCTCACGGGCTCCGTCCTTAGCCTGAGCTCCGCATCCTTGGCATGGAGCTCTGTGTGAGGCGCCTCACCTCGGACTCCGTGATCTGCTGCGCCGCCATGGCACGGAGTAGAAGCAATGGGGAGAGGAAGCAAAGGGAAAGCGGCTGAAGGCAATGCAATCTCGGGAAAAGCGGAGGAAGCGGGAATCTTTTGGTTTCACCACGGTAAAACACCGATCGGCGACTTCTCACATCGAGGGAAGCGATGGGTTTCTGGTGAGTCATCGTGACTAATGCTGCGCCTGCTCCGTCAATCAAAAATTAAAAATCCTGCACTCCCGTCAATCAAAATTAAAATCCCTGCTCCGTCAATCAAAAATTAAAATCACGCACCCAAACACGAACAGCGCCGCGGTGGATATTTAAATTACACGCGGCAAGTAGATAAAAAAGGGTGAAAAAACAAATGTGGCGGCGGCCTAGCTAATCGGTCGAACTAGCCCAACTAGCTAGCCACCGTGCTTCATTGATGTTTCGGCGGAAAGGTGGTCTTCGTGATTTGTGACTCATTTACTTGCTTGGCCTTCTGACAGGAGGACCCAGCAGCGGTAGGGCGTCCCACGTCGGGAAGAATATGTCGTGCACCACGGGAGGACCCGAAACCGCACGGTAGGGTGTGCCACGTCTCGACGGAGGAAAAATGTAAAAATATCTTTATATCGGGCGTAGTACCTATGGTTCGACCTCGGGACCCAGCGATCGATCGAAAACACCCACTAGCCACAGCTTCATCATGCAAGCGTACGGAGGATAGATGTGGTTAGCTCCGTCTCGACCAGCCACAACGTCTCTTGTTCTAAGCGATTCTTCTATTTTCCAAGCTTTTTTAGTTGTAATAACACCACGGCAAGCTAGCGCCCTCTTACGTGTGTGCCGTGCAAAGGTTAGATGATGGAAGAAGAGATTGAGATCGCGGACACAGGACCCACCGTAAGTGAGACAACGGTCATGCGTGTTGACGAGGCACTCCTCTACTCTACTCAGCATAAATCTTTATAATAAAATCAAGTTATGGGACAAAGCCAACAACCGTTCGTTTTTCGAGGCTATCGACTTACGCTTTGTAGTCGGTTGCGGTTCGAATCTCGTCTTTCAGATTTGTTAGTTTTAGGTCCAAATTTGATTAATGACAAGTGGGACCCCGTGTGTTGTTCGATATTTCGAGTGTAGGATGGTTTTTGAACAAACACTGCGGCGGTTAGACAAGTAACGGCGAGTTACGTATTTTGCAAGTTTACGAACAAAATGACAGCGGCATAGAATATCACATCCACCCATGCTTAGATACTATGGTGATCGAGTTTTACGTTGGAAGTGAGATCAATGGCTTGGAGTAGTCTTTGTAATTATCGCAATTTCCAAACTCTCAAGGTTTTTTGCAAATAAAACATTCGGGCCTCGTGTGTGCCTGCATCTTCGATCCAACGGCTCCCGGTGCTCATATTAGGTGCTCCCGTAGCAATTACCGCTACGGTGATATGAGCATCTAGGTCAATAATCGTCGGATGGCACATCATGCACTTTACACTTCTCGCATTTCCCAAACTCTATCAGCCGTATATTGCAAAATTTCAAACCTCCTATTGTGGGCGTTAGATCTCGGTGAACTTCGTATCACCATAGAATCTACGGTGCGGGAGCACCTCATACTCTCCGTGAAAACATAAGGTGCTATAGCTTGGATGCTCTGATGATCTGAGCTTGGAGGTCGTTTGATCTGAGATCAATGGCATGCAGTCTTTGTGCTTATAGCGATGGCGAACTCTTTTGGGGCTTTTACGCAAAAAACCATTGAACCAGGAGGTGTTGGGTCACAAATCCAGCGCCTCCAAAACTATATCACCAAAGCATCTAAGGTGTGGTAGCACATGATATTCTTATACAGGAGAATATGATGTCCTCCTTCATCTTAGATGCTACGGTGATCTGACTTGAATCGATTGGATATGGGATCAAAGGGCATCTAAGTAGTTTTTGTACAAATTGTGCAATTCTCAAACTCATCAAGGTTTCTGCAAAATATTAAGACACATCATGTGAGCTGCTATATCTCAGATCTACAAGCTCCAAGCAACTCGTATCGGCATATAGCATCTAAGGTATGGGGGCACATGATATTCTCCCGGGAGGAGGGGTGGGGTGCACAACCAATCGGTGGTTGGGAGGGTGGGGACAAATATAATCTAAACAACCCTAAGCGAGGCTCCACAATTTTATCTAAGGTCGAGGGTTGACCCCGACAATCGCTCCGCCTAAACACAACATTTGCATGTCTTTGTAGTACTAGACTTAATATTCATGTTTCAGTTTCATGTTCATTTTAAATATTGAGCTGAGGACCATGGATGTCTTATTTTACTCCTAGTTTCCTAAATATTAGTCTTTTAGAGCTTCAAATGGTTTGCACATACGGATGTATATAGACATATTTTAGAGTCTAGATTCACTCATTTTGCTCATGTATGTTGTTGAACTCTCTAAAGACTAATATTTAGAATAGAAAAATATTTTTAATTCGTGTCATACATGCATGGTTTGGAAAAATAGATGCACTATACTTATTGGATTGTTGTTGTGTTATGTGTGTGTGTGTGTGTGTGTGTGTGTGTGTGTGTGTGTGTGTGTCATATGCTTGATACATACAAAGTTTTCTCACCTCCATATTGTTTAAATCAATAAGATTTAGACAGTAAATCAATAAGATTTACTTGATGTGACACGAGTGAATCCTTACCAGGAAATCACTATGTTGAAGTACTAAGCGAAGATTGATCGTCCAACTACGTGTGGCATGCAGGGCCCTTCTCCCACAAGCAGGACAGTCAAAGGTCGTGACAAATCGTATGGACCGAACATCCATGGGACTGGAAATCCTGGTGGGTGCGATAAACCCTGCAATGCATACTGAGATATTGAGTGTAACCATAATTGATAAACCGTCCTCACAAAAATATGATCTGGATACTTCAAAATATACATCTGAATTGAGTGGACAGACATTAACATAGACCGTTCTCGGGACTGACCACACACCAAAAGCGGCAGTACTAATAAACAATACGGGTTCACAAACACAAATCAAATCTTGAACAATAGTACTTACTACAGACAAGCAAAGTTGCACTAACTAAACTCTGCAGACTATTTCTTGCCCCGACCTCTGGGATGAACCCGCATAACTGACTAGGCCATGGACTTCGTGTGAGATGTCTACATGCACCATCACCATCTTGTCAACCTTGGAGAACCTAACAGAGTGGTCTTTCCACTCATAAACATGATGATGACAGGCCGCATCAGATTTGTTGGGAAGCTTTACAAGAACCACACCTTCGTGTCGAAGGCACAACCAGAAATTGTTGTGGTCAAGTACAGCCTCGAGAACACGCTGACAACAATGCTACAGAAAACACTAGTTCAGGACACGTGGCGACAAGGACAAAGCAAATGGATAGTTCAGCGATAGAACTCATCATCGGTCTTCAGTTCACAGGCATGACTTTGAGAACTTCATCTCCACCGCGGACCTGGTTCTAATTCAAGCGAAACCATATTTTATTACTACCTCCGTTCAGAAATATAAGATGATTTTCGATATTATACTCCATATATGACTACATATCGCACAGAAATGAGTGAACAAAGACACTAGAACATGTCTTCAAAGGCATGAGAGCGGAGGATTACATGCAATATCCATAACACAAGTTCTTGAGGCAAATATACCCTCTTAAAGGTAGCATTGATGTTCATAAAGTACTCCCTCCGTCCCAAAATTCTTGTCTTAGATTTGTCTAGATACGGATGTATCAAGTCACATTTAGTATAGATACATCCGTATCTAGACAAATCTAAGACAAGAAATTTGGAACGAGGAGGTAGTTGAAAGTAATCTATAATCAGTGTCAACCTCTGTTTTTTTGAAAGAAGAATTTAGAACCGTCATTTGGCACACAAAAAATCACAGATCACGAAAGTTGCTACTATTACTAGTCTGCGTGTTAGATGAAAAACACGATCAAGATCGAGAAAAGATCGTCAACAAGAGATATTACTGGACTTGTAATGAGGGATCCGGAGGGGGGCTTGGACAGGCGATGGCTTTGAGCTTGTCTGCGGTAGTCTCGGCGGGGTGCTTGCGCTTCTTCGTACCATGAGCCTCGGCGGTTTGGCGAATAGACATCCTTGGCGGTGCTCAGCGCCATCAAGAAAGCTATCAAATAGAAATAAATAAAAACCATAATCCAAACAAAAGAAGAAAAGAGATTATAGGATCAGTCTCGGGGTTGCAAGGAGACTGGCAAAATCAACACATTGATCGCTCACCTTTCTTCTTTGGGAGAGAAGACAATGGCGAGAAGCGGTGGGGTTTCTTGAAGAAATGAGGAACAAGATGAGGAGAAGCAAGGGTTGGTAGAGAAGCTGAGAGAAGAGTGAAATGATGGTTGCCGTCCGTCCAACTTCTTCTTTGAAAGGAGGGGTTTGTGATTTGCGGCTCATTGGGCATTACTACGGTAACTTGATCGGGGTAGTCTACCGTCACTCTACTACAGACTAATTTAATGCATGGCTGGTGGACCCGATGTTGGTTGTCCCTACGTTGGCGGAAGTGGTAATTTAGTGCATGGCTGGGAGGATCCGCCGGTAGAAGCGTGTCCACTGTTTTTAGGAAGAAAAAAATGATTAAATAACGTTTCCACTCTTCGACGGAGGAGTCTGGCACAGCAGCACTTGAACATACAGTGCTCCTACTACTAGGCATGTGCGATTGGTTCATCGTCGATACTACACAATCTTGTTGCTAGTGTAGTAAATATAGCGATAACAAATGATGTTGTCGCATATCCTTCTCCTATATCGACATAGTACCGCTTTTCATTTGTCGGTCGAGAATGAGCAGTGAGATCAATGAGAACTAGGTCCCTGGCGCAGATGCGGTTCTCTGAGTACTCCACGAAACATGAACCATATGAAGCACGAATAGTGTTAGGCAGGGTGTATGAAGGGTGCAGGATGGGAGCAAAGTTCCCTTCTCGACCCACTTTTGGGTGTTTGGAAGAGTGCATGAAGGGTGCATGAGTCCACACTAGTAGGTTGACAAAAATACGAAGAGAAACAACTATATTGAGATGAGAATGCAACCAAACACACCCACACGCTTGCTACAATGGTGATCTACCATCCGAGTTTGATCCACGGTCATGTTGTGCGAGACATGGACATGCCCATGCAGAAGGCCTAAACACCACGGTCCCTCTTTTCTAAAGCGCACAATGTTGGTGATCACGGTGCAACCGCCCTGAAAGCTCCCGGTCGGCGAGAACCAGCTCGTCAAAGCGGCGTCCATAGCGCGAATGGATTCGGTGCGAGAGCCACGAAAGAGATTCTCCAATGCAGGCGGCGGCAGCCCGCAACCCTCCTTGTCCGCTCAGCCCCCACCGCCAGCGAGGCCGCTCGGAGAATATAGGTGAAGTTGGTTCAGCCCAGACCCTTAATGTTCGAACCACTTTGAGGTGTAACGGAGATCAACCTTCCACGTCGCACCTGCCGAATCGTGGACCTAAACTACTAACGGCGACACAAAGACATGAGATTTATCTTGGTTGAGCCACCATTGCGATGTAATACCCTACTCCGGTGTGGTGTGGTGGATTGCCTCTTGGGCTGATGAGAACAATACAAGGAAGAACAGCCTCGCGAGTACATTCTTGGTGGGTGTGATGAACTGCGGCTGGTGTTGATCGCTCTAGCTCTGGTTTCCTTGATGATTCCGATCTCTCTCATCTCTCGATGCCAGCCCCTACCACGTGGGTGGCTACTCCTATTTATAGGCAAGGCCAGGCATCCTCCCAAATATTGGCGGGAAGAGGCGTAATTAGGCCATTTGAAGGGAGCAGTGGTACACTTATCGACTAAAGTTGGTCCTCGCTTGCCAAGGCTCAGTGATGGCCTTGCTTGGGGCACGATGACTCCTTCCTGCCGTTGGGCTGGTCTTGGTCTTGTTGCACAGCGGATGCCTTTGCTGATGCTCTCGCTGCGCTTGCTCCTTTGCACCAGAGGAAAAGGAGGGCCTTTGCAGCAGTGTGGCCAGCACCCTCGGTCGTCATGGCTTGTCATGGGCACCTCGCGAGTACCTGCCTTGAACTCTCCGCCTCCTCATGAGCCAGCTGGCGAGGCCGTGCACGAGAAGCTCCTTGTAAATCCGCCCAGCATCTCAGCCCCTGGGGTCTTGAGCTTGTGTTGATGAAGATGGGCCTGTGGGCCTCCTCTGAACTCACCCGCAGGCAGCGAGCGAGCAAGTCTGGGGACCCCGTTCCCGAGAACGACGATAGCCCGGGCCCATGGCGCCCGAACAGCGGCGGCGAAGGGCAAGTCTTGGCGTCGCGAACCCCTAACGACCTGCGGACCTTAGGCGCCCGCGTGGATTTATTGAGCCAGCGTGCTGCTGCAACGCGTGGGTTGATATGAGCGGCATCTTCCTTGCCTCCTTTACTTTCTCCGATTCTTTTCGGATCCCTTTCTTGCTCTCTCTCTGCTTCCAAGATCTTGAGATCCACTCCGCTGTGTGCCCTAGCAGTCATGGCCTCGCCAATCGGCGAACTTGGTACTCTCTGCCTTGGACCCGCCAAATGTGTCGAAATGAGCCGCATACTGATCGCCCGATTAAGCGGGGCGCCAAAGCGTCAATGGAGCAGTGTTAAGGCCGCTCTGCCGCCCGGAGGTCGAGTACCTTCTACCGTTCTTCGTGGCGCCATCATTGCTGATGCAGTGCCTCCCTTTGAGTTCTTCTTCTCCGTCCTCCGTCACTACAACATTCAAGCTCTACACCTCCATCCCAACTCCGTCCTTCTTGGCAATCTTAGCCTACTATTGTAGAGGCCCATGTTGGGGTGAAGCCCTCGTGGCCTTGCTGCGCCATTATTTCTCCCTCCGAACCTCCGTGGTTCCGCCTCAGCGTCTTGAGCTTCGTCGCGTCTGTGGCGGAGCCATCATCATTCAAACCCGGAAGCGGATTGAGGGCTTGAGGGCAAGTGGGTCTTGGTGGATGCTGGGCGCATCCACCTCGGCTGATCCCTGCCCACGGAGTGCCAAGAGCTCCGGCGGCTGGTCGAGTGGGCTTACAGATCTGCCTTTGGTCTTTGGAGAAGATGGATCTGAGATCTGAAGCAGCCAGCAGTGGCAGCTGCGGTCGTCCTTTCTTGAGGAGTTCTGGAGCATAGCGGCTCGCCGTCGATGCTCGCTTCGATGTGGAGGCCTCACTCGAGCCCGTGTACAGTGAGGATCTGATGCAGTCCTCCGATCCTTAGTTAGGGTGATGTGGCGAGCGGGCGCCCCGCGCCCTTGTTCGCCAGCGAGGATTGGGAGCAGGTAGTGGGGCCCATGCCTGTCTTCAATGGGGGCCGGGCCCGTGCACATGGATGCTCAGGAGGACCTGGTGGGCGTGTCCTCTTCCGACTCCGCGAAGAGGTGGAGGAAGAGAGCCGGAGAGGGGTTGATTGAGGCGGAGTCAAGGCTCCTCCCCTGCGGTGAGGTCTGTTCTCCGCCTCCCGGTAGCGACAAGCGGGGGCGAGGATGAGCATGGCGAAGCCTGCCCCGATCGGGGACGGTGAGCTGGTCCCAGAGTCCGCCCGGCCGAGGCGATCTGTGAGCAACGCCTCCTGCTCTGGTCCCAGAAGCTGATCCTGCGATCGGCTCTCGGGCTTCAAGTATGGCGAAGGTTGCTCGAGTCCTTGGCGACGACGATAAGTCTTGATTCTTGTTTTATTCCTTGCTTTGTCGCTGAGCTTGATATCCGTATCTCTTGGCTGGTGGCGCTGCGTGAAAAAGCTGGGAGCTCTGAGGCTTCATCAGAGCGCCTGCACTTGAAGGAAGGCGATGGCAAGACGGCCCTCTCCCGGTCATCTCGCGAGGCGGCGGAGCTGGTGGGGCGAGCTCATTCCATGGCCCAACTCGAGGTGTCCTTGCGATGCCGCCACCATAGCTGTTAGGCGCGGCAGGTCCCGCCACGATCGTGGTTCTGCCGCCATCTCCTCCTCCTCCCTGTTGTCTCTCCGACTCCTCCTTTGTCTGGATCGTCTGCCGCTGAATTGGACCGGCTGCTGCTGAGATCTTCTGGCGACCCTCGCTTGGTTGCGGAGGCTTGGGCTGGCCTCTGGCTGGATTCGCTCGGCCTTGATTGAGGCGGCGCTGGTCCCATCCTCGGCGACTTGCTGACGAGGAAGCGGAGCTGTCCGTGGCGAAGATTTCCCATGATGCTGCCACAGGGAGGCAGCGACATCAAGGTCGTTGTGAGGCGGTGGAGGGGTGGTGAAGGGCACAGAACCAGCTTGCGAGAGGCCCACCTCCGCTTGAAGCGGGAGGAAGCATGAAGGCTCAGCGGCCCGTCAAGACCGGAGGCCAGGCTGAAGAAGCGCCGTGACCGCCTAAGCCTGGTTGGAAGCTGGGCGAGAAAGTTGAGCTGGGCGACAAAGGCGGGTTCTTGCCGAAGATCGCGTGGCCTTCACAGATATGGAGGTGAAGGCTCGCACCTTGATGAGGGAGCTTTATGATGGCGGCTGGAGAGCTGGCGGCGCAGAGGGCAGCCCGCCAAGCTGCTTCCCTTCCTGGTTCGCTCTTGAAGATGTCTCCCTTGGTCTTGGCCCCACCGGTGGCGGCGTGTGTCTTGTCCTGCTGCAGCGGCAGGTCCTCCTGCGTCTACGCCAGCGACCCGGCGTCGACCTGGATAACTCTTTGGAGCCAGCAAGCGGCGACATGCAGCTGCCGCTGCCGAGGATGTGAAGGGTGTGGAGGCTCTGGGGAAGTTAAGACCTTGACGCAAGCGAGGCGGTGTCGGCCTGCTGATCCGGCCGAACCCACTGCGCTGCTCCACCGCCGACAAGTGTCTCCTTGTGGCTCTGTCCTGCTTTTAATTCCTGCACATGTATCATGCCTCGGGGAGGCGTTTAAACTTGCATTTGGTATTGCGATACAGTGTGGACTGTAATATTTGCTTTTGAATTCCTTGAAATTTAGCTTCCTACTTGCTTATGTTCTCGGTGAAACCCGGCCAGCGCATACCTCGGCCGCCGTTAGCCCGGCCGAAACCAGGGGCGGGACCAGGTGAGGGGCTACGTGACAAGTTAGGCTCTGATCGCGTGCTCGGGAGTCCCCTTAAGCATGAAGCGACAAGTAGGGAGGTGAGACCTGGCGGATCTAGCGTCGCGCTCTTGTAAGATTCCTTGTGGCGCGGTGAGCCTTCTTGAGTGAAAGAGCTCGCGAAGAGCGCGTGCCTTGAGGCCGAGGCCTGCGCGGCAGAGGCGTGAAGCGTGTCATCGCTTGCGCCACCGTGCGATCTTGATGATAGAAGGGCCAAGCGTCGTGGCAGCCTCTGGGAGGCCTGTTCGGGCCGTCGAGGAGGCCGGAAGCTAACAGTGGCGGGCGGGCGGAGGCAGACACGGAACTCTGGCCGGTGCCACTCCTTTGGAGGAGCAAGTGGAGCTGCCTGAGGCAGCCCTCGCGTCGATGAAGGTGGCCTCGGTGACCAGTGAGCTCGAAGCATGAGGCGTTGGCGGCAAAGCCGCCCAGCAGCAATCTGGCGCTTGGAGGCGAGGCGCTTGGTGGCAGGCGGAGGATGAGGTCGCTGCAGGAAGCCCGTCTGGAGGTCGGACGCCGGGTGGCGATGGCGCAGCAGACCTCGGCGCGAGTTCGAGGAGGTGGGGTTGATCAAGGCGAGGTGAGGCGGAACTGCCTTGAGGCCAAGCTGGAGGCGGCGAGCCGATGCTCTTGAGCCGCCCTCGAGGTGGCGGAGTCAACCACCTCTCGGCCCGGCTCCTTCGCCGCCAGCGGGTGGAGGAGGCCGAGGCTGTCGCGTGCGAGAATCTCTGGACCGAGATCGTCGTGAGTGAATCTTGGAGCATGAGCATGGCCCCATGCTCGCCACGCTCGAGAAAGAACCAACACAGCCTTGGGTAACATCTGCGAGGCGGCTGTTGGCGAGCCGCCTGTGATTAACTCGCGGCAACCTTGAGTTCTTCACCCGGCGTGGTGGCGCGGTGGGCCTTGATCGGTCGAGCCAGCAGCTGGTGGAGGAAGGCGAGTGCTGCTTGGCGCGCCTTTTCTCGTGTCTTGATCATCTCGGAACATGGACCCCCGCCCGACTTTAGCGCCTTCTCGCCCCAGTTCCCCGGCCGTAAAGGCGACTGGCGCCTGGGTGGAGGACAATGTGGATGCTCTTGTCGGGGCCTTTGGCGGACAACGGCAGTAGATCATGGCTGCCGATGAGGCGTGGTGGGCAACCACAGCGCGCCCGATAGCCCGCGCCCGGCGGTGGCAGCGAACGGCGATGCCGACAGCGGCTCACAGGTATGCGGGCGCATTGGGGGATTTATCCGGCGATTATGTATTTTCGGTTCCATTACCGCATGAATAGAACTCGGGCTTTGGCCTGATGGATGTGAAGCATTTTGGAGGAGCCTCATGTAAAACTTGTGTTCATCGTTATGCAGGTGTTACATAGCCCATACGCCCGCGCCAAGCTGGTTATTAGCGGCGATGCTGGTTGGCTGGTTGACCTTTGTTTTACGTCACGAGCCTGAGATAGCCTGTGGGAGGCTGCAGTGACCAGTGTCTCTGATTGAATCCGTAGGATCTCTGACAGGGAAGAAAAGCAGCGTCCGGCACCTAGTCTAGTCTTGGGCGTCTTCTCACAGTAGCAGACTAAGTCTTGCCCTTTGGGCGTGGGAGGGAGCCCGGGGCTGAGGCGGCACCCCGAGACTCAGGCGTGTACAGCCTCATTATTACGTGAGAGTGTCGCAGTGGCCGGCTTCACGAGCCTGGGCCTTCTTCCGAGTCTGGCCTTGCTTCATGTCGCCGGATGAGGGCCCTTATGCGCCACTCTAGTGCCATCAGCAGCGGCCGGAAACCAGGGCGCGCCCGATGGGGTAGAAGCGGTGTGGCCAGTTCCCCGACGACCATGGGTCCTCACTTGAAGCAGGCCTTGAGCACCTCCCGGCGAGGGCCTACCCCCCTGAGCATGCTCCGAATGCGGTGGTGATGTCGGATCACGCCTCGGCAGCCTCGCCCCTCCTCCCGAGGTAGGAGGCTGAGGGGCCAGGGCAGCCGCTCGTCGTGGCGACCTGCCTCCTGCGATCTATGGTTAAGCGTATGTTTGCTTTTGAGAGTAGCGGTACCGATGTCGTCGCCCAGGCGTGACCAGTGGGACCGTCGAGGCTCTGGAAGAGCTGGGCTTCGGCGCCTCATCGCCCCAGCTCGGTGAGGGCGAGCCTTGTTCTCCCTCATGTGAGTGCCTTGGTCCATCATGTGGGGCACGTATTCTTCTGGCGCATCATCCAAGGCCACGCCGTAGTCTGGGCGTGCCATCTGGCTCTGCCTAATCGCCCACCGTGGGGTGGCGGTGCGTGATCCACACAGGTCGTGGAGTTCACGTCAGTCCTTCTTCTCCAGCGGGCGGGCGGGGCAACCCGCCCGCCCGGCTGGCAACCTCGCCCGGTGTTGGGTAGCTTTGGAGCCAGCAGTCCACTTGGAGCCCCGTCTTGAGCCATACTGGGCTGAGATGGAAGCTGGGTGCAGAAGGTGTGAGCCCTGAGCGTGAGCCAGGGCTCTCCTCGCTCCGGCTTGTCGCGGCCTCTCCAGCACTGCAGTAGCTCTCGGGCCCGTGGCCCTGTTCGAGTTCGCCTGCTCCAGTGGTGTATGGTGGCGTGGTGGCGGCATGATTGGAGGCCCTTGCTGCCCATTGCGCCTGCAGCGTGAGAGCCGTCGGCTTGTCGCGTCGCCCATGACCCGCAGGCGCCTGCGGACCCTTGAGCTACACAGAGCGCAGGGTCGCTGGCCCGGCCCGGCTCTGCTGTGGCGGGCCAAGCATGGGATCTGGGTTGCCAGCAGTGGCGGACATGGTGATGTGATCTGACGGAACACAAGGTGGCGGAAGGTGGATTCGGCGCACCTGGCGGGAGTGAAGGGCTGCCAGAACCAGCTTGCGAGGAGGCCCGCCTCCGCTAGGAAGCAGAGGAAAGCATGAAGGCTCATGGTGACCGTCAGGACCGGGGAGGCCCGGCTGAAGAAAGCCGGTGACCGCCTAAGCGTGCTGGAGCGGAACTGGAGGCAAGAGAAGTCGGCTGGGCGACAAAGGCGTGGGTTCTTGCCGAAGATCGCGTGTCCTTCACGGATATGGAGGAAGAAGCTCATTCTTGAGGAGCTTTATGATGGCGGCTGGAGAATGGCGGCGTGGGGACGGACCCCGTAGGCCTTCCCTTCTGGTTCGTCTTGAAGATGTCTCCCTTGGTCTTGGCCCCATTGAGGCGGTGGCGATGTCTTGTCTTCTGCGGCAGCGGGTCCTCCCCACGTCTACGTCGCGACCCGGTGACCTGGACAACTCTTTGGAGCGATAAGCGGCGAGCATGCGACTGCCGTGCCGAGAATGTGAAGGGTCGGCGTGGAGCTGTTGGGGAAGTTCGGACCTTGACACAAGCCGAGCGGCGCTGCAGCCTGTAGCTCCACAAAGGCGAACCCACTCTGCGCTTCTCCACCGCCGACAAGTGACTCCATTGTGGCTCTGTCACCTTTTAATTCCTGCACATGTATCATGCCTCGGGGGCGTTTAAACTTGCATTTGGTATTGCGATAACAGCAGTGTGGACTGTAATATTTGCTTTTGAATTCCTTGAAATTTAAGCTTCCTACTTGCTTATGTTCTCGCCCGGCCGAGCCGGCCTTTATACCTCGGCCCCGTTAGCCCGGCCAAAACAGGGCGGGACCAAGAGTGAGGCTATGTGACAAGTTAGGCTCTGATCGCGATGCTCAGGAGTCCCCTTAGCGCCACGAACAGCAATTAGGGAGGTGAGGCAGGCGGATCTACCGTTCTCGTCTGCGAGCCCGGCCCCTTGCATACCTCAACCCGTCGTTAGCCTTTGGAACT
Organism: Aegilops longissima; assembly: GCA_021605205.1. Lineage (NCBI taxonomy): Eukaryota > Viridiplantae > Streptophyta > Magnoliopsida > Poales > Poaceae > Aegilops > Aegilops longissima. The sequence continues at coordinate 289,828,102 of CM038682.1, forward strand.
AAGGGGTGAGGCTACGTGACGAGTTAGGCTCTGAGTCGTGATGCTCAGGAGTCCCCTTGGCAGCTCAAGCGGCATTAGTACCTTGGCTCCGCTCGGGGAGTAGCGTGCAGTGAACCAGGCCGAGGCCTGGCTGGAATGGCGTGCGTCTGGGCGTGACCCGAGCAGCCCGTGCAGCCCAGCGCTCCCGAGGCGTTGCAGCGAGGCGGACGAGCTGGGCTCCCTGAGGTTGATCACGACCAGGAGGCCACCCTTAGTTGTTTATCACCAGCCCCTTGACATAAGCGCTTTCGTGTCTTGTCACAGACGCCGCTCCTCGGCAGTGTCGTCGGCCAGGCCTTGAACATGGTGCTTCCTTGGAACATGGGAGGGGCTCCCCTCGGGAGGAGCCCAGGCGTATCAGCCCACCACGACACGTGGCTGGCACGGTAGGGCTGGGCCAGGTGTCACAGGCACCCGTGAGCCAGTAGCAGGACTCCAGGGCCCTACCTCAAGCGGGTTGCGCTGCTCAGGCCTTATCTTGAGTGTGTTCCTGCAAATTTGGCGGATGCGGTGCTCTACATCTTGAGTCCGGCTCTCGGGCTGGTCTCGGCCGTCGGCGGCAAGCAGTCGCGATGCCATGGACAAGACCAGAGAGGAGGGGGAGGCTGGTAGGAGCCACAGTGGCGACTCGAGCACCCCCCCCCCTTTAGCAGCATAAGCTGGGTTAGATAATGAGACTCTCGTCCTCGGGTCCCGGCTCTCGGGCTGGTCTCGGCCGTCGTTGGCAAGCAGTCGCGATGCCATGGACAAGACTAGAGGTGAGGCGGAGCGGTAGGATCCACTGGTCGCGATGCTCGGGCACCCCCCCTGCTTGTATGAGCTGAGTTGATGACCGAAACTCTCGTCCTCGGGTCCGGCTCTTGGGCTGGTCTCGCCTCGCTTGAGTATGCAGTTCGGCAGCAGTACGGCAGCCCCTGCGCTTCACGTCAGCCTTGGACTTATTTTCTTGAGGATCTGCGGCGAGGCAGCTCGAGGAGGGAGGCGCCCTCCTCAGCCCGAGCGCGCAATTACATCAAGTTGAACAGCTCAAGGAGGTGCGAGATCTTCATGCATGTGACTCCTCCTTCATCTTGACGTCGCGCTTTGCGTCGGAGAAGGTAGAGATGATGGCCTCCTCCGTTACCACAGGATCTTGAGGCGTGCGTTGTTGAAGCTGGATGTACTTTGCGAGATTCCCCTGGCTGCTGCTTGATTGGCGCATAATAGCTCACGGCGGGTGGCGATCAGCGAGTACCTGGAAGTTGGCGATAAGCGGGTGCGCATCTCGGCCAGGAAGAGATGTGCACGAGGCCAGTCCGAGGCAGAGTGCGGGCCCGTCGTCTGGCGCCATGGGAAACCAGTTCGCCATGACCTTTTCATCCCCATTGGCAGCCTCGATGCCAGCTCGTAGAAGCTGGAGGAACTCCGTAGGGTCAGCCGTGCCGTCGTGGCGAGAGGCAGGTGCGGCTTGAACTTGGCCCGCCATGACTGCCTGGCTTCGGATGAAAGCGCGGCAGCCAAATGTGCGGGGGGCCTCGGACGACAAAGAGCTTGGTCTTGTGGGCCTCCACGCCCTGACTGGGGCCAGCACGGGGTCTTAACGTCTTTGGGCCGGGGCTTCAGGCACTTCTTGTGGGCGAGAACTTATTGTGGCTCTCTGCTCTTGCCGAGCCGGCGCTTTGGCGGAGCAGGTTCCTTGAAGACATATGGGCGAGCACCTTCGTGAGAGGAGGTTGGCGCCGGGGGCCGCCCGCCAGGCGGGTGGGAGTGCGGCGAAGACGGGCGAAATTGCCCTGCGTACCCAGACGGCTTCGGCGACTCGGTTGAGCCATTCTTCGTAAGCGTGTCGTCGCTAGGCGATAGCGCAGGAGCTCGTTGCCGCGATAAAGTGCAGCCGGGCCTCCATGGCGCTGGTCGCGTGGCGAAAACCAGCGAGGTGGCCAGCGTGGCGGTGCAGCCGTCCCGCCTGGGCCAGTCTTTGGGGCGATGCTTCTTTGCGTTCCCCGCGGGCAGTGGCGGCGTTAATGAAGCGAGGAAACGGCGAAGCGCCCGCCGGCAGAGCTATGCAGAAGCGACATGGGAAGCGAAGCGGCTCGGCGCTGGCGCTTGCGGCCAAGCGTCGAACATGAACTGCGGTGGTGAAAACGAGCGGCGAGCGGTCGGCGCACCCTACAGCGCCAAATGTCGGATTCGGTTCGGCAGACCCTTAAGGTTCGAACACTGGGGAGGTGTGGCGGAGATCAACCTTCCACCGTCTCGCACCTCGCCCGAATCGTGAGGGACCTAAACTACTAACGGAGCAGCACAAGAGACAGAGATTTATCTTTGGTTCGAGGCCACCATTGCGGTGTAATACCCTACTCCATTGTGTGGTGTGGTGGATTGCCTCTTGGGCTGATGAGGAACAATACAAGGAAGAACAGCCTGGCAGTCTGTTCTTGGTGGGTGTGATGAACTGCTTGGTGGTGTTCGTCGCTCTAGCTCTTGGTTTCCTTGATGAGGATTCGAGTCTCTGTCTCTCGATGCCAGCCCCTACCCTGTGGTGGCTACTCCTATTTATAGCGAGGCCCTAGGCCTCCTCCCAAATATTAGTAGGAAGGCGCCAACAATTGGCAATTTTGAAGGGACGGCAGGTACACTTATCTGACTAAAGTTGGTCTCGCACATAAAGGCTCAGTGATGGCCTTTGCTTGGGCTCCACGATGACTCCCCTTCTGCCGTTGGGCTGGTCTTGGTCTTATTGCACGAAGCGGATGCCTTTGCTTGATGCTCGCTGCCTTGCTCCCTTGCACCGAAGGAAAGGAGGGCGCTGGGCGGGCTGGCGCCAGCCCGGCACCCTCGGTCGTCATGGCTTGCATCATGGGCACCTCGCAGTACCGCCTTGAACTCTCCGCCTCCTCATTGAGCCAGCGCTGAGGCCGTGCACAGCTCCTGTGATCTGCCCAGTGCGGGCCCCCTCATGAGGAGTCTTCGAGCTCCAATGTTGATGAAGAGCGGGCCTGCTAAAACCCCTCCTCCGAACCCACAGCAGGGCATGAATGACAAGTCCCCGGGGACCCCGTTCGAGCAGATAATAGGTGAAAGGAGACCAGTCCTGGAAGCGCCAGCTCGTTGAAGTCGACCGGTGGTCGAGCAGGTTTAATGCGGACATTAATGTCAGCGCTAGCCTGACGGTAGGCATCGCGCAGCCGCAACACGTCGCGTGCAACTTGGTTCCCAAGTGGCTGAGGCGATCTGGACCTCGTCACGATCGGCCGTCGCGCTCGGCCCGGCTCCCCGACGGCCTATCGTATCTCCCGCTTTCTGCAGCAATACGCCCGGCGCCTCGAGCATCTTTGTGGTGGGCGCCTGCCGCTTTTGAAGCTCCGTGAACTCCCGCACATAACGGAGGAGCATGGCACTCCTCTCTCCTTGAGCTCACGGGCTCCGTCCTTAGCCTGAGCTCCGCATCCTTGGCATGGAGCTCTGTGTGAGGCGCCTCACCTCGGACTCCGTGATCTGCTGCGCCGCCATGGCACGGAGTAGAAGCAATGGGGAGAGGAAGCAAAGGGAAAGCGGCTGAAGGCAATGCAATCTCGGGAAAAGCGGAGGAAGCGGGAATCTTTTGGTTTCACCACGGTAAAACACCGATCGGCGACTTCTCACATCGAGGGAAGCGATGGGTTTCTGGTGAGTCATCGTGACTAATGCTGCGCCTGCTCCGTCAATCAAAAATTAAAAATCCTGCACTCCCGTCAATCAAAATTAAAATCCCTGCTCCGTCAATCAAAAATTAAAATCACGCACCCAAACACGAACAGCGCCGCGGTGGATATTTAAATTACACGCGGCAAGTAGATAAAAAAGGGTGAAAAAACAAATGTGGCGGCGGCCTAGCTAATCGGTCGAACTAGCCCAACTAGCTAGCCACCGTGCTTCATTGATGTTTCGGCGGAAAGGTGGTCTTCGTGATTTGTGACTCATTTACTTGCTTGGCCTTCTGACAGGAGGACCCAGCAGCGGTAGGGCGTCCCACGTCGGGAAGAATATGTCGTGCACCACGGGAGGACCCGAAACCGCACGGTAGGGTGTGCCACGTCTCGACGGAGGAAAAATGTAAAAATATCTTTATATCGGGCGTAGTACCTATGGTTCGACCTCGGGACCCAGCGATCGATCGAAAACACCCACTAGCCACAGCTTCATCATGCAAGCGTACGGAGGATAGATGTGGTTAGCTCCGTCTCGACCAGCCACAACGTCTCTTGTTCTAAGCGATTCTTCTATTTTCCAAGCTTTTTTAGTTGTAATAACACCACGGCAAGCTAGCGCCCTCTTACGTGTGTGCCGTGCAAAGGTTAGATGATGGAAGAAGAGATTGAGATCGCGGACACAGGACCCACCGTAAGTGAGACAACGGTCATGCGTGTTGACGAGGCACTCCTCTACTCTACTCAGCATAAATCTTTATAATAAAATCAAGTTATGGGACAAAGCCAACAACCGTTCGTTTTTCGAGGCTATCGACTTACGCTTTGTAGTCGGTTGCGGTTCGAATCTCGTCTTTCAGATTTGTTAGTTTTAGGTCCAAATTTGATTAATGACAAGTGGGACCCCGTGTGTTGTTCGATATTTCGAGTGTAGGATGGTTTTTGAACAAACACTGCGGCGGTTAGACAAGTAACGGCGAGTTACGTATTTTGCAAGTTTACGAACAAAATGACAGCGGCATAGAATATCACATCCACCCATGCTTAGATACTATGGTGATCGAGTTTTACGTTGGAAGTGAGATCAATGGCTTGGAGTAGTCTTTGTAATTATCGCAATTTCCAAACTCTCAAGGTTTTTTGCAAATAAAACATTCGGGCCTCGTGTGTGCCTGCATCTTCGATCCAACGGCTCCCGGTGCTCATATTAGGTGCTCCCGTAGCAATTACCGCTACGGTGATATGAGCATCTAGGTCAATAATCGTCGGATGGCACATCATGCACTTTACACTTCTCGCATTTCCCAAACTCTATCAGCCGTATATTGCAAAATTTCAAACCTCCTATTGTGGGCGTTAGATCTCGGTGAACTTCGTATCACCATAGAATCTACGGTGCGGGAGCACCTCATACTCTCCGTGAAAACATAAGGTGCTATAGCTTGGATGCTCTGATGATCTGAGCTTGGAGGTCGTTTGATCTGAGATCAATGGCATGCAGTCTTTGTGCTTATAGCGATGGCGAACTCTTTTGGGGCTTTTACGCAAAAAACCATTGAACCAGGAGGTGTTGGGTCACAAATCCAGCGCCTCCAAAACTATATCACCAAAGCATCTAAGGTGTGGTAGCACATGATATTCTTATACAGGAGAATATGATGTCCTCCTTCATCTTAGATGCTACGGTGATCTGACTTGAATCGATTGGATATGGGATCAAAGGGCATCTAAGTAGTTTTTGTACAAATTGTGCAATTCTCAAACTCATCAAGGTTTCTGCAAAATATTAAGACACATCATGTGAGCTGCTATATCTCAGATCTACAAGCTCCAAGCAACTCGTATCGGCATATAGCATCTAAGGTATGGGGCACATGATATTCTCCGGGGAGGAGGGGTGGGGTGCACAACCAATCGTGGTTGGGAGGGTGGGGACAAATATAATCTAAACAACCCTAAAGAGCTCCACAATTTTATCTAAGGTGAGGGTTGACCCCGACAATCATAGCTCCGCCTAAACACAACATTTGCATGTCTTGTAGTACTAGACTTAATATTCATGTTTCAGTTTCATGTTCATTTTAAATATTGAGCTGAGGACCATGGATGTCTTACATTTTACTCCTTGTTTCCTAAATATTAGTCTTTTAGAGGCTTCAAATGGTGGCACATACGGATGTATATAGACATATTTTAGAGTCTAGATTCACTCATTTTGCTCCGATGTAGTCACTTGTTGAACTCTCTAAAGACTAATATTAGGAATAGAAAGTATTTTTGAATTCGTGTCATACATGCATGGTTTGGAAAAATAGATGCACTATACTTATTGGATTGTTGTTGTGTTAGTGGTGGTGTGTTGTGTGTGTGTGTGTGGTATATGCTTGATACATACAAAGTTTTCTCACCTCCATATTGTTCATCTTTTAAATTTGAATTTGCATTGGAAAACTTACTAGGGATACCATGAAATGTGAAATCCCGTTGAGATCACTATATCACAAACTCACTTAATTCAACAACTCGTCATAAATCAATTACCACGTTGAGATTAGTATTTGCAAGGAAAATGGTATTGTAATACATAGATTGTTCGGCAATTTAAAAGGTTCCTTCTATTCTCGAATGGTAGGACCCACGTCCGCACCTTGGCTCGGTTGATCCAAAAAACGGGCTCGTGTCCCGGTGGCTGGTGTAGCATTAAGGCAACCCCAACCAGTCGAGCCTCGGCTTTCAATCGAAATATCGGCGAATTCCAGCCTAGGAAATTCCCTCATGTCCCCGCCATAATGACTACCGATGAACAACGGAGGGTGTTTAGTAACTAGACAACGTTACCTACCGTGCGAGCAAGGTTCAATTCCTCGGGCCCGTCTCAAGGTCACCCATCAAATTGCCTAGTACTACTACTACTACTACACCGGGATGAGCAAAATTGAGCCCGTTTGTTCGTCCTAGTACTTGAGTTAATATATGGGAAATGCCTTTGGTATGGAGATTATCCTTTTACTGCATATATAACTTTGAAGTCTAACTAAGCAAAATTTTGACCAAATCCTTTCTTAAGAAATACAACGGGAGATGCGCTTGAAAATTTATTGCATGATGCGGTTATGATATTGTTTAACCGGATCTTAAATTTCAGAAAATCCAAAAGTGAGCATAAATTTTGAAACTAAGCATGGTCACGGATATGGCACAAATATTACTTGTAAGTTTTTCTTCAATTTGAGACAAGCTCTTATGACAAGTTGCACAAATGAAAGCCAAGGTATTTTGGAACAAAGACCTATCACGTTAAGGACGCTTTACTATTGAAACCTGGGCGACGTGCGCCACAGTCCCGCTTCTCCGGAGGTGCTCCCGAAAGCGGTGAGTCGGCGGGGAGGCGCGGGGCCCTTCCCCGGTTCGAGGCGGGCAACCCTTTGCGGGCTCACGGGCGACCCTTTGACCGGCCCCCACCATCGCCCAACTGCTCCCCTTTTAACCCGGCGCCGTTTAAAATCAACCCCTTTTGATCGCACAATCCTCTCTCTTCCTCTCGATTCTCCTTGTCTACCTCCAACTAGGACCTACCGTCGCCATGCCGCATCACATGGTCTGCCCTTAGTGTTCGTTTCGAGAAGACACCCAGCAGTCTCAAGAACATAAGGGCTTTGGGCGAGCGAAGGGCCTTGGGGAAAGGGGCCCGTCCCGCTCCCGGGCCCTGCCCGCTCGCCGGACCCTGGATTGATGGGCTGGGAGCCATTCGCCGAGCTTGATCCCGGGTTCCACGAGGTCCCGCCGACTTTACGTGCCCTTCCGCCCGGGATCGCTCGGCGGCCGCGCGCGCCCCGGTGCCCGGCCCCCGGGCCCGCTTCGGGCGTGGCGCCCTGCGGTGCCGGCACAAATTCTCCGCCCGCCTTGACCGCTGTCCCCCAGGTGCCATTGCCCCCGGCGGCATGGGGCCGCCGACCCTTCCTTGCACCAACCGGTGCCCCCCTCCGGCATGG